>JAHUUD020000033.1:0-1339988 GCA_020010945.3 Muscidifurax raptorellus
CTCTCTCTCTCTCTCTCTCTCTCTCTCGATAATACTGAACTCAAAAGCGCATCCGCGCGGAGTTAAATACATATTCTCCCCTCCCTTTTAAGACTCCCCAACATCGCTCAGATCATCATGACCGTCCAATTAAATTTCAAAAAAGTCTCACGAAAAGCTAAACACGCTAGTCTTAATATAGTCACATCTTGTTAGCAATATTTTACAATTTCTCTTTGAAAATTAAACGTGTAACCTTTCTGCACTTAGTCTTCGTACCACTTAAAAAATTTTTCTCTATCCTTACTGTTCATGGTGTCTGGTGCGTAAGTGTGAAGAGGCGGTAGAGGACCTTCATAATTTTGATTCTCTTCGGTGTTGAACAGATGAGGAAAAACACCTTTCTCCATTCCGGGTACACCATAGGCTTTGGGTAAGCTACTCAAAGCCATGTGGAAATAATTCAGACTATCGATAAATTTTGTCTTCTGAATCTCCATAAAAATTATTTTTGAACCATTCACTACCGATGGTGTCATTCGTGATTCACCAAACACTTCCACAATATACTTGAATATAAATTGAGCATCAAAGCCTTGGGAATTGTGCGCTATGCATATCACTTGTTGGAATTCTTGCCTTGGTGCTGGTGCAAGATCGACGAGCTGTTTGATGGGCTCGCGATTAAACACATATTCGCGAATACCGCACTTTTCGCACCTCATTCTCATATCTTTATTTCTTGCACAATATGAACTTGATTGTTGCACAACGCATAAATTAGGAACATGCGCTTTTTTCTCCTCATCTCCCGGCACTGATAGAATCTGACAAGTTTCAGAATCGTAAAATAAAAATAAGATCGGCTTTGATCGACATGCTGTTGTCTTCTTAATCGGTTACATGTAACAAAGATGTCGGACAGGTTGTCGTGATTTACACGTTGCACAGTACGATACACCACATTCATGTTGCTCCTTCTGATTTACACCAATTAATTTGAAACATCTTTGACACAATTTTATATTATCACACACAATACTATCCCTGTTATACGATCCTTTTTTCTATGATTTTCCAAACAAATTATCCCAAAAATAGTCTATTACAAGTATTACATTTTTCTAAAGACTCCGCTAGACTACAAAACAGTGACGACCTGCATTTGTAGCATGTGTTGGTACACCTGTGATTCTCCAGTCGCCAATAACTTTTATTGCAAAGTATGCAGTAACCAGCACTGCCACTTGCACTAATCAGGTTTAATATCGGCTGATAATGTCACCTCTGCTCATAACACATTATCCGTAGCACATGTGTCACAGTTTTCCCATACACTTCGCAAACAGTTTTAGTACCATCGTATAACGGTAGGCTGCCACGAGCGAAAGTTGTAAAATTATACACAACGATTGTCGTATGGTGTTGAGCAAAATAACCTTAAAACTGCTGGATTTATGCTAGTCTACAACCTTCAGCGGGTATTTGAACACGTGCCAAATTTACAAGTTCATGGGCGGCATTTTTCTGAGTTCTGCCACTGCATTTTCTAATTGCGTTCCAATAATCATGGAGCTGTCCCCTGCGAATCTGTCCTCTGATAGCGTAGGCATATGCAGCTGCTAAACTCCTGGGTAGGCAAAGGTTATCAAGATTACTGCTTGTGAGGATAGATTTTTTATTTACTGACAACTCAGTTAAATATACTCTGCCACGACCGGCTACACCTTTCACAATAGCACAGTTAACCACTAGAGTTTCATTTGTATTTAAATTATCATTATTACTCTGCACAACACTATAAAATAATCTACACAGATCATCTAGTAGAAAGTTTCTTATGAGTCTTAATGAGAGCCACATTGGTCCATGATTGAATCATTCGGATATGATAGTTACACCTATATAGTCATCCGGTTGGCCTTTTCAACACAATTTTTTATGCAAATCTTGCACACATCCTTCAAACCACCTATGTATATCACTGCCATCCGGTGGGGTTGGTATTAGTCCTTTAATTTCGGTTCCCTCATAACCGAATTGCCGATAGAATCGCGTAGTCTCACTTTCAATTTGAAAATGAGATTGTTGACCACCATCACCACTACCAGTACCGATTTGTCCTTCTCCTCCTTCTCCTCCGACTTCTTCTTCTTCTTCTCTGCTGTATTTTTCTTCTTCTTCTTCTTCATCTGGCTATAAGAAAGAATCTGTAAGATAACAATAACCAAACGAATAAACCTTCAATCAATTTACATAATATTTTTTATTTTTACCTTCTACTTCTTCTGCTGCTTTATCGGTACTCCTACTATCACTGGTATTGCTGCTGTTACTGCTGCTGCTAGAACCGAGCCACCGACGGCGCCTTTTAATTTGTCGCCCACTTGTTGTTGTTGATGATGATGATGATAATGAATATGATAATGATATTGAATAATTGAACTAGTAGATGGCGTTGACTGCTGCTGATGGTCTCTACCTTCTATAGCTAGAGTGGTCGTGGTACGTGTCATGTATATGTGTGCAAAACAATTTGTGAACATACACCACTCACCAGAAATACTTGATAATAGTTCCTGATCGTACTCACAAATATGTATGATGTTGTCACCTTCAACATCTCGACGCATCCTATTGATCACTGAAAGACAGAAAAATACACCTTATATCAATATATATATAAGAATTAAAATTTAGCAAAATTATTAGACATTAGGTATACTTACGATATCGATGTAGCATTCTTTGCGCTAGTGGGTGTTCTTGATCACCACGTTGACAAATTGTGTCCAGAGCGATCGATTAAATATTGTCATTGTGGAATAAAGGTCGGTAAACATATAGTATACCGTCTCTATACCACAATGTAATAGCAGAAAATGCAACTTACTGCATAAAATTTCTGTAGGTAGGTTGTGTAGATCCGATATCCATACTCTGCCATACATTATATTAATGTGCGGTTCACGCACTTTCGCAATATTGTGCGCAAGCCGTAAAACTTTGGCCAAATGTACTATACTTGCTCGAACCATGCTAATATTCTGACGGTCCTTAGGTATCTGTACTGACTCTTGCAGATACAGCAACTTATACATGATGTTTATTCCACGCGATGCGTTAGTTGCAGCGCAATTTCTCACACTTTTTGTTGTGTCCACGTTTCTTCCTTCCTCTGTCTAACACACCGCGTCTTCCCAGAAAATTTGCAAGGCAATGCGACGCGTGTGCAACTACGTCTTTGCGATCAATTACACGACGAAATATTTATGTAACCTGATACGCTAGCTACAGCGAAATCTCTCACATTTTTATTTTTGCTGTATCCGTCTTTCTACCTTTTTTTTCTTTCTTTCTTTCTTTCTTTCTTTCTCTAACGCTCGTTTTCTCAGAAAATTATCAAGGGTAATGACAACTTCGGCTTACTACACTTTTTTTAACCTACCCGAAATAAATGCTCCACCACTCGAACTAGTTCACTTGAGGGTTTGAGTATCGACTGACACTTAGCGTAAGAGAAAGAGATAAATCTCATGGAAAACAACAGTTACACGTAGTGTGCGTGTGTGTGTAACTTCCGCGTACCATGCGTCTTTCATCCAGAGCGTGAGAGACGTCGCGGAGAAGATTTTCCGTGATCTTTAGCAGTATGTTGTTAATATGCAACGAGCAAGGGACATACAGTGTAACTAATACCTGAGTCTACTCGTTTCTACAAATCTAAACTTCATTTTAAACATTGCGAACTGTCGCGATAAATATTTTCCATAAAGTGGAGAGTATTTGAGAGTGTATTATATACACACGCTCGCACACACACACACACAGAAGGAAGTAGCAAGCAATACGCTGTTGCACCGAAAAACGCGTCGTCAGCTGCACGTGCGTCTTTTCTCTCTCTCTCTCTCTCTCTCTCTCTCTCTCTCTCTCTCTCTCTCTATCTCTCTCTCTCTCTCTATATGTGTCTCTGTCTCTCTGTCTCTCTCTCTCTCTCTCTCTCTCTCTCTCTCTCTCTCTCTCTCTCTCTCTCGCAGCGTTGGTATACGCGCGCGTATATAGCCGCGAGTGCAAGAGAGAGAATGTCTCTCTCCTCCCCATATTCTGCGCCTGTAGTGCAACGAGTGCAAAAGGGAAACGTCTCTCTCTCTCTCTCTTTGTCTCTTCTGAGTCCCCAAAAACATTCTCCTCGCCACAGTGCCTCGCTATGGCGCCAGACGAACGTGCCCCCCACCACTCTGGTGCAGTGGAGGGAGTAACAATATTGCGGGTGCAGATGCATAAAACAGCATCGTGACGTTGTCAGTATCATTTTATCGCCTGCTCACAACACATCGTCGTGGCACCGTTACGTGCGAAAATTCTCTCTCTCTCTCTCTCCCTCCCTCGGTATTTCCCACCACACCCGCCGCCACCACTCCGACTTCCCCCACCACTCCGGCTTCCCCACCACTGTGTATCCCTCCCACCACTGGGAATCCCCGCCACACCGCCTCGCTATGGCGCCAGACGAACTTGCTCCCACCACTCTGGTGCAGTAGAGGGGGTAATGTTTGTCTAGCCCAAGCGAGGCCCATACTACTAATTGCATTTAAAATAGTGAAACTAAATTTTAAAATAAATTGTGTAGTACTAATTTTAAAATTAATACTTCACATTACTTGTACTAAACAATTAAAAATTTTGAATTTCAGAGTTATTCAAAAATCTAATTTCAATAAACCTAGTAAATTTACTTTACGTATTGATTGAAATATAATATTTCAATTAATTGTATTTAAAATAGTGAAACTAAATATTAAAATAAATTTTTAAGAGCAAAATATAAATAAATTTTTAAATTAAAACTTTTTTTAGAGGCTAAAAAAAGTTTTTTATTAAATGTTATTTTATAATATAAAAAATATGAATTTTTGAAATGGGTTTACTAATACGATATAAGTATAATTATATAATAAATATATAAATTTTATTTCGCTAAATTTAAATTTATTTTATTATAAGTTATTTATAGTATATGATAAATTATTCAACAAATTAGTATATAACCAACAATGTATGAATAATATTCAAGAAATTAGAATATATTAGTATTAAATTTAAAATACAATCCCCTCAAGTTAACAAAGTTATATATATATATATATATATTGTGATGTTGCACTTTTCACGGGGGGAGATTCACCCGAGCAACAGCCACTATACTCTAGGATACACTACGAATTAATATTCGGACTCTTCCAATCTCGATAAGAAGGGGGGGACAGGTAGGTATTTATGGACGGCCTGGCGTGGCACTTCGAGGAAAATAAATAATAACACGTCAATATTCAAATAATAATAACATAACTTTTGTATATTATACGCTCCGTTGACCAGATCCCCAAAATGGCGGATCGGTTACAATTCTCAACGATCACGCGGCGACGGCGTCGCTCAAGATGGCGGTGAATTCCTCCTGGCTCGGCTCAGCTCTCCTCTGCAGATGGCGGAAGCCAGTGGCGCAACACTAAACTGAAATAACCCGAAAGGTTGACGCGGATCCGCCTCTCACCATACGACGACTGCTCCTCGTCCAGTTCCTGTAAAAGAAAGCTAGAAAAATGGGGAAAAGGAAGGGACTCAGTCCGACTGTTAACCAGTCAGCATCGGCGCGATCGATCGAATTACAGTTTGCGACTCTCCGACACAGCTACTCTGGGTAGACTTCACCGTGGCGCAACCTTATATCCCAGGCTCAGTTCGACTAGGTAGGCGCGATGCTCGTTCTCGACATTGATGGCTCCGTAGTCCATCAACCGCTCGGTTCCCGTGACACCATCACCACAAGCCCCGGTTTCGTGCGTTAACTCGACGAAGTCTAACGGACGCGGCCAGTTCCGCACTAACTGGCTTCTAGGCACGGCAACATTCGCGTGAAAGGCTGGGTTGACGGAGAGAGAGAATCCTCGAAGCACACCCGCGACGTGCGACGACCAACACCTCATACAGTAACCCGCACGTGGTTGGGAATTGGCGCAACGCACTACGTTCGAACCGCGGGAGTCTAATTCACGGAAAGGCGCAACACTGATAGAGTGGTGTTCCCAGGAGGAGAACCACCAAATCCCATTTAATATTCGCGGAGACTACCGTCTATGTCTCACGGGTCCATATCGCACTATGGCGGCGGCACGACACCAAGGTAATTCACACACTTAGCTGGACGTAAGTCTACAGCGGCGCAACACTTAAATGGGTCGTACCTCAGACGGACGACCCATTGGCGAATAACCACGGCGCAACCCAGCACCAGAATCGAGGGAGAAGGATGAGAATTACTCACTCTACTGGAACTCTTCTAATGGCCTCCTTTGCCTCGCCACGTGTCTCTTTTTCGGAAGCTAGCGGTTGCGTCTGATAGCGTCGAGGGTCTAGAACGGAATGGACGAGGAGGAAGCCGCTCCTCTGCGGGAGGCGAAGGCGTTCCGGAAGACTCGTCTAACCGCGCCCTCTATACAGGCGAGGCCACCCATGGTGTCCGACCAGGGGGCCTAGGCTGGCGCGAATTACGAATTATTGCACACGCGGCATGGTGGTTGCGGCGTGCGCGCGCGCCACCACGTGTCGCGTTGACGAACCCGTGAGCGAGCGCGTAGTCGCGCCTGTACCATGCTAGAGGTGTATATTCAACCTCATGGCGGCCGTACTGGTGGTCTTTGTTCCCACTGCGCTTGTTTCCCCTTCCTTCCGCGCCTAGTCCGCGCGTTATCTCGATTGCCGGAGCTGCGCGCGCTACTCCCTCCTCTCTCGGTCTCGGTACGCGTGCTATATCGTCACGAGGCCTGTGGGCATCCCCTCTCGCGTCGATGCGCGGCTGGTGTGCGCGCGCGTCATTCTTGTTCGGCGCTCCGTACCCTGCGCATGTCTGTATTCCTCCAGGAGTCGCCGCTACGACCCCTGGTGGATCTCCTTGGCAGAGCCATCATGGCCGTCGGTGTCGAGGAGAGCGGCGCGAGTGGCGACACGTGGCAACAGTGCGTGGCGCGTATATCGTAACCCACACCTGGAGAGCCACCGCTGTGACAGGTCCTCGACAAGTGAGGTTACTTCCGTCGTCGGCACGTGCACGTGTATTTTCTTTCAGTGCGTTGGGCTGCATCGGAGGCGAGTTCTCATCCTCGACCTCGTCTGCGTCCGACGGCACGTCGCAATACCCCCCCTAAACCGAAGTATTCCCCATACTTTGGTTTATTACCTGAGGGGGAGCGGTCGCTACCCGGGAGGTTCTCCTCGCTTCTCCACTGCGAAAGGTCCTGGTTCCGGGTCATCCCTGCTCGGCGTCGAGGTATGACGTGGTAAGTCCTGCCTTCGATGATCCACGGTTGCCTGTGGAGGGGAAGGGTAACGAAAGAATTGGACGCAATGTAAGTTACAAAAATGTTCTGGTTTATTTAACCATTTACGCGTCGCGCAATGCGTCGCGTAGTAGGGCGCGTACCGCGGGTGGAGCTTGCGTTAGTTGTCGCAACGCTTCCACCCAGATGGAGGCGTTAGCGACATCGGGGGGGGGGGGGGGCGCTACTGGGCCCGGCGGCCTGATCGGGGGCCGGACTGCTCTGTCTGGGCGACGGTGGAGCTCGGGGTTGGCGGACCGCCTCTTCGTAGGACGGAGGCGGGGCGTCCACGTCGGATAGTCGGCCTGGGTTGGCCCAGGTGTCCTCCCTCTCCCTGGACGGTTGTCGCCGCTGTCTCTCGGGCCGGCTCTCCCCTCTGGATCCCCCCTGGCCCGTCAGGCGTCGCAGATATTCCCCATGGGCCTCCCGGCATCTGGGGCAATTCCCCAGGTCGGTGTTTCGCCGTCCACAGTTAAAGCAGAACCGGCCTGGGGGTTGGGGACACCGGTCTCGACGATGTCCCGGTTGCCAGCAATTAAAGCAGGCCCTTGGGGGAGGGTCGATCGCCGGGTCTGTTGGCACGGGGGTTAGGCCCCCGAACATTACTCCGGTTAGGCGCGTCCTCCGGTGGCGCCGCGTCGAGCGAGAGCGGGGGCGAGGGTGGGCAGGTGGCTCCGCAGTGCCCCGTTGGCTGCGTGGCGACGCGCCTGTCCACCATGCCCTCTCCTCGTCCGTCTCCTCGGTTGACACCGGGAGGCGCGGAAGCCGGATCCTTCCCGCGGGGTGGGGAGGAGGGCAATAAAATGGAATCTCCACCTGAAACAGATCTAGGTCAGAGTGGGGCTCCATGGCGGCGCAACTCTTCCATGGGGTACACTTACTTCTACTGGATTTCTCCGGATGGGCGGGCCTGGTGAGGAGTCGTCGCGGGGGCGCTCCACCACCGAATAGAAGTCTTCGACTTCGAGTTGTCGCCGGGGGTTGTACGCCCGCCTCTTCCCATTCGGGCCTCGGAGGCGCGGGTACGGGTCGCTGGAAGCCGTGGCCACGGCCTCGCTAGCCGGCATCTCCTCGGCGGCCGGGATCTCGTCCCCCACTAGCTCCTCCAGCTCCTTCTCGGCCTCCCGGCTGTCGTGGAGTTCGTCGCTATCTCCCGGGAGGATGCCCTCCTCCCGGTACTGTTGGGCCTCCCACTCCTCCAATGGGATAGGCCCGGACGGCCCTGAAGGGTGGGCTGGGCCTCGGCGACCGATGGTGGTGGCTGGTCGGCGCGATTAGCCCAGATCTCGGCAGTCCGGGTCATATCCGTGACCGGACGCTTCTGTCTCCGTTGATCTCGGAGGGAGTCGAGGGCCTCTTCCCTCGCAGCCTCGATCTCTCTCTCCATCTCCTCCATTTCGTCGGCCCAGCTGGCTTGCTTAGACATCCTGTAATTAGACCCCATTAATTTATTGGTTAGGTAACGGCGCTATATCCCATTATACCATACACCTTTTGGTTCCCAGTACTTACACGTCGCGAGCATTCCAGACAACACAAGTACAACACAATTCGGCCACCGTCTTACCCAACACCAGCACCAATCGTTGGACGTTATGTATTCGCGGGTCGGTTCCGAGGCGCAATGTATTTCCTTAATTCGTTTACGTGGGCCTTGGCCGTTTTCCTCTTGTCCTTCGTTTCTAGGACATACACTAGCGGTGAAAGTTTCCCTATAATCATGCATGGGTCCCCGTAAGTCTCGTCTAATTTACTACACTTTCCCTCACCCCCCTTGGAGAGGGAGTGGATTTTTCGGCGCACCATATCCCCGATCTCAAACTCCACCACCCGTTACCTCGGTTATAGACCCTAGCCTGTTTGTCCCATGCCTCGTCTATGTTTTTAAGTACCAGGTCGCGGAGGGCGTCTAATCGTTTGACTCGGTCTACCCATACCATTGGGTCCAGCGGAATCAATGGCACCCGCGTTTCCACTTCCCGCCTAAGGCTCTTCACGGGTTGGGGGTGTCTACCATAGTTCAGGAAGGCGGGTGATACTCGCGTGCTTGACTGCATGGCTGTGTTCACCGCGTGGCGGAATTCGTGTAGGTGTTGGTCCCAGGACCGGTGGTCCTGGCCCACAAAGGTCGCTATCATGGTCTTTAGGGTTCTATTGCTCCGTTCTACCGGATTGGCTTGGGGGTGGTATGGCGGCGTCGTCACGTGCTTCACACCATACTCCTCCAGGGTCGCTTCTAGGGTCTTGTTAATAAATTCTTTCCCATTGTCGGTGAGTAAGAAATCCGGTGTCTCCCAGCGGAAAAGGATGAGTTCCTCAAAGGCTCTAGCTACGGCTTGGCCTGTGGCTTTCCGGACGGGTTTCAGTTCGACCCAACGTGTGAACAAGTCTTGGAACACTATCAGGTACTTGTATTGACTCTTACTCATCGGGAATTCCATTAAATCGGCCGCTACCACCGCCCAGGGTCTTTCCACCACCCGTTTACCCATCTGGCCCACTGCTCCCAGTTGCGATGTCTTATACCGCTGGCACTCATCGCACTCCTGGATGTAGTGGTGGACGTCGTGCCAAATTCCAGGCCAGTAGTACTCTCGGGCGATACGATCGTAGGTTTTTTCTACCCCGAGGTGGCCCGAGGAGGCTTCCCTGTGGGCGTCATTTAGTACTCTGGCCCGGTATTCCACTAGGACTACGAGCCTCCAGCCCTCTGCTGGATAGGTTATCGGGTCGAGCAGTGGGTCCCGGCGATGGCGATACAACATTTCTCCTTCTACTTTCCAGTCGCGAAATTTCTTCGGGAACCTAACTACGTCGCTACGCCGGCGTAAATACCACTCATCCGTTATTTCCTCGAATGCATTGACCTACTCTTCCTCTCCTCCCTGGGGGCGGGAGAGTGCATCCGGAACGTGGGTTCTTTATCGCGAACAGCATCGCTAGGCATTCCTTCTCGGTTGTGGTGTAATTTCTCTCAGCTGGCGTCAATACTCGACTCAGATACACGATTGGGTGTTCTCCGTCTTCGAATTCTTGAGTCAATACGGCCCCGACGGCATAGTCTGACGCGTCGCATTGGACCGTGAATCCCTTCGTGAAGTCCGGTCTAGCCAGTACGGGCGCGCTAGTGAGGGCCGCTTTTAGTGCCTCGAATGCTCGTTGTTGTTCCCCTTCCCAGGTCCAGGGTTGAGTATTCCTTAGAAGCTTCAGTAATGGCACCTTGATTTCCGAGTCATTTGGAATAAAACGGCTGTACCAGCCTACCATACCCAGGAACCGTCGCAACTGCTTCTTAGTCCTGGGAGGCGTGTACTCCAGGACTGGCGCTATTCTCTCGGTGTCAGGTCGGAGGCCCTCCCTGTCTAACAGATACCCTAGATATCGCACCTGAGAACATCCAAACTCGCATTTCTTTCGGTTCACGGTGAGTCCGGCTTCTGTTACTTTCTGTAGTACTACCCCGACCCATTTCAAGTGTTCTTCGAACGTTTCTGTTACTATGATGATGTCATCCAGGTACCCAAACACATATGGTTCGAATTCTGGGCCAAATAATCCGTCGACGAGTCGCTGGAACGTGGCTGGGGCGTTGGACAGTCCAAAGGGCATTCTCGTGAACTGCCACAACCCTGAACCTGGCATTGAGAAGGCTGTGTACTTCTTACTTTCCTCGTCCATTGGAACTTGGAAGTACGCCTTCCGCAGATCAATCTTTGTGATATATCGCGCGTTTCGCAGCTTGTCTAGTATACTATCCATCGGTGGTAACGGGTAAGCGTCTTTAATCGTCCACTTATTAACATCTCGATAGTCTATGCAGAACCTTTTCTCCCCGCCTTCCTTGTCCACCACTACTGGGGCGCTACAGAAGTCGCTATTGGATCGTTCTATGACTCCGGCGCGACGCATTTCCTCAATTTCTCTCATTCCGATCTCCCAACGGGCGGGGGACCAGCGACGATGCTTGTGTTTTATGGGTTTGTCGCCAATGTATACTATCTTGTGTTTTGTCAGCCAGGTGGCTTGTAATTGTGTGGGTGGGTTCTCCGGCAAGAACTTCCGTACCACGTCCAACAGCCGTTCGTGTTCCGTCTGCGTGAGTTCTGAGAGCCCCGCGCATTCTGCATAAATATCTTTCCCGTCTTCGGCCGTGTTCCCGCAGAACTCGTGCCAGGCGCCATCTGCCACCCGCCAACGATTATCCCATGGCGCCATTTCTATCCTCCATTTTTCCAAGAAGTCTACTCCCAGTATGATATCCTGGCTTGATTGTTCTACGACTCGCCCCTTTAATGTCTGTACGCAACCATCAACATCCACCTTAAGTGACAGTCCCCCTTTTACCTTTGTCACCGCTCCGTTGAAACCACGGATTATTGTCTCGCAAGGCTCCAATCTTGCTGCGAAACGCTCGGCAACTTCGGCTTTAATAAGGGATATTGACGCCCCCGAGTCCACTAGTGCGGTGTACGCCCGTCCCCCGAGGTAAATCCGCATGAACTTCCGGTTGTCGTCGCTCATGGCCTCGACCTCCTTAGCTTGCGGTGGGTCGGCAGTCTCTATCGGGTCGTCCAGTCCTGATTTCCTATCAGGCTCACCCCTTCCCGAAACCGTAATCGGGGGTATCCCTGGCAGCGAGACGATACCCCGTATCGGTGTGAGATCCACAGCCTTCCCCGTCTTTGCGGGGGTCGTGGGCCAATCCCATGAAGTCGCGTGTAACTCGGCCGTCAGGGTACCTCCGCAAGCCCCTCCGCTGTCGCCCTCCGACTTTCCGTCTTGGAGGCCGCTATTCAGCGTTGGCCCCAAGGCTTCGTCTAATAACCGCCCTAATTTCTCGCTCTCTGTCTCTTCCTTTGTGTTTCCCAGCCTCAGCTGGCCACCAATAGAGACGTAGTCCTCTTTCGGCACTAGTGCCCCTGGGGAGGGCCCCTCGTCGCTATCCGACGATACCCATCCCACAACCTTCGACTCGACCCGATTACTCGTACTTTCCTTCTCTTGATCTTCCGTGGAGGTGTGGGAATTGGCTGTCTGGGCGTGTGGTTCTTCGGTTTCCACCATCCCATGGCCTTCCCTCACTTCCGTCCTATTTGTGTTAATACTGTCCCCCTTGTCGGCCTCATTAGACCTCGGCGATTCCTCCGCCGGGCGTACGGCGGGCGCTATCTTCTCCGCCTCCGTCTCCGCCGACTCTGCTTTTCCACCCGCCTCTCTGTCATCCCAGGCGTCCACGGAGGACCTGGCGGTGACCACGGGGGAACCCCTCTGTGTCGCAACCCACTTGGCCTTTCCTACTTTGCGGGGCTCAGGGGGCTGGGCTGAGCTCCCGCTAGGCCGTTTCCCAATTGTTGGGGCTCGTTACACCCGGGACGCTCGTGCATCGTCCTGTTTTCTTGATGGCAACGCTGGCAATACTCCGGTTGGCTTTGTCGTCGAGGACAGGCGGCAGCGCGATGACCCCGTCTCCCACATTCGAAGCAGTTAGTCTTGGGGCAGTTGGCAGCACGATGCCCCTCCATCCTGCAAGTGAAACACGGCCCTAGGGGTCGGTCTTCTCCTTTACCGATTACTCCAGCGGTGTTTCCCGGTCGACTTGGCGCTAAGGAGTTACCATTCGACGGAACGGTGGCGTTAATGCTGGGGTTTCCTCCTCCCCACACTTGGTTGCCTATCCGTATTCCTTCGGTGGTGGCGATCTGGTGCGATGCATCCACTACAGGCCTGAGTTGTACTCGAGCGGTGGAGGTTGGGGCTCCTTTCCCTGATTGGGTGGCTTTGGCGCTATTCCTGTTCTTTTTATCGCGGTTGTCGTCTTTTCGATTACCCGTAGTCCCTCCCTCATTGGCATTCCTCGACCTATAGTTATCTCCAGTGGGAAATTCGCTTGCTACCGCCACGGATTTCCCCCCTCTCTTATCTCCGTACTCGGGAATGAAGGCTGAACCGGGAAGCTTCATCTTTTCCTTCGGTGGTGGGGGCTCCCAACGCGCGTTCAGGTCACGGTGTCGCTCGTATTCCAGGCCGTACCGTTCAATGTCATCCAGTGAGCGAATGGTGTAATTCACCATGAAATTTCGATATTCCGGTCGGATGCCCTCGTATACCAGTTCCACCTGTTCTCGCCTGCTGGGTAGATGGCGCAAGTGGTCACGAACGTACTTGAAACACGTCAAGTAGGCGGAGATAGACTCTCCGTTGCCTTGCGTGCGACGCGATAAATCCGCCTTGATATTTCTCTGTCGGATTTCTCCAATAAAGCGATGGCGGAAAGCTTCCTTCCACTCTCTCCACGTGTGTACTTCTCTCCGTTTTACCCGGTACCAACGGGCGGCCTCATCGGTCAGCATACACGCGATGGATCGGATTACTTGGCGATCAGCCAGTGCTTCGCTCTTTACGCAATCGTCCATGCTTTCGAGAAAGTTTTCTGCGACGGCGCGACTCTCGTGTCCACTAAATTTCTGAGCCCAGCCCCGGAGGATTTTCGTTATGGCTCCTGCTTGTCTATCCCTTCGATAGCTACCTCTGTCTCTACTACTCCTGGAGGAATAGCTCGATCCAGAGCTGAAATAGGAGGGCGAACGACGGCGCGAAGGGCTATGTCGTCTAAGTCGACGACTACCGCCTCGACTCTGGGAGCAGCGATGGCGACTCGAGTGGCTAGAGCTTCGCTGGCTACTGTGGCTATCGTCGCGATATTGGCGGCGGTGCCGATGGCGACGATGCTGGTTCGAGGAGCGACAACGATGGCTCGAACGGCTGGAGCTGCGTTGACTACTGCGACTCGAGTAGTCATATCGCTCACGATGCCTATGGGCATCCCCTCTCGCGTCGATGCGCGGCTGGTGTGCGCGCGCGTCATTCTTGTTCGGCGCTCCGTACCCTGCGCATGTCTGTATTCCTCCAGGAGTCGCCGCTACGACCTTTGGTGGATCTCCTTGGCAGAGCCATCATGGCCGTCGGTGTCGAGGAGAGCGGCGCGAGTGGCGACACGTGGCAACAGTGCGCGGCGCGTATATCGTAACCCACACCTGGAGAGCCACCGCTGTGACAGGTCCTCGACAAGTGAGGTTACTTCCGTCGTCGGCACGTGCACGTGTATTTTCTTTCAGTGCGTTGGGTTGCATCGGAGGCGAGTTCTCATCCTCGACCTCGTCTGCGTCCGACGGCACGTCGCAATATATATATATATATATATATATTGTCACGGGCGAGCACAAGCTCACCCGTGGGTTCTCCGAGGTCATCCAGGAGCGCACGAGGCGCACCGTCAGCGTCGTCACGGGCAAGCTCTAGCTCGCCCGTGGCTTCTCCGATGGCCGCATCTGGCAGTGCACGAGGCCCACCGTCAGCATCTGGCCACCACCCGAAAGTTGCCACACATGAAATAGTGCAGAGTATGCACCTTTGCACGCGGCACCGCTAGCCATCGACGGTCGCGTCGACGGCATAGCGGACAGATTCCCGACGATACTCGAGGTGGACTGAGCTTAACTAATAA
Organism: Muscidifurax raptorellus; assembly: GCA_020010945.3. NCBI lineage: Eukaryota > Metazoa > Arthropoda > Insecta > Hymenoptera > Pteromalidae > Muscidifurax > Muscidifurax raptorellus. The sequence goes on from JAHUUD020000033.1 coordinate 14,860, forward strand.
AGGAAAGACAGCCAAGCTATTTCTCTTCTCTTCCTTGCTACCCAGCTCCTTGCCCATTACATGGGCGCCCAACGTGGAGCGTACGGCCATCGGAGAAAATCGAACCTACAGAATTTGGAGAATAAAGAGAATGGAGCCCTGATCAAGTTTTCCCTCTGCAGAATTTTCTCCAAGGAGCAACTAAAGTCTAACGCAGCTCATCCAACTTAGTCGTCGAGGCCCCGCGTTCACAGAAACGGGAGCTTTATATTTCCGCCAGCTGCAGAATCTCATCTAAGCTAGTCGCCTGTCCTAGGAAACAGCGAGTGGATTGCGGCTGTACTACGTGGTATCAGCAATCAGACTCTAGGATTCTCAACATCCAAGAGGTGAGCCATCGCAACTGCACCTACCGTATCGGCTAGCAAGCCTTGTGTTTTCGAGCACCAACACACCAAGCCGTTTTTGGCACACCGAGAACGTCTCAGCCACTGAAACCCACCGAGGCCAACGAAGCAGCCAACGAGCGATTGGTGCGGACCAATCACTGACACGTACGTGTTCATATCGCAGCCTATACAGCAGCCCTCAAGCGCAACGAGCTGCCGACGCGGACCAGCCGCCGGCACATGCGACAGGACAACATTCGAGCAGCTAGCAGCCAGCAGCCTCAAGGACGAGCCCAGCATGAAGCAGTTTATCACCGTAGGCATCGTACTGCAAGTCCCAATTTTGTTGTTAAAGCAGCTTGGCTTCCGGCCTATTTCTCTCGCGAGTGATCCCTGGCCCTTTTGTTTCGAACCAGGTTAAGTAGAATAGAATGTCTTCGCACGGTATGTTCTCCACGGCAAAAAATGCCCTCGGTGTGGGTACCGAAAACAAAAAACAACGTCGTGAGTTAAAAGCAAGCGATAAGCAAGTAGCGAAAACGGGAAGTTTCGATGACGTACGGAACTACGAGAGAAGGCGCCCAGCCGACAGTAACCGGAGGACGACGGAATTCGGCATATCGGTGCAGACTCAAATTTACGCCGCTGACGAAGCGTTCTCCTTAAACCAGTGCGGTCCGGCTGATAACGTGATCCCTAGCTCGGTTGTATCCGCGAACGCAGTGATCCCGAACGAGGTAGTATCCGAAAGCACAGTGACCCAAAAATTAGGTGATTTAGCCAGTGCACGGCACACAAACCCGGTAGTATCTGCAAAAGTCTAGATCCCAAATGCGTCAGCACCATCACTAGGTGCAATCCCTAAAACGTTTAGGACAAACGTAGCTGTCAGCCGTATTAATTCGCAGGAAAAATATAGGTTACTAAAAGCGGGTGAGAGCTTCTTTAATGAGGAGGCAACACACGAATTAACCGAGGCACCGATGTCGAGGGTAGAGCGCTATGCTATAGCAAAAAAATGCCACGCCGGCGTTGCGAACCTATTCGACATCGAGGATGCTGTTGTCCGCGAAAACCAGGAGTTCACAGCACCAAACGAGATCCAGAATCTCGGGGGAAGTTTCAATTCGCAAGCGATTAGCAGACTAAATTTAGCGGCTAATTACGTAACCAACGAGCGTACGCAAAACCAGAATATTATAAGCCGAACTGAAACGAAAGTTAGCGTTACAAAATCCGAAATCGGAGAAGCAATGTGGAAATTGCTGACGGAAAAGCGTATGGCCAACGATGGCCTACCGAGCGAAAGCGACTCCGGTTACAATAGCCGCAGACGTCGAAACGTACGACGACCGCATAGGTCCGAGCAAAAAAAAGACAGGCGCATACCCGATAAGCACCCACCTTCCAAAGAACCAAAGGTTCCACATAACGCCCCAGCCCGAAGCTGTGGTAACGTATCTAACAGAAGGGCAGTGCAGAAGCACACTGCTGCGCACCGCAAACTGTCTCCAAAATCAGGCAAGGTGGTTCCAAAATACAGCTGGCCGAACTGTGAGTCAGACACAGACTCAAAAAGCGATTTCACAAGTGTATCTTGCCAAGAGTCAGACGGCGGCTCGAACACAGAGTTCGTCTCACGCTACAGCGACGACGTCAGCAACACCTCAAAAGTTACGCGCGAATCGCAAGGGATATCGACTCGACTGACCAAAAAGTCAGTCGCCACTTTTAACGCGTACTATAAACAAAACGAGCGAAAGTCGCACGCCAAAGCGGAAAAGCTCTCTCCCCGTAAAGGAAAAAAGGCCGCGCCAAAGATTAATTTGTGCCGCGAGCAGAACGAGTCATCAAGACACAAGGGAAAATCCAAAAATATCGACGACGGAAAACCGAAACGCGATAAGCAGGATAGTCGCGGGTACAAAGGACAGCAAGGACGTAGCGACGACGAACGCGACGATCGCAGAAGCCGAAAATCACGAGAGATAAACAACTCACGTAACGAAGATAAAAGAAGACGCGAGGTGTCGGATAGCGACCTGGAATGTGAGACCGAAACAATGATAGAAAGTCGTCACCGCCGAAGTTCAACCCCAAACTGTACCAACCGGAAAAGAGTTACAGAATGGAAAATGCCGTTCCACCAGGCGGCCAATTTTATCCCTCACTTTAACAGATATCCGGATAATTTTAATTTGTTTTGCAATGCCGTTCGTGACATAATGCGGGAATATGGGCCAAGCCACGAGACATATATGCTATTGCACATCGCGAATAGACTGCAGGGTAAAGCAACAGAAGGGTACCGCGCTAGAATCGCACGTTATACATCGGTAGAAAAATTGCTGCACGATCTCACGTTGCACTATGCAAACATCGGGATCGCGGACAAAATCGTCGCTGAGATTAAATCGATTCAGCAAGGTGCGAAGGAATCGGTAGGCGAGTACGGCCTGCGGCCGACAAACTCTATAACCGATTACTAACGATAGTAAAATCGGCGCCAGACTTATCTGAAGCCGATAGAGCGGCGAGGATACGTAGCGCAGATGAAGATATATTAGAGCAATTTCTGTTTGGGCTGAAGTTCCCATTAGAGCATCAAGTGCGCAGTAAATTTCCGAAAAGTCTCGAAACTGTGATAACTGCAGCAATAGAGTTTGAGGGCAAACAAAGCGCTAGGCAAGCAGCAGCAGAAACACCGTCTAGCATAGGAGCAGCAGCTCAAATGCGCAGGACCGTAGCTTCAGCGAACAATAATAACGCTGGCAACAAAAATCACGGTAAAAATCAGCAATCGGATAATCTGTATTGCAAGTATTGCAAAATAAACGGTCATAGTCTCGAACGGTGTTATTCAATAGTGCGGGATGAGGAAGCTGAAAGGATAACTAAGCTCAAAATCTCAAACAGCGACGTGCGCGATAAGAACTCCGAAGAGCAAGCGAAGATTTAAACTAAAAACACGTTCGCCGCGTTCCCCGAGCGCCGAGCGTGAACCCGAGAATCAACACAGGGGACGAACCGGGCCAGCAAACATTAACGCCAGCGACCATGATGCTGTTTAGCGAGACACTGTATCAGCACAGAACTCGCCTACGCCGTGTGCTAAAAAGACTGCTCAAAATTTTAAAAAAGAGGCATATGTTCTGGGCCACATTATCAGTGATGGCTGTATTAAAACAGATCCAGTCAAAATTCGTGCGATGGCGGAATATCCAGTACCTACCGATGCAAAAAAGGTTAAGCAAGCACTCGGCTTGTTTGGATATTACCGGAAATTGATAAACAATTTTTTGAAGGTCGCATACCCGCTTTTTAAACTCTTACAAAAGGAAGCGAAATTCGCTTGAAGCGAAACGGAGCAAACTGCATTCGACGAATTAAAAAGCGTTTCTCTGCACGCCCAGGGTCAAACGAACCGATCTCGGAAAAACCATGGAATTCGATTTAGTTTCCTCGGTCCGGCAAAGACAAAGTCGAACGGTCAGTCGTCAGGGAAATCGGAGCCGTCCGGGCCTTTCGTAGAGTTTAGCGATATAGCACGCGAATACGACCGAAGACATGAGTCGACGGATATAGACTCGTCAGCAAGCTCAGGTAACGTGTGCACTCACACTTACATTCGCAAAAAACGCTGCGCAGAGCCTCGTGTAACTTTACGCCGCTTTGATGACATCCCAAGTACACCGCGCAGGAGCTGTCTATTTTTCTCGCTTTTAAAATTAACTGACATAAATTTATCGGCGTCGGATTTAAGGAAACGGTTATTAAAATCTCAAGCGGTCAATTCATGCGGTGAACCGGCCGACGTAAGCAGAATCTTAAGATCAGAATCCAAATACGGAAACATGGACTGCTCGTTCGTATTCGCCCACGAATTTAATAAAAATATCTGCATTCACTACGATTTGCCAGGCAATAGGCGCATATTTTGTCACATATTAACTGGCAGCAGTGACGAATTTTCGCATCTAAACTTGACGAGACAGCACTTCACGCCGTACATAAGGGTAAGGACCCCAACCTCAATTACAAGGAATCACGAACCAGGACGTGATCCTTCGCACCCTGTCTCTCGGGAGCAAACGAGACCCGCATCACCTGTATTGGGAAGAATAAAACGAACACGCGCTAGTAGAGGTCATCGCAGCGAAAAAAAAGAACAAATAGGCGATAAGGAACGGCCGAATACTGAGCAATAAGGCTCAGAGGTTTTCAACGTACCAGCGAACTCTGCATTTCAGCGTGATTCCGGTGAAGGGCCCCACGAAGGGACCACGCCCGAGCATGAAATTATAAGCAACGGAAACGGGATAGAGATACCCAGATCGGCGATTATTGGCAGCGGTCTAGAAATGCCCTCGCACAACTCGCATGGTATCGGGCACAACATAGGCTTAAACGCTAGCCCGTCAGCTCCCAAGCAATCCTCTTCTGCCAGCTCAATGTCCTCGGCGAGTAGTTGCGGCAGTTTAGGTAGCAAGGACCTCGCTTGCAGGGAAAATCCAGTTGCGTCTGCAGCAACTGACCAAGTCAAAAAGTACAAGATAGCAAGAGCAAGACCACTGCGCGAGAAGCCATTGTGGGCTATCGCCGACGGTCAAGAACCTCCACCATTTGTGCATTTAAGAGCTGTGAACGAACATCCGTTTAGGTATATGGACAATCTTGTATACCTTATGTCGGCCGATAAATATATCTCTACCGAAATCCAGGAAGCCTTAATCGGGCGGGGCTACTTAAACGTGGAAGATCTGACGAGTCAAGAGTTCACGTTAGGAGAGATAAACATGAGTGAGGTCGGCGACATTCAACTCCTCGGCGTGTATATCAAAGCTTAGTTTGATAACAAGCCTTTAAAGGCCGACTTGCGGAAGTGTCTGTAGTCGCTGCGAAGCCGCATCAGACAAAAGAACATTACCAGTCTGGCGGTAATACGAGATCTTGCGTTGCTAAATCCAACGGAATGGTCCACTTTTATTGAAATCTTCGACGAAATTTTTAAATAAACTTGTAAAAGAATATCATGAAGCATCCATGGACGGACATCGTGGCGTCTCAAAGACGTATAGTAAAATCGCGCAAGATTTTTACGGCCCTCTTGAACAAACAAATAATGGTAATAGGTATATGCTATCAATCCTGGATATGTTGACTAAATACGTAATTCTGACTCCAACGAAACACGCAAACGCGGAAGAGGTAGCGCATACACTTACGGATAAGGTGATATGTATTTTTGTCACGCCAGCAGCGATAGTGACCGATCAAGGCACTCATTTTCAAAACCGAGTGCTTGAGAATCTCGCAAAATTTTCGGAATAAATAAATTCAGTACAACGGCGTATCATCCTCAATCCAACGACTCAATCGAGAGGATGTATCACACACTCACCGAATACTTACGAAAGTACGTGAGAAGAACTTCAGAATAGGACGAAAGGACATCCATTTGCCAACACGCCTACAATTGTACCGAACACGAGAGTACGCGTTACACACCTCACGAGTTGCTGTTCAGTACTAAACCACGTACACCTTCAAGTTCCGAACATGTCGTAGACGACGTTACTTATAATCAGTACGTAGAGAGCATGACATGAAACCTCGCTGAAATGCAAACAATCGCGGCTATGAACTTTGTTTAATTCAAGTACCGATCGATATACTATTACGACCGTAAATTAAATACTACCCACTTCCGCGAGGGGGAGGTCGTATTTTTACTTAGCGAACCCAATAAAGGCAAATTCGCTGAAGAGTATCGAGATCCCCGAGATCATAAAAGTATACCGGAAGAATAACAACGTCACCTTAAAGAACGTTGACTCGACCAAAGTGGTTCATGTGAACAAGCTTCAACGCTCTAATGTGCTTGCAGATCAGGCCGACATTTTCCTGGAAAGCCCCCAAGAATAAGACGCGTTTTTTACTGTTTTTTTGCGCGGCCATGGACGGGCCACGCAAAAAGAAAAAAAACGTCAGACTAACCATCGTACCGTCCCGACCGCACAAAGCCCAGCTGCCCGAATGCTAGTATTTAGTCAAACATCTAAACAACCGTCAAAGAAAAAAAGTTTTTTCAGGTCGGTCGCGATCGGAGAACCACTGCCGGATGCTTCTCCGAATCAAAGTCAACCATCGCAGTTTATCTACGAGCTTAAGGAGAATCCGGGCTTGATAGCCGAAAAAATTGCACTGTTGGCGACATCCAGCACAGACTGGAAATTAATCCAAAAGATAGACCAGCGAGAATATTTTCGCACAGGCGCCGAACTTACAGACCAGTGCACTCGCGTGATACAAATGTGTCAGTCGAGATGCGAAGTAAAAGACCTGCAAAGAGGAGTAAGGGAAGCAGTACGTCAGGCAGAGCGCGTCCTTGACCTGATGTTAGTTCATGACGTCGGTGAAGGGTTACGATGACATCGCCGTTCTCTATTTCCATTTATAGGGACCATTCACAAGTTTCAGTTCGGTACCCTTAATGAAAATGACGAAGCTGAGATCCAACATGCATTACAATCGATTGCGAACGACACTCGGCTAACAGCCGCGCTCCTCGCGAATCAGACAGAAATTGTAGAACATAACTTATCCGACTGAAACGAGAAAATGGCAAACTTGAAGGCAGTCACTTCAGTTTTGACCAACAGATCAATCGAGCATTACAGCGAAGTAATCGCTCACAAAGCAGTAACCGGCTTGCAAATCAGCCTGATTCAGTTTAGACAAGACACAGAAGTGCTCGCTGACGCGATTTTATTTGCGGTTAATTGGATGGTGCATCCACGGATACTGCAACCCGAAACGATCGCTCAAGCCGCAAAATTAGCAAATAGCGCCGTGGGCAACGCAGAATTCCCGTTACCGAACGGAGAATTTTCAGCGATCCCAGTCATGAAAATATCTCGACTGTCCGTATTATTTTCCAAAGGCTTTCTAATCTACCATCTATCCATCGCCATGCTAGATATACAGAAATTCAATTTGTTCAGAGCCTCACCTTTACCCGTGGTCCAAAACATTTTCGGGATGTCTTCGTTAGTAGCCAACATATGGCCAGAACATCATTATTTTGCGGTAAGCGAATCGAACCGTACGTATATGCCCATTCCGCAAGAAAAAATCGCGAAACTTAGGAAACTCGGCAACCTCTTGATAGCTGTGAATCCTGAACCGATTCGCGAGATTAGAAACAGCGTAGCCTGCGAGGTCTTGATAGCCTTAGGACAACCGATAGATAATCCAGGAAATTGCGACGTGAAGATCAAGCGATTAAGCGATTCTTTTTGGCTTAGATTGCACAAAGCCAATACATGGATATTCTCAACGGGCCGTCTCGAAAATATATTTGTGCAATGCCAGTATGCTGAGCAGTTAACATCCTAGATCAGTGGCACAGGCTTATTAGAACTCAGACCGGGCTGCACTGCGCATACAGCGAACGCACGTTTAACCACGTCTCATGAACTTCCATTCTATTCAAATCAGACAACATTCGAAACAATATACATAAATTTAGAGAACATTATAAGTTAAACAAATATCAGCACAAATTTTACTCCCGAATTCCAAGCCGCGGTACAAGCAGAGAAAGCCGATCGCGCCAAAAACCTGCACGGAATAAAGCTCGAATCGCTTAAATCCGGCACCGGTTTACGCGAAATTTCCAAGAAAGCGCGAGACATCGTAGAAAGAGCGGCTACCAATTTCGAGATTAAAAACCTTGAAACAAAGACCACGGTTCTCGGCATCACGTCAGGGCTATCTGACAGCCATATTTATAATCAAACGCCTCTTCGCGGGCAATAATTTTAAGAAAGTGCTTAAACAGCAACAAAATCTCGCGGAGTTAGAACTCGCTCGCGAATTCAATAACCAGAGGCAAGGATCCTCAGAAACCACCGTTTGGAAAATTATTGAGTAAAGCCCTAAGCCATGCTGCGAGACAACAAGCGGGACTCGCGTCGCGCAGCAAGGAGTAATTTTCTATGAAAAAACATTATATTCTAACCTTGTACATTTCCAGATATACAACTATATAATAATGTAACCGCAATGTAATCTTAACATAATCTTTTAATTTTCAATTATTGTAAAAGAATTGTAAATGAACAAAATATAGCGCAAGGGTAAGCGCACATGGGTTTATACAAAAGTATTAGATTTAAGCATTATATAAATATGTATCATGAACTCTGTCCACCCAAAAGAATGTAAGGCAGTAGGGACTGCTATATCAACAACACCCACGGAAACGCTACGAAATTAAAATATAAATAAAACTGGCACTCACACAATCACACTTCAACATAGGCGACTTAGAAGCACCAAAGTACTCTTCGGTGGTGGCAATTTCGGCCTGTTTTTTTTTGGGCGTCGAGGACGACGGCCCGCGCAACCTAGGACGTGTCACGGGCGAGCAGAGGCTCACCTGTGGGTTCTCCGAGGTCATCCAAGAACGCACGAGGCGCACCGTCAGCATCGTTACGGGCAAGCTCTAGGTCGCCTGTGGCTTCTCCGATGGCCGCATCCAGCGGTGCACGAGGCACGCCGTCAGCGTCTGGCCACTACCCGAAAGTTGCCACGTGTGAAAGAGTGCAGACTATGCACCTTTGCACGCAGCACCGCTAGCCATCGACGGTCGCGTCGATGACATAGCGGACAGATTCCCGACGACACTCGAAGTGGACAGAGCTTAACTAATAAAGGAAGGACAGCCAAGCTATTGTTCTTCTCTTCCTTGCTACCCAGCTCCTCGCCCATTGCAATATATATATATTATAAGGGGCGGCGAGACGCGCACGTCGGCGCGGATAGCCGAAGCGCGGGAAGGCCGGTAGAGGACTCGCAATTTGAGGGAAATTCGAGACATTTAGCTTTCGACCGTACTCGCGAATAGTTGAGTTATTACGCGCGCCAAAGGTGAACGAGATCAGCAGCAACAAAAGTAGTCCTAGCAGCAACGGCAGCAACGACGGCAGCAACAGCAGCAACCGCAGCAACCACAGCTAATACCGCAACAGCAACACTGCAAGGTCAAGAGAGAGAGAGAGAGAGAGAGAGAGAAACTCCCTTGCCAGAGGACGACGTGGATCACCGCGATAAGAAAGTAGGGTTTTATTTCTATTTATTTATGTACGATCGACTGGCGAGGCATTTGGCCCCAGTTGCTGATCCGGTCATATATTTTGCGACCTTCTTGCGACGCGAATTCGCGCAACACGGACGACAAGTTCATTATTGAATAAGCGCTATTCTATATCCGAAAAGGCAGTGTGCTTATTTGATTAGCGTCCCTATTCCTTTTCCTATTTAAACCGCCGAATACCGCCGCCTCCGCGGGCACTACCTAGTGGCGTAGTGCATACTGAGCATCGGAGTATCGTCGCAGGTAAGCGACTACACGAGCGAGGTCAGCATCTCGCAGAAGCAAAGTGCAGGAGTACTTTTCATTTGTACGGTGGCCATAAGCATTTATCCGCCTAGAAACAGCCCCGTTACAACTGGCGCCCAATACGTGTGGATACGCGGGATAAGAAAATAAAAAGCGTTCGAAAAGACCTAGCGCCGAGCCGATCAAAACAAACATCGGTTCGTTGGTCGGCTGAGCAGCAGCGGGCGAAAGTAGGAGAGTCCGTGCGCGCTATAGTAGTGTGCGAGCGCCGAGTACGAAGCAGCCGATGCTTGTGAGTACGTCGCATAGCGGGAGTATACGTGAGCGCGCGGAGAGTGTGTGCGCGAGCCGCTCGGTGGGAGCATCTGTGAGCTCGCGGAGAGTGTGTGCTTAAGCCGCTCGGCGGGAGAGTACGTACGAGCGCTACAAGTGCGTGTGTCCGCTACAGCACGTAGCGCAGGCATAGTGCAAGCGCCACTCAGAATACGCGAGATGAAATTGTGCCACAATTATTGGAGTAGAGGCGTTAGATTTTCTTTTCTTTTTAGGCTAGCTTAATCCAGATAGGAAAGCGGAGGTTTTTGCTATGCACTAGACGGCGCTGATTTAGAAGAAGCACTGACTTCGCTGAAGCTTCGAACTGATGGCTTCAAATGAGCCAAAGACAGCACCGATGGTTAATGGGCGACTACGCTGAAGAAGGCTTTATGCCAATGGGACAGGGGTTGACGTCGGAAGCTCGCGTCGAAAGAGAGCAACTCCGGTAGACATTTATCGACGAAACCAGGAACGACAGGACGAAAGGCTGGAAACGACAGGTGATACGATTGCAGATGAATTGTATGGCCCTACGGCAACACACCAGCTGGAAAGATTGGCGCACGAATAGACCGCAGCCGAACGGTTAAGGTGGTGGATTGAGACACGGATCCCATGCGGGCAAGGCGCTATAAAGAAGGTAGCGCGAGCCTCAGCCAGTACACCGTGGGTAATCCCATCGATGCACCTTTCCGATGAGGAGGAAGATGCAAGAAATATTGCAGATAGACAGAGGGAAGATGATGAGCAGCGGAATTCCATGTCTTTTCCGACTCACGGTAGAGGATCGGCTGAAGGTAATCTACAGCGAGCGCGAGGTCAGGCTGCGATACAGACGGCAAACAGGAAAGAGACAGCTGAGTCTGGTAAGGATGAGCCAGATGATGCTGTAAAAATTCTGGCACGCCGAGTGGAGGCAACGGACGCCAAGATGGACCAGTTAATGAAGAATATGAAAACGTTAATTGCGATGATATTGAGTAACACCCATTTGAGTACAAGAGTGGAACAAACTCCAGCTCCTCTGAAGCCAACGCGCAAGACGCGAGATGGTTTACCCCCGCCAAGGGCCGATTTTCAAGATACGTACAGTATCTTTGGAAACGAAGACCTGACCAGTCCAGTAGCACCGCCGCGTAACACGATGACGGCAGGTACTGGGGGGAGTAGAAATCCTACTGGTGAGACGAGTAGCGTACCTCATAGCAGAAGCACTACCAGTGGTATGACGTCCTCTCACAATTCGTCCAGAGCGGCTGGTAGTGTATTCTGAAAATGGCCAGTCCGGTTCAACGGCGATTCCAGCATGAGCATCGAGCACTTCATTCAGAAGATGGAAGGAGTGCAGAGGTTGAACGACCTTACAGAAGAACAGATGTAAGCTGCACTACAAGAGTTATTCACCGGTTACGCCTACGAGTAGTTGTTGAACCAGGTTGATGTGACTGGTGGGTGGACTAGCTGGCAAGAATTTTGCGCGTGTGCCAAGACATGGTTCGGCAAAACTCAGGGATACCAGCAGAGGCTTCCAGCAGAGGCACAGGCACGCACACAAGGGCCAAAAGAGTCTATACGTGTGTATATCACGAGTCTGCAAGGGATTATGCGCAGGATGTTGCCGAAACCTAGCGTATCACAGCAGCTTGATGTGAACTTTGCAAAAATTGCCTGCTCGACGAGCGAATTAAAGAAGCTTTTCAAAATAAATCCCCGACGAGGTCGCCACAGCGGCGAAAGGCTTACCACAGTACCAGCCGAGGGCGAAGAAAGAGTCCGAAGAAAAAGGATAAAGAGTCTAGCCCGCCACGAAGGGAAAGTCGCAAGGCTAGGGATAAGTCGGAAAGCCCCAGTGAAAAGAGAAACAACATTTACCGCGACGTCGAGTCCTTCAACTGCGGTAAAAAGGGTCACATCGCCAGGAATTGTAGACACCAGTCATGAAACGCCAAGAAGGAGGCGTAGGTGTGGCCCTTACATCTCTGGGGAGGGTGCAGCATGAAACTGGAGCAAGATCGGCGCGCCAGGCCTCGTAACTGTAGCAATAATGCCAGATGCAGTCGAGAGCTGCCTAGTCGGAGCAAATTTCGGCAGACTCTTCGATGCAGTACACGATCCAAACGAGGGAGTGTTATATTTGAAGCGTGAAAATAAAATAGTGCAGCTTCAACTGGCAACGTTCGAAGTTACTGGAGTGCTCAACATAGCCTCAGTAGGTTTAGCGGAGATTACGGAGGAAGAACGCGCTAGACTGAACAGACTTTTGGCCAGGGTGAAACCGGCCCAGCCGAATGCGCTAGGTCGCACTCAGCTGATAGAGCACGATATCGACATTGGTACTACTACTTATTGTTTGCCGAATATGGACGATACACTGCGCAACTGCAGAAAGCAAAGTATATCTCGACACTGGCTCTCAGTAATGCGTATCACCAGATACCGCTCAAGAAAGAAGCGAGACCAATCACGGCGTTTACGGTGCCAGATTGTTCCAATTTAAACGCATGCCTTTTGGTTTAGCCTATGCAGGAGCGTCATTTTAGAGGCTAATCGATGAAGTAATCCGACCAGAGCTTCAACCGTACGCTTATTCGTACCTTGATTACATAATTATTGTACAGAGATGTTCGAGGAACATCTCAAGTACATCTCAAGGGTGAAAGAGGCAGGACTTGTCATCAATCATGAGAAAAGTGTCTTTTGCCAACGTAAAGTCAAGTACCTAGGCGTCCTGGTGGACCAGGACGAGTTTCGGCCTGATCCAAGTAAGCTAGCCCCAGTGGCGGACTATCCGGCACCGAAAAAATGGAAACAGCTAAGGCGATTCTTAGGAATGGCGTCATTGTATCGCTAGTTTTTAAAAGACTTGGCGAGCATCGCTGAACCTTTTTTTGCATTGACCAAGAAGGGAAGGAAGTATGAGTGGAGTGAAGCACAACAAGATGCTTTGATGAAGATTAAAGCGCTGATGGTAATAGCGCCAGTATTACTTCGACCAGGCTTCGACGCTAAGTTCGTCGTACAAACGTATGCAAGCGATACTGGCTTAGGAGCTGTATTGATGCAAATCATAGATGGCGAAGAAAGAGTATTAGAGTTTGCCAGCCGTACCCTCTCACCAGCTGAGCGAAACTACTCAGTAACAGAGCGTGAATGCCTAGCTTTGATATGGGCGATAAGGAAGTTTAGACCTTATATCGAAGGATATGAGTTTAAAGTCATAACAGACCATAGTAGTCGAGCGCGAGGAGATTAGCCCGGTGGACATTGGAAATGCAAGGACATAGTTATACCGTGGAGCATAGGAAGGGCTCACTGAACGCCGTACCAGGGGCCTTATCAGGGATGTACGCAAACAGCGCGACACCAATTTGTGTGGTCAAATTGGCCGATGAAACACAAGACGAATGGTATCAGGAAAGAGTCAAGAAGGTTCAATCGAGACCACAAGATGTACCTCGGCTCAAACTACATGGTGGGCAATTGTACACTTATCGCCCGGATAGAAACTTGACACCATCAATTGAAGATGATGAGGCATGGAAAATTGTCGTCCCGAACGAAAAGCGCGAAGAGGTATTATACGAGTGCCACGATGAACCATCAGCTGGTCATCAAGGACGTGAGAAGACGTATGCTCGTGTAGCCATGTATTATTACTGGCCGAAAATGTATAGCGACGTCGAGCAGTATGTACGACAGTACATAGTCTTCCAGCAAAACAAGGTAGAGCAGCGTCCTCCAGCTGGTCCGAAACCAAAAACAGCACATGAAAACGAATATATCCTTGTGTTCGAAGACCTGTTTACTCGATGGGTGGAGTGTATCCCTATAAAAGGAGCGAACAGTCCTACCATAGTAAAACACCTAGAGGAAAGGATAATTTTGAGGTATGTCGCTCCAGAAGCGTTTCTCTCAGATAATGGCACGGAGTTTAAAAACCGTGCTGTAGACAAATATCTGAAGTCGATCGGTGTCAAACATGAAACAACGCCGGTGTACCATCCTCAGGCTAATGCAGTTTTGCGAGTCAATAAGACGATAACCAGTATCATACGAGCGCTAATAGATGACATGGGTTAGTCCAGCGATGATGTTATACGGCAGACAACCATCAAACCCATCGTCTGCCAGGCGTAACCAAGATATAGCGGCTGCAGAAGAATTGCAGAATAGTGCATATGCCGACTGGTTAAACCACATGAAAGGTCTAAGCAAAGTGCATAAGAATACAGCTAAACGAGCCAAGTGCGAACAAGAGCGCCAAGCTGGATATTATGACGCCCGACGCTGAGAGGCTGAGTTCAAAGTCAATGATTTGGTGTGGAAACGCAATCACGTACTGTCCTCCGCGGCAGATAAACGGTCAGCCAAGTTTACTCTACCATATGTTGGACCATACAGGATTATAGATGTCCTGGGCACCAACACGTGTTGTTTGAGGGACGAAGAAGGGCATGTGATAGATTTGGTCCATGCGAGCCAACTCAAACGATTCCATCTGGCGAGGACATTATCTGGAGAAGAGTAGACCGAAACAGGTAATTCAGACTGCCCTAGCGAAGACCGCTCTGGAGATGACCAGAGTAGCAGTACGCGTAGCGATAAATCGCAGCACAGCGGTGCTCTAAGTGTGAGTCCCCCAAAGCGTTCCGCGGAGCATCAAGGTGACGATGCGGGAGACTCGACCCTGTCCCCTCGTAAGTTACACCTTAGTAGGCCTCGGAAGGCCCAATACGCGACTCAACTGGTGCCCGCACAGCTGCTGACAGAGGCTCGTGCGACAGGCACGTTTAAGAGAAAACCTAGTCGGCCTAAGGACTCACGAAACCGTGCGAGCTAGGCAGAAGGATGGATTCGGGTGACTGGAACAGTGTCCTCAGCAGGCTTTTCGAGGAGGCCTGCTTACCAGAGGATTCAGTCCTAGATGAGGATGACCTCATGGACTACGACCACCTGTCTGAGGAGGAGGACCCACCGAGAAGGGACTGGGCAGAGGAGACTCGGGGGGATGAGCTGCTAATGACTCCACCGCGCCGCCTGCGCTTCGCAGGCTTGACCATCTTGGCGCGGTTGGAGTCTGCCCAGCCCATGGCCCTAGCACTATCTGCACCTGCTCCGGATACTACCTCAGGCGAGATAGAGAAGGAGTGGGCTGAACTACGGCCAATGAACGAGGAGGCGACCGAGGTGAACCTGGAGGTTCGCAAGCTGGCGCGGGAGCACTTTAGGAGCTACGAAAGCGCCGTACGCCAGTACGGGACGGACTTCCAACAGCGCTCGAAAGCCTGGGTGTGGCTGATCGAGGAGGAGAAGGCCGCGCTCAAGGCCATAGATCAGTCGCGCCGCCATAGGAGACCTGAGGGCCAAAAAGTGGGCCTACATGTAGTGCCCCATCCAGGAGCAATCGCGCGGGCGCGCGAGGAAGCTCGACGGCAGCGTGCTCAAGAGGAGCAGAGCCGCGCAACCCGGGCCCTTAAAGAAGCCGAGGCAGCTTTGCAGAAGGTCTGGGCATGGAAAGAGCTCGCCGATAAGAACGCGGCCAGAGGCGAAGTTCCCCGAGGGGTCCTGCCAGGGGCGTCCAGGCGCCCCCGGACCGATGTGCGTTCGGAGAGCACACCACAATCAGAGAAGCCTGTGCGCTTTGCAGGTGGTGGCTCTACTCGGTGTGACCGGTCTGGGATTTGGGAGCACGTCACTGCCGTGAACCGGCGGATGACGCCGGTCGTGCGGCGCAGCAGGTCCCGCACAGGGACGCGGGGACCATCGGTGGACAGATGCGATGAGCATCCCAGGGGGTCTAAGAGGCGCCGTTCCAGTCGTTTACTGTCCAGGACCAGGAGGAGGCGCCAGAGGTCCAGCAACAGGGGACCATCGCCCGTTTGTCCGCATGGGGTACGGACGACCAGAAGAAGCTGTTTCGTCTGTGGCCACAAGAGGGTCAACCGAGCTTCACGGTGCCCCAATTACCCTCACATGGGCGGCGCCCAGGGCGCCCCCTTTAATAAATAAATTATACTTGGGTTACTTTTACAGATGAGGAGTACGTTATTTGGCGCCACCCCATCTCTATACTATGGTAGAACCAAACTCGGGGCGATGTTTTGGTTCTAGGGGAGGGGGAAAGGTTATAACAGGCGGCGAGATGCGCACGTCGGCGCGGATAGCCGAAGCGCGGGAAGGCCGGTAGAGGACTCGCAATTTGAGGGAAATTCGAGACATTTAGCTTTCGACCGCACTCGCGAATAGTTGAGTTATTACGCGCGCCAAAGGTGAACGAGATCAGCAGCAACAAAAGCAGCCCTAGCAGCAACGGCAGCAACGATGGCAGCAACAGCAGCAACCGCAGCAACCACAGCTAATACCGCAACAGCAACACTGCAAGGTTAAGAGAGAGAGAGAGAGAGAAACTCCCTTGCCAGAGGACGACGTGGATCACCGCGATAAGAAAGTAGGGTTTTATTTCTATTTATTTATGTACGATCGACTGGCGAGGCATTTGGCCCCAGTTGCTGATCCGGTCATATATTTTGCGACCTTCTCGCAACGCGAATTCGCGCAACACGGACAACAAGTTCATTATTGAATAAACGCTATTCTATATCCGAAACGGCAGTGTGCTTCTTTGATTAGCCTCCTGATTCCTTTTCCTATTCAAATCGCCGAATACCGCCGCCTCCGCGGGCACTACCCAGTGGTGTTGTGCATACTGAGCACCGGAGCATCGTCGCAGGTAAGCGACTACGCGAGCGAGGTCAGCATCTCGCAGAAGCAAAGTGCAGGAGTACTTTGCATACCTACGGTGGCCATAGGCATTTATCCGCCTAGAAACAGCCCCGTTACAATATATATATATATATATATATATATATATATATATATATATATATATATATATATATATATATATATATATATATATATATATATATATATATATATAGATAGATAGATAGATAGATAGATATATAGATAGATAGATAGATAGATCTTTATTTACATTACTGTAAAAAAATATACAATAGAATAAGTATATATAATACAAGTAATAATAATATACTCTTATAGAGATATTTGTATAAATATAGGAGTATAAATAATAATAAGAGTATGAATAATATAAAAACTTATTTTGGTCGTAGATCCATAATATCACGAATTTGGTATAAAAATCACATGTCACAGCTACAGTTAAGTCAAATTAATCTCGTCGAGAATATCACAGTTCGAGCCGGAGAGGCCGAGTCTAAATAATCACAAATAACTTATTGAATACCCGCGGACGGTACGGACCCAGGGACGGTGTTGGTGGACACTTAAAAATGTTACGATCCCTCAACAGGCAGAGTCCACCACACCAAGCGGGGATGCCGTCGTAGTACAAGTGGACCGGTTGCCGCTCCCCATAACCTCCAGCTCTAAATCGGAGCCCCGGCCGCAGGAGGCCGGCAGCTCGCCAGACCTCGACGCACCACCACCGAACGTCGCTCCATCAGTTGAGGAAACGGCTGCTCTCCCCGCCAGCACCGCAGCAGAAGAGTGGGTGAAGGTGGAGGCACACTTCGAGCGGGCGAGGGCCCTCAAACGAGAGTGCCTCAAGGCCGAAAACGAAGCGTTCGGCGAGCTCGATCAGTTCATCGAAACCTACGGCGAGGAGGGGAGAAAGCTCGCAAAGAATTATCGCCAACCCGTCGAGGCTGAACGGGAACTGAAAGAGATCGTCGAGGACGCAAAGAAGCGCCGCGCTGATGTCAATCAGGCGAGGAAGGAGGTCGCACAGGCCGAGGCGAACCTGAAGGAGCAGCGAGAGCGCCGCGATCAGGAGACTGCCGATCTGCTAGAGCAGATGCGGCTCGCCAAGATCCGGGCGATGAAATTGGAAGGAAGGGGAATGCCGCGGTGTTACGTGTGCGGTCTCGCTGGGGTAATGCGAGGCAGAGAGTGCCCACGCCGGGATGAACACACCCTGCTGGCAAAAAAGAATTAGCGATTACGCCCTGTGAGCGATGACAGCGTCACGCCAAACCCATCTGTGATGGACAGTACATATTTGTAAAGAGATCTGAAGAGTTTTCTTTTATTGCGGTCCCTTACCTCATTTCATTCAAAATTTTTTTTAACGCCATTACTTAATTTTTTTTTATTTGCTTAATTTATCTTATTCTGTTTTCCTCACTTTCTCATTATTACTCATGAAATTGCATGTTAGTGAGAGATGCTTCGAGAGCTGATACGTCTTTTGGCTACTCAGCGTCTGGAAGGGGGAATATGACGAGGAACGTTGTTAACTCGTCATAACTCTCCCCGCGTACAATC
Organism: Muscidifurax raptorellus; assembly: GCA_020010945.3. Taxonomy (NCBI): domain Eukaryota; kingdom Metazoa; phylum Arthropoda; class Insecta; order Hymenoptera; family Pteromalidae; genus Muscidifurax; species Muscidifurax raptorellus. The sequence continues at coordinate 33,265 of JAHUUD020000033.1, forward strand.
ATTATTATATTATTTAATGTAAAAAAGTTACATGTTACAGGTAAGCAGCGGCCGAGCAGGGGGAGGGAGCGTGCGACAGATTCGTTCGGGCTATTCGACTGGCTTAACCTTTTCTTTTCGCTACGTCGCACAACCCCTGACTGTAAATTAGCGTTGTCGATCGTGAGCAACGAGTGTGTTCCACACGGGCCAAAGGCTGTTTGCGAGGCCTCCTGGTGTGACACCGCGGAACGTCACCCGACCAGCGACTAGGCCGACTCACCTACGAAGGAGACGTCCTGGGCTCGAGCTTTCCGAAGAACGAGCGAGAACTATTTCCTGTAAGTGTCAGCCTCTTATACTCTCTCTCACTGGCTCTCTCCCGATCTCTGGTTGCGTTGCCCACCTGCGTCTCGCACACCCGCGTGTGTGATCGTGTATCACATCCTGAGTATCGATAATATATTCGTTTCTTTCTTAAGTGTAACCTTTGAGTTTGAAGTTATTTCTGCGCATCCGCTTCCCGTCTCCTCTAAACTCCGTTCCCTGCCGCCTCCGCGGACACTCATATCGCTTCACGATACCTGTGCATTTAAGCTGTAGCTAGCCAAACCCGACCTTGGCCGGCCCACTACGTGCCTCGGGGATACCCCGAGGAAACGAGACCTTGTCTCGATTATTTCGAGGCGATTCTCACGACAGCCGTCACATTGCACGCAGCTAACTATTACACAATTATTGTCGAAAGTGTCACCCCGTTATACAATATATATATATATGGCTGAGTTATCGCCACTTTTTTTTACAACTGATAATTCATTGGTATATATATGTTATATCAATATTGAGTATTATAGGAGAGTATTCCATTTGTAAATATACAGAGTGGACCATTTTACGTAGACATAATCATGTCTACAATTTCATTTGGGGGGTAATCAGCCATCTTATATTTTTACAAAATTAACTACTGTATAAAGATAAATGGTGTTCTCGCTATTTCGGATACTTATCCGTTAGCCCGTCGCTCAAGCACGATCTCTAACACGGATAGTAATATTTGCACAGGTGGTACTTAGATGCGCAATAATAAAAGTAGGGAGTTCTAAAAACGTGCACCTTGGATCTGAAAGGCTTTTAGGTCGGTTTCAGTGCTCACCACCGGAACATGAAGTTCAGGTGGGGGGCCCCTTGCGTTAGGCCTGGACTGATGCTTGCTAAAAAACAATACTAGATACTCTGGCTAACGCAATCTCATAATTGTGTAGAGGAGCATAGCTTCAAAGTAAAGCCTACGTAAGTCAGTAATAAGCCAGTCCAGTTTACCCGGTAGGGGGAGATGTGCTCGTTCCTTCTTACTCCAAAGATGTATCTTACATAAGAATTACTTAATCGCTGTAATCGTATTCTCTATTCGTCAGTCATGTCCAGGTAAACCACAGTACAGTAGTCTAGATGGGGTTGGACCAATAACTCAACAAGCCTTTTTCTTAAAGCCTCGGTGGAACAATCCTCGATAAAACGCAAGCTTTACAGGGCTCTATTAACTTTTCTAGTAATACAATCTACTTTCGGTTTCCATGTTAATTTACTATCTAATGTAATACCGAGACCCACCACCGTTTCCTCAAAAGGAACGATCACTTCATCACACATCCTTACCCCCGGCAAGTTTAAGGACTTAATGTCATTGACGTTTTTTCTGGATCCAAAAAATATTGTCTTGGTTTTGCCAGAGTTCAGACGCAGTCCAGAGTTCTCTGCCCATTCCAACACCCTTCTTGCGGCTTCAGCTAATTGCGTCAGGCCCTCCCCAATTGGTGGTATGGAGGTAAATCTGTAAATCGTCTGCATAAAAAATATGTTTTGCCATACTTTTGTCTAGTATGTCTTGTAGATCGTTAACGTACAAACTGAACAGCGGGGTCCCAGGATTGACCCCTGTGGAACACCAAGATTGGTTTCCAACCACTCGGAATTACCATTCCTGGTAGAAGTAACCATCAGCGTGCGGCCTTGAAGATATGATTTTAACCATAAGAGAGCCATCCGTGAGAAGCCCAGTCGTTGCAGCTTAGTTAATAATTTAGAAGGTGAAATGGTGTCAATGACCTTGCTGAAATCAAATAATAGCAAGAGCGTCACCTCCTTTATGTTAATGACCATGCATACGTCATCTGTAAATTCAATTAACGCCGTCTGGGTACTGTGATGTTTTCTGAAACCAGTCTGGAAAGGATCCAAAATTTTGTTTTTGTTTAGATACTCCGCAATTTGGGAATGAGCTAACTTTTCAAGTACTTTAGACAGGAAGCAGAGTAGTGATATCGATCAAAAGTCTGACACGGATGAAGGAGCACTGTTCTTTTTAGTGCTATTAATTGCGCCGGCTTCCAAGTGCTCGGAAAGATGCTTTGAGCGAAAGAGGAGTTAAATATCTTTACAATAAATTTGCCAATTATTTGGAGAGCTTTCACGATCACTTCCTGAGGAACCCCATCAACACCCCTCGCTTGTGAGGAAAACTATGCAATGGCAAGAATGACATCATTTATGTTGACTGAACTAAACAGGAAGCCTTCCTCACTTGCACTAGAGATGAACTCCAGCGCGCCATTCAGATTTTCATAGGGTGAGACAGATATCCCAGCGAAATGATTGTTCAGCTCGCCCGGCGTAAATCCATGAAACTTCTCCTCTTTACGCCTAGGTATGAGGCCGAAATTACGCATTTTCTTCCATATATCCTGATTGTCATTAAGAGCATCCGACAAATGTTTAGTGATTTGGAGCTCTGCTGTTGAACCATGCACACATCAACCTCATTACTAATCCAGAAAAATTCGTCAAAGAGTTCTGAACGCCCAGTGCGCTTTTAGCGTCCGTGCGTGGTATCTCTCTTATCAATGAGCAATCGTAGCTCAGAACCAAACCAAAGAGCATATTTTTTCTTTATGCAAACTATCTTACGAGGTGCTAATATGTCAATGCCCGAATTTAAGTTAGCATTCAAGTTTTCCAAAGCACCTTCCAAGTTGGTTTCAATAGAGTTCATGGCCTCCCAGTTGCAGCTTGATAGTAAGTCACTAAGCGAGGCGGTGTCTATGCCTTTGAAGTTCCTGTACATAAAATGCTCCTTCCCAAGAATGGTAGCATAGATATTAAGAGAGACCTCTTTAATACAGTGTTTACCAAAACTGGGCAGCCTTTCCTTCTTAACGTCATTTATACTGTCGTTCTCGCCCGTTAGTATTAAGTCAATCCAGGTGCAAGAGGTAGAGGTATAATGTCTGGGACCATAACCGACTATCTGAAGAGATAGCTCCTCAGTGAGACGCCGAATAGTGTTGGTATCATCGGATCCCGACAACAGGTCAGCATTCAAATCGCCCATAATGATTTTGTGGATAAATTCACCGCTGAGATCACGCAGGACGCTGATGAAATCAGAGTTTGCATCGCAACCTTCTGAAGTCTGTAAATGACCCCAAGAAGAACTGGATGCGAGGAACCCTGCTGTATGCTGCAAAACAGATATTCAGGGATCCCGGGTTTTCCAGGTCCCTATGTGTTCACATTACGATCCTGTCTCAGTAGTGAAAAGCCGTCAATCCGAATGAGACCGTCATCAACGGCCGAGCCTAGCCATGACTCAGCAATACCAAAGATGTTATAGGAGGGATGTTCAGTAAGGAAGAGTCGAAGACTCTCAATGCAAGTTCTAAGCGAATTCGCATTAAGAAATCCCGCTCTGAAGGAATCCCTTGCCCGCCCCCCCCCCCCCCCACGATGTTAACAGGCCCACTCTGCAGTTCCGTTCGCGTCGCTGTCAGTAACTTGTATACCTGTGGATGGCCGTCGGTTAGGAGAAGCCCGGTACGCCGTGTGAATGGCTTGCAAATAAGCAGCTTACGCAAAGATCTCACTTGAAACCCAGCCCCTGTGCAATGGGTTTCAGACTTCTAAAAACTTGAAATTTGCTGTGGAGAGAGTGAGAGAGAGTGAGAGAGAGAGAGAGAGAGAGAGAGAGAGAGAGAGAGAGAGAGAGAGAGAGGGCGAATTGGAAGAACAGCGCGCGTGCCAGTGACGACCGCGGCAGGCGGGAGAGGGACGTTACCGGCGATGGCCGATGAGCGGGGAGAGGCGATGGCAAGTTATGTGCGAGCGGGGTGAGTGTGCGTGTGCTACGCGATTTTTCACGTAGCGTTGGAAGCAACGGTGTAAATAGTCTACAGTGTAGAATGAAGACAGACCAATAAAAGCATTGAAAAATAATTAAACGCTGTCTACTTCTTTGTGTTTTTCACACACCGCTAACATCCGAGCCACGGTAATTCCACGGAATCCCCTTCGATATTGTCGACGTAGTTAAATAAATAATAGTTTCGAGGTCTTCGGGAAGAGAGCAGAGGAGTTGCTTCTTCTCTCTCTAGGCTGGGTCTTAAATGTCACACCTATATGAGCATATAGTAATCCTCTTCTTTGAAATTTTATCGTATACAAGTAATCAACTACTTCTCAAAAATTTTATTTTTTAAAATGTCATTTAAAAACGAGTTATATATTGCATAGAATATTTTAACCGTAGTATTTGGAATATCACTTGAAGTAGTATCACTAGAGAAATCTTGTAAAACAATTTTTAATTCATGCCATTTAGGATTACAGGTCATGGAAATTAATAAATCTGGTCTAGTCTTAGCTCTAGTTAATGCCATTACATCCGGATAATGCTACTGCATATATGGAGGATTTCCTATATATGTATCTGTTAGTATAAACAAATTACCCATTCTTTTTTCAAAATTTCTTGAAATATTTGATAAAAAATATATGTGTGTGTGTGTACTGTGTCTGTATGTGCGCGTGTGAGTTGTTATTCAATAGAAAAGAGCCATCCACTAAATTAAAGACTGTGGACTGCTGAAGTAATCGAGAGTAGGCTTACCAGTTTACTATTACCGTGTAGCATTGATTACTGTGTGATGTATTTGAAAAACCAATATAGCGGCTACAATATGGTGGCTAAAACTTGGTAGTTGGCTCAATAATGATGCTAACATTTTGTTGAGTCCATAAATGGATTAAGCGTTGAATTTATCATGAATATATGCTTTCCATGCTTAATACGACTTGCAAAGTTTGATCTTATGACATATTAACTTTTCTAAGTCATTATAGGTTAAAATGTTCTTTTTCAGCCAAATGCGAAGAAGAAATTTCAGAAAATCAATAGTTTTAAATTCTTGATCCAAAGGCTTAAGCAGAACATTTTGGTATAGGAGTTTTTTGCCCGGTTATTATGCTCCTTTCTTCTTTACGCAGACAAAATGACGAGCATGAAATAAAATTTTTTCATAACCTTCAGTTGTATTTTAGTGATTGTCCGTAGAAATTAGGAAAAAGAAATTATTTTACATTATTATCAAATTTACCTGGTGAAATCACCATTTTTAACAATACACTGAACTTTTTTGCCTTTAAAATGCTGATTTAATTATTTAGATTTGATTATAAATAAAAATAATTTTTTTTGCCTGATTTCTAGGAACAATCTCTAAAAAGGCGAGTTTAAATAAACATTCGCAGTTTAAAAACAAAAAAGCATTTCACAAATAGTGCATTTTCTATGAGCTCATGTTGACTAAATTTTTCCTGATTTTTTAGCATCTCCTGCTATTTTTTATGTAATGTACGGTGTGCGGGGGAGACGGATATTGATAGATACTCAGATAAACTGTAAGATTAAAAAGAATTAATTTTTACCGGATTTTCCAGTGGAATAAACATTTATCACACTTTTTAGTTCCCACAATCCACTGTGCTCCGTCGTTAAGCCTGGGGGACTCTCCCCATAAGACGCCCGTGATAAAAGTGACATCAGCGCCAGTCCTCCCTTCCAACGACCCACACAGAGCGAAGACTGCGAGACTATATGAGCGAAGTAGCATCTCTCCAACTTTTTGACACTGGCCCAGCATTGTGCGTATGCGTATGACGACCGACTGTCATGTCCACGCTATCGCTTCCGCCTATGCGTCTTTTGAGCCGGCCACCGGCTCTTACTTACCGCCTCTCAGCTTTATGGCAATCTCAGTTGAATCGGCTGCATGTGGATGTTATTTATTACAATAGCGATATTTATGAAGAAATAGTGTACTTGAGTGACAGCGACGCCGCGATATGTCAGTGCCAGCACGACTAAGAAGGGCTGCCCTGTTTGAAAAACGCAACTTCATTGGGAAAATACTGTTGCCATTTGAGAGTTATGATCCTCTGCTGTGATTTCTTTTGCTGCAGCTGCAGTCCAGGCGAATTACCCGAATTTAAGCTTCAAAGTGGATGTAAGAGAGATTATTATTGAATTCGTTTTTAACTTCAAAAAGTAAACATTTACATACAATTATACTTATTTTTATCTTTTTTATTTTTTCTTCGCATCTTTCAACTTTTAAAAAACCTAAATCTTGTGATGTAAATGAATATTCATATAAACTACCACTAATATTTAATTTAACAACTTTCATTACTAATAATTCTGATTTATTCACAAGTTCCATATCTATGAACTCGGTGATTTCATAATACTTTCCATTTCTTCTTTTGAAAATGTTATTTGAAGTTTTCGATTTTAATACAAAATCTCTTACCTCAATCGCTTTTCATTTTTTTTGTTTTTGAATATACTTTGTGTCTTGTATTAAGATTATTCGTTAATCAATATCGTTAATCTGATTTAATTTATTTGCTATCTGCATAGGGGGCTCTTTGGAAGAACGAACAATTAGAAGACATTTTCCCAAGTATGCTTCCAAAGGAAAAGAATCGCAATTGCTCAAAGTCACTTTCAGATACTTAACATCATCCGAAACATGAATGAGGCTGTGAACGTTACCAACTTGAGATACTTCGCCATAAAAACTTGGCATCAGGCCAACAAATTTTCTTAATAACTTCTTTGCACGTTGACAATATCTCACAGCAAATTTTGAATTCATCAAAATCCGACAGGCAAGGTGTAATAATAAAAAATGTTGAAACTGTGTTGAAGATAGTACATTTTTAAATACTATTGGTCCAAGGTAGATTAGACATACTCTAAATTAAGACGATGATAATGATACAGCTATTTCTTTAAACTGCAAAAGCCGTTAGGATCATAAATTTTGTGTAATATATTATTCATTATTCCAGCAAATAAGAAATGCATAAACTCCAATAGAAATCCTTGAACCATATATAATTCCTGGCAAATGATGGGCTGCGTCTGTTTGCAACACAAAAGACTCGTGTGTCCGCTGGTCACAATCCATTTCAGCGAAAACTCTTCTTTTCTCCAACGTGATGCCTTTAACATCATTACGTTCATAAGAACTATAACCAGCCTGGCCCTTGATGCATTTTACAAAGGCTCGAGCAGACGTATCACACAGATAAAGCCTGAAATTTCTAATTGATATTTCGTACCATCAATTTCTATACCATGTTCGATATAAGGATTTGTCTCTTTTATGAAATCATCTATAGATTTATCAACACTCTTAGGTTTTATAGATCCGTAAAATATGCCAACTGGATATATAGTTTATTCCTTGTATAAGGAACTGATATATTATTCTAACTAAAATTGGCCAAAATGTAATGCTGGCTTTGTTGCATACATTCATACCGTTTAAGACGACAAAAATTTTGATAACTCTGTCTTCGTGATCTTCTTTTATAAGTTTTGTTTCCAAACCTTTTTTTAAACCAATATATAAAAACGTACCCATGACGTTATTACCATCAATCATTTCTTTTATATTCATTGTCTTTTGCAACTTCTTTAGTGTGATCGCTGTTTGTGGTAAATATCTGTATCCTTCCTCTCTTCAAATTAGCAACAATTACATAACAGCAGAATTAGACATTTCAGAAGAATTGTTGATGGCCCAAACCTTTAATGTTTTCCTTAATGATTCTTCCCTTCCTTCCCTTACTCTGTAATTATTCACAATTTCATTGACTTCCATTTCAACACTCTCAGTGTTATCCTCAGCGTTAGTTATTTCATTGCATTGATTTATTAAGAGATTTGTTTCATATAATGACTTTTCTTTGTTGATTCTTTCATTCTTCTCAATTATTTTTAATTTGCAGTACTTCTTCAATCTTAAATATAGCATGGATATTTTTACTAAAAAATAATTGAAACCTTTAATTTACTATTTTGTTATACATACTTAAATTATACAGAAATATTCATTAAAATTATCACTACTCAATACTAGTTTTAATTAAACTCTTCTTTCCCAGCCTTCTTTCTAAAACTTTTTTTAACTTTACTTCATAAATGATAAATTATCTTTAGCTACACTTGCACATCTCTGCTCTGAATTCAATAATAAGAAACTATTTACACTAGCTATTTTATTTTTAATTTTATATTTAATATAAAATTTGTTTTTTATGTATAATAAACTGCACATTATCAATCTTTTTTTCAGATGATTATAAGCGAGATTTTAGACGTTTGAATAGAGCAATAGCATCTAACGTTGTTTTGAGCACTAACATAGAAGTAGATCAAACAAAAAATAGACCAATAGTTTTGAAAGGTGAATCATTGCAGAAGGCAATACAAATTGTTGAAGATGGCGACAAAAGAAATAAAAGAACAAAAAGAACAAATGAATCAGCACTACCCACGCAAACTACAGATGAAACCGATTCCCCAAATACAAAAAAATCAAAAGTAAGCCTCTTTCTAATGTATACATATAAAATATTTAAACTTTTTTATTTTATTAATAGAATATTCTTATTTTTAGAAATGATTCGTTATGTACAATTTGATCTCATCGTGAAGTGTGAAATCCACCCCAATAGCATATACTAATTATTCAGTTGTACAAGGAGATAAAGAATCATTAGGAATTACATTTCCAATAGATAATCTATCAGATTTTCAAAATTTTAATGATGTCTTAGCTGAGAAAACTAAACAATAGGTTTGTGAGTAAACAATTTTTGAACACAGTAATTTCTCATAATGAATAATGTACGCAGTAGGCCTATTTTGAAGGTGATGTTACAAAAGAATTTCGTGATTTCTTCAAAAAGATTGAGACTCGAACTTCAGTTATAGCAATATTAAGCAAATCTATAGATTTTATATATTGTTGTCCCTATGTCAACCAATCAGAAATAATTTAATTAGGTTCCGAAAAAAATTTACAGGGATCTAGAAAAAATTTGCAAACAAAAATGTATATACAATTGTATAGTTAAAATGCTTCTACATGGCTAAAAAAATGATTTTAGTTGTCGATAAAAGTAAAAAAATCATAAATCTCAAAATGTTATATGGCTATAACTTTACAACAAAGGCGTCTGAAAGTCTGAAAATTGTTTTACGCTCTTTTGAAAGTAGACTGATGTAGGAAAAAAATTTTGGCCGAGATTTACAAACTTTCGCCACGGGTTGACGTGGAATGTCTCATATATATTGTAACGGGGTGCGACTTGACGGAATCATAATATATATATATATATATATATATATATATATATATATATATATATATATATATATATATATATATATATATATATATATAGTTGTAAGCGTGATTTGATGACATTCAGCCTCTCCACCAAATAATGTAAAATTGTTTCAAAATTTACATTATTTCATGGTCTGTTTAGCCCGTGCACCCCTATCCACCGGCCCTCCAACATCCCCTCCATCCTAATCTTTATATTCGAAATATTTTGTAATTATTATACAATTGTTCAAATTGGAATTCAACGTTATTAAATGAAAAAGTAATTGTGTGAGACTGTTGTCTTTTTCTATTTTTTGCACACCACCCGAGAGGTAAATAGATAGGTGCGTTTTTGTTTACTTTGTTGATTGATGCATTTCGTAAGTATAATGAAATTTTCACTGTAAGCTTTTTATGTATGTCTATTCTTTTTCATCCTAAATCTTTTAGGATAAAAAAGAAAAAATTAAAGAAGAAAAATGAAGCACTGATGCTTAAAATTATTGCAATAGTATTTCAGTATAAATAATCAAATTAAAAATTTTGTTCAATCACTGAAATAATCTTACCCCAGGCCAAAGAGTTCGTCTTAACAAACGTTCTGCAATAATCATTCCCAATGACCATATCTCACCCAATCCATTTTATTACTTCGTATTCCACTGCTAAGAAATGCTTCTGGCGCAGTATATTTAAGGTAATTTTAATAGATATAAAAATCTTGCTTGTTCTACCAAAATTGATTTTTATTGTTATAAGTATCTTAAATTATTAAAAAAATTAAATTATTCATAAAATTAATTGCAATTTCTTAGAGTAAATAATTAGAATTATTCTTTAGAACCATTATTTCTTTAGAAGTTTTTTCTGTTTACTTATCAAGTTAAAGCATTGACTAAAAATTTTCATAATAAAAAGAATATACCTGGATATATCCAAATTTTCATCATACCTTTGTACTACTTGATTTATTTCTTAAAATCGAAATTTGTATTAAAACACATAATTTGAAAAATACGTAGAATTAATACATCCATTTTCCCTTGTATCATTCTAATGGTTAACCAATACACTATGTCAATTTATACTTAAGGAGATATCACAGCAAAAGCTTTACAAATCCACAATGGCGACTTTCGTATTTCAAATGCCAAAAAAAATAAAACTCGGATTAACATTTCCTTTTGGTTGGATTACTCATTAAACTTATTATGCTTTTTGATCCATAACTAATTTCTCATGAGATCTCACACAAGAACTTACGGGAAATTCGATATGAAATTTTACAGTAATAGCTAACTATGCCATGTGAATAAGATCAATAATTATCACGGCATGTGATAAAACCCGTTCAGAATTGAGAAGGTTATGCAGCTGATGCGTCAGATGCACAGATTGACATGTCAGTCAATAATGAAATCAACGAGATAAGATTATTATTAACGGCTGAGAATCACCTCAAAGTAGCATCTATAAGGTTGATACTTCATAGACATCTATTTTTAACAACATTATATAATAAGTATACCAGTTCTTCCATGTGGTTATGTAAGTATAAATAAGATTTGTATCCACTTACACTAAAAGTTAAAGATTTTATGAATTTACTCAATAGCTTTTATAAACAATTTATTAAACAATTATATCGTCTAGTTTTGGTAACATGATTTTTTCTAAAATAACATATTTCTATGCATCATAGCAAATAAATGTTAATGACTAATTTGAAATTTCTTGCTAAAAAATCCAGGCATATTTGTTATCTATTAAATAAATTTTTTCTGTCTCTATAAAACTCGTTTCTTTTTTTCTTCCATAGAGCGATATTGTAGAATGGTTAAAAATTTTCTGCATGTGCCCAACACATCTTAATTCTATCTATAAAAAAACGTAAAATCTAGTTTATTAAACATCGGTAATTAACTGTAGTGTAAAAATGATTCAACAAGTACAAAAATGATATACGAAATCAAAAATGTAAGTTGAATTCATTAATAATGATAGAGCAGTTCTAGAGATGTTCTGAGATTATATATGTCAAATACACATACCCATACATATACTTTCTAATACACGGCATTAGAACGCCAAATACTTTTTCAATGCTGTTCAAATTACAAAATACTTCTTCCTATTTGAAGTTTTAGTTGTATATAATTATGAGTTATTTTTAATTGCTTTTCATATTTTCAATTTTTAATTATTAGTATCGTGAATTATTTTAATAATTAGGTTATTTGTAAATAATTCTACATCTATAAAGTTTAAACTATATATTCAGCATAACTTAACCTTAAATATTTTTTAAGGTTAATCTATGCTTACCAATAAAATGTATTAATTTTAAAACATATAAGAAATACTATCTTATTGTTATTATAAAATTTACTTTACATATATTATTAATATATTAAACATGTTTCTATCACTGTCATTTGTTCTGAATTACTGTGCAATTTACGTTTATCTAAAATTTAGTTAAAACATAGAAATACCAAGATTAGTATCTAATGTTTATAGTTCTGATTATATTTTTAAATTATGTTCATTTAGGAAAATACATAATTTTGAGCTCTTTGTCAGATATGAATAAAAAAGATATAAATTAAAAAAAAAATGAAAATCCTTACCTTCTTTTACAAATTTACGTTTTTTTTTACTTCCAGATCCATCTCCAGTAAAGCTTTTGTTTGACGTTTTATCCTTGCTCTTCCAACGAATCAACATATTCCAAAAGACTTCCAGAAGATATTTGGAAATTCAGAAGACGATCAACATTGCAAATTAAAATTAACAAGAAATCAGTAAGACAAACTATTAATGCTGATTTTCATTTTTGAATTATTATTATCTTGTTTATATAAATTTGTAAGCAAAGGTTATGCTCAAATTATCATACCTCCTTACCAAATTGATAATATTCTTAAAAATAGGAAAATATTACAATCCTCATTGCATTTATCATATATCAACTCTTATGATATTACAAGAACCGTAAGTATTGTACAATTTCATATTAATACTTTATATTCATCATAATAAGCACATTTTGGAGTAATTTCTTTGAATATTCAACTTAAGCAATAAAGTGGGGTGTGTACGATAACATTGAGAAAAAGGGCGTTACAAGACCTGGTGGTCAAGTATCATTAGGTGCGGTCCCAAAATTCATAAGTATAGCTGCAATAAAATAAAAAATTTACATTTAGAGCCACTCGAAATTTAGAAAAATATCATAATTTTAAATTACCGAAATCTTGCGCGTCACCTCACTAAAGCTGTTTACTAGCTGTGTATCTTGAAAATCGATCCTTGCCTTTCGCTGCTGATGCTATGAGCAGCCCACGAAACATTTTACGCGGATTCAAGACAGAGCTACGCGCTGTACTAATACGACCGGTGCTGCAAAGCAGCACGTCCGCCGGAATGTGTATGTTCCGACTTAATATATGTGCACGTGCGCATGCGTATTGACATATACGGGTATATGAATACTGTGCTTGAAAGTATTAGTACAGAGAGAGGTGGACGGGAATAGAAAGATTAGCATTGGTTATAGTAGTTTAAAAAGTCATATATATATATATATATATATATATATATAAAAGTAATTTTGTATCAACTCATAGATGAAAATTTTGCTTCCTCCTAGAGAAAGCCTTGTAATAGTAAAATTTTCGACTTTATCAAAAACACGTTAGTAACACGCTTTGAAGTGTTTGGAGTTAAAATATCCGTATGTGCACGTGTGCATGTATAGCGTAATATTTCTAGAACTACTACTATTTCTGGAATTGCTGAATTGTTTGTAATTACGGGATGATTGAAACAAAACGCAAAATAGAGTTTTTAGAAAATCAAAAAATATCCATATAACAAAAACATTTAAAAAAATTAAAAATAATTTCAAAAATGTCAAATTTTATTGATACTTACGTCATAGATCCAGAAATATTACGGTATACATGCACACGCACACACATCTATACGGACTTTTTCTATAAACACTTAATTCTGATTCCCAACACTTCGAAACGTGTTTCTAAAGTGTTTGCGATGAAGTCAAAGTTTTGCGTTAGAAACACGGTTTGAAGTGTGAAGTAAAAAATTCATATTGATATATCATATATCGAAGGATATCTTATAAAAAATTGTAAGCGATTCAACTGCTTATTTTTTAAGTAATTAATGTAAAACTGACCAAATGAGTTGTTTACGAGGAAGATACGATCTGGTGGTTTTTATTAAGTGGTTATTAAAACTAATATGTTCATTAGCGTTTTATGGCATGGATGGCTTTTATTGATTGCATGGTTCGTCGGAATATAGTCCATTTCTGTAAAGGCGCCACTGTCACGTATATATAAATATTTCTCCAGATTTTCAGATCTACTTCTCAGATGCAGTGATGACATGCTAGTGAGTGAACACTCTACTGAAAATGATTAGATGAAAATCACATTATAATCACCTAATAATCATTTATATATTATCATCGAATAAAACGTTATATTATAACTATTAATTTGGTATAACCATAATTTATATAGAATTCAAATAAATTAAACCTTAAAAAAAGAAATAAAAAAGAAGAAAGTATTTCCCTGCCCAAGGATTGAACTTTTTTTTCATGTTGTTTATTTGCAAAGATTCATATACAGGGTGACCCAATTTAATGAGGCCACCGGTATTAAGGACATCCCTAATCGACAAAATGGTAGATACGACCTTGAACTCTTTTTTACAAGGTCATTTGAAGTTCAACTTTGATTTTTTTTAATAGGAACTCAATTTTTTTATTGCGGAAATGGACATGAAAATTTACGTTTAGAATGGTACATTTGGTTGCGGCACTAAATGTCATGTCAAGGTCATGAAGCCAGTATGAAACACCACCTACATGATTCCTATTTTTTTATTCTGGCAAGGCCAGAATCAAAAAAATAATGGACACGAAAGTTGTAAGACATCGAGTTGTCAATTTAAAAAACAAGAAACTATTTTTATTATTTAGCGTACCATTTCCTGCATTTCGTCATCATTATAAAACTTGATGTCCAGGACCTACGACGTGGTCATTGCAGGGTCGATTTTCAGGTCTTATTTTGATTCAGCCGATGAAGGTAAGACATGAAGATACCGGCCGATGAAGGCAAGATGTAAAAATAGCGGCCGATTAACACAAGACCTTGAGCTTTACCTAATTAAGTGTTCAAAAATCCCTCCATGATTTCTAATACATAGTTGTATTCTTCGCTCATAGCTTTTAAGAGTCGACAAAGCATATTCCTTGGTATCTCTTCGCAAGCATTAATGATTCGTTGCATCATATTTTCTCTAGTAGTAGGGGCGTGGATCATTTCGCTCGATCGTTATTACTCTACGACGTTATCGTGGTCTTCGAGGTCCTCGTCTCTCTTACTGTTCAATTCTCTCGATCGTAGTTCGAGATGGTTGATAATTTCTGTTTGAAAAACAATTTGGCTTGGACTACAGTCCGGCATATTTTCTTAGATTATAATTGTTAAAGAAAATAAATAAATGACTCATATCACATATTTCTACTTATTAAATTAGTATTTGAAGTTGATAGATATATAATTAAATTTAAAATTTCTTCTACATTGCCAGAACTTATACTGTTTCCTGCCAAAATATGTATAAAAAAAAATAAATAAAAAAGTACTTAAAAAATTATTTAATTGCAAATAGTAATTATAAATTTTTCATTACAAAATAATTTATTGTTTGGGAAAGTTTTATAAAATAGATATTAAATAAGTATTTTATAATTCCAAAAGTTTTAAACGTAAATTATAATAGATAACTTATAAAACAGTTAAAATTTTATTTTAATAAATGTAGATTTCGCATTTTAGTAAAAATTTTATTTTAAACTATCAAATATTATAAAGTGCAATCAGAGGCGCGACAACCGGGAGTGCTTTGGGTGCTCAAGCGCCCAGTCACCCATATTGAGCACCTAGTGACTGGGTGCTCGGCAAGTTTTAAACTCCAACGCTACTACACAATACCCGTCGATCAGCGCGTCAGTATAAAATCGAGTTTTTCACGTTAATATCAACCTGTCTTTACATCCCAGACAGGCAAATAGCGACGAACTTAAAACCTAAATTCTATAACCCAATACTCCTCAGGGCCTCAGGCACCAAGTCAGAAGGAAGGAAACTTCTTAAAACTCATCACCACTCATTTAAGAATTTGAGGGCCTACTGACTCGCTGCCTGCAATGATGCAATGGACGGACTTCCAACTTTAAAAAAAAACAAGTCAAAAATGATAAAAAATAATCTAAAACTACTAAATTTTTTACTTGATTTATTTTTATAAAGTTTTCTATTTATTTAAATTAATTTTCTTCCATTCATATTGGAAGTCACGGTTTTTTTTCTGTATATTTGGCATCCACTTGGTGCTTTTCCCTGTAGTCAACGTCTCGCCTACATGAAGTAACAGATTTAGTTTGATAAATTTAATGGCTACTTGGTTCTTATTTATAAATTATGAAATATAATTATTTGAAAAATCACAATTATAACCGAAATAAAAATTGCTCTCTGCGTTGAACAGGATTGAGACTGTCTTTATTATTAAACATAAAAACATACAAAATCCAATAAGAACGCCCACATTATAATGTATTATTTTTAATTATATTACATTCGATTTTATATACCAATTAGTTAAATAATCCTAAAAAATTACAATAACTCAGCCAGTACCATGAATATCAAATGAAATTACTTGTTTAATTTTATTCTATCAAATAAATAAAAATGTATTCAATATCTTGGTTAACCTGATTTTATCATATATAATTGGCAAAAATAGTGGCGATGACTCAGTCAATCAATTACTGTTATATTTTTGAACATAATAATGGCGATGACTCAGCCAAAATACTACTATCATATAAAATTTAACTGGTTATACACATACACACACATGCATATCTATATCGTAATTAGCAATGATTAAATCGTGTAATTTCATTCCATGCTTTAACAAAACATTTTCAATATTTTTTAAAGCTATATTTTCGGCTTTTGTTTGTTTTAATTTTGATCCATAAAATGAATTTTGTATTTGTAGTATAATTCTAACGCATTATGTGGATTTTGAAAAACTAGTATATATGCAAATAATTCGCACATTGATTTTGGAAATTTGAATGAAGCAGCTTCTTTCAAACATTTATCGACTAATGAGACCTTTTGTTACATACGCTTCTTCATATGTATCGTAAACAATTCTGTTTACAGTACGCATATCTCTAAACGATTTTGCCCCACAAACATGTAATAACAAAACCTTAAAAAAATGTTTCGTGTTTTTTTGGATTTATTAATTACATTCTACTGATAATAGGCTTAAACAATCTTTTCCTTTTATTCCATTTTTTTGTCGTTCATTAAAGGCGTAATGATATGGAATATCACGATATAAATATTGTGATGCATCATGATCATTTTCGTTGAATTTAAACCAAGCTATTAACGCCTCATCTAAATTCTTATTTTTTCGTTTATTTTCTTGTCTTTCTACAAAATATACATGTTGTTCATCTTCGTCATGTACACCTAATCAATAAATTACATAAGATTGCTCACTTATTTTAAATTCTAAAATACATTACCTGGTCTCAGGGGTGCATACGAAACTTGTCGAAACATGTGTTATTTTGACATAATTATATATACTTTCATTTTCGCTTACGATAATTTGATCATTATTTTTATGTTCGGTTGTAAACTTTACTAAAGCAGTAGCAGGACCTTTGTAAAAATATTTAAATAAATATTTTATAGCTTTTACTGTACTACATATTTTAACATTTATATAACACCAATAATGGACAACAAATATGGATTATATGGTACAACAAAACCATTACGTGCAGCCCTACTTTTTGAATAAATAATACTTTTGCCATCATTTCTTCGACGATAAGATGGATATCCAGCAGGTTTGTATTGCGTTTCTTTGATAAATGATTCAGGAATTTTTATTCTGTAAACCAAATGGGCCATAAATCATATTATTTTTTACTATATTATATAGTCTTCTTTCATCTGGACTTTTAGCACTTATAATGTTATCAATTTGATCTGTATTTCGGAATTTGTAATCTGGATATAACCATACTAACATATGAATATGTGGTAAACCACGATTCTGAAATTCTATAACATATACAAAACCCTTACCAGAAATATTTTTTTTGTAAGTTTATTTTTTAACACTTTTATTTTTTCATGAAATACTCGTGAAATTAAATCTAGGTTATCTAGAGTGGTTTCATGAGGTAATCAATTTTCTTGAATTTCTTTCCAATTTGGATTACAGGTCATTGTTAAAAAACTGTCTCATTTTCCATCGACTTGCAATTGTGTCATCGAATCTAAATAATTTTGTTGTATAGCCTTAGGACTCCCTATATGCGTTGATGGTAATATTACCATCCTTCCAATTTTAGAATTTTCACGATTGGTTTGCTTAGAAACATAATCCATTAATCCTTTATACATCTCCGTGCGTAATTGTGCTTGATGACAACTTTGTTGTCTAAATTTCCTATAAACTTTATCATTATAATATTTTCATCAAATTCTATATTTGCAATTAAACCAATAGATAAAACATCAGGATTGTTTCTATATTGTTTGTATATAACTTTAGTGTTTTCATTTTGTACATTGATGTTGTCTGAATCATTATTTGAATATTTCCTTTTCCTTTTACTTACAGTCGCGCATTTTTGTTGTACTATCATATTTGGTACAATAACATTTTCTTTTTTTAATTTTCTATATTCGCGTAATTTTTTGCTTCATTTGCTTTTGATTCTAATGTCATGTTTTTTCTGTATTCACGTAATCTTTTTGCTTCATTTGCTTTTGATTCTAATGTCATGTTTTTCTAAATTCGCATAATCTGTTTGCTTCATTTGCTTTTAAATCAGATATGTTTTCTCTGTTTTTACGCATTCTCAATGCTTCATTTGCTTGCAAAGCGGCTGTGTTGCATTAGCTCTACTTTTACACAATCTTAATGTCTCTTTTACTTTCGATTCTAATGTTATGTTTTTCCCAAATTTGTATAATCTTTTTGCTTTATTTACTTTTAAGTCAGATATGTTTACTCTATTTTGGCGCGATCTTAATGCTTCCCTAGATTTTAATTCTAATGGCATGTTTTTCCTATATTCAGATAATCATTTTGCTTCGTTTGCGTTGAAAATGGCTGTTGCATTTGCTCTATTTTTACGCAATCTTGATGTTTCCTTTGCTTTTTATTCTAACAACATTCTTTAAATTTGTTATTGAATTTCTTATTCGTTCCTATTTGTTTTTTTCAGATTTTCCTAATATTAGTAATTTTGAATCGTTAAATATATTTTGATTATAATTACTAACTTTCTTAGTATTATTTATCGTTTATCATATTCGTTATCTTTGTAAAAGGATGTTCTGTCTGTGCAATAATAAATAATATAAAAGTGATGCTCTCCAATTCCATTTTCAACATGCGTATTTGTTTTATTATTTCAAAACCAAGAAAAACATGTTTAAAATTTGAATAGTGGGGCTATTAATTCAGGCACTTGCTTGTCGTTGAATCGTAATACTCCTCCCTACAGACGGATTCTGGGTTAAATCCATAATGCATCGCCCTAATTTTTTGATTACTTTTCATGCTTATTTCTGAATATATCAGTGGTTTATGAAAAGTAGAGAGGATTTATGGATTAAACATGTGATTATAGACTTCAAGTAAGGGAAGAGTGCCTAAAAATTGAAATGACAGATATTCCTTTTCTTACTCATCAAGCTGCTGTGTTTCCAAAATCCGGCTCGAGAGATTAAAATAACATATGGCGATAAAAATACTCACTCTTTTCACGCTGCTCATACTTTGTTTTCAAATATTATTTGCTTAATTTTTAAAAAAAGTGTGTTTTTAGATTTAATTTGTTTATGACAAAATTAAATTCCAGCACAAAAATTATAAAAAAATTATAATTTTGCAAGAATTTGTTTAAACAAAATTGTAAAATTCGTTCTCACGAATATGTGATTGTGTATTTTATTATACAAACCATTCACTCACTTAACCCTTTAATTTTTGCTAGCAGAACTCACCTTGAGTTCTTCTACTTAGTAGATTTCTTTTCAGTAGCGGATTATTCATTTATGTTTAACGTGGATTTGATTATTGTCTATAGAGATGTTAATATGGAAGCTAGCTAAAAACGCTCACTTCGCTCGCGTATTACATATTTGGTTAACTATATTTTATTGTGAAACATGTTACAAAACAATAAAATCTTAAAATCTAAATTTTTTTGGAAAACAATATGTGAATATAATGATATAGTATTTAAATACAATACACATATATACACACACACATAAATAAATATATATATATATTGTAACGGGCGGCGAGACGCGCACGTCGGCGTGGGGAGCCAAAGCGCGGGAAGGCCGGTAGAGATCTCGCAATTCGAGGGAAATTCGAGACAGTTAACTTTTGACCGCACTCGCGAGCAGTAGCAACGACGCGTGACAAAAGTTATAGATACAGCAGCAGCAAAGACAGCAGTCCTAGTAGCAACCGCAGCACAGCAGCCCTAGCAGCGAAGACAGCAGCCCTAGAAGCAACAGCAGCATCTTGAGCAGCAACAGCAGCAACGGCAGCAACCGCAGCAACCGCAGCAACCAAAGCTACCACGGCCCAGGAATACGGCAAGGTCGAGCAGACGACTCCCTGGCCAGCGTACAACAAGGATCATCCCGACAAAAAGTAGGATCTGATTTCCTTTTATTTTATGCGCGATCGACTGGCGAGGCATTTGGCCCCAGTCGTTGAGCCGGTATATTTTTTGAATTGCTTAACTGGATTGCTTAACTGATTTGATCGTCGTCCCGATCCCTCTTCCTATTTAAACGGATAAGATGCAAGTCCCTGCGCTGAAGGTAAAGAGAAAGACGAGTAGCTGAAGATCCAAATACCTGAAACATAAATACAATTAGAAACTACTCTCACACACAGAGAGCATAACCCACATCCTCCCCAAACCTTTGGCATACTTAGACCTTACCCATATCCGGAACACCCCTTGTCGAGAGCAGCACCTAGGGAGAAAAAGATAATAAACATCAAGTCAACAGTATGGATATATGAAAATAGACTTACCTTGACGTAGTCTCCCTGAATCCTGAATGCGGTTCACACCAACAACGCTGCCACTCGCTGAAGAGGTCCAGCACCATCAAACCTGGAGGAAGCTGGTCGACGAAGTACCCATAAGCTGCACCTATCAAAGAAAAGAAAAGATTACTGTCAGGTACCTCTCTGAGATACCTGAAACGAGTCAGACACTACCTGACATCAGCTTCGCCAGCAACTGTAGCAGTTATTGGAAGCAACACCAACTGCAGCGGCATCCTAACCTCCAATAACACCGCGAGGAAGAAGAGGAAAAGCAGCATCTCAACACCGACCTCGACATCACTCGTGTACGCGACCATGCTCCAGGCCTCGTCCGTGTCCCTGCTCCCGTCCTCTTGATCCTGGACATCCCCCCACGTCACGAGCACTATAACCCTCACTTGCACCATAAAAACACACACACACACTACAATGTCGTCACCTGTATGTACGATCTCAGGCGAGACTAGCGCCACTATACTTACACATATATGCGCGGTTATATGAAAAAAGTCGTATCACGCGTGCGCCGCGCTCGGCGACGACTCGAGACGACGCGAAACGACACTGTCGTGTCTACCGCCTAGCGTATAGTACCGTCGAAAACCGAAGTATCGCCATTAGTGCCACCATCTAAGAACCATCGCATCATTCCTATATCTTTTGTATCGCGGAGAAGGTGCTATCTCCATCTTCGCACCTCGTTTCATCAACATCCCGGCCAACCGAAAGGAATCCTCGTCTCACCGTAAGTAATCTCAATAGAAGCGTGTACCGCGCAATGGTCGCCGCGTCGCGTTAATAATTAATAGAATCCGCTCCTGTTAGAGTCTCGCGCTTATATTAGATCTGTTGGGATTGTCGCTCTGAAGAGTTGTAAAATTAATGAGTATTGTATAATAAATGTAAAGTATTACTACGTTAATCATCGAGTATTGTTTCTTCCCCTCGAATCCCTTTTATCCCACAGATCAAACCACACTAATGCATGTACGGGAAAAAGCATGTCAGAATATATATATATATATATATTTATATAACATTTAGCAAATGATAAACAAATATATATGACTTATTATACCGATTATCTTAAACATCTAGTTTATCATAATTGCCATATCGTAAATATACAAATAAAAGCAAATTAATTCAAGTAAATATGATTATATATAATATCATTCATAATATTGATCCAATAGCTATAATAAAAATTATATTATAAACCTAGTAATCGTTGGCGATAAAAACACGTAATTTATCACGTAACGAATTGGCGTGATTTCTAACATAAGGAATTAATTTGCGTTTATTTCATTCATCATATTTTTTTATACTATACTATATCGAAAATGTTATTATTAATAGACAAAAAATTATGAAACGAAAGCAAAGATTTAAAAGATTACATTAGCTTGGGGTACCTCGTTGCACAGGTGGTGAGATTTTATATAACACACACACGCTCACACACATACTGACACATACACCACGAGGGGGAGCTATACCCCATGTGGCGCGTCCTCGGGTGGCGGATAGAGGAACGCTCGCTGTAAGCGCAGTAATCGTTGGCAGTAGTACTACGTAAGTAGTGCTGCAACCAGCTTATTGAAGATCTGTCACTATCGAAAATAAAGTCTGAGCAGGCGCTTCCGGATTGCTGCAGTCCGACTCGACTTCGGCTGCTGAAGGGAAAGGGTACGAGATAAACTGGGTTTTGACATTCCCAGGCTACCGGAAAGTACAGGGGCCCGGGGATGTTTTGCCGACACGTCCTAGCTGCCCTATCATCCGGCGAAAATCCCAATGATCGCAGTAGTGCCGGATGGTGCCCGGAACGGGACCTACTGTTGTTAGAGGGGGGCCTCGTTACCCTTTTCCGGAGGCTTTTTGAGGAAGACTTGCGCTGGGGCATGAGGCCAGAATTCACGCCCGTGAAGTATAACTTGACGGAGAGAGCTCGGTGGAAGGTAGGTGACTAAAGATGGAAGAGGATGTTAATAAAAAAAAATGCTTAGTACAACAAACGAAGCAAACTTGAGGACTTCGGATACCCCAAAAAGTGTCTTAACAACTGGGTTCCCTATCCAGAGATCGGAAGAAAACAGCAGTCTGAGTAGAAAAACGAATGCCATGGAGTGTAGTCCAATAAAGACTATTTCTAAAATTGCAATACAGACGGAACAACAGCAGGTGAATCAAGGAGGCAGGACCAGCTGGAGCGTCTAGGAGAAAAGATCCAGAAATTCAGAGAGTTTGTAAAGGACAAACATAATGTCCATAAAACTATCAAGGACATGGCACGAAGCAATAATGTCATGTATAAAAGTTTGTGTAGCGCGGAGGATGACCTGCTACAGTACCAATATCCAGGAACGATAGGCAAGGAAACTCAGACAACACCAAGTCTGAGACCTAAAAAGGCGGGTAAAACAGAGGAGAAAGGGAATAAACGATCTAAAGAGGCAACTTAGCAAGAGGTCGTTACAAGAAAGGCGAAAAAAGGAGAAACAGTCAAGTAAGGAGAACAACAAGTACCCTGGCGTTAACAACCAGAATAGGACCAGCAAAGACAAAACAAAGCGACCAGACCGGACGCTCTTATCATTAAGGCGCCAGAATGCTGAAAAAGAAGTTAAAACCGCAGACTTCCAAGAAGCGGTTAAGGCAGTACTAGTAGAAGGAACCACAATAAAAACACTGCAGCAAGAGGAGACCTTTGAAATAAGGGATCTCGACATACTTACCTCAAAAGAGGAGGAACTGGAAGCCTTACAAAGGGAAAAAGGAGAAAGAGATGCGATTGAGATCACTGCCGTAAAATCGCTGAGGAAAGTGTACGGAGACACGCAGATAGCTGTTGTGCAATTGTCGAAAGCAATAGCGACCAAGTTCACAAAGCTAGAGAAAATTAAAATTGGATGGGTCAATTGTAGGATCCGTTCGTCAAACCGCAGTAAGGGGCCGCTTAGGTGTTATAAATGCCTTGGTTTTGGTCACGTCCCTATCAAGTGTACTGATCTGCAGGATAGAAGCAAATGCTGCTACAAATGCGGTAAGACGGGGCATAAAGCAAATAGCTGCCATGATGAACCGTGTTATATACTGTGCCGTAAAAAAGACCGACAAACCATGTCACTGGTAGCTACTTGTACCCAGCCTACCTAGCAGCGGTTAAAAAAAAATCAGGAAAGGGTAATGAAAATAGTTCAGCTAAATCTTACCAATTGTGAGACTGCGCAAGACCTTCTCTGTCAGTTTGTACGAGAACACAAGGTCGATGTACACAAGTAGTGATCACCTAGCTATAATAATGGAGCTAGGCGGACCAAATAAGAAATTCTGTACAAATTTCAGTAGTACAAGAATTGAATGGAAAACCAAAGAGTATGACAAGGAGTTATTCTTGACGATGTTTGACAATATTCAATTGACGTGGTCAGCAGACGACAAGGCTGCACAAATGACGAGCCAGCTCACCAAAGCGTGCGACGCGATAATGCCGAGAAAAGTGTCCAGTCAAAGATATTCCATCAGCATATTGGTGGAATCACAAGACCAAACAAGTACGCAGCGTTTGCCATCGAGCTAGAAGATTGGAACAACGGGCAAGGAGGAAATTCTATCGATCCGGTAGAGGAATGGATACTTGACTTAAACCAGAATATTCAGGTATTATTTTAAATTGGTCCCGCAATATCAAGTTCGAAAAAACCAAACTGGGTCTTAAAGGACACCTTAATAGAAAACGAGAAAAAGAGTTCCGAGACAAGAAGAGAAGTCACCCTTTTGTATTTACCACCTACAACAAGGTAAAGCGAATTATCTTTTATGTGAGAGTGTGATAGAGAGAAAGTAATTGACATTGGCTCTCTCTCTCTCTCTCTCTCTCTCTCTCTCTCTCTCTCTCTCTCTCTCTCTCTCTCTCTCTCTCTCTCTCTCTCTCTCTCTCTCTCTCTCTCTCTCTCTCTCTCTCTCTCTCTCTCTCTCTCTCTCTCTCTCTCTCTCTCTCTCTCTCTCTCTCTCTCTCTCTCTCTCTCTCTCTCTCTCTCTCTCTCTCTATTTCTCTCTCTGTCTTTCTCTCTCTGTCTCTCCGTCTCTCCGTCTCTCCGTCTCTCCGTCTCTCCGTCTCTCCGTCTCTCCGTCTCTCCGTCTCTCCGTCTCTCCGTCTCTCCGTCTCTCCGTCTCTCCGTCTCTCCGTCTCTCCGTCTCTCCGTCTCTCCGTCTCTCCGTCTCTCCGTCTCTCCGTCTCTCCGTCTCTCCGTCTCTCCGTCTCTCCGTCTCTCCGTCTCTCTGTCTCTCTGTCTCTCTGTTTTTTTTTTTTTTTTATTATTGGAGAAAGAGGTTGGAGTGAAAAATCTTAATAGACCATGACATGGCCTGAGCTACCGTGTGTTGGATTCTCACCAACTAAAACCCTTCGTTTTGCGACCGAATATAGAATCCAATTGCAACCCGAATCCTCTTAGCTCTCCTTACCGATTTGTCGGTGAGGAGGGCCAAGCTCCGTCTTCAGTGCCTTTTTCCCCCGCGGTACCACGGTCAAGTATTACTTCGCAGGGGGGCATAGGGACATTGCCCTTGTCTCCTTGATGTGATTGTCATTCCTTATGACCTTCATTATAGGCTGCCGTCTACTTCTTACCGCATCGTCCGGTCGTCAGCTTCTTGCAGCATCTCTCGTCTTCTTCTCTCTTCGTCACCCCTCACTTTCTTGAGGATGACCGCGGCGTAGTTACTAACCACGTGCCAGCCCTCAGCGGTGGCGAACATAGCTACCATAATAGACTCAGGAGTTGCTCTGGTCTGGAGGTAGCGTTCAAACTCTTCACGCTCCTGCTGGTAACGCGAGCAGTAGCACGAAACGTGCTCAGCGTCCTCGCACATGTCCAAACATGCTGGGCAGTCTGGACAGTCTTCTAAATTAAATCTACACAGGTATGCTCGATAGCATCCATGTCCCGTCAAAAATTGCGTGAGGTAGTAGTTTACTTCCCCGTGTCTTCTTTTGATCCAGTCTTCAATCTTTGGTATAAGTCGGTGCGTCCAGCGCCCTTTCAGGCTACTGTCCCATCTTCTCTGCCACTCAGCTACAAACAGTAGCAAAAGTACAGTAGTAAACAAACAGTTCTCTGGCAGCGTTCCAGATTTCTGCCTTCGTTCTATCGCTGTTCTCCTGTTTTGCCATGTATATGGCCTTCCTCTCTAGTGCTAAGAGGTCGATGGATGGCATGCTTGCGTACACATACATACGTACAGACACATACACACATGTTTTGACCGTTGCAACTTTTATTGGTGTTGAATAAATTCTACTCGTTCAATTCAAAATCTCTCCGTTCATACTGAAAGTACTCCTCTAAGAAGTATCTAATATGTTCAGGATTTTATCTCCTCTTTCCCATGTATTAGACAAGCGTATTGTCACGTCCTGCATATTTAGGAAATTTTTAAAAACTTTAAATATTTAGATAAATGCGTACGTGACGCTTTTCAAAAAAAAATAGAAATTCGGAGATGCGGGCCTGAAGAGAGAAAGCGAGGGACAAATAGCTCTATCATAAATCTCTTGAGCTGTGCGCATCGACGAGAAGCATCAGCGGATGCATTATAATAGAGATAGTAAAGTTTTTATGCGCATTTTTTTGGTACTAGAAAGTTTTCGGAGTGACAGACCAAGCGCAGTTTTAATGACAAACAGCTGCGTTTGCCAAAGATATCGGCAGTGTCTTAAGCGACCGTAAATTAGACAACCTACGAGGCTCGGACCTTTTTATTATTGCAGGGACAATTCTGGAAGGTACGCACGCTTGCAGCTGTGTATAGATTCCAGAATTTTCTGCTGTTTTTTGAAAATTTGAAATATTTATTTAGAATTGTTGTCATCAGGCTGGTGTATAAACTATGCAATTTTCGAATTGCATACGTTCGCTTTTAGCAACAGCTTTGATGAGATGATTCTACATAAAATATATAAAAGCATAATTTGTTTGCAGCTAATACTATTATTATAATTATATAAACTAATAACGCGATTTATTCATTAATTATTTGGCACTAAATTGTATATTTTTCGATCTATACAGTTCGCTTTTTGTGCATAATTTATGAATGGATCAAATGTCTATTTGTTTATTTTCAATTTTTATTATATACTTTGTTGTGATAATCGGTCGGTGTGAAGCTATGATTGTTGCAATAGATTATGTCATTTTTGCAGAGTTATAATAATCGGTCGGTGTGAAGCTACGGTTGTTATAACAATGCATTGCTAATTTTTTGTGTTTAAATTTAAAATAAATTTTGACGCTGCAAACAAATGAAATGCATACATTTCATTAGTAAATTTATTTATCTATAATATTTTCTTAAATTAAAGCGCAGAAGTGTTTTATTATTAAGTTTTAGCTAGAGTTATTTGGTATCAATTTGAATAGGATTTTACAAGTATTGAAAGTATAATATTGAAATATTTATTTAATGTCATATGCAAATTTTATTAATAATAAATGAAATACTTGGGAAATTCTATACAAATTGGCGTGCGTATCAGAAGTGGCGTGTAAATGAACTACAGTCATAGGGGAGAAAGTGTGAGAGGACCGAAGGGCATGACCGAAGCAGCGGAGGAGGAGAGACGCGAAAATTCGGCGTAAGTGAGGGAAAACTCGGATATAACGGCTTTCCTCACTGGCTAATTTTCGGCGTCTAGGCGGAACTACCCGCAAGTACATCGAGGAGGGATGAGTCTGGGCCCTACGAGCGGACGCACTTCTCAGTAACAGTGCAGTTCACTTCTGAATACGAGCCTGAGTAGCTCAATGATATATCCGCGCTTCGTACGCAAATTTTAAATTTATTAAGAGTACTTCTATAGTTATTCGAGTTCCTTAAAATTTATTTTTGAATAAATAGTGATAACATTTTTATGTAACTCAGAGTTTTATTTCAAATATATATATATATATATATATATATATATATAATAAGTTATTATAAAGAATAATATATATATTATATATATAAATATAAGTGAAGGAGTGAATAACTGTTCAAAGATAAAACTAAAAAGTAAGTAAAAATTTTCTTTGCTATCCCATTTTTCTATCTCTCAAACGTTTCTACAACTATCGCTTGGGTAATCGAACCGATTAACGCCGGTTTGATTATCCCCTTTTACTTTAAATCTAATAGTTTGAACCGATTTAAACCGGGTCATTCTATTAGATTATTTTTATTTCCTTTTCATTCTCAATATAAATTCAAGCAATCAAAGCACCCAGCTATTACACGAAAGTGCTGGCTAAAGGTGTAGTTAGTAAATAAGTGCGGTAGCATCGTTGGATGTTACAGTATCCTCCAGTTGGCACCAATATTTCACGGTTGGCTTGGGTTGAACCGCTCTTTTGTTGTTGCATGAGCTGAAATAAAAAAAACACAAAAATTAGAAATTTAAGTACACTGTACTTATCACACTTAACTCAGTTAATAATACTTATCTTTTTATTGTCACATAGATAAAGCATGGTAGTCATTCATTGAGTCTGCTACACATCCATAACCTCACCTGTCACTGTTGACAGAGACGGCTCATGTCAGATCTGCAAAGAATAAAATAAAAAATTCACATTTTAGTTGGAACTAAATTATATTTATTTATTTACTTTATTAAATGAATTAAATAATAAATACAAGTTATTGGCAATAAAAATATAATCATTGGTTAAAATCAACATTTATAATAAATACATTTATAATAAATATCTTAGTGGGCTCCTGCTGCATATTATTCCACTGAGATTCCTTCTCGTGTTCTTCTTCTGTTATTCTGGGCCTTTGCGGTACTGCCTAATGTTTTTTTTTCTGCATGAAAGAGTCTGGCATCATCTCTCGTATTGGTCCAATCCACCGCTGCACATTCTGGACTGATGTCAAACTTCCTCATAATGTTCAGAAATCTTGTGCATCCATCATTGAAACAGGTCTCAGCTATATAAACGCCAATCTTGAGAACCAGTGTGCCACTGAAAGTTGTCTTGGGTACTAACTTCCACACAGAGTTGTTAAAACTTTCATTAGAGTTTTGCGTATAACCTCCAAGGCACCGTTCTAAAAGTTCGGTCTCTGTTAAATCCTCATAAATTGGTCGAACTTGTTCCATCACAATAGACGGAATGATGTTCTTATGACTGAACGTAGTTCCTGTAGCCCTTGAATTTTGCCATTGGCACCAACTCTTTGACTCTGTTGAGCAAAAATAATGTTGTAACTTCTCATCAGTTGATTGGATGTGGAAGAAAATTACCCAGATTTCTCTATACATTTCTTCAACGGAATCTGGATACTTCCTTATGGCCTTGCCCTAATAAGCGGAGAGCTTTTCAATTACTTGAGCGGTTAATCTGCCTGTACCTCCGATTGCTTTTCCATTAGCAAGCTTCTTTCCAGAGAGAGATTTCTTGAGGTTTCTCAGACGCGTACCCATTCTCTTCTGCACATGAGCAATACACTCTCTCTTCGCAACCACAAATTCATCACCATATACCTTTTTTTTACTCACTGATTTAAAAACTTTTGAGTCACCATTGCCAATGTAGTGGTAGTATTTAATACCGTAAAGTTCTTCTAAACGTTCAAAAATTTCACATATTCCATCCACTTCCGTTTTTCATGTACTACCTTCGTGGTTGGCAATGCAAGATGCTTCATGCTCTTCGTACCACTCCAGATATCCTTCTGATTCCTTCTTGCCTTCCCACTTAGAACACTGTTTGCAATAACTATTTTTTATTGAAACATCTAAAACCTTGCCAGTCTTATTTCCTATGAGGCTAGCAAGTCCTTGTAGCGATGAAAATTTCTTCTTCCTTTATTCCTCCACGACCCATCACCAGAAAGGTACAGTCCAGCACTGTTTGGTGGTGTAGTATCTTTCTCTTCAAGTACTGTTTTCTTCATAGAATCTTCTGCAACCTCCTGACAAACTTCGCTCAACTCCTTGTTGATTTCATAAAAAGCAGATTGAGTAACTGGTTTTCGAAAGTCCATAATATCAGCAAAAGTTGAATGGCCAGCGTGTCCATGGCCAAGTGCACGAGCAGCAATAACAGATCTTCGGTTTACTGCCCATGCATTCCCTCTTGGTCCAACTTTTTCACTTGAATTGATTGAAGTAATCTGCTTTGACTTTACACACACAATATCAACTTTCAACCCGAAGCCTTGTACACCAGACTCACTAAATGTCACTTTGCCGTTGCACTTATTGCATACTAAAATATCCTGAAGTGTAGGGAATAGAATATTGATATCAATAATTCTATTTCTTGTGTCACTAATAGAGTCTTTGACCACTGTTGCACTTTTAAGTGTTTTGCACTGGTAGAGGGTCTTGGTCTTTTTAATTGATTTTCATTCGTCGTCAAAAATTCTCTTGGCCTCTTCTTAGGTCTGCCTCGAGAATACTTACTGTCAGGATGTGTACTTTGAAGTCTTCCCTTCTTATCTCTTGATGACATTTTGCACAAAATTTTGCTGCACTACACGTACATACACACACAAATAGTCAAGACAAAAAAAAATAGAAAACATACAAATGAATTTTAAAAACAAATTTGTTTAAAATTGTCACTTTTTAAACAAACAAATATCATATAATTTAAAATTTTTTTTAGCAATATCAGCACGTAAATATCAGCTGTGTTTATCAACACGTACCAATAAGCTGTGTGAACATAGTCGAATTTGAGCTACGTGAAGGTAGTTCGAAAACTCGTTCGATCTCATCTGCATGCGAGTTCCAATATCCGATAAAGTGGTGGTGCGTCGAGCGTCAACTTTGGAATCAATTCCTATTCCATTCAAACGTATTATGACCGTCATAATAACACGTATACATAAAATTGTCAGTATTTGAACATTCATGATATGTTTTAAAATCGAATAAAATTATATATAAACAACTGTTATAAATCATTTTAAACAATAATATTGTAAATACCGTATTTAGGATTAAATGCGGCCTGCACAGTTCGATACAAATAATTATTTAATTAAATGAAACTAGCCGACAGAGTTCAGATGATTTATAATAGTAAATCTAAGCGTCGCGGACAAGGTAAGCTAGTCGCGTCGCATTAGATTTACGCGGACTCATTGGAATTGTCACCGCAGTCGCGCTGTATGTATGTGCGGACTATGTTGCAGTTGCGCGAGCAGGAAGTGTGGACTCCGTCCGCAATCCTCCCGACACTGTCCCGCCTAGTCAAACCTCGATATAAGGTTTTCTCATAACTGTCTTGTACCACTGTCAGCTTATTTACATCAGTACTGGTGCTAGTGTTATTTACAGTAATATTAGCACTGTCATAACATGTAGCAATCGCGTGCAGATCTGCTGCCGTCATAAACGAATATGACATATCCCCATCTCGTCTTTTGACTAGGACACGTCCGCCTCTATGCCAAATATACTTAAAACACCGCGTGCAAAACACTTAAGACTTTTAAACTGGAGAAATCATTCTTTACCTAATAATTAATTTATAAAAATTCTACTTTGAATTAGGCTATTACTCGTTTCCGGGTTCAACGACGAGACGTTAATATGTCTTCTATTGAATACAGTAAGTTTATGTTTCGCACGCATAATATCTACTAATAGCTTGCGGCTAGAGTGACATACTACCCATGGTGATAACCGCCGACAATCTGCTTGCCACGTCACATTATCATTGCCATTAATATTGGGACAAGAAGCAGAACCATCATCACCCTACCCAGACCAAACGTCATCAACAAAGCTTCCCAATTTAAGCATTGATCGCGTGAACATCTCAAGCTGCTCTTTAAGGTTTTTATTCTCCTGCAAGATCTGCAGGCGATCATCATGCAGTTTTACCAGCTTAGAGTTCTGCGTTACGATTTTCTCCTCAAGGGACGAAACCCTATCCACCAGCCTTCAATCTTTCCGGATGCCGCTAGGTAGGGTCCGATCTCTGGCTGATGGCATCAAGCTTCCCCACCAGAAGAGATTTGAGATCATCCACAGATCTCTGCAGAAGGTCAAACTGATTGCTAAACAGATCAAGCATCGATAATGATGAAGCACTCATATCCATCGAAGAAATAGCCTGGGTACGCTTCCTCTTAGTTTTACTAGAAAGGACGGCCGGCGTCGAAGCAGAAATATTTTCCTTAAGGGATTATTGACAGTATTATTAACACAAGTAATGTTTCCATCAGTATTATTATTTACAGAATTATCTTTGTCTTTATCTTTGTCCTTATTATTACTATTATCACTATTATTGTTATTTTTTTTTTTTTCCCTCGCCCACTCTAGTACCAGTCTTTTGTTGCGTTTTTGTGTTAATGCTTTTTATTTTCGAGTTACATGCTTGGCATATATAATTGCTTTTTTCAATAACATGCCATTTCATGCAAACATTGTGAAATGTTGCAGAACAATTTTTACAATTACGCATTACAGCGCTTACGCGCACTAGTCTTTTACATTTTTCGCATGAACCTTGAGCCATTACAATAAATAAATAAACAGTCTAAAAATAAGCAGATGGAGTAATCAATCAACAGCAAGCAGGACAGCCAGGACTAGAGAAATAATTCTTTTTTTGGAGTACACGCCTTGGGAAGTGAAAGCTCAAAAATTTTAATTTCGCGCCCTACGAATTTCAACCTCAAAAATTCAAAACTCGCGCGCTTGGCGTATGCCATCGCTCTTTCAGCA
This sequence comes from Muscidifurax raptorellus, assembly GCA_020010945.3. Lineage (NCBI taxonomy): Eukaryota > Metazoa > Arthropoda > Insecta > Hymenoptera > Pteromalidae > Muscidifurax > Muscidifurax raptorellus. The sequence continues at coordinate 65,752 of JAHUUD020000033.1, forward strand.
GTTCTTCTTGGCTTGCGCACCACGTTCAAGGAGGATCTGTAAGCCTCACCAGCTGAGATGCTATTCGGAACGAAACTCAGAATCCCTGGGGATTTCTTTGTACCCACCATCCACCCACGCGCCAACGCCCCAGCATTCGTGACGGAGCTTCGAGGCCTCATGCAGAAGCTGCGAGCGGTCTCCGGTTCAAGGCACGCCGCTCCACTCGCGCCCTTCTTCCACCCAGATCTTCGCATGTGCAATTACGTTTTTAAGCGAGTCGACACGGTCGAGAAAACGCTCGAGGCCCCGTACTTCGGTCTCTATAAGGTGCTAGAGGGCCTGTACAACCAGGTCTACAGGATAGAGGTCAACGGCCAATCCAAGGCCACCTCCATGGCCTCGCTCAAGCCTGCCTTTCTCGAGTCGGCGGGTTAAAAAGACTCTCCGTCGGCCATCTTACGTCCAGCTTCTCCCGAGTCAGCATATCGAGGGAACTCTCCGCTGGCCTCACCGTAGCCAGTCGCCCAGGTACCACCGCAGCGCGCCTCGCAGCCGCTCCAGGCGCAGGCCGCTCCGTCATCATCTGACCTTGCACCCCTGTCAGCACGAGCGAGCTGAGACACCCTCCACAGACAACACGTATCATTCCTCTTTAAGCTGCTCGTCACTGGCGGGGGTGAAGCTGTGGGGGCTCATCCTGGCCACCACCGTAGTCAGCGGCGCAAGCAGCACCTTGTTCCCCGCGCTGAGTTTCAGTAGTCGCAGTCGGCCTTCCGGCCACCGGCTTCCCGCGGCGCCAGCTCCGAGCTACCACGATGCGTGGCGCCGCTGGCAGTGCACTTGGGTTTCGACGCCATGTTTTCAGACAGCAATCAACCACCGTACTGGACGGTCGCATATTCGAGAAAGTTCTTAGAGAGATTAGCGAGTTTTATACAATAAAGTACAAATTCTATTACTTACCTGACTTGTCATCTTTTGCACCTGCTGCGACGCGATCCTCATCCTCATCCTTCAGCGAGCAGTGGAATAAAGGCGCGCTATCACCTTCATTATTCCAAAGAGAATATTAGAATCAGACATTTGCAACCGTTCAAGGGCAACGACGGATTAATACGATTGAAGAAAAAATAATTTTGAGAGACGATACTTACGATTTCAGATGTCCGATAGTTTTACCGAAAGAGAGTAATGTAGTCGAATTTCTAATAAAATAAAAGCATGTATAGTTAAAGCACGCAGGAGTAGAAATTTTAATGAGCAACCTCAGAGAAAAATTTTAGATTTTAGGCGGTCGAAGAATAATTAGATCAGCGATAACTAAATGCATCGTCTGTCGTCGGTATGACAGCAAAGCACTTATTTCTGAGCCCGCGCCCTTGCCTATAGATAAAGCTCGGGAGGCATCGCTTTTCGAAGTAGTAGGCGAAGATTATGCTGGACCTCTCTATTTGAAAGGCGGAAAAAAGGTTTGGATCTGCAGTTTTACCTACGCGGTATTCAGAGCCGTAAATGTTGAATTAGTAACCTCATTATCTACCGCGTCCTTTTTGATGGATCCCCGACGACACATTGGACAAAGGAGGAAGCCAACCGTAATCTATAGCGACAACGGAACAAATTTTACTGGGTTAAAGAATTTTCTCAAGAATATAAATTTCGAAAAGGTAACCAACGCGACTGAAAATAATCAAATTAAGTTGATTTTCAACCCGCCAATTGCGGCGTGGTGGGGCGGATTTTGGAAACGATTAATAGGCGTATTGAAGCGTTTATTACTCAGAACGCTTAAAAAAATCGTGTCTAAATTATGAAGAGATGGTCACCGTTTTGATTGACTGTGAAGCAGTTATCAATTCGAGGCCATTAACCTTCATGTCTGATAGTGTGCAGGAGACGATTCCGCTGACTCCTTCCATGTTTTTATAAAAAATTTGAGATATAGGTATTTTAGATTTAAATGCAATCAGGTTAAGCAAGTTTGAAAAGAGATATGTATATCAACATAAAATTAAAGATGCGTTAAGACGTTATTTTAGAAACGAATATTTAGGCACTTAAGTGCATATAAATAATAACGGACAGTAATATATTGATGTAAAGGTTGGAGATTCAGTTTTTATACAGAACGATGATGTTAAACGCCTTGATTGGCCTATAGCGCAAGTTACTGAGTTAATAAATGGCAAGGATAGTAAGGTGCAAGTCGTACATTTACGAACCTCTACCGGAGAATTAGTAAGGCCAATCCAGCGTATTTATCCATTAGAATTTAATATACAGAAAGAAAATTAAATAATTGTAAACGAGTGTAAAGCGATCGAATGTAATGTAACGTCCTGACACCTACCGCCACCGCAGCACATCAGCTTGGATGAGGAAGAACTCTACGCCACGTCACCCATAAATAACTACCTTACCAGCCACACCAAATTCCCGCCGTTTCCGTTGACCTGGTTACTAGAAGCTATCAAACGCGCCCACTCAAATTTTCCTTCATTACTATTCCCCTAATTAATCCCACCCTCCTTACTAGGATAATTTATACATTTATACTTGTAACGCACGATACCCCTCGGGGTATAAATACGTAGCCCACGCCAGGCCTACTCTCTCTTATCCGTCAGCCAGCTTAACTGTAAACTCGTTCGCGTCAGTCTGTATGAAAATTACTTCTTATTGGCACTTGTAATTATCTTGAATAAACTGTGTAAGAGTAAAAGCTACTTAAATCTATTTTTCATTTAAACTCACGCCTATTCTCAATTCCTTGTCCGACTGCCGGATCCATCGCTCTCTACTCATCGCCAAGAACATCATTCTACTAGGTAACCTCGCTGCATCTATCTACATTTGCTTAATTCTACTAACATTCACATCTGCCTTTCTTCTCCTCACGATTACTTACGGTCTATACTTGTTAACGCCTTAGAATCGCGATCCCGCTTAAGTTATTATTCGCTTATCGAAACCGCGATGACGAGAATCGCTTCCTTACCGACTTCTCGCTTACGTTGTAATTCGTAAAGTTACAATTGGGGGCCCAACTCCGGGATAACTAAGGCAATTTAATAAAACGACCAAAAATTTGTTTCCCTTCCACTCTATCACTCTTCTCGTCACGCGCACCTCTCATCGCGAGTCACGATGTTCGAAGAAATATCAGGCGCGTAAAGCGGGAACGCGGAAGCCCTTCAAATTATAAAAAAACAAATTAGCAAAGTGGATAGCAAATTCGCACCCGCGGATCGACAACCGACACTCACAGAAGCACTAGTGTTTTTGCAACAACGATACCAAGTCTCAAGTAAAACCCCGTCAGATCGAGAAATAGACGTAAAAATGCGATACGAAGCATTATTCGAAAACACGACCGAAGCTGCCATAATAGACGTATGTCATGACGAGCTAATGATAGATATGCTAATGGCACTAGTATACAGAGGCATAACCTGCAAAGAATTTTTCGCCGTAGTAGCAAAACAAGAAGTTCTCAAAAAATTCGGCGAACACATACCAGCGCTACTAAACCTAAATCCGGAGATTACCGATTATGAAAGCAGATACGACGCATCCGCTACAAACATATATACTATGCAAACCAATTGTACGAAAGCATAATCAAGAAAAATCAGTCTAAATCGGAAAACGTAGAAAGCACAGAACCTGTGCAAACAGAAAAATGAGAAATAAAGAATCAAAAAAATTTGTGCATTTTGAGAAGAAATGCGAAATCCTGTTATTAAAATCCGTGAGTTCAGAAAAATCAGAAATACCTGAAAACTCAGGTAACCGAGAAAACCGCACAGAAACAACAAAATGCGCAATCAGTTCAGAAAGTAACAAAAAATCAGATAAATCAGAAAAATCAGAACATTCAGAAAAAAAAGAGAAACCAAAAGACTCCTTTATCTTGCAGAAATACCAAGAAAAGAGAGAAGAGGTTTATCAGTGTAACGGAGGAGCTCTAGACTTCTTCGGTGGCGGCAGCCGACGATGCTCCTGCATCGTCAGCAGGGGACGCCGTCGCCTGCGTTTCTCACGCTCAGAAGTGCAGCGTATGCACTTCTGAACGTGGGACCGCTCACCGTTGCCCGAATCGCGGCAGCGGTGCAGCGGGCAGTCCACCGGCGACCACGACTAAGAGAGGAGCTCGAACTTCGAATAAACCTCGAACAGCATCTCTTGGCCTATTCTTTCTCCGTGTCCGGAGAGTACCCTCGACCACTCGCCGTCCGTAACATTCTGGCATCCCTTGTGGGGAGATCACCGGTTTAGAACCCGGCTAAAAAAAGAAGATCTCCTCGAACCCACACCTCGGATCTCTACCTTACCCACCTTAACTACTCCGATGCGGCCCCCAGACAAGTACCCAACCCCGCGGACCTCTGCTCTGGCGCAGGTCATCGCATGGCTGCAGCCCAGTGTAGCCAAAAAGGAACACGTAAGTGGTCGTAAGACAGTCACTGCATATCGGTAAGGAAGTTTGCGAGCCGAGACGGTTTCGCCTCAAAGGGGGGAGGTGTCACAGACGCAGTGTCTGCAACGCGAGCGCAGCGATATGATAAGAGTCGAGCAGCGGAGTCGTACTGCGATGCATAGCGCCTACTTGCATCGTAGACGTTAGCTCCGTGGTTAGAGCACAGGCCTCTGGCTCTCGGGTCCGCGAGTTCGAGTCCCGTCGTCTACTCTTTTCGCTCCTCGCCCTTTTTATCCGTAACATTCTGGCATCCCTCGCGGGTCTCCGACACATTATAAGCGAAGTGTGGAGAACACGAATGAGAATAGTGCAAATAAGCTTTGTATAAAAAAAAAAAAAATTCTGTTCGGTCGCCGAGGCTCGGAACTAAATCGTTTCCGGGCTAAAAACCTTCTAGGCCATCGAGCCAGCCGCAGGACCCCGTCTAATAATAATAATAAATAGACGGCGGCAGAATAAATTCTTGTGTACAGATGAGAAGCCCGCAGATCCAGCAGGCAGTTGCCCAGGAAGTTAGTAAAATCCTGCAAAGCAACAGGGCAACTATATCCTCTTCGGCCTACAGTTCGCCGATCGCATTAACACCGAGAAAGCCAGAAAACGGGGCGAGCCATCACCGCCGCTTCGCAATCGGCTTCAGGTGCATCGGTGAATCAGCTGTGGCAGCAGCATAAAAACAAGCGCTGCTACACACACAAAAAAATCGACGCACGTCGTGCGCCTCAAAGCCGACCTTCGGCCAACTAAGTCCGCCTGGGCCAACGATAGCCGTCAGCGCGGACCAGACGCTGACGTGCGAAGCAGCCGCGGGAGGCAGACAGCACGCGCAGCCAGACACCGGCGCGGAACAGCCGTCGGTGCGCGCGAGCAGCAGCTCAGCTCTACAAGCCAGCCCTACCAGCACAGCTCTCCGTCCAGCAGCAGCACATCGCAGCGGGAATTCCACAATGAATGCGAGCGTCATCCTCCTGTAAGTTTTTCCTGCCATTATTTAAATAAGTGAGCAGCTTGGCTAAACGGGAGTACGCGACGCGATTTTCTCTTTGTCTTCCGTCGGGTAGCATACATTCTCTCGCAACCGCCGTAACTCGCAGCCGCGTTCAAAAAAAAAAAGTCAAAATGTTGACCAAAAGGAAAACATTTAAGACGAGATCTCGCCCAGCGAGCCGCGAAAGCCTGGACCGCGAGAATACTAAAATCATAAAGCGGTTAAACAAAATTATCGATCTACACACGGGTAATCCGTGGGCGGCGCGTAAAGCTCTCGCACGCACACTCAGCCGCGACGCTCTCTCGTCCAACGAGGCGATCGCGCCCGCCCTAAACCAACCAGCGGACTTGCTGACCGGGGAATACCGGCAACCGCAAGAGTGCGTTTTTACCAGTCGCACAGAGGGCGAAAGCGGCGAATTCGAGCGTCAATTCGCGCCCAGCCCCACAGACTCAGTGGACGGAGCACGTGCGTTCCTGACGGTACAAAGAAACCCAACCGGCGGCGTGACTAACTCAGGTCTCGATAGGACCGAGTTGAATCAAAAGTTGTCGGCATGGAACCTAGAAACCGATGCGCGCCCGATGAGCGCCCCTAACGCGGGCACGCTGCTCCCCATCGCGCCAAGTGACGGATTTAAGCGGAAACCGCAGAGAAGTTTGTTGCCTATGCCGCGCAATCCGAACGGCGGAAAATTCGAGCGCAGTAAGCGAGGAGCTTTTGCGCGATTCTTGCGGACGGCGCTAACCAGCATAACCTTGCCAGCACAATAAACCCGATTCCCCCGTTCGCGTTTCCGGTCGCAACGGTCCCAAATACGATGGGACAGTTAAATATAGACACAAATAGGTTCGCGAGCGGATGGCAAAGGGACGCGCCGGCGCAACCAGTAAAGAGCACCGGAGCAAACGGCTCAGCTCCCGCCGCAGAGCAGGCATGGGTACCTGCCAGCGCATTCGAGCGCCCAAATTCGCGGGCCGCTAGCGCGGCGAATACGGCAATCGGAAATTTGAGTGCCACCAGAAGCTGCCAGTGCGATACGGATTTCGCAGCATTGTCAGCGAAAATCGACAGGCTGGCGGCAAGGATCGACGACAGATATGGGCGCAACCATGCAAAAAATCCCGACGTGCGCGATATGATAAGCGAGGAAGTCGGAAAGAGCGTCGGGGACATCCTTCGCGAAATTCGCGAATCAAGCTTAGCGAGCACCATGCCGATTCAAGCGCCGTCAAGTCAAAAGCCGACGAATCAGGCGCCACGGCGCCGTGAGTCAGCGAGCCAGGAGCCGCTGTGTCAAGAGCCCGTACACCTGAATTCCTCGGGCAAAACAGCGGCGCGCAAAGAATCGGCAGGTCTCGACAGGCGGCCGACGAAAAATCGAGTCCCCAAAACCGCGCAGCTCATTGAACTCGCAGAATCCTCGAGTAGCGACAGCGCGGCAGACACCGAGTCTGACATCGAAGCGGTCACGAAAATCCGGAAAAACGGCGGTACGCGCGCCAAGAAGCTCGCAAATAAAAAACCAGCACAGCGAGTTCTGGCTAAAGCCGAAGCGGCAGCCCGAGCCGCAAGGCACGAGGTATTAAGCGGCGCAGCTGGACAAAACAGAAAAACAAATCACGCATTCGCCGGCGGCGTCGACCCGTCGGACGATGATCCGCCGGACGACAGCGACGAGAGCGACGGCGATGACGATGACCAGTATCCCGAGCCCCCGCGCTTCGAAAAAATTAAAAAGAAAACCGGCAGCGGTACTAGGAGGGGCGAGAAAAACGCGCACCCTCCAAAAGTGTCGTTTAACCAGGCGATTGGAAGTCTGCCCGATTTTGACGGCGACCCAGACAATCTCAGCCTGTTTAGCCGAGCAATACGGAATGTGCTAAAATCACACCCGGCGCACGAGGATTACATCTTGATGTACGTCGCGAAAAAGCTCACGGGTGAAAAAACCAAGGGCTACCGCACGCGTATCGGAAGTTACGCTTCCGTGGAAGCTCTACTGCTCGATTTGACCCTACACTTCGCAAATGTGGGTGTAGCGGACAAGATCATGACAGAGATTCGCGCGGTGAAGCAAGGCAGTGCCGAGCCGGCCGGCGACTACGGGCTGCGCGTCGAGAGACTTATTAACAGGTATTCGACGATCATCGAATCGGCACCAGACCTGTCTAAAGCAGAAAGACGGCTGCGTGAGCGATTAGCTCAAGAAGACGCCTTAGAGCAATTTTTGCTCGGTCTCAAAGCACCACTAGACCACCTGGTGCGCGGTAAAAATCCAACCAGCCTGAAGGCCGCGACAACCACGGCAATCGGCTTCGAGGCCAAGCAAAGCGGTCGAGGCGCAGGCTGCACCTCGCCGGGCCCCGAAAAAGGGCAGGCGCACGTGCGACGAGCGACGGCTGAACAAACCCAGCCAAGTAATGATGCGCGAGGCGCTGCAAATAGCTCGCCGAACCCGCGACCAGCCTCGGGTGATAATCCCGAAAATTATTGCGCTTACTGCAACCGGAATAACCATTCGCTCAGCGAATGCAGAACTCTGGTCCGGCACATCGAGTTGCAATTAATCAAAAACCCGAATTATAGCAACGATTATAACCAAGGCGGCAACAATAATCGCAATAACGGCGCTAATAATCGTGGTAATAACAACAATAATAGGGGAGGCGGAAATAACCGCAATTATAATAAAAAAGACTCCCAAAATAACAACAAAAAAGGCAAGCGTGTCCGCTCTAGCGACAGCAATGGTCGTAACCAAGAGAGCGGAGAGCAAGCCGACAAAAATAATTTAAACTAAAAACACGTTCGCTACGATCCTCAAGTGGCGAGCGTAAAAACGCCGAGCAAGTGAAGGGCGAACATCAACTGACAGCGGCTGCTAGCATAAAATTTATCGTCACGGGTACGCAACCGCCGATCGTAGCTGTAGATTGCCCGCAAATGTTAAAACGCAGAGGCAAATTCTACGCCGATTCGGGAGCGGATATCTCAGTTATAAAAAGCGAGGAATTGGCACCGGGCTATCCTATCGACACTGATAAGATAGTGAAAATTCAGGGAGTGACCGAAGGCACAGCCTTCACACTTGGCCAAGCAGAAATCCAAATAAATGGATTACCCTGCAGTGTACAAGTGGTAAAAAATGATTTCCCGATAGAAAACGCAGGAATCATCGGCTGGAACGTAATCGACAAGCACAACGGATGCGTCGATGCGCTCAGCAAAAGCCTCAAGCTAGGTGCGACCCACCTACCTTTCGAGGCTGGCGAAAAAATCACAATCCCTCCGCGTGTCAAAATGGCCATCAGCGCACCTCTAAAAAATCACGACGTAAAAGTCGGGTGGGTCCCACTGTACGACCTTCACCCCGACCTACTATTCGGCAATTTCGTTTCCGAAAATCGGAACGGCCGTGTGCACGGTGAGTGCATAAACGTCAGCGACGCTGAAATAACGATATCCGCCCCGATGGTCGAGTTACTGGAATGCGAAGAAATCGCTAACCCGCTGTACCAGGCCGATGAGGACGGCTCAGCCGAAAAGGTCGCCACATTCACTGCCAGCTTAAGACGCCTATTCGGCACAGAAAAACCAGATGAAAAACATCGCGAGGTATTTAACCTCAACTGCGAGATGCAGTCGAACGCCGAAAAAAGGCGCGCCAGAGTCGACAAAATTATGAGTTTAGCAGACCTCAAGGGATGCAGCGAAACGGAGAAAAACGTAATCCGCGAAATCGTGGACGAATTCGCAGGCGTGTTCGGACTCGAAGGGGAACCTCTTCCCGCGACCCACCTGTTACAGCACCAAATAGTGCTGAAATCAAACAGGCCTATAAGGAGCCACCGCTTTCGCTTCCCGCCTGCTATAAAGGAGCACATGATTCGCGAGCTAGCAAAGCTACGCGAGCAAAACATCGTGGTGCCGTCTAAGTCTAACTACTCGTCGTCGCTGTGGATAGTCCCGAAAAAACCAGATGCTAGCGGAAACAAACGATTCCGGCTAGAAACCGATTTTCGAGGACTCAACGAGGAAACAGAGGGAAGCTGCCACCCTCTCCCCTTCACAAGCGACATTTTGGAGCATCTCGCGACGGCTAATTTTATAACCGTCATGGACCTCAAACAAGGGTACCACCAGATCGAGATGCATCCCGACTCGGCGCACCTTACAGCGTTTTACGCTCCCGACGGCAACCATAGAAACCAGCTTTTGCAATTCAACAGGATGGCGATGGGCCTGAAGGAAGCAACGATAACGTTTACTCGCGCCATGGCATTAGCCATGAAGGGCTTACAGGGCGACGAAGTCAAAATATACCTTGATGACCTCATGGTATTCGGCGGGACATTCGACGAGCACAATAAGCGTCTGTGACGAGTGCTCAAGCGGCTACTCGATGCAAATATGACTGTCGAGCCAAAGAAATGCCAGTTTCTGAAGAAAGAGGCTCAAGTGCTCGGGCATATAGTCGGGGGCGGTCTGATCAAAACAGACCCGGCGAAAACTCACGGCATGGCCAATTACCCGACGCCAACCGACGCCAAAAAGCTAAAGCAAGCTCTTGGCTTGTTTAGCTACTACAGGCGATTCATACCCGGTTTTTCAAAAATCACATACCCCCTATTCAAACTCCTACAAAAGGATATAAGATTCGAATGGGGGAAAGCAGAAAAAGATGCATTCGAAAATCTCCGAAAATTAATGGCGGAGGAGCCGGTTTTGAAAGCACCAGTCTTATCAGAACCTTTTATCGTTACGACGGATGCGAGCGACTACGCCCTTGGCGCAATTTTAAGCCAAGGAAAAATAGGCGCGGACCACCCGTGCGCGTACGCATCGCGCTGCTTAAAGGGCAGCGAGCTACGATATCCGACCTACGACAAAGAGCTTCTCGCCGTTGTTTTTGCTAAAGAACAGTTTAAGCCTTATTTATATGGCAGAAGATGGACCTTGGTAACGAACCACGAACCATTGAAGCATTTTCATACGTCCAAAAAGCCAGACCTACGCTTTAATAGGCTCAAGGCTGCATAAACGGCTATGACTTCGACGTCGTGTATCGGCCGGGCATTAAAAATTCGAACGCCGACGCGCTCTCTCGCAATCCGGTGCTAGTAGAAGGCGAAGTAAATCCGGATTTGCCGCGCTACGAGCTTGACGAGCTCGCTGACCAGCAGGTAAAGGAAAACCCTGACGAAGAAGCAGGTGCCCCCCCCGGGAAGAGTCTTCCGTGCGCGCGCCGTAAAGAAGCAAAAGCAAAAGGCGGGAGAGAAAGAGCGCGTGTCTGAATCAAGCTCTAGCGACGCATCAAATCGCGGTTTAAGAAAAAACCTCGGCAAGATAACGCACTAATTTACAAGCGCAACGAGTGCTTGGCGGTTAGAAACGAGTTCAACGGATATTACATCTATCGCGCGTTACACGATGTTCACCAAGGCGACGAAAAAATCGCGGTTCAATGGTTCACGGAAACCAAAAATCAAAAACACGTGTACGCACCGGATTACCGCGACGCGGTTTGGTTTGAGTGCATATTAACCAGCGCATCCTTGAAACGTCTGGACAAAAATCATTATCTGCTGGGCGCCGCGGAACGTACGCGCATAGACGCAATCTTGCGCGAAGCCATTGAATTTATCGCTAGCGCACCAGCTCCGTCGCCTCCGAAAATTTCGCCAGCTGCAGCCGATCATATTTTGTTTTCGGATTCCGACCAATCAATCAGGTCGGTAGCGTCAGCGATTTCCAGCTCTTCGGGATTTTCGTTACTCCCTCCGGAAGTGCGCCCGGTTGCAAGATATGTGTGGCCCTCCGAGCAAAAAACTCGCGGGTCGGGAAAAACAAAAATGACAGCATCGCGAAAATCGCGCGAATCAGGCAATTCAAGCAGCAAGGAAAGCATACGGATCTCGCCGTCGGGAAAAATCGCAAACGTGGTCGACGAGCCGCAGACCTTCTCTTTCCCTCAAAGGGTTTTTTCGCAAAGCCCGAGCCTTCTGCAGGGCCCACAGACGCGCGTCACGCCTGAACCACCCGTAGTGACTAAAAGCCCTTTGCGTCCTACGGCTGCCGAGTTTCAAATGCCGGCGTTCACTCAAGCCAGCCAACCGCCCGATAGCAGCAACGTGCCGCGTGTTGAGAGGGCACTAGCTGAGCCGCTGGGACCTAAGTCAGGCTCTACGTGGCCATGGTCAGGTAATAAAACCAAGAGAAAACTAAGGGTAAACATCGAAGGGAAAGACTTCGATGGAAAAGACGGCATGCGCATCGAATATTGGGAAGTAAGCTCAACCGTCGCGCCACGGGATAATATAACACCTTCGCGAGTGGAAAACTCCCAGCAGCGTACACGCGCGCGCGAGCTGCCCGCAAAGAAAGAAAACGCCATGGTGATGAACAAAAGCCCAGTCAGCTCAGAAAAAGAGACTGCGGCGTGTAACTCGAGTGCGCCTGGCGGAAAAAACAGCTCCAAGAACGGTTGCAATTGGAATGGCGGTAAAGCACCCGAGATGGGCAATCTTACGCCAGTCGTCATATCACTGCCAGAATCAGCCGCGCGCATCACACACCCGGCAATGATTCCGTCCCCTCCCTCATCAGTGGGTCCACACGAGGATTTTGCGGGAATACGGCGGAATTACGAGCGCAACCCGCAGCCGTCAGACGAAAATTCGTCAGCAAGTTCGGGCAACGCGGGCATATGCGTATATATTCGCAAAAAGCGCTGCGCCGAGCCTCTCGCGCAACTGCGACGCTCAGACAAAATTCCTAGTACTCCGCCAGGAAATTGTTTGTTTTACTTGCTCATAAAAATTATGAAGCTGAGTATATCGGCTACGTAGCTGAGGCGCATGCTGCTAGACTCCCCATGGCTCGGATCATGCGGAGAGCCGTCTTTGGCAGACGAAATCCCGAACTCTCGCTCTGAATACGGCAATATAGATTGCGTATTCATATTCGCGATCGAATTCAAAGTGAATGCTTGCATACACTACAACCTCCCTGGGGGCAAGCGAATATTTTGTCACGTCCTAGTGCCAGGCGCAACCGACACTATCCATTTAAATCTCTTAGGGCAGCACTTCACGCCCTATATTCGCAAAAAAAAACCCCGAGGCGCAAAGGAAATACCTAAGTCCAAGGCGAAGCCGATCGCCGTCTAGCGAAAGCGAAGATGGGCGAGCAAAATCGCCAGTTCTCGGGTTGAAAAAGCGCTCGAAGAAGGAAAATCGGCGTGCCACTTCACGACCGGCAGCCGAGCATAGTAACACCGGCAAGTTCGGCGGCCAGCAGGTCGCAAGCTCGGCAATTACGTCGCCCGCAGCGGTGCCCCCGGTCTTTCTGGACCAAGCAGCATCAACCGCGGAGCTCGCTGCGCAGGAAAATCGTGCAGCACAGTCGAAAGCAGACCAAATGTCGCACGGGTACCCGGATTTTCCATCGGCAGCTGCACCGTTCGGAAACAGCCCGCCACTGCACGAGCCGGCAGCGCCAGACGGCACCCAGCTGAGCGCCACCGAAGGTCAGAGCAGGGCAAGCGCCGATGGCAATGAGTCGCTGCATGCCACACCGCGAACACATAGCAGGGCAGCATCAGCGATAAATAGCTGCAGCGCCAACAGCAATAATGCAGCATCGTCCGACGACGAGCGCACTGCAGCTGCTAGGGAAGCTGCTGTTAAAAATGACAAATTAAAGCGCTACACAGTAGCAAAAGCGAGACCTCCTCGCGAAAAGCCGCCGTGGGCATGCCCGGACGGTCAAGAGCCCCCAGCTTTCGTCCACTTACAGAGTTACAACGAACATCCCTTTCGCTTCAAGGAAAACCTAGTTTACCTGGTTTCGGCGGACGGAGTTTTGTCCACCGAAATTCAGGAAGCTTTATGCGAAAGAGGATATATAAACCCACTCGAGTTGACTGAAAACGAGTTCAAATTGGGCGAGGTAAATGTTACGGCCTGCGGGAATTTTAAGCTGTTCGGGGTATATATCAAGAATCACTTCCAAGATGGGCCGCTTCGCGCCGACTTGCGAAAATGTCTAAAAACCTTAAAAAACGTTATATTAAAGGAAAATATCCGTAGCATAGCTCTGATTAGAGATCTGGCGATGCTCACGGTATCCGAGTGGACACACTTCGTCGAGTTATTCGACAGTATTTTTGCCGGAGTTGCATTAGTTGCAATTCTGTACAAAAATAATCTGCCAGTCCCCCCAGTCTCTGAGCGCTTTAAGCTCATTAAAGAGTATCACGAGGCAACAATGGGAGGGTATCGGGGCAAAAATAAAACATACAGCAAAATCGCCAATGATTTTTATTGGCGAAATATGCGCCCCGATGCCGTTTGCTCATATCGCCATAGATTTCTATGGGCCGTTGGAACGTTCTAAACACGGGAACAGATATATTTTGTCGGTGCAGGATATGCTCACAAAGTACATAATTCTAACGCCGACAAGGCACGCGAATGCAGACGAAGTCGCGCGGATTCTCACTGAAAAAATCATCTGCGTTTTTGGACCACCGGCTGCTTTGCTCTCGGATAAGGGCAGCCACTTCCAAAATAAAGTCCTTGAAGAGTTCGCCAGAATCTTCAAAATAAACAAGTTTTGCACTACGGCATATCACCCGCAGGCAAACGGATCGATCGAGCGCATGCACCATACGCTGACCGAATACCTGCGGAAGTATGTTAAACGGGCTGATACTTGGGATGAATGGACGGCCGTATGCCAGCACGCATACAACTGCACCGAGCACGAGAGTACTCGATACTCGCCCCACGAACTGCTCTTCGGCTTCAAGCCAAGGACGCCTTCCAGCTTCCCCCAAATCAGCGACAATATGTCGTATAACAATTATTTAACCGAAATGACAAACAATCTCACGGCCCTGCAAACGACAGCGGCCATGAACTTGGTGCAATCCAAGTATCGGTCAAAACATTACTATGATCGTAAACTAAACTCGAAGCATTTCCGGGAAGGCAAAATAGTCTTCTTGGTCAACGAGCCCAAGAAAAGTAAATACTCCAAAGAATACCGCGGGCCCTTCGAGATAATTGCGATCAATCGCGAAACCAACAACGTGACGTTGCAAAACGACGAAATTACTAAAGTCGTGCACGTCAACAAAATAGAACGGCCGAGCGAGCTAGCAAGAAACGCGGACTCCTCGGATTCCAACCATGCGAGTTAGGACGTTTTTTTTCCCTGTTTTTTTTTGCGCGCCCCCGGGCGTAGCGCAAAAAAAAACAACGTCCTAACCTGAAAATATAAAACAATCCGAGCACTTAATAGCCAGCTGCTCATTTTAGCGACGGAGAATCGCAATCTATAACTCACCTCTCCTTCTCATTATGATTCCAGGCTTTGCCCAGTGTGCGCGCTAGGTAGTGAGAAAGTGCTTCAGGTCCACAACCCAGGCCAATTCATTCAGCAATTGAAGCAGAACCTAGGGCTGATCACCGAAAAAATTGCGCCTCTCGCGACGTCCAGTACGAACTGGAAACTAATCGAAAAAATTGATCTAAACGCCTTCTTCCAGGCAAGCAAAGTGTTAGTCAATCGCGTTTCAACCGCCGCCCGAGCTTGCCATTCGCGTTGCGATGCCACCGGGCTGATCGAAGAAGCCGAATCCGCTGCCGCGCAAGCCGAACGCGTTATAAGGTTAATCCAAACTGGTAGTAGCGGGCACCGGGGCCCTCGTGAGCGCCGTGCCGTGTTACCCTTCATTGGCTCGCTGCACAAATGGCTGTACGGCACACTGACAGAAGCCGACGAAGCCGAAATTCAGGCAGCAGTAAAAGCCATCGCGAGGGATACTCGTTTAACAGCTGCGCTATTGGCAAATCAGACTGAGTTAGTCGAACACGAGCTATCTCACTTGAAAGAGCAGATGCGCAAGCTCGAATCATTCGCCGCCGTCGTAGCAAATAATACAGCCAAAACCCTTGCCAAGATTGACAGCCTCGACGTCGAGATGAACATCAAAACAACATTGTTGCAGTTCAAGGCCGACACCGAGCTGATCAATACCGCAATTTTATTCGCTGTCAAGGGCCTGATCCACCCGAAGGTCCTAGCACCGGATACGATTGCCCAGGCAGCAAAATCGGTCGAAGAATCGCTATCCCACGCGAAATTCCCACTATCACCAGGCGAGTTTTCCGCCATTTCGATAATGGAAATATCGAGAATAGCGATCCTATTCTCGAACGGCCACTTAATTTACCACATCGCAATACCTCTGGTAGACGCCGAAAAGTTCAACCTTTTCAAGGCCTCACCTGTACCAATGGTGCAGAAAATATTGAATAGCACGTTCACGGCCGCGTATGTATGGCCAGTTCACTCTTACTTCGCAGTAAGCACCTCGAATCGCACTTATCTACCGATCCCGGGAGGAGAAGTGCATAAATTGCGCAAACTTCAAGACACACTGATTGCGGTCAACCCGGAACCAGTGCGCGAAATTAGCGATAGCGTGGCTTGCGAGATCAAAATCGCCGCGGGTCTTAAGGCGAAAGACCCGGAAGAATGCGATATCCGTATGAAAAAGCTGCGCGAATCATTCTGGCTGCGTCTACACCGTGCAAACACATGGGTATACTCTGCCAAAGAGCAGGAAAAGTTGTATATCCAGTGCGCTAAGGAGGAACTCGTTACCACACAAATATGCGGCGCAGGGATCCTTGAGCTTCGCGAAGGATGCACCGTGCACACAGCAAGCGCCCGCTTGATCGCGTCGCATACGATCACGAAACAGTTAGAGACGTTATCTCTGGGCGCTTTGCAATTTAATATGTCCAAGATTTGGGCCCATGTGAACGAGTCTTCCGCCGCAGCGGCAGAGCTCATGCAAGCCATAGCTATCGGCACCGAGCACCGCGCCGATAACGCGCACGGCTCGGACCTCGACAACTTGAAAGCAGGCGAGAGTTTGCGTGAAATCTCGGCGAGAGCTCGCGACATCGCCAATAGAAGGAAAACCGAATTCGAACTCAAAGACCTGAGCGGTTACACCGGCTTTCTAAGCTGGGTATCCTGGTCTTCTTTGAGCATCGTTCTCACCTGCGTCATCGCAGTGTGGTGCTTTATGCGCTATCGCGCGCAGCAACCCATGCGCGACCTCGCACGCCAGCAGCGCAATCTCATGCAACTGGAGACCGCGCGCAGCTTCGCTCAGCTGTCAGCAAGCTGCAGAACCGCAGAGGCTGCGAATGTGCATTAAAGCCCTAGGCCTGCCCCCTTCAAGGCCGCGGATAAAGTGCTCACGCTTCGGCCAAGGACAGAGACGCGCTCCTCGCATTCCATGCAGACAACAAATTTAATTTGGCCTACCTCGTGTGCTGCGTTCCACCAGCAGCACGCGTCCGCTGAAGCAATCTCGCGGCCGGGAAGGTAAACAAAGCGCAGGGAAATAGATGCAACTCTACACCAAAAGGAATGAATATTAAATACAGGAGTTCCGTTTTATTTTTATTAAAAGTAGAAACCCATTGTATTTTTCATATTTTATAACAAAAACGGTTCGTGCGTGCAATAATGAGCTACAAAGTATCGATGTAGCAACTTCACGTATAATTACTTTAGCACCGTGATAGCCAAGCTGCCTCAATGGCAGGAAAAACGATTTAGTTTTACGCTTATTATTAATTGGGATATATATACAAATATAAAATAATAACGAAACACTATAAACATATATATGAAGCCTGCACGCAAAAGAATGTGCATGGCTCACAACAAAAATATCTCTCAGCTATTTCCAGTATACTAAGAATTAAAAAAAAAAAAAAAAAATGTATAATGTAATAGAGGTTATAATAGTTAATACTATTATAACCCGCATATTCTTGTTCACTCGGTATAAAAATGTAAGCTCAGTGCCTACGCAATTTTGGTTGCGTCTGCGCACATAGATATATAAACAGATAACGTAGAAATACGCGACGCCCGCACGCAAAAGAAAGTGCGTGGCTCGCCATAATTTTTTCTTTTTATACATATATTCTTCCATACCTAGATTTAAGAGAAAGTTTGTATTTCGAACTCACACAAACACACTCTCACTCATACATTCGTCAAGTAATTTTTATTTTCATAGTAACAAAAAGGGAAGTAAAGAAAAAAAAAGAAACTGACTATTACGGAAGTCAGCAACCGGAAAGAATCCAATGCGCATCTAATGCGCTGTACTTAAGCACTGGCATCCCAAGTAAAAAGGAAAAAAAAAGTCGAAAAGGTAAATAGAAAATTCAAAACAAAATTATGGAAATTGACAAAATATAAGCACACACACACGTTCAAGCGCGGAGCGCGCAACAGCGCGCCCCGTCGCATCATACACTCGAGCAACGCACGCACGGCTCCGCCGGCGACCCTGTTTTTTAAGGGCGCCGAGGACGTCGCCAGCGCGCCCAAGGGCGTGTAACGGAGGAGCTCTAGACTTCTCCGGTGGCGGCAGCCGACGATGCTCCTGCATCGTCAGCAGGGAACGCCGTCGCCTGCGTTTCTCACGCTCAGAAGTGCAGCGTATGCACTTCTGAACGTGGGACCGCTCACCGTTGCCCGAATCGCGGCAGCGGTGCAGCGGGCAGTCCACCGGCGACCACGACTAAGAGAGGAGCTCGAACTTCGAATAAACCTCGAACAGCATCTCTTGGCCTATTCTTTCTCCGTGTCCGGAGAGTACCCTCGACCACTCGCCGTCCGTAACATCAGTCAGACGATCCAGAAATTAGAACGTACCCAAAAGGCATGGAAGCGGCGGCGTCAAAATGGCCAGATGACAGAGCAACCACGCCCGAAATATCGACCCAGGAAACAAAGCATGACAGAATTAATCACCGAGAGGCAGACAAATTCATAACATTAGCCAATCAGGAAAAAACAGAAGACCAAGCAGCAGCGGACGGACAAGTAAAAGCCATGAGTCACGCAGGTAGTAAAAAAGCGGCCCAACCCGGCCGAAATGAAAATCGAAGCAGTTAATAAATTTCCAATACCAAAAACTGCTAAAAACGTACAACAATTTTTAGGACTAGCAAATTATTATAGAAGATTCATACCGAACTTCGCAAAAATAGCTGGGCCCCTCAACATGCTACTAAGAAAAAAGCAAGAATTTATATGGGACGAAGATACATAACGAGCTTTCGAGACCCTTAAAGACAAGCTATGCGAACCACCCATACCCATCCACCCCGACATCGACAAAAAATTCCACATAACCACAGACGCATTGGGCTATGCCATAGCAGGAGTTTTAAGCCAAGGAGAAATCAGGCAAGACAGGCCCGTAGCATAAGTATCGAGAGGGTTAACACCAAGTGAAGTCAATTACTACACGTTTTCTAAAGAGGCCTTAGCTATCATTTTTAGCATTACGCAGTTCAGGCCCTACTTATAAGGAAGAAAAGTCGATCTATACTCCGACTACAGGCTGCTCGTATGGCTAAACTCACACAATGATCCTAGATCAAGAGTAACAAGGTGGCGCATAAAATTGGCGGATTACCAGTTCGACATAATATACAAACCAGGCGCAATCAAACGCCGACGCGTTCTCAAGAAATCCAGTGGAGCCTCGCATAACAGCAATCATAAAAAACGAGGACACTTGCAGGATAGAAGAAGACCAGGCAGAAGCACGCGTATTGACCATCACCAAAATAACGGGCATAGACAGCATCGAAGAAGAGCAAGATGGAATTCCGAAACATAGGCAATACAACCGACTGGCGTCATGACGCGCCAGAGAACGGGGCGGCAAATAACTAACGCCAGGTACGAAGAAGCCATAAAAGCACTCGCACCGCGCAAGAGAGCAGTTGGACGTCGTAAAAAGCTTGACGAACCGACAGAGCTGACAGCCGACAACCATCCCGATAAAACCCCAAAGAGCACATTGATTGCGCCGCCAGAAGCCGCAAAAGAAATGCCAAACGCAGATAACGAGAGTTTCAGGTCAGAGGGTGGTCCCCATCAAGTGGACAGCAATATACGCACGAATGCAGCCACAAGCGATACACCGGAATTAGATATGCAAGCACTCAATGTGACCGCTCTATTAGAAGACGATGACGAAAAAGAGCATGTGCAGCCAATAGAAAACACCACGCCCCATTTATTGAATAAAAATAACATACTTTTTTATAAAGAAAAGTTATTCATGAGAAAGGACAATTATATATATTTCATTTACACGAACGGCCAATCGCTAGACGACGGAGCCAAGCAACTGGCCAAAATAAATAAACTACCGCATCTAGATAATCTAAGAATCGGCATACCCAAAACAATTAGAGTAAACAACAAAACACACATCGCATCACCCTTAAGGCATCAGCAACGAGAAAGCTTAATAAATATAGCAAACAACATAAAGATACTAATGCGTAATCTAAACGAGGTTATATCCGATAAAGATATAAAAACAGTAAGCCTAGCAAAATCGAAGGAAGTCGAAAACTTAGAATTTAATGATGTATTAAACATCATAAAGCAAAACTAAGAACTACAACACTTAAAACTAATAATATGTAGCGGGCAAATTGTGCAGCCACCTATATCCGAGCGACATGACATAATCGCAGAAATGCACAACTCTGTAATTGTCGGACACAAAGGTGTCAATAAAACATTCAAAAAATGATAATCAGCGATTTACCACCACTATCTTTTTTCAAGGTAGCTCTCGGCATAGTAGAACCACTACCGAACGAGCCGAGGAAATGAGTATATCCTAACAATGCAGGATGCATTCTCTAAATTCGCAATAGGAGCTCCCCTACAGGACCAAACGGCAGCCTCAGTAGCTGACGCACTCATCAAACGGTTAATTTGCGTGTTCGGGTCCCCACAAGCCATACTGACAGATCAAGGAACTAACTTCCTAAGCAAACTAATGGCTCGAGTAGCCAAGCGATTTAAAATAAAACAATTAAAAACTACAGCTTTGCACCCACAGTCGAACGGATCGTTGGAAATATCACATCACCCACTAAGCTAAAACTAAAGAAGATTTAAAAATATTCATATCAAAAGACAGCGAATAGGACGAGAGGGTAGAACTAGCCATGTTTAATTATAATATCGGGAAGTCCGAAGGTACACAGCACACACCCTTCGAATTAGTATTCGGCCGGTTGCCCTGACTACCTGCGAGCAGCCCAATAGAAGTCGACGACTTTTTACCGTCCTACGCAGATTACATGGCGGGCTTCGTTTCACGCTTAAACTTAAATGCTGCATGAAATAGCTTCCAAACGAATTACCCAAGCCAAAGCCAGAGCCAAAATGTATTACGATAAACAGGTACATTCAGTAAAAATAGAAGCGGGTTATTACGTAATTATGTACATAGGTCCTAAACCGCATAAATTCGACGACCAAAATGAAGGGCCATATCTAGTGATCGAAACATGAGACAACGAGAATGTGAAAATACAAAAGGCGTACATAAAACACAAGTTGTGCACAGCAACCCCTTAAGCTTATCGCACTTTCGCTCGCAAAATAGTAACGAATAGTTAATGCAAAATAAACCGCTTAAGTGTCGTCTCGCAATGTTAGTATTTAAATAAAATTGTGCTAAATTAACGTCATGTTACTGATTACAGATGAGAAGCCTTCTGCTGATAATACTGACAACAGCCAACATTATCAAGATCAACGCAATAATAGGATACGATTGCACTAAAAAATTTACTAATTACACTACCTTTTCCTTAGTAGACATCGGCAAGTGCGACATACCCGACCCAATACTTAATACAACGAGAACGTAAATAACATTACTATAACTCAACGACTTCACGACCACGCGAGTATTCCATTGCAAAATAACAATCAAAAGAACGGTCGAAAAAGGCGGCATGTTCTCACACAAATCAACCGTAAAAAACTGCGAAGTCAGTTACCTCCAAGAAATATCTCGCGAAGAATGCCTAAAAATGCGCGTGCACAAGTCTATAACCATCGTGAACGATATCATCAACAACCTTAGGGTAAATGCCACTATAACGCACCCAATGACATACGCTGGCGCAATACAAATCGACGGAAAGTGCGAAAACATTGGTTACTACGTGGATCCGTATGGAGAATACTACAATGTAGTAGCAAACGGGTACGTAACTATACGCCTAGAAGAACGTTACAACCCAGTGAAACTAAATAACAACAAAATAAAGCTCAGCTCCGGCACCACTTGCATATTTTCCGAAAACCACTGCATAAACAGCGACTACGGGTATTCATTTTGGGACGTCATACCGATACACGCCTGTCAGACAATCAGATAATCAACTTATACGCCGGGCCGGTAGCTAAGATCACAGAAAGAGATAACGAACGGCGGCCACTTTACGTACTCGAAGCCGAAGAAATATCCTTCGCATTTAAGGACCTAGGAGCCACACATGTATGCGGATTCCAATTAATAAAAACAGAACACCCTAAATTATTCATACTAGAAGACTCGGATTTAGAAAGATTCGAGGCAACAAAAAGCAAAAACGTGAATAACATTGATCTTTTGGCGTACGTAAATTCGAAATTCGTGTATACCGAGAGACACATAAGGGGCAAAATGACGAAATTATATCAAGATGTACTACTGCAACAAATGCAAACTAGAAAGAAAAATCATAGCCAACGCAATCAGTATAGCAACAATAGCCGGACCTACTCGCGTATCAGTTAATGTCAGGTCCAGGATTCATTAGCCTACTTGCCGGGGAAGGAGTGCACATCCTAAAATGCGTAGCGGTTGAAATAAAAACTCGCGAAACTACAGAATGCTTTCAAGAGCTGCCAGTAAGAAGAGACGATAAGGATCTTTTCCTATCCCCGCGCACGCACATTCTGCGCGAATACGGGACACGGACAATATGCGACACAATAATACCAGTAATGTATCAATTCGGTAGCCAATGGTACAAGGCATTACCTGGCATAACAAAGCAAGATACACTGCAGATACTGAGATCGCAGACGAAACAAACGTGGAAGTACAAGAACCCAACAGATCTAGCGAATAGCTGTATATACACGTACGGCGACACATAAAAGCTTAAAACATTCATCATGTTTCCCAACGAGCGTACAGCAGTGCTAAATCAATTGGCAATGGCATTCGCGGGAAAAGGCAAAATGGGCAGCGAAATATCCATCACGCGTGAAATGGACGAAAAAACCCTAGAAAAAATCGCTAACTCAACATGGAATCGCATACGGATAAAATTTATAACTTTCAGATCGGCCAGCGCAGCATGCCTAACAATACTATTGATATTTAGACTAATTAAATTCATACTAGATACAGTAATACATGGTTACGCATTATACAGCATAAAGGGATTTTCTATACACATTCTAGGCGCCTTGTGGAACTTGCTCACGCATCTACTATTGCACCTGGCTCACACATCGGAAGACAAGGACAAGAAAGGGGAGGAGCGTCCGAAACCACCACCGCAATCGTCCGATCCAAACGCACCACTGTGCTCCCCACCGCATGCACCCAATAACACACCGACAGAAGGGGAGCAGAACTACATGATATAATGCCAATATCTAGGGCAATGAAACGGAAATAACGCAACGCAAATAATCGAAAATAGGATATATCCCGTACTAGAGGAACTACAAATACCGTCTCTCCCACCGCGCAAAAAGCGCCTACAAGCAGAAGTATAAAAACAAACAGCAATGAATGCCCAGCAGAAACTAAACCTGTTCAATGACTTCATCAAACTCAAAAAGAAACTGGCCTGGGCCTTACAGAGGGGCGAAGAAACTATATTTCAATACAGCGAAAGAATTGACACGCTGTTACAACAATTCAACAATGCAAAGACTAATACCACGATCGACGACACGCGGAAAATATACACGTGCACCTAGTAGATTTAAAAAATCTAAAACGATGATCTATAGTACCCATGCCGCAAGTCCATATGTAATATGCACATTACATGTATTTTGCACAGATAACTCATATAGCACAAGACATCCAAGAAGATCGCACGAACTAACGATAGATCTCTTTTTAGCATATATGGAAATCACAGCTAGCCTCAAGCAACTAAGCCTTACGCTTAGCAAACAGGAAGTGCTACTCACACACTCGAGCGCACAAGATTATTTACGTAGACAAATACAACATATTAGTCTATTGCGAAAACTGCTAGGAAACAAAAGTCACAGACCCCCTACGACTAATCTCGCGAGAAAAACATCTACACGTATTGATCAACCAAACGTTAAAATATCGACACGCTGCCAAGTATGCAAAACCACATTACTGCTCAGTAATGAAAACCGAAACTGTATCACTTGCATCCAATTATACACAAAAACCAAAGAACCATTACTAGAGGCAGAAGTGGCACATATCTCCGTGTAAAACAAACAAATGGATATGATTCGCAATACAGAGCGCATACATTATGAATGTGAGACATCAAAAGTATGCCCCGATTATTTCGCAATATGTCACAAACCAATAATACGCAACCTATACGCAACCATCATAACAAGAACCAGTCAACCAACCGCCGAACTAACAAGCCATATAGAATGCATCATTTGCAAGAGAACCATACAGTCTTACACCACGCAGATAACGCAAGTTTGGACAGAGGCAGACACACGTCTTACCTACATCAATAGTCCAGCATGCCCAGCGCGAATTAAAATACCGACAAGAATAAATCTAGCCGATAACAGCACTACAGAACGAATTAACGAACAGATGATAGCAGAAACAAGAAACACCTCATTAAGCGCAAACGAGAAGCAAGAAAGGAAGAAGTCAGACTGAGAAGTGCAAGCAGACAAAGAAATACAAGAATTGATGGAAATAATTGCTATAGAAATGCCTAAAGAAGAAATAGATAGAGTACAAGAAATCCTAGACGAAGAGCTCATATGTACAGAAGAACTGGACAGACGCGTGAAGCGCACAGTAAATCATTTACCGTAGAGGCACTAAGCACGCACGCAGAGGGGGGAGGGTAACACATATATAAATTATAAGCACAAAAAAATTATTAAAGGTAGAATGGCCAATGCACTAGCCCTACTCATTATCGGCATCGCAATCAAGTTTACAAATAGCCAGCAGGGATTGCAGTTCAAACCAGTGGCAGCGAACCCGAGTATAGCGTACAGTCGCATCAAAAATATTAACATTTCCCGAAGCAAATGGAGGATGGTGACGTCAATACAATTCAAAGACCTCAATAAGGTTAAGCAATTAACAGCTGAAACAGCCAACATAATCAACAGCGTCATGCAAAGCATAGGAAGCCCCGACATACGTACTGTAAGCACAAACTATTTAATATTAGAACAATTAAAAGAAACGGATTCTCTAGCTAAACTAGTGACACGTATAATAAATACCTACGAATCGGACTCATATAACTATGACAGAAAGGAATTCGCAAACACTGACAGCTACGTACACACTAACATAGGTAGAGTAAAAACTATACTAGAACGCATGCGTCAGACGAACAATAAAATGATAAGTCGGCAAAATCAAAATACTTATTTCATGCAAAACGAGTTGACAGGTTCGATTAGTAAACTCACTGATCAATATTACGAATTGCAAAAAATAATGATTACGGTAACACATTTTAACGAAACGATTAAAGCAAACCGATTCAATGCTATAAAGACAGCCTTCACGATAGTAAGTAATATGCTGGTAGAAATACCGATGGAAATTATAATTGAAATAATTGTACCATTAGTCGATCAAAACTCGTACAGAGTACACAAAATAATCGAATTTCCTGCGTTTTAAGTATCAAAGATAGAGGGCAACGTAGCTGCCTTTATAAAATCTTATTAAGATTATATAGCCGTAATCGGACGCCCTTATATACGCCACACCGAAATGCCAACCGCGGCGAGTGTCAGTTCTGGTCAGTAAGGAAAATAAAGAAAATAATAAACAGCGTAGCGAATATTAAGTGCGAAAATATTACGCAAACTCTGTCAAAACGCAAGGCGCTACAAACGCGGAAAATCCTCTCTAACAAATCCCTACCTAACCGTTCTCTCTCGGAACGTAACCCCTACCCCAAAACCCAAACGAGTTTTCCTCACTACCGTCTCAAAACCCCAAAAGAATCTCTAGTCTAGATTCGACCGTCATAGCAGCACTACCTCGACCCCGAAAAAGCAACCAACTGCAAAAAGGAAGCAACCGCCACCAATGACCACACCAGCGATATCGTGAACGCGTTCATCTGCGCCACCGCCAAGAGGACGGCAATCAAGAAAGAAGAAAAGCCAGGAGTATGCCGGCAAGCCAGCCGAACTATACTCCTGGCAGAGATATTAGTTGCCAACAGCAGTGACATCGTTGGCCAAGCCGAAGGCTGGCGGAGGGAGAAGGTAGCCGACCGACGGCTATTACGACAAAGCCTCCAGTACGAAAATCACCAGTTGCAGCACCCTGAAGCAAATGAATGATGGGAGGAAGAGGCCGATAAAGTAGAGGAGGAGGATCTCCAGCGACAGGCGAAAGTGAACGCCAGGGAGGTACGGCATGTCGTCCTGAGGTACCTGGACTGGGAGGCAGAGAAGCAGCACCGGGAACTAACCCGCGGGTGGCTGTTGGAGGCGAAAATATACGGAGGGCAAGGTTTCGTCGACTCTGCAGTCTACGGAGACTGGGAGCAATGCGGCAGGAACCTGCCAGTATGGCACGAATGCGGGCTATACGCCATCCTGTTCATGAGGAACAGGGGGCGAGATATCTTTGTTGATGCATTTGAATGTATCAACAAAGGACATCAACAGCAGCTGCACAAGATGCGCTGCGAGGAATGTGGAGGCCCGCCGAAACCCCAAATAAGGTTCGAGGCGTAATGTATTATAATGTTTTACAGCCAAATGCAAAAAAAATTGATTACCAAACAATAAAAATAACCCTACCCCGCATACACACACACTCACGTACACAAAAAAAACACACAAAAAAAGATACCACATAAAAAATCAATATATCACATAATATATCACATAATATTGTTTGTATAAATTGTATAACATAACCTCGCTGCATCTATCTACATTTGCTTAATTCTACTAACATTCACGTCTGACTTTCTTCTCCTCACGATTACTTACAGTCTATACTTGTTAACGCCTTAGAGTCGCGATCCCGCTTAAGTGATTATTCGCTTATCGAAACCGCCACGACGAGAATCGCTTCCTTACTGACTTCTTGCTTACATTGTAATTCGTGACGTTGCAGTAAGAAGAATGATCTAGCGAGTGATAAAAAAGTAGTTACGCAAAGCGGACGAAAGGTGATAAAACCTGATCGTTTAAATTATGCATAAGTTTTATATTTTCACTGTAACGTAGACAAGGAAGGTACCCGAACCCGACCTCACCGATTTCAATGAGTTTACAATATGTTGTAATACATGTGAAAATAAGAGAGACGTATTTTTTTTACGGCTCATAAGTGTATTTAGGGGGTGAAAATGGCCCCTAAAGTTAACCCCCAAAAGCGTTTTTCTTAATATCTCGTCTTACAATAAATATTTTTTAACAAAACAAATCCGAGGTTATTTCTTACAACTAGAGTAAGTAATCCATGGTGATTTGAAGAGGAAGGGTGGCATCCCCTATTTTTTAGGGGTCGAAAACATTTTTTTTTGGCATAATTTAACAATAAAAAAGTTTTAAAAGCCTAAAAAAATATTAAAAATATTAAGTTGACTTCTTTCGGGTTTTTAAAAAATATTACCCCTAACGAGGGTAAACCACCCCTTACACAAAATAATTTTAAGTACGTACTTTAATCCATAAAATTTCGTAGAAAGCTTGTATATAAGGGTTTTCGATGTCGCTCTTTACGAAGCTGTTATCAGATTTTAAAAATTCAAAATGGCGGATCCAATATGGCGGATCCAATATGGCGGACGAAAATTACAAATAAATATTTATATAATAAAAAAGATTTTTAACGACTATAAAAATTTGAGAATATGTGTTAACATTCATAATAAAACAATAAAGTCTTGCGATTCTTTCATAAATATTAACTCTAAGGGGGTAAACCACCCCTGACACAAAATAATTATAAGCATATATGGAAGTACATACACGGAGTGTTAAAAATTGCTTTTTCGCAAAACATGTATGATAAAATGATCTAGACAATATAAATTGATAGTCGTCCGACACTTGTTAATAAATATTTATTGCATAAGTTATTTGAAATAATTATTAATGATAAATATCATAATGATTTCCGTGATAAAAGCATTTAGTTGAATTTTTCCAATGCATGTATGGAATGCATATCGTTTTACAGATGTTATAATTATAGTCATTTCTTATTATCAGTATACAACCTTTATTCTAATTTTCCATTTTTTACACCAAGCACAACGCATAATAGCAACATTGGTGCATACCTTCATATCGCAGTATGAATTGCAAGAATCTCCAAAACTATAATCAACAGGATTGTCAAATTCCTCTGGTTTTTCATCGATGTAACCACTTCTAAACCAAGAATATTTAAAAAGATTAATATATCTTGGCGAGAAAAGTTGATTATGCACTAGAGATTGTAATTTAATAATGTTATTCCTTTGATGTAATTTCAAATCATAATCCATTAAAATTACATTATCCGAAAATTGACGAACAAAATTCTTCCAGATACGGAATCCATATACATCAAGTGGTTGCATATTCCTGTTGTTCCGGTCGGTATTTTCTTACATTAACAATTTTATTGTCTCGCATCGTTTCTTCTATAACTTTATCACAGTGACCACTCCAGGAGTCAAATAATTGTATAGTGTTCGTACCTACATTCGGGAAAAATATTTTTCCCATCCAAGTTTTAAAGAGGTCTGAGACAAAAACATTAATATTTGCTACATTTTGTGCAATATTAAATAAAATTTAATATTTAATAAAAAGATATTTACTCGATATTAGATTCCCAGATTTTGATGCTTCTACATAAACATTTTCGGTCTTGAATAAATTGCTTTTAACTATAGGTCCAAAATGACCACTGGTCTCTTTTAAAACTAGAAAAAGTGGTGAGATCAGTTTCCCTTCAGCTGATATAAGTGGTTGAATCGTATAACTATGTGTTGTTGACGAAACTGACTGTACTAGGCATTGAACTTGCTTTTCTCCCTCGATTGCGAGGGTTCTCCCAGAATGCATTTCCAGATGAAATCCACTCTGGTCAGAATTATATATATTTTGAATTCCGACTTCTAATGCACATAACCCAATATCAGCGACAAACGTATCTGCTTTCTTTTCAAATTTCGAAATGCTTTCTATTGTTTTCTTCGTAAGGAACTTATTTATTTTTCGAGACACTATTCTATGAGCGGTTTTAAGTTTTGATAACCAATTTCTAGAAGCTTTGAATCTAAAATCTTCAGAACCTATTTGTTTTTTAGCTTGTAATGCCCATCGACGTAGAACGCGATCATGAATAATAAAACCAGCGGTGAGTCCAGCTTTAAAATTATCTAATGTATATTAACAAATTTGAGCGATTTTTTCTCTGTAAGTGCCACCTTTATTGATTGTACGAGCCCAACGCTTCAGCTGACTAACGGATCTAACTTTCTTAAATCTTTTCTGTACAGATTCAAGTTTCATGTGTGACTTTATTTTAGGACTTTTTCAAAATTATACAGCCCTTTTCTTATATTCAAAATCGACTTCATCATTTTCTTCTGTACATTCATTTGTTATGGTGCTTCCGGAAAATCAGGAATATGATGTAGTACTTGATCCTCAACTATTTTTGCATCTTGATCTTTGAAATCTTCGAGAAAATGCAATGATTCTTCAACTGTCATTTCAATGTCATTGAATTCATCTGCTGCATCTATTAAAATATTTTTAATTTTCTCCGACAATTGAATTTCTCTATAATTTGTCTCACTTTGTGGTATTTGTCATGTTCCAAAGTAAGCTGATAATAAACTAATAACATTTAGAGGGTTAATTCTCATCTTCAGATCTAATTTAAATAAAAAGAAAACAATTTATTTGTGATATGATTGTAATTATCGAATTTAAATAAAGCATTTCTTAATTCACTAAGATTAATTCAAATATATAAAAAAAAACAAGGCGATTGAACTGCAATACGCTGATATTGAATACACTATTCTAATTTTCCAATTTGATTGCTGCGTCCCAGAAATAAAAATATCTGTGGCTGTGTGCCACTAATAAAAATATCTGAAATTTGAAAAATTAACTTTCTATAAAATGCGTATAAAAATTCCCTTTTGGTGCCTATGAATTGAAGAGAAAATTGATTTTAGTATGTTTCATGAAAAAAATAACAGTTTTTAAACTTCTGAAAACAAATGTACGGACCACTTTGCCCCTTATTATATAATATAAATAAATTCCAATGTTTATTATTTCTGAACATTCGATAGAGTATTTTTAAACTTTTTTTTGAAAATGACATAGGTTATTTCGATATTAACTGATTGTGAGGCCCAAAGACGGCCAAAAGTGAAATGGGATATACAGGGTGTACCATTTTACTTTTCACAGTTTAATTGTACAAACAATTGCAATCCAATCATAAAATGTTTTGAATGAAAGTAGTAGAGTGTCAAGGGGCTGACCTAATTGTGACCTTTGTTTTGACCTTGAAATCTATTTTAAGGTCTGAACCTTAAGTTTTCTGTCCTTTCTGATTTCGAAATAAAAAATGTAGGTTTCCATTTAAAAAAGTAAGGTAACTTTAAAATACCCTTTAAAATAGGCTTCAAGGTCAAAAGACAAGTCTCGATTCTGTCAGCTCGTTGATATTCCACAAATATCATCTGTAACATGTTATGATTGGGTTTTGACTTTTTGCGTAATTTAACAATTATTTATAATTTATATACAATACTAGATACTGAATTACATTGAGTTTTTTTTTCAAAGAAATAATGTTTGATATTTTTTATTGTTTTTGAATGATTGAATGATCAAGAAAAAGGCATTTTTGAGGTAAAATCATTTTATTGTTATTTTAACTTGAACTCGACATAAATATTAATATTTACTTTTCTATTTTTCAGACAGTTGACTTCCATGTTTTCCGCGTATTTTGAGCCTGAAGCAAGTCTCAATACGAATAATACGAACAAGTACGAATAAACTAGAAAATTAGAGGAAAATTTATTACTTCTCATATGTATAATTGCCACTACACACTTTACGGACATTATGTAAGGGCTTGTGCCCGTTTAAGTAATAAATAAAAAAATTAATAAATAAAAAGGCACTAAAATTTACTTTCCTCAAAAACGAATTATTGATTAAACGATTCAAAAGCAATAAAAAATATTAAAACATTTTACTCGAAGAAAATAGATGCGCAATAAAATTCTTTATCAAACTGCACTGTGCCAATTTCATATTGATCAAGTTAAAAAAGCTTGTGTTAGAAAAAACTTCATGCGTATAAAATAAGTTTGTATATTATTAAAGAATATTCATTAATGTTTTTTTATCTCGATTTCAATAAAAATAATTGTCAAAATAAATGATATAAAGTTTGATAAAATACTTACTTTCTTTATAAAAAAATGAAAAGCCATAAATTATTTACACATGAGTCCTTAAATCTTGATGATCAGTGCCGGATTTCGGTTTCAGGGGCCCATGGGTACAAAAAATGTGTGGGAGCCTACTTAAAGAATTCAAAAATATGGCATCAATAAATAATTTATTACAATAATTTATTTGAATTATTATTAAATTTATATAAAGTAAACTAAAACTAAATAACACATTTTCTCGCCTTTTTATCTGCAAATATTTTAATTACTTCATCAACATCTATATTACGTACTATATCGTGCTCTGTGCTAATAATAGTTAAATAATTTAAGCGATTCTGAGTCATCGATGTTCGTAGCATATTTTTTATAAGTTTTAGTTTCGAGAATGATTGTTCTTCCGTGCAGTTCGTCACCATCAACGTTAAATACGTTCTCAAAACCATTTCAACATTTGGGAAAGATTCTCGAACTCCTTTTTGAATAATTAACGAATACACCGCTTGTTCTCGACTAAGTTTATTCTTAGGATCAAATTTTAACAAATTAATACAAAATTCTTGAAATTGCAACAATTCCATTGTAATATTAGTGTCAAGATCGTTTTCATAAATACTGAGTAATCGAAACCAAATCGTAATTGAGTATCTTCATAAGCGGAAATTCTTTGATCCAAAGCATTAATAAATGTATCAATTATCGGAAGATATTGAAATATGCGAAATGATTCTGAGGGTATCAATGCTACTTCTGGTTCTGTACTACCAAGTGTATTTAAACGGACGTTCGGTCGACGGAGTCTATCACTTTTATAATCTGTTATACCTGTGAGATCTGCCCCTGCTCTTTCATAATAAGCAAAATTGTATCTTTTGCCAGCAATAAAATTCCTTAACGATTTCATACATGCTATCGAAATATTTAATTGCATCGTAAAACTTTGTAAAGCCTTACTAGTATTATTAAGATTTTCGAGAATATCGTTCCAAAACGATGCCAAAATACCTGTTTCCAATTGACACATTTTTTTATAAAAGCCCAGAGCTTCACACCGTGCTTTTGAATAGAGTTCCATATTTTGAGAAATGTCAAACAAAGTGTCTCTTATTGGCACGAAACCGATCACTAATGCTCTATTGCCATCTGCACGACCAGACCATCGTATGCTATCAATTCTTTGAGGAACATGTACTCTACCTTTATTTTCTGTATTTGAATGTAGGGCTTTTACTAATAAATCCCAGCGCGAATCCGAAGCAGAAAAAAATACATATATGCCCTGTGAAAGCAGAAGCTTTTATTCCAGTAAGGTTCAATGAGTGATGATAGATAATTAACTTTTCCACTCCCACAATTTCCATATTTTTCCAAATGTTCTTTCAAAAAAGAATCATATTTTGATAGTAATTCAATTAGTCCAAAAAAATTTCCATTGTTCGGAGATTCTAGTTTTTCATTATCACTTCTAAATGCTAAAGACCGTTCACTTAAAAATAGTATTACATCTATAACACGCGTTAAAACTTTTCGCCAATAGCGAGTACACGGTTCAACCTGCGCTTCAAGTTCTCTATCAACGCGACCAGGTTGTTGTCGAAAGCATAATAAAATCAATTGAAGCTTTTAAATGGGCGGCAGAGATTTCGTGTTGTATCATTCGCGCATTAGCATGCTTCCAATCACAAAAACCGTCGTTCAAAAATTGATTGTCTTTAGGGAGATCAAACAATTTGCAAAAAAAACAGTATACGCGGCTAGTACTTGGTGAAAAACATAGGCAAGACCGATGTATAATTTCGCCATGTTGTGTCTTACGTTGAAACATATTCAAATTACATTTTCTATTTTTTTTCCGTCCTGTGGTTTAAATGACTTTTCTTTTAATATTTGATCATCACAATTTTGTAATTTTGTATTAAAATTTTTTACCCAATAATTAACATTTGCTATTATTTTGTTTGGCCAACTACCTATATTACATGATAAACCTGGATTTTGCTTGTTTGGGTCCTGAAAATACATAAATTTTTTGTAAAATACGAAAATAAAACTTGATGCATTATACAATGGAAATAGCAGATTAACTTGAATATGTGCTTGAATTAATATTTTAATATACACGTTATAATAAAAACTATGGAAGTCCTGACGCTAGTTTTGAAATATACATATCCTTTTTAATAAAAAATATACTCTTTAAAATCAAACTTAAAATTTGGAATTATTTGCAATGTATTTTTAAAATACTTTAAACGAGTTAATTTAAAAATCTCTACGTTTTCATCTTTATTTTTGTCATTCTCATGCTCTGTTGGAATATATGCTTGTGATATGCGATTGGTGGAATTTTTTGTAGAATTTTCTTTTGAAATCTGTTCGGTGCAAGCATTATCGTCTCCAGTATTGGATAGTTGCGGTTTCGTAATTACAAAGTCAGACATACTCCGTGTCCGCGAAAGAACTTCATCCCGTTTTTTCTGTTTCTCGCATGCTGCTTGACGCTTTGCATGCCCAGATAGATATGAACGTGGGGCTTTATGTCGATCAACGTCTTTATTCATATTGCTGACTGTATTGTTTTACTCTATATTTAAGAGAACAGTAGTTAACAATAGTGTGTGGGAGCTTTATAATAATTCAGACACAAGAAAAACTTACGCAAAACTGACGATTTGTTGTTCACTTTACATACTTCTATAAACACTTTTCTTCTTTTGCAAAAACGATAACTTTTAACAGGAATATACCATAAATATACCTACAAAATATAGCCCACAAAAAAATGTATACTTATTCAAGCAGTTATACGACCAGAGAAAAATTGTTCGTCTCACGCTGACAGCCTAGTATCGAATGGTATATTCGCTAACATAGTTATACATCTTTCAAACCAAAGTTGCGTGTTATAGAAAATCTTGAGTCATACAACAGCGAAGTTAGATGTAAAATGTGTGATCGGCGCAAACGTTGCACTTGACCAATGAGATCTGCGGAGGAGATGCACTTGACCAATGAGCGCAACTTATAGCACAGCGCGTTCGGCTCGCGGATGGGGGGGGGGGGGGGGGCTCGCAACCGAATTTTCCGCGAAAGCGTGGTTTCTTCGAATCCCAGCCTGCCTTGCTTGCTCGCAGTTTTTCGTCGAAATAAGAGACCGTTAAAAATATAGACAACAGTAAAACATTTTCAGTTTATTCTATATATAACCTTACATATTGACGCCTGAGTGCAAGAACGACGTATTTGGGGAGCGGCTTGAAGAACGACGTATTTGGGCAGCGGTTTCAAAAACGACATATTTCAGCGCGAGCTCATGTTTGAGATTTTTCTGTGTCATTGTTTAGCCCAAATGAGATTGATTTACTGTAATATTTACGGTAAATATCACATGCATTTAAAAAACGCAGAGCATCGTCGTAAAAAATGTAGAAAATCAATCGTATCTTGCCGTGATACTGCATGGGGGTATCACGGCAAGTTCTAAACAGTTGCAGTGACATCATTTCTCTCCGCCCGGGCAACGTATCGTATATAACATTTTAATATTGCCTTTTTCACTCCCTTTCGCGTTCTCTGTCTGTCTGTCTGTCTGTCTGTCTCTCTCTCTGTCTCTCTCTCTCTCTCTCTCTCTCTCTTTCTCTCTCTCTCTCTCTCTCTCTCTCTCTATCTCTTTCTCTCTCTCTCTCTCTCTCTTTCTCCATCAATATTTTACTCTTAAGTATATAATTTGTGGGGGCCTTTATTTGGTGGGAGCCCATGGGCACTTGCCCCAAGTGCCCTTATGTGAATCCGGCACTGTTCATAATAGCCGTTGTATAATAATAAAACAATTGCACACTACAAAATCCAATCGCGATCTTTAAAAAAGACGGTACGACTATTCGGCAGATACTTACTGACTGAACGAAATCCAATGCAACAAAATTTAATTCAAGTCGATTATTAATAAGATAAAAGCTGTAAACAAGTGAGTCATTGTGATTCATTGGTTTCAAAATACGATGTCCGATACGTAATGGAATACATATCTATATATACACATACCCACGCACACCCACACAGACTATAAATAACAATATACACTTCGCAACAAAATTAACGCAACACCAATTCCGATTAAAAAGTGGTGCAACTTCGAAGATCGATATTTCAGGTAAAAAGTATCGTAATGGAATGATTTTTTTAAAATTAAAGGTTAAAGTCTCTACTTTAAGACGGTGGAACTCGATTTTCGATTTGACCCAAACCCCTCCTTACGTGACCTTGAAATTCAAGGTCATTTTTTAAAACCCAAAAATAGTAAACTTTCAGAGTGCACCCGCGCGTGGGTGATTTTTTCCCGATAATTCTGATCATTGCATCTTACAGTACAACTCTTTATCTTTAATTTAAAAAAAAATTTGACCCGCTACGATTTTTTTGACGATTTTGCAGCGTTTTAAAAATTGTATTAAAAAAACTCGTTTTTTTATGAAAAATTTGATAATTTCAATCCACCCTACGATTCTATCTGCGGTGTAGAATGACTCGAATTCGCAAATCAATATCTCAGGTTCAAAATGCCACATGCACGGGTTCAAATGTTATTTCTTGGTTGATTCTGATCAAATCAAAATGGAAAACTCGTATTTGAGCGAAACGAATATTACCGTCGATTTTAACGTTATCCAATAAGCACCACGAGGAGGTAGTCAATCGGGTTTAGCTTATCATATGTATGTGTACGTGTGTGTGTGCGTATGCGTGTGCGTGTGCATGGGACCCTTAGAAGGGCCGATTACTAATGGTTGTACAGAAAGCTTAATATCTGATGTTGCCACCTCGGCGCCGAATAACCTCAGCTAATCTTGCAGGCATATTAATGCAAGTTCTTATCATGTCTTGAGGTATCTCGTGCCATATCTCATTTAGAGTTTGTCCCAGTTTCTCAAGATTCCTTGGTTGTCTCTGCCTACTGCGCAATCGTCTACCCATCATATCCCATACATGCTGATGCGGCAGTATCTCTAAGTGGTGTTCTCGGGTGTAAGCTTGAGTAATTCTTGCGGAATGGGGTGGTGCATTATCTTGCATGAAAATGAAATTTGGACCTGTGCGGCGACTTATTGGAAGCACGTAAGGCTCCAAAATTTCATCGATGTAGCGTCTAGCTGTTAGCCCTGGAGGTGGAATCACAATAAGCTCAGTGCGATCATTTAAAGAGATTCCTCCCCATACCATGATGGATCCACCGGAAAAAATCCTGGTCGGTTGAATATGGTTTGGCTCAAAACGCTCCCTCCTGCGACGCCAAATTCTTATTCGAGCATCATTACCATACAGGAAAAATCTGGACTCGTCTATGAACAAGACGTTCCTCCACTGTCTAACCGTCCATTGTCCATAAGTTCTAGCATAGTTCAGACGAGATCTACGATGTCTTGCTGTGAGAAAGGATACTCTAGCATGAATTCGCGATCTTAAACCTGCTTCGTGAAGACGTCTCCTTACTGTTTGCAAACTGATTCGCCTATGTGGTAAGGCTTCATTGTGAATTTGTTGCGTATTTCTTACTGGTTCACGTAAGGTAGCTCGTATTATACGACGATCCTCGCGAGCATTTGTTACGCGTCACCTACCTTGCCCGGTCCTTCTGCGATAAGCGCCCGTTTCATTGAATCGAGACAGAACTCGAGAAACAGTCGAAAAATGAACCCCTATTAGTCTTGCTATCTCTCGTAGACTAAGTCCAGCTTCTCAGAGTGCAACAATTTGCGCAGATTGAATTTCATTCAACGGAGGCATTTCTATTTTGTCAAGAAATCGATTTGAACAGTTTGAAAATTTTACCATAAAACGTTTAACTATTTCACCAAAGGATAAAAGATTAAAAAATGGTAGATTTGTAAAAGAATCGTATTCGATAAACTTTGGACACGGTCAGTTATGGAATTGAAAATTTTTTTTCCTTACTGATTTCAGGAAACAATATGCAACTGATGACAAATTTGATAAATTTGTACACTTCCTATTTTTTAAGAGATATTTGATGGAAAATAAAAGTTATGTAACAATAACGTTTACAAATTTAAAAAATTTGTTTGTTACATTTAACTTTAGTTAAACCCGATTGACTACCTCCTCGTGGTGCTTATTGGATAACGTTAAAATCGACGGTAATATTCGTTTCGCTCAAATACGAGTTTTCCATTTTGATTTGATCAGAATCAACCAAGAAATAACATTTGAACCCGTGCATGTGGCATTTTGAACCTGAGATATTGATTTGCGAAGACGAGTCATTCTACACCGCAGATAGAATCGTAGGGTGGATTGAAATTATCAAATTTTTCATAAAAAAACGAGTTTTTTTAATACAATTTTTAAAACGCTGCAAAATCGTCAAAAAAATCGTAGCGGGTCAAATTTTTTTTTAAATTAAAGATAAAGAGTTGTACTGTAAGATGCAATGATCAGAATTATCGGGAAAAAATCACCCACGCGCGGGTGCACTCTGAAAGTTTACTATTTTTGGGTTTTAAAAAATGACCTTGAATTTCAAGGTCACGTAAGGAGGGGTTTGGGTCAAATCGAAAATCGAGTTCCACCGTCTTAAAGTAGAGACTTTAACCTTTAATTTTAAAAAAATCATTCCATTACGATACTTTTTACCTGAGATATCGATCTTCGAAGTTGCACCACTTTTTAATCGGAATTGGTGTTGCGTTAATTTTGTTGCGAAGTGTATATATAAAATTTGAATAATAATCTCTGTTCGGGAATTTAAAAGTTATTATGCTTCAATTTTATATAATTTAATTATATATATATATATATATATATATATATATATATATATATATATATATATATATATATATATATATAGTAATCCCACCTTTTGAGGACATGTTCTCCCTTCATTCAGAGTTCGAGATTGCTAAAAAATAACCAAACTAACCCAGTACCAAATTAGGATGTGTATAATCTCATTCTGTTAACCGCTTGGATAACCCAAGTGAGTTTTGGGGTGTTGAAGGGTGTTTCGCACCCTTCAACCCCCAAAACTCACGTGGGTTATCTGGTTAGCCGAAGTAACTCTGGGTTAATAGACTTTAGAAAATCCTCAAAAGATAGGATGTCTTTTGAGGATGCATCCTCAAAAGACGATATAATCCTCAAAAGATTGAAGCGTACGGAATATAATCTTCAAAAGATTGGATTTCCATATTTATATGTGTATATATATATATATATATATATATATATATATATATATATATATATATATATATATATATATATAGGCGTCGGGGGGGGGGGGGGCGATCGACTAATCGACGCGCCGATTTTTGGTTCGAAAGTACATTATAAAAAACGGCTATTCCTAAATTTTCAGCACCGTGGGTTCCCCCTAGCTCCTGTAACAAATGATTGAATTTTCAAAAAACGTATTAAAAATATATTGAATAAAATTAATTTATTTAATAACATACATTAAATACGCAACAGAGGAAATACGAAATTTAATGAATTAAAATACATACTTATAATAATTTGGTATTAGAGGTGGTTCATAAATATTACACCCTTAGGGGTAATATTTATGAATGAATCGAAAGACTTTATTGTTTTAGTATAAACACATTTTTTCGAATTTTTTTTTAGTCGTTTAAAATTGTTTTATTAAATACATTTTTTTTGTCATTTTCGTCCGCCATATTGAATCCGCCATTTTGAATTTTTAAAATCTGATAACAGATTCATAAAGAGCGACCTCGAAATCCCCTATATACAAACTTTCTACGAAATTTTATGGATTAAAATACGTACTTAAAATTATTTTGTGTAAGGGGTGGTTTACCTTTAGGAGTAATATTTTTTAAAAAGCCGAAAGACGTCAACTTTATTTTTTTTGTATGGATGGTTTCAAATTATTTCCAATTTTTTTTAGGCTTTTAAAACTTTTTTATTGTTTAATTATGCAAAAAAAAATGTTTCCGATCCCTAAAAAATAGGAGATGCCATCCTTCCTCTTCAAATCACCATGGATTACTTGCTCTAGTTGTAAGAAATAACCTCGTATTTGTTTCGTTAAAAAATATTTATTGTAAGGCGAGATATTTAAAAAAAACGCTTTTTGGGGGTTAACTTTAGGGGCCGTTTTCACCCCCTAAATACGCTTATGAGCCGTAAAAAAATACGTGTCTCTTATTTTTACATGTACTACAACATATTGTAAAATCATTGAAATCGGTGAGGTCGGGTTCGGGTACCTTCCTTGTAAGTTTCTTTGTGTGTTGCTCTATATTTGTATCCATTTTAAGCGATTTTATTCTATAAATCAAAAATTGTATAGCGTCGTAGATTAATTTAAATATGTGTAATAAATTTAAGCTGATTTATGAGAGTGTAAATCGAGATGATTGTTCATCTTGATAGTGTAAGGATGTCAACTTGAGAGAAAGTGTAGCCTATACATATGATATCGTCTATGCACATCTTCGGAGAAATAACGGGGTGGGACTGTCTGCGAGAGGATGAAAACACAAAAGGAGATGCCGGGACCGAGGATTGATCCGGCGCTCCCGACATCTCTAGGCGCACGCTCTATTCATTGAGCCATTGTATATATATTTTTTTTGTGTGCGTGCGACAATGAAGGTCTTTGAGATGGTTATAAAAACTGCATGCGCTAGAAATGTAAAAGAGAATAGATATTTGGGGAAAACCCAGCGCGCAATAAAATACTGTCACGTGCATAGGTTTAAGAAGGGTACAGTTTTATCATAGAATAATTAAGGGGATTAAGGGTAGCGCACCGATGCGGCCATGCTGGACTCTGGGGCCCAAAAAACAAGGGCCTGCTCGGAGAAGGCGGCTCGCTAGTAAAGTGCGAAGATACGAGGGTGAGAGTAAAATCTTGGGATCTGTCGCAAAGACGATGGCCCGGAAATTTTCAGTTTTTCAGCAACGTTCAACCGAGCAGTAGCTCGAGAGTAGTCTGATATTCATTTTTCTAAGTGTATATTTTCAGTATATTTCTCCAAGTCACCCTCTAACAAAACAATACGTAAACATTAATTCTAAAAACATGAAACTACAATAAACAGCCACGATAAGGCAATCAACGCTAGCATGACTTTATACATTTCCATAAAAAAGTTAACAATATTAAAATATCTAAAATCCAAATTAATTATTTTCTATAAACATTATTCATATTCTTTTAACCCATTACGAACTAACCCAAACTAACTATTGAATCCGTGGCATGACTAAAAAAAAAGTTATCCGTGTTTTTTTGACATTTGCAATTGTTTACAAAAAGGTATTTAAACAAATTAAACCGCAGTTGGAGGTGTGATCTTTTCAGAATTGTTATCTTACCTTTCCATAATTGTACATACAAAATTTAAAACAATCAATCTTACTATGTCTTATTTAATTTTTACAGAAAGTACAACGGGTTTGGTATTTCTGGCCTGAACTGGAATTGTTTATAACAATTTTTCACCAATAAATTGACGAAAACTGAAAAAAATGAGTTTTTTTCGTTCCTCATTTACGGACGTACAAAGGGTTTAAGGTGACACACCACCTTTAAAACTCGAAAAAATAATTATTTTTAATTTTACACAATTAAGTTGAATAAGTTTGATATTTTTTATACATACGTAACACAACTTTATCTTTATTTGAGAATTTTTTTGACCTTGTTAGTCTCAATTAATGTACCCTAATGAAAAATCAAACACCGAAAAGCACTGTCCACACGATTCCAGGGCAATCTACGGCCCGATCGAGCTGAAAATTTTTTGACATACTCTTAAAAGCACTAGTTTTCGTATGAATAGAGGAAATTTAATTTAAATGAATAGAAAACTTTTTCATAATAAAATTAGTCAAAAATTCAGTTGTTTTAGCTTATTTTTCATTAATGTTGACTTGTTTTATTATGAAAAAGTTTTCTATTCATTTAAATTAAGTTTCCTCTATTCATACGAAAACTAGTGCTTTTAAGAGTTGGCAAAAAATTTTCAGTTCGATCGGGCCGTACATTGCCCTGGAATCGTGTGGACAGTGCTTTTCAGTGTTTGATTTTTCATTAGGGTACATTAATTAAGACTAACAAGGTCAAAAAAATTCTCAAATAAAGATAAAGTTGTGTTACGTATGTATAAAACCTTTCAAACTTATTGACCTTATTTGTGCAAAATTAAAAATAATTATTTTTTCGAGTTTCAAAGGTGGTGTGTCACCTTAATGCTTTTGAGATTTTGGGAAAAGATAGATATTTTATGTGTCTTTGCTAAGTTCTTTGCGCATCTTTTAAATTCTTATAGTTTATAAGATATGGATAATTAAATTTAAAAAAAATTTAATACACAAACCTAAGCTGAATTATATTCTAATATATGCGAAATGAACATGAAATGTACTATTTTTATTTGTAACAATATAAAATTGTAATAAATATATCATTTGAATGTTACAAATATTTAATTTTTATACTAGGTATTTTTCTAAGTCTACATAAAGAAAACCTTTTAAAAAAGTATTAACATACTACTATGTATTAAAGCAGTATTTTATTTGTGGCAACTATGAATTAAGTTGGA
Organism: Muscidifurax raptorellus; assembly: GCA_020010945.3. Classification (NCBI taxonomy): domain Eukaryota; kingdom Metazoa; phylum Arthropoda; class Insecta; order Hymenoptera; family Pteromalidae; genus Muscidifurax; species Muscidifurax raptorellus. Next base: position 107,416 of record JAHUUD020000033.1, read on the forward strand.
GAAAGCTAGGTGCCAATGAATTGGCAGCGGTTTTTTTAATATGTTGTGAACTAATTCAGCGATAATATTATTCTCATCATCCTTTGGCTTCGCTCCTTTCTTTTTGTTTGTTTTGTTTAGCAATATTTATTTCACGCGAGCATTCAGAATTTTCATTAGCTTGATTATATTTATCTGACGAATGATACATAGTTGTAAAAGATGGATTCTAAAATAAAAATACAGTGACTTATATATATATAGTGCAAGGGAAATAATTTTTTTACTATTTATGTATACTTACAACAGAGCTATGTGCTGATATTATTGCTTTATTTACAATATTTCTGATTTAAAAGTTTAAATAATTAATTACACTTGTAAACAAATAAAACATGACCTTGCAAGGCACACGGAGGAATAGCGACACATACACGACAGAACACAGAGCTTCGTGTTTCTTCGTGTGCCTTTTTTTACGTGAAAGAACCCTTATAGTAATTGCTCATTCAAACTTGCGCCTATTCCACGTTCCCTGTCCAACTGAAGGAATCCATCGCCCTCTATGCATCACCGAGGATATGATTCCACAAGATAACCTCGCAATCTCTCTCGATATTTGCATAATTCTACTAACGTTCACGTTTATCTTCCTTCTCGTCACAATTACTTACGGTCTATACTTGTTAATGCCTTAGATTCACGATCCCGCTTAAGTAATTTGTGACGTTACAATTAGTGACCCAACTTCGGAATCTGCTAAAGAAATTTAACAAAACCACCAACATTTTCTTCTCACTCTATCACTCTCTCCGTCACTCGCACCTCCCAACGCGAGTCAGGATGTTCGAAGAAATACCAGGCACGAACATCGGAAACGCGGAAACCCTGGAAATTGTAACAAAACAAATTAGCAAAGTAGACAACAAATTCGTAACCGTAGATCGACAACCGACACTTACATGCGGTTTGTGTTCTTACAACAACGATACCAAGCCTCAAGTGAAATTCCACCAGATCGGGAGATTGATGTAAAAACACTAGTGAAGCATTATTGGAAAACGCGAGCGAAGCTGCCATAGTAGACGTATGTCAAGTGGAGCTAATGATAGATATACTAATGGCACTAGTATTCAGAGACATAAGCTGCAAAGAAATCATTGCCGCAGTAGCGAAATCAGAAATTCTCAGAAAATTCGAAAGCATATACAATGCATCTGCAACAAACAGATATAGTATACCGTGCTACCCATTACTCGGCAACAACCGGCCAAACGCAATACCACAGCTAAAAACACACCCCCAAGCAATGGCGAAAGCAACGCAGACAATCGCACGATTACACCAATCCGCAATTTATCGATGAAAGACGGAATAAACTCTATACCGATTCGATGGCTTGAACATAACAGTATCACAATTCGCGATTGCCTGCAGAGAAACAAGCCTACTCGCACCACATTATAACGAACCAGAAATAGCTAAATTGATCAAAACTAGGATACAAGGCGATGCACAAACGTGTACATATCAAAAAACATTTCAGATCGTATCAGAAGCAATCGCGTACTTTCATAGTCTATTCGGAAACGCTAACTTATACCACCAGCTACAAGGTGAGATAGCCTCTTTAAAACGTTATCACATTCTCCAACAGAGACAAAGCCATAGCGCTAGAGATTCGCGACGCAGCCAAAGGAGAAAACAGACTCAGAAGAGGATTAGAACAGGAAATAGAATTAGATGCAATTAGATTCTTTGTATGCGGATTGCACAGCGGAATCAAAGCACGTATGACACGGGCAAACACACTCGAAGAAGCAACCACGCAAGCCATAGATATAGAATGGGATTTCGAATGGCAAAATGACGACGAAACAAAAAACGAGATGACTGAAAGCAAAAGGGCGCAAATAAACATAATAGAAGCAAAACAGCCAGGCGTTTGCCAAATTTGCCAACCAAGGGGACACACAGCATTAAAATGTTGATTCCGCAACAATGGAGGAAGCAGCGTCGCGCCAACGCCATCACAAGCAAGAGCGGCATGGGCCACGCCCGAAAGTGAAAAGCGTATACCTGTTCGCATACCTGGGCGCGGTCGAAACTCCTTCAAACCATGGACAGCTCCCGAAAGAAAAAAACCAATACTCCAGCCGTTTCAACTCTCCTAATACTTCCTGATATTTGCCGATACTGCAAACAGCCAGGTTATTGGAAGGACTAATGCAAATTACGCGATCAAGCCAATATCAAAAAAACAAATGCAAAACCAGGGAAACACACAAGTTTTCCCGGAAAAGGACGCGAAAAGGAAACCATCAGAATCAGCGTCACTATTAGAAAAAAACGGTACTTCAGTTAATAAAGGAAACATTGCTACTAAATGTCAACAGCAAGGCACCCGCAATAGTCATAAACTTAAAAAACTTCAAAGATCCGCTTTGCATGATGCTTGATACGGGCGCAGGACCGGCATTGCTTAAAGAATCTAAGAAACCACCAGAAATTGCGGCAAACACACAGAAAATACTACAACTGTCGGGAATAAGCGGCACAAGCATAAACACTTGCGGTAAGATAGAAGCCCAATTTCACGACCTAACAGTGCAGTTATATCTGATCCCGAATAATTTTCCGATTGAAGAAGAGGGACTGCTAGGAAGTGAAGCCTTCAATCTATTTCATACAGAGATAAGTTACGCTAGCAAGCAGTTCAAAATCCAAAACTACACACTTTCTCTATGCAAACCAATCATACGGAAGTAGAGAACGGCATAGGAACGTGAAATTTTCGCTCTGAAACCCATAATCAACAAAAATCAGTCTGAATCAGAAAACGTAGAAAGCACAGAACCAATATAAACAAAGGAACCAAAAGTTAAAAAATTAGTGCATTTTGAGAAAAAATGCGAAATCCTGTTATTAAAATCCGTCACTACAGAAAAAACAGAAAGTCAAAAAACTCAGGGAATCGAGAAAACCGCGGAGAAGCAAAAAGAGTAGAATGCGCAATCAGTTCAGAGAGTAACTAAAAATCAGAAAAATCAGAGAACCCAAATAAATCAGTAAATTCAGAAAAATCAGAAAACTCAGGAAAATTAAAAAATTTAGGAAAATCAGAAACCCTAGAAAAATTAGAAAATCCAGAAAAACTCCTTCGTCTTGTAAAAATTCCTCTTGTCTTGTAAAAATTCCTCTTGTCTTGTAAAAAAGTCCTATTTCTTGAAAAAATCGATTTTTTTATGTGATATTTTGATAGCAAATTGCACGTAGAATACGCTCCCGACACCCGTTTAAAAAAAAATATTATTTCGAAATTATATACTAAATACTGAATATATGTTTTTAACGTTTTTCCGGAAAATTACGTATTTTTAATTTTTTCCTAATAAACGAATAAATAAACAAAAAAAATTATGACTTGCAATATATTATTATTAATACCTGTAATATATAAGCCATATATTTTTTTACGTGTATTTTAATAAAAAATTACACGTATATTGTAACGTCCACGATTCTTATATAATGTGATGCGAAACAAAAGAAATAATAATAAAGCCTCGGACAATTCTTCTAATGATTTTCTAAATAAACAAAAGGCAACTTTACAACAAATTAAAAAACTTGGTTTTCTTGTAGATGCTGATAATGGAATTAAAAAATTATCCTCTAAAAGTTTATTAGAATCGAAGAAGGACAATCACAATATAGAGATCCTCGAGGAGGGTACAGTCAATCATGCTGATCCTCACTCATTTTATTCAAATGAATTTATGTATCGTCATAGTGACCGTAATTCATTAGTTGATTCGTGCGATATTACTGTTACGGAAATCGACAACAAATTAAAATCCTATACGGTGAAAGATCCTGAAACGATCGACAGACTTAAAATATTAATTTAAAAATATATAAATGTATTCTGTAAAGACCGAACAAATTGTTTTTTTTCAATTATAAGTATTGTAACTACTTTGATGTAAATGTAAAATTTCAAGATTTTTATTATTTGAAGAATCCAAAAGCGGATCACTGTTATAGAAGCAAAGTTATAAAGAGTGAAAACTTATATATCAATTAAAATTGATAACAACCTAACTAAAATTCGTAGTTTTCAAGAATTGTTGAATAATCGATGTCTGTTTGACTTAAAACTGAATAACTGTTTCACAGAAACAAACAAGGAATTTTATACCATTGTAGCTAATTTTCACTCACTCAACCGGCCAGTGCTAACAGATATAGTATTCTGTATAAACCGAACACAAAATTATAAAAACGAATTGAAATATTGTCAAAATGACGACGGTTCATATTTAATCTTGATTCAATATCTGAGTACGGACTACGACATTTGATTTCACAATATATTGAAATCGACTGCGAATATTTTTTTAAATTATCTAAGTATAAAATAAGTACAATCAATAAAGAGCTTGTCTTTGATTATTCGTATACGAATTTTAAAAATAATTTGAAACAAATTAATAAAGCAAGAATATGCAAATCTATAGATAAAGTTTATAACTCGTTTGACTTAACTTCTAGCTTATATGAAACGGATTATAATTTCAAAATGGATCTAATTGAAGATTTTATTCTCTTGACTATGGGAATAAAATAGATATTGAATTTAAGTAAAATTGAAAACTTGAAATGTTATAAAACTAAAAATATTGTTTTTACCAAGAATAAGCGATTTTAAAACTGGGAGTGGGGGGACAGACAAAAAAGATCTGTCAAGCGAAAAAAGGAGCCAGATAAGTGTATATATTTATTTGTACATATAATTATTGTATATTAAAAATTGTAAAAGAATATTTACGATCAAAACATAAGATTTTGTAAACACAAAAAGCGAACTATGATTTTGTAAATTGAAAGTTCAATAAAAATTAAAAAAATAAATTAGTAACATAACTTTGAATTTTTTAAATATTATTTGAAATTTTTACTGAGGGACTATGTAACGTCTACGATAATAAAGATTGAAGAAGTTCTCTAAAGAAAATTATAAGAGCATGTCTACTAAATGACAACGAGCGTATAAGTTAGACACCACTAGCGCGGACGTCGGAGAGCGCTCGTATAAAAAGAAATTTTTATCAAGACTACATCTATGGAGCGGAGCTACGCTGAACCAATCAGCGTGCAGTGTTCAGCAGCGGAACTGGACGGAGAAGAGCAACGGCGGCAATAGCTTCGGCGCGGAGCCACTCAAGTGTATATAAGGAGGCGCATGTCGCGCTTATCTTTACTTGCTCTCGCGAGCTCGAAAAGTTCGGGGCTTAAACGCTTACTCACTAAGTGTTGGAGTAATCCTTCTTTGAGGATTGATGAGGCGAGGTGGACGGGAGAGAGAAGCACTACACTTTGATATATTTATCAAAAACTTATTTATTTATAACTATTAGACGAATACGCGTCGTGCGGCAGAGCTGTTGTCACAGCGGCGGTCGGCAGAAGAGTGAGTGCCTATAGAGCGAGAGCTTAGCTGCCCACGTGCTCCGTGTGGTGGCGCTATACTGGAACTCCCAATAGGCCTGTCCTTATCAAGCAGCTCGAAGACTCGCCAACACTCCCTCCCTTCGGGCGCTTGATACTCTGCACGTCTGAACACTGTTCTCTGATTACTCCTCTGAGCTAGCGTCTGCTTGGTTTCTTGTATCTGAAATATTTAAATTTTATTCGTCTGATATACATAAAACTATAAGTTTTATGATTAAGTGTAACTTTCTGTGTTTAGTATTTTATCTCTGAGGTATTTATGAGTTTCATTAGGCAGAGGTTTAGTCATTATATCTGCCATGTTTTCTGTGGTTGGAATACATTTGACTCTGATTTTTCCTTCTAGAACACATTGTTTTATGTAGTCTCCATGTGTTTCTGCCATGTGACTTTTACTACCTGTATTTTCTCTGTTTAGTAGTTTTCTCTGAATTTCTTTCACGTCATCATCAAAGTTTTTCAGCTTATGATTTCCTTCCATCTGAGTGCAGTCCCCTGCTGATTTGTTATCGCACCATAGCGTTACAGGATACATGGTTTCCCCTGTTATGTCTCTGATAGCTTTGTCCAATGAAACAATTTCTTGGCAAGCATTGCTCATAGCCAAATACTCAGCTTGGCAAGTAGAGAGTGATACATATGTTTGTTTGTAGCTTCTCCACATAATTGAGTCGCCATACAATTTTATTAAATATCCTCCAGTTGAAGATGAATCTTCACAGTCTCTGAAACTGGCGTCTGTCATTGCTTCCATGTCATCGTTCTCTGCTCTGAAAGTCAAACTTAAATCTGAAGTTCCTCTGAGATATCTGAATACCCTTTTTACTTCCTTCCAGTCACTTTCAGAGGGTGACAGCTGTTTTCTGGATAGGAAGTTTACTGCAAACGCAATATCAGGTCTGGTGGCTCCAGCCAAATATAATAAGCTTCCTATAGCTTCCCTATATGGTGCTTGAGTTGGTAACTGAGCTTCTTCTAAATTTATAAGTTCCCTATTTCGAACCTGTCTTGTAACCATAGGTGTTTTCTGGGGCTTACAATCTTTCATATTGAAGCGTTCCAGACATTTTTCAATGTATTCTGATTGTGACAGTTTTAAAATCTTCTGATCTCTGTCTCTTGTTACCTTCATGCCTAAGAATAATTTAGGTTCTCCTAAATCTTTCATCTGAAAGGTAGAACATAATTTTTCTTTTATTTCTTTCAATTTCTTCTGATTGTTGCCTGCTAAAATAATATCGTCTACGTATAGCAGTAAAACCACCATTTGATTTTGCATTCTCCATGTGAACAAACATGGCTCATTTATATCCTTTTCTAGCCCAAGTTCCAAAGCAACTTCTGAGAAACGCTTATTCCATCGCTTGGGACTAATTCTGAGGCCGTATAAAGCTTTCTGAAGTTTACATACTTTATTTCTTCTGATGGATGGACTTATTTCTATACCGTCTGGTATTTCCATGAAGATGTCATCGTCGAGCGTTCCATTCAGAAATGCTGTCTTGACATCCATCTGATAGGCAGTTAAGTTGAACTTGTTTATGATTGCGAAAGTCGCTCTGACTACTGGCAATCTAGAAACTGGTGCGTAGGTTTCCCTAAGTTCATATTCTTTTCGATCCTTGAATCCTCTGATAACCAGTCTGCCTTTGTAGGTTGTTTGACCATCTTCTGAAGTTTTCTTCTTGAACACCCACTTGGAATCAATAGTGTGAACCTTTTTGCCATCTTTATCTAAGGAGGGTCTGTCTACCAGCGTCCAGACGTTGTTGTCTTCCATAGACTTCAACTCTTGTTTTATTGCTTCTGACCATTTATGTTTGTCGTCTGATTCAATAGCTTCTTTATAGCTGACAGGATCTCTGTTTGTTTGTGCTATAAAGATATGACCGAGATCATCTTCTTCCGAGTGCACATCTCTGATTTCTCCGGTTGGAGTGGATACTTGTATTAGATCGTGATTAATAGATTCTACTTCAACTACTGCTTCTCTGAGATGTGTCCAAGTTCGTCTGTTTGTCTTAGCTTTTCTCTCTAAGCATGGTCGCTTTTCTGGTTCTGGTTTCTTAGACTTTGATGCTTCTGAATTTTTGTCGTCTGCTTTTCTCTTTTGACTTTTCACCTTCTCTGATTTAATGTCTTCTGATGCTTCTGATTGTGTTTTCTCTTCAGTCGTTATTTCTAACGTCTCTGATTTTTCTCTTAAGTCCGTCTTATATACATCCCTATAGACCAGTTTTTCATTGACTCTCACATGTCTAGATGTGATAAATCTCTGGGATTCTGGATGCCACAAAACATAACCAGTTTGAGAGTATCCTACCATGATTGTACGGATTGCTCTGTCTGAAAACTTGTTCTTGGCATTGGGTATCTTGGCATAGGCCAGACATCCGAAGCGTCTGATTTTGTCTAGATGTATATTTCCATTTGGAACCAGTTTCTTGATTGGTATCTCTGAATCGATTCCTTTGTGTGGTGTCCTGTTATAGATGTGTATAGCCACTTCCAAAGCGAGTATCCACATGCTCTTGGGTAGACCGGAGTCTATCATGAGCGCTCTGATTTTCCACTGAATAGTTTTGTTAAACCTTTCAACGGTTCCATTATGTTGTGGTGTATACGGAGGTGCGAATTCTCCTTCAATTTTCTCTTTCTTCATGACTTCTGAAAATTTACCTCCAGTAAATTCAGTGCCATTATCCGTTCCGATGAAACACACTTATTCCTCTTTGCCCAGTAAATTTCTTGTAGTCACCAAGAATTTTTCTAAGCAATCTCCGGCTTCACTCTTATGTTTAGTAGAGTATGCTTTGGCAAATCTGGTGTGATCATCAATAAATACTATTATGAATTTATTTTCCCCAGGATACGAGACTGGTTTAATTGGTCCCATTGTGTCTGTGTGTATCCTTTCTAATGGCCTTGTTGCTTTAACTCTGACTTCTGAGAACGGCAGGTTTTCCATTTTTGCTAGGACGCAGACTTCACAGTCTGTTATGGACTTGTCGAATTTTATCTTTCTGAGTTTTTCTTCTGACTTTTGTAGCAATAGTAGATATTGCAAAGAAGCGTGACCTAATTTGATATGCCATAGCATTCCTTCGTTCAGCTTCTTTTCTTGTTTCTCTGACTTGTTGTCTACGTTGTTTTGTAGATATTTCAGCATTTCATCTGAAGATTCGTCTAGATTTAGGATTTTTCTGTTCAAAATTTGTTCATCTAAGTTTGTATCACAAACTTCTCTCTGACTAGGTGAATTTGTTTCTTGTTCGGTTTGTTCTTGCTTCTTCTCCCTCCCAATCTCAGCTGGATTCGTCTGAGTTTCTTCTGATGCGTTATTTTCTTCTGATTCGCTTTGATCCTCAAGATCCTTGATATCTGCCTGAGATTGTCGCAAGAACTCGTCGACTGACACTATGTTAGCCACACATGAATATCTATCGTAGATTTCTTGGTGTTCATCTGATTGTTCATTTCTTACTACGTTTAAAGAAATTATCCAATTTGGCTTTTCATAGGTTCCAGTCAAGTATTCTTCGTCTGAATTCTTGTCGTATATTTTAAGTATTTTATTATCCATGTAAATGCTCAGACCTACGTCTGCAAAACGTCTGAGAGAGATCAAATTGTCTGAAATATTTTTGGCAGCAATTACATTTGTCAATATTATTTTATCGTTCTCATCTGATTTTGATTTTAAGATTAGATCTCCTTTACCATCTATAGAGATATTCGCAAATTTGTTTTTATTTGCACTTCTGATATATTCGCCTGAACTTTTCCTAAAGTTGCTTAAAATTATACTCTTATTGACTATATGCTCTGTTGCGCCAGAGTCCGCAATAAGTACTAGTTTTGTAGGTGTTTTATTACATACATGAGTGCTGTTACCTGTTAGTATCGCTTTGACTTTGTCTCCATGCTTCTGACTTCTACCTGGAGTTTGTATATTGACCTTGCGTTTAAAAGATCCTCTTCTTACATTATTTTCTCTAACTCTGACATTATTATAACCACCCCTGTCTCTGTTACCTCTACCTCTGAAGTTGTTTATGTTTTGATTGTTTTGTGTGTTTGTGTTTTTGTAATACAATTATCAACCTCTCTGATGATGGAATCAAACCTATTGCAAGATTCGTTTACCGATTCTTTATAGTTCATTTTCAGACTATACAACTTTTCTCTGACGGAGGAGTCGGTAACATTTGCCTCAGCTCGTCTGAATTCTTTGATTTTATTGATTATACCTTTTGGGTCTTTCGTTAGTAAAATCTTATTATGATAGTAATCGTCTACACGACTTATTATTATTTCTCTGACTTGGTCTTTTCGGTTTTGTCTTTCTAACTCTGTCTCTGAAACTTCTGAATTGAGTTTATCGTCTAGTATATCTGCAAGTCTGTTAGCTTTTAGTTCAGTATTTAAGTTGTCTAACCAAATGTTTAGTGGTACTTGTTTTGTTAGTTTGTAATTTCTTTTAATGTTCAGTTTTGAACTAGTAGTGCTTAGGTTAATGGACCGTCTGAGTTCTCTGCAAGCTCTGCTGAGATCTCCTAAAGCACTTGTTTCGTCTGATAGATTAATAGAATTTCTATTATTGTGTAAATTTATTTCATTTATGTCTCTGAGTGTAGAACTGGCAGGGTGATTATTTACCTCTGAAGTTAGTTTTCCTATTTTCTCTGAAAGTTTCTCGACAATCCCATTTAGTTTGTCGATGTTTTCCTTCATCTGGAGTATGGCTTCCGTCTGATTTTGAATTATCTCGGCGTGGTTGTCTAGCACTCTCGAGTGTCTCTCAAACTCCTCCTCCAGACCTCTCAACCTCGCATTAGGTTCGGTCTGTTGATCGTCTCCCATCCTATTCCTATTTGGGGGTGTACCCGGAGGTGTGTAACCTTCTGACTCTGATTCTGTATTATAAACAATCGTTCTGATTAGCATTCAATTTTATCATTTCTATGAACTCTGAGTTTTAGGCCTAACATCTGATTCTGAATTGATTGTTTATATTCTGATTTGAAAAACACTTTGTACCTTGGTTATTGTTTTGTTGATCTTTTAATTGATCCTTGTCACCGTCTCTCTGATCGGTTGGTAGTAAGTCTGAAAGGCTCCAGTCAGACATAGTACTTCTGAGTTTCTTTCTTCTGAAATACTGAAAGAATGCTTACTCTGATCGTTTTATTTGATTTCCACCAAGTTAGACCGCACTGCAAGTCAAACCAAGCTTAAAAATCAAACACCAGCCCCGCGCTTCCCAGACGCCACACACGTGCTCCCTCCCAGTCTAAGTAAACGAACGCAATTTACTCAATAATTTTGGGAGAGGGCGATCGCACACGCGTATGTCACCCAAGAAAACACGAAAGAGCTAGCGTAATTATCTTTTGATAATTTTTAATTTTATAGAAATTCAAATTCACTGCACCGCCGTTTCATTGAAATTTCTATCAAGGCGTGTTTTCAAAATTCATTCAAGTGCATCTGAACAAAGACAAATCAGCACAATCTTTAAACTGTTTTGTTCACTCGAATAACTCTGACATTCTGAATAGGAACGTGAGCGATGTATATGGAATTATTTTTGTTTATATTCAATTATTGCGTGTATACGCCATTGCCCGTCTGATTTGGTACGTCTGAACACAATTAGTCCATATATATTGAAACTCGAAAGGAGAGAGAAAAAAAAACAAGAAAAATCCGTGCGCTTGAAATCTGTTTTGATTCTGATCGAGAGAGAGAGAGAGAGAGAGAGAGAGAGAGCACAACAAACCGCGCGCTCGACTCTGACAACGTCGCTAGTCCCGCTCGCCTCTCCCCGATTCCCGGAATCGGCTCGTGCACGCTTGTGCCGGTGAGCGCTCGCGCGTCTTGCTGTCGCGCGCTTTTGTCTCACACTGAGACCTTTGAACTTTCTTCCTTTCTCTACTCTATTTCTCTGATTATTAAGACACCGCACTGTCTTTTTATCTACTCTTATTTTCGTACTCTAAATTTTATAATCGATGCGGCAACACAACACACTCCCGGAGCCGAGCAAATTAAACTTTCTTTTGCTTAGTCTAATCCCTCTTCTGAATACACCTTACAAAACTTGTACTTACTCTTTCTTCTGAAGTTCGTTCGCACACCTCTGATACGTCTAATTGGATTTTCTCTGATCTCACAAAGAGAAAACTCTTAAACGTCTTCTTCTCGGTCCTTCCTCTCTTTTCCAGCGAGCTGGCCCACAACCTGTTGGAGTAATCCTTCTTTGAGGATTGATGAGGCGAGGTGGACGCGAGAGAGAAGCACTACACTTTGATATATTTATCAAAAACTTATTTATTTATAACTATTAGACGAATACGCGTCGTGCGGCAGAGCTGTTGTCACAGCGGCGGTCGGCAGAAGAGTGAGTGCCTATAGAGCGAGAGCTTAGCTGCCCACGTGCTCCGTGTGGTGGCGCTATACTGGAACTCCCAATAGGCCTGTCCTTATCAAGCAGCTCGAAGACTCGCCAACACTAAGTAGAGTTCCAAAATTTTTGGACACAGATCTTAAGCAAGGACAATACGTCCTAGTGACTCGCGGGTTAAATAAAAATTAAGTTTTATTTCAGGTGTATTTAAACGTAAAGAACAATAAATTATTTTATATCATATATATATTTTTTCTTGTATTTTCTTTTTCAGCTAGTGTAGTATGTCTAAAGAGGCTTTACGCAAGTTCTCTGAAAGATAACTACACAACCATTTTTATTTAACATCAAAATGTCTAAGAGGCAATAAGTCTTATTAGAATTTTTGGATAAAGAATATTATTTCAAACTTCGTTATGTTTGTTTGAAAGAAATTCAAATTTTTAAAATGAAAGCATAAGTTCTATTTCAGGTGTGGAGTAGCATTTAATGCATTATGGCATTGAATGATGAAACACATATAATCGTTAACAAATAAAAATCTAAATAAATCCAGTAGTTTCAATTCAATACCAGGCATCCCGGACCAACAAAAATTATTCAAAAAAGCGAGAGTATTTCAGTATACGTATAAATAAATTAATTTAAGCATATACTAAAATCTTGAAAAGATCGCGCCTTTTCTATACAAGACGCACCTAACAGTTTGAAAGTTGAAATTTGAATACGTGCGCGCTGCGTACCTCCTCTTGATAAATGTTAGAGCGCATGCGCGACAATATTGTTGGAAACTCAGTTTATTTGTACGCATGTAACCTAACTCATCCTGCACATGCGCTATATCTACAATTTACAAATATATCTACAATATACTTGTGATAATTTATCACAGTTATTGTAGCGTTTTACTTAAATATTTAAAAATATATAATTAAAGTGTAGTGAAAAAGATGTAGTGAAAAACGTGTAGTGAAAATGGTATAGTGAAAAAAGTGTAGTTAAAAAAGCAGATCAGTGAAATTTATGTAAAATTATAAAATAAAAAAGTGTAAATTGTTAGTGTGAGATTATTGTGTAATTGACAATGACTTCGAATAAGGATGCAAAGGGAAGATTTGCATCTACTCATCCGGATGCCAAGTACTCGTTTGGCAGGACAACGTGCTGGCTTCCTGAAGATTATGAATATAATAGCCTGCTTTATAATTATACTTCTCTGTATTTTTATATCGTTATTACAAGCCAGAAATATTCATTAATTTTGTTTTTCAGTGGAAGAGTTTGTTACCTGCCCCTCCCCTGTTTTTCAGTGGAAGAGTTTGTTACGTATGTGTGTATGTACACATGGATAGTATGGTGCCAAATATAAATCTTCACCAATTCATTTTTATAAAAGATAAGAATAATTTTTTCAATTTTACCCTGATATATTAATATTTAAAATAATATAGAAAATACTTAAAATGTTTTTTTTTAACTTCCAGGTAAAGATTGTCGTAAGGCCTGATATGGTATGACCAAATATATCATATCAATAGTCAAAATGTTGGTCTTGACAAATGGAAAAAGATATAATTGGGCCCACTTGATTTACTGGTTTATAAGTAAATTTATAACTATAATTGTAACTCTAAACTTTAACGTTGTTTTTAACTAATATTGATTTTTCCTAAGTTCAGCTCACTGTTCGTAGGATTCCAGGAGAATAGATGTGTAAAGACCGTATTTAGGATTAAATGTGGGCTGCGCAGTTCGAGACAAATAATTATTTAATTAAGTGAAACTAGCCGTCGGCTCGTGAGCCTTATATTCTGAGAATATTAGTGATTGGAGTTTAGCGAGTTCAGATGATTTATAATAGTGAATCTAAGCGTCGCGGACAAGGTAAGCTAGTCGCGTCACGTTAGATTTACGCGGAATTGGAATTGTCACCGCAGTCACGCTGTATGTATATGCGGACAATGTCGCAGTTGCGCGAGCAGGAAGTGTAGACTCCGTCCGCAATCCTTGGTTGCCAATGACAGGCTTAGCTGCGGACAGCTTTTGTGTCCGCTACTTACTTTACTGGACGGTTGCGAAGTCGTGACTCTACTGTTCGTCGTTGATCTGCCTGCAGCCCTTACCTTCCTTATGTTGACGATTGATGTAATTTTAGAAGGGTTTGGGTAGTACTTTTATATAAATAAATTATAAGCGGGTTTCACTTGTTATGGATTATTTATTAGAGGCACACCCGAGTACTTCGGACACCGTTGTTACAGATCACTTCGCTTTTGGTTAGTTTGGTTTTATTTTATTTACGCTGTTTAGATCTACTTCCGCATATTTTATCTATTATTCTAGTTGGTTACAAATATTGATAATCTTACACTTACAATCGTATCGACCGCACACTAAATGTTATACAACTCCTTCGTCGGCACGGCTGATGCTGATTGGTCTTAGAATTACACGATGACTCGTGGCTGTTGAAAACTAACTCTAGTTTAGCTGTGGATTTCAACTAACGCCGGGTTGCAAAGCACTCGGAGCAGCAAGTGAACAACGGCGTTTGGGGTATCGTTGTGTGCTGCGCCGAGCGTGAATCGATTTTCTTGTTCAAAGTTTGATTTTTTTCTATATATAAAATTTTGTGTACAACCAAAAAAATGTATGAGTTAATGAATTAAAAGTTATGTCCCAGAAAGTAGAATGTCCGCGACAATAAGGTGTTCGTAAAAATATACGGCCGCGTCCGGATTTGTCAGCAAAATTACTCGTCCGCGAAAATGATCGTCCGCGTCTAAAATTTAGTTATGTCCACGTCCGCAAATTTATAATATGGAAAGTTCCGTGTCGTCCACAAATGCTCGGCCACAAAATAATAGTCTGCGATCTCTGGAAATTTTCGCAATTATTATTTTCCTACATTGACGGGCCCTGGATTGGTAAGGGTCTTATGTAAGTGATTAATGAGTTGACGCTTGATGGTCGCGTACCGTTTCCAAGATTGCAGTTGGATGACGAAGTTCCTTGCCCTTGGTAAGCCGCCAACTCCTTGCAGCTTGGGATTTTCGACGGCGACACTTGTACTACGTTTTCACTTACTTGTGACAATTGACAATTTATCGGTCGCGGCAAGTTCTCTATACTACACGCAACGTATCTAATGTCATAACCCATAAGAGGCGCTACTGTAGGAAACTCTCGTGGTTCATCATGATATTGTTTTCCTCTATTTTTACTGTTACTCTTTATCGTCCTTCTTTGCTTGCAAATGCCACATGCTGACATTGGGCAATAATTTTTATAAATAATTATGATAATAACAATTATAATCAAAGGACTAATAGCCGCGGAAGGGATATAAGCAGTATACTGGAACTTTTCTCGCTTCTAGGCTGCAATCTCCGTGAACTTGTCCTCCAGTTGTTGCAGCATGACCGCGTCTTCACTTTCAGCTCACCGTTGGACTTGTAGCGTTTCCGCAGGCGAAAATTCAGACGTTATTAAAGGTTCGTGACCTTGTACGATGTTGCTAGTTGAAAAGGGTAGATTTAAGGTTAAGCCAGGGTTGTACAGGTAAGTTTGTTTCGTTCTTATAATATTTACGCCGTAGAGAATGTTATGGTTAGTGTAGCCGTGACATTGTCCGCGTAATATAAAAATACCTGTCCCTGCTAATGTCAGCTCCGCTTTGCGCTCTTCGTTGCACATGTTCCGCATTTGTACTGGGACCATAACCCAATATAATCATTCGTCGGTACTGGTTAATTTACTCCAATAAGAGGTAGACTGTGGTGAGATGCTTAACTTGCAGGTCCGTAACGTAGTCGGGGTTGGTCTAGCTAGCAAGGCAAACTCGCATGGGCTGTTCTCATTATCTATATTGAATGGTAATGAAGGTGGACAGATAAACCCGTCCTGATAGTACTTGCAAGTATCGACATACTCCTTGTTTGCTAGCATATATTGTTGCATATCGTGGGATAGTATTATATATGGATACTGAGATATTAAAGTCACATACGACGACGTGTTTGCAACTACCTCTTTGGGTAATACAACCAATGTTCCTCTAGATGTACTGACGCTGGTTTTTGATAGTGCGTGGAGCATGTTCACAGTTACCGTTTTGTGCTCCCATGGAAGCATGTGTTCGTTTATTGTCCCCAGGATCTCTTGGAGTTGTTTATGAGTGAACAATAAGGGATGTAAGTGGCCCTGTGAAGCCGTCTCGATAGTATTCACTAGAGTTTTATATGAACTTATGGTTTGTTCCAATGATTATTCGAACTGAATTACACATCTAGTCAGAGTTTCCGTAATGGAACTGTGTTTAGCAAACATGTGCAACTGTGTTTAGCAACAAAAACTGAAGATGTTGTTCGTATAAACTTAGCTTGTCTTATGCAAGCTCTTCATGTAAGGTCTCAAGATTCGATCTTATTATGTGCGTTTGTTCGGCAGCTAAAGGTTAGCTGTCCGCTCGTACAAATTATCTATGTCCTGATTTAACTGGTCTCTGTCCCCTGCGTCCATACTACTAAAGAGTTCTCGGCTTGCCCAACCAACACACTCTAACGGAGCACCACGCTTGACAAGGGCATGGGTGTATAGGGGTAAATATCGGATTCTGGGAAACACTTAATGTTTAAAAAAATACGTTGACATCCAGGTCTAAAGACTTTAACGCTTTTATGTCCTGAGTAAACTTGTGAGTAGGTATACGCTCCTCACACTTTTGTTTGTCTAAATGGTCCATACAGGTGTCCATAGTATTATACACTTGTTTCTCCCTCCAGGTTATTGGATTTTGCCATTTACTAAAGCCTAGAGTGACTGCGATTTTCCAGTTTGCTCTCTCTTTTTTTACTTCTCTCAGATATTCATAGTAGATACCTGGGTCTTGTTTCAATTCCGTGATTTTATAGTAAGGCGCTTCGTCTTGACTGCCTCCGTAGGTTACTGGTATCCGCCACAGCGTTAGAAAAAGTACTAATGAGAGTATCCTCAACATTTTGCTATAAACAAACAAAAAAAATACTGGTAACCAAAATTTAGTTATAAAACTTTTTCAATTTATCTTTATGTTTTACAATTAATTTTCCATTAGACGACTCTACTATAACATTATTATTATCCCTGATCTCTCTCACTATAAACTTTCCATTATAGTATTTATCCAGTTCTCCGTATCTCGGTTCTTTGAGAACTCATACTTCTTTTCCTACTTTAATTTTTTATGGACGTGCTTTCTTATCGTAGTACTTTTTGTTTTTATAGTTGGAGTCTATTAAATTTTTACGAGCTGCCGTTTGCATTTCCCTCAAACAGGCAGTTAGCTCTTGAACATAGTTGTTATATGTTTCTAACTCAAATTCATTTGTTAGTCTATTGGGTGTTCTGGCCGTCCGTCCAAACACTAATTCATACTGGGTATAACCAGTTTAAGCATGAACCGAGGTGTTATACTCATGCACGGCAAAGGGAACCACTTTATCCCAATCCTTTTTACTGGACGCCCTATTCCGTAGGCAATCTGCTAGGACTATATGGCTTCTCTCTAATGACCCATTGGATTGCAGGTGATACGCTGTTGTCATATTTAACTTGAATTGGTAAATTTCTGATAACTGTGTAAGTAGTTTGTTCTGGAAGCCTTACGCCTGTCACTTACAATTAGAATACTACGGGGTACTCCATATTGTGCGAATAGATGTCTGCTTAAAGCGTCTGATATTGTTACCGCTTTAATATTTGGCACAGGTACAGCTATGCGGAACTTGGAAAATAGGCATTGCATAGTAAATTTATCCAGATTACCCTCTGTAGACTTGCATAACGGTCCAACAGTGTCTATAACTACCTTGTGGAATACTTCGCTAGGTGTGTCCATTATTACCATAGGTTCACGCGTCTTTATTCTAACCAGCTTCTGCTCCTGGCAGATTTTACACTTGCGGACATAATCGTGAATCTCCTCCTTCATACCTTTCCAATAGTAACGTTCACGTATGCGCCTGTAGGTTTTTACCATACCTCTATGGCAGATGACTCTGATAATCCTCAGACAGATGATAATCCTCTAAAACTGCCAAACGATATTCAGATGGCAAGGTTCTACAGGTTCCATAACAGATGGTTACAGTTACCTTGACGTGAGTAAAAATGTCCGATATTTTCTGTACCAAGGCTCTTTTAGGAAACGTGTCGGTAAGCTCACCCGTCCTAGCAATTTGGAACGAGCGTAATTTCTTTTCTCTAATAAGATACTTAAGCGTTGCGAGGCATGCGCCTAGATTTTTGGGTCGAACAGCATCTCCAACCTTCTCTGATACCACTAGGCTGAAAATATACCTTCTTCTATTTATAGTTGCAATGACGTCGCCTTGGCCTTTGCTAGATCTTCCTCATACATCCGACAGTAGTTTGTTGGTACCATTGGACAAAATTAGATCTCTCGAGACAAAGTAGACTATGTTATCCTTCAAGTAGGTAACACATTCCCTCGTACTCGTTAGTTTTAACTGCTTCGGTTCGTCTAAAGGTTCTTCGATACAAGGTAGAGGTGCTGTTGCCGGAAAATCCATGGTTCCGTCCCTTGTAGTAAATTTGGTCTTGGAAATTTCAACCGAATTCCTTTCAGTCCGAATTTTGGCTTTATTTCTAGTCTCATCGAATTTCCTCAGGTGCTTGAGGCTTCGTTAATTCTGAGGGTAGCGCTTTCATGTTGTCCTTTGCGTCCTCATCTTCGGTTTCCTCCTCACTGACCTCTTGTTCTATGGTAGACAGTTGATGCCAAGTTGGGTCCTCGATTATGTCTCCGTCCCAAGCGGTCGAGCATGCCTTCTGCTCTAGCAGAGGTGACTTAGCACGTATGTGCTACTTGGTATACTTGTGACTTTATTAGTGCGGCTATGTTCGTCTGGTAGCCCTTCCACCGGACTTGATGGTGTCGGTGACAAGTCCACTCTTCCTCTTCACTACTCCACCTTCCTTGTGCAAGCATCTCCGGATGTTGTTCCATGTAATTGTCCCAACACATGGAAGATTTCTGAGTTTCGGAAAATAGCGCCAGTCGTACGCCCGGCAGAGGAATCGCCGATTTCTATCGGTGCCTACAAGAAGGGCGTTACGAATCCGAATAGAACGGAGGTGAGAGAAAGTCATAGAGGGATGGAAGCTGGAGAGCCCCATGCTCAGACAACTAGTTCTCACACCGCCGCGGGAGATCAAATGAAGGAGAGTACGAGTAAACGGGTCGAGTTGAAGGTTGGGGGATGGGTATCACCGGATAGCGACGAAGGGCCCTCCCCAGGAGCGCTAGTATCGAACGAGGACTACGTCTCTATTGGTAGCCAGCTGAAGCTGGGGAACACAAGTGAAGAAACAGAGAGCGAGAAATTGGAGGTTATTGGAGGAAGCCTTGGGCCAACACGGAGTGAAGGCCTCCAAGACGGAGAGTCGGAGAGAGACAGCAGCGGGGCTTGCGGAGGAACCCTGACTTCAGAGTTACGTGCGATGTCGTGGGATTGGCCCACAACCCCCGCAAGAACGGTGAGAGCCACGGATCTCACGTCAATAGCGCCAGTACGGGGGAATCTGTCGCTGACTAGGGTACCGCAGAGTATGGTTTCGGGAAGGGGTGAGCCTGATAAGAAATTAGGACTGGACGACCCGTTAACGACTGCCAACCCACCGCAAGCCAAAGAGGTCGAGGCAATGAGCGACGACAACCGGAAGCTCATGCGAATTTACCTCGGGGGGCGGGCGTATACCGCACTAGTAGACTCGGGTGCGTCCATATCCCTTATTAAATCCGAAGTCGCCGAACGTTTTGCATCAAGACTGGAACCATGCGAGACAATAATCCGTGGTTTCAACGGAGCGGTGACGAAAGTAAAAGGGGGACTATCACTTAAGGTGGACGTCGATGGATGCGTCCAGACGTTAAAGGATCGAGTCGTAGAACAATCGAGCCATGATATCATACTCGGAGTGGACTTCTTGGAGAAGTGGAGGATAGAGATGGTGCAATGGGATAATCGTTGGCGGTTGGCGAATGGCGCCTGGCACAAGTTCTGTGGGAACGCTGCCGAAAACGGGAAAGATATTTATGCAGAATGCGCGGGGCTCTCAGAACTCACGCAGACTAAACACGAATGACTGTTGGACGTGGTACGGCGGTTCTTGCCGGAGAACCCACCCGCGCAGTTACAAGCCACCTGGTTGACAAAACACAAGATATTATACATTGGCGACAAACCGGTAAAACACAAGCATCGTTGGTGGTCCCCAGCCCGTTGGGAGATTGGAATGAGGGAAATTGAGGAAATGCGTCGCGCCGGGGTCATAGAACGA
Organism: Muscidifurax raptorellus; assembly: GCA_020010945.3. Taxonomy (NCBI): domain Eukaryota; kingdom Metazoa; phylum Arthropoda; class Insecta; order Hymenoptera; family Pteromalidae; genus Muscidifurax; species Muscidifurax raptorellus. Next base: position 127,661 of record JAHUUD020000033.1, read on the forward strand.
TCCAATAGCGACTTCTCTAGCGCCCCAGTAGTGTTGAACAAGGAAGGTGGAGAGAAAAGGTTCTGCATAGATTATCGAGACGTTAATAAGTGGACGATTAAGGACGCCTCCCCGTTACCACCGGTGGACAGCATACTAGACAAGTTGCGAAACGCGCAATATATCACGAAGATTGATCTGTGGAAGGCCTACTTCCAAGTCCCAATGGACGAGGAGAGTAAAAAGTACACAGCCTTCTCAATGCCAGGCTCCGGGCTGTGGCCGTTCACGAGGATGCCCTTTGGACTGTCCAACGCCCCAGCCACATTCCAACGACTCGTCGACGGATTGTTTGGCCCAGAATTTGAACCCTATGTGTTTGGATACTTAGATGATATCATCGTGGTAACAGAAACATTCGAGGAACACTTGAAATGGGTCGGAATAGTACTACAGAGAGTGAGTTTGGATGTTCCCAGGTGCGATAGCTAGGGTATCTGCTGGACCGGGAGGGCCTTCGCCCCGACCCTGAGAGAATCGCGCCAGTTCTGGAGTACACGCCTTCTAGAACTAAGAAGCAATTGCGTCGTTTCCTGGGCATGGTAGGTTGGTACAGCCGATTTATCCCAAATGACTCGGAAATTAAAGTGCCATTACTGAAGCTCCTGAGGAATACGCAACCCTGGACATGGGAGGAGAACAACAACAAACATTCGAGGCACTAAAGGCGGCCCTCACTAGCGCGCCCGTTCTGGCTAGACCGGACTTCACCAAGAGGTTCACGGTCCAATGCGACGCGTCAGACTATGCCGTCGGCGCAGTGCTGACTCACGAATTCGAGGACGGAGAACACCCAATCGTGTATGAGTCGAGTATTGACACCAACTGAGAGGAATTATACAACAACCGAGAAGGAGTGCCTAGCTATGCTGTTTGCGATAAAGAAATTGTGCCCATACATAGAAGGATACCGATTCACGGTGATTACTGACGATAGCGCCTTACGTTGGCTCCAAAATTTGAAAGATCCCACGGGCCGACTGGCTCGATGGGCGCTGGAACTACAACAGTGGGACTTTGAAATAGTCCACAGGTAGGGGGCGAACCACCACGTCCCGGATGCACTGTCACGTGTTCAGGGAGGAGAGGAAGAAGAGGCCAACGCATTCGAGGAAATGAGTACTGAATGACGCCCACAGGGAAGCCTCCTCGGGCCATCTCGGAGTAGAGAAAACCTATGATCGCGTCGCCAGAGAATACTATTGGCCTGGAATCTGGCACGATGTCAACCACTACATCCAGGAGTGCGACGAGTGCCAGCGATATAAGACGTCACAACTGGGAGCGGTGGGCCAGATGGGGAGACGGGTTGTAGAAAGACCCTGGGCATAGTGGCGGCCGACTTAATGGAATTCCCGATGAGTAAAAGACAATACAAGTACCTGATAGTATTCCAGGACTTGTTCACGCGTTGGATCGAATTGAAACCCATCCGGAAAGCCACGGGCCAAGGCCTTTGAGGAACTAATCCTTTTCCGTTGGGAAACGCCGGATTTCCTCCTCACCAACAATGGAAAGGAGTTCATTAACAAGACACTAGAAGCGACACTGGAGGAGTATGGTGTGAAGCACGTTAAGACGCCACCATACCACCCCAAAGCCAACCCTGTAGAGCGAAGCAATAGAACCCCAAAGACTATGATAGCGACCTTTGTAGGCCAGGACCACCGGTCCTGGGACCAACATTTACACGAGTTCCGCCACGCGGTGAATACAGCCATGCAGTCGAGCACGCGAGTATCACCCGCCTTCCTGAACTATGGTAGACACCTCCAACCCGTGAAAAGCCTCAGGCGGGAAGTGGAGACGCGTGTACCACTGATTCCGTTGGACCCAATGGTATGGGTGGACAGAGTCAAACGACTGGACGCCCTCCGCGACTTAGTACTCAAACACGTAGATGAGGCGTGGGATAAACAGGCCAGGGTCTATAACCGAGGGAAACGGGTGGTGGAATTCGAAATAGGGGATATCGTACGCCGAAAAATCCACTCCCTCTCAAAGGGAGCTGAAGGGAAATGTAGTAAGCTAGACGAGACTTACGGGGATCCATGCAAGATTATTGGGAAGCTCTCATCGTTGGTATACATTCTAGAAACAATGGACAAGAAGAAAACGGCCAAGGCCCACGTAAACGAATTACGGAAATACATTGCGCCTCGGAACCGACCCGCAAATACGTAACATCGAACAAATATTGCCGGTGGTGGGTAATACTGTGACCAAATTGTGTTGTACTTGTGTTGCCTGGAATGCTCGCGCCGTGTAAGTACTTGGGAACAACATTGTATGGTATAGTGGGATATAGCGCCGGTAGCCACAAGGACGGGCTACTAGCGACAGTACTTGACCAATGAACTAACGGGGCCTAATTACAGGATGTCGAAGCAAGTCAGTTGGGCCGATGATTTAGAAGAGATGGAGAGGGAGATCGAGGCGGTGAGTGAGGAAGCTCTCGACTCCTTCCGGGACCAGCGGAGGCAGAAGCGGCCTGTCACCGACATGACCCGGACCGCCGAGATCTGGTCCAATCGCCTGGACCAACCACCGCCATCTGTCACCGCGGTTCAGCCCACCCTACAGGGTCGCGCAAGACCCATCCCGCTGGAGGCATGGGAGGTCCAGCAATATCGGCAGGAGGGTATCCTCCCCGATGCTAGCGCCGAGCTCCAGGCCAGCCGAAACGCTGAAAAGGAGCTGGAGGAGCTCATAGGAGACGGGACCCCGGCCGCGGAGGAGACGCCGACCGGAGAACCCGTTACAACGGCGGACAGGCACGTCGCCGCGCAGCCAATGGGATACTGCGGAGCAGCCTGCACCCCCTCGCTCCCTCTCTCGCTCGGTGCGCCGTCACCGAAGGACGCGCCTTACGGGGGTGATGTTCGAGGGCTTGACCCCAGTGCCCACCAACCCGTCGCTCGATCCACCCCCCCGGACCTGCTTTAATTGTTGGCAGCCGGGACAACGCCGGGACCGGTGCGCTCGACCCCCAGACCGGTTCTGCTTCAATTGCGGACGACGAGACACCAACCTGGGGAACTGTCCCAGATGCCGGGAGGCTCAAGAGGAGTATCTGCGCCGGATCACAGGTCAGGAAGTGACACCCGTCGGAGGAACGGGAGGGTACCTGGGCCAACCTGGGCCGCCAGCCCGACTTGGACGTCCCACCCCCATCCTACGACGAGGCCATGAGGCTGCCCCAGCCTCCACCATCGCCCCGTCGGACTGACACGGCCATGGAGCCCGCCGCCGGGCCCAGTAGCGCCCCACTTGAACTCGCGTACACCTCTGTATGGGTGGAGGCTTTGCGACAGCTGACGAAGGCCCCACCCGATGTACGCGCCCTGTTGCGCGACGCGCTCCAAGACACCTAGACGGGGCCGAATAGATTAAATCCTACTAAAATTAACATTGTGTCCAATTCTTTAGTTGTCCTTCCCCTCCGCAGGTAGACGTGGATAGTAGAAAGGTAAGAACGTGGTATCTACATTGAGTCTACTAGTAGTAGACATTGAGTAGTATCTACATTGAGTATACTATCGCGACGGAGGAGCGGGGAGAGCCTTCCCGGATAAAGACCGTGTTCCCCAGGTAATAAACCAAAGTAAGGGGGATACTTCGATTTAGGAACGTCGGACGCAGACGAGGTCGAGGGTGAGAACTCGCCTCCGCTGCAGCTCCGACGCACAAAGAAAAACACACGCGCACGTGCCGTCGACCAAAAAATAACCTCACCTGTCGAGAGCCTGTCACGGAGGTGGCTCTCCGGTGTGGTTACAGCACACGCGCCGCGCACTGTTGCCGCGTGTCGCCATTCGCGCCGCTCTCCTCGACACCGACGGCCATGATGGCTCGGTCGAGGAGGCCCACCAGGGGTCGTGGTGACAACTCCTGGAGAGAGACAAGGCGATACGCAGGGCACGAAGCACCAAGCTGGAATGACGCGCGCGCACCCCAGCCGCGCTTCGACGCGAGAGGGGAATGGGAGGGAGATAACGCGCGCGTAGGCCTCGTAACGCGATAGCACGCGAGCTGAGATGCGAGAGAAGGGGAAACGCGCGCGGTGAGAGAGAGGGCTACTAGTGCGGCCGCCATGAGGTCCGTGCATACACCTCTATCGATATACAGGCGTGACTACACGCTCGCCGCGCGAGTTCGTCGACGCGATAGGTGGCGGCGTGCGCGCGCTGCAACCACCATGCCACGTGTACTATAATTCATAATTCGCGCCAACCTATGCCCCCCCTGGTCTGACCCCGTGGGTGGTCTTGCCTGCATAGGGGGCGTGGCTAGACGAGTCTTCCAGAACGCCATAGCCTCCCGCAGAGGAGCGGCTTCCTCCTCGTCCATTCTGTTCGTGCCCATCACCGCAACTAGACGCAACACCCGCACATATAATCCTGAGGTAGCAACACGTGACGAATAGAGAGGCAGCCATTAGGACAGGACAATAGTCGTAGCAGCGTGAGTAAGCCCTTGTCCTCTCTCCATGAATCTGGTGTTGGTTTGCGCCATAACAGGTTGCCGATGGGTTTCCCCTCCGGGATATAACCCATCTAATCGTTGCGCCGCTGTCGACATTAAGTCCAGCCAGAACGGAGTTTGCCTTGACGTCGCGCGGCCTCCATATTAGGGATATGGATCTGCGTTAAAACGGTGGTGGTCGTCCTGAGTCGCAAGTGGGGTTTGGTGGCTCTCCTTCTGGAAGTACAACCCGATAAGTGTTGCGCCGTTGTTGGCTCGAGTCCAACCGTCTGAGAGCCGTTCTACTGTGTCGCGCCATGCTCTATCCACGTGTGTGGATTGTGGTAAACGGTGCTGGTCGTCGCGCGCCGTGAGTGTAGTTTGGTGGCTCTCCTCTCCGGAGCTCAGCCCATTTACACGTGTGTTGTCGTGAATAGAAGCCAGCAGTGCGGAGACTGGTCTATTGTGTCGCGCCTTACCCTAATCCGCGTACGAGTTCGTGTCTCATAGTGATGGTGTCGCGAGAAACCTAGAGGTTGGTCGGTTACGGGGTAAGCCGTGTCGAGGACGAGCGTCGCGTCTATTTAACAGAGTCGGGTCTAGGAGAGGAGGTTGCGCCGCTGTGGAACGAAACCATCGTGAATACATTCGTCGAGTAATATAGTGTACAATGTTTGTTGCTCGGATGAATTCTCACCTGTGAAAAGTGCAACATCACAAATGGCGCTCAACGTGGGAACGTAGTATCCTCATCTGGTCGGCTCTACCTGTCTTTTTGAACAGAATGGTATCGTCCTTGTGTATAACTGATATCCCGTCTAACTCGTTATCATTGACTACTGGTCCCGGCGCTGATCTCCTCATAGTTGAATGCAGTTGAGTACGAAGTATCTCTCCTTCACTGCTAGATGAGGAAGAATTCTTCAGTGGAGATTTTAAGATACTGATGGCTGGATTCAGGTTTGTAATTTGAGGTCTCTTCTTTTTACATGCTGGTACACACTTTACGACTTCATCTACTTCGCTTTCTCCCACACTTGCATCAGAATCTTGTTCAGTCTCAACTGTCAAGTTTTCGCTCTCTGATATTAATTTATTCCCAATTAAACTGGTAAGAATAGAGCGGTTCCTCAGCGGTATGGGTGGAGCATCTGTTCTGTCAGTGCTGTTATCTTCTGTAAGGGTGACATCTGTGGGCTCAATCTCACTAGCGGACGAATTCTCTGTCACGGTAGTAACTGGCTCGGAGAACGCTACAGTTTTCTTTGCTACATCGCTTCTCTGTCTCAACCTTTTGCTTATGGCGCTAGCATCAAATTCCGCTTGTCCACCCTCCATGCCCTTGGGTACTGTAGGCAAAGCTATCCTCGAACTCGGTTTTCTTCCAGGTTTCCTTTTGACCAATGTACTTCCATTTTGTCTAGCTAACGAAGTCTTTGTAGGGCGAGGTAGTATTGGTAAAACTCGGACCACCCCCTCCCCCAAGTCTCTACTTGGTTCCGATTCCTTTATATTCTCTGATTTTCTATCCTCACGATTATCCGTGGGATTTCTGGACAATGCGTCCGCGTTAGTATTCAATCGTCCCGGTTTATACTTAAATGTATAATAATAGCCCCTTAAACGCTCTCTCCAGCTATTGAGTCACTTGCAGGATCTTTCAAGGTGTTTATCCAGGTTAATGGTTCATGATCACCATAAATGGTGAAATGCTTCCCATGTAACCAATGTCAGAAATGCTCTACAGCGTCGACAACTGCAAAGCATTCCTTTTCTGTCGTTGAGTAGTTTTTCTCTGATTTATTTAGCGATCTGAGCCGGTAAGCTATCGGTTGGTCGTTTTCCGGCTCGCCTTGGCTGAGCACCGATCCGATTGCTTCGTCACTCGCGTCCGTTGTTAAAATAAATGGTTTGTTAACGTCCACAGATGCTAACACGGGTGCTTTACTAAGAGCACTTTTTAGGTTCTCGAAGCTTATACTTCTTACTCAGATGTCCATTCCCACTTCCTGTTCTTTTGTAGTAGGGAATTTAAGGGTTTGGCTTTCTCTGCAAAGTCTAGTATAAACCGTCTGTAGTATCCGGCTAAACCTAGCAATTGTCGAACCTCTGTTTCGTTTGTTGGTTTAGGAAAATTCTTAACTGCTAAAATTTTTGCTGGATCTGGTCTTACACCATTCGAGTCGATTAAATGTCCCAAATAACAGATCTCCGACGTCAGGAACTGACATTTGTCTATCTGCAGCCGTAAACCTGCTTTAGACAGTCGATCAAACACTTTGCTGACTTTTTCTTCGTGCTCTTCTAGAGTGTTTGTATAGATTACTATGTCATCTAAGAAAACATACATACTTAGTGTTAAACGCCGTCTTCTGAATGTCTTTCGGTTCAAGTTCAATTTGGTGAAAGCCCATGGCTAGGTCGAAAACAGAAAAATACTTTGCACTGCCTATTTGCTCTAGAATCTCGAGGATATTGAGCAGTGGATAAGCATCTTTAATGGTTTTAGCATTAAGTTTTCTGTAGTCTATTACCAAACGGTACTTTTTCTTTCTGTCTGGCTCAGGTTTCTTGGGAACTGAACTTTAAGGACTACAAAATAGACTAATAGAATGTCGGATCACTCCGGCACTTAACAACTTCTATAGTTGGTCGAAGAGTTCCTTATCATCGCCTATAGATCCACGTTTATACTTTATGCGGACAGGCTCATTATCGGTTGTCCTAATTTTATGTCTAACACTTAATGTTCTGGGTGCTGGATCACCCGGTAAGTAAAACAGGTGCGAGTACTTCATCACGATTCGTTGAATGTGTTTTAATCCTTGCCGGTTGTGGTGGATTTTTCCCACTTCTTTCATTATAAATTTTACCCTGTATTCCGGATTCTTTAGAGGTTCACCTTCCTGTAGAAAATCTTGAAAATCGTCATCGTCACTAAAATCGTAAGGATCTAAATGCTGAGGATTGATCTCTATCTCCACTGGTTCGGCTCTGTAATTACGAGCCATCACATCACAATAACCATTCTTATTAGTCACTAGATTATCTTCCAGTATTACTCCTGGTACTGTGCTTATGCGTCTTGAATAAGCTTATAGAATCAGGAGTTGTAGGAATTGTCACGGGCACCGCTGCACCCGCTGGTAGCTTGGATATAGTTTCCCCATTCACTGTAGTCCCTCTATAATTAAAAGGCCGAGTTGGTAAATCGAACATTTCTGGCTGAACGTCTTCTTCATGATAGGGAAACTCATACTCCGCCTGTTGGCTTGATATGCTTTTGATTATTGTATATACGAAGTCGACTTTTTGGCGGGACCAAACTTGTCCTCGATCGACACTTCGTTTTCGGGGAACACTTTGTCGACGAATGGGACAGGGGTGATGGGATCACTCTCTGTCACCAACACTTCTTCTCCGAACATGATATTTACTTTTTCACGGTAAAGAAAAGGATTGTCCAAAATAATATCTTCTGACATTGGCGTGTTCGATGGCAACGCATGGAAAGGATGGTCCTTACCCATACTAGTTAATTTCACACAGTTAGCACATAAGTTGCTAACCCCTTGGGGTGAAATTCCAATTATGTTAATATAGTCATTATGCTCTATGATTATGTCTGGCTTTAATGAGCTCTTTTTGACCGCGTAGATCTGTGCTCCGGTATCGATAATACAATGGCCTTCCGGCACTACTAATTGCTTAATGTTTACTTTCATAGGTGGGAGGATAGGACTCACTGGACGCTTCTTGGCGGAGGAGCTCATCATCGCGTCCTGTTGATGAGCTACTTCCCAGTTTAAATGCTGCCGATTATCATGGAACGGTGAATCCGATCTAGGTTTGTTTCCTCTTGACTCACTCATGATAACCAATCTGAGGCATTTGTCCTGGCATATTGCAAGGCACGTACGGATTCATGTACGGAAACGCATATGGCATATTACTAGGAGGGTAGTACCCATGAGGTGGTGGTGGCATATACGAGTACGGCTTCATCATCGGTGGATAAGGATGTCCATACTGTCCTATACCGGGTTGATCGTGCGCGTATCTAGATGCAGGTGACACCGATCTGCTCTGTGACTAACTGGTCGTCCTTTTCACCATATTACACTTCGCTTTTGGTTAGTTTGGTTTTATCGTATTTTTATCGCATATTTTATCTATTATTCTAGTTAGTTACAAATATTGATAATCTTACACTTACAATCGTATCGACCACACACTGGATGTTATAAAACTCCTTCGTGGCACGGCTGATGCTGATTGGTCTAAGAATTACACGATGACTCGTGGCTGTTGAAAGCTAACTCTAGTGCAGCTGTGGATTTCCACTGTAACGGTTGCGCTCCCCTTGCCCTGGATTTTGTCAGTCGGGATTCAGGATTCGGAAAGGGGTGAGGTTAGAAATAACTCCGTTTGGTTAATTTTAATAACTATATATATTTACACCGTCTACAGTGCGTCGTTACTCTCCATCTGTAACCAAACAAAGTGCGCTTTTAAAGAAGACTTATCTCTTACAGCTATGTCTTATAAACTAAACGGTAATCGCGGTACTTATCAGTTACGGTACGGTTCTTAATCCTACGCTAGTTGTCGCTTACATTAAATTCGCTTAACATTTATACGCTAGTTCGGTCGCCGCTATGTTTCGCCTACCTATTGGCTACGCTTCGAGCACGGCGGTTCGGTTGGGTGTGTGCTTGGCTCTAGCGGAGTCCTCGCGAGAACGTGTGCGCACGATCTCGTGTGGACTCGGCACTTGTTCCTATTTTCCCCCTACCCTGTGTGCGCACAGCGGTAGGTGGAACGGAGGAACGTCGGTGGGATGTTTTTGGTGTGGAGTCTCACAGGACCTGATTGAGACGTGTGCGCACGACTCAACCCGGTACGGTGGTTGTCTCTCGTGGCTTCTCTTGCCCTGTGTGCGCACAGCGGCAAGTGAAGCGGCAGAGTGGTGAGTGACTGTGTGTGAGCGTGCAGAGCCTGACAGAGACGTGTGCGCACGACTCTGTAAGTCTCTGCAGTCAGTTTCGGATTCCGATTACCCTGTGTGCGCACAGCGGTAACAGGAACGGTCAAGTCGGCGTGGCGGTGTAGCGGTGTGTGTGTGGCAGGTATGCAGATTCTAACAGAGACGTGTGCTCACGACTCTGCTAGTATTTGCATTCAGTTTCGTATTCCGATTGCCCTGTGTGCGCACAGCGGCAACAGGAATGACCGAAACAACGGAATGAGGTCTAGCGATTTACTACGGCAATCTCGGTATCCGTACCGTTACGTGTGCGCACGAAACGGTCAGATATCGGCGGTTCTTCTAGGGCCCTCCTAGCGGTGTCGTGTGCTCACGGCAACGCTCGGATCGGGAGCTCTGATCGAACTGCCGCCGTGCTGTCGCGGCTGGGCTTATATAGCCCAAGTCGCTGGCGCCAACGCCCTCTGGTGGTGATTGTGTCGAGTGTTGTTGGTGTACATGTGTGGTGCTTACCGTGCTCTTTTCGGTAGTGTGCGTTGTTTTGTTTGCGCCCGTCGTCGGTTTCGTTCGCGGCTATGTTTACACTATACGAGCACGTGTTGCTACCCATGAGCACTCGGCTTGTGCTCATGTTATTGTCGTGCGGGTCTGCCTTTCGCTCGCGATGTTTGTGTGCCTACTTGTATACATTTTGCACGAGACTGATGTCTCGTTGCACCACTAACGCCGGGTTGCTATTCGGCGGTCCTCAAAGCTTAGACGTGCTCTACGATCTGTCAACTTGGTATTCGAGGGCCTATCGTTATAGTCGGGCGGTATTAACTTGTACCCTACAGTGAATGAGCGGAATTAACCTGTACTCAACATAATGGAGAGGAATGAACCTGTACCCCACACTTACACTGCCTATACCGTTGCTTCACCAAGATACACAAGGCACTGTCGTTCTACCGCTGTGTCGTTACTCAAAAGGCACTGCGTGGATCGGCTCCGGGGTTTTTAAAGACTCGGTGCCGATGCAAGCAGTTGTAAAATTTGGATGGTGAAGATAGCTGTAGATAAATCAACATTCGCCACAGGAAGGATGCTTGTACGCGGGTATTGCAATCGATCGCGCGCTGGCAGTGCTGACTCGCAGGTCAGTTACTGCTCCGTTTTTCGGCGCTCGGTTGCACAATGACGCGACGATGCTTACGCTCATCGTATGAGCGCACGACTGCACTGTTTTTATTGTTTACGCACGCATACGTACATGATATCTCGCGTATACATACATGCGCTAGTATAACGGACATAACATGGCACATTACAGATTGATGAAATGGGCTGAAATTTTGATTACAAGTTCTACACACCTGTCGTCCGTATATGAATGAGGTAATTTTGATTTTAAAGTGTAGAAGTTGTTTTACAAAAAATTAGTAGTAAAAATAGTCGACAACAGATAAAAAATACAGTATTTTTCTTAAAAACTTAAATTTATATATTAATTTTATATATTTTTATTTTTCAGCCCATAGGACTGTTTTGTCCCCTTAATACGTATCCAAAAGGCATGAAAGCGGCGGGGCCAATATGGCCGGATGACAAAGCGAACACGTCCGGAGTAATGCGTACACCTAGACACTGCCCTCGAATTATTTTTAAACCTTGACAGAGAAAACTACAACATGAGAGGGACCTTGCCAGAAAACCGATGAGAAAGCAATACCCATCTGCATATAGGGATATAACTGTGCGGCCAATTTCACAGTACTAACACTTTTGCGGCTAACTGAACGGTCCAAACATTTCGTTGGAAGATCAATGTGGAAATCTAATTTAATTTGAGCATTTTTGAATGGCACACTCGTATATTATGTATAAAGGTATCTTTTTTTATCAATGTTTTTATTCGAAATCATAGTTAGGCATAATAAAATATGTTATAAGTCAAAATAACTATGAGATAACAAAGAAAAGCATTTATTTTTTTATAATGAAAAATCAGAACACCAGCACAGAAGTAAATAGTAGCGCAGCGCCGCGGCTTCGTCTGCTTCTCAAACTCGCCTCCGTGTTGCTGCCGCGCCGCTTGATTACCAAGAATACAGCTCGCACGGTAAAATAAAAAAATTACTTAAAGAAATGAGCAAATTATATTCTATCGTAAAAGAACCTTCTTTTAGCTTGATACGAGAAATAGACTAGGCGAGGCAACTACAAGAAGCAAGTTACCAAGCCCAAGAAATAATTAAGATAATATCATTATAACATTAAAACCACCCAGTGCGCAACGTAGCGGATATACTAAACGCAGTCGGAAAAGCAAAATACTTCTGTGTATTCGACTTAGCCGACGGCTACAACCAAATAAAAATAAAGAAACAAGACCTACATAAAATCGCATTCCAATGCAACTTAGGCATATTCCGATTCAAACGATCACCATTCAGCTTAAAGACAAGCGCTATTGCTATAACTCATCGCAACAATGATAGCCGGGATGAAAAACGTGGTAGCCTTCTTTGACGACATTTGCGTTTTTTCTACCGAATTCGATAAGCACTGTAAATCGATCGCAGAATTCCTGGACAGCCTTAAGAAAGCTAGCCTAACGTTGCAGTCCGATAAATGCCAATGTTTAACGCAAGATATGAATTGTTTAGGGCACATCAACATCTACATCTACATAATATTAATTGTCATGGTTTCCATATCCAAAAAAATCATTTCCAATTCACCACATCCAAAAACCACTAATTTGAATTAAATCTTGAAGGATGAATGGATGGATGGTTGGATGGATGGATGGTTGGATGGATGGATGTACGTATGTATGTATTATGTGTGTATGAGTGTGTGTCCACGCGCCCGTACGTGCCTATGCATGTCCCTATGCGTGTAGGTATAAGGTTACTGTAGAATAAAGACTAACGTCTTTTCTTTGAAAATACGAAGGTCTTTATTCAAAGAAAACTGTACAACGTCTTTTCCGTGTGCAAGCTGAAAACGCTCTGCCGGCGGCGCAAAACCATCCGAGCTTGTACCTCACCTATATTACTGTAGAGTATCTTTTGTGAGTCACCAATTCACTGTTGAAGTTGAACATGTGCCAAACTTATTCCTGTGTACATGTAGCTGACCATGAACGAGACCACAAGAAAGACCACAGCTCCTGCATTTTATGCTATTCAGTTGCAAGTCAGATGTTGATGATTGACTCAAAGGAGTTTCATTGTTGTTAAAGTATGTACTAATTTTTTACAGATTTGAATGGTTTGTATTTTTTTACATTTTCAATATTTTTTTATTAAATTTTTCAGATCACACTCCACTACTGGAACTTTTGGCTAGTAATCCCATTAAGCTATATGGTGAAACCATATCATCAGTGCTTCCAAGTCAATGCACAAGTTAAACTGTTGTGTCGCAAAGCTGAATGCTTAGCTGCACTGAATGATAAAATGGCAAAGGAGAAATAATTGCGGTTAAAAGGAATTATTATATCTTGTCGTTACTGGGGAGATTGTTTCTGGAGAAATAATTGTAGTTGAAAAGAATTATTATAGATTTACTTTTACTGTTCCAACTGTATAAAATTTACTTGGTCATTTACATCTCGAAATTTGTATTTATGGAGTTGACTGTTAAGAAGAATTCTGAACAGAAGCTTGGAAAACATTCCATCAATTCCAATGTAAAATATATCCATTATTATGGGAAATCGATAAAGATATTCAGCTACACCATGTACTTTACGATTCCTGCAACTCATATATTTGGTGGTATTCAACAGTTGAAGAAAGCATATCTAGATTTAGAACAAAATAAAGGTACGTGTGCTGGAACTATAAATACAACATTGCTCTTAAGATAATACTTATTGTCACATGCAATATTGTTTATAGATCATTACAGTAAAGGATTTTCTGCTGATGGAGTCTTTCACAGTGACAGATATACCAGTGTGTTGAGTGTGACTAATATAGAGAACAATAGAGATAACAATAGAGATGATTCTTTCCTCCCAAATGTTGGAGTAGCTTTATTTTTTTATCTAATAATACTACATTTTTGGAAAAAAGTTGTGTTTCTGCAATTGAGTTACTTAAATAACTTTCGTTTATTGGAGCATTACTTTTAAAAATATTTTACCTTCGTATATATCTAATTATAAAATTGCATGTTTTAGCATGCAATTTGTATAGTCGAGAATCATTGAAAGAGCTTAAAGAATCTTTTTGAGTTTTTGCTCCTAGAAAAAGCACATGAACAGATTGCTAATGACCTTGGGGATGAATATGGACAAGCTTCGTAAAATGCTAGGCAGGATGAAATTATTGATTTTGCAGGTCAATATTTTTCTTTTAGATTATTTATTGATTGATAGGGACTTGATTAGATGGCGCAAGAGTGAGTGGTTGCGTTGCGGCGTCTCTCCGGATTAATTCGCGAATATTAGTGGCAATTTAGCAATGTAAAGTGTATAATCGGTAGTTTGGCGATAGAATAGTGCATAGGGTAACAGTGGTGATAATTGGTTCGATGCGGTTCGGCGTACTTGACGAGTTTTTGGTGGATAAGTGTGCGCTAGCGTTTCGAAGTTAGAGAAACTGAAAAAGATGGCCGGCCCGGGCGTGACGACGAGAGGCGGAGAGAAGGATGGAACAAACGAGACGACCAGGGCACCACCGGGCACTGGCGCGATCCCGAAGACGAGAGGCAGGAACACCGAAGTATCCAAGGGTCAGACAACGTTGGACGGGAAAGTAAAGAAAGTTGACTCCGAGGGACCGGTGAAAGAAAAGTGTAAAGACTCTAAGAGTAGTGATGTGTTTAACGATAAGAAAAAAGATGAGGCGTACTTAGAGATGTTTTTACGCGAGCTTGATAAAGTTAGGGAAGAAAGATTGGCGATAGAGAAGGTTAGGCTGGGTTTGAAAGAATAGGAGATAAATTTAGTTAAGAAAATCGAAGAGTTCGAAAGAAGGTTGAAAGTGTTAGAGGAGAAGGAAAAACAAAGGAAGGAGGCCGAAGCAGCGGCCGCGGCGTTCTTGAATGAGGGGAGATCGGCTGGCGCGAGCGCGTTAGGAATGGGGAGTAGAGCAACATCGGCGTGGAGTCTACGCAGTGTTGGAACAGTCGGCAGCGCTAAGAGCTGCTTGACCGATAGAGAGGTATGGCAAATGAAAGGTCTGATTAAAGAAAAGATAGTTGCGAAAGAAAGCAGAATATCGTAATCAAGGGAGCCGGGGAAATTTTATTAAATGATTTGAAAGACTGGACGATCGATTTTTTGCTGAATAGGTTAAAGGTACAAGAAGAGGTTACGAGTGTGCGGCCAGGGGGCAAGGTGATTGTCGTGGGTTTAGGTAGCGTAGAGGATAAAAAATTAGTGATGCAAAACAAGTCGAAGCTAGCGGGGAGTAAGATATTCATCGAGAATGATCTGTCGTACGAGGAAAGGAAATTACAGGAAGATATCAACAGATGGGTAAAGGGACAAAGAGAGTTAGGAAGAAAGATAAGAGCGGGATTCGGTAGAGTGTGGATTGAAGGAAAATCGGTTAAATGGGACGAAGCGAAGCAGGAGAGCGACCGTAGGCGTGCAGCGGAAGACGATAAGCGCAGCTCGAACGTCGATGGTGAGCACTTGGACGCGGCCGCGGGCCATTTTTAAAACAACAGGAACGGTATTGCATTAGTGAGGTCGGGCGAAGGAGGACAGGTGATGTAGAATCACAAGGCGGGCAATTTAAATTTATATTTTGGAATGTAGCGGGTGCGACGAATAAGGATAGGAATTTCTGGGTGTTTGTTGATAAGTTAGCTTAACCGAAACTTGGTTAGAGGAAAAGGGTTGGGAATGGTTTAGTAAGCAATTGAATAATAATTTTGTATGGGACTATATTCCGGCGATTAGAGTCAAAAAGGTAGGCAGGGCGAAGGGAGGTTTTTTAATAGGAATAAAAAAAAGGGGTTAGAGGTAGGCAGCAAACTGATTGCGGAGGTGAAACAAGGGATTCTAAGGTCTAAAATAGTTAGGTATGTAGAAATAATTAATGTGTGGTCAATCTATAACTCTGGGGATTTAAATAAGGTAATAGATAACATTCAGGATCTCGAGTTTATAGAGGAAGGAAAGTTAGTCATTGGAGGGGATTTTAATATTAGGACAGGAAAATTAGGAAAATTTATAGGTATCGATAAAAATGACGAGAGTAATATCATCACAAATAGGCAAAGCAAAGACAGAATAATAGGTAATGAAGGGAGGTATCTAATAGAAACAATTGAAGGCAAGGGATGGATCATACTTAATGGGGTAGCTGAGGGTGACGATCAAGGAGAATTTACATATATAGATGCTAGAGAACATACAGTGATAGATTATGTTATTGTCAACGATAAGTTCTGAAATGAGGTTAGGTCTTTTAGGTACAAGAATAGATTCGGATCATCTACCTTTGATAGTTGAAATTGAGATAAAGGATAAAGTGAATAATTTAGAGGTTGGAAAAGATGATGGAGGGGTTACTAGAAGTATTTACTCCTGGTCGGGATAGCAGCTTTTCCAAAGCAAAGAGGCAGGCGAAAAAGGCTTATGTGAATTGGAGGAAAGGTCAGGCAGAAAAAGGTATCTATTTATATGAAAGAAGATTCTGGAAGGAACTCTGCAAACAAAAACAAACTATGTATAAAGAAATGGAAGAAGCGGAACTTAGAAGCCTGAAAAATGAAAAAGAGGTATAGAAATTTTGAAATAGATCAAGAAAAAGAAGAGAGAGCTTTAAATGTTCAGTGAAGTTAGAGGAATGGAAACGGTATTTTAGAAGTTTACTGTACGGTACTGACACTAAGAAGGTAGGGCCAAAAAGATTGATTGCAGATTTAGAGGAGGTACAGGAGATAATTACGACGAGGGAAATTAGAGCAGCAATAAAAGAATTAAGTAGTACCTTTGTACAAGAAAGGTGACAAGGAGAATACGAATAATTACAGAGGGATATCTTTGTTGACATCAGCTTACAAAGTATATACTGAGATTATAAGGAAGAGGTTGGTCAAGGAACTTGAAGAAAAAGGCATTTTACCAGAGGGTCAGGCAGGGTTTAGGAAAGGGAGGTCTACAATGGATAATGTATACATCCTGAATCATATAGTCCAGATAGCGAAAAGTAACAATAGGAAAGTGTATTCTGCATTTCTGGATTTAAAGGCGGCATTTGATACTGTTTGTAGGGACAAGCTCTGGATTTACATAGAACAGCTAGGTATTAGTAAATACTTAATTGAGAGGATAAAAGAAATTTATGAAGAAACCAAGGTAAGAGTAAGGATAGATGATGATTATACTGAAGATTTTTGGACAACGAAAGGATTGAGGCAAGGTTGAGTCTTAAGTCCGATTCTATTTTGTATTTATATTGCAGTATTAGAAAAAGAATTTGAGAAAAGAAACATCGGAGGTGTTAAAGTAGGTGAAGTTAGAATTTGGTCGTTGGCGTATGATGATGATATTGTATTGATGGCATCGAATAGAGAGGCACTCTTAGATATGCTTGGGACTACAAGAAGATTTTTAGAGGAAAGAGAATTGATTTTGAGTAGTGAGAAAACCAAAATTTTAGTATTCAACAAGAAGAAGAATAGTGCGAATGAGGTATGGAAGTGGCAGAAAGACCATCTAGAGGAGGTAAAAGAATTTATGTACCTAGGCTTCGTTTTTAACCGAGAATGTAATTACAAGGACCATATCATGGAGCTGAGAAAAAAAGGAATAGTGACCTTAAAGAAAACGTGGGGATTAGGGGAAAGATTATGTAGAAGGGATTACAGGAGGAGAGCTAGATTATTTCAATGTTTAATGATGAGTGCTATGTCTTATGGGGCGGAAATTTGGGGCTGGGGAGAAAAGAAGGAGCTAGAGAGATTCTGCTATTGAAGATGGATTCTTAGGCTCGATTATTGTACCCCAAGATATCTGATTTATCAGGAGACAGGTGTTAGGAAGTTGTGTCAGGCATGGGCGATTAGAGCTTTGAAATTGGAGGTGAAAATTAGTAGGTTAGAGAGTTATAGATTGACCAACATTTGTTGGAGAGAAAAAGAAAAATTAAAAGAATGCGAGATTTATAGCATAGAAAGGGCCAAATTTTTAAACTGTCTAGGGTGGTGTTCGGTAGATTATAATATGAGGCTAGCAAATAGTAAGGGGGAGAAAAGGGAAATTGGAAAGATTCTTGATTGTGCG
This sequence comes from Muscidifurax raptorellus, assembly GCA_020010945.3. Lineage (NCBI taxonomy): Eukaryota > Metazoa > Arthropoda > Insecta > Hymenoptera > Pteromalidae > Muscidifurax > Muscidifurax raptorellus. Next base: position 145,387 of record JAHUUD020000033.1, read on the forward strand.
ATACAAATTAGTGAAGATGCGAAAAACCAAAGGCTTATTTCTAGGATTAGGGATGCGAAGTATAATAGAAGGTACGGTGACATGCAGGAATTGGTGCACAAGTAGGAATTGCGAAGGAAATAATAGCTAGGTTAAGATGCGGTAACTACGATATGTGTAATAAATACTGGTTAGCGGGTAAAGAGAAATTATGTAAATTTTGCGGTACAAATTTAGGCACGGCGTTAAAACATATGTACGAGGAGTGTAATGGTACAGCTGAATGGGAGGAATGTAAAACTAGATGTACTAAAATAGATTGGGAATTGTTTTATCAGAATATAGGAAATGGCAAAGGCGACATTAGGGTAATAAAAGTTTATAAAAGAATCGATGCGGAATACAAAAAGCTGATGATAGAAGAAACAGCGAATAATGTAACTTGCAAAGACTGATCTCCGGTATTAAATTTATTGTACCTGACTAGTGTTAAATAGATTATGAGTTTTTGATAGTAGCTTAGGAAAGGAGAGACGCACCGCAAGGTATGGATGTTTGGAGGGATGAGTGGATATATTAGTGATTTGTAAATAAGCGTACGTTATTTAGGAGCATTGTATAAGCGAAAAAGGTATAAAATATAAATTGTAAGAAGTTACAGATATAATATGGTATAATAATAATGGTAAAAATGTAAAAATGTATAAGGGTATTTAAATGTAATAATGTAAAATAGCGAAACGAAAAAACATGAAAGCTAACAATAGCTAGGAATAGGCATGCAATGTGACAATGCATTAGTATGGGTTGTGTGGTATGTTTGAATAGGGTAAGAAAATTGTAAACCAAGTCCGTTTCTGGGCCGTGAAGGCTGAAATAAATCTTTATATATATATTTATTGATTGATATTTATTTAATTTTATTATACAATCTATAATTTTATGTTGTAAGAAAGCAACGGCAAAGCATTTATCTGAATCTATATTTCTATTCTATGATAAACCAGGATGAGTACCATGCTTCTCTGCTGAACTCCAGGCAACTATGGTTTGACTTGATTGAAATGGTCTAACAAAGACTGGCCAGCCAAAAATCTATATGAATTACCTACTAATACAGACGTCGATGAGTCGATACCATCAAGATGATGATTCGCCATTGATGTCATCTAAAATAATATTAAAGTAAGCTAAATTATGAAGAACTTTTTTCCGGATATTAATAAATTACTAATTTTTAATTATGCTTGCAGAATATTTTCGACAAAAAGTTCTTCCAATCATTTGAAACTTTGCTGAGAGTAACACATATCTTGCAACCTGAGTTTAACAAACACTAAAGGACTTACGGCCAAGACTGCCCAGAGTTAGACTGAGACCATTGATAATAATTCGACTCGGTATCAGTACTGAGTGAGTTTTATGTTGTTCAAATTGTTAAAATACCTATATATATATATAAATTATTATTTAACAATGCTACTTTCTTTTCAGCGCTGAAATAAATTTTATAAACCCACCTGTGATAATGAAACTTGTCAGAGCCCTCCCCAAGACCAAGTCTATCGAAAAGTTCAGATGTTCATATTAAGTTTACTACGCTTTACTACTAATTTTTACTGAGCAACAAAATCACAATGGAAATCACACAACTCGTAGAACAAAATCCCATGTTATTTCAACATTGCCAAAGCACCTTCAGTGAAATATTGATAAGAGTGAGTATCATACTTATACATTATTTACATGTACATTTTGTATACTTTAGGTATCTTTAAAGTAATGTATTGAGGATTTGTATTCAATTCTTTAATGACCCTTAATTTTAAGTTTATTTTCTATTTCAAGATTACTAATGCTATCTATAGTTTATTTTATTTTTACTTGCTTCACTTTACTTGCTGTTAAAACTGTAATTTTTCCGTAGAATAAAGCAATTGTATACATTCTCCAATTCAAAAATAAAAATGCAATTTATTTAATTTTCTCAGTACGTCGTAATTTTTAGTGTCATTTTAGTTACATTAATAAATATTACTAATTTTTCTCCTGACAAATATTGTTAAATAGAAAACTATTTCATATTTAAGTTCCATTTGTAATTCTTCTTATTTTTTTATTTTTAAATATTCTAAAATTTGTTAATGTGAAATTGCACAAAAATTGAGCTTTCAACTTTTGAATGCGACATCTATGAAATGTGTGCGGTCAGAGAAGTAACTAAATATTTCTTACCGACTGAGCTGCAGCAACTTATGAACTGAGCTTGCTTTGGTAGATATTTGGACGAAGGAGCCATGAATAGGCTGTAGCCCGTGTCCATTTTGTCTTTGCGCCTCCCGGGAGGAAGAGAGAGAACACCAGGACTATAACTTTGAGTGTGCTTTATTGTAAGAGCTATTAGAGCGCGCTGTACATTACTCGAAAGCCAAAGTGGTTCTGGCTTCGAGCGAATTGTACCATCTCTCGCCACCTAAGGTGGCGTCGCTCGCAGGCGGCTTTCGAGAGAGGGACGGATATTGCTGGCCACTGCCTTAGTGGAATTCAGCTTTGGGGATGAGCCGCTGTTTCCCCCGACTCCGGTGGTGTTTGGTTTGAGCCCCCACAGATATCGTATGTGCCTTGTGTTATTCTTTTGTTTCGAAGTCAGATCATTTCCGCGAAATACGAACTCTAACGGACCATCGTATTTCTTGTGTTGTAAAAAAGTTGAAAACTTGCGCCTGGTTAATTGTTGCATGATAGTATAAGCATGACTAAATTAAGGAGTCCAAACCCAAAATTAGCGAAAATTAATTTTGTTATAGATATTGCAGAAGAGGAGTGGACTAAAATTAGTCCTGTGGATGTTCAAGAAAAAGATAGACTCACCAAAAAACTTAGTCCTGGGTGGACGGCTCTTATTGCACGCAAGATTTGGAAGAAACATAAACTGCCAAGTGCGTTTAGCTTTAAAAAACAACAGTTTTTCAAGAATCAAGACTTTTCTTATTTCATATTAGTTGGTAAATGCAAAGAATGTGGTGCTGCGATTAATGGAATGTGTGAAAACAAACCAGAAGATAAAAATGCTGTAAAAATTATGATTAGAACTTTTGATGGAAGAGAAATACCGCACAGCAAGAAGAGGCATTTGGCAAATCAGTGCAGGGAAGAAGCAAAAAAAGCTTTAAAATATGAAAAAGCCACTCATCATAAACACAAAATAGCCAATGAAGTGATGAACGACAGTGGTTCAGAGCCACCATTTCTTAATTCAACACTAGTTCATAACACAGCACGTCAAGAAGCCAAAAATAAAGAAACAGGGATAAAAGAATATTCAGGAAATGTCATTGCATCCTTGATGCTAATGATGAATCAAGTACCAAGCATTCGGCTTTTATCAATCGTACGAATTTACCTATGGTACTGGAGTCAGAATCAATTATCACTTTGGAATAACGCAGCTGAAATGGATATCCCCATTTCAATTGATGCTTCTGGACGTTTCGTGAAAGCAGTGAATATTTTTGATACAATAATAGTTCTTCAATATTTTTATACAATATTACTGTAAGCATACAATCAAAAATATATGTAAGCATAAAATCAAAAATATCTAACAGATGTTGTCTAGTCGTCATGATGTTGTCAACATATTTTCATGGCTACATAGGTGGATAATAAGTGGAGAAACGATTCCATGGCAAGTCGTTGTTGACTGCTCGTTAGCACTTTTCAACGGAATATGTTTGGCATTTAATAATTGTACGTATAGTGAATATCTTAGTAAGCGTTATAAATTTTTAACACAACAGACTGAAGTATTGCCTAATTGCCTAGTCAAGAGGGACCGTGCCCATTTAAAAAAAGCTTGTTTAAGCTGGAAAATCTTTAATAACGATAATTAGGTGAAGAATGACTTTTACATTAGATGTATAGCTTATTCATTAGAAGTTAAATCATTAAATCTACTCAAGGACATTATAACAAGTATATTTGTTGTCTGCCAATCGCAATCAATGGATGTAGATACTGAATGATATAAAAGATTAAAGTGGCTAAGAGAAAAAATTGCTACTTTTGATTATGACAGTCAATATGAACATACAGTGAATAGTTTGAACTGTGAATGTGATTCGTGCAATTTATGATGTAATTCATCATGGCATCAAATGATGAAATATCTGTAAGGCCAAACAGCTATTTTTTACTCAAGTTAATGGATAATCTAGTTACATTGTATTTCCAGCATGGACAAATGTTCTGCATAATAGTTACGAGTTCAAACCAAATAAGGTTTCTACATCAACAGGATCCGAGTGCTATTATCGGATAATGAGAAGAGAGTATGGTTTCAATAACCCAATTTCTTTAAATAGATTCATTCTTCTTTATTTGCCTTTGATCGATGGAGCCACAAAACTAGCAATAAATGCTTTGAAGAAATTAAAAATATTTTTACGTCTTAATTCAGATATTCAGATTCAAACAAAAGACTTAAATGAAGTTGAAGTACTGGAAAAAGTGCTACGAGAGAAAGTAAATATTGAAAATAATAATATCTTTCTTAAAAATGTAAAAAGTTTTAAAGCTTATGTTCAGCTACTATTTGATATGGGACCATATAAATATGATTTAAATATGGCTCTGTATCGTTATAATGAAGAAATGAGTTTTCTTGCGGAAAAGGATGTAATTTTACGATTAAGCGAATTTTAAACATTGAAACCATTAATATACGTGGATGGTATAGTTATTGATGCTTACATGATCTCAAAATCAATTGGTGAATGGAAACATTTGTTTTTTTTTCTAACCAGCCAGACTAATTTTATAGTTGGATCCCAGTCACATGAAGATCATCCAAAGGAGTGGAAGATGTACAAAATTAATATGGGATTCATGGTAAAGTATTTATACCTTATTGCTATGGAAGCCATTGGTGTCTTATTATGCTCAATATGGATGATCAAACCATTCAGCATTTCAATCCTTTGGGTTTGGATTGAGAACATCGGGCTATTACAACTTTTGTAAGCTTTTTGCATGACTGTGATCCAGCTTCGAAGAATAATCTATGCAAAATAAAATGGAAGATCAGAGAATCAAGTATCACTATACTAAAACAAACTGATAGCTATAATTGTGGCATCTTTGTAATGTATTATATGGATGTTTTCTAAATTTCTATATTTCTTTTATTTCTTAAGGTAATAATTGAGTTTAATATTTTAAGTTTACCAATAGTTATTGTTTCACATGAGTGAGATATATCCTCTCTAATATAAACCACTACACCATCACTTTTGTTAATATTTCCATAGTTATAATATATGTTATAGTCCTTAATTTTATAATACTGATAATGAGTCAAATTCTACACTTCAGCACACACAATAACATTCGGTTTGATCTTGAGACTTCTAATTAGGATTTGTAGTTTTTCAAAATTTGCATTCTGGCTTCTAATATTTATATATAATATTAAATCTCTTGTGTTATTTCTATCGCTATTAAATTCCTCACTCATTGTACACTCTTTCCTTATGCTGTATAGCCTCTTGTATTTCTTCCAGTAGCTCACTTTGCTGATCCATTATTTCACTCTTGCTGCATCAGCACTTGTTCCCGTCGCTTTCTGTTTAGATAACGTATTTTGCAGTTTGAGTGTTATATTTTCCACGGTATTCGTTTTACGTTGATAAAGTAGGTTGCTTATTAAGTAGTTTTGTATTATCTTCATAGCACTCGTGTCATCCCAAGTCGGTAATGAAGGTGCTATCGGATAGTCAGTTAAATTAATTATTTTTTTTATTTTATTCTTTAGTATGCTACAGTTAATTCTGTCTGCAGCCAGATGAGTTGTTGGTAAACTTGTTCTATATTTTGTGTTGTTATACACGCAGTAAATGCATTCAACTTTTGTGTTTTTACACTCACCAACTTTATGTTTCTCCGCGCATTTTATGCAGGCAGAGTCATTCCTGCATTTACTTGCATTGTGACAATATCTGCCACAATTAAAACAAGGAGTTAGATTTATCAAATCATAAACTCTACAACACTGATGTCCAACAAAAATTAGATTTTTGTTCTCTCTTAGATGTTTGTAAATCTCTGGAGCTACCTCATAAACACTGTGCACGTTTTATTCCTTTTATTGTTATACATGTGCAACACTTTTCCTCCATTATTAAATTGGCTAAAGTTTCTGCTATTTATATAGTCTTCTATATCTTGTTCACTCATATTTGTATCGTTTGTGATGCCTACTATTTTTACTTTTGTGTTATGTTGTTGTTCAACTTCAACCTCGCAGCTTTGTAACTTACCTGGTAGTACTGCTTCCAAAGTTTCAATACTCTCCGCCTTCATACAGCTGATCTCTATTTCGTTTTCATTCTTTTTCCTTATGTATTTTGTTTTAACATTCTTTTCTTCTACTAAATACTTTGTAACTACTTCCAGAATATTTTTTTGATCTTCGTCTTTGTTCGTGATTTTAATTTTTGGTACACGTTTTGGTTTAGGTTTTAATTCATATGTCGCTTGAGCATATGTTTTCTTGCTAATGGGTTTTTCTACAGCATTGTTTTTGTAAAATTCAATTAATTGTTTATGTATTTGATTATTGTACTGTAGGTCTTTCACATACTGCTTTAATAGTGTATTTTCAGTTACTAAAGCATCTATATCAAAATGATCTTCTTTATACGTATCATTTAACTTTTCTTTCGTTTTATTGTGTAGGTCTTGTAATATTTCTTCTCTAATTTCCTCAGAAGATTTTAGTTTAATCACGCTTTTTGCCACATCATTGAGCATATGCTCATCACTTGTTTTGGAGGTTATTCCTTGCAGTCTATGTTCGGGACAAATTACTAGGTGTTTTCGAACGTACACTGTATTGTTTAATTTTTCAAAATCACTCTTATAGTAGGCACTTTAAAAAATTACACAAATCACAGTTTTTACCAAGGCTTTTGGGCGGCTTTTATAATAATTTAAATCAGGCTTAACGGGTGGCTCCTCGTGGCCCGACGCCATCTTCATACTATATATACTGTGATGTTGCACTTTTCACGAGTGAGAGAATCACCCGAGCAACAGCCACTATACTCTAGAATACACGACGAAATTATATTCGGACTCTTCCGATCTCGATAAGAAAGGGGGGGACAGGTAGGTATTTATGGGACTGCCTGGCGTGGCACTTCGGGGAAAATAAATAATGACACTTCAATAATTCAATAATAATAATACAACATTCGTATATTATGGGAACCGTTGACCAGATCCCCAAACGGCGGATTGATTACAATTCTCGGTGATCACGTGGCGACGGCGTCGCCCAAGATGGCGGCGAACTCCTCCTGACTCGGCTCAGCTCTCCTCTGCAGATGGCGGAAGCCAGTGGCGCGACGCTAATCTGAAATAATCCGAGAAGGTTGACGCGGATCCGCCTCTCACCGTACGACGACTGCTCCTGGCCTAATTCCTGTAAACGAAAGCAAAAATGGGGAAAGGAAAGGGGCTCAGTCAGACTGGTAACCAGTCAGTATCGGCGCGATCGATTGAGTTATAGTTTGCAACTTCCTGACACTGCTACTCTAGATTGGCTCCACAGTGGCGCAACCTCCTCTCCTAGGCTCAATTTGGCTAGACAGGCGCGATACTCGTTCTCGACACGGATAACTCCGTAATCCATCAACCGCTAGGTTCTCGCGACACCATCACCACAAACTCCGGGTTCATACGCTAACTCGACGAAAGTGTAACGGACGCGGCGAGTTCCGCACTAACTGGCTTCCAGTCACGGCAACATCCGCGTAAAAGGCTGGATTACGGAGAGAGAAAATCTTCGAAGCACACTCGCGACGCGTGACGACCAACACCTCTTACCACAATCCGCACGTGGTCAGGGACTGGCGTAACGCACTGGCACGACTCTCGAACCGTAGGAGTCTATTTCACGGGGAGGCGCAACACTTAGAGAGTGGTGTTCCCAGAAGGAGAACCACCAAATCCCATTTACGATTCGCGATGACCACCACCTATGTATCACGAGCCCATATTTCACTATGGCGGCGGCGCGACACCAAGGTAATCTACCCACTTAGCTGGACGTAAAGTCTACAGCGGCACAACACTTATATGGGTCGTACCTCAGACGGAAGACCCATAGGCAAATAATTATGGCGCAACCCAACACCAGATTCGAGGGAGAAGGACGAGGATTACTCACTCTACTGGAGTTCTTTTAATGGCTTCCTTGAAGTCGCCACGTGTCCTTTTCTAGAGTTCGGGGGTTGCGTCCAATCACACTGATGGTCCAGAACAGAATGGACGAGGAGGAAGCCGCTCCTCTGGCGGCCGCACTAGTGGTCTTTGCTCTCGCTGCGCGCGTTTCCCCTTCCTTTCGCGTCTAGTTCGCGCGTTATCACTATTGCAGGAGCTACGCGCGCTACCTCCCTCCTCTCGCGGTCTCGGTTCGCGTGCTATAGCGTCACGAGTCCTACGGGCGTCCCATCTCCCTCCTATTCCCCTCTCGCGTCGATGCGCGGCTGGTGTGTGCGCGCGTCATTCTTGTTCGGCGCTCCGTACCCTGCGCATGTTCCGTATTCCTCCAGGAGTCGCCGCTACGACCCCTGGTGGGTCTCCTCGACAGAGCCATCATGGCCGTCGGTGTCGAGGAGAGCGGCGCGAGTGGCGACGCGTGGCAACAGTGCGCGGCGCGTATGTCATAACCCACACCTGGAGAGCCACCGCTGTGACAGGCTCTCGACAAGTGAGGTTACTTTCGGCGTTGGCACGTGCACGTGTATTTTCCTCCTGTGCGTCGGGCTGCATCGGAGGCGAGTTCTCACCCTCGACCTCGTCTGCGTCCGACGGCACGTCGCAATACACAGTGAACTGCCGTGTTACAATATATATATATATATATATATATATATATATATATATATATATATATATATATATATATATATATAGTTACAAGCGACCGCGCAGCGCGCTACAGCGCCTCGGCACGAGTCGGGAAACGCGCGTTCGGCTATCTTCGCGGTGCCTCGGCCGGATTCGACTAGGCTCGAGCGCGCAGGAGCGAGTAAGGAAGGCGAGCGACCCAACTTAACGTCGACCACGAGCGGGATCGACACGAGCGCAGCTCGATATCTTGTTCCTTTTTGTGTCGGACCACCAGCAGAGCAACAGGTCCGTTTGGCCACCGCTCCTACCGCTACTTTCCGCCTTCGACCACCGGATTACCTGGGCTATCCTTCCCGCTGTAAGGGAGTGCTGTGCGATAGACTATTGCGTTACTGTGAGTAAGGTGTAAGTTTCTTGATTGTTAGTGTACCGATTGTGGAGTAGCGCGAACTCGCGATATGTAATACGACAATTATTACCGACAAGCTATCGTTCTCACTATCGTCTACACACCAGTTAAATGTTATTACACTGACGCTACCGTTTACACCAGGATTATCGTTATTACACTGACGCTACCGTTTACACCATGATTATCGTTATTACACTAACGCTACCGTTTATAACACGATTATCGTTATTACACTGACGCTACCGTTTTTCACACTATGACTGTAGACCCGACAAGATTTTACACACATAACTATAGTGAAATTGACTTTCAAGCTATCGCTCTCGTTTTCACGACAAAGACAAAGACCAAACTTACACTAACAAGCTATCATCTACGCTCTCGTATACAACACAATCATGACCTACACGACAGACACATGGGCACGACTATCGCTAGTTCTAGCCCGCGCGTTAATTCACATTAGATTAAGACTTAGTGTTATATTAAATTAAAAGCCGAATGTATTTTAAGTATGGTAGTTGGGACAGCGGTCCCGTTAAGTTAAGTATAGTAGTATGAAGTGAGTGAATGGTCGCGTCGAAGTTCGGGCGAAGTCACCGGCGCGGCAACGGCGAGGACGCCTGGGGACCTGCGTATGTCGGGAGAGGATGGTTATCGTCGGGGTGGGGATTCATGGTCTCGTGATGGCAGACTGCGACGGACGCTACGATCGTCGGCACCGGTAGACGATCGGAAGGGCGAGGGAGCTGTACCGTCCACGTCGGGTAAGCCGTCCGGCGGCGTGTTGACGAACACGCCGCGGTTAGGAAGTTACACCGGCGGGCACGAGCGAGTTCGGCGCCAGATCAGTGAGTAGGATTTGGAGACGACCGGATACGCGCTCAGGGTGTGCGTCGGCATTCTCTCGCCTGAACCTCGGCGCGGTGACATGCGAGTCACAGTGTGAGTATGTGAGTGAGATTGACAGGAAAGTCGTAGTTTGGTAAGGCGCGCGACTGGAGATCGCCAGAATGTAAATTAATAACCAAGAAAGATTGTTAACTGAAATACAGAGATAGTCAGAGCTAACCCCGATCATTCATTCTGTACTATTACTATATACTACCCACGACCTTGTGTGATTGTCTCATTTTCCATGTGTGCTAATTCCAATACTGGCTAGCCGAGCAGGTGGACGAAGTGATGTTTCGACACGGGGCGGCGTCTCAAGGTAAGGGGATCGCGGGATCCCTGGCACTCCGGTGCCTGGCGCCCAGGGCCGAGGCGGCCCGCCGCCTCGTATGTATTAAAGCGAGCGCAGGAGACGGGGGATTTTATCGGTAACGCCACTGGAAAAAAACCCAGCATTGCCATCGCTGGGTCCAGCGTTACAATATACAGGGTGATTCAAAAAGACAGGGACACCAGCGTAACTGTTCGAAAAAAGTTCGAACTGTATTTTGTTTTATTATTTCAAAACCTAAAGTACACATTGAAAAATAAGTTGCGACGTAATGTTGTGAAGGCGCAGATACGCATTCTCAGCGCAAGATAATGTTGAAAACAATCGTATGACGTTTGGGGTCACTCTGCTCCCACAATATAGGGGTATATTTGAACGTAGAATTTTATGTTCTTTCTAATCCCGCTGTCAAAAAATAGGGTTTCCATTTAAAAGAACTAAGTTGACCTTCAAATGACCTTGAAATTCGACCTCAAGGTCAAACGCGAGGTCGCCGTTAGGTGCATATTTTTAAACCCTACAACTTTTATTTGAAGCATTTTTTGTAAAAAAACGTTTTTTTGGAGTTACGCTGGTGTCCCGGTCTTTTTGAATCATCCTGTATATATATATATATATATATATATAAGAATAAAATAAATACCTCGTTCTGCTCACACACCACTTGTACGCCAAAGTGGTTTTTATTGGGTAAGCTCCGAAATTCGGTTTTTTGTTCATTTAATACTTGAGACTCATTCCATTGTTTATCAGTATTATTGTCTGGAATAACTTCATTTTGAATTACAGGGTTTTGTGAAGTTATGCTCCTCATTTCATTCTGTAATGTTTTTATTAAAATTATAACAAAATAAATTTGATTTATATTGTGTACTTAAAATGTAGCTTATGTTTGCTGCATATGTTAATGCAGCTATGAATTCAACCTTTAATTAAGATTATTTTATATTAGCGCTTTAAACTTTGAATTTTAATTATTAGTGTGTACTTACTTTTTCTGTTGCTGCAATTTCCAAGAAAACCTCTTGTTTGTCGTTAAATAAAGAAAAATCATCATATCCTGCATCTGTCAGAAATTCATCTTTAACTTCTTTGTTCATATTTTCTACGTTACATGGACTTTTTATTTCTAATGACATATTGTCTTCCCATTCATCAATTTTTTGCGAAGTTTTATATTCATCCTGTAATTTAGAATAATAACACTGTATTACAATTACATTTGCCCAGATATAAATAATATTATAATGCCATACTTCGAGCCCGGACACAGCTTGAAATAAAGTTCTCGAATCAATAACAGTTTTATGTGAATCACATTTTTCAAATATCTCTGATTCTGCATTACAAAGTCCTATCTTATTTTCTTCATACTTTTCTTGACTTTGTACTGTTAATGTCTGGTATTTTTTTTGTTTATTAATCATTGTATCTTTCATAAAAATCTGTTTATTATCTTGAAAAATTGGTATGGCTTTACATTCATCCTGTAATTTAAATTATTGTATATTATTCATTGAAATTGAAATTGTATTTTTAATATTTTTAGCTGATTTACCTTGTCGTATTCACTTAATTTAGTATCTTTCATTTCCGACTGCATTAGTTGATTTGTTTCTGCTTATTCTATACCAGATTCATGTTCACTGCTTTCATCGACATTTTCTTTGTGACATGCTGCTTTCCTCCAATTTTGGGAGGTCGAAAACAAGAAAAGACCAAAGACCACAGCGGACACCCTCCCGGTAGGGCAGAAGGCCCCCAAGAAACCGAGGGAGAGGGAAGCTGTGGTACAGACGCTGTCACTGGCGCAGAGGACCAACCCCTTGAGGATGGTCATCGTCGAAGAGGGATATCCTGAGGCGCTTATAACCTACGAAAAGTTTAAGCGAGGGAAGAGGTGGACAAAATCCCCTCCGAACTGCCGCTACCCCGCTTCGAGGAGTCCTTCTGCAAGGGGGGGGGGCAATGTGATGGTGGCAACCGACCAGAGTGCCGAACCTGGGCAGCATCCTGCATCCCGAAGCTGGACATCTGGGAGGGAGCGAACATCAAGGTGGGAGGAGTTGAGCTCCTGCAGAAGGTAGTCAGGACCGTGGTTTGGGTCCCTGGGAAACCAGAGGAGACAGTAGCGATACTGGCGAGACTGCAGAGGTACAACCCCACCCTAAAAACAGGGGCGTGGAGGATTTTGAACGCCGAGAAGAAATCTAGTGAGGAGGCCGAAGGCACCTTACTAGTACCGGGCATCCCCGAAAGTGGAATAAAAACGCTCTCGGCGATGGACAATAAAGCCTACTACGACATTGGGAAGGTGAGCTTCAAATACTCCCTGACCGAGTCGCAGTAGTGAATATCAAGCGTTAGGGGAGCTGTTGCTGTCAATCATGGCTTCGACAGACATTCCAGTAACGCAGATTAACTTGCACCGCAGCAAGGACGTCTCGGCGGTATTAACCAGGCGTTTGGCAGCGGTGCACACAGCCATAGCACTAATACAAGAGTCTTGGTGTTACAGAGGAACTATCAGAGGGCTTGGAGAGGCAGGCAAGATCATCAAGGGCCCAAGCAACGAAAGAACAAGGACGTGCATCGTGACGAAGGGTCTGGAAACAACACCACTACTAGACCTATGCACAGCTGAGCTTGCTGTTCTAGCCATGGAGGTAGCAAGAGGTAGCAATCTCCCATTCGAAAAGGAGTCACCAAAAGAGGAAGTATCCAGGTTGGTGGAATACTGTGAGGAAAGGGGACTCCCCCTGGTTGTCGGGTGTAACGCCAACGCACACCATTTGGCGTGGGGAAGCATGAACACTAAAGACCGGGGGACGACCTTACTCGAGTACCTGACTACCACAAACCTGGAGATTATCAATAGAGGTAATGAACCAACCTTCATGAATGTAAGGAGGAGAGAGGTAATTGACATCACACTCTGCTCAAGGTAGCTAGTGAGATATACTAGGGACTGGAGAGTGTCGGACGAACCCTCACTCTCCGACCATGCACAAATTTGTTTTTTGATTACAGGGGAAACGCGACAACAGGAAACATGGATCATAAATCCTAGGCGAACGAACTGGGTAGAATAAAGGAAGGACCTAGAAGAGAAACTAAAAAGAGGGTTCCCAAAGGAGATACACGCGATAGAAGAGCTAAACACTCCGGCAGAATCGCTGCAGAGGGCCATCACCGAGGTATATGAGGTCAACTGCAAACTGGTAAGGGGCAGGGGCAAATATGAGGTACTCTGGTGGAATAACCGGCTAGAAAAACTGTTAGGAGCAACGATAACCAGAAATGGATAACCTGGAGAAGTAAACAGAAGGAATACCGCCACGCAGTAAGGAAAGTCCAGACTGAAAGCTGGAGAGAGTACTGCAGTAGCGTGGAAGCTGGTAAAGAAGCGGCTAGGCTTAACAAGATCCTAGCCCACAATCCCGAAGCCCGGTTGGGGGCGGTTAAACTCCCAACTGGCAAGTATGTGGAATCGAACGAGGAGATGCTGGCGCACCTCATGGAGTCGAACTTTCCCGGCTTCACGATAGCAGATGATACATGCGAGACGGCGGAGGACCAGGTGGAAACCGGTGGCGAAGGACCGCGCCACATCAGTGGCTGCAGGGAACTTGCTAATCTGATTGTCAAGCCGGTAAAACTGAGGTGGGCTGTCACGTCGGAATCATAGCATACTATAATTCTTTGTGCTATCTTACAACTTTCCTAGACGAGGAAGGTTGCTGTTGCTCTTTTTAGCCTAGTGTTTCCACTAATAGCTGGGATGAGCTTCTTTGATACAATTTGTCGAGTTAGAGGAAAATAAAGATTTCTCAAAAAAATGAAAGAAAATTTTAGAAAAACTATTAAATTCTTTTTCCTTCTATTGTTAATTATTTTATTATATTTGGGATTCCTGTCTTACAAGCTCATTGGCCTGAACCGGGATCTGCAAATATAATTTAGTTTTTAAATCCTATTGGCTCTATTCGCGATTGTTTGTTTGAATATTAACCAGAAAATTCAGCGTACAGGTTTCCCTGAGCATAAATCTCCTGATCAATATTATTAAAGAAGAACTTCGTTCTTTTTATTTTAATAAAACGCAACGCTATTTTTTTATTTAATTAAAGATCAACCGCACTTGATCCTTACACAAACGAGAAGAAAGAAGAGAATCTACACTACTCAGTGGTAGCTAATTTTACTCGTATATAATATAAAAATTATCGTACTTACTTTTCGTTGGTTTTCTTATTTGTGGCCTTGAACTGACTCCAAAAACAATCCTTGTTGATGAGTGATAATGGTATGAAAAAATAGGGCTTCTTTGTTTTTTTTTAAATAATTTTTCACCAAAAATTTACGTTGTTTTTGGTGAAAGTTTTATTTAAGTTTATTTTTCTTTCACTACACACACTAAAAATAGTTCTGAACTCTAAAATTTAATTTTCCGTAGCTAAACTAAGGAAAATACCCCTTTCTTCCAAACTTAAAGAGGGATGGTATAAAAACGAAAAATACAAAGCAAAAATGAGAAATAAAAATAAATGATAAAGTGTTGTCCCGAGTGCGTCTCCCAAGGCTTTTAAAGGCTGTACCTAAGACACACCCTCATTTTTGGGTCATCCCCTGATTGGTTGAAAATGAGAGGGATTTTCTAATAGAAACCCTGAAGATCTTCGGAGACGACGCACTCGGTGTCTCCTGCATCCCTACTCCAAGCTGAAGGAAAAGAGGGGGCGGCAGAGGGCCTGATGGAGTTTTCCATAACTTATAAATATATACTTATACAAAAATGTTGTTGTTTTTCAATTTGAAAAATGGAGGTTTTATCTCCTTTTTTATATATGCTAAATAATCATAACTCATCAAAAGATTTTATAACTTTTTGGTTTATAGAACCCTTTTCTGATAAAGTTTTAAATACTATTTTAACAACGTTTTTGTATAAGATAACGCATTTTACATTAAATGGTCAAAGAAATATATAATTTTATCGAATCTCTCTAAACGCAAGGAAAAATAAATTTTTATTTAGAATAGGCAAAATAAATAATAAATATAACTAACTTGGTAATATAATAATATGATTTTAACTGTCGATATTTGTTGTTATTAGTATATATAATAGAATTCATAATAGAGTTAGAAATTATTCTCAACAAGGAGATGGTTTTTCCTTGTAAACAGGATGTATAAATACAGCAGTATTTAACCGTTCGCTAGGGTAATAAAAACCTTTACCCTGGGTTCGTAAAAGATGTCTCCAAGATACCCCATGTGCATGTACTATTTTTTTTCTATCTTTGGATTTTCGGTATCCGTCCCTTTTTTTCGGAGCTTCTCAGAGCGACCAGTCGTAAAACTCTAGGATACCAAATGCTATCCGCATTTTCACGACTTACAGCTGGTTACTTTCGGTTCTAACTCTAAGAAAATGCTAAAAGAAATTTGAAGTGGGCCATACTCTGCGTGCCAAGTATCTTCGTTTGAATGTTTTATGAGATAAGTGTGAGACTGTGAAACAGTATGGGCGTATTTTCGGAGATTTTTCCCAGTACTCTTAAAATTATACATCCTGTCCTGTGCCATTAAGGATACTACGCCGCTTGCTGTTAGATGAGTATGGGTCTGTTTTTTTTCAGAAAATGTGTCTATTTCTAAAATATATGTATATAAGAGGTTTGTTAAAATGCAGGCGACGTTACAGGGCCATCCGCTCCTTTGATTCCTACAAATCACCAGGAGACGAAGGGATCCTCCCGATTCTGCTCAAAGAAGGAGTCGACGTAATCGCCGGACCTTTAGTACGACTTACAAGGACCAGCATTTTAGCCGGATATACGCCAAAATGCTGGAGGACAGCTAAGGTGGTTTTCATCCCGAAAGCGGGCAAAGGAAGCTACAACACCGCTAAGGGTTTCAGGCCTATCTGCCTGACGTAATTCATGCTCAAAACTCTTGAGCGGCTGGTGGACAGGTATATAAAATACTATATCTTGAAAAACAACCTATTGTGCAACGAGCAACATGCAAACAGAGAGGGAAGATCAACAGAATCAGCCCTGCATGTGGCTGTCTCGCGCATCGAAGAACAAATTGAAAGTGGAGGATACGCCGTGGGAGCCTTTCTCGACGCAGAAGGGGCTTTTAACAACACGATCACAGATAGTCGTATCTGCAAAGCAGCCAAAGATAAGGGAATACCTGATCCGTTAATTAAATGGGTCACGAACGTGCTAAGCAACCGGAAACTGACGGTTACAAGAGGTAGCACCATCGTCAAAGGCTCCGTCAATAACGGATGCCCACAAGGGGGGGTTCTTTCCCCAACTTTGTGGGGTATGATGATAGATAGAGCACTAAGGATGCTGACCAACCTGGAAGTATCAGCGGTCGGCTACGCAGACGATATACCTATAATTACCAGAGGCAAACATCTAAACACCCTACTGGACATCACCGAGTCGACAATGAGGCACCTAAATAAATGGGGCGAGGATAAAGGCCTATCTATCAATCCCCGGAAAACGGAGGTTGTTTTCTTCACCAGAAAGTACAAGATAGGACCATTACGAACGCTAATGATGCGAGGACAGGAAATACAAAGGCAGAGCTGGGGCTTGAGCTATAAGACCGTCCTATGGATATACAACTGTATCCTGAAACCAAGACTGACCTACGCGGCAACAGTGTGGTGGAAAAGGACAGATCTCAAGACAGTACAAAAGAAACTCGAAGCGCTCAGGGGGTGGATCCTAAGGGCAGCAACAGGGGCTATGAGAACTACCCCAACGGCAGCCCTTGGAGCCATCACGGACGTTGAGCCCTTCCACAGAACAATCCAGGCGGCAGCCTTTATAGCAGCACACCGTCTGAGAAATCACGGACTGTGGAGAGAAAAAGGGGAACACACAAAAGAGCAGATTAAAGGAAAAGACTATGCTGTATTGTCAATGAGACTTGATAAGACAGTACGTAGATACAACTTCGAGAAAGGATATCTCATCCAAATCCCATCAAGGGAAGATTGGAGTGAAGTCGACCCTGGTCCATCCTCAGGTGAAACCTGGTACACAGATGGAGCCAGAAAAAAGGCAGGACGGGAGCTGGAGTCTTCCGGAGAAGGCCCGGAAAAAAGCTTATAGCACCGCTCGGAAAGCACGCCACTGTCTTCCAGGCGGAAATAACAGCCATCCTGCTCTGCACACAACTCGCGCTCGAAGAAAAAAGACAGGACTGCATCAACATCTGTACGGACAGCAGAGCCGCCCTAGCAGCGTTAGGTGGCTCTAGCACTTCCTCCAGACTGGTATGGGACTGCATAACGGCCTTAAACAGACTCGGCGGGAAAGTACGCAGACTCACCCTCTACTGGGTTTCCGGACACCATGGAATCAGAGGAAACGAGATTGCGGACGAACTCGCCGGAATAGCAGCGGGATAAGATTTACTTGGACCGGAACCCGCTCTTGGCATTCAGGTGTGCACCGTCAAAGAGGCGGAGCACGACTGGCTGAAAGAGCGACACCTAAAAGAATGGTGTGACAGCAACGGGTTTAGAGAAGCCAAAGCACTGATAGGATCGCGCATCGGAGAGGACTGAGCGTCGGAGATGCGAGATCTAACCAGGGCGGGGGCAAAGATCTTCACTCAAATAATTACCGGACACGGGACGCTGGGATACCACTAGCACATAATAGGTCGAGTGAACTCACCAGTATGCAGGTGGTGTAACCAAAATGAGGAAAGCAGTATACATGTATTATGCCACTGCTTAGCCTTAGCCGAGAAGAGACATAGGGCGTTGGGGACGACGACTTGTGAACCAATAGCGATCCAATCACTGACCGTTAACATGGTGATACACCTGTACAAGTCACTAACGGGAAAAGATACACAGGAGTGGGGCATACCACCTGACACCTTTCACCCTGATGGATAAGTAATACAGGAATGGTGCATACCACCTAAAACGCTGATCCTCAAAGGACGAAACTAGACTGGTACAACCACTAGTTAACTACCGGGGATGCAAAGAGCGTAATAGCTGACCTAATGATCCACCCAGACCAATAATAATAATAATAATAATAAGGCATAACACGTGACTTTATATTGTTTTTTTATGGACTTAACGTGTGCTCGACCTTCCTGAACTAAGCGTTTGGATTCTTCAACATCCATATATAAAAACTTAGTTATACTAACTGAATCCTTCTTTTTTAAAAACGATAAATAAGTATTGGATTTCATTGAATAATCAGGTAAACATTCCAATATACTCGTCCAGCCTAAATACTAAATTTAGGCTGGAATAAATAATAATAACTAAATTCATTTAATAGAATTTAATAGAAGCAACTGATTGTCGTAAAACTTTGGACACCCTATTGAAAAATCTCACGTGAGATCTCAGGTGAGATCTCAAGTGAAATGTCACGCCAAAATCTCATCTAACCAATTTTTTGTTCTTTACGCGTTTTAAACCATTCGTAGTCGATTAATGGCTTTTTTTTAAAAATTCAAACTTAGAAAATTTTTGGAAAATTGGACTTAATTTTTTTAAGTCAAAATTTGTGATAAATTTCACCTGAAATCTCACCTGAGATCTCACGTGAGATTTTTCAATAGGGCAGTAATAATAAGCATTGATCTCTTTCGATGAATTTTGAACATTTTTATTTAAATTATATTCTTGCATCTTTAACTTTAAAGCTTGCAACGGCAGCATACATGTCATTACTTGAGTAATCGAAATTCTTTGAACGTTTGTCTGATAAACTGTTTTCATTATTTTCATAAGTTACTTTAATATTTGTGGTCTTAAGCTTTTCAATTAATGTAAATTTGTTACTGATTATCCAATCATTTTCAAAAGGATTCATAATCAACGATAGTATCTGTATAACAGTTTTATTACTTAAGTAAATTACGCATTTCAAATAAAATATCTTTACAACATTTGATATATCTTCAAAATACTTTGCTTTAGATATTACTTGTAGAATACCAATTATGTCCACATGTATTATAACAGGTAGCAAATTATTAATGTTCTGACAATTTTGATAACAGTTTAAGGTAAAGTTCTTATATGAACATTTATTAAAGGCCTGAGAAACTTCATTTAATATATTGCGATGGTATCCAATGTTTATGTTTGAAGATAATTGTATTCCATTTTTCACAAACTCTAAACAAAAGTTCTGAATTAATTCACTACTTAATGATTCAGTTACTGCTTGTGCTAACACTGTAGTAACCAAGAAAAGATTTTCACTTGTACGGTTTATAATTTGGGCACGAGTTAAAAGTCTATGATACACTTCAAAAGAAAATGGTTGATCAACTTTTACCAAATCTTTATAAAGATCTACTTGTTCTGCTGACCAGTACATAATGCTGAATGGACGAACAGTTATTTTTTGTATTACACCATAAAATTTTACACTATAATACATTCTTATCAATTCTTCATATCATCAGGACATTTATCAGCTGTTGAAATCAGTACAACATTAGTTTTGTTTCATCAAAGGTGGATAATTTTCTTAAGACATTAAAAATTTGATCAGTTGTAACAGTTGGTTCAGGAGGCATTTTGATACTTTAAGTACTATATGTACTATCAACTAATATTTCCAACCTCACCTAATTCATACTTCAAAAATATAAGCAGCGGCAGCGGCAGTAGACGATACTTTTTTTTTCTTATTCCTAAGGAAAGGATATCGGCGCCAGGACACGTACCAGACTTTTTATTTTATGTAGCAAACTTGATAAGTAATTTAAATATGTAGATCTTTAAAAACTAATTAACATAACCTAACAGCTAAGTACATCAGCTGCAAGCAGACGCCCTCTCAAAATATCCCTAGCTGAAACGGTTTAAAACGTATATAGGGTATATTGTTGGCATGACGGAATATGGAACCGTAACCGCGTTACAGCACCCGTCCGGCTAATAATAAAAATATATTATTTATTAATTAATTGAGCTACGATAGCTTATCAATTCATTCGGGTGCCATCTGACCCCCCTTACCGCAGCCCACAAATATGCAGTATGAACATTAAAAAAATACTAATCTACGTATTTTTAATAGCACTTTCCGAAAAACTAGTTTTATTAATTGAGCCCTAATAGTTAATTCATTAAAAATAAAAGAAAATGTACTTTTCAAAATCATCGGTTTCTCAGTAAATATTGACTTTAGCGCATTTGTACTTTCGTTAAAAAATTGAGCCCTCGCTACTTTTAATTGAGTAACCGCCAAAAATCGAAAAAAATTGTTTATTTATCCAGAAAATCTAAAGAAACACCTTGGAGAAGGTGGCGCACGTATTTTCCTACAGACCGGGTTTCGAATCCAGGACTCGGCAGTTTTTTTTCTTACGAATCATCTTTAGACATTTACGCGTAAATAATTAATTAAAATTCCAACTTAATCTTAAACATAAATAACAATAAAACTCAAATCACAATCAAAATCCCTAAAGGGGGGTGATGACCATATGCAACTTCCATTCTGAAGAAACAAATGGTATCAGTGGCGTCGCGGATTAAGTCGCGGCTTTCTATTATTTTGACCGGGGTTCGAATCCAGGACCCATTTTTTTTGCTTGATTTTTTTTATGCGGTATACTATTTAATAAATGGTATTACTTTTATCATAGACGAAAACATTGTTAGAATTGATTGTCCTGAATCTTCAAGAACAACGTAAAACTAAGTGAAATATTTTGTTTATTACGTCTACCTATGTGCTAACAATAATTTTCTGTATTTTACTTATTTAAGGTAATCTATTTACTAAGGATTATCCGATATGGTTGGGTAATGATGGTGAAATAAGTTATCAAATGATTAATTAACGAATGAAACCAATCATTCTTTTGTTATATTATATTACAACGTTTTTACAGGCTTACAGAGCAGAAGGAAAATGCAGAAATGCTTCTTCAGTCTTGAACAATGAATTTCTAAAGAAATGTTATCATTAATTTTTATTTCTTCAGATCTTTGCAATAATTATAGTTAATACGTTCCATTTTGTACAAACAAAAATGTTTCTACAATACGTCGCTGTTGTTGCTATTGTTGTAACCTGTACACTTGCACTCACTCATCTGCAATAAAGATAGGTCAAATCCATTTTTGCATTCTTCCATAGGTATTTCTTCTCATACTAAACCCATTATTCTCTTGGTTGCAGATGACCTCTCCAGGATTCTATAAAAATATTTGCTGTAGTCACCCGCTGGCTGAAATTAAAGGTAAAAGCAAGGCAACAGATGTGGTCAGGCTAGACAGGATATACTAGCACCAATGCGATCACCAAACTAGCAGTTGGGATATGGAATTCTTTAAAAATGAAACTATTTGTACATTACAGTTTGTGAGACTTAGAGAATTTTAAAAATGGACTACTTGTGCGTTATTTTTATTTAAAAATCTAATAATATTTTGACAGTTCGAAGCTGCTTGTGCATTAACAAACATAGCAAGTGGAATATCTCTACAAATTTGGTAGTGGTTGATGCAGATGTAGTGGCTATGCTTATAGCATTGCTCAGTTCTGATTCCTCTCTAGAGACCATGTTTTATCCAGGATTCTGACTCCTCTCTTCACGTAAGTTTTGCTCATACATTACAGTTTTACTCTTTATTCTTGAGTTTAACAATAATGTTTGTAAATAGGCTGCAGTTTTTTTAAAACGTTGCACCATGTTAGCCAGTTCTTACATATTCGTTAAATCATCAAGACACAGATATTTTAACAGGTTGAATGCCGAGATTCAAGCTGCTACGGATGCTAAAGATTATATTGATCTATCATTTTTACTAAACTTTTTGTATAACAAAAAAAGTTAGTCTGAATAAAAAACTTAAATAATAATTATAAAAAATAAATTTTGCAGCATTATATTTATGTAAAAACATTTTAATATAATATAATAAAAGTATTATTTGTATCATTCGTTAATTAATCATTTGATAACTTATTTCACTATTATTACCTAATGATATCGTATAATAATCCTTAGTAAATAGAGTACTTTAAATAGGTAAAATACAGAAAATTATTGTTAGCACATAGGTAGACGTAATAAACAAAATATTTCACTTGGTTTTACGTTGTTCTTGAAGATTCAGGACAATCAATTCTAACAATGTTTTCGTCTACGATAAAAGTAATACCATTTATTAAATAGTATACCGCATAAAAAAAAAACCGAACAAAAAAAAATGGATCCTAAATTCGAACCCCTGTCAAAATAATAGAAAGCTGTGACTTAATCCGCGACGCTACTGATACCATTTGTTTCTTCAGCATCGAAGTCGCATATGGTCATCACCCCCCTTTAGGGATTTGGATTGTGATTTGAGTTTTATTGTTATTTATGTTTAAGATTAAGTTAGAATTTTAATTAATTATTTACGCATAAATGTCTAAAGATGATTCATAAGAAAAAAGACTGCCTAGATTCGAAACCCGGTCTGTAGGAAAATACATGCGCCACCTTCTCCAAGGTGTTTCTTTAGATTTTCTGGATAAATAAACAATTTTTGGCGATTTTCGGCGGTGACTCAATTAAAAGTGGCGAGGGTTCAATTTTTTAACGAAAGCAAAAATTCGCTAAAGTCAATATTTACTGAGAAATCGATGATTTTGTAAAGTACATTTTCTTTTATTTTTAATTAATTAACTATTAGGGTTAAATTAATATAACTACTTTTTTTAGAAAGTGCTATTAAAAATACGTTGATTAGTATTTTTTAATGCATATACTGAATACTTGTGGGCAGGGGTAAGGGGGGTTGCCATCTGGGCGGGGCATACTCTAGCTTATATGTCGTCTATAGCTTTGTGGTTATGGAAGACAAACTTGTCGTGTGGATCATATGTTTTATGGATTTTATCTTGTGGGTTACATGCTGCGGTGGAAGATAGACGGAACGCCTAACGTGACAGTAACGACTGTCACATTGCGCTGCAATTTGAAAAACGACTCGAATATAGGCGGAAAAGAAAAAATTTAATTATTTTATTTAATTTTAATGAAATTGTATATGAAACTGTTTAAAAATGTAATTCTTAATTATTAAATAAAAATAAATATGGATATCAATGTGTTTGTGATAATTGCAATGAATATTGATTCATCCCATGAATGTTCACATCTCCATATCATAGGTATTCGATCTAATTTGAATTAGTATTAAACTTCTTCTCCACATAATTTATAAGTTGTTCGTTTAAATGGCAGTTAAAAGTCGTTGCGTTAAAAATTTATTTATATTTATTTATATTTAGTTGAAGTTGAAAAGAGTAAAGAGTTGAAAAGAGCTTTAACAAGCTTTAACAACATTTTATTGTTATGAAGGATATAAATTGTTTTCATATAATATAAAAAAAAAGGTTCAGAATAAATAACACTTGTTTAATAATATTGTATACAAAAATTAAAATGTTTATTTGTAATACAAAATTATAAATAAAGTTTTATAAAGTATTGTTGAGCAACACGCGTTTAACATTTATTTCAGAACATACACAGATATAAATTCTCCTGGTACTTACTACTAATACTACCTGGTACTCCTGGTAAGGCTACTCCAGTACCCTTGTTCTGCAGTCCTGAAGTTGCGAGAGCAAGGATTCCAGTCACGGTTAAAGTTGCACCTCCTAAAGCTGATTCAGATTTTAGATTTTAAAAATTAATTTACATACATTTACAATGTTCAATTCAGGAGAATTTATAACTGTGTATGTTCTGAAATAAATGTTAAACGCGTGTTGCTCAACAATAATTTATAAAACTTTATTTATAATTTTGTATTACAAATAAACATTTTAATTTTTGTATACAATATTATTGAACACGTGTTATTCATTCTGAACCCTTTTTTATTTAAAATTATATGAAAACAATTTATATGCTTCATGACAATACAATGTTGTTAAAGCTTGTTAAAGCTCTTTTCAACTCTTTACTCTTTTCAACTTCAACTAAATATAAATAAATATAAATAAATTTTTAACGCAACGCCTTTTAACTGCAATTTAAACGAACAACTTATAAATTATGTGGAGAAGAAGTTTAATACTAATTCAAATTAGATCGAATACCTATGATATGGAGATGTGAACATCCATGGGATGAATCAATATTCATTGCAATTATCACAAACACATTGATATCCATATTTATTTTTATTTAATAATTAAGAATTACATTTTTAAACAGTTTCATCTACAATTCCATTAAAATTAAATAAAATAATTAAATTCTTTCTTTTCCGCCTATATTTGAGTCGTTTTTCAAATTGCCGCGCAATGTGACCGTCGTTACTGTCACGTTAGGCGTTCCGTCTCACGTTCCACCACACAGCATGTAATCCACAAGATAAAATCCATATATAAAACACACGACAAGTTTGTCTTCCATAACCACAAAAGCTATAGACGACATATAAAGGTTTTCGTTATAATTTTTAATGCGCAGACAATTTAGCAAATTCAAATTATTCTAAATTATTAATTTTTAATTCTGGGTGCCATCTTCATGAACCTCTCGGAGTTGGGTCTCCTTCTCTCTTACTCCCAATTATAGGATTATAGGATTTATAAGCTGATAACCTAAAAAGTAAACAAAAAATTCATTAGTATGTCAACCTGCTTACCAAAAGAAAATTGGGAAGGTATATATCTTTGTTAGACTTGACATTTCTTATTAAATCATTTATATTAGTATTTTGATTAATATATATATATATATATATATATATATATATATATATATATATATATATATATATATATATAAATAATTCACTAAAATAATATTTATTTTTTATAATAATGAATTCATAACATTGAAGTTAAGTCTTAAGAAAAGTGAGATTTGCTATAATGTCAATGAAATATATGTCGGATTCCATCATAACTTGCACAAAGACAATAACAAAATATCTAAGTTGCATAATTATTTGTTAGCAAAAGCAAAATAGATCATCATGAAAAAAATCCCGTTTTGAATTTCTAGAGTGCAAATTAGGTCTGTCTGGTATATTATAACGTACAGTTTGAGTATTTACTGGTAAGTGGTGTTTCAAAGTGCCTGTTGATGAAAATAAATAATTTTTTACGTACCTTTAGTGCATACTAAAAACATCTAATTTACCTCTTGGTATGAATCAAAAATATGTGATAATTGCGGACTGAGTATTTTGAATATATTTAAAGTAGCCAGTCCGAAATTATTACATATTTTAAATATGTATTAAAATGTTAAGTACAAATTTTTAGTACATATAATAAATATGTACAAAACATATGTGATAATTTTGTTCAACAGGGTGAAGTAATAGTGCTTTTGTGCATTGATAGTGCAGTGCTCAAGGTTTTCTAATAAATTCATAGACTAAAAGTAAGCGCTCTGTCTTAATAATAAAAAGCGCTTTTTAATTATGAAACTATCACGAATATTATGTTATAACCATATATTATTATAGTGTTTTACAGCTTAATTGGAGTTTCAAACTTCTTAAAAAACTGTTTTTTAAGGCCTATTTGATGTATTACTTTTAAATAGCAGTAGGCTTACTTGTTAATATGTTTTAGCAGCAGTGTTTAGTTATAAATTACATCAGAAAAAATTATTGAGTACTTCTTTAACTAATGAATACGGGTGATATTTTATCAGAATGCAAAATTGTCCGAAAAATATTTTTTACTTACAATAAGGTATTGGTAAATTAAAAAAATAATCATTCAAACAGATTATTATTATTGTTATTATATATATTCCAAAGATTTACATAGGTGTATGTAAATGGTATTAAATATAATTAAAATATAACCAGAAATCCTATAGAGGTACCTATAGTACACTATTTGATATAAGTTTATCATAGAGGACATAAATTAAAATTTTT
The DNA here is from genome assembly GCA_020010945.3 of Muscidifurax raptorellus. Classification (NCBI taxonomy): domain Eukaryota; kingdom Metazoa; phylum Arthropoda; class Insecta; order Hymenoptera; family Pteromalidae; genus Muscidifurax; species Muscidifurax raptorellus. Next base: position 171,865 of record JAHUUD020000033.1, read on the forward strand.
TGATACAATGTGCTAAAATGCGATTTTACCTACTTTGCAACTTTTTAAAATCACTTTTATTTTCTTGTATCAAAACAGATCGTTCGATACATGTGCGAAAATTGATTGTACACTAGTGAGTTTATCCCCTCACTTCGCTCAGGCGACAAACCTCTCACTCGTGTATAATCAACTTTTACGCACTTGTATCAAAATATACTATTTCTAAAAAGAATAAGTACATATTTAGGTTCATTTAACATATAAAACAAATGAAAGATCTAATAAGTATTTACAATGTTCTACTCTCTTTAAGACTTTACCGACTATTTGCACTTTAGGGGAGTTTTTCACGTACCTGCCTATACTCGTACTAAAATTCCAAATTATTTGATTTAAGCAATATATTGATTAAGGCAACATCGCTTTTGTTTATATGTGTGTGCATACACAGATATGTTCAAACTATAGTATTTCGAGTAAATTGTTGATCAGCTATAGGCTGTGAGCTATGTGATGTGTTCTAAATATTCGTAAAATTAAATGAAGGATGCCAAAAAAAAAAATGAAAATCATTTAGAAAGATGAGGAGCTGAAAAAATGAGTGCCACCCAAAATTGGATCTATTACATTAATCCCGAATAATCCGGACTCAGTTAATACATGCTCCGCTCCGCTTTCTTTCAAATATTTTCCAATACAAGATAGTAAAACCTTGGTCATATGAAAGCTACCAAGCATTATAGTGATATTTTCAAATTCTTTCTCTCTTATTAACTGTATGTGCCGAGCAATGTGATAAACCCCCTCATCACAAAATAATGGAAGATACTTTTGGTCTAATTGTCTCAATAAACTATTAAAATTACACATTACTGTACAGACTGTTGAAAATTCTGACAGGGTGGGGTGTAATAGGTAAAAATCCAACACGTTGAATATTACGTTTATCTTCTGTTACAATTGCGTTAAAAGCAGACCACGTTGGAGTTGTTTGTGTGTTGTTTTCTGGCAATAAAGCGTTCGAAATATTCATTCAACTTAGTGACCATGAAAATCTTGTTTACGCAGTAGTTTATACATTTTAGGATCTACTAAAAAATCATCCTTTTTAAATTCTGAAGAAAGAATTATCTTATTAACAGGCTTATAAAAATTTTTAAGCTTTTGGCATTCTAATAATTCACTTAGTGATTTACTCTTCTTATTGACTGATGTATTGGAAGATTCCTGAAACAACACACAAACAGTGTCGTGAGTACTGTTTAAACCTGATGCTGTAGCTTCGTTATGGTAAAAATTATCAAAAGCTCCTTTTGTAAATGTAGTTTTAGTGAAATTACTTGGAATCGAAACATTATCTGAACTTGATTCAATGGTATATAAAGCTAATGCTATTTTACATTTTAATAATTCATCGTATGAAATACTTAGTCCTAAATGATTCAAGCTTTGTATTAGATGTTTACTTTCACAAGTATTGTATATTGCTACGCTATTCATAATATGCAAAGGAGTTTTTGATTTTCTATTTTTGAAAATATAATACATGATTTGAAATAGCGATTTAATTTTTAACTTTTTATTATCAGTCACTTCATCATCATTTTTATTCGAATGATCTTATATACTAGAAAGCTTTCCTTTTTGAATATTAAATAATTCACTAAAAAATATAGCAAGTTCGTTTCGAAATTCCATATTTTTCCAGGATGAATGTAAATTACTTTCATCGAAAAATTTGTCTCTAAGGTCGAAATCAACTTTATTTAATGAATCTTAATCATTGTTGCGGATTGTTTTATAATATTCATTGACTGTAAGCTATTGATAATTGTTTCAAACGATAAGTGAAATGAATAAAATAATGTAAACTGTTTTTTCATAAAATAATGTAGACTGTTTTTTATCCGATGGAATTAAAAAGTGTATATCTTCATTAAAATTTCTTTCTAAATACATTTTAATATTCTTATTCGAAATTTTTGTTTTTGAATGTGATATTTTATTTGCTTGATCGCGAACACTAGATAATAAAAATGTTTCTCCCCTTTTCACTCGAGGTATCAAAGATTCCATAACGTACGAAATAGCTTCATTTTTCTCGAGGAAACGATTTACAATCGATTCTTGGCCTGTTGTTGAATGAAAATTGTTCAACGATTTATCATTTAACGTATCTTATTAAACCGAATTATTAAACGACTCGTCATTTAACGTATCTTGTGAATAATTAAGCGACTCATCATATTGTGTTGATTGTGAATTAAAAGACTCTTCGTAAAATGATTGTGATTGATCGAGTGATACTTCAAAAAACGTACTTAAATCAGCGTCTACATCATCTTTGATGTCACGTGCATATTTTTTTTTCAAGTTTTCTAAAGCAATTTTCATGAAAATATATTTCTTCCGACAAAATCTCGTTAGCATTCTTAATACCCGAGCACCGCGCGGATAATTCATTATTATAAAACTGTAATATTTAAAAAAAATGTTCTGCTCTTTCTAATTTGCAAAACTTTGAAGGTTTTAAACGTAAGTCTATTGTATCACAAATAACGCAGTCTTGTTGTCTTTTTTCTGTGTATACATACCTTGATGGACGATTTACGTTTAAGTTGCGACATCTAGCTTCACTACTCTTATCTGCGTTTTCACTGTTCATTTTTTTATCTTTAATTTCACTTCTATTCTGATTCTTTTTAAATGCACGGGAAACCTTTACCTTGTCTGCGTATGAGCGATAGCAAGAATTACTCATATGATAATAAAAAGTTTTGTCAGTCCTCAAAGCAATAATCCTAGAGTATACAATATCATTCCTCTGACTTGCAACCCAACCAAGTACTGTACAACCTTTTTCACTTTGGGTCACTTTTCCATCATCCAGCTGACAAATAATACACAAGGTTTTATTGAATGTATGTGCATCATTAGTTAATAAAGAATTATTATTACTAGCACACTCCATTTTACAAAAAGGCTTCCGTCACTAGTGAGGGGCTGACTAGACTGAGCTTATCAGGCCCGAGATGCGTGGACTGCACTGAGCGGGTCACCGCACATAAACCTGCAAGTTCAGTCCTGCTGCGTTTAGACGCGCGCGATTGAAAAAAGCACAAGTGTGTAATTCGTTAAAAAATCAAAGGTTATATTATAGTATATATTTGCTTCTAACCATTAATGTTCCCTAAAGGTACACAAACATCGTTATTTAATCATTACCTTGTTAAATAAACAATGATATAATAATATAAACGTCGAGAACTTGTGATATTCGTATTCTACGCCCCAAATGACATGTACATGTGACGTATCACACATTAACGTTATCTCAAAGTGCACAAAAACTGTTAATTAATCATTAAATTGTTAAATAAACAATGATCTAATAATTTAAACGCCGAGAACTTATCATATTCGTGTTCTACGCCCAAAAATACATATGAAAACATAAAGCTACCGTGCCGACTTATTAAATTAAAAATGGATCACTCAGACCCCCCTCAGCGCCCGGACTATGTAGAACGTACGAACGTTGAGTTCTTCGTCGGTCAAGAGTGAAAAATCACCTGATTGATTTGCCAAAAACTAAGTTAGTTGGGCTAGTGTCGATATCGAAACGGATGCGTGTACGCAGTCCTAGTATGACTGTAGGAAGTAGTCGAGCCCAATCCTGGCTATTTCCGTGGCACATAAATAGTAGCGTTCCATCATGCCATTCGAGGTAGAATGATATTAAGTAGTGCGAATCCTGTTTACTCCAAGGATTGAGTTCGAAGAAAAGTCTGGATTCAAATTGGGCAAGGTGCTCTGTGGTAACCGTGCTTGGTGCGCCATATTTATAGATCCAGTGATTGTACAATGCACGGGCCACTGTGGCCGCGGTGGTGTGATCGCATCAGTCCATCTCGTGTATCTGTTAATGATCGTGAGGAGGTGTGTATAACCTTGGCCGTAGGCAAATGGTCCTACGAGTGCATATGATCAAATCTTGCATCTGGAGTAACGAATTGCTTGGGCAAAAATTTGTTGACTTTGGATTGTTGACAAGCTGTACACGCCTTGCACCAAGAGGGAATATCGCATATTGCTCATATTGGGCCTCATGAACTGCTGGTTTGTAAGGCGTGTAATTTCAACGTTACTTCAGGATGCGAAGCTGAGTGGTTGAAAACTTCCCTCTTTTGCTTCTTCGCTACAAATTTTCTCGAGCTATAACTTCAATTTTTGTAACTTTGCTAATAAATTTTCAAAATAACCATTAAAAGCAGGCAATGGTTCAGTTTCCCTTCATAGTTTACTAGATGCAAGTCTAGATGAATAACCAAAAATTAATTACGTGCTGGAAGTATAAGTCCCCATTAGACTACATGTTAAATAGTCAACAATTAAAATGCCCAGAACTTTTCTTCTATGCACCCTAGCTTAACAAAATTTTTTATAGATGTCGTTTACGATAATAACAACTAATCTTTTCAATTTCATCAATATCTGAACCGTATCTCAAACGCGATGTTACTACCTTAATAAATACTATTACTAGTTACTTACTAGTTAGTTAAAATAAAAGTTCAGAGTTTGTGATAATAAAAGTTTAAAATTATAATAATAAACGGTAAAAGTTTATAATGATAAAATAGTTGAACGTTTATTATAATAAAAGATCGAAGATTGTCACATAAAAAAATATTACGATAATATAAACAACCTTTATATTAAAAAAACATGTGTTGTTTATTGATTTTTCCTTAATTTTTTTTAAAGGGTTATTGGCCGTCAAAAGTTACATTCACACACTCCTTTTTTTATTTACGCACTGTTTTCGTTTCTTTACATGCTCTTTTGATAATTAAAATAAATTTTGGTATCGAATTTTACGGCAACAGTACCAAAAAATAACATTCGTCACTCAGCCGTAAGATTCCGCGGACTCGTGTGATTGAGGCAAACTCGAACCGGCTCCGCTGGTCCTCGTACGCTGCGATTATACTCCTGAAATCGTATTTTACGGCCATGTGACGAAAAATACTATGTAGGGATTGATAAAATTTCCTATTCCATTGAATTCGGTATCTGAATTGCCCGTTTTATATTAGGACTCGATTAAATTCAATACTGTTATAAATTATATTTTGTATTACTGTATTAATTTATACCAACAGAACCGGCGGCCAGGTTTTGGCGTGTTATGTAAACTTATTTTATCCGGACACTGTACCATTCTTAACGAGCCATTTGGCTGAGGTGAAAATGCTGTGTTTTCTACCTTTGTAAATTTAAATCTTCGTGCTACTTATTTTATTAATTTACTTGTAATGTTTTACTACTCTCTTTGTAAGTAAAAGTTTCGGTGATCCGAAAATACATATAAATTTCTTTATTAAAGCATCTGTTACTGATGTTGCCGTTTCATCAGGTAGAGACATAAATATTATTAATTGATCTTGATGAGATTAAATATATTTCTTGTTATTTTTAGTAACATTAAACGGTCCTACTATATTCATATCAATTTCATCAAATATTTTAAAAGGTATAGCAGTAATACTCATAGGTATTTTAGTTGTTGTTCTTTTTAGCTTATTTCTTTGATATTATTCGCAACGCTGTATTCTTTTTTAAATATCTACTTTAAAATTTTCCCAATAATATTTATTCTTAATCGTTCTATTAATATCGGAATGTCTCCATATTTTAGTCGCGTGTAAAATTTTAAATATCTTATCTTTTTTATCTATTTCTGTATAAACTATATTATTTAAACAAATTGTAACCTTTACACTAGTCTCCTTAAAAATATCTTTTAAAATTTCTTCAATTTCATTCAAACTGATATTTTTTATTGTATATCTTTCAATTTACTAAATATTACGTAATTCTTTTGCAAAAAAGCTCTTTACTAATTTAAATAAATTATTCAGATTTCTTTGAACTGTTATTGCTGATTCAGCAGTATTCATACATAATACCAAAATGTATTATTTAAATTTTATCACAAAAATATTTTTGTACTCTAATAATTTCTTTGCATTTTCATCTAATTATTCGCCATTATTGTTAATTATAGTATATTTTGATACAAGTGCGTAAATGTTGATTCTACATGAGTGAGAGGTTTGTCGCCCGAACGAAGCGAGGGTGATAAACTAACGAGTGTAGAATCAATTTTCGCAAATGTATCAAACTACTTTTTTTGATACAGGGAGCGCAAAGGCGATTTTAAAAAGTTGCTAAGTACGTAAAATCGCATTTTACGCACACTGTATCAAAAAATGGATAATATTATCCTTGCGAAATTGAATTGCATTGTAAAGACCGAACTTCTGGCAAGAATTGGCTGCGCGACTTCTACAAATAATTATTTATTTATTAAGAAACTAGCATAGGCTCGAGAGCCTTATTGTTACTGAGCGTATTTAGTGTCCGCGTGTACTTTGTGCGGCGGTAGGTGGATTGTCCGGGCTTATTGATTTGACGGACGGTGGTATGTCTGCAGTTATGTAGATGTTATTATTGTTACCTTGCTTGACTTGTGTGAAAATTGATAGGATTGTTTATGGATTATTTATTTATATAATAAATAAGACACTGAAATGTAATTCACTTTTGTTATTTATTCTTTTGAAGCACAATCCGAGTCTCAGTTGATGTTACGATGTTATCATTTACAGCGTCGCGTGTTATGATCTTAAGTACAACGTATTTGTTTATATTTAGGCTATTTAAATTGTAATATCTACGTCGACGATTTACATGGATTGACATAAATTACGCATGGATTCCTCATAGATATCTACGTGGAAAATCCTGACGGATATCCAGCTGGATAATTTAGAATGAAGTAATATAACACATTCTTTAAACAATACTTTTTTATATTTGATGACCATTAATGGAAGTACCATTCGGACAATAACACCAAAACTGGCGTTGTGAGCTCTAAAATTTTTATTTTTTAATAATTTAATCCTCATTTTATTTTTTCGGAAAAACGACACGCGTTCGCCATTTTCCACAGAGAATCCCGATGTACTTAACGCACGCATGAGGTGAATATTTTGTCCTGAAAATAACAAAACGCTCACCTGCACAAAAGGCGCACAAGATAAACGGTTGCAATAGTCGCACAGGAAAATCTTGACGAGGACACTGAACTTGCGAGTCGTTCTGCGATCCAGTCAAGAGTGTGCTGAACATCCCGCCCGCCTTTGTCTAACAAACGAACTAACTACCTGAAACGATCGTATGCCCTTTTATTGCCTTTTTTGATGTGTAAAGGACAAAGACGAGAGATATGATGACGAAGAGAAGTAGTAGCGGTTTTCACAGTATCTACACGGACAAGATCATCTGGACCTGGGTGTACTTCAATAATTCATCCTAACGGCCACTTGGACGGTGGATCATCCTTGACTAAAACAAGTCTACCTACACAAAAATTCTACGTTGGATTTGTTCATTTTTCTCGTTGTTGTTACCGAAGGAGACATTCAAATGAGCAACGTTTCCAAAGTTGATCAAGTATCCGCTGGATGAGTTGAAAACGACTCAAACGATTTTGAGGAACGTCAGCCGATACAGCATCTGTAATCAATGCTGAAGCACTCCCCGTAAGAAAGTTCCTCAAAGGTGAGAGTGGTGTTCACCTACAACCCTTTTCAAATGGTAATTCGCCGACTTCACACCAGCTTGCCACAAATCTCCATAGTGTGGAGCACTAGACGGGATAAACACCGAATCAGTCCTGTCATTCGCAAGAACCGAAGCAACGTTCTGAAAAAATTCCAACGCCCCATGAAACATCGCCTTTAATTCGTTATGGGCTCCATGGAAATTAGTAGCATTATCGCCGTAAAGCTTCTGTACAACAAACCTCCCATCTACCACCGAATCGACGGTATGCACTGATGAAAGTAGCTGTGGTTAGATTGCTCACCAGCTCGAAATGAATCGCACGAGTGGAAAAGTAAACAAACACAACGATGTATCCCTGAAATACTTATTCTCACGATTCTTGGTTATACGAACATGTATGGGACCAGCATAATCCAAACCAGAGATAGCAAACGGTATTAGCATGCACACGATCTGCGGGAAGATCTCCCATCAACTGCTGCGCTGATTGAGGTTTAACACGCTGATACGGGACACACTTATAAATCATGGACTTCGCCAGCTGTTTTCTGCCTAAAATCCAAACTTGCTGCATTAAAACGGTGGACGTTAAAGTAGAACCACCATGCAGACAAAGTCGATGAGCAGAACGCAACAAGCGACTAACAGCTGAGTCCTGATATCAAATCGGTGAATGCTTGCAAAGAAAAGGATTTAATTTACTGAGCCGGCTGCCATTCGGCATTCTCTTACCCGCTTTCAACGACTCAATGTCAACTGCAAAACTGCTCGCCTGAGATATGTGGATAACCGTCCGGCGAGCCTCAGCCAATTCCGAAGCAGTGTAAAATAAGGGAAGCAACTCTTGGCCATACTTATGCCTATGCCTGTTAAGAATCGGCCTTCTGCAAAACGCAATGACGCGGATTAAGCGTTCCAAGGAAGGGAGACGATTTTTCTGCGTATGGAGACTTTGCCGGATCTCCGCTGACTGTGGCCACTGGTCCGGAGATTCAGAAATCCAACTAGGTCCACTCTCTAAATCTGAAAAAGTGAAAAATCACTATTTGATAGTGTATTTTCACTATTTCGAGAAGTTATAATGGTGTAACTGCGAAATAATGAATATTCACATTTTGAATAAGTGAACAAAAAAATTCACTCTATGAAAAGTGCATATACATTACCTAAAATGGTTTAAATGCACTAAACGAATACGTGTTTTCGAAATGACAATAATACAAATATCACCGAAAAAGAAAGTATATATACACTAATTCATACAGCAATTTTACAGGTGATATTATGCAAAATATCACTGAAGGAATAATTGATAACAGTTTGTTGAAATGGTGAAAATGCACTGCTTTCAGTAAAAAGAAAATCCAGAATTTGACTGCTTATAAACATTTTCTAAATTTATAAGAAGATTGTAACGTTCTGGGAATTTGCGAACTTTTAAATATTATATATAAAAATAAATGTGTACGTGGCGCGCAGTAGTCCGGATCGAGAAAAAACGGGACAAATTTGGGCTTAGAACGAGTTTTGAAGGTAAACAAATTCAAAAAACGGGATCGTATTTGTGAGAATTAGAAGAAATAGAATTTAGAAGAAATAAGGATACCGCTTCATTCGATTCCGATTCCGCATCAGGCCATAAAAAATCGCGCAAAGTTGTTGTAAACGAAATTGTGATTTCTGTTAACCCATTAAGGCTCATGCCTAAACCAGCAGGGTAACAATAAAAGTAACTATTGGATCACCTGCTTATTTGAAAAGAAAGTACCCGTGTTTGTTTTTCAAAATTGATTATTTAACAATAATTGTTTAAACAAATAAAAAATAAAATGTGCAAAATTGACAAACTAATAATGTTAATCGATTCTAGAGGAAAAAACAAGAAGAAAACATACAGTAAGTTTTTTTGATTAGAGGCTTAGTTCTTTTGCAATAACGCTATAAAAAATTCACATTCGATTTTTCAAGGAAAAGTTGCTTTAGCCCATGCTTAGGATATTGCGTTTAGATAAAAACAAACTATTGAATCACCTGCTTTTGTAAAAAAAAACATACAGCTGTTTGTTTGTTTTTCAAAGTGCATTGTTTAACAATAATTGTTTAAACAAATAAAAATTTAAGTAGCAAAATTGACAAACAAATAACGCCAATCGATTCTACAGGAAAAAACAAGAAGAAAACGTACAGTACGGTTTTTTGATTAGAGACTCAGTTTTTTTTATAACGTAGTTATATAAAAAATTAGTTTCAATTTTGCTTATCTTTTTTACGATCTAGATTTTTTAGATATTTTTAAATATTTTACTGATTTTTATGGTCATTTTCGTGTAGTTTGCATACGTTTACATGGCACTTTTGACACAAACGAGAAGTTCTCGTTTTACAGTCACTTTTATAGCATTTTCGCAGTATACCATCAATTATTATATGGCTTTCAGCTGGTCAATCTTCGGCAGTATCAAATGATTGTGATGTACTCTCTGTACATAGCCGTTTCAAAGTTCGCCTTGATGAGGAACTCTGTAGGTAATACTCAGACACTTCTACCACAGTAAAAGATTTAAAAATATCTAAAAAATCTAGATAGTAAAGAAGATAACAAGCAAAACTGAAAATAATTTTTTATATAACTACATTATTAAAAAAAACTAAGCCTCCAATTAAAAAACCGTACTGTACGTTTTCTTCTTGTTTTTTCCTGTAGAATCGATTGGCATTATTAGTTTGTCAATTTTGCAACTATAATTTTTATTTGTTTAAACAATTATTGTTAAACAATAAATTTCGAAAAACAAACAAACACGGGTACTTATTTTTCAAATAAGCAGGTGATCCAATAGTTATTTTTATTGTTACCCTGCTGGTTTAGGCATGGGCCTTAATGGGTTAATTGCGGTAATATTGAAAATGGAATTAGACGTGATAATATATGAGGAAATAATCTTAAATTAGGACCCAAAATTAAAATCCTCTTGAAGTAAATTGATTTCTTTCGATTCAAATGGATTCCTTTTGATACAAAAAGAATCTTTTTACCTAAAAAATTTTGAAGCAAAATGATTCCTTTTGTATCAAAAGAAATCCTTTGTAATGTCCCACGTTACTTTCAATAAGTTGTACATTTTTATTCGCACATATTGCTCATAAAAGAGCTTTTGCTGACGAAAATCTTACGATGCCTATGTGTAATCATTTATGTACTCACACAGACAACGTAAATACCACCGATTTAAAATATGCAACCTCAGCTGGTTGCAACACTACGCTTTGCGCCGATCATCCGGCAGAGTGCTTTGACCTGTGAATCTGTACTAATTAAAACACCAATTATTAGCCATCCCCACATCTTTAATTATTAAACTGCTTGCATCGAGTCTGAGGCTTTATAAGCCGCGGAACCGATCCACGCAGTGCCTTTTGTTCGTAAACTTAAATAGTGTAAAGAGTAAAGTCTTGTCCGGCGAGTACAGAGCTGCTCGACCGATCTAGTAAGCATAGAGGGTGTCGAAAGTATTACATCCCGATCTCTAGGGAAATAGACGAATAGCCTATCTACTTTTGTAACGCGTAGTGGATGTTAAAGTAATCCATTCCTATCATATTTGGAGAAGTCAAGTGTTGCCCTTGCCTGACGAACGACAATTCTTAAGCAATAAAGTTCAACTAAAGCACCGTCGTTACATCCGGCGTAAGTGGGTAGACCGCAGTTGTTAACTAAATTTCCTTGTAGCCACGATACAATCGTGTAAAGCATAATTAACTTCAACATCGCCATCTGACACACCAAAGAAGGAGTTGTATTACATCCAGAGTGTGCATAGACGAACGTTGTAAGTTATACAAATATTATATAAATTTAGTATATTTATTGCTTAATAAAAACCGGAAATCATTTATAATAGACTGATGCTTAGAAACCAATAGTTTATTATACCAAAATAAAAAATATATATCCATTACAAGGATTGTTACCTAGAAGCCAACAATCTAATGAAAATGTATTACTTGTATTTTGAATTACTAAAGAACATTGTGTAAAAAATAACGGTTTTATTGTAGTAATCCAAATCGAATTCTTTATATTTCGATTAGTAATAAAAATAACGAATTATGAAACCAGAATAACTTAGTTATACAAGAAACCTATATCAAATACCAATCATCAATGCATCAACATAACCTCCTATAAAGAATCGGAAGAAATTATTTAAAGTTAATAATAAGTAAAAATAGATCAGACAGAAAAATCACGTCACCTGTTAGACATATACGGAAGAGATTCTACAACGCGAGACGACCGCATACGATACAAAGACGATAGTGTGTCGCGCAAAGTTAGCTCATTCCGCGCATCATTCTACTCGCGATAATTATACGATAAAAACATAAACATAATATCGGGCGTGTCAGCTGATAAGAACGTAAGTCTGCAGACAAATAACAAGGTCACAAACTATTATTTTGCTAATTCAGTAACTAAAGGTTTTTGCACCAACGGCTAGTTTCCTAAATAATTAAATAATGATTTGTTTAGAACTCGCGCAGCCCGTCCTTATTAACAAGCACGGTCTTTACACCCTTTACTTCAAGAGAATTTTAATTTTGGTTTCTAATTTAAGATTGTTTTCTCTTACAGCAAGAGGACATTTTTCTGCATGTATACATGTATACATATGTATACTACCAGATTTCACCTTTCAGTAAGACTTGCACTTTAGCAGCATCTTAAAATTGCATTTTTAATATTACCGCAATTAGCAGAAATCGCAATTTCGTTTATAACAACTTTGCGCGATATTTTATGGCCTGATGCGGAATCGGAATCGAATGAAGCGGTATCCTTATTTCTTCTAAATTGTCTCACAAATACGATCCCGTTTTTTGAATTTGTTTACCTTCAAAACTCGTTCTAAGCCCGAATTTGTCCTGTTTTTTCTCGATCCGAACCACTATGTGACGTTTCTCAAAGACTAGAGATTCGAAGATGCGAGCCTGAAGAGAGAAGGCGAAGGACAGATAGCCCTATCGTACATCTCTTGAGCTGCGTGCATCGATGAGAAGCATCAGGGATGCGATACAAGAGCGGTGATAAAGTTTTTCTCCACTTTAGTCATTATAGAGAGTTTTTGATGCGACGGACCGAGCGCAATGTTTACGATGAGCAGTTGCGTTTGCTCAAGTCATCGGAGAGTCTCGAGAGAGCGACCGTAATTAAGACAAGCCTAGACCAAAGAATGGACCTTTTTTTTATTACAGGAAAAGTTTCGGGAATACACACGCTTGCAGCTGTGTACTGATATCAGAATTTCCCGCTGTTTTCAATATAGTAAATATTTATTTAGAATCGTTTCATAACTAACTGTTGTATAAACTATGCAAATTTAGATTTGTATGAATTCGCTTTTAGCAGTAGTTTTTGTGCGATGGTTTTACATGGATAGATATACATATTAATATATTGTTTACAACATAATCAAATCATCAAAACGTATTTTACATAACAGGCAGATAACACAGTTTATTCGTTAATTATTTTAGCACTAAACTGTATACTTTTCGATTTATACAGTTCGTTTTTTGTGCATAATTGAGTTGTTGTTTGTGCATTTTCGTGTTGAGTCATCGAGAGCCACAGTCATAATAGAGAGGGTATGGGCCGACCAAAGGGCCTGCCCAAAGCTACGTAGGAGGTGAGATACAAAAATTTCGTGTAAGTCAGGGAAAGCTCAGATGTAACAGCTTTTCTCACTGGCTAATTTTTGGCATCTAGGTGGAACGAACCCTCAACAACATCGAGGAGGGATTATTCTGGTACCGCCAAACATGACTCTAGATCGTCACTCTGGTCCCGACTCTCCGTAAACTTGGTAGCTTGTTTATAATCGCGCTAAGTACGTACTTTCATTTCATCTTTATATAAATTGGGTACGCACTTTGTACGTTTATTATACGAGCTTAATTTACAATTTGAATTATTTTATTTCGTCTTTAAATAACCAAAACTTTATAAATTTTATTTCAAAACGGTTTTGTTCAATTTATAATACGAAATCTTATCATATTCTCCGTGAAATTCATTAAGTACTCTGTAAGAGTTCTCCAGAGATCGTCAGTAGACTACAGCAGATACAAAAAAAAGTAAGTGAAATTTACAATAACTATCTCAAACTTTGCCTAAAACATTCCTACAACCTATTGCTAGGATACCTAGATCCTATTAACACCGGGTCATTTTGTGAAAGACTTTATTTTCCTTACCTTTTATATAACGAACAATTCAAAACACCCAGCTATTGTACGAAAGTGCAGACTAAAGGTGTAATTAAATATTATAAGCACGGTGGGATCGTTGGATGTTACAAGAGGTTGTATTGTATGTAAAATAATCGGATGATCTAAGTTATACACGTAAAACAATTTGGAAAAAAAATCATAAGTTGGGATTATGTTTAATGTGTCTTTTCGGTTAAAAATCCAGCCATCGCCTTGAAAAAAGTAGCGTTGTACTTGACTATTAACACATATATTATACAGTTGGATGTGGCTGTTTGACTTAGCCCCTTTTCCCTGAACGAATTTCTCGATATCGGTTCCTTCCTATAAAAATTAAATAAGCATTTTTAATCACATTGATTATTTATTTAATATCATTTTTACACGATATATAAATAATAATTACCGGAATTACTTCAAGTAAATTCGATTGCAGTTTCATATCGATAATGTTATAATTACTCTTCGTATTTTTAAGTTTATCGTTATTTTTCTTTGGTAAGCATTGGCTTACCAATGCATTTGAGACTGACAATAAATTGCTTAATATCAAGAGAGTCCTTAGAGGAACCCTAAGTCAAATTAACATTTTAATCAAAAAGCAATTCTAGAAAAATCTGAATCAAAACAAATCACTTGCCATCAACAATTTCTTTAAGCTTATCAATAAAATCTGGTTTGTATGTTATTGCGTAAACTATCGTGAATTCATAATCATCTAAGAGCAGATTAAGGTTAAAGAATTGAACACTTTTTCTTACTATATCGCCATCATAATCCAGAATACGCGGATAAATTTCACATATATTTCGCAATTGTGGGACTTTCTTCCAAAATCCAATTCCTTCAATTCCAAAACGTTTTCTTCATGCTCTCAACGCTCACAGGGTATGTCTCATCAGATGGACAATTAAATTTCATAAATGCAAGCTTAAATAAAAAATTTAATTTTATTAACTATATTTATAAAAATATAAAAAATTGCATTAAAATATTATATTTTATGAGCAAGTTTGTCATCGAGCAAATTAGTAACACTCAAGGTCAATGTTTACTATTTAGCTTTATTTGCATTCACTTAAAATTGTTTCTTTGCTGCATCTAATTGTTTTCTTAGTATCGAAAACTAAGTAATAAGACCGTGAAAAACAGTTTTAAATTCAAGGTTATATGTACGTATCCTAATGGAGATCGGTTGTTTTCGGTAAAGGAAATTCTGTTATCAAGGTTTTTGTAAGTGCTGTTAGTGATTCCATTGGTGGATAACTGCGAATATAAAATTTAATTATAACACATACACGTGTAAAAGGAATCGTATGATTATTTTTCAACTAATACTTGTAGCGGTCAGAGCTACCAATGCCAGGGAGAGAGAGACCCTGGCCGAAGGAATTGAGATTCGACGGTGGGAAAGGAATCGGAACGTTACCGGGGACAATTAGAGCAACCCTCGAATTAAGAGATATAACGATTTATTATAATGCTCGATAGACTCGTACAATTATACTGCTACCACGGACACCTTCTGCCGCGTATTTATAGTCTCCCGCGCTTAACCGCCACAGCTGGGGCGACACCTCAGGGCGTGACCTTAGAAACAAATCCTCGGCTGTAGTTGCTGCAGACTCGAGCTGGTGGGGGATCCTGTGTCCCCACAGCTACTCCCCCTTCAGTGAACTGCTCGGGTTGAGCAGCGAACGTAACTCGCTTGGGTGTCCTTGACTGCGATGATTGGTTTTTATTGTTTGCAGAAGTAAGTGCTGTGTTGTTTGGCGGCTGTGGCGTTGGCTGAAGTGGTACTTGGTCAGGTTGGCTGTGGTCGTCGATTTCCGCATCGTCGGGATATGCTGGAATTAGTTGGTCTGTGGTAACCGCCTGCTCCTGTCCGTTAACCTCAATTATGTAGGTCCTGTCATCTACTCGCCTTGCGACTCTGTGAGGACCGGTGTATGGACGTTCAAGCGGCTTGCGAATTCGTCTACCCTTTTACAGACGTGAGAGCAGGTGCGTAAGTCCTTGTAGAAAAAGGGATGTCGCTTGGAGTGTCTGCACGAATGCAGGTTTATTAGCTGGAATAGGTGAGGATATGAAAAATTCCCCTGGTACTCTTAATGTAGTGCCAAAAAGCATTTCAGCTGGTGATGCTTCTAGGTCCAACTTATGGCTGGTGCGTAGTCCAAATAGAACCAATGGAAGTATGTCCACCCAGGGTTGTGTGCTGCACATCAGAGCTGCTTTTAAAGTTCGGTGGAGTCTCTCATCTAAGCCATTGCTTTCTGGATGGTAGGACGTGGTCCTGATGGTTTGGCATCCGAGCAGCTTGGCTAGTTCCATGAAAAGGCTGGATTCGAATTGGGCTCCTCTGTCCGTTGTTATCTGAAGTGGTGTTCCAAAGTGACTTACCCAGTGCTCGATGAAGGCCTTCGTGCTTGTGTTGGCCTGAATGTTTTGCAGAGGGATTGCCACTGGCCATCGAGAGAATCGGTCAATGATAGTTAGGCAATATTGCATGTCCCTCACCAGTGGCAGCTTGATGAGATCCATGTGGATGTGTTGGAATCGTCCATCAGGTTCAGTGAAGCGCCCCAGTGCTGCTCGATTGTGACGACTCACCTTAGAGAGCTGACACGGTTTACATTGGCGAGACCAGGCGAGAGCGTCCATTCGCAGGCCAGGCCAAATGAATTTTTGAGCCAGCATTCGAGCTATGGCTCTTCCTTCGGGGTGAGACAGTCCATGGATGATGTTAAAGGCTTCCATTCGCAGGGTATGTGGTAGATAGGGTCTCACTATGTTGTGAGCAGTGTCACAGAAGATGCCCTGGCCTTCGATGGTGAGTTGTTGCAGGTTTAGGCTGGACTTGTTGTGGAGATCCCTGAGTTCTGTGTCTTCTGCTTGGGCTTCTGCGATGGTTGCTGAGCTGAGCGTCGTGGGCATAGTAATGGTTGATACACTGCCTGGAGTGATTGAGTCGATTGAAAGATCTTGTACTTCTCTGACTGGAGCTCTCGATAGTGCATCTGCCACTATGTTGTCCTCTCCTTTAGCGTATTCCAGTTTCTGGTTGAATCTGAAGATATACTCCAGTTGTCTGGCTTGTCGAGGTGATGCTTTTTCTGGTTTCTGTGTAGCTGCGAAAGTTATTGGCTTGTGGTCGGTGATGATAGTGAAGTTGTGTCCATCCAGGTTCCTCTCGAAGTGCTTCACTGCGAGGTAGATGGCTAGGAGTTCGCGGTCGTATGTGGAGTAACGAATTTGTGTGGCGCTGAGTTTTTGAGAGAAAAACCCAAGCGGTCTCCAAGTGCCGTTTCCTGTTTGCTGCTCCAGAACTGCACCGACGGCTGTGTCTGAGGCGTCTGTTCGCAAGACCAGCGGTGCTTTGGCATTAAAAAAATTTGTGGCAGTAGCCTCCGAGACGCTGGCTTTGCACTTGTTGAAAGCTTCTTCAGCTGTGGAGGACCAGTTTAGTCGACCCTTTTTGGTCAGTCCCTTCAGCAGGTTGTGTAGCGGGGCTTGAATTTCGGCAGCTCGTGGAATGCAGCGTCGGTAGTAGTTGATTATGCTGACGAATCTTCGGAGCTCCGTGGCTGTCTCGGGTTTTGGGTATTGCTGGATCGCTTCGATTTTGGCGGCTGGAGACTTGATCCCTTCTTTCGAGACCGTGTAGCCGAGGTAAAGTACTTGCGGTTCGCCGAAGTGGCATTTGTCCTTGTTGATCTTGAGGTTGGTTGCCCCCAAGACGTTGAATAGTGATTCTGCGATGCGATGAAAATGTCGTCGGCGTAGCACTTTACGAAGGGTAGGTCACGCAGAATGTGATCCATGGTTCTCTGCATGGTTTTCGATGCATTGCGCAGGCCCATAGACATTCCCAAGAATTCGAATAGACCGAAGGGAGTCGTAACTGCCGTTTTCTCGACATCCTCTTCGGCTATAGGTATCTGGTAGTACGCCTGTTGCATGTCGACTGTGGAGAATACCTTGCCCTCACTGTCCTGTAGGAGGTCCTCGATGAGCGGTAAGGAGTAGCGGTCCGGATCGGTGGCGGCGTTTACGCTCTGGTAGTCCCCGGTTGCTCGTCAAGTACCGTTCTTCTTACGGACGAGTTGCAGGGGGGATGCCCAGCGTCCGGATCCGGGTCTGACGATTTGCTTCTCCAATAAATCTTTGAAAATAGCCTTTGCTGCATCGAGCTTTTCTCCTGAGAGCTTGCGTGGTCGGCAGAAAGTGGGAGGTCCTCATGTGTGGATGTGGTGCTTGAACGGCAGTCTGGAGGTCTGTGCTGGTGCGCTGGTTGGCTCGAATAGGTCTGCGAATTCCTCGAGCAGTTGCTGGTATTGTTTTGCCAGAGGTGCTGCTGAGGGTCCGATCGGCGAGATGCTCAAGACCGAGTGTATGCTTCCTCGCGCTTCCACCGCTGGGGCCGTGATTTTGGTGAGTGAGTCGACTAGGCATTTACGCTTAACGTCGACAAGCAGACCGTACTCCAGGAGAAAGTCGGCTCCGAGGATGGCGTGTGGAACGTCGGCGATGATGAACGTCCATGGCCAGATGCGTCTCGCGCCGAGGTTGAGTGCTAGGTGTTTCTCCCGTATGTGGCGATGGGTGATGAATTTGCCGCGTGCAGGACCAAGGGTTTCCTGTCTGCCTGCGTCGCGCTGTTGCTCTTCGGTATGATGGAGATAACAGAACCGGTGTCTATTAGGAAGTCTGTGTTTGAATTTTTGTTCGTCGTCGTCGATTTTGTACGCCTTGAATGCTATTTCCGCTTGTTGAAACCAACGTGCGGGATTTTTCGGCCAGAATTTATCCAGGGCGAAACGGCTGGTTGCCATCGTAGTGTCTTCGTCCTCGAGCGAATTGAATGTATCCGTTAGCGTGTTGTTGTTGTGAAGGACGGTGGTATCGCCTTCGCGACCGTTGAACGAGTCTTCAAACGCGTCGTTGTCGAGGTCGTTTAGATTGGCGCGCTGAGGAGTTTTGGAAGTCACCTGGGTTGCGGTGCGGTAGGCGCGTTCGGCAGCGGCTACCTCTGCTGCTGATTGCTCGAACTCTGGTGTTGAGATTCCTCGGACCCGCGGTGACTGTCGTATTTCCAGCTTCGGATTGAGGGGTGCGGTGCTTCCACGACCTCGTCCTGACATTCAGAGCTCCCGGAGTATGTGTCCTCGTGGTGGCTGAATGTTTTCCCTTGTTGCTGGGTGTGGTTACTTCCTCCGATATTCCTCCGATTTCCGCTCAAGATTTGTATTCCGCTTGTCAGTCGTGTTCAATTAGGGGTCACCAGTTGTAGCGGTCAGAACTACCAATGCCAGGGAGAGAGAGACTCTGGCCGAAGGAATTGAGATTCGACGGTGGGAAAGGAATCGAAGCGTTACCGGGGAGAATTAGAGCAACCCTCGAATTGACAGATATAACGATTTATTATAATGCTCGATAGACTCGTACAATTATACTGCTACCACGGACACCTTCTGCCGCGTATTTATAGTCTCCCGCGCTTAACCGCCACAGCTGGGGCGACACCTCAGGGCGTGACCTTAGAAACAAATCTTCGGCTGTAGTTGCTGTTTGCGCCGAGAGACTCGAGCTGGTGGGGGATCCTGTGTCCCCACATACTCACCAACTACCATCATAGGCACATACTAATTCTGCTATTAGTAATCGAATTAATACGCACATCTGTAGTTTTCGGTGAAAGAGGTTTTGGTTGCTTCAAATAACGCTGGTCCTTGTGTCGTTATGGAACTGTTCTACAGTTCCATAACGCTAAACGATCAAAACAGTATATCACTATGTTTGGAAAATGTGAAATTGTGATATAATCATCTAAAAATCGAATTATGTATTAGTAATTTAGCGCAAAAAAATATTTACCGTATACTCATTTGGTTTCACTTAGCAGGATCTTTTGTTGGAGGAATTTCTTTTAGAATTTTGTCTGATATTGGAAGTTTTTAGATCTTGACCAGGTTTCTCATTGGTCGCATTTGATGTTTTTTTAGTTGTGCTTTTGCTGTTTTCGTGTTTTGACTTATGAGTATGCGAAGAAGTTTGTTCCGAAGCATTAGTAAACTTTTTATGCGAGGGTTTGGTTCGTTTCTTATTTCTATCATTTATATTTATTATAGAAATCTCTTTGGAATTTTTGTCCAAAGAGTTCCAACTCCTGTTTTGCAGGAGTGAGTTGGCTTAACTCGGCATTGGTATCAGCAGCAAGTTTACGTTTTGGAATAGTTACCTAAAATTAATTTTCTGTAACTTCTTTTCTATTCGGTATGTTTGAAATTGTACCACAGTTATAAAAGAAATATTTATTTAAAAAATCTCCATTTTTGATTCTATAGAAAAATATGTTTGCAAACAAATTCACATCAAGTACTTACGGCTTGATCTACTTTATTCTTTTCTACAATTTTTAGCAATTCTATTTTTGGTCCCATTTTGATTTTCAGCGTTGTTAAGCCATAATCATTTAGTTCCAAAAACGACTCTCCATTCACATATTCGTCTGTAGATTTTAACAACAACTTTTACGAAATTATTCCGAGCTATGAATTAGAAGAAAAGAGATAGCAAAATATTTGACAAATATGAATAGCAACAGTTGATAAACAGAAAAATGTATAGTAAAAAAGATAATAAGCTACAAGCACTGCTAAACACGTGCTCTGTTTACCGTGCATTGAGTAAAAATAAATATGCATTCGATCATTTTCAATGCCTTCTCCAAATTTAAAGTCAAGTAATATAAGAAAGAATAAAAACACAGAGAGCAAAAAGCCGAAAAATATTTTAGTAAGAAAATTAGAGAAACAAAGCAAAAGCTTGAACTATAAGCTGTACTATTTGAAAAGCTTACCCCAAAATAGTCATAATATAATGTGATGGACACTAATGTACAGATAATTTGTACGCGTAGTTCAGTGATTGAATGGATTACGTATAGTGTAAAAGTTTAGATACTTTAATAAATGCATGAAGATCATCATTATTACCAAATTGTATGTAATACGCATTAAGATCTGGGTCGAATAAGAGTGTCGTTAAAACAGAAATAAATAGAAACTAAAAAACTAATATTTTCATACTGTAAATACCTTACTTTATATAAGGACGGGCTGCGCAGGTTACAAATAATTATTTAATTCGTGAAAAATGACTGTCGGCTCGAGAGCCTTATGTTACTATAGACTGATATTTTACGGACTGTTTTCTGTCCGCTTAAGCGGGATCTAAGCGCTTAATAGACGATGCGTACTATGGATAGCACTCGTATTCTTGCGCCAGGTACAGCCGTCGCTACAGCTCGTAATCCAGGACGGTGTGTTAGTAAAAGAAGAGTTCTACGGCTACACTGTGCATAGAGTTTCAGCGGGTTATAAGCGCTTAATAGACGATGCGCACCGCTTCGCAGCACTCGTATTCTATAGCTGGACACCCCGTCTCGATCATTTGATTCTCGTAAAAAGGCGCTGCGTGGATCGGCTCCTGGTCTTTTAAAGCCTCAGTGTCGATACAAGCAGTTAAGAAATTAAGATGGTAAAGATCGCGGTAGTCCAATCAGCATTTGCCACTCAGAAGGAGATCACGTACATTTGGCAATCATACGCGCGCGAGGAGTGCTGACTCGCAGGTTAAGTCACTCGCTCTGATTTTCAGCGCAAGGTATTTTGTAACTGACGAGTGGTTGCGCTGTCTTAATCGGTAGGCATCGTATATGATGTACATTCCATGTACATTCCATGTCATAGACACATACATTTTATATTATCATACATTTTGACACATATACATATCCGCCCACATACATATTAACATACATATAAAGACGAACATATACATGTGCAACTACTATAGCTGCGTAATATGACATGGGACGTTACAATACTATTTATTATTGTACTGTTAACAGAAGTTAATCTCGTATCTCTAATTTACTTAATACTGTTACATTTCTTATGAAATCCTTTAATTTATTTTTAATTGTAACTTTTCCAACTGTTAGCTCTTTGAGATTATTCGATAGTAGGTTGAAGATTTTCACAGTCATGTAGTAGCTGCTTGTCTTACTTATAGATTTATTAGTTTTTGGCAAACATATGCTCTTATTCCTTGCAGTTTTCGCATTTTTACTATAAATATCTCTTAATTTCCTATAGTGATATGTTATTGCTTCAATTTGGAACAATTTCCTAACTGTTAGAGGGTAATTTTTCGTTTCAAAATAATTTCTATTAATTATTTTTAATAGTTTCTTCTGTATCGAGTATTTACAATTGTTATACGCCTAGGGCCTGGAAGAATGCATAGTCGATCATCGTTAACGTTTTTCCATCCATTATATTTTTAATTTTTGCAAAGACGTAAATTAAATATCTTGCTCTTTTTACAATTGAGTCAATGTAAATATTCCATTTGATATTTTAGTCAAAATGTAGCCCTAAATATTTATGGTTTTCAACCCTATTTATTATGTTGCCATCAATATTAATATTTATATCGTCTGGAACACTATCACAGTAGTTGCCGTAGGTTATATATACTGTTTTATTTACATTTAGCGATAGTTTATTTAACTTCAGCTATTTTGCGGCTTTGCTAAGGTAAACATTCATCTGGTTTTACGCTGCAGACCACGAATCATCATTCGAGATGATGACTGTGTCATCAGCATAAGTCATTATAGAATCTTTTAGCATATCTATGAGTAGGTCATTTACATATAAGATAAAAAAAAAGGACCTAATATGGTTCCTTGTCAAACACATATGGAAATAATTTTGGAGGATATTATATTGGATAAATAAATTGGAAATTATTGATAAGAATCAATCATTATTGAGGATAAATATTGGAGAAAGAAATTGGAAGGCACATCTTCTTCCATATTTGTCTAACTTATCCAATAATATTCTGTGTTCAACAGTATAGAATGCTTAAGCTAGGTCTAGAAATGTCGTTATTATTGGTTTGTTTTTGTCTAGGCTCTTGTATATAATATCTGCAAAACAGTCAAGTGCATCTCTTCCTCCTCTGTCTCTGATAAAACCAAATTGTTTTTTTGATATTATAGTATGCTTACTATAAAAATAAACAGTCTGCTATATATGTGTAACGTCCCATGTTCATAAAAGATAATTATATGTATGAATATACTGTATACAGAATGATGTATGACGGCGTGTATGTGTACAGGCGCAGGTATACGACGATAATCACAATGTAAGCATTTCCGCAACCGCGTTTACGACATCAAACGCGTCCCACTAATTAAACCAACTGACCCCCGAGTCAGCAATCCCAAAACCTACTTATTCTGCACCATCACCAACCTATATTGTAAGACACTTTCGGTGGCGATCAGTGATTGGTTATTACCCTAACATTGAGATCATCCGCCAAGCCTTATAAGCCCCGCACTCAATCCTCATATTGCCTTTAGTGAAGTCTCTTTTTACAAGGACAACGAGTGTTGTACCTGCTGGACCTGGTGTGTGAATACGAGTGCCGTTTAGTCCTTCGCGTCGTCTATTGGGTGCTTAGAAACCACTCAAACTCCGTGGAAGCTAACCGGTGGAATTCTTCATACTCTGGACGTGAGTTGGTACAGTACGAGGCTTAAGGACCGTCAACCTATCTGGCGTTAGCTTCGGCAGCTTACACCGAGAGAAATTTCGAAGGCTCAGCGCTCCATGTTATTGCGGCCGTACAGATCTCTATCGATCGAGTGTTTTGCCGTCTATTCTCGTCGTTCCCGAATCCCGAAATTTCCCGAACTCTGGCGCTACGAACATAAGCGTCTACCGCTTCGACTTTCGAGCTCCAGCCGACACGCTATAGTATCCAAGTTTCGAGGTCTGAGACTGCGAAGCGTCGAGTCCCTGCGGTACGGAGAATCTTGGAGTCCCCACTCTCGCAATTCGACTGCTATTAATACCATGTCTCGCTCCATACATGCACGAGAATCGTAGAGTATCTATACTTCGAATTCGAAGCCGAATCATTCGTATTTAGAGGGGACAGAGTACAATATTATTCGTGTTCCCGTACCTTCGGAAGTATCGAGCGCTGAGCCTTCGAAATTTCTCTCGGTGTAGTTAAGGAACTTACTCTCGACACGCCACGGAACCATCCGTGTAGGATAATACTAAACACCGCCCAGTCATCGACCGTGCAATCTACTAGTAGTGTCCGAACGGGATTGTAAGTCGAACCAATATAGAAATAAGTAAATACGTAACATTAAGAACAAACATAAAGATTAGATTAAAACATCTGTGTAACATCTGTATCAAAGCATTGGGCCTTCGTCTAAATAAAGTCATAACAAAGAAGTACCATAAAGAGACAGTTTATTAGAATCATAACCTACTTAATAGTAACAGAAGACTCTCGAGTCAAGGCTAGTTCACCTATACTCAAATAAATAATTATTTGTATATAGAAACTGCGCGGTTCAGCATAGTAAATCAGAACCTTACAAATGGCATCCCTTGTGGGGAACTAAGCCATTGTTACTAAAGTACCAACTGTCTCGTTTAGAATTTTCATTATTAAGAAGAAATTTAGGAATTTTTTTAGACGAAATAAACCATAATGGCGTTTAATCAAACTAGAGAGGAAATCTTAAGATTACCCAACTTAGAACAAAGAATCAATGCTTTAGATCAATTTTATAGATTTAAAGAGGCAGAAAGAGAAGAACAATTATTAGAATTTTCACGTAGTATATTAGAGTCAAATAATTTTCGGGCAGTGGAAAGAGCAACTCAACATCTTGCAGATTACGATGGAACGAACATGAATCTAAAAGAATTCTTACAAGATGTTGATAACTGCTTTACCATGATTTCTACAGATTCAGAAGCACACTTTTTAAGAATCGTTATATCAAAATTAAGGGGTAAAGCCAGACAAGCCTTGGAAGGTAGCACATTTAAAACTTGGAATGATTTAAAATCGCATTTAAAAGACTGCTTTGCACCGCCCCGCACATATAGTTATTACTTACACGAAATTCAATCATCTTCCATGAGGCAGGGAGAGAATATTCGACAGTTTTACGGTCGAATAAACGCGCTAGTTAATGCCGCAATTAACGCCGCGTTGGAAGTACTGGGAAATAACGTACAGCGAGATCATTTAAAACCTCAGATCGAAATCATCGCCTTAGAATCATTTATTAATGGATTACCAGATGGTTGGAGAACCCGTATTATCGAGTTAGCACCAGAAAAACTGGATGACGCGTTCGCGTTAGCATCGAAATATGAACGGGGTAAAGTAACCATGTATAATAATCATTACTCCAATCCACGTATTCATCAAGTAAGTCATACACAAGATCGAAGTCCACATGGTTCACGGGATTCACCCCATGGTTCAGGAGATACATATGAAAGTATACATCAAGTAAGAACATTGAATAATGAGGAAGGAGATAGAGGAGGGCAAAGAAGAGTGAATTTTCATGATTCTACGCATAATAGAAATGAGATTTCTTATTCAATAGACCGGGATGACACCTATTTCCCAAAAATGACTTTTGAAGGAGGCAAGATACACGCACCACCACAATTGAGTTATAAAAAGCCAGTACCCGAGCCTATCAAACATCCAAGTATACTCCAGAGGGAATATACTGAGAATACTATGGTGCCAGTAAGACCACCAGTACAAAGACATGTTATACCACCAGAGGCACCATTATATCTGGATTACAGACCCTGTAACTGTGCTGCATGTTATATATACTTTCAAAATCAACAGAGAGCCGGATATTGGTACCCACCTCAAAATGGAGGCTACCAACATCAAAATCCACCAACGTGTACGCACAGACCAGTCCCAATGCAGGAACCATGTCACCATCAAGAATCCGCAATTAACAGAAATCAAGACTATTACGGAGAAAAGCCGAAGTCGCCAATCCCGTTTTGCAGTGGAAATAAAAATCATTTAAACTGGGACAACGCTCACTGGAAGAACGCACCAGTGAGCGGGACGACTCCACAGCGTTCAACCAGTCCCGGCCCCACAGCCAAGTCGGGAAACCAGCCCAAGTTATTCGACTCACGTCAAGAGTCGAATCCTCGCCCACAATAAAATTAAAAATAGAACAACTGGCAGTTCCAGAAGCCTTATGTGTAGTGGATACCGGAGCCCAAATCAATGCAGTAAAAGAAAATGCATTGGGTCCTAATGCTATAGTAGACCAAAATGACGTGATCTCTATACTAGGTATTTCTCCACAGGAGGTAAGGACTCTAGGAACTGTAAAATTAAAAATCTTAGGAAAGGACCATTTATTCCACGTGTTACCATCTAGCACGCCACTATCAGAGGAACTTATATTGGGTAACCCTTTTCTACTTGTAGAAAAAGTAAATATCATGTTTGGAGAGGGAGTACTAGTAACAGAAAGTCATCCGATAACACCCGTTCCCTTCGTTCATAAACTAATACCAGAAACTAGTGAAGATAAACATCCAGAGGAAGCATATCGAAACACGGAAGTAAAAAGAGTTCAGATTGAACCTGAGTTTGAATTTCCATATGCCGAACGCGAGATAGAACCGGAATCTATAGATACAGTAAATTGGAATTTTAATTCTAAAGGTTTTAAATCCAATGGTAAAACTGTATTTAAGTTACCGGCCAGAGCAAAAGTTCCTATAAGAATTCCCGCAACTAAACATTCAGCTAAGGGCCAAGCCTACTTAAAACGAATAAATACCGTCCCAGGAGTTTTTATAGGAGAAGCCGCCGTTAAAAATAACAAAGGCTACTGTTATGTAATGGCCACTAATACTCTACCTGACCCAGTCGAAATAGAAATTACTCCACAGCCATTGGAAGCATTTGACTTTTACGATGACTTGGAGGATGACTACGAGTTTCCATTAGAAGGGGAACCACCTAAAGACGAAGAAGACCGCGTAAAAACAATCTTGGAAAAAGTTTTAACCAACTATCACACTAGACCAGAAAGAACGCAGATTAAGAAAATAGTAAAAGAATATTCCCATCTGTTTTATTTGCCAGGAGATCCGCCACCAAGAACATCATGTGTTAAGCATAAGATTAGGACAACCGATGAAGAACCCGTCAAAGTTAAGTACAAGAGAGGACCAACAGGACTAGATGACGAGCTTTTTAACCAAATACAAAAACTTTTGGAAGCCGGTATAATCAGGCATTCAAAGAGCCCATCTTGCAGTCCTATTCGAATCGTACCTAAGAAACCAGGACCAGACGGAAAGAAAAAGTACAGGTTGGTAATTGACTACCGAAAGTTAAACGCGAAAACCATCAAGGACGCATATCCACTACCTAACATCATGGAAATCCTTGAGCAGATTGGAAGAGCAAAATATTTCTCAGTTTTTGACCTCGCCATGGGCTTCCATCAAATAGAGATTGACCCTGGGGATGTTGAGAAAACTGCCTTTAACACCAAATACGGCCATTTTGAGTACCTATGTATGCCCTTCGGCCTTACCAACGCGCCTGCAACCTTCCAAAGGCTCATGGATTGCGTCCTAACAGGTCTACAAGGATCAGAAATGTATGTCTTTTTAGATGATATAGTGATTTATGCAAATTCTCTCGAAGAACATGAGGAGAAAATCGCTAAATTGTTTGAAAGGTTGTCAGCGGTAGGCTTAAGACTACAAATGGATAAATGCCAATTCCTTGTACCAGAAATTAATTATTTAGGTCATATCATCGATAGTAATGGAGTAAGACCGGACCCTAAGAAGTTAGAAGCCGTTAAAAACTACCCGAGGCCAACTAACCAAACTGAAATTCGACAGTTCTTAGGATTAGCTGGTTATTACAGAAGGTTTATCGAAAACTTCTCAGAGAAAGCAGGGCCCATCAACGCCCTATTAGCCAAAAACGTAAAATGGAAGTGGGAATTAGAACAAGAACAAAGTTTTAAGATCTTAAAAGAAGCACTTTGTGAAGCCCCTGTACTAACAATAGTGGATGAGAGTAAGCCTTTCATTCTAACTACGGATGCAAGTGATGGAGCTATAGGTGCAGTCCTAAGTCAAGGTGAACCAGGACAAGAACATCCAATCGCCTATATGTCCAGATCTCTCAACAAATGCGAACGAAATTATTCTACCACAGAAAAAGAATGTTTAGCCGTAGTAAATGCCATAGAGTATTTTAGCCACTACCTTTACGGTAAACATTTCACCGTCTACGGAGATCACGAACCATTGACATGGATTGAATCATTAAAAGATCCAGTCAGTAGGTTAAATCGTTGGAGAATGAGATTACGAGGTTATTACTATACTTTCAAGTATAAACCTGGTCGTCTAAATGTTAACGCAGACGCCCTTTCCCGCAATCCAGTTGATAGAGACCAACTAATTAAAGAAGATGAACAAGAACAGGGGGGGGAGGTACGAGTACTGCCTATCCTACCTAAGCCGACTAAAACTTCTTTAGCCAGACAGAATCGTACTCAACTACAAAGCGAAAACGAAACCTCTAAAGAAGGAGTTAAACATCGAAAGAAGCCGGGTCGTAAGGAAGGAATCAAGCTTGATAACCCCACTATCCCTTTAGGTATGGAGGGAGGGCAAGCCGACCTAGAAGCAAGTACAATCGCGAAGAGGCTTAGAATGAGGAAGAACGAACCAGCCACTACAGAAAAGAAAACAGTAGTTTTTGCAGAACCCATAGTTTCCGAACCACCATCAATGAGTGAAACAGATAACTCAGAAATAACCAACTCAATCGAGAGTAGTATTGCAGAATCTTCCGATGCTCCACCAATACCACTAAGCAACAAATCTTTGCTTCCCAGCCTGTTGAATCAAGATACAGAGTCAGAAGAGGAAACTGATTCTACTATGGCCAAGTCAAACGAGGATCAAGGTGAAAGTGAATTTGATGAAATAATATTGAATAAACCCAATAAGAACAAGAGTAAAAATCCCAACAACAAAAAGAATACTAATCCTAGACAAACTAGTCCAGAAATTGAAACAAAATTTAGAGATTCTTCATCATCAAGTGATGACAAAGAGTTAATAAACCCAAAATTACAATCTACTATGAGACGATCAATGCCAGGTCAACTCATGGATAATTCAGAACTACAAGAATTATCTAGCATTGAATTAAACAAAAGTGCAAGGGAAAAAGAGATTAATCCTAATGGAAACCCAAGCGAGACTACAAATAACCAACCACTCTCGATGTGCTGGGATAATTTCTTAGAGCTCTATCATGAAACTCCAACTGAGAACTGGGACCTCATGAAAGATATTGAAAGCTCATCACCCTTACAACAAGGAGAGAAAGCGAGTTCAGAACCACCTACATTACTAGGAGAAGCTTCACAGGCAGTAGTCCCCAGCAGCACTGTGAGAGAATGGATGCTAGAATACGCAGATACTCAGTCTAATCCAATTCGTTTCAAGTCACCTATAAAACAACCTAGAGCATCTTCTACTGCTTGGACTGAAGAGATGGCCGAAAACACCAATTGGCATCACCTCTCCACAATAGAACAAGAGGATAGTGAAGAAGAATCGGAGGATGAGATTAACGAAGAATTAAGAAAAAAATTATCTAAACCCAAAAAACAAAATAATCCACCTAAAACGACAAAAACAATAATAACACCCACAAGCGGAACACTTACCAACAACCATAATACTTCTTATATAAATAGTAAACCGAAGGAAGACAGTACAGCTCCAAGATTAGGAAACACACCAACATCTGTATTTTTCGACTATGTAGATTCAGATGTGAACTTGAGAGAATCATTAAAAATTTTAAAAACTAGAGAATGTATAACATATCTAAAAGATAATATAGTACATTTTATTTCAAAAGATTTAAGTTTATCATATGGAACTAACAAATTACTTATTGATGTAGAAGCTATTTATCGCGATGAATTATCGAAGGCCAAGATAACCATCGGTGATGTAATAGTTACCCAAAATAGAAAAAGATTCATTTTCAGTTGAGTTATTTCAGATAAAGAAAAAGACGAAATTATACCAGATAACTTATCGAAATGTTTAAATACATTAGCAAACGAAATTAAGAATAAAAAGTTAAAGTCTTTTAGATTAGCTAGAAGCGGAGAGCTAACTGACACTCTTCCACGAGGGGTATTATTAAATAAAATTAAGGAAAAACTGAAAAATTTACAAATAGCAGTAACGATATGTTACGGTGAGTGTAAGATACTAGCCCCTGAATACAAGTTAATAGTTCTGAACGATTACCATAATAGTTTGTTTGGAGGACATCGTGGTATGGGAAAAACCTATAGAAGAATAAGAGAACGATACTATTGGAAAGGAATGAAAGAAGATATACATGATTTCGTACGCAAATGTGAAATCTGCCAAGAACAAAAGCTGGTTAGAGTAAAGACAAGAGAACCAATGGTAATAACGGATACACCAAGTGAAGTTTTCTATAAAGTAGCCATAGATACAGTTGGACCTTTATGCAAATCTACGCAAGGTAACGTGCATATACTAACTATGCAGTGTCAGTTTTCAAAATTTTGTATAGCAGTACCAGTGCCCAACATCAAAGCAGATACAATCGCAGACGCTTTGACCCGACACCTTTTTGTACATTTTGGAGTACCTAGAATAATTCTAAGCGACCGAGGACGCAGTTTTCAAAACAATCTATTGTCACAGTTATCCGAAATTTATAATTTTAAATTAAATACTACGACTGCATACCATCCACAGTCTAATGGATCCTTAGAAAGAAGTCACGCTGTCTTAGCAGACTTTCTAAGAAATAAATCATCAAGCAAACAAGATTGGGATAAAGTAATTCCCTTTGCTATTCATGAGTATAATACATCCGTACATACATCAACGGGTTACACTCCTCATGAATTAGTATACGGCAAACCAGCCCGTACACCCAATCGTTTGCCGAACGAATTCGAATTAGAAACTTACAACGATTACATACAAGAACTAACTGAATGTTTGAGAGATGCACAAACAGTAGCCAGGAATAATCTCATACAATCAAAACATAAGAACAAGGAGTACTATGATAAAAAGGCAAGACCTTTACAGATTTCTGTCGGAGACGAAGTGAGAGTATTAAAGGAACCCAGATATGGGAAATTAGATAAATTTTATAATGGAAAATTTTTTGTAAAAGAAATTAAAGACAATAGTAATGTCATAGTAGAATCATCTAATGGAAAACTTATAGTAAAGCATAAAGATAAGTTAGAGAAATTTTATCGCTGAGTAGACCAGACAAGACCACTACAAATTCAAGACACGGTATTTTAAACTTACCGATGTCCAAATTATTCTCCTTCTTTCGACTAAATGATCTTGGTAGTAATTAATTTTTACGCAAAAGGAAGCAGCATAGGATCGTGGGTTCAATGTAATTACTGGAATAAAACTCTATTTTTGAAAGAAATTTTTTTTCACTTAAAGATAAATTTTAAATAAAATTTATTATCTTAGAAAACGTAACAACAAATACATAAGATTAGGCAAACAAAACAAGAAAATAAGCAGTTCATTTTCGGCCTATTGTCTATCTCTATCTATTGTCAGCGAACTTAGCATTGCGGCTACTACCATCCGAAGCCAATGCACTCGCGCTCACGTGTTGTCAGCTCGCGCCGAAACTTACACAGCACGCGCGTATATGTAGGCGTGACGAAAGCACGAGTTCGCGCCAAAGCGCGGTAACGCCTGCCACCGAGCGGATACTTGAAGAATCAAAAAGACCCATCCAGGAATGCGACCCACCGAGGAATGCAGTACGTCACACTCGCAGTCAATACTATACCTATATATATACAGCGAGTATGTATATAACGTATGGACATGCGAGTATATATATCAGTATACATAAAGACGGGTAAGAGTATATATAAGTATACATAAGACCAGTTATACTTGCATACAGGCTTATACCTACACACATGCACTTTCCAATCTAGCGGACTTACAATAAGACCACACAGGGGTTCATATTATACAAATACTAAACATGCGGAATGAACAATTTAGCAACAATTGGCACTATTTAACAAAATAATAATAATTTCGGACTTTTAGCACTCGACCGCACATTAGGAGGCAAAATACACTCAAAAATAAGTAGCAACAATCAAATGTTTATAGGCCTGTAACTCGAAAAATTACAGTACGAAAATTGTTATTTTTGTACCTAATTTGTTAGTTAAGGATACTCTATCGACCCACGAAAAAAAGGGGGAAAATTATAAATAAATAAATAAATAAATAAAAATTATGGTCGGATTCGAACCAAACCTTTTTGTATTTTAGCAATTAAGAATCCCCGAACTAATAATGTAATAAAAGTTAGCCAAATTGTTTATATTTACATTGTTATTCTGCAAATAAAGTACGAAAAATCGCAATTATGATCGGATCGGAACAAAAATTTTTACAACTAGGATTAGAGATCAAAATACCGAAAATTTCTTTTTAATCACTTATTAATCTTCCGAGTTAATGCATATGTCAGCATTATATTATTAACTTTATGAAAAGTTCTTAAACAACATACTTATGTAACAACATATTGTGAATGAACATCGCACGTTTTTTTTTTTCTTTTTGCACCAGCACCCATTGCTGGGGACAGCAATACTCTGGGGGGGAGGTGTAACGTCCCATGTTCATAAAAGATAATTATATGTATGAATATACTGTATACAGAATGATGTATGACGGCGTGTATGTGTACAGGCGCAGGTATACGACGATAATCACAATGTAAGCATTTCCGCAACCGCGTTTACGACATCAAACGCGTCCCACTAATTAAACCAACTGACCCCCGAGTCAGCAATCCCAAAACCTACTTATTCTGCACCATCACCAACCTATATTGTAAGACACTTTCGGTGGCGATCAGTGATTGGTTATTACCCTAACATTGAGATCATCCGCCAAGCCTTATAAGCCCCGCACTCAATCCTCATATTGCCTTTAGTGAAGTCTCTTTTTACAAGGACAACGAGTGTTGTACCTGCTGGACCTGGTGTGTGAATACGAGTGCCGTTTAGTCCTTCGCGTCGTCTATTGGGTGCTTAGAAACCACTCAAACTCCGTGGAAGCTAACCGGTGGAATTCTTCATACTCTGGACGTGAGTTGGTACAGTACGAGGCTTAAGGACCGTCAACCTATCTGGCGTTAGCTTCGGCAGCTTAGTTAAGGAACTTACTCTCGACACGCCACGGAACCATCCGTGTAGGATAATACTAAACACCGCCCAGTCATCGACCGTGCAATCTACTAGTAGTGTCCGAACGGGATTGTAAGTCGAACCAATATAGAAATAAGTAAATACGTAACATTAAGAACAAACATAAAGATTAGATTAAAACATCTGTGTAACATCTGTATCAAAGCATTGGGCCTTCGTCTAAATAAAGTCATAACAAAGAAGTACCATAAAGAGACAGTTTATTAGAATCATAACCTACTTAATAGTAACAGAAGACTCTCGAGTCAAGGCTAGTTCACCTATACTCAAATAAATAATTATTTGTATATAGAATTACTGCGCGGTTCAGCATAGTAAATCAGAACCTTACATATGATTTTCTTAAAGATTTTAGCTATATTTGAAATTAGTAATATTGGCCGATAGTTTGCATTACATGTGCTATCTCCAGACTTGTAAACTTGTACGATATGAGCTCGTCTTAGCGCGTCCTGCCAAACTGATTGCTGTATACTTAGGTTAAAAATATGTTCCAAGGGATTTGCCAGGAATTTAGCAATGCACTTAATTGTACTTGCAGTGACGCTATCAACCCCATCAGCTCTTTTCTTTATTTGGTTTATTATGCTATGAATTTCACCGATATTGGTTGCCTGTATAAATATTGACTCACTATTTCTGCTGGCAGTTTTAGTTGATCATTACACTGATTGTTGATTTGATCACTTAAATTTATTCCAATTTGACTAAAATAGTCATTCATTTCGTTCGCTATATTTGCCTTATATACTATTTTTTGATTATTCATCACTATACAATGAGGCGAATTCATTTGTTTGTTACTTTTGCCCACTTTACTGTTTATGATGCTCCATAGCTGTCTTGAATTATCACCACTTCTTCTTATTTCGTTTTTTTTTAATGTGTATTTTGCATCTTTTATTATTTTATTCAAGATTTTCTCATAGCTTTTATATTCAAGTTTTAAAGTTGTATTTGTAGGATTTTTTTCATTATATAAGTTTTCTTTAGTTAAAACACTAATATTGCCTCCGTTATCCATTTTTGTTATGTTTTTGTTACAAGCGGCTTTTCTATGTATCACTTTAATGAGTTCATTTAATGTAAGGTTTTGGACTTGCAGTCTCAAATAGGAATTCCATTTCATTTTCTTTTCATATTCCTTTAACTTTCTATAATTTACATATGTTTCTAGCTCATCTTGTATATTTTGTACCTTAAGCTGATCGATACTTATTATAAACGGATAGTGGTCATTGAATGGAGTGTACAACTTAAAAGACTCAACTTCAACATTTCAATTCTTTGCCAAACAATTATCAATACAAGAGCCTTTTTCCTTGTCTAGAGAGGGCCTTGTTACTCGTCAATCTATATTTCTAAAGTTATTTAAAAATTCTTGACTTATTGAGATTGCATCTAGATTATTATTTTGTACATTATTTTCCATTATATCTATATTAAAATCTCAAATTATACAATGGTTTTTAATTATAATGTGCTTAGATAGACATTTTTTGAAGCTATGTAAAAAAGCTCGAGGTACATCATGGCACCTGTATACAGGGTGTCCCATTTTAATTTACCACCCCCTAAAACTGGTTAATAATTTGCTCTGAGAAAAAAATGTTTCAAATAAAATTTGTTGGGTTCGAAGGGGGGCATCTTTTGGCTATTTTAGCTGCGACCTTGAACATGACCTTCAAGGTCATTTGAAAGTCAAGACCAAATTTTCATATGAAATGTGCATATTTTTATGGCGGATTCGGATTCTACTAAAAAAGAGAAACACTTTTTGTTCGAATCATTTTTTGAAAAAATCCCAAATTTTTGTAGTAAACGGCTTTAAAAAAGTTGAAAAAATCACTAGATATCTCTTATTGCCCCACCCTTTAAAAGAAGTTAAAAATTTTACATTTTATCCGAGGAATTAGAAACGTACACAATTTTACAAATTTAAGTCCAAGTATGACCTTAGCCATGAACTTGTCCTTAACCAACAAGGTCATTCGAAGGTCAGTCAATTTATTTAACGGTAATCCTCAATTTTTATTCCGGCAATTGAAGCTTGGCTATGACCTTGACTTCGAACTTTAAATTCATTTTAAGAAAGAACCATCACTTTAATGGAAAATACTCTCTTTTTCAAAGAAATGAAATCACCAAAAAATTTATCAACAGAACCAAAGTTCATTAAAACGCTAATCTGATTCATTTTTTATCACATGGGGGAAGTTTGCAATCTTCGGGGTATGTTTGACATTCTCTGGGGCAAGTTTGCAATCTTCGGGGTATGTTTGACATTCTCTGGGGCAAGTTTTACGTCATCTGCGGAAAATTTGACATCATCTGGGGCAAGTTTACGGTCACAACTGGGACAAGTTTGACATCATCTGGGGCAAGTTTGAGCAGTAAGGGGCATGTTTTCAACTGAGAATCAAAATCAAGCTTAGTTTTTTTAATGAAAATTGTACATATTTTAAATCATATTCAGATTCTCTGATAAAGTAAAATTGTACCTATTTTAAATCATATTCAGATTCTCTGATAAAGTACGCATCTTTTTAAGAAATATTTTTCTCGTATATGCTTTATTTCTCGCTAAAAGACATTTTTTTGCTTCGTTATCGTTCTATTGGTAAAGCTTGTAAATTCTTACAGCTCCTCAAAGCTTCTCATCATTAGGTTTTCATTGACTTTCTGAATTTCAGAGCAGAAAAATACTTATAATAAATTATTTCTAGTAAGATTAAATATTCCCTAAATATCTACCTACAACAGATAATGACTGACTACACGCCAGTAGAGATAGTCAACATGATCAAGATTCTGGTAGAATGTCACGACAATTACAAGGCTGCAGCGAGTCTGTACGCTGAAAGGTATCCGGACGCTCGTCATCCTAGTAGGAGGAATATTAAACTTCTAACGATAAGAGCTCAAGGAGGTAACTTAAGAAGGAAGAGGCGACGGACGGGCCCAAGAGAGCATATTGCGCTTGGGGTTCGTGCTATAATTGCCGAGGATCCTCATATTTCGACGCGACAAATTCAGCGAATGCATGGAGTACCCAGATCAACAGTTTACCGTGTATTGCGTCATTTTAGATTTCATCCATATCACTTGCACCTTACACATGCCATTGAGCCTGGTGATCCTGCCAGGCGACTTAGATTCTGTCAATGGGCGGAAAAACGAATACACATAGATCTATTTTTCTTTGATCGAACTCTCTTTACAGACGAGGCCAAGTTCGACAATATGGGAGGAGTTAATCTTCATAACGCGCATTATTATGCAGAAGAAAATCCACATTGGCAGCGAGATCACCGTACACAAAGACGGTGGTCAATTAATGTTTGGGCGGGCATAGTTGGGGAATACGTTGTGGGTCCAATTTTTTATGACCGTAATTTAAACGGCGAGCTTTATTTAGATATTCTCGAGAACCAAATTCCACCTCTTCTAGAAAACATTGCGCTAGAAATAAGGCGAGACATGTGGTTCCAGCAAGATCGTGCTCCCGCTCATCGTAGACTACTTGTCAGGAGATTTCTGAACGCGACATACCCAAATAGTTGGATTGGAATTGGTAGCCCAATCTGTGAATTCCCTGCGCGATCGCCAGATTTGACCCCATTGGACTTCTTTCTGTGGGGGGCCGTGAAGCAGAGAGTTTACCCGGAAGCCTCAACGACGGCACAAAATATGATGGAGAGAATTGTTGCAGCATTCCGGGCGTTCACCCCACAAACATTAATAGATGTCCAAAGAAGTTTTCGGCAGAGAATACAAATGTGCATTCAACAAAATGGGCAATTGATAGAGCACTTGAGACGTTGAAATTTCCATGACTAGCTGAACGAAGGGGTCTTGCCTTGGCTGGACGTGAAGGTCTTGCCTTAAGTGGCTGGATAGGGTCTTGCCTTAAGTGGTTGGACGGGGTCTTGCCTTAAGTGGCTGGACGTGAAGGTCTTGCCTTAAGTGGCTGGATAGGGTCTTGCCTTAAGTGGTTGGACGGGGTCTTGCCTTAAGTGGCTGGACGGGGTCTTGCCTTAAGTGGCTGGACGTGAAGGTCTTCCTTTAAGTGATCCAAAGGATACCTCTGTCTTTGTTTGAAGCTAGTAACATTCATCTAAAACAGCTTATTTCTAGGACAAATTCTCTTTTCAGTTAAAGGGAGAGAGCTACCTATTGATGATCAAAAAATGGTTAAGACAAAAAGTGTTACTTTTTTAGTAGAACCCGAATCTGTGATAAATCTTATTCAAATGACCTTGAAGGTCATGTTCAAGGTCACAGCTGGAATAGACAAAAGATGCCCCCCTTTTAACCCAACAAATTTTATTTGAAACATTTTTTTCTCAGAGTAAATTTTTAACTTCTTTTAAAGGGTGGGGCAATAAGAGATATCTAGTGATTTTTTCAACTTTTTTAAAGCCGTTTACAACAAAAATTTGGGATTTTTTCAAAAAATGATTCGGACAAAAAGTGTTTCTCTTTTTTAGTAGAATCCGAATCCGCCATAAAAATATGCACATTTCATATGAAAATTTGGTCTTGACTTTCAAATGACCTTGAAGGTCATGTTCAAGGTCGCAGCTAAAATAGCCAAAAGATGCCCCCCTTTTAACCCAACAAATTTTATTTGAAACATTTTTTTCTCAGAGCAAATTTTTAACTTCTTTTAAGGGTGGGGCAATAAGAGATATCTAGTGATTTTTTCAACTTTTTTAAAGCCGTTTACAACAAAAATTTGGGATTTTTTCAAAAAATGATTCGGACAAAAAGTGTTTCTCTTTTTTAGTATAATCCGAATCCGCCATAAAAATATGCACATTTCATATGAAAATTTGGTCTTGACTTTCAAATGACCTTGAAGGTCATGTTCAAGGTCGCAGCTAAAATAGCCAAAAGATGCCCCCCTTCGAACCCAACAAATTTTATTTGAAACATTTTTTTCTCAGAGCAAATTATTAACCAGTTTTAGGGGGTGGTAAATTAAAATGGGACACCCTGTATAGCCGAAACTCTGAATGTTTCACCTAACTGAAGCTTGATATCCGAAATTACCACACTCAACCTATCAATTACTTCCACTTAGGTTTTTTGACCTTTTATTTTTGCTTTCGCTGTAACAAAGTTTATATCCACGTAATTGATAGAAATGAGGATTGTAAATTCCATGTTTCCATACAGATTATAATACATGTTTTTTTTGACAAACTTTCTATAAATGTTTCTACCTTTCGAAATTTGCATTAAGACTTCTTATGTTCACGCACAAAATTCAATTCTTTTTCTTCGTGATAATTCTGTTTAGTTCTCTGATATTTTCTGCTCGCTCTCTATCTTGCCTATTTCTTCAATATTAATATCCTGATCCGTAATTAATTCTTGTTTCTTCCTTTATTTAAAATATTACAATTGGGAAAGTTAAGCGAAAATACTGACATACCAGATTTTTTTAATCCCATTGTTTTAGCTGGCGTAGCCCCTATCATGCCGACATATCTTGGTATTGTAGATTGAATCTTGTAATAGGTGAAGTCAATAAACTTCTTTATCTTGGCTTGCAAGATTTTACATTCGTGGCTATCCGTTGAACATTTCCTGCTAAAAATGATGCCGGGTTCATCAACAGAATCAAGCTAGAACTTTTCAAATACGGCAGATTCCAGCGTACGAAGCTACGTTGATATAACATCATTCATAGCACTGAAACAAATACAAATATTAACATATCTGTATATAATTTAAACAAAATATTAATAATGATATTAACCATTATAAATAATGATGTCCTTACCGTATCATTTTTTAGGAATTTACTTAGTTTCAACTGTCCGTTGAATTCATTGAAGCTTTCCATCGTAGAGAAAGGTATTTGGCAGCAAAATTCACTTTACTGTTAAATATGTTTACAACTCGCTTATCAAGAAGTCAGACATATTTTTTTTGACGAATCTGAATGTCATCAACACTAGTAGTGAAATTATAATGATAGTAATAGATGACCCATTATAGCTGTTTCGAATGCTGAAATTTGAATATAAAAATTATTTAAAACATTAATAAAATTTTGGAAATAAAATATATTAGTTTACTTACGTGTTGTACACTGAACATTTTTCCAATCGATTACAGGCAATTGTAATGAAGCAATCACATTGGCTTGGGGATGCACTTCATGATCTGTAAAGACAATATTTGTTTTAATAATCTAAATATTGCTAGAAAAAAAGTAAATAAAACATAAATTATAAATTTGTACACGTGTAATGTCCCACGTTTATAATACGTATATGTATGGCGCCTGTGCGATAGCATTCATGTGCACGCACAGACGACGTTACCGAGACCGATTGCGACATAGTACAATCGATCGCCGAAAATCGGAGCGGTGCTTGACCTGCGAGTCAGCACTGCTCGCGCGCGGTTGATTGCAAAACCGGGATGCGCGTGTCCTCGTGGTGGCGGATGCTGATTGGTCGCGTAGTGCCTTTTCAGTGGAATCAGGCCAACTGCTTGCATCGTCACCGAGGAATTAAAAACCACGGAGCCGATCCACGCAGCGCCTTTTCACGTAAACACTTCCTACTAACAACTGGACCTATCGATTGAATACGAGTGCTGTATTCTTGCTCGCATCGCTTATTGAGTGCTTAGAAACCACTCAAACATTGTAAGTAAAGTACAGTATAACTCTTCGTCACTAGACATGAGTCGGAGGTAGTACAGTCATAGTGAAGGACCGCCGTGTGAATCTCCGGCGAAAGCTAGTGAAGAGACCTTCATCTGTGCAGTAGACCAACTTTATTAAATATTGCCACGAAACTTCGTGTAAATATAAGTCGAATCAACATCCGCCGTACCGACGAAGGAGTTTATTAACATCCAGCGTGCGGTCGATAAGATATTAATTGTAAGTCGCCTAGTATAATCATCTAGAAAAATAATATTCTAACAACATCTTAGTTAAGTCAAGTGAACATCTAAATCTGTAACATAACAACTGTGTGTGAAATCAAGTGCTCCGGTCCTAAGCCATTAAAACAATCCATAACAATCTAAATAAATCTTGTGTTCAATTATTCTAAAATAATAAAAATCAATAATACACCAAAGACCCTAATAAACCCGAGTACCGGACTAAGCAGGACAATCGCTGTTAAGGTAAGAGACACTGGGACAACAGTAGCAGAAGCGGACAGACAAGCGTCCGTGCGTAAGTAAAAGCGGACTCAACATCGTCCGCGTAAATGTACAGAGCGGACAGACTACCGTCCGCTTACGAGAGAGTGTCCAAGCAAGTCCTACCGCCGTGGCAGTCACGCGCGTCCCCCGGCCTCTTTAGATTATTAGATTATTAGATTCATTCCTCTAGTAACATAAGGCTCACGAGCCGACGGTTACTTTCTACTAAATTAAATAATTATTTGTACGAACTGCGCAGCCCGCATTTAACCCTAAATACGGTCTTTACACACGCTTTACCTTTTGAAGGGGAAGCTGCACCAATCTTCAATGGTTGTTCATACGAAGAATTAGGCTGTTGGTTCCGTGCATAACCATCATCATTTGTGTGTTCATTCACTGGTGAATTGCTTGCAGTAGCATGGCATTGAGTGGTCTTTACAGAACCAATTATCTTTAGTAATTCAAGATCTGAAATTACAATATAAATATTAGAAACATAATTCATAGAATTCGAATCAGAAACTATAAAAAAAGGTTACTTTTAGGCATAGTTGAGGTTGTGAAAAGTTTTCTTCTTCTATCACTCTGTAGACCTATATCGTGTACATCTTTCTGCTTATCTTTTTCTGATTCAATATTCTTTTGCATCTGGATTTTGAATCTGTCGGCTTCTTCGTTCAAGATCCTGTTGCTTACTTGAGTTTTCCATTTTTCTGAGCATCTCAGAAGCACTTTCTTCTGTCTCGAAGGAAAAAACATGTGCGTCGTGTTGGAGACTTTCTAATTTTGTCAATGCTACTTTGTAAATTTCTGTAAGAAAGAAATAATACATTACCATATAATAACAATTGTCAAATACATTATTTGTTTATAAGCTTATCTGCACGTCCTTTGATCTCAACGCTAAAAGTGGTATAAGACTCTGGTGCATTCGCTTGCATTTTCACAAGATCTTGTAAAACTTCATAGTTTTCAGGATCAGAAAAACTAGGTGCATATTGAGTTGTACACACTGGTGGGTACGTAGAATATTACTTGTCGTAAATGTAAATTACGACGTGTCGAATGTTGCATATCTTCCACGTCCAAAATCAAATTTCAACCATTTGCTACGTACAATATCTGTTTCTTCTATTTTACGCTTCTTTCCTCTATGTACAAACTAGAATAATGTATATTTATACAACTTTGAACCCTCTTCGTCAGAGGAACTTTCGTTAGAACTCATCTTGCGACTGAAATATCTTTTTTATAATAAATTATATACGTGCGGCATATTCACATCACTAAGGTAAAAACTATGTTGATATTTTAGGTTAGGTTATTGGTTTGTGTGGAAAAAAAAACATTTTGTAT
This sequence comes from Muscidifurax raptorellus, assembly GCA_020010945.3. Lineage (NCBI taxonomy): Eukaryota > Metazoa > Arthropoda > Insecta > Hymenoptera > Pteromalidae > Muscidifurax > Muscidifurax raptorellus. The sequence continues at coordinate 213,581 of JAHUUD020000033.1, forward strand.
TTCAAAAATGCAATTTTAAACTAGTCAAAAAGAAAAAAATAATCAGATGAAGCAAAAACTCACTATACTCTACTACGAAGGTAATTGTCTCCACAATTGGAATTAGAACCTGCTAGTTAGGCTTTCTACTTTCGCCACGGCGTGGTGCCAGCTTCTTCCACACACCTGGTGTTCTGTTTTACTGACTTACAGGTGTGCTAATGACGTCACTTGTCGGTAAGCTGCTAGAACATTCTATGTGGGCGGGGCCTATTTTCACCTGCACAGGTGTGCTGATGATGTCACACACATACACACATTAAGGTTGGCATTGGACGCCCATAAGAACCCGTGTATAACGTGTCGTTGTAGTGGTGAGATTGTGTATATGGAAAAGGCGAGTGGCGGGGGGGGGGGGGGGCTTGAATTCGCGTTGCTTATCTACTCATATTCTTTGTCTCTCACCCTGTATACCCTGTATAACTGAAAATTATTACTTTTGTTAATCCTTAGAACTCGCTAACGAAAACTCAGAATGTTATGACAAAATTCATGATTTTATGAAGTTATGAGGTCTATTTGTGATATAAATTGTAATTCATTTTATTAAGATGATCTGGATAAAAAGAAATGCATTATTAAATTAATATACGCGAACGATACATACGAACAAGGAACAATAAATTTGTTTGGAGGAAGCTACGTGCCAATGAATTGGCAGCGGTTTTTTTTTCATGAAACATAAAATTCATTTTCTCTTTAATTCATAGGCACCAAAAAGGACATTTGTATACGCATTTTATAGAAAGTTAATTTTTCAAATTTTAGATATTTTTATTAGTGGCAACTATCTTGAACACAGCAATCAAGTTGGAAAATTAGAATAGTGTATCCGATATCAGCATATTACAGTTTAATCGCCTTGGATTTTTTTAAATATTTGAATTAATCTTGGTAAATTATAAATAATAAATACATTGTGTATTTAGTAATACGTTGTGATTGAGCTTGTGCGCGAAGTCAACAACCTGTTATCTAGTGCCTACCGTTTAAAGTGCTATAAATAATCTAAACTCATACGGGCAATTTCATATATCTCCCAAGCTTGCAAACTGCATTTGCAGTTTGCAAAACTAAACCCACAAAATTAATTTTTTGACTTCCGGAAACGGGGACCATAATAACCTCATCAGTCAAGGTTCAACCCAACCCTCAGTCAAAAAAACCTACGCCAACGCCATGTCTCCAAAAAAAGAAGAAGCCATAATAATCGACTCCATTGAAGGACTAACCAATGACGACTACCTAGACGGCCTCGAAACTGAAATAGCTATAGAAAACATTAGATTTATCTCCAAGATATCTGGAAAAAGAGTGTGCGTGTTTTTAAACTCAAAATCCCTAGTCGAACAGTTAGATGGAAAAAAAATCAGAGTGAAAGAACACATTCTACCTAGTAGACCCTTAATCGCAAAAAATAAGAGTAGTCCTCTCTAATGTGTATCCAATGATCCCCCACGAACTTCTTATTGATCAATGGCAAAGGCCGGCAATGTGATTGACCAACGGCAAAGGCGTGTTGACATTCTGCGCTGCGCAGAGTGGGATTGGACTGGGTTCGAGTCCATTGTTCAATCGAATTAGACAATTCAGCCTGTGCTGTCTGTAGTTGGTGATGGCCCTCGTGATTATCTCGCGAAAATTCACCGTGTCAATATCATCGTCAGCGGGCCCGTTAGCTTGCAGTGCATCTGACTCCCCCTCGGCCAGATCCCAGTAAACGGAGGTACACACGGGACAGTCATTTGGAAAGTCAGCTCTCTCGAAATGTGGGCCTCCCTCCCCCCCCCCCCCCCAAAGTGATGGATCGCGTCGTCTTCATTGATGAACAAGTGTTCATAGATTTCCGAGCTCGAGGCAGACAACAATCTGATTTTCTTCATGATATTTGCTACCCTACATTCTTCAGAGCGCATCATCACCTCTTGGAACACCAGTCTAATGTTTTTGTTCCTTGCATTAACTGCGAAAACCGCACCAATAACCCAATAATAATTACAATAACGATATTAATAATAATATAGACACAATACGAGTATCATAAATATAATTCAAATATCAGAGGGGGATTGTACGGGGATGCGGTATAGGTAAATCTCGAAATATACTCGTATTATTATCGTCAGATAGAGTTGGAGTAAATTACTCACGAACTATTCTGAGAAGATAGGGTGCGTGGACCCTTTCCTGGAAGCGCAACACGTCGTACTCTGCCATTGTGGTAGTGTAATAGGCCTTCGGCACGCGCACATTCTATAATTATTTTTTATAAAACAATAAAAACACTTTTTTGAACGAATACGTGTTTTTGTGTAAATATCAGAGTTTCTAAGATGTCTAATATTGCGTTATGTCTATATCCGCTACACGTGGTTGTTAGAGAAACACTAATGCCCGTTTGACCTATTGGTAAAGACAAGACAATAGGTGAGGTAGCCAATGCAGGAGAGAGGGAACAACGGCCTTGGATGTCGGGCGTGGGAGGAGGGAGTAATAGGAGAATAAAAAAAAATACAAAATATACGTGGAAGAAGCAAAAATAGGGCTACTGGAGACCGGACTAGCGCCAGTTTGCCATGAACGCTTAAAAAAATACCACGCTTAGATAATCGTAAACGCTTATAATTGCTGTTTGTTAATTTTTCTTCTCCTTCTTGTTCTTCTTTTTTGACGAACAAAGCGTAAAGCGTAAAGCGTAAAGTGAAAAGTGAAAAGTGAAAAGTGAAAAGTGAAAAGTGAAAATTTCTTCGTTCACCGGTCGACCACCATACCGTGGACTCGTACCGGAGCCCAGGGACCTGTACTGCGTGCGTACTCGGTGGAAAGTGAAAAGTGAAAAGTTAATTTTTTTTCTTGAATCTGTTCGTTAATTTTATCGTGAATCTTTTCGTGAAGTGCGAGTGATCGAGAATAAGTAAAGATGTCAGCGCGAGACACTATATTCAGCACATACGAGAGGTTTTTTCAACTCTCGAGTGCAGTGAAGAGTATCAAAGAGAAGACCTCGGGTGTTAACGAGTTCAATGACAAGAAATTAATCCTCCTGGCAAGAGAGTACGACGATTCTGGCAGGCGCTCTTACTTCATTGTCGACAGGGACCGATTCATCTCAAAATATCTGGCCGAGGAAATTTCGCATTATTACGAGGTAAGTCAATGTTAGAAATTCAATTATCGTGCGCGCGATATATAAATATATCTCGCGCGAGCGCACGATATATTTATATATATCGTAATTTTTACAGGTTATTTACGGAAGATGCGCTATTTACTTTGATATAGAAGTAGATCGCAATGACGTATTAACCTCCGGGAAATATAACTTGGAAAATATGTACAGAGATTTTGTAATATGCGCACGCCTCTATTGTCAAAAAGTAATACCCATCGTTCGTGAACAGCACGAACGATTCCCTCGCGGTGTACAGATACTCACGCTCGACGCGACAACGAAAGAAAAATTTTCAAGACACGTGATAATGCGACTCTTCACTGCCAATGGACAAGAGCTCATGTTCGATTCCGTGGACGAGCTGAGAATTGGTTTTATCAATAAATTCAAAACGGAATTTAAAAATTACATTGATAGCGATAATATCAGGGGGGGGGGGTGGATTTTTCTCACGTGATAGGAAAAGAGAAGAGAGAACTCTATAAAATTAACATGGTAGACTGGAATGTATATCGCATGGATCAAAATTTCCGCACAATGGGAAGTTTAAAGTTTAAGGATCGAGCGAAGCCGGAACGCAGACTCGCCCCAGCGAAAGATGGTTGTCTACTCGCAAATTACGAATCGATGTCACGTGGAGAAATTTTCAAGTTCAGTCACGTATCCATGCCCTTCTGTGCCCAACTATTGACCATATCCTTATCAGATAATGGCGATTCTCTCGTTATTTTATCGAGATCTGGCAAGAGTCGGGCTATAGACCTTCCAGAATACCGCCGTCCCACGAGTTCATCTACAGATACTAGAGCGGATACAAGTACAGGAGCAAATACGAGTACTGGTTCAAGTATAAGTTATGGCGTGGGGGGGTGGTACGTCTGGTGCGGTTAAGCGAGGCTCGTCCTCGCCACCCGGAACGAGTGTTGGTACGAGGATAGACGGGGGCGGAAACATAATCATAAGCCTTGATGATTACTACGAATCTCCGTACGTGTCGGAGCGGGACGTCGCGTTGATAAAAAAGTCGTTACATTTATACTTTTCGTGGTGCCATAACTCCTCCGCTCTGCGTGTGACCAGCGTGAAACTTTACGCGAACAAGTATACAGTGTCTGGGACGACACGTGACCGCGATGCCTATCGGCATCATATACTCGCAAGCAACGCTAAGTTCTGCAAAGTACATTCGAGAACCCACACTAAAAATAATGTGTACTTTGCGTTTGATAACGTTACTTTTCAATTTAGCGCAAAGTGCCACGCGGATAGCAAATGTTATTACTCGTTTAACATGGAGTGTACGGTAAACGAAAATCAAACTATTAACAGCTGGCTGCGATTCGAACGTTCCGCGCCCGCTCCCCGGTCCGAGAGTATCAATACGCCAGCGCCATCAACGGCGAGAGATACAGACTATACTCCGCGGCATGATCGAATCGCGCGTCAGTACTCGTACGACAACGGACCAAGCAGGATGACTACGAAGTGGCGCGCAAAGTTTACAGTTCAGCAGATCGAGGAGGCTCTGGCCGAAGCCCCAGCTTTGGGAGGAAGCACAATAACCATGACAGAGAACGTACTCCTGGGAAGGAGGTACGCGGACATATACCGCTGGTGGCTGCATGCCCATCTGCCAAACTCGGACGGGACGAGGGCCTCCTTCGAGGGAGGAGAAGATCGAGCCAGGTTTTTAGCTAATTTCGGCTACACAGAAGTCTCCGGGGACACCGTCATAATGTCTAACCTGTTCGGGCCGGTGGAGAGATTCATCGAAACACCATGGTTTGTGCACAACATGATCGTATTGTGAAGCGTCTTTACGCAATTGTGAGTTAAAAAAACGCACGCTCACGCGCACACGCACACTCACACTCACACACGCACACGCACACGCACACTTACAATTACAATTACAATTACACTCATCTCCGAACGTGGACAAAGCCGCTAACGAAAGAAAGCCTCACGGTAGTGCGTTCGTCAAACACGCGGGATTTCTGGAAACATAAAGAGGAAAAAAAAATAAAAAAACAACGCGCCCGCGGTATATGCGTATCTCCCGAATGACCTTAGTCAAGGACTTATCGCGACCGTCGTACAAAGACGCGGTTCGCGCGCGAGCGAGATTGCGTGTTTATAAACAAAGTGAAACTAGAATCCCGGGCGATTGCGCTTCACCGTGACTATGCCCGACCGAGCCGCTCTCAACTCGAGGGGGGGAGAGAGAGAGAGAGAGAGACAAAACAAACACGAGCTCTTCGCGGATTGTCAGCGTCTCAGCTAGAGTTCCCCACCCCTCCCCCCATAGCCACATACTGTATCGAGTCCGGTACGAGTAGCAGAGCCGATATACACTCGCCATCCCCATGGAGCGAAAGTAATCAGAGTGTGGAGGGGGGGGGGGGGAGTTATCGCCCTAATAATAATTAGGTGAGTCAAAGGATAGAGTAGTGAACAAAGAAGGGGAAGAGCTGCTAAATAGGCTAAAAGAGTGGGGGCTATCAATCCTAAATGGAAGTACAGAAGGGGAACTCACGTACCTGGGGGGGAATGGGATGTTCGGTATTAGACTACGGGATAGTAAATGAGGAAGGCAGGATAAAGGTAAAGTCACTGAAGGTAGAAGATAGAATGGAGTCAGACCATGGAGCATTAGAATTGGAATTAGAGACAGGGAGAAGTTCTGAAGGGTTTGAAGAGGAAATGAAAAGAACGGTGTTGACAGAGGAGGCCATCAGGGAGTATAGAGGCTGGCTAGCTAAAGGGGGGGGAAGCAAAAACATGAAGGGAATTACAGATAAAAATAAGAAACGCGATCCAAACAAAGAGGGGGAGAAGAAAAAGGAGAGACGACAGCAGATGGTGGGATGAGGATTGCAGGAAGAAGAGGGCAGAAATGAAAAGGGCAAAAAAAAGGATAAAGAGGTGGGAAAAAGACAGGTTCACGCAGGCGAAAAGAGAGTTAAGGAGCATGTATAGGGAAAAAAAGGAGGAAGGGCTGAAGAAAGAGCTAAGGGAGGCAAAGGAGGACAGGTCAGGAAAAAAATTCTGGAGAATGGTGAAAAGGAGAAGGAAAGGCAAAAGGGAGCAGGTAGATAAAGGGATAGAAGATAAGAGTTGGATAGAGTTTTTTAAAGGGCAACTGGGAGAGAGAGAGAGAAACGCAGGAGAGAGGGAGAGATATGGTGGAAGAGTCGGGGAGTGAAGAGGAAGCAGAAGAGGGAGAGATAGAAGTAGAGGAAGTAAGGGAAATAATCAAGAAGCTAAAGGAAAAGAAAGCACCATGAGAAGATGAAATCCAGAATGAGGCTTAGAAGCAGGGCGGAGGCAGGATTGCGGAGGAATTAGCGGAGATACTGGGAAAGATATGGAAAGGAGGAGGATTGCCAGAAGAGTGGAGGAAAGGGAAGGTCACGCCAATCTACAAAAAAGGAGATAAGGGGGAGTGTAAGAACTATAGAGGAATCACACTAATGGACTCAGGATACAAAATATATGCGGAACTGATAAAGGGAAGATTGGAGAAGAAACTGGAAGAAGAGGAAAAGTTAAGTGACTCGCAGATGGGATTTAGAAGAGGGAGAGGTACAACGGATGCTATATATGTGGTGAACAAGGCGGTGGAGCAAGAGCTAAGGAAGAAAGGAGGGAAAGTAACGCGTGCTTTGCGGACATGAAAGCAGCCTTTGACAAAGTAAACAGGGAAGAAGTGTGGAGTATGATGAGGAAGCTGGGTGTTACTAGAAGGATAAGGGAAAGGGTAAAGGAAATTTATGAGCAGACGGAATGTGAAGTAGGGATAGGGGAAAGGAATGTAGGCAGTTTTGAGATGCAGAAGGGAGTGAGACAGGGATGCCCGCTAAGTCCACTGTTGTTCAAAGTGGCAATGGCAGGCTTGGAAGGAGAGATGGGAAAGGTGCAAGAAGGAGGAATAATACTAGGGAGAAGGAAAGTATGGTCAATCTCATATGCAGATGATGTAGTAATGCTCGCAACAAACGCGAGCGGGTTGAAACAAATGCTAAGAAGATTCAAAGGATTCGTCAAGAGAAAGGGATTGGAGCTGAACACAGAGAAAACGAAGATTATGATTTTCAGAAATGGAGGAAGAAGGAAGAGGGAAGAGAAATTTGAATGGGATGGAAAAGAGATAGAGGTGGTGAAAACATTTGAATACTTGGGATACACGATGAAAGAAAACGGGAAAGAGGAAGAACAGGTGAAGAAGGTGAAAGGGAGGGCAAATGCGCTGATAATAGGACCACGCCGGCACATGTGATTTACTGGGAGACGAAAAGGTTTAAATTAGAGACAAGGACAAGGAAAAGGGCTGGAAAGGGCAAAAGAAAATACGTTACTAGGAGAATGCTGGAGGCTGCTGAAGAGAGAGGGAGAAAGGGGAGAATGGAAGGGAAGAGGGAAGGACGTGAGGAGAATGGAACTGGAGAAGTGCGGGATATCTGTGGCGGAGTATACAAGAAGAATGGAGGAGGAAGAGGGAGTGGAGGAAGAAATAGAAAGGATAAACAAGGACACACAATGGCAGAAGTGGAGAGAGGAAATAAAGGAGTCAAGGTATGCGGGTGAGATAAGGGAGATAATGATGGAGCAGGGAGAAATACCAGAGTACCTGATGGAAGTGGGAGAACACAGAAGAGAGGCGCTCAGCGTTACGGCAAGGTTCAGACTAGGGAAGAAGAAAGGGTATGCAGGCTGTGCGGGAGAGAGGAGGAGACGCTTAAACACGTGTTCGAAGAATGTGTGGAGACGAAGATGGAGGGGAAAAAGTGGCAGGAAGTAGTCGGAGGGAGAAGAACGCAAGTGGGGAAGCTTTATAGCACTATATGGAAGAGGAAAAGTAAAGAAAGGTCGCAAGAATAAAGGAGAGGAAGGCAAGGAAGGAAGGAAAAGAAAGGACAAAGCAGAAAAGAGATTTGAAAAGCGCGCGCAAAGCATGCGGGGATTTCTGGGGAAAGTCCCTAGGAGGAGAGAGAGAAAGAAACTAGGAGGGTCGGTAAGGAAGGTAGGAGTAATCAGACGGAGGGAACAAGGAGAAGAAAGAGGGACGAGAGGAACAGAAAGGAAAGCACATGGTGAGGAGAGCAGAGAGGTTATAATAGGGAGAAAAAGAGCGTGCAAAGCCAATAAAGATAAAAAGAAGATAAAAAGCTAAAGGCGACAAAAAGTAGGAGGGAGAAATGTCGAAGCATGAGAGAAGAGTGGAGAGAGAGATGCGGTACATGAAAGAGGAGATGAAGGAGTGGAGGGTGAAGTTTCAATTAGAGAGAGGGAGAAGAGAAGCAGCGGAGAGGAAAATGACGGATATGGAAGGTGATGTGGAAATTCTGAAAGGAAAACTGAGAGAGGAAAGAAGAGAGAGGGAGAAGATTCAGAGATCAGTCAAGGAAATGAAGGGACTGGTAGAAAGACTAGGAGGAAAAGCAAGGAGAGAGGAGAGAAAAGGTATAGAAAGGGAAAGAGCTAAAGTGAAAAGTGGGGTCAGGATAGTGAACACCAACAAAAGAATGTGGACGGAGGGAGGAAGTAGCAAAGTAGGAGAGAGAGGAGTGATCATCCACAAAGGGACAAACTGGAATGAGAAGGAGGTACTGCAGGACTGGCTGGACGAGATTTTAGAGGGAACGAGCTGGGAGCTGGAGGAGACCTCGAACCAGGATACAAAAAAAATCATTTTTGCGGTAGAAGAGGAAATGGAGGAGATTTGGAAGAGGAGAGAGGAAATTAATGAAGGGGGATATGTGAGAATGGAGCGGTGGATGAGTTGGGAAGATGGAAGGGCAAAGAAGGAGGTCATGGGGATAAGAGAGAGAAGAAGACAGAAAGTAAAAAAGACTGGGGATCTGCTGAGAAATGGGGATTTTAATGTGAGAGTGGACGGGATCCTGTATAAGTGGAAAGAGGAAGAGGGAAGGATTAAAAGGGTAAGAGAGGAAGAGAAGAGTGAGGAAGGGGTGAGAGAGGAAAGGAGGAATAAGGAAGAGTAGCAAGAGAGAGAAGAAAAAAAAAGGAAGAAGCGTATTATGCACATTCACATATATATACAGGGAGAGTCATTTTAATCTATGGATGGGAATTGTTCCAAAAGTAAGCGAGATACAAATAAATGTTTCAGCCAAAAGTTTTTCAGTATGGAGGGGGACATCGACCTGTCAAGGTCACTCTGACCTTGAAGGTCGTTTTCAAGGTTATTGCTCGAAAAAACCGTTTTTTCAAATGGGACCCCCTATTTTTTATTGCGGATTCGAAAAGAGCGAAAAATTTTAGGTAAAAAATGATTTACACAAAAATTTTATTTTGACCTTCACAAGGTCAAATTAAGGTCAAATGTGTAAAATCGCGAAATTTAGCTCATTTTCGCAGGAAATAGCTTGTTTTGACACTGAATTGATAAGAAACAGGAAACTGTTTGTCAAAATTGATATTTTGGACCTTTTTATTATGACCTTGACAAGGTCTAACTAAGGTCAAATGTCAAAAACTGCAAGAATAAACTCATTTTCGAGGAATGCATTTAGATAAGCATAATTATGGTTTTATGAAATTAAAAATTCATTTCTGAATTAAGTAGTTGTATTTGCTCATTACTGGGTACCTAAAGAAAACTATTCTGCAAAAAAAAAAAAAAATCGAAAATTTTTGGTAAAAAATCGCAGTGTCGTACCTTAATACTAACGTAGGCAATTGATATTTTAATAATGATCTGTAATCATTTTTATTATAAGCAAATTAGTTGTCAAATGCGTTTGAAAATTGTGTTTAAAAATTAGAAAAATAAAAGCAACATTTATAAAAAGAATTTGTAACGATAGCAAACGTGTAAAAATAGTATTATTATTTATTTAGAAGCTATCAACTGTTCATATAAAACATTGATGGCCTAAACTCATTTGACATAAAAAAAATTAAAAATATTTTATGTCACTTCCTTACATCGCAATAAGTATTTATTTTACAACATTTTCATACAACTTTTCATAATGGCTGATTATTCTCCTAATGAAATTGTCGATATGATATTGGTTTTGGGGGAGTGCCATATCAATTACATTGCTGCATCCAGGCTTTATGCTGAACGTTTTCCGGACAGACGACATCCTACGGATTTGACAATTCGTAATTTGACCGAAAGAGCACGAAAATGATCCAAGAGTCGTCACTATTCTAGCAGTCATTCATATTGACCCACATATAAGTACTCGTCAGATAGAAAGGGAAATCGGCATACCTCAAAAAATAGTTTCAAGAATTTTGAGAGCTGTTCATTACCATGCCTATCATATCACTCTAACGCAAGCTTTAAGAGCACAGCACTTGATAGCTCGTGTTAATTTTTTCCAGTGGGCTTTACAGATGGTACATAATGATCCTCACTTTTTCCGATATGTACTTTTTTCTGATGAAGCTATATTTGAAAGCGACGGACAGTTAAATCGACACAACTGTCATTACTGGTCGGATGTAAATCCCCACTGGCACAGAGCTGTAGACCATCAAAATCGATGGAGTTTGATGGTATGGTGCGAGATAGTTAACGGTTATCTTATTGGACCCTACTTTTTTTATAGAAACGTTGATAGATTCACATATTTAGAATTGCTAAGAGATCACTTACCAGGTCTTTTGGAAAATGTCGATTTCGAAACTAGATTGAGAATGTGGTTTCAACAAGACGGCGCTGCGCCACATTTTGCTAGAATTGTACGATAATTTTTAAGTAAACGCTATGCTGGTAGGTGGATTGGACGAGGAGGTCCAGTTCAATGGCCCGCTAGCTCGCCAGACATGACATCGCCAGACTTTTTCTTGTGGGGATTCTTAAAAAATGTTGTTTTTGCTCAAAGGCCAACCAATAAAGATGACATGATTGACCGAGTTAGACGAGCTTGCGCGGCCATCCCTAGAGCAACTTTGCTAAGAACTGTGGACAGTTTTGAAAGAAAGAGTTAATTAGTAAGTTACATTAATCGTGAGAGGCAAGGGGACTCACACTAATACAGCACCCCATCTGAGAGGCAAGGGGACTCACGCTAATCCAGTACCCCATCGTGAGAGGCAAGGGGACTCACGCTAATCCAGCGCCCCGAAGGAAACAGAACTTACTACGTCCACGCCGTTGTTTCTGGGTAATGCTAAAAGTAAGTGAAGAAAAGAGAATTTATTTCTATTCAAATTAACAACTTTGATATTCGAATCATCTTGAAACCTCAATTTCAATGTTGATTCGACCTTGTCAAGGTCAGAATAAAATAGTCAATGATATTAATTTTGACATACAGTTTCCGGCTCCTCGTGAATTCGGTGACAAGACTAGCCTTTTTCCTCGAAAATGAGTTTATTCTTGCAGTTTTTGACATTTGACCTTAGTTAGACCTTGTCATGGTCATAATAAAAAGGTCCAAAATATCAATTTTGACAAACAGTTTCCTGTTTCTTATCAATTCAGTGTCAAAACAAGCTATTTCCTGCGAAAATGAGCTAAATTTCGCGATTTTACACATTTGACCTTAATTTGACCTTGTGAAGGTCAAAATAAAATTTTTGTGTAAATCATTTTTTACCTAAAATTTTTCGCTCTTTTCGAATCCGCAATAAAAAATAGGGGCTCCCATTTGAAAAAACGGGTTTTTCGAGCAATAACCTTGAAAACGACCTTCAAGGTCAAAGTGACCTTGACAGGTCAATGTCTCCCTCCATACTGAGAAACTTTTCGCTGAAACATTTATTTGTATCTCGCTTACTTTTGGAACAATTCCCATCCATAGATTAAAATGACTCTCCCTGTATATGTTAGAAAGTATTGTAAATACGAACGTATAAAACAATAAAGAATTATTATTATTATATATATATCCGTTTACAATATTGTAATGTGAATTTATCTTTTATTCCAATTTCAGAGGAAAAACGGTTATAGCGATTAAAAAAAGGCTAAGCGGATTTTTCTTTTTCCATTCTTTTCTGGCTCTATATTGCCTACTACATAATAATACTGTGTAATTTTTTTTAAAGTACTGATCAGCGTTATTTATATGCGGTTCAGCATCACTGCGGGAATTATTCTCACTCGTTTAATTTATTTACTCTATACAATTGACCAGTAATGAATCTTTAAATTCATCAAATGATAAATGTAAGCACTTCAATTTTTATAAGGTAATAATATAAAAAAAATATCAATCAAGTATGTGTAGAGTAGTGCCCCCTAAAAATGATTACTCGATGCAATGCTAATTAATTTGGAGATCTAAAAAACCTACTTACAACAACTCTTAAAAATACCACTTGAAAATTATAAAAATGGATAACTTTGGAGAAGGTCATCAAAAATTAGGAAAAGGTAAGGGTCAGGGTCGAGGTCAGGATGGGCCAATCTTTGTTATGGGACCATAACCAACATTTTCCACCTATTAAAGTGCCTATTGGCGCTTATCACCTGATTTGTAAGACTCCAAGTGTATTTTAAACATTTTAAATATATTACACTAATTACTACAGATAAACTTTATTATTTTCCATTTGCCCATTCCGAATCCTGGTTTCCGACTGATACTTCGATACAAGGGGAACGCAACTGTTACAGTGGTTTACCCCCTTAGGGGTATTATATACGAATGAATCGGAAGACTATAATGTCTTAGTATAAATGTTTAGACATTTGTTTCGAATTTTTTAGTAGTTTAAAATTCCTGTATTAAATAAAATATTTTTTGGTCATTTTCGTCCGCTATATTGGATCCGTCATTTTAAATTGTCAAAATTTCATCATAGATTCGTAACCAGCGACCTTGAAAATCCCTATATACACAGTTTCTACAAAATTTTATGAATTGAAGTACAACTAAAAAGTATTTAGCAAGGAATGGTTTACCTCCCTTAGGGATGATATTTTCTAGAAAGCCGAAAAACGTCAACTTTATTTTTGTATTATTCAGTCAGGAATGCGCACGCAATTCTCCGTGCTTAAGTTCGTCGCACGCTCGTCATTGTCTTTGCGCGTTTTTTGACCGATAACGCGTCCGCCTATACCTCGACCCCGTAGAGCATGATTGAATTGTGCATGATTGATATGCTCATTGGTAGTGGGTGTATACTCGGTCTTGGTCCTCACGTGATGGCCATGAGCTTGCTCAGGGCCTTAGATCTGTTTATTGCTTTTGTTGTCGTGTTACGTATGTGAGACCAGAAAGTTACTTTTGTATCTAGAGTTACCCACACATATTTTACTTCGTTTGTGGTAGACATTTGTTTCGTCCCAACTGTCATCGGAATGATTGTGTCAGTGCGTTTTCTTGCGAGTAGCAAGCATTTTGTCGGATCCGGTCAGTTGTCTCGTAAGTCAAGTGACGCTCATGTAAGTAGTCTCTGATAACTCTCATAAGGTATTCGGGCAGCCAGAAGGTTGTTTCTAACGCCTCCAGGATATCTGTCCACCTTGCAGAGTTGAAAGCGTTCCGTACGTCTAGTGTTGCCAAGAGTACCAGTGGCCTGCAAGCGCTAATGAATCTTAGTCGTGAGCACGTAACGGCGCTAGTGTGCCTAATCATACCCCCCTGCCCATGTCTCTTTCTCCCATCCTCACCCTTTTGAGGGGAGTTCGCACACGAGCAACACTTCCCTAGTCAAGTTAGCCTCCCGAGAACCCTACAAGCGTCTCAGACTATTCATAGTTCCTTTACTGCAGTTAATTACTTAAAACTTAATATCCTTTTTAATATATGTAAATTAATGTAAGGAATTTTTTTCTAGATTTACGCAAGCAAGCAAGACATTTAGAAAATGAAATTGATGCCAAATTAGTCGCGTTTAGTAAACTTGGGATAAACAAAAGTCATATTCCTGTGTCTCTAGAAACTGTCCCATTGTTGGATGAGGATCATGTATTTGAAAACATGTCATCAGAAATCAATGCGTCACTAGCCAAGGTAATAATTTTAGAGTATGTAGGTATATTGTAGTTGTATTGATAGTCGTAAGAAATGCGTTCTTTAAATTTATATAATAAATAACATTTAGATTCCTTTTATTAATAGTGAGTATGATTATTTAGTGATATTTAGTTATTACTTTTTTTAAACATAGTAAACTGCTTTATTGATTCATTTGTGATAGTAGAAAAATGTTTTTTTAACTTCCTTTAAAATAACTTTAAAGTAACTTCCTTTGATATGAATCATAAGTAAGAAAGAAAGCGCAAAGAACAAAAATTCATATACGGCAATTAGCCGTCGCGCAGCTTATCTCCTCCAACTTACAAACTTACGAAAAGTAGAGCGTATGCGTGAACTGCGTGGTTTCCACCACCGCTCAGTCAGCATATGCGGAACTACGTCGCTTAAATTTTAAATTTTACATATCGAACGGTGCAATATATATATATATATATATTGTAACATGGCAGTCCGCTGCCAGTTACAAGCAACCGCGCAACACGCCCCAGCGCCTCGGCACGAGTCGGGGAATGCGCGTTCGGCTATCTTCGCGGCGCCTCGGCCGGGTTCGACTAGGCTCGAGCGCGTAGGAGCGAGTAGAGAAGGCGAGCGACTTGTTCTTTTTTCAGTCGGACCACCAGCAGAGCCGGAGGTGTTTTTGCGCTAGTCGTTGTATCGTGCTCCTGTTACTGCGCACATTTTTGGCTGTCGGAGGCTTTTGGACGTCCGAGGCTAAAGGAGGGAGGGCCCAAAAAGACTACTGCGTAGCTGTGAGTACAATGGACCCTTTTTGTGTAAATAGTGTGACGATTGCGGAGTTACGCGAGCTCGCGGGTTTATAAGCCGACACGTGGCCAATATGGCGGCGGAGCATGAGTGCGGCTTTAACATGATTCGTCGAGCTAACGCGACGAGTCGTTCGACGAAATCAGTAAACGCTAAGCCGCGAATAAATTACCGAATACCACGATCTATCGCCAACAGGCTGACGATGACTACTGACGACTACTCCTATCCACCAGCTACCGTTATTGCAATTCTTTTTGTATACACGATTATCGTTGTTACACTGACGCTACCGTTTATACCAAGACTATCGTTGTTACACTGACGCTACCGTTTATACCACGATTATCGTTATTACACTGACGCTAGCGTTTATATCACGATTATCGTTATTACACTTACCCTACCGTTTATACCACGATTATCGTTATTACACTGACGCTACCGTTTATACCACGATTATCATTATTACACTGACGCTACCGTTTATACCACGATTATCGTTGTTACACTGACGCTACCGTTTATACCACGATTATCGTTGTTACACTGACGCTACCGCTTACACCATGATTATCGTTGTTACACTGACGCTACCGTTTATACCAAGACTATCATTGTTACACTGACGCTACCGTTTATACCACGATTATCGTTATTACACTGACGCTACCGTTTATACCACGATTATCATTGTTCCATTGACGCTGCCGTTTATATCAAGACTATGACAGAAATAATACTTGCTTTGACAGACTATCGTCCACCTTCTCATATACGACATGACCTTGACCTAACCGACAAAATACACAGTCTCGACTCGCTCGAGGCTATGACATAAACAATTCTACGCATATTTTCGGTACGACGGAGACGCACGCCATTAATAACGTTCGATTTAGTTAAGGGCACTCGACCGCGTGAAACGAACACTATCGCTAGTTATAGTCCTCGCGTTACGTTATTCTAGAATATAACTTAGTAATTATATTAGATTAAGACTCGATGTAAGTTAAGTGTGATATAGGGACCATTTACGTTAGCTGCTAAGTCGCGGAGTGTGTGAGAGAATGCGCCGAAGCTCGGGCGGGGTCACCGGCGCGGCATTGGCGGGCACGCCTGGGGACATGCGTACGTCGGGAGAGAATGGCTATCGTTGATACGGAAAATCATAGTCTCGTGAGGGCAGACTGCGACAGACGCTACGATCGTCGGCACCGGTAGACGATCGGAAGGGCGAGGCATCTGTTCCCGTCCGCGTCGGGTAAGCCGTCCGGTGGCGTGCTGACGAGCGCGCTGCGGCTAGGGGGTTACACCAGCGGGCACGAGCGGTTTTCTGAGGCGGGAAAGTAGAAAAGGACCTGGAGATGACCGGATACGCGCTCAGGGCGTACGTCTGCATTCTCTCGCCGGAACCTCCACGCGGTCACATGCGAGTCACAGTATGAGTATGTGTGAGAATCGACGGGGATGCCGTAGTTTGTAATATGGGGCGACGGGAGATCGCCATCGATGTAGATTAATGACCAATAGAGAATTGTGAAAATAAATAAAGAGAAATTTAACGATAACACTCATGCATTCATTTAGTATTAGTACCCACGACCTTGTAATTGTCTTATCTTCATGTAAGTTTATCCGAATACTGGCTAGCCGGGCAGGTGGACGGACTGGCGTTTCGACACAGGGCGACGTCTCAAGGTAAGGGGATCGCGGGATCCCTGGCACTCCGGTGCTTGACCCCCAGGGCCGAGGCGGCGAGCCGCCTCGAATGCATTGAAACGAGCAGAGGAGACGAAGTATTTCATCGGTAACACCACTGGGACAAACACACCGTTACAATATATATATATATATATACTAGGGGGGTAACCCCCTGCTCGCTCCGCTCACCAACCCCCACGTTAATTTTTGAATGAATATTCATAAAAAATTATAGTATTTTATTTATTTCTGCACTTTTTAATATACAATTTGTAACATTATTTGTTATTATTTAACAGACCATGCGAAACTTTATTTTTATTAAAAAATATTACAATCTGAGGAAAGGTCTTGTAAAGATTTTAGTTTACCTGAACCAGATAGTTTTATCAATAATAATGATGAAATATCTTCAGAAGATGTGATGAATAGTGCTAATATTTATAAATGTATGTTCAATAAATTAAATAAAGAGCAACATTCTATTTTTACAGAAATTATGAGTAATGAATCTAAAATGTTTTTTATTGATGGTCATGGAGGTTCGGGAAAAACTTTTTTATATAAAACAATGATACATTATTATATTTTGCAAAATAAGAAAGTTTTATCAATGGCTTGGACTGGTATTGCTTCTATTCTATTACCTAAAGGAATGACAAGTCATAGGACTTTTAGATTACCTTTAGATCTTAGTAGTATAGAAAGTGCATTCTTAGAATTAGAATCAGATAAAAAAAAATTAAGAGAAGTCGATTTAATAATTTGGGATGAAGCATCCATGATTCCTAAAAAAGCTTTACACACATTACAAGATGTTTGTTATAATAATTTAGCGTTTGGAGGAAAATTAATAGTTTTGGGTGGTGATTTTAGGCAAATTCTTCCAGTAATAAAACATGGTTACAGAAATTCAATAGTTGAAGAAACAATTAAATATTCTAAATTATGGATACTTTTCAAAATATTGAAACTTAAAAAAAATATTCGATCTAATGATATTGCATTTTCATCATTATTATTAGATTTAGGAGAAGGTAAACTTAATCCATTTGAGATTCCTACAAATTGGAAGACTAACAATGTTTGTGATCAAATTTATAGTAATATAAATCAAAACATTTCCATTAATAGCGTTATCTTAGCTCCTCATAATGAGGATATTAAAATAATTAACGATAAAGTTTTAAAATTGTTATATGGGGATTCAAAAACATATTACAGTGTAGATTTTGCAACACATAAAGGTGTAGATCAAACTGATGAAAATATACATCTTAATTATCCAATAGAAATGTTAAATGATATTAGAGAGGGTCTCCCACCACACAAATTAAATTTAAAAATTAATGCAATAGTAATGTTAATTCGAAATTTAAGTATCACAGACGGTCTATGTAATGGTACACGTTTAAAAATAACAAAATTATACGAGTATAACATCGAGGCAGAAATCATTACAGGAGAAAATATTGGTAGCAAAGTTTTTATTCCACGAATAACACTTACTACTAACGAGTCTTCTTCATTTCCATTTATTCTTTATAGAAAACAATTTCCAATCACATTAGCTTTTGCTATAACGATTAACAAATCACAAGGTCAAAGTTTTGATTCTTTAGGGATTTTCCTTAGACGACCATTATTTTCTCACGGTCAGTTGTACGTAGCTTTATCGAGATGCAAAAATCCTGATAAGATATTTATTCAAAGTGAATTAACAGATTCATCAAACATTGAAAATATTGTATGTCGTGAGATTTTCAAAGGTTAAGTCTATAATAGTCATTTCTTCTTATTTTTTTATTGACCAATTATTTCCCTTTTTAAATTTACTCTTTTTAACCACTATCAAATTTATTATATTTTAAATTTTTTGTAAAGACTTTAGATACACAATACAAAAACAGAAAACAGGCAAACAAATAATCATTTAATATGGTAAGTTAATTTCATATTATTATAGGACATGATGCAATAATATTTAATTAACTCGTGAAAATTATATGATTTTTTGTTCACTTTTATTTAAAAAAAGTTTAAAATTTATCCTGTTAAAAAATTATGTTTTTTAACAGGTTTATTATAAAAGTATATGAATACACAGTTGTTTTTAAATAAATTAATAATAATAAAGTTAATTAATACATTTAAAACTTTTTTTAAGTAAAAGTGTTTCTATTGGATGGAGGATGGTATGAGGTGGAGTCTTAGGGGAGGAGGTGGTATCTAAGACTCCCGTGGTTATATGGCTCTACGCGATGATTCCACGGCTTTTTTTAATTTATTGTGTATAAATTTTATTTGTAAAAATGGATGATTATTAAATTTCCTAATGTATATTAACTTCAGATCAAAATCCATTTTTGACAATAACCATAATTTTATATAATTTTATCATGTCATAAAATTATATGAAATTATTGGTGATTTTTATACAATAAAATAACAAAAGCAAGACAAAAATCAACGCGCTTGAAGCACATTGTATAACTTTAATAAAATCTACTTCTGACAGTACCTTTAGGGTGGTGTGGAAAACTGTCATTCTTAAATTTAAGTACTAAGTAGTATGCATTACCCAGAACTCCTCGATTTAAATCAAGCAAAATTTTTTAATATATAAGGCATAAAATATCACACATCAGAGATTTTAATTATTTTTCTCTATGAAGAGAGTATAGAAAGAGTGTGGAGAGAGTATAGAGGGAATGTGGAGGAAGTGTGGAGGAGTATATAGAGAGAGTGTGGAGGGGCATGTGGAGGGAGTGTGGAGGGAGTGTGGAGGGACATGTGGAGGGGCATGTGGAGGGAGTGTGGAGGGACATGTGGAGGGGTATGTGGAGGGGCATGTGGAGGGAAGTGGAGGGGGGTGGAGGGGAGTGGAGGGGATGTGGAGGGGAAAATCATAAAAAAATAACGTAAATTTTGAAATGATTTTACGATATTTTGTGGAGGGAATGTGGAGGGAGTGTGGATGGGATGTGGAGGGGCATGTGGAGGGGGTGGAGGGGGGTGGAGGGGAGTGGAGGGGGTGGAGGGGATTTTGAGGCTCAAAATAACGTAAATTTTGAAACAATTTAACGTTATTTTGTGGAGGGGGGTGAAGGGGGGTGGAAGGGTTTTTTAAAAAAAATCACGCTTACAACTATATAATATAGGAAGATATATATATATATATTGTAACGGGGTGGTTTTTAGGCGGGTATCTGCCTATGTACCCCATACAAATGCAAAGTCCTCCTGTACTTTGCTTTTGCGAGATGCTGTACTCGCTCGTGTGGTCGCCTACCTGCGACGATGTCCCGGTGCTCAGTATGCACTACACTCCTGTGTAGTGCTCGCGGAGGCGGCGGTATTCGGCGGTTTAAATAGGAAGAGGGATCGGGACGACGATTGAATGAACACACTACCGATTCTAATAAAAAGGCGTTTATTCAGTTAAACAATCCGGCGTCCGTATTGCGCGTATTCGCGTCGCGAGAAGGCCACAAAATATCCCGGAACAACGACTGGGGTCAAATGCCTCGCCAGTCGATCGCGTATAAATAAAAAGGAAAACGAGATTCTACTTTAGCTTATAACGACAATCCTCGTTGTACTTTTGGGCCTCCTTCGTTGTCTTCTTGGGCTGTGGTAGCGTTGGGTTGCTGCCGTTGCTGCTGTTGCTGCTCAAGATGCTGCTGTTGCTTCTAGGGCTGCTGTTGCTGCTAGGGCTGCTGTGCTGTGGCTGCTGCTGTAGCTATCACTTTTGGCGCGCGTCGTCAGTACTAGTCGCGAGTGCGGTCAAAAGTTAACTGTCTCGAATTTCCCTCGAATTG
Source organism: Muscidifurax raptorellus (assembly GCA_020010945.3). Lineage (NCBI taxonomy): Eukaryota > Metazoa > Arthropoda > Insecta > Hymenoptera > Pteromalidae > Muscidifurax > Muscidifurax raptorellus. The sequence goes on from JAHUUD020000033.1 coordinate 234,052, forward strand.
CGAGAGCTCTACCGGCCTTCCCGCGCTTTGGCTCCCCGCGCCGACATGCGCGTCTCGCCGCCCGTTACAATATATACATACACACACGCGCGCACGTACGTACGCACGCACAGAGCCACACGCGCGCATGCACACACACACACACACACACACACATACACATGCACGCACACGCACACGCACGGATTGAAAGAGATCAAAAGCGACCCAGAGCTCACCGACCTTAAGAGTGTTCTATACCCTAAAAACGCCCTCTAGTCTCTACATTTTTGCTCATTTGCATACATTTTTAATATTCACAGTCCTTAAAAATATAAAAACAAAGTTTCCCCACATACACTGACTATTTAAGATTATGTTAAAAAAAAACTTATTCGGATATTTGCAATAATAAAATTATAAGACGTCAAGAAAAATGGTAAGTTTGGTGGCCGAATTTTTTAATCCACCACCAAACTTACAATTTTTCTCGGCGTCTTATAATTTTATTATTGCAAATATCCGAGTAATATTTTTTTTAACATAATCTTAAATAGTCAGGGCACGTAGGGAAACTTTGTTTTTATATTTTTAAGGACGGCGCATATTAAAAATTTATGCAAATAAGCAAAAATGTAGACTAGATGACAGCACTAGGGTATAAGCACCCTTAAAAAGGTCACCAAAATTAGGAAGAATGCTGGGGGAGTCCTAATATTGGAGCTGGACAGCAAAAGTACCAAGGCGCAGGCAACGTCCTAGCAAATCACTCTGGAGATCAAGGACATCTACGAAGTTACTACAGAGGAAGAAGTTCGTGTAATTTTATCCGAACACATCAAAGAACAGTTGCCTGGGTCGATATCAGTAAGATCCCTTCGGCCAGCTTACGGAGGAATGCAAATAGCAATCGTAAGTGCTCCACTTAATTCGGCAGCAAATCTGATAAGGGAAGGCAGAATCCGCATTAGATGGGTGAAATACCGGGTCCGGAGAAAAATAGAAATAAGGCGCTGTTATAGATGTTGGCGGATTGGTCATACTACAGCTATGTGTGGAGGAATGGAGAGATCAAAAGCCTGCAGATGTTGTGGTGGCTCAGACCACGAAGCCACGTCGTGCACGAGAGATCCATGCTATTAAGAAAAATAAAAAAAGGCACAGACCCACATTCATATCCAGGCACAGGCACGAGCACAGACACACACACACACATACACACACAACTACACGCACGCACACACCCACACCTCCTTAAAATAACCAAGGAACATCTGTCCTGGACGCTAGCACCTTTCTAAACGGCTTCTTCCTAGGATACAGGTTGAAGGTAGAAACCTTGAGAAAAATCAAAATACACTACACTACCCCGTCATAAATGCACTTTGAATCCTAGTCAAACAGACGCTCACCAATTACCGCAGTGTGACTCGTTCTCGATCGTTGAAGAAGGGGGTTGTGAGAAAACTGAAAACAGCCGGCGTAAATCCTAACTGTGCCGGGTGGAGCCCGGATAGGGCTTTGTCGTTGTTAGAGGGGGGGCCTCGCTGCTTTTCTCCTGATGCTGTTGAGGTCGACCTGAGTTGTGGCATAGGGTTAGAGAACACGACTGGGAGGCCAGCGACTAGGCAAAGATCAGACTTAAACGTTGGTGATACGAGTAGAGGAGGAGGAAAAAAAATGATAAACGGAACTCCAGAAATAACGTCGGGTCTTCGGAAGCCCCACAAAGAGTCAATGCAGATGGGTTCCCAACCCAGAAAGCAGACAACGAGAACAGTTTAAGGAACGCGGGAAACAGCTTATATGACCGCAGAAAACCTAGTGCTTGCGTTCTGAAGTAAAATCCAAAACTGAGCTAGAGGAGACGAAGATATGGGAGAAGATTCGTGAGAGATTGGACGCAATAGATACGGTGGTATCAAATGCGTCCAACATTCATAGGACAGTGATGTTGCAAAGGTCACGACGCTGGTGAACCGCTACGAAAAAGGACGCGAGGCGCTAAGAAAGAATAAAGGGATCTTTCAGCTTATGCTAATGACAGTAAAATCCCAGAAATTAAGAGAATACACCAAAGATAGATCGACTCGTACAAGATGCAGTAGGAAGGAAACCACTGCTTATAGCAGGCGATTTTTATGCCTGGGCTGTAGAGTGGGGCAGCATAAGAATAGCCCAAAGAGGTCGGGTGTTCCTGGAAGCATTTGGCATTTAAACTTGGTGTTGGTCAATCGGGGTTGCGCCAACACCTTTAGAAGAGATAATACAGGATCTATTATAGATCTGACGTTTGTAATCGGTTGTTTCATTGACTCAGTTGACACGTGGATCGTGAGTAAACACTACATCAATAGTGATCACCCGGCCATAATAATGAAGTTAGGTAAACCGAAGCAAGGATCTACATTCAGTACAAGGACCAATAGAGTCAGTTGGAAAACGAAGAACTACGATAAGGAAATGTTTCTATTGGCACTGGAGGAAATGCATCGGTTTGGGACTGCGAACAGTAAGGCTAAATAGGTGATGGATAATATTACCCGAAACTGTGGCACTTCTATGCCAAGAAGAATGCCTAACCAAAGACGACCACCAGTATACTGATGAGATAGAGAGGCGGATAGCGCTCGTACCGAGTGTCACCGGACTAGGAGACAGGAGCAGCGGGCAAGAAAGATATACTATAAAACTGGAAGAGGCCAAAAATTAGTAGATGACTACCAGCAGGCAATCAAAGACGCTAAGCGAAATCTTAAGAAGACAATCCGTACCAATGAGCGACGGTACCTGAAGGAATTACGTGACGAAGTAAACGAAGACCCCTGGGATAGACCTTATAAAATAGTAATGAAGAAGATCAAAGTAAGCTACGTACCCCTTCCCAAGTGCCCAGAATTATATATAAATTCTTTATTTCAGCCTTAAGGCCCAGAAATGGACTTGGTTTACAATACCTTCCTTAACACACTCATACATTTCAATCAATTCAATCTTCTCTTAACTCCGCTCCGGTTTACAAATTCATAATCTATATACCCTATTATATTTTCGTCTTTTTATTTATCTATTTACATTTTATTTATTTACATTTTCTTTACATTTTATTTACATTTTATTTGCCTTTGTCAGTCTTATTATTACATTTTCAGCCTCTTCGTTTCTTTTCGGTTATATATACCCTAACCGTTCACAATTCTATTATAATTACCTATCACAGATTCGTCTTACATTAATTTATATTCTAAACACTCATACCTTGTGACAGCTCTTCGCAAATTGGCTCTAAGTTTTCCAACCTACCCTTGTCTCGCTACCTGTTTTCCATATTTTACCTTTTCTTTCAATTGATAGATTTTCTTTGCGACTTGTTTCCCCATCCCCTTTCTCGCTCGCAAAATCTCTGAAATCTTTATATCTTTGTTCCAGAACATTCCTTAACTCATTTTCTATTACTTTACATTCCCATACTATGTGTTCCCATGTCCCCTTATCTGACCCGCATAATATACATTTCCTATCTTATATCTTATTCAATATCTGTTTTCTTCCTCAAAATTTCCACATCTGATTCTGGCTAATATTTCCATTTCTTTATCTTTTCTAAAACTTCTTAGGTATCTTGGAAGCCCTACCGTTACTAATTCTCTGTATCTTTTATTGTACTTTGACTCCTGTATTTTTCCTTCAATTATCTGTTTCTCTATATCTCTATCTCTGTTTTCTACTTTTTCATTTATTTCTATTCCCTCTCCTCTCATTATCTCTATTTCCAAATTACTAAGGCCCACTCTATTGAAATACTTCGTTTTTTCCTTCCAGTAGCTGTTCTTCTCACCATATTCTTTTTTTTCTTCCCAACATTTCCTCATTAGGTTTTCTTCCTTTCCTTCCTCTATTTTGAAAAATTTTTCTTCATATTTTACCGCTCTCTTACCCCATACAATTTTCATTTTCTCTGTCATCGTTTCCCTTTGTACTATGTATCCAGGGGTGCAGAAATCCAACCTTAGTACCCATCTGTAATAATCCATCTGAATTTTTTCTAGTTCTTTTATTTCACACCATCCCCATAATTCTGCTCCGTATGCCATGACGCTTCTAACCAAACAGTTGAATAGCATTTTCCTTTTCTTGAAATCCCCTCTAAATTTTCTTTCTCCTAGCCCCCACACCTTTCTGACTGCAATATTGCCTTTTCTTTCTAATTCTTTTATATGTTCCTTGTGGTTACCTTCTCTGTTGAACACATATCCTAGATATTTGAAGCTCTTGACTTCTTCGATCACCTTACCTTCCCATTGCCAATTTTCTTTTTTCTCTTTCCTTCCTCTGTTGAATACCAGCACTTTTGTTTTTTCCGCATTTAAAATAAGTCTCCTATCCTTTAAAAATTTTCTCAGAGTGTCCGCCATATCCTTAAGCGCTTCCTTGTTTTTTGCTAGCATCACAATGTCGTCCGCGTATGCTAGAGACCATCTCCTTTGCTTTCCTACCTTCACCCCACCGATATTTCTAACTTCTAATTCCTTTTCCAGTTCAGCTATGTAAATACAAAACAAGATTGGACTCAATAAACATCCCTGTCTTAATCCTGTTTCCGTCCAGAATTCTTCTGTTATTTCCTCCCCCACCCTAACCTTAACTTTGGTTTCCTGATACAATTCTATTATCCTTTCAATCAAGTATTTGCTTATTCTTGCTTTCTTCATTATATCCCAGAGCCTTTTTCTGTCCACTGTATCAAAGGCCGCTTTTAAATCTACAAACATTGTATACAATTTTTCCTTCCTCGTTTTCGCCATCTGAATTAAATGGTCCAGTACATACACGTTATCCATCGTCGACCTTCCTTTTCTAAAACCTGCCTGTCCTTCCGGTAATATTCCTTTTTCCTCAACTTCTTTAACCAACTTTATTCTGATGACTTCCGTATATAATTTATAAGCAGTAGATAAAAGCGAGATCCATCTGTAATTTTTCGTTTCATTTACCTCACCTTTTTTATACAGTGGCACAATTATTGCGGTTTTCCATTCCTCCGGCATACCTTCTCCTTCCCAAATTTTTCCTATTATGTTTGTCAATTTTTCTTTTAATCCCTCTCCACCGTACAACCATGCCTCGTTTGGAACCCCGTCTTCTCCTGCCGCCTTTCTCTTCTTTAACATCTTCCATGCTTCTCTTATTTCCTTCCTTGATATTTCCGCCGTTTTCTTCTCCTCTATCGTCTCTTCTTTTTGCCTCTCCGGTCCTACTCTTCTTTCTTCTGATCCGTCCAGTAATTCTCTAAAATGCTCTTTCCATTCTCCTTTTGTTATTTTGTTTTCCACTATTATCCTCTTTTTTATTGCACCTCTTAAATATTGCCATACTTCATTTTCGTTTTATAGACTTTTTATTTTTTCAATTTCCAGAATTCTCGACTCTTTTTCTCTCTCTTGAAATATCTCTCTCCACTCCTTTCTTTACTTTAAATACACAGTTTTCTTTTCCTCACCTTTGCGCCATTTCTTCAGTGCTAGTTTCACCTTTCTTTTTTTCTTTGAGCAATTTTTATCCCACCACTTTTTTTGCCCGATCTTCCAAACCCTTTTTATCTTTTCCTTTTTAATTGCTGCTTTTTCAAACATCTCTTTTAACTCTTTCCATCTCTTCTCAACCGTATCCTCTGCTTTTTCGTTTTCATGTGTATCCGTTGTTCTTGCTTCAAATATTTTTATGTCCTCTTCTCTCCATGAGTAGTATAGCTTTCCTTCCTTGCTATTAACTACCTCTTTTTCCTCTTCACCTCCTTCCTTTTCGTTTTCTTCACCTTCAATTATTAAACTAATTGGTGCATGGTCCGATTCGATCCTTTTCTCTACTATAAACCTGTTAGTTTTTCCCCTCGCTTTATCATGTACCAATACATAGTCAATAACTGTGCTTCCTCTTGCTCCTATAAAAGTAAATTCTCCTTCTTCGTCACCTTTAATGTTTCCATTCGCTATTGTCCATCCTTTCTTATTAATACCCTCTATCATTTTTTTCCCTCCATTTCCAATTATTTTATCTTTACTGGGTCTGATCCTATCCTTTTCTTCTCCCTCTTCGTTCTCCAAGCTTTTGCCCATGTTTCCTATCCTTATGTTAAAGTCTCCTCCTATGATTAAATTTTCCTCTTCAAAGTGCTCTATGCCTTCCCAAATTTTCCAGTAACTGTCTATTTTTCCTGAGTTGTATACCGACCATATGTTTATTATTCCTTCTGTTGCTTCTAACCTAGTTTTTATCAATCCTTCTTCTACCTTAATACATATTATCTTATCTTTTTCAATCCACCTTTTCCTTATTCCAATTAACATACCTCCTTTTGCCCTTCCTTTTTTGTTTTCTCGAGTCGCTGTAAAGAATATCCATTCAAATTCTTTTGATACCCTATCCTTAAAATAATTTACCTCTTTTTCCTCAATCCACGTTTCCGATAAACTTATAAAGTCTCCACTCTCCAAGTATGTGCATATATCCCTATCCTTATTTCTTAGACCTGCTATATTCCAAAAAATCATTTTTCTCTCTTTACATCCTATCCTTTTTCTATTGTTTTCCTTTCCTTTTGTATTTTCGCTCCATTTCTGGCTTAGCTGAAATCCTCATCTCCCCCCTTCCCTCTCCCTCCATCCCCTCTTCCCTACTTCCGTTGTCTTCCAAAGATTTTCTAAATTCCGCCTCCAACTTCTCTTTTTTTTCCCACTTGTACCATATACCTTTAAACATCACCTTACCTTGCCCTGTTTTTATCATTAAACCTTTCTCCCTTTTTTCTCTCGCCCATTTTCCTATTTCCTCTTGTTTTTTCCTTTCCTCATATGATAAGTCATGCTCGATAAAGATCCTACTTCCCTTTAGCATATTTTTCTTTTCCATTATCTCCGCTTTTGTGTCTTTGTCTAATTTGGCGATCGCTACCGTGCCACTACTCCAAGCCGCTGCCACTTCTGTTCTCACCCCCAACTTCGTCAAGAAGAACCTTTCTACCTCGTACTTTAACTCCTCTTTCTTTAAATTCGCCCCTTTTATTACCACGTTGTTTATCCTTTCCTTCCTATCATTGTCTATTACTAATCTCTTTATATGCTTCATTTCCCTTTCCGATATACTACTCTATCTACTCGCCCTGCTGACCATGCTCGCTCTGCTGTAAAGGCTTCACTGCGACCCGGTGTCGCCATCTCCCGACGCTTCCCCCAACCTTGAGCTCGCGCGCTCGCTCAGCTCCTCCCATCTAGCCTCTCTTTCTTTTTCCCGCGTTTCCATTTCTAGCATTCTTTCTTCCAATTTTACAATTCTTTCATCAAACTCAACTATCTTACTGTCTATTTCAATCTTTAATTTGCCTAATTCCGCTTTCTCGCTTCTTAATTTCCTTACCTTTTCTAAAACTCGCGTCTTGAAATCTTCGTTTTCCTTATCTTTGTTGGCGTCCACTTCCCTACCTTTTGTTTCCTCCATTTCCTTGAACGTCACCTTCTTAACCACTTTCTCGTCCAGCCTGGTTTGCCTGCCTTTTTCCGTCCTTCCATCCTTCGACGCCTCTCCCATTCTTGTTTGTCTCCCGGTCATCTTCTTCCACTCGCCACGTTTTTCTCGCCACTTAACTCAACCTCTAAATCGCAGTCTCTCTTTATTCTCGCCCACACTATAAATCTTATCCTATTCTTATACAAAATTTTTATCCTATGCTATCAATACCGCGTTAAACTTTCCCTAGCTATCATTCCACTCCTTCAAAACGCTATTTTTAACTAAAATATGATTTTTTTTATCACGAGCTGCCACACACACAACCACTCACCCGTGCGCCCTCTAACCAAGTCCCAAGTGCCCATAATTATAGATCGAGTAGTGACTACACTGTTCCCCATGAAACGGGACGAACCGTGTGTTATAGAACCAGAGGCAAACGAAGAAGCTATCCCTCCAGTCACAATGGAGGAGCTGCTAACAGCCTGCAAGAGGGTTGGAATCAACAAGGATTCAGGCCTGGATGGCATATCGAATATAGCACTGAAACATGCTATATTCGCCCAACCAGAGGTTTTCATAGACTTGTTCAACACATGTCTAGAAGGGGGGATATTTCCCACCGACTGGAAGAAACAACGCCTCGTGCTACTGCCAAAGGGAAAGAAGCCACCTGAGGACGCTTCATCATACAGACCGCTCTGTATGCTGGACACCTCAGGCAAGATTCTGGAACCAATAATTTGTGTCAGAATGGATCAGGCAATAGAAGAAAAAGGGGGACTTACGGAAGACCAATATGGCTTCCGGAGGAAACGAAACGTACCTGTGCGTGAGTCCGTGTGTGCGCGTGCATAAGAAGCTCCGCACAAGTGGGGAGTACTTCGGTGGGGCCCGTTAATTAGCCTAGTCGGCTTCTTCTTTGGGGTTTGATATTTCCGTACATCCCCCATCCATCAAGGTGATTAGGGGTTCAGGATCAAACTCGTCTTCTTTTATCTGCATCGGCCGGTCGCCTGTTTCACCCACATAAACACGCATACATACACACACACGCACGCAGACATACGCACGCACTCCAATTCACACCCACTCCCATTCACCTGGCACGCACTCCTTCAAATACACCATATACGCCCCCCTTTTCCACCATTCCCCTATACCTACACTCTCCCACACGTACACCCGCATACACACCCACGCACACAAACTGTTACTCTCTTCTTCTTCTCTCTTTCTCGTCTTTCCTGACCTTCTTCAAGATGTCCGCTGCATAGTTGCTGACTGCGAACCATCCAACCTGCGAAGTCAGCATAGCCGTCATAATGGACTCGGGCGTTACTCTGGTCTGTAGATAGCGCTAGAGTTCCTGTCGCTTCTGTTGATAACGTGGGCAGTCACGAAAGACATGCTCTGCATCCTCGTTCACATCCAAACATACTAGGCAGTTTGGAAGGTCCTCTTTTTTAAATCGGTATAGGTACGCCCGAAAGCATCCGTGTAAGGAACCGTGTACATCCGTGTAAAGCCTGGTAAGAAACTGTGTGAGGTAGTAGTTAACTTTCCCGTGTCGACTTTCAATCCAGTCCTCTATTTTTGGGATGAGGCGATGTGTCCATCATCCCTCTTTGCTTGAATCCCATCTTTGTTGCCACTTAGTCATTGTCCGAGTCCCAGACTTCTGCCTGGGTGATGCCGTACAGCCGATTCTTCGCCTCGTAAGCCTTTTTTCTTTCAATGACTAGGAAGTCAATAGGCGGCATGCCTGCTATAATGCACACAGCCTCATCCCATACCGTACGGTAAGCGCCACTCTTAGTGCAATTCGCCTGTACACGGTAGATAGCTTTTGAACATAGGTACTCTTCTTCATGGCATCTGTCCATATTGGGGCTCCATACAACATGATCGATGTGGTTACACTGGCTAGAAGTAACCTCCGTTTCTGTGTTGGACCACCTACATTTGGCATCAATCGTGATAGAGCAGCGCCAGCTTTTGCTACTTTATCGCTAACTATTTCAAGGTGTTGTTCGAAGGTTAGTCTTGCATCGATGGTGATGCCCAGATACTTAATGGTCAGTTGAGATGTAACCTCATGCCCGTCCACCGTCAGTGTTATTGTCTCCATCTTCTTCCTACTGTATATGAGGATAATTTCTGTCTTCTGACTGGCTAGTTCCAAGCCCGTTTCTGTTAGCCATTCGTGTATTATATGAATTGCCTCGTCAGCTATTTCTTGAACCTCTTCTTTATATTTTACCACAACCACTACGGCTATATCTACAGCGAATCTATGACAGTCGCCCCCTGGGGTAGTCGTCGTCTTAGTACTCCATCGTACATGATGTTCCAAGTCGGCGGGCCAAGTATTGAATCTTGGGGGACACCTCCTGCGATTTCATATATTTCAGTGCAGTTCTCTGTGTCGTACAGTAAGATTCTGTCCTTCAAGTAGTCGGACATCATCCTTCTTATGTACGGGGGCACATTTTGTTTTCGGAGCGCCTCATGTATTTTACTCCATTTAGCTGAGTTGAATGCATTTTTCACATCCAGTGTAACAATAGCGCAGTATTCCTTCTTTCCTCCTTTCCATCTTGTTCCCTCTATCGCTTTTCGTGCAGTGTCAACTACTAGACCAACTGCGTCCAGAGTAGAGCGCTCCTTTCGAAATCCGTAGTGGTGTTCCGTGAGTCGCTCTGAGCCCACTATGGTTTGATCCATTCTGACGCAGATTATACGTTCAAGGATCTTGCCCGAGGTGTCCAGCATGCAGAGCGGTCTGTACGACGACGAGTCGTCAGGCGGCTTCTTTCCTTTTGGTAATAGCATCAAGCGCTGTTTCTTTCAGGTGGTGGGGAAAATCCCTTCCTCGAGACATGAGTTGTACAAGTCTAGAAAGACCTCTGGATAGGCGTGGATAGCATGTTTCAATGCAATATTGGATATGCCATTTAGCCCTGGGGCCTTGCTGTTTCCAACCCTTTTGCAGGCAGCTAGCAGCTCCACCACCGTGATTGGTGGAAAAGCTTCTTCGTTTATCCCTGCTTCAATAGTACACAATTCCTCCCGTTGTACAGCGAACAGTGTTGTCATGACCCGGTGCAACAGCACCGGACACTTGGGAGGGGGTACGTAGCTTCTCTTAATCTTCTTCATTACTATTTTATAGGGTCGACCCCAGGGATGCTGGTCGACCTCATCTTGTAGTTCTTTAAGGCACCGTCGTTTGTTGTCGCGAATTTTCTTTTTAAGCTTTCGCCTAGCGTCCTTCATTTCATGATTGCAGGAATCCACTGCTTCCTTGTCTCTTCCGGTTCTGTAGAGTTTTCTTCTTGCTCGCTGTTCCAGTCTCCTAGTCCGATGGCACTCGCTACGGACGGCTGCAGCATCCTTGTCCCACCAGTATACCGGCGGTCGTCTATTGTTTGTCACTCTTCGAGGCATAGCAGCGTCGCAGGCTCGGCTGATGTTTTTCATCATCTGTTCAGACTTACTGTTTGCCGTTCCAGAGAGTTGCATTTCCTCTAGCGCCAACAAAAACATGTCCTTATCATAATCCTTCATTTCCAACCAACTTTAGTGGTCGTTGTACTCGCGCTGGATCTCTGCTTTGATTTCCCTACCTCCATTATTATGGCCTGGTGATCGCTATGTGTGTAGTGTTCACTCACGGTCCACGCATCAACCGAGCCAATCAAACACCTCCTAACAAACGTCAGGTCTACGATAGACCCTGTGCCTCCTCTTCTAAAGGTGTAAGTGCATCCCTGGTTGACTAAGACCAAATCCAGGAGAGCGAATGATTCCAGTAGCACACGACCTCTTTTGTTAGTCATATGGCTGGTCCACTCTACGGCCCAAGTGTTAGAATCACTTGCAATAAGTATCGGTTTCCTTCCCAACGCGTCTTGTACGAACCGATTTAAACATGTATGCATGTAAACATGCACACCTGCTACCTTAACGTGTATAAATCCTTCTTCACGAGTCATCATTTTCTCCTGGAAAGACTCCCAACATCACCATATGCTCAGGTCGCTGCTCTGCCAGTGTTGTCCATATCCCACGATGGTTCGTCTTGATCCGTGTGTTGTTCGCACACAATGGTTACGTCAATCTCCTTCTCGCGGACATACTGGTTCAGTAAGTCTTGTGCCGTCTGACAGTGATTTAAGTTTAACTGCACTATCTTCATTTTTTCCGGCTATCTAGAGCTCCTACTGCAGCTCGATAATATGGGCATGCGTAGCTACCTGCTGCATGATCGTTTTTACCTTCTACGCCTCTTTCCTGACTTCGGCTCGTTCCTGCATTCTCTCGCTTTGTGACTGTACCTTCTACATTTGTAGCAGAGGTCACTGCGATCCTGTGACATTATGCAGTTTTTCGCGATGTGACCATAACCCAGACATTTGAAACATCTAAGCGGTCGTGTGTTCTGCTTTATCTCTCTTATTCGACCGATCACCCAGCATATCCTGATTTTCTGCTTTTTTAACATGCGCTGAACCATTTCCGCCGGCATTTGGATGACCCCTGCCTGCGTATCGCCGTATGCCTTCCGTAATGACTTCACTACCATCTCCTCAGTCGTGGGCGCATTGTCATTATGAAACTCCTTGCGTAGCACCTCTAAAACTTCTTCTTTGCTGGTTAATACGTCAAGGTCCTTTATTTCAAAGACCCCTACGTCTTGTATGGTCTTAATCTTCGTATCATCCTCCAGCAACCCTTCAACTACTTTTCGGAGTTCTGCTGTCTTCCCTTTCACCTTGTGTTGGAGTTCCAAGAGCAGGTCTCCGGTCGTCGTCTTGCGTACCCTACTTACGACATCGCCGAGCATTATCAGTTGAGGATCCGCATTCATCTTCCTCAAGATGTTGGCGTAAGACTTCCCTTCCGCAGCCTTTATAATAAGGGCATCCGGCCAGGTTGGTCTTGCCCGTGGCGGTTTCTTCTTTCTGGTGCCATTTTGGTTTAAGGAACCAGTGCCACCTTTGTTGTCCTTCTTATTTTTATTTTTCTTCGACTTCCTAGTTTCGACCACCTGCCAAGATGGCTTCATGCTTGAGGTCGGCGGTGGGGGCTTAGACGCTGCCCCCCTCCTTGCCTTCTTTTTGGTCGCCGTATCCTCCTGAGGTGATGTTCTCATACGCTTGTTCGGCGTCCGCTCCATCTGCCTTTGAACAAAGGACGGAGAGCATTTAGTATTCCCGATCCTTGCTATTTTTAATAAAATCCTTCAACGCTCTGTTAGTAGACCTTGCCATAGTCTTTAACTCCGTGTGGATATTTTTCTTTTCTAAGATAAACGCCACTAGAGCTTCAACCTTCTCTTGAAAGAAAGGCAAAATTTGAAAGCGTTACTCGCTCAGAAAGTAGGAAATTTTATACTCTTTCAAAAACACTATTGCTGAATTTTTTGCATAAATTATATCATTTAAAAAAACGAAAAAAAAAATTACGAAAATCAAAAAATGGCCAAAAAATAGCCACAATTGTCAATATTAAACAAATTTTGTTTCCCGATTTCAGAATCAAAAAACACATGCATGTCAAATTTTATTATTATAGACCACGTAGTTCCAGAAATACGACGGTATACATACATACACACTAGGGTGGCGCTTATTTCCCAAAGGGCTTGAATACCGGCTCCCGTTTCGGGAATCACTTGCATTTACCCAAAAACGATAAATTCAGCAGTAATTCGATTTAGCAAGTGTTTAACCCGTTTCACTTTTCAAAAAACATGATTTTTTCGCTCCTACGTATTTAGTGCTGTAGCATTCAAAGATAGACAAACGTCAATTTTCAATATGTAAGATATGTTTTCGATGTATTTTTTCACGTAGAATACGATGGCGCTGTTGCTTTTATCATAAAAGATAAGCTAAAAACGCTAGACGCATAAAATTGTGTTTTTTAGTGTTTTTCAGTGATTTTTGGTCCCTACTGCTTTAAGATTATGTTTTATGATAAAATTAATAGCGCCATTGTATTCTACGCGAAAAAATACATCAAAAACATGTATTGCATGTTTGGAAATAAACTTGGTTGCCCTTGAATTCGAAATAAAAGAAAATATATCCAATTTGATGTTAGTCTGAGAGTAGACTGGCGCAAAGTGTCGCGAGCATCATTCTATGTATTCAATTCAATTTTTAACGGCAAGGAAGTTTTATTTCCAAATATGCGATACATGTTTTCGATGTATTTTTTCACGTAGAATACGATGGCGCTATTAATTTGCAACGAGACGTCAGTCTCGTGCAAAAAATACACAAAACGGCCACACACATGATCGAGCGAAGGGCGAACCCGCACGTAAACAACGCGAGCACAAGCCGAATGCTCATGTTAGGTGATTATTAGTTACCTAGCAATATTAACCAAATCTTTGCGTGAGTTGATCTCGCGCACGCAACTATACAGTTACGGGAGAGACTCCACTCCTCGAATCTCTCCTGACTGTCAGCTTAACTTTTCTCTTGACTGAAATGCGGATTTGTCTATAATAAACCTTTTTACCTTGTATGCTTTCTTATCTCTTGCTGATCAACCCCAAAGTCTATAGTCCTCTATATATTCCTGGTCCAAGGAAAATTCAAATGTATATATGGTAGGTTAAACCAATTAAAATGCACTTGAATGACGTTTGAAAAAGCTTCTGGTTTTATTTGGTCCTCTTTTATTATTAATTAGACTCTATATTTATAATATGTGTATATATATATATATGTATATCCGTAAACTTGAAAATGAGAAAAATGAAATATAACAACTGATTTTTGAACAAGAATAAAAAAAAGAATAAAACAAAGGAAAAACTACTGAAAAATTGTCGTCCGCTCGGCAGCTTGGCTCGAGTCGGAGTGCTTGAGGTAGCGTGGCTTGGGAACGCTTTGGAAGTGTTTCCGGACCTCCCACGCGTCTCCAAACTCCACTTCCCCATGTTGACGTCAGTGCGTTTGCACTCGTCGCACTCATTAGGCCTTACAGGACCTGTTAATGGTGCAAGAATTCAAAACTGCAGCGTGGCTTCGCACGTGCGTCTTGGCAGTGGAGGGGAAATTGTTTAGGTCAGCGAGATTCTTGGCTACCTGATACTTTTGTGGCCTTGAGTCTCGCTGTACCTTTTATGTGCAGAACTTTCTCGATTTTACATTCGAAATAATTGTTCGAATATAAATATCGCAAAGTTGTCACATAACAGCTCATGTACAGCAACACGTGCTCGAGCGACGCGAATACAGCCGCGGGTAAAACCGACGACGGGCGCAAATCGCCGCACATACACCAGCGAAGGGAACATACATAGCACGACACGAATACACACACACTACACGACCCACTCACCTCCAGAGGGCGTTGGCGCCAGCGACTGGGGCTATATAAGCCCAGCCGCGACAGCACAGCGAGTAGTTCAGTTAGAGCTTCCGATCCGAGCGTTGCCGTGAGCACACGACACCGTTAGGAGAGCGCTAAGAGAACCACCGACATCTGGCCGTTTTGTGCGCACACGTAACGGCGCAGATATCTAGAAACACCGCACCGCTATCTGGACTAGCGCTGTGAGCACACAGGGTAATTCAGACCCACTAAATACCTGGAGGAGCGCCTTTGTGAGCACACGTGGTGCAACTACAGGCACTAAACTACCGCCAACCACCGTCCCACCGTTTCTCCGTCCCTGTTACCACTGTGAGCACACAGGGTAATAGGAACTAGTAACTGACTGCAGAGACTTACAAAGTCGTAAGCACACGTCTCTGTCGGACTCTGCACACACCGCTACACACACCTCCAACGTTCCACCGTTCCACCTGCCGCTGTGCGCACACAGGGCAAAGGAAACCGTGAGAAACATCCACAGAACCAGATTGAGTCGTGCGCACACGTCTCAATCAGATCCTGTGGAACACAGACAAACAAACACCGACTTCATTCCGACGTTCCTCCGTTCCGTCTGCCGCTGTGTGCACACAGGGTAGGAGGAAGCCAGAAACCGGCACGGAGGCCGCACAATATCGTGCGCACACGTTCTTGCGAGGACTCTGTGATATCAGACACACACCTGGGTATTCCGCCATTCCTACTGTTACTGTACGCATACAGGACATAGGAATAATCGAACCACCGCACTCCAGACCGAGCGTACACGGTTCCTATGTAAGCGATGGAGTGTTTGTGAATTAGCGACACCGTACCGTACCGTACCGTTACCGCACCGTACCGAATAGATATTAAAGATTAATTGTAAGAGACAAGTCTTTCTAAATAGCGTATTCTTGTTGATTTTGTTACAGGTGGCGAATGACATCACGCCATATTAATAATTAAATATATAAATCACTTAAACCAAATCAGAACGTAGTTATTTTTAACCTACTTCCCTCTCCGAATCCTGGTCCCGACTGACAATATCCGGCGCGAGGGAAACGCAACCGTTACAAATTTTATCATAAAACATAATCTTAAAGCAGTAGGGGCCAAAAATCACTGAAAAACACAAAAAAACGGTGTTTTTAAGCACTAAAAGCGGTGTTTCTAGATATCTGCGCCGTTACGTGTGCGCACGAAACGGCCAGATGTCGGTGGTTCTCTTAGCGCTCTCCTAACGGTGTCGTGTGCTCACGGCAATGCTCGGATCGGAAGCTCTAACTGAACTACTCGCTGTGCTGTCGCGGCTGGGCTTATATAGCCCCAGTCGCTGGCGCCAACGCCCTCTGGAGGTGAGTGGGTCGTGTAGTGTGTGTGTATTCGTGTCGTGCTATGTATGTTCCCTTCGCTGGTGTGTGTGCGGCGATTTGCGCCCGTCGTCGGTTTTACCCGCGGCTGTATTCGCGTCGCTCGAGCACGTGTTGCTGTACATGAGCTGTTATGTGACAACTTTGCGATATTTATATTCGAACAATTATTTCGAATATAAAATCGAGAAAGTTCTGCACATAAAAGGTACAGCGAGACTCAAGGCCACAAAAGTATCAGGTAGCCAAGAATCTCGCTGACCTAAACAATTTCCCCTCCACTGCCAAGACGCACGTGCGAAGCCACGCTGCAGTTTTGAATTCTTGCACCATTAACAGGTCCTGTAAGGCATAATGAGTGCGACGAGTGCAAACGCACTGACGTCAACATGGGGAAGTGGAGTTTGGAGACGCGTGGGAGGTCCGGAAACACTTCCAAAGCGTTCCCAAGCCACGCTACCTCAAGCACTCCGACTCGAGCCAAGCTGCCGAGCGGACGACAATTTTTCAGTAGTTTTTCCTTTGTTTTATTCTTTTTTTTATTCTTGTTCAAAAATCAGTTGTTATATTTCATTTTTCTCATTTTCAAGTTTACGGATATACATATATATATACACATATTATAAATATAGAGTCTAATTAATAATAAAAGAGGACCAAATAAAACCAGAAGCTTTTTCAAACGTCATTCAAGTGCATTTTAATTGGTTTAACCTACCATATATACATTTGAATTTTCCTTGGACCAGGAAGATATAGAGGACTATAGACTTTGGGGTTGATCAGCAAGTGATAAGAAAGCATACAAGGTAAAAAGGTTTATTATAGACAAATCCGCATTTCAGTCAAGAGAAAAGTTAAACTGACAGCCAGGAGAGATTCGAGGAGTGGAGTCTCTCCCGTAACTGTATAGTTGCGTGCGCGAGATCAACTCACGCAAAGATTTGGTTAATATTGCTAGGTAACTAATAATCACCTAACATGAGCATTCGGCTTGTGCTCGCGTTGTTTACGTGCGGGTTCGCCCTTCGCTCGATCATGTGTGTGGCCGTTTTGTGTATTTTTTGCACGAGACTGACGTCTCGTTGCAAATTAATAGCGCCATCGTATTCTACGTGAAAAAATACATCGAAAACATGTATCGCATATTTGGAAATAAAAAAATTGATGATAACAAAGAATAATAATGTCTACATATTGTAAAAATTTTAAGTCATTTTTGTGATTAGTTTTTGAGAAAGAATCGAAAACCTAAAAAAATCGGTTTTCTTTGTCGCACGGTTACGGGAGTAGAAAACCTTCAATTAACTTGAAATTTTGGGAAAAGATAGATCTTTTAATTACCTTAGCTAAGTTCTTTTCGCAGCTTATGAAAACGATTATTTAAAAAGATATAAAAATACAAATTCTTTGGCTGTCACTCTGTATACCCTGTATAACTGAAAATTAATATTTTTATAACTCGCTAACGATAACTCAGAATGTTTTGACAAAATTCATGGTTTTATTAGGTTATGAGATCTATTTGTGATATAAATTGCAAATCATTTTATTAGGAAGATCCGGAGAAAAAGAAATGCATTTTTAAATTAATATACTTGAACGATACATGCGAACAAGGAACAATAGATTTGCTTAGAGGAAGCTACGTGCCAATGAATTGGCAGCGGTTTTTTTAATCAAGAGATATGGTGGAAGTCCTTCTTTATTTTTATTTAATGTTTTCATCGGAGAATTCAAATAAATATTATCACTTTTATTTATTTCTTTATGAGTTGCATAATCTATATTATAATATAATTTTGTTTCTCTGTTTAGCACATTAAATATTGTTTTGTAGAAATTATGATTATTATCGTCATCAAGAACTAAAATCTCGCAATTTCTAGTACCATTTATGCCATTAATATCTAAATTATATTAATATTTTTAATCTAGAAAATGAGATTCCTATAAAAATATCCAATTCTATGTAAAATATGTTGAATAAAAAAATTTGTATTATTGTTCATGCAATCTTTTGATATCAATACATGTTATGCAATGTGTTGTGTATGTGTTCCCAGTGTTTTATAATAAATCCGATTTTTATCTAGTGCTCTTCCTCGTAGGGCATATCCGGTCGACTGGCGATCATTTTGACACCTGGACATTGTCTACACGAAGTTCCAGGTGTTTTTTGGTAAGTCCAGTTGGTATTGATGCCAAAATGCTTTTTAGTTACTGGTTATATTATATATAGGGTATTTAATATTATATTATATGGATCAATGCCAAACGGCTCTCTGCGATTAACAAGATGGAAATAGTCATTATAATTGGATATAATGTTTTAATAATAATACCCGCATTACAATTTTGTATTCTAACTTCTTAAAAGTGAATCATCATCTTGATTCCATTTGAACCAAGATTTTGATGTAGTGTTTACATTTTTGTTTATTCTTTTATTTTCCTCATTTTTTACATAATATACATATTGTTTATTACCAACATGAACAGCTAATTTATAAAAAACATAAGATTGTTTATTTAATTTGTATTCTAAAATACGATATATGGTTTTAGCTGCACAGACATATCTTATTGAAATATGTTGCGTTATTTCATCATAATTATATGTCTCATCGTTATCGTTCCCTGAATTTTCGTTGGTATTGACGTGTTCTGTTGTAAATTTTACAAGATCGGTATCTGGTGTTTTATGAAAATATTTGAATAAATATCTTATAGCTTATAATACTGTAAATTTTAATGTTTATATGGCATTCTAATAAGAGTAATAAATAAGGGTTATAAGGAACAACAAATCCATTACGCGCTACCTTGTGTTTTAAATATACGTATATATATTTACCATCGTTTCGTCGACAATAAGAAGGATAACCATCAGGATTAATTTCTGTTTGGTTTATGAGTAATTTGGGAATATTTTTGCTCCAAAATGTTTTATCCTCACCCATACATAATTAATTTTTGTTTTGCATACCACATTTCCATCTGGTATTTAAGCACTTATTATTTGATCAGTTTGATCGGATTTCGAATTTTATATTCTTGGTACAACCATGTTAACATATCAACATGTAGTAATCTACGTTCTTAACATTCTATGACATATATATCCTTTGACTTTCCCGAATATATTCTTTATTATTATTTCATGTTTTAAGACTTAATACTCATGATATTAAGTCTGGGCGATTTAAGGGAACAAAACAGTCCTATTACCTAAAAAATAAAAAGACGAAAAATTAATATATCAATTAGATTTTACGAAAAAATGTTTTCTATAATAATAGTAGGTCAAATTATCTACAATTTGAGCCCTCATAGGCTTCATATTCACCTACCTGATAGTGGTGATAGTACGTATACGTATCAAAGTATTTTGGCACTGTCTATAAGATTCCAAGTGAACCGATGGATGAAATAGGCTCTAATTTTTTTACAAGTTCTATACACCTGTCATTCTTATATGAATGTTGTGATTTTAATTTGAATGTGTAGAAGTTGTTTCATAAAATAATTAGTAGTAAAATTTGAAGTCTATAAGGGCTCAAATTGTATGTAATTTGACCTACTATTATTATAGAAAACATCTTTTCATAAAATCTAATTTATATATTAATTTTACTTTTTTTATTTTTCAGATAACAGGACTGTTTTGTTCCCTTAAAGTCGATTTATGAGGTAATATATTTTCTTGTATGAATCTTGAACTTCCTATATGAGATAATGGTAATATTATAATTTTTCCGATTTTTGCATTTTCAATATTTGTTTGGTTGGAAACATAATCCATCAATCCCTTATACATTTCAGTTTGTAATGGTGCTTGATGACTACATATGGGCGATTCCACGACAAGCGGAAAACATAAGAAATGATAATTTAGGAAAATGTTCGTCTTGGGCTCCTGAGTAACCCTGAATTTTTTCAGATTTTTAGAGCTCATAGATTCGGAGATACAGGTGGTCAAAGGTGGTGAAAAACGCGATTTTCGTAAAATTATCCCCTTTTCACTAAAATAGATAAAAAGGAAGCAATGGACAAAAAATATATATATATATTGTTTGGGAAATTTTCCGTACTTTTAAAAAAAAATACCAATTTTTCAATTCAGGCCCTTTTAAGGCCCTTTTTTTCATTTTTTGGAAAAAAATGCCAGAAATACATCATACCCCACTTTATTTGACTTCTATCCATGAAAAATGGATTCCTCGTCGAAAAATACTATGGATATGAAGTTTTTAGAGTGGGTCATTCAGAATTTGTATTTTTATAGCGTTTAATTTGAAATATTGGGGTGTTTTAAATATTGTCATTTTTATCATTTATCTTGGGTATACCGTAACACGCGCTCTTAAGATCTTTGTATGGTGATAATCTTCTCATTTTGAAAAGATCCATGGATTGGTGAGTTTATTTTTTTTTAAATTATAGAAAATACCGTAGGTATATCAGTTTAAAGTTTGCCGTATTTTCAAAAAATAATAAATGTATAGTCTTGTAAAATTTTTCATAAAAATTATGTTAACCCATTAAACCCCAAGCCGAATCTAGTTGAGATAGCCTCAAACTAACTATTGCATCCATGGCATGGCTAAAAAAAATTACCCGTGTTTTTTCTTTTGACATTTTCAATTATTTATAAAAAGTTATTTAAACAAATTGTCAAAAATTTATTTATTTCAAAAAACTAATTGCGGCAATCGATTCTACGGGAAAAATTATGAAAGAAACCTATCGAACACTTTTTTGTCAGAGATCAATTTGTTGGTGAAAAATCGTTATAAACAATTTCAGCCTAAGCCAGAGATGACAAACCCTTTGTATTTAAAAAAAAATGTATTCCAAGAAACTAATAACTCAAATTGATTCTACAGAAAAATGATGAAAGAAATCATGAAATATTTTCCTAATAATTTTGTTACAATATATTTTTTTTTATTTGTATTTTTTGCTTTTTTTAAAATATTTTTTTTTTTAATTTTTTGTATTTTTTTACTTTTTTTTAATTTTTTGTTTTTTGTTCATTTGTTTGTACTTTTTGTATTTTTTGTATTTTTTCGTTATTTTATTTTCAAAGGTTCATTAGACTCTTGCTTTTATTCAATATTATTTTCAAACCAAATTTACAATGCGGACGGAGATCTACCCTATTCGTAACTGAGTCTGTGAAATATTACGAATGATTTTTTCTGTGTTGTGGACAAAGATTGATATTGCACTTTGCACAATAATATTCACTTCTAATTGAGTATGCTTCTATTCCACATTTTCTACGCACCCCAATCCATATGTCATGTTCAATGAAAGTTTGACTTGTTATCTGACGTTTTGGACGATGTGAATTTTCAAATTTTTCAATGTAATATTCACAAACTTCTTCCACAATATTTTTTGATCCTTTCTTTTCATCTGGGTGAAGTTTGTTATAAATAACAGTGGCATTAGCTAATGAAGTTTGTAGGAGTCGCATAAATAAACACCACGTCCACTTTTTACTTCGGATAGTAGGCATAAGAGAGTTGCAGTGTTGGTCGTGAAGATCTACTCCGCCCATGTGCGTATTATACTTCGAAAAAGCTTGAGGAAAAAGAATTTTATCTTTCGATTTTTCATGACACCTCTTCATTTCCACTTTGGGTTTATCTGCGTATTCAGTTGACAGAACTGATACAGGTTTTGAGTCCATGACTATAATGTAGTTCAGTTTGGAATTTTCGTCGTGGATCGATATAGTGGTTCCTCTGTCAGCTTTGGTTGGCATATCAATTTTAGCTTTGACTCGATTTTGACGAACTGTCCCTGTTGCCGCTAATCCAATCTTTTTCAAGTGAATCATGAGGTCTGGAGAAGTGAGAAAATTATCAAAAAATAAATGGTATTGTTTGAGGTTTTCCTTTTTAACATTTGCCAATAAATTTTGCAGTAATTTTATGACCACCCTTGATCCCAAACAGACAAAAACTAAAGGATTGCGATCGTCTTTACCCATTTTTCCTGTATATATATCAAGCTCATATATGTATCCGTCTGAAGAACAGAGTGCCCATAACTTTATCCCAAATCTGATTGGCTTGTTTCTAATGCACTGTTTGATGCTGAATCTTCCAAAATATTTGACCATCATTTCACCAATGGACAAATTGAAATCAGAATAACCATATCTTTGACAATTTTCTCGAAATAAGTCAAACAAATGTCTGATTTTCCAGACTTTGTCATTCTCATCCTTATCTTGAAGTTTATAAAAGCGAATGAACTTTTTGATTTTCATAAACTTTTCTCTTGGCATTAGATCTCTTACAATGGGGTATTGTAAAACTCGTCTCTTGGACCAATAATCAGATTGCCGTTTTCTAGAGTTGATGATGGTAATCATATTGATCACAATGAATCGCTCTAGATCATCATTAGTCAATTCAAAATTATTTTCTGAAGTAACTTCAATTAAGTGATCCTTCATCGAACGAGAAAAAAATAGTTCAAATAATTCTAGTGAATTTTTCGAATGCAGTGATAAAATTGATGAAGGGTCAAATTGATCAGAATCAGGATCTGTAAGATTATTGTATTCCCATTCGTTATCACGCCAATCATATTCATGATTAGGTTCCAATAGCTTTTGCGTACTATTATAAGAACTTCTGATATGCTCATAAGATCCTGATGGAAGCTCGTAGGAATTTATATGCTCCTCTTCATCACTGCTGGAATCTCTATCCGAATCTGAGCTCTCATGTTTAATAGGAACAAATGCAATATCAACATTATATTGATAATCATCAATCTCATCAGTATCCACTAATTCAGGCAAATCTCTAACTCTCCGTCTCGACATTGTGATAAAAATTTATGATGTCAATTGCTGTAACTCCTCTAAATCGAAATTTTTTTTTTTCACCTGATGGCTCCAACCAAACCTCTCAAAGAAATGGAGAAATGGCAAATAAAATGTACAATCAAAACTATTTCACCGACCAGTTCTCAAATAAATGGAGTTACTTGTTATCATTGAATGTAATAATACGATAATTTTAGGTGCGAAACTAGAACGTGTAGATTCCAACTACCGTAATGAAATATTATTCGGATAGTGTTCTTGGTTCATACTTACTTCAAACCAATTGAATCGTAGAATCGATTGCCGCTATTATTATTATGAAATAAATAAATTTTTGACAATTTGTTTAAATGACTTTTTTATAAACAATTGAAAATGTCAAAAGAAAAAACACGGGTAATTTTTTTCAGCCATGCTATGGATGCAATAGTTAGTTTGAGGCTATCTCAACTAGATTTATTGTTTTTTTAGATATATATATATATAGATATAGATGTAGTAACAAACGTATTGTTTTGTTGTCGATATATTCGTTGAAATAAAACGCATATAATTTATTTAAATAAAGTTTTAAAAACTTACCTTTAATTAGAATAGAAAAAATGATTGAAATTTAAATTTTGTAATTTTTTCTGGGAACAAAAAACATGCAGGTTTTTTAAGAGGTATATTTTTAACACGTTTCAGCACCAAATGCATATTTTATCGCTGCTGAATCAGAAATAAAGTGCTGCATGTAGGCCGTTCCCTACTCTAGCCACCTAGCATCAGCGAACGTACGTGATGCTTGAGAGCTAGAGTGAGGTTAAAGACAACAAATGTAGTACTTTATTTTCTTTTTTTGGTGGCGATCGAGTACAAACTTTATAGAGGGCGTGTCATAAAATCATATATAACCCTCAGGAATCAAGGTGGACTGTGTATGCATGCATGTTTGTCGCCCGAGCAAAGTAATGACAATCTTCTTCATTTTCTAGGTCAATAATATAAGTTCTATTAATGTATACTATTTTAAACTCAAATCTGGTCATATTTTATAAGTTTAATGCGACGTGCATATTTTTTCTATAAAATACGCGAAATTCGATTTGAACTGTGCTACATCAAAATATTTACTATGCAGATTAAGGATTGTTGTCAAATTTTGTTATAAATTATTTTAGTATAAACAACGTTAATTAATCAAATAAAGTATAATAGAGATACTACTATTAAATTAGTAAAAAAGGTAAAAGATAAATTCATATTTTTCAAAACATTATTTTCTATACATTTTTATTACAATTTTCAATCCAATTTTATTAAAACGTATCCGGTAGTTTAAGAAATTTTTCATTTGTAGAATTGGAATATAATTTTGATTTCAGACCATTTTCTGTTGGTATAATAGCATGTTAAAGTCGCAAATTCTGTATTCTACTTTAATTTTGAAATCTTTTTTCCAGTTTCTTTTCTTTGGCTGTGTAATCTTTAGCAGGTGAGAATATAAAAATAATATTTTTGAAATGACCACTTGATGTAAACCAATCATGAAGAGCTGGGGGAGTTAAAATTTGGTTGTCGCATGGCAGTTGTAAACTAGACGATGCTGCTAGTCGTTTAACCGAACCACCAAGACCATCACAAGGACTTCTACCATGAGCTGTTGGAAAGTAGTGCCATTCGGCTGAAATGCCAAAATCTTTTTGATGAAAATATAAATTAAAAACATTTTTTAAATTTTTAAATTGTTGTGGTACTCCGTTGGAAAGATAATATATTTTTCTTATAGTTCCAAACTTTTCTTGTAATGAATCTATGATCAATTTTATATATATGTTAACTGCTACAGCGTCATGAGTAAGGTTATCAGATGTAATTATGAAATTTTTATGCTTTAAATTATTATCCTCGCGGTAATATATAACGCATGTAAATATTATCGCTTGGTTATTGTTCCAATGGAATACTTGAAGCAAGCCATTCTATTAGTTAGCAGATTAATTTTGATGACTTTGCAGCTATGTAAATCTTCGATTTGGCTTCTTTTATTTCACTATTTAGTTCTTGTAATACGGCACAGGGAAATTAGACAAAATTCAAAAGTCGCGCGCCCTGTACAACACCTGTCAGTAAAAGTTAGAATCAATGTGTTGGGCAAGGACAGCGAATGTCCAGCTGTTACATGTGTATAAAACAAACATTTCAAAACACAGCTGATATATTAGTTCTGATATGTGATTTACAATATATGTCAGCACTGTTGACATCTAAGTATATAAATACAGCTGATATTTAATGATAGTGTGTGTAATATGATAACAACTATGAAAACATGAAAAAATGTTGAATGCTAATTGGAAAAGTGTAGAGCAGTGAAGGGATTATATATTTTAACAGTTTTTAAAAAGTGCAGTGTTTGAAATATTGTAAACAATATTTCAACAATTAACAAATATCTGCACAGTGAGATGTCAATTGATCAAAAGTAGTCGTGAGTTAGTTGCAAGAAGTGGCCAAGATGTTTATTCACGTGTACTTATCAAGATAAATCAAGTGTAAATAATCAAAACCTTCAGTCGCTTGAAGGAAATTTCAAACTCCAGCAGCACAAGGCACCTCTGAGATCAGAAGTAGAATGATCGATATCAATATTCTATTTTCTGATTTCAAGAAACTTTTCACTTGCAGTCAATTTTATAGCAAAAACAACTTAGTGTGTCAGAAGTTATGCAATTTGGTTTAAAAATACAAGAAATAATTTTTCAATGTGATCAGGTAGCTGCTACTAAGTTGTTTAAAAAATTTAGTTTTGAAAACCCTGTGCATATAAGCAACAGGAAGGAAGTGCTTATAGTATGCGCTCGTAACCAGGGACTCGCTAGTTGATAAACTCTTTTACAGGCAAGATTTAGGATATTGCTATTAAAAATAGCTTTCAAAACCCTTGCTCATCATGGGAAAACAATTTACATGAACCCAATGACCAAAAAAAGATAAATGTAGATTTTTAATATTAAACGTAATAAATGAAAATTTATGAAATATCTTTTTTTGTTTACAGGTGATAAAAGCCGTACTGGCCATAATGAGTATAGATAAATATACCATATTAATAGAGAAAATGATGGTATGGATGTACGAAGCATTGGAAAATTCCCAAAAGATTTGTTAAGTATGAATAAAAGTTATGGTTTCAAGTATAAATATTATCTTGAATATTGATTTTCTTTAAGTATGGTTTTTATTGATTTCAGCTGACTATCTGTAAAATTCCAAAGGAACGTGTGGTTCGATCGAACTCAAATTTCAAGAGGATACTTTGTATACTAGTAGTTTCAATATGAATATAGGGATCTTGATCCTAATGTTTAGAAAATATTTTATGAAAAAAAAATGTGACAAATAATTGGTAAATAGTGAAAAATTCAGTATTTTAATTGCTGAAAATGTTCTAATCATTCGAATCAAAATCTCTTCATTCATACTGAAACTATAAGTGCTTAAAACATCCTTCTAAAAATTGAGCTCAATAGAACCATTCATTCAATTTGAATATTGAAGTGTAAAGCAGCACTTGGAGTGTCATTTAATAGGTACATACATGCAAACATTTATTTAGCATTGTAAAAGTAAGCACAATATCTAATATTAGTATACAATTTTTATAATGATTATAAATTTCTATTGTAATAATTTATATGAATTTTCTGTTTCAGTATTTAGAAGTGGTTTCTTTCCTGAACAAGATATGAAGTTAAATGTAAAAATTATGTAATTCTATCAAACTTTTCAATTTCTTATAAAATTATATAAAAATGCATTTGCGTGTTTTCAAACAAAAATTTTGGACAAGTTCTTTAAATAAAAAACATCATGAAATAATCTAAAATTCCAAAAATGCTATCTTTAATAATTTGACCATTAACTTAAAAGTTGTGGAATCTGTAATTACTGTATATTTTATTTCCTTCGTCATCCTTAATTCTTAATTATTTTTTTCCAGGCATCATTGCACTGTTTTCGGAATTAGTGTAAAAATTTCTGACAATTTCAACAGTATTGGAATTCAAAGTATTACCTAGTGGAATTCAAAGTATTACCTAGTACACAATAAATACAGAGAATAATTAAATTACTTATCGCAATATGAACATAATATAATAAGAAAGTGTGCCGTGATAGCGCTCTCTCGTCAGACGCCTGAAGTCTGGCCCCTCGTTGGACACCACTCGACCTAGGCGGTCGGCAAAGGTGCAGGGAGAACGGACGTTGGCGAGCGCGGAGAGGTCGGCGGAGCGCCCTGAGGAGCGCTTGGTGCAAAGGCGCCGGGCCGTGTGTTGAATGGGCACGGGTGCGGCGAGCTGGTGTTGCCCGTGGTATATGTCCCTGGAGCTACTGCTAGGACCTCGTCAAGGCTGCGTTGCCTAGAGAGCGGACACAGCTCGGACCTCTCTAGGTTGACTCTGGGAGCGAGTCTGGCATGGGGAGGGCCGCCCAACCCGGTGAAGACTACACCACCCAGTTATTGTTGAGGGAAAAATAAGGGGCTCCGAGGAGCTTTATGTTTGTATTCAATACGGGGCCAATCCCAAAGAGGGATCGGTCCACTAAAAAATGACTAAGAGGCGCGGGGGAACTTTAGTCGGTGATCGTCAGATCAATTGCTCCCTCAACCATGGGTTGGGGATGGTCTCGGCAAGCGAGAAGGAGAGGGAAGAGAAATAATTACGAAGTAAGGAACATACTCCTACTATGGGCAGCGCGAATTGTGGCGTAGCCGCCTGGCGGCCGGGCGCGGAACTACTGGCGTGGTGTGCCATCGTGGCAGTGTGCCGGGTTACACGAGTTCAGGGGCTTGTGAGAGAGAGCCTGTGGGTGGGTTATAACAAACATATCAGCATAAACAAATTTGAGAGTTATTGTTACAAACTAAAATAACTTTATTCTGGGTATGGTTACCGGATCACGTCCACATACTTCAAGATATAAACCTATCTTGTCTTAGATTCAGAATACTTAAAACCCCGCTCTAATTATATAACTGTTTTGATGCTTTGATCATTCGAGAAGAAATATTTTTAAAATTGCTTTTAATTGTTCGATAACTCCAGTCAGGTGGTAATAAGGTCAGCAATAGAATTTTTTAAATTCTTGATAAATTTTCATTTCTT
Organism: Muscidifurax raptorellus; assembly: GCA_020010945.3. Lineage (NCBI taxonomy): Eukaryota > Metazoa > Arthropoda > Insecta > Hymenoptera > Pteromalidae > Muscidifurax > Muscidifurax raptorellus. Next base: position 262,299 of record JAHUUD020000033.1, read on the forward strand.
CATTTCGCGTGTTCCACATTGAAGATGTCTTACTATCTAAACTGTTTTGGGTTTCTTGTGAAGTGCTTGGTTCAATAATTTAGATTTCATTATTTAATGTTTCCTTATGTACATTTTGATTTTCTAAATTTGTTGTTAGTCTTCTTTTTTTAGGGACATTTTCATTAACTGTGTGATTATAAAAAATAGGATTTTACTGTAACAAATTATTTCTGTAGGGTAATAGATCAAATATATTACTGGTTTTAATACCATCCCACAAAAACTTCATTAGCAATAACAAAAAGACTCTAACATGCATATGCTTTCGGGTCAAATTTTTTCATGGTTATAAGAATCGAAAGGAAAAGTATTTTATTTAAAGTCAATTGAACATTGTATATAGTTTCATAATTACAAAAAAAAAATGTACATGCAAAAATTTTGCTATCCAGCCCTATTAATATTCGAATAAGAGCAAAATCGAAAATTGAAAAATGAGCATCGTTCTCAAAATCTTTTAAAACTCTTAAAACTGAAAGTTTTCATTAATGTATTGAGATAAAATACAAAACTACTATCACTTTTTATATGTAAAAATACACTAGAAGCCTGAAATACAATGGCTTAGAATAAATTGTTTCTCTATAAAAATCCTTACGAGAAATAGTATAAGACAAATATAAGAATTAAAATATGCCTCTATAGGAAAATACAAATGGAGATAATTAAGACAAAACTATCGAGGGTATTAAAACATTATTTTCTTTAAAATCTTCAAAAATATAATTCTTATATTTTTTCCAAATTTCTGCTGATTGTATGTTTTTTGAAAAAAAAACTAAATTATTGTTTTTTCGTAAGTCAATTAATTGTCGAAAAATGTTTAAAATTAGCTTCAAAGAAAATCTTTTGCTATTTTTTAGGTAAATAACACTTAGTTGCCTAATCGCATAATCTTTTTTATTATTTTTTCTTCATATCCAAGTTTTATTAATTTTATTAAACACATACAATTCTGGAATATTTACTTATTTCAAAGTTTTTGCTAAATTATCCGGCGTTTTAGTTTAAACCAGGCCGTTAAAGTAGTTTGCCAGTTGTCTAAAGCTTTATTTTTCATTATTATTTTTTTTATAGTAATTTTTTGTTTATTCCTTACATAAATTCTTAAGTGTTTCACTTTAAGTCTTCTATCACATAAAGGATATTGTTGTAATCTCCATGTTGGTCCCATATGGATTATATATCTACCATCTAAATATTCTATTATTTCATTAGAAGTAAATTTATCGTTATCACCATTATTATCATTAAATTTTTTAGTTTACAAAAGGCTATATCACTAACTTTATGTAAATAATCGTAAATATATTTTATACTGTAAACTGTAACGGAATACTTAACATTTATATGACATTTATATATTTGCAATAAAAATTTATTATAAAATCGGGCACAGTATAAGTATTGAATGGGTATAAGTATTGAATGATCAACAGGTATCAGGATATCCATTATTTTGAAAAAAGTTTCTTCTTAAATAGAATTTGGAAATTTTATTTTGCAAATTTTTTTACCTTTAACATAACATGATGATTCTTTAGTATGTGTTCTATGTAACGTATGTTTCAATACCAATTTTTGTAATTTTATATCATCAGAAAGTATTTCGGCACAAACATATTTATCAATATCATTCTATTAATTACTAATTTATTATTTGGATCAAATATTAAAAGAATATGCGCATGAGGTAATCCTGGCTATAAAAATTACTCGATTTATCTCGTTATTCATCTAGTGACTTTTTGGCGCTATTTATCAACCACGCATCGAATTTCTGCATTTAACCCAATTAATAGGAATTAATAATGTTCTTACATATCAAAAACCATTATAGAAAAGTTTAATTATTAAAAATCTAAAGAACATGAAACGAAAAAAATATACGAAATTTTGCCTGGCTGAGACTTCAACCTGGATCCTCAACGTAGTAATCCCGCATCCTAGTACCTAAGCTATTTTTGCTTGATAAATCACGTGATAAATCGAGTTATTTCTTTTACCAGGAAAACCTCTTGTTTGAAATTCTATTGTATATACAAAAGATATAACTTCTCAAAAAATTTCTTCTTTTGAAATAGCGTTATAATACTTAAAAATTTAGTATACAATAATTTAGTTGTAATACTTAGTATGTCACTTTGAGTACGTTTATTTGGGAATTTTAATAATTCATCTTCTAGTTCTTTCCATTTAGGATTATATGTGACTGTAATAAACAAATCTGGTCGACCTATATTTCTCATGATTACTTTTGCATCTTGATAATGTTGCAACGAAACGTCAGTCTCGTGCAGAACACACGCAAAACAGTCACACACATGGGCGAGCGAAGGGCGAACCCGCACGAAAACAAAGCGACCACAAGCCGATTGCTCATGTATACCAACACGTGCTCAAGCACCATGAATACAGCCGCGGGTAAAATTGACGACGGGAGCAAATCACCGCGCGCATACTAACGAAGGGAACACACAAAGCGCTATATGGATACACACACACTACACTACCCACTTTCCTCCAGAGGGCGTTGGCGCCAGCGACTGGGGCTATATAAGCCCAGCCGCGACAGCACAGCGCGCAGTTCAGCTAGAGCTTCCAATCCAAGCGTTGCCGTGAGCACACGACACAGATATCCGAATCACTGTACCGCTATCTGGATTACCACTGTGAGCACACAGGGTAATCCAGAGTCACTAAGTACCTGGAGGAGCACCTTCGTGAGCACACGTGGGGCGACTACGGTACGAAAGCCACCGCCAATTACCGTTCCACCGTTTTCTCGTTCCTATTGCCGCTGTGAGTACACAGGGTAATAGGAACCAGAAAACCGAATGCAGAAACTTGCAGAGTCGTGAGCACACGTCTCTGCCAGACTCTGCACACACCTCCACCGTTCCGCCGTTCCGCATGCCACTGTGCGCACACAGGGCAAGAGAAACCGCGGAGAAGGAGAGGAAAGGAAGCCACAATATCAGGTTGAGTCGTGCGCACACGTCTCAACCAGATCGTGTGGGACACAGACAAGCACACACACAAACACCGTTCCGGTGTTCCTCCGTTCCGCCTGCCGCTGTGCGCACACAGGGTAGAAGGAAGCCGAGGACCGGCACAGAGACCGCGCAAGATCGTGCGCACACATTCTTGTGAGGACTCTGTAACTACAAACCCACATCCCGGTATTCTGTCGTTCCTACTGTCACTGTGCGCACACCGGACAGTAGGAACAACCGAACAACCGCACTCGGGGACTTCAAAGCTGTGCGCACACGACTTCGTCGTAACCGAATGAAGTAAATCGTAAACAAGCCCCACCGCACCGTACCGTACCGTTACCGCTTCGTACCGTATAGAGTATAAGAACAAATTGTAAAGACAAGTCTTTCTAAGTAGCGTATTCTTGTTTGGTTTTGTTACAGGTGACGAATGACAGCGCGCCATATTCATAAATAAATATAAATCACTCAAACAAAATCAGAACGTAGTTTTAACTTACTTTCCTCCGAATCCTGGTCCCGACTGATAATATCCGGCGCGAGGGAAATGCAACCGTTACAATGTCGTTGCATATATCTTGGACTACCGGTATATAAGTTGATCGAAAAATAAAAAGATTACCTAAGTTGTCTTTGTTTTCAAAATTTTTTTAAGTATTAGTGGTCTGAATACAATAGATAAATTGAGGGGGCTGAGGATCCAAAGACTTTTAAAATAACGTATTTTTTGAAACAATTTTATGTTATTTAGAGTAGTGGCTGAGGGATTGAGGGTGGAGGGAGGGGGGGCTTTACGCGAGTTTATCGCGTATAAAATAGAGTTGCGCCTCGGCTCTGTTTTCTATATTCAGGTAATGTAACTATAGTTCAACTTCGATTATTGTTTAGATTAGATGCGTTTATATCTCGAGTAAAATAATTAAATATTTTACAATCAATTAGAATGGTTTAAAGTTTTGTAGAGAAAGCATACGCTCCGCTACAGTGACTCTATTCCTCGGGGGTTATCAAACAAGTGATATGGAAGAAGTTAACGATCTTCGCGAGACAGGACTGGATTGAAGTAAAAAAAGTAAACATTTATTTCTTTTAATTAGTTGTAAATTAGACTCTAATACTCGTTGTGGATTTAACTTGGGATGGTAAATCAATAATCTTTATGAGTAGTAATTCTCCACTCCATCTTTATTTCGTTTACTTTAATGTTTTGACGGTGAATGTCGTCCTCTTCAGGAAACTGTCAAAGAGAATTTATTTTATAAGAAGGTGCATAACTAGGGATTCAAACAACACTGATGAATTGACAACAATATCACCATTGTAGATACATGGTTCTCGCTTGCATATAAATCCATTCCCGTCTTGGCATCAACAAGAGGCAGAGAGTTTGATGTGTATCTCTCTCGGCTGTTCAGCTTATAATTCTCGCGAGAACCTATGTATCGAGGCTCATATACGAGCGCAGAATCGAGAGGCTCCTGCGGTTTGTTAACATTTTTGCCTCTGACGTCAGTCTATTATTTTTCACGTTTAAGTTTCTATATACGGTGCATGTAAACAGTATTAAGCTGTTGTTGTGTATTCTCTTTCTTATTTTACTACAATTCAATTCAATTAGATGCGGCACATCCGACAGACCCACATCAAACTCTATGCATCTCCGCCGACGCCAAGGCGAGGATAGATTTATATACAAGCGAGAACCAAATATCTGCGAAGCTGATATTGTTTTTCCTGAAGAGGACGGCATTGGCCATCGAAACATTGAAGTAAAAGAAATAAATTTTGATCTATTTCTACTACAATCGAAACCTGCCTCGGGAAGATCGTTAACTTCTTCTATATCACTTAAATAGTATAGGAAATTTTACTAGAAAGTTAAGTAATCGGCTCACAGACTGAAAAAACCTAAAAAATTATTATGCTGTACAGGAAATTTTCTTATACTAATAATGTTCTTATACGAATATTATTTCACTGTTTTATATAGCAAAATTTATACAAAAAGTGTATTAATTTTTTAAGATCTGAAAATTTCTACTAATCTGAGTGATACCATTTACCGAACTGTATTGAGGTGAATTATTTAATTTTGATCGATCAGCTGTTTGGACGACTTGAAGCGCCACCAAGAGAATCTTTTCGAAATCCTCGGTAGTACGTTGGATAAGTCTTCCGACTCTTGTGCTGTGAATCACGGGTTCAAATCCCCGCCGTATCAGTGTTTTATCATCGGTTTAATTTGTTTAGTTGGATTTCTATTACGTTAATCCAACAAAAAATATAAGTAATATAACGTAGAAATTAAAAATGGTATGATTTTTAATGTTTTAGTAATGATTACTATACTGTGTTGTAAAAATAATTTGACTGTTAGTCTGTGACGAGATTATTAAACAAATTGGTCAAAATTCCCAGGCAAAAAATTTACTGTACTCTTTCTCTTACTGTATAGTTACAGATATATCGCGCAACATATACATCAATAAGAACATTTTTAAAAATACAGAATTCAAACTTCTAACACACTAAAACCTATTTTTCGATACCGTGTGTGTAAAATGCATTTTCTGCAATCTGTATCGACAAAAATATCCTTCGATACGGGTGCATTTTTTGTTTCTACACTTGTATAATTGTCTACCCCGCTTCGCTCAGGCGACAAACCTCACACTCGTGCAGAGTTAACTTTTATGCACTTGTTTCCAAATATACTGTTACATGTAACTAGGTCAGGGGAATCTAATTATAATAAGAAGCCGATTTAAAAAATGCTTCGTCGGTGGTGGTGGTGCTTCAAACGGTAGAGTGTCAGACTTGCAAGTCGGAGATTCAACGTTTGCGCCCGGGTCCCGTCAATTTTTTAAATAATAAAAACCGTAGCAATACTATTCTAGAAATTTTCACGAAACTGAAAATTTCACTACTATATAATTATATTGTATAACATATGCGATATAATGTACAGTATCGTCATAAAAAATATTAATTTATCTGTTTATGCAATAGTCAATTACGTTATAATTTTATAAGCATTATTTATTTTAAACGATATATTATTTACATTATTTTTAATCATTACAGCTAGTATCAATAAACGAAAAAATGAATGATATACAGCCTACTGGAGTCGCAATGTTGCATATAATGTCTCGTCACAAAGAAATTTTGAAAGATTATAATTTAGAGTTTAGAAAAATAATAAATAATTATGTTACTCGTAAAAATCGAGAAGAACTTTTAAATAATCCACCAATTGAAAAAGGGTAAATTATTATTTTATGACGTTTCTAAGTTACTGCATAAAATGATAACAAAAATTATTTTCTATTTAGCTATACAAATGTATCTGGATTAAATCATCGAGACATGTTCTTAAAAGAAAATCAGCATATGCATAAGTTAGTAGTGGAATATTTTCTTTATTTGCATGTTATTATCGCCTAAAATAAGTTTAAGACCAAATATTTTATATAGTTCTGATAGGTTAATCAACGACCAAATTCATATAGCGATGGAAGCACGGGATCATTTATTGGGTCAACGATATACTTTCAAGCGTATGCAAACAAGATTGAATAACTTTACAAATCATTTTTCAGCAATCAACAGTTTAATCCAAAGAATAACTTTGCGTAAACGCAGAGACTCTGTACTACTTGGTTTTATTATTGGAATTTGCATATTCATAATATTGTTCTATACATTTCATTAACATAATAATTCAAAAAATAAAAACTGCTACTTGGTATGTAGCTTCCTCCAACTAAAATTAAAATTCTAATAAATAAAATATTATTTTAATACATCGTATGTTAAGGCTTTTTTCAATGTTTTCAAACATCTCAAACAGAAATTACCTGCATATATAACCATACACGACCATACATAATCATGCATGATTATTTAAGATTATATAGAGACAGATGTCATTTATACCTTTTGTGAAATGCTCAATATTTCGTATTTCTATTTTCAATAAGAATGATTGTATTTCGAGCCTCTTCCTCGAGATCACTCAGTAGTGCCCCCACTCTGTGCTCATGATTCCACAATTTTTAAAGAAAAAAAATTTCGTGCGCCCTCTAGCGCTTTATTCCTTGTCCCGCTTCCTGCGGTAACTGTCATTCTCCGATTTTGTGCCGGTGAGTCAACACGTGCAGCAAAATGGGAAGACACGATTCCTCATCAGAACAAGAAAACGAGGAAAAGACACTTAAAAAGCGACTTCGAAGACTAGAAAGGAAGCTGAAGAAGACCATGAGGAAACGCAGACATCGTCATCGCAAAGGACATAAGCGTGAGTCATTAACAGGTTATGTAGGGAAAGGCGTTATGGAACGATACGCGGGATACGCAAGGCGAGGCCACGCCTGGAGGATGCCTGCTGATAATCAGATCAGTACAAACTGACGGAATAAGGATTGATTAGGTCAATCGAGTTAGCGAAAACTAAGGGTTTTCGATTCGGTGGCTAGGCCACGAGGCATCTAACGCGTCGACAATACAAGTCGCGGGCGCTTGGCGTCCAATATGGCGGCCTATGCGGAAAAAGCGCGGGACAGGGCCACGCTACGACAGTTCGGCCGTCATTACTCTTGTCATACACGAACGGTGTATAGTAAAATAAGTCCTATTGATTAATATAGGTTATGTGAGGTCATCATCGTCTTCGAGCCCAAGCAGCGAATCGGACGAAGAGCATTCCAAGGGTCGACGAGTACGGGCATCACGATCGCGCAGCGCATCCTCAGAGAGAAGGGCCAGAAGAAATCAGCGCTTGGCGACAGGCTCAAGAGAGCGATCACGCGATTCAAACAGAGACGACAGAAGCAGAAGCCCACGTCGTCCACGAACGAGAGGTGAATCGCGCGACTCGCATGATTTGCGTGCGAGCAGGAGGCGCACCAAGTCTCATCATTCGCGGAAGCGGTCAAGAGACTCGCAAGCCAGCAGAAGCAGCCTCTCATCATCACGCGGTAACAGAGGTCGCTATTCGCATTCGCGCGCTAGCCAGAACCGCCGTGCGCCTTCGCACGTTGATCGGGATGGCCGTTCGTCCTCGCATGATAGCCGAGGCCGTCGTTCGACTTCGCCTGCCAACAGGGACCGCCGTTCGCCTTCGCCTACCAACAAGGACCGGCGTCCGACTCCACCTATCGAAAAGGGACACCGTTCTCCGTCTCGCAAGGACTCCGTCAACAATGATGGACAGAATGACAAAAACCTGAAAATGAGCTGGACGAAAATGTCCTTCAAGTCATAGAGAAGCGCCTCACGGTGGATAAGATCCACCCTGGACCAGCACACAAAGACATCGAGGTCCGCTGGAAGGAAATTCATAAAGAAGGGCTACCCAAAGACGAAAAAATTGACCTCTCCAAGAGATACATAAATCCTGAGAACTGTACGTTCTTAGAACCTTCGAAATTAAACCCGAAAGTAAAAGCTTCTTTAACGGAGCCAGTTGTCAGCCGCGACAACAGATTAATAGCCAAACAAGAGAAAGTGGCGACAGTCTTGGCAGGTTTATGCTCGAGTTTATCTAGATTATTGAAGAAAGAAGAACTTGATCAATTGTTACTGATCGAAACAATAAGCGACAGTTGCAGAATATTAGTTGATTTGCAAAAAGACGAGTCCCTGACAAGGAGGCCACTGATAGTCAATAATATTAATTCTACATTGAAAGACATTCTTAAAGAATGCCCCATCGACAAATTGCAATTCGGAAAAGATCTGGAGGAAAACTTAAAAGCCGCAAAAGTGATAGAGCGATCTAGCAAGGAGCTCAAACCGCCAAACAAAGCTACAAAGCAAACGCCAAAAAACTCGAAAGGCCCGTCTCGCCAGACGAACAGGAAGCCGAACCAATATTGGACGACGCAGGGAGGCGGGCAACAGAGATCTCTGCAGAACTATCGCAGGAACCAAACCAACTCGGATGATTATCGCAAGAAACAATAGAGCATGATGTAAGTATTCTAGGAGAGCGACTTCGATTCTTTGTGAATAGTTGGAAAACCATCACGTCAGATAATACGACGTTAAACTGGATACAAGGGTTGAAAATACTCTTTGAATCCGTTGTAACTCAGGTTAACCCGCCTAAGGAAACTTCTTGGAATAGGAGAGAAATCGCGTAGATTAAAAATCAAATCGCGAAATTATTGGAAAAAGGCGCCATCCCAAAATGCCAATATACACTCAATCAATTTATATCAAAAATTTTTCTCAGAAAAAAACCAGACGGTTCGCATAGGTTAATATTAAATCTAAAAATGTTAAACAAGTTTATTAAAGCTCCGCATTTCAGAATTGAAGACGTTAGAACGGCAAAGAACTTGATGCACGACGGTTGTTACATGGCCACGATCGACCTAAAAGATGCCTACTACTTAATCCCAATTGCTCGAAAACATAGAAAATTTTTGCGATTTTATTTCTTAGGCGAATTATCCGAATTCACCGTACTTCCGTTCGGATTGAATTGCGCGCCATATGTTTTTACGGAAATCTTGAAACCGATCGTTACACATCTACGGGAATTAGGGGTTTCATCTGTTGTATATCTGAATGACTGGCTGTTAATCGGTAACAACTATGCAGACTGTTGGAAAATATTGAATAAACGTCAAAACTCCTAGAGAACTTAGGGTTCGTAATAAATTTAGAAAAGAGTAAATTAATTCCAGCAACTAAATGTAATTTCTTAGGGTTGGAATTGGATTCCATAAAAATGCAAGTATCCCTGCCCAAAGACAAACGCGAAAAAGCGCTTATATTAATCGAAAAATTCAGCAAATACAAAAAGTGTGAAATCCAGGAATTTTCATCTTTCATTGGATATCTTAACTTCTGTTGTCAAGCATCTGTTTATGGCTGGGCGCATATAAAAGATTTTGACAGAGAAAAGATAAAAGCTCTCGAAAAAGAAAATAATTGTTTCGAAAAGAGTATGCACATAAAATCAAACTTACGACAGGACTTCAATTGGTGGAAATCAAATATTTACAAAATCAACAAACCAATCCGTAGACCAAATCATAAACGGGAAATTTTCTCAGACTCCTCGACCACGGGCTGGAGCGCGCATTGCGAAACAGAACGAATTCATAGATTTTGGAAGGATAACGAACGCTCACATCACATCAATTACTTGGAAATCCTAGCGGCATTTTTAGGGCTAAAAAGCTTCGCAAAATCGCTAAAAAACAGTCACATCTTGCTCCGAATCGACAATACAACGGCTATAACTTACATAAATCGTATGGGAGGAACACAAAGCGGCAAGCTAAGCAGCCTTAGTAAAGAAATATGGAATTGGCGCAAAAAAAGCAACATTTGGCTGTATGCCTCGTACATACGATCCAAGGAAAATTCCATTGCGGATTTTGAATCAAGGCGTTTACAGCCGGAGACGGAATTTGAACTCTCAGAAGAAGCGTTTAGAAAGTTACAGGAAAAATTTGGATCACCGGAAATTGATTTATTCGCGAGTCGAATTAATTTCAAGTGTAAAACTTACGTATCTTGGAAAAAAGATCCGGGTTCGATCGCCATTGATGCTTTTACCATTAATTGGAAGCCATATTTCTTTTATGCATTTCCACAATTCGCTATAATACTAAAAGTTTTAACGAAAATCAAACAAGAAGGCTCCAGAGGCATTTTAGTGGTACCAAAATGGCCCTCGCAACCTTGGTTTCCACTATTCACAAAGATGATAGAGTCTGATCAAATAATATTTAATCCAGACGTTAATCTTTTACTTTCATCCAATAGAGATCATCATCCATTATGGAAACAACTCACCCTGGTGGCAGCAATTTTATCCGGAAGGCTTTCGCATTAAGAGGAATGAACGAAAATTCAATTGATCTAGCAATTTCGTCCATAACGAAGTCTACATTGCGCCAATATAATTGCGCCTTAAGAGGTGGTACACATTCTGTTTGAAGAAAAAGATTAACCCGTACATTGAAAATGTCATCAAAATACAAGATTTTTTAACTGAAGAATTTCAAAACGGAGCAGCATATGGATCCATCAATTCGCACCGCTCGGCTTTGGCGCTTATCTTCAGTTCAAACATTGCGCAAGACGCAGGTATAAAGAGAATTTGCAAAGGTGTGGAAAAGGTCCGACCACCAAAGCCCAGGTACTCCTCAACGTGGGACCCAAAAATAGTACTGGACTATTTATCCAAATGGCGTAATAACGAAATCTCTTTGGAGCAATTATCTTACAAACTAGTAACACTTCTTGCCTTAGACACAGCGCATAGAATGCAAACGCTATCGGCAATTAACATTAAAAACATAACGATATCAAGAAGCAAGATACAAATTAAAATAACTTCTAGAATAAAAACATCGAAAGCAGGAAGAAACCAGCCTGTACTAAATCTACCATTCTATGAACAAGAAAATATTTGTCCAGCCCGGACTTTACAATCATATATAGAAAATACAAAAGATATTCGAGGCGGTGAAGATACACTCTTCATATCTTTTAAAAAGCCACATAAGCCCGTAGGGACACAAACATTATCAAGGTGGATTAAAAACATCCTAAAGAACAGCGGAATCAACACAGAAGAGTTTTTAGCGTACAGCAATAGACACGCATCAATGTCGACAGTTAAAAGAGCTGGCTCGAGCATCGACATAATAAGATCAACTGCAGGATGGACGAAGTATTCCCAAACCTTTTCGAAATTTTATGATTTGAAAATAACAGAAGATGATACCACTTTTGGGAAAAGTATCCTAGATTGTACTTCGGCATCGCAGTCCAATAAATAAATAATGTTTTTACATTGTTGCCGTAACTGCTTTAAACATCTACTGAGTGATCTCGAGGAAGAGGCTCGAAGTACAATTCATCGATTAAACGAACTTACCTGTAAGTGAAGTTCAATCGGAATTGTATGCAGAGCCTCTTCCGAAGAGATCAAACCCACCCAATAAACAATCTTGTTTGCCCATAGCTGAGGAATCAGCCCCAAAATTTAGTTACGGCAAGCTTTAAAAAATGAGTTACCGCAGGAAGCGGGACAAGGGATAAAGCGCCAGAGGGCGCACGAAATTTTTTTCTTTAAAAATTGTGGAATCATCGGCACAGAGTGGGGGCACTACTGAGTGATCTCTTTGGAAGAGGCTCTGCATACAATTCCGATTGAACTTCACTTACAGGTAAGTTCGTTTAATCGATGAATTATAGATACTAAAAGAATATTATATGCAAGCAATAGAATGGCGATCCCACTGAGTATAGCGGGAGAGAGAGAGAGTATCGACGACATTGAGTGAGAGTAAACACTGAATAGCTCCGAGCAGAGAAGGTCACGAGAATAAAAGTACAAGCCAACTCGGAAAAACACATTATACATTCCAAATACTTTAAAAGATAAGAAGCGGGAGACGATAACAGGAGAGACGAAATGATCGTATGCGGAATTAATATTATTAAAATAAAATGTGATATAACAAATATCCGAAAGGAAATACGAACAATCATGCGCGAGACGACATTATTATACGAACACGAATTTTGGTAAAATACAATTAAACGAGAGTAAGAATAACTAACTCAAGTACGTTGCAAGATTATAATACACGAAAGTTAAAACCAGACTGAGATTTGAGCATATCGAACGTCGCTAGAAGCAGTTCAATAGCAAGTGTAAAGATACAGCGAATGTAAAAAAAAATATGCAAACATCATATCCACAACGAGAAAAATCAAGAACAATTTAGGAGATGTAGACGCTAGAAACGCAATGCTCCACCTATTACCGACGGACCGCCTTACCTATGCATCGCGGGGCCTAAGCCAACCGCGGTCCCTCTTTCGATACCTATTGCAAGAGAAGCAGTCTTACCCGCAAACAGTAAGAGTTCGTATTCACGGCAAAGTAGATCACTACTTTGATGACTACAAGAAGCCCGGAGAAGCCATACGACGCAAAGAAGCTCGACCACCTGTACAAACATAGAGCCGAGCAGGACGGAATTATATCCGGGGGAGGGGATGTATGATAAGCTGCAAGAAAAAGCCAGAGACGAAAAATAGTAAGAAGACGAGTAGGGAGGGATCATAGATAACTCCATATATGGAAAAGCTAACCCCTCCTATTGGAATTTTCGTTAAGAATATTCTAGAACATTCGCAAGCCCGGACTATATAAGGGGCCGGATAAACGGCACGGCCCCTCTCATTCGGACTTAATCTCTCAGTCAGGGTTAATCTCTTTCAGTCGCGCTTAGAATCTTGAGCGGGATCGGACACCTGCATTATCTCGATCTCAGAAGTTCAATCGGGACTTAATCGCCGCCGGACAAAATTTAGCTGAGTCGGAACTCGGTTCAGGACTTAGCATCGGTGCAGATAAAATTATTCGTTTCGGGACTTTCCTTCAATACGCGCAAAAATCATTCGATCCGGGATTCAAGTTCAACAAGATTTATAAATTTCAAAAAAAAGAATAAAGATATCACAAAAGCCTTTCAAACGCGCTTCGGAGTTAAATAAAGTTAAGTCATCTGAGAACCAATCAGAATCGAGTGCATTTTAAACTATTTGTTTCGGGTACTAGTAACCCTTTCAGTAAAAAGGTATACGATCATTACGTCTCGCACCGTCTCTCTGAGTAAATCGCCTCACCTACAGTTTGTGAGCTTAGCGCTACTACATCGACTTAGTATATTTCATTAACGCGATAGTCACACTGAGCGTCGACAAAGTTCGGGTAATTGTTATTTCAAACAAATAAAAAAGGGATCTATTGCTATTAAATTACGACTTTTTAATCGAAATCGAAATTCCGCGTCCTTACATATTATCATCACCTAACTAAATAATTTATATCCCGCGTCGACTGCTGACCCAGTGATTCCGATCACCCGCCGAGAGGACGAACAGGTAGTAGAGCAGCAAAGCAGCCGACTCAACAAAAGGTAAGTGTCAATTCAATACAGCGCTACTAGCGCGCTAGAAGCTTCTCTCACTCTCTCTCTCTCAGGAGAAAAGTTATAGAACTAGCGCGTAGCATAGATTATGCGGGGTTTTTCAAATCGAATTATATTCTGAAGGCACAAAATTAAGTTCTTTTTCACTAACAAAAGGTTTCCCAACCAGGCATTTTGCGCTGTTTTTCAGGATCGCGGGAATGTCTAAACACCGAAAGCGCTAGGGCTTTATCATAAAAATTCTCGTTGTTCTCCGTATTCCCCATAATAAACTAACCAATAAAAATGTAGCAACCAACGACGGCATCATAGCCGAGGACGTAACACTTTATACGAGTATAAAGAATCTATACGAAATATATACCAACATATACAATTGTATAAGATCATATTTGATATATGGGCCAATATATAATTCTGTATGAACTTACATAAGTATATACAACGAATATAGACCTCTTATAGAAGAACGCTTATTAGTTAGAAGCCGTGGACAAAATTGAATATACGCAGAGCCTATACTACACTATAGATGTCCCCCAAGATTACACAGGAGAAACCTATAACGTACTATACCTGTCTTCCAAGATTTGGTCCCCGCTTTCCAACCCTCAGTGTTCTTCTATATGAGGTCTATATTCGTTGGTATTATAACGAGATGAATGCGATGTTAATTACGTTGCGGTAGCGCAGTCATCAGCTGCGTGTAATGCGACCGATGATCCTCTTTATAATCGAGTAGCCGACGGGCGTACTCGTTTGCTCGCGGAGGCGAGCGGTTTGGGATCTCTGCACCAGGCCCCGCAGAAGCGACGGCTAGTCAGGTCGCACGCACTTCGAGAAGCGATATGCGTGCCCGCGGAGGCGGCTGGGTTGCTGAAATACGCGAAGTGGCAAGAAAGGCGATAACGCATGCAAAATGTATAAAATAAGTAAAAGCGATAGTTGACGTTACAACACTCAGTTTATTCAGTGAAAAGACGGATATTTACAGCAGCGTGGCAAGCGTGTAAGATGCGTGAAAAGCGTGTACGCGTTATGAGCTCGAGCGAGATCAGCGAGAGCGCGAAAGCACTGGTGAGTGAGCAGGCGAGAGAAGGAGAGCAGGTACTTACAAATCGTAGCCGCAATAAAAGGCAGGAACTGGCACGTGCAGCAGGCGGGAAACGCAGGCTGCAGTCGTCAGCTTCACGAAAATCCTCCGCGAATTCGCACAAAATCACTATTAGCGCGCTTGACAAAATATATTCTTCAAAGGTCTCGCTCGTGAGCTAGTCGAAACGTATCTATCTCTCTAGTCGCGTATCGCGTTGCTCTCTCTCTCTCTCTCTCCCTACTCTACTCACCTGTGGCTCGTCTCCGCTGTCTCTCCTGTAAACACATGTAAAACTTAACCTACAGGAGCATGCTGGGTTAGACGAGGGCTATCGCTCTCGTCACAGTATATATAATATTATTTTTTTACAAGTGCGAATGTGGTTATAGGGCGCGCGAAGCCGCTGTTCAAGTTCTAGTAAATAAAAAAAATTGTGACTGCAATATTACTTTTAAAAAGTATAATATATAAGTCATATATATATTTTTTACGTATATTTTAATAAAAAATTACACGTGTATACGTTTAAATAAATTAATTTAAGCGTATATTAAAATCTTGAAAAATCTATACATGACGCACCTAACAAGTTAAATTGAAATTTGAAATAGCCGCGCGCTGCGCACTTCCTCTTGATAAAGGTTAGAGCGCATGCGCGCCAGCGTTGTTGGTGACTCAGTTTGTTTCTTCGCGGTGAACCTAACCTATCCTGTACAGGTGCTATTTCTACAAGTATTTCTAAATGAATATGAAATATACTTGTGATTATTTGCCTCATTAATTTTAGTGTTTTTTATTTATTTATAAATTAAATAGTAGTGAAAAAGTGTAATGAAAAAAGTGCAGTAAAGAAAGTGTAGTGAAAGAAGTGTAATAGTAGTGAAAAAAACAGAGCAGTGAAAATTGTGTGAATTTATAAAATAAAGAAACAGTGTAAAGTGTTAATGTGAGTTTAATGTGTAATTAAAGATAAGCAATGACTTTGGATAAGGATATAAAGGCAAGATTTGCATCTACTCATCCGGATGCCAAGTGTTCCTTTAGCAGGACAAGGAAACAAATAAAAAGATTTTTAGAAAGTTTCATCGAGGATCAACAAATATCATTCGCTTCCAACTTTTGAAGAAAATAAATCTCAAAAACTATTTCTCAATTCATGTGATGTGCAATAAGTGTGGTGAATTGTACGACAACAACAAAAGTCTATAACCATAACAGAAGTAGATAACAACTACAGAAGTATACGACTAACAACAGATTAGTGATTGCAGTACGTACTCTTGGTCATCTGACAGGTGAGTTTACGTATACGCATACACATGAGTGGCATACAATTTTACATAAGATACGTAAGTATAATTTTTTGAGTTATCAAGTTATATATTAAGATTTTAAGATATCTGATAAATATCTTTTTACAAGTTCTATACACCTGCATTCTCATATGAATGTTGTGATTTTAATTTGAATGTGTAGAAGTTGTTTCATAAAATAATTAGTAGTAAAATTTGTCGATAAAGAAGAAAAATATAGTATTTTGGTTGTAAAATAACAAATCAAAATCACATCATTCATATGAGAATAACCAGTGTATAAATCTTGTAAACAGAATTTGAGCCCATTTCATCCGTCGGTTTATTTGAAATCTTACGGACAATGCCAAAATACTTTGATGGGTATACGTACATTCACCACTATCACGTAGGTGAATATAAAGCCTATGCGAGCTCAAATCATAGAGAATTTGACTTACTGCTATTATAGAAAACATCTCTTCATAAAATTTAATTTATATATTAATTTTACTTTTTTTTTATTTTTCAGGTAATAGGACTGTTTTGTCCCCTTAAATAAAAAAGTGTTTTTTTACATAATAAGAACGAGCAACTATGTTTCTTTATACTGTTAGTCAACTGATAGCAATCGTATAATGCTAAGACGTCCTTTTGGTGAAGTTCATTATTTGTATTTGTATGATCAAATAGTTTTTATTTAAATTGAGTAGTATTCTTTAAAAAGTAACCTATAAACCACCAATAAAAACGTGTATAATGGTGAAAAAGTCGTTTTTGTATCTCTAGATGACGTCATTATTATTTATGCTGGTGAATTAGTAAGTACACGCAGACGCAGACGCACACGCACACGCACCCGCACCCGCGCACGCACACACACACGCATATTGGAGCCCCATACAACATAATTTATGCAACTACGCTGGTTAAGAGTAACCTGCAACCTTGGCATTAATCGGGAAAAACCTGCGCCATCTCTGCTTTGGCGCTTACCGCTTCAAGATGCTGCTGGAATGTAAGCCTTGCTACAATGATATTCTGCAGATACTTGATGGTCGACCGAGAAACAATCTCGTATCCATCTACCGTCAGTGTAATCGTTTCTATCTTCTTTCTAGAAATTTTTTTAGAAAATCTTTTAGTAGAAAACTAGAAATGAGAAGAACTTTCGTCTTGTGGCTGGCCAATCCCAGTCCTATGTGTGTCAGCCATTCGTGTATTATATGATGTAACATGGCAGTTCACTGCCAGTTACAAGCGGCCGCGCAGAGCACGGCAGCGTCTCCGCACGAGTCGGCAAGCGCGCGTTCGGCCGTATTCGCGGAGCCTCGGCCGGCATCGGCTAGGCCCGAGCGCGCGAGAGCGAGAGTAGGTAGGTCAGCGACCCAACCTAACATCGACGGCGAGAGGGATCGACGCGAGCGCTGTTCGTCATCTCTCCCCTTTTTCGTGTTTGACTGCCGTAGCAACAGGTCCATTTTTGGCCCCGATAAGGGAGTGCTGTGCGACGGACTGCTGCGTACCTGTGAGTAGAGTGGATTATTGTATTAGTGATTCTTACGGGAAATAGTGTGCCGATTGCGGAGTAGCACGAACTCGCGATATTTAACACGCCACGTGGCCAATATGGCGGCAAGAGTGCGGCGAAGCATGAGTGCGGCTATAGCATGCTTCGTCGATTTAACAGCGCTCTACCGATTTACCGCATACTGTAATTACTGTACACTGACTGACGAACACTCCTTACGACAATTATTACCGACAAGCTATCGTACTCACTATCGTCTACACACCAGTTAAATGTTATTACACTGACGCTACCGTTTACACCATGATTATCGTTATTACACTGACGCTACCGTTTATAACACGATTATCGTTATTACACTGACGCTACCGTTTTTCACACTATGACTGTAGACCCGACAAGATTTCACACACATAACTATCGTGAAATTGACTTTCAAGCTATCGCTCTCGTTTTTACGACAAAGACAAAGACCACACTTACACTAACAAGCTATCGTCTACGCTCTCGTATACAACATAACCATGACCTACACGACGGACACACGGACACGACTATGGCTAGTTTAAGCCCGCGCGTTAATTCACATTAGATTAAGACTTAGTATTAGATTAAATTAAAAACCGAATGTAATATAAGTAAGGTAGTTGGGACAGCGGTCCCGTTAAGTTAAGCATAATGGTATGAAGTGAGTGAATGGTCGCGTCGAAGTTCGGGCGAAGTCACCAGCGCGGCAGCGGCGGGTACACCTGGGGACCTGCGTACGTCGGGAGAGGATGGTTATCGTCGGGGCGGGGATTCATGGTCTCGTGAGGGCAGACTGCGACTAAGCCGTCCGGCGGCGTGTTGACGAACACGCCGCGGCTAGGAGGTTACACCGGCGGGCACGAGCGAGTTCGGCGCCGGATCAGTGAGTAGGATTTCGAGACGACCGGATACGCGCTCAGGGCGTGCGACGGTATTTCCTCGCTCGATCCTCGACGTGCTGACATGCGACGGTGTGAGTATGTGTGCGATCGACGGGAATGTCGTAGTTTAGTAAGGCGCGCGACTGGAGATCGCCAGAATGTAAATTAATAACGACGAAAGATTGTTAACTGAAATTCAGAGATAGTTAAAGCTAAACCCTGATCATTCATTCCGTACTATTACCCACGACCTTGTATAATTGTCTCATTTTCCATGTGTATTAATTCGAGTACTGGGTAGCCGAGGAGGTGGACGAAGTGATGTTTCGACACGGGGCGGCGTCTCAAGGTAAGGAGATCGCAGGATCCCTGGCACTCCGGTGCCTGGCGCCCAGGGCCGAGGCGGCCCGCCGCCTCGTATGTATTGAAGCGAGCGTAGGAGACGGAGGATTTTAATGGTAACGCCACTGGAAAAAACCCAGCGTTACCATACGCTGGGTCCAGCGTTACAACGAATACTCTCGTCTGCAATGTCCTTTATTTCTTTTCTATGTTTCGCTATAACGACTGCTGCTATGCCATCGCTGAATCCTATAACGGTCGCCCCTCAAAGTGATTGTAGCCTCAGTATACTGTCGTAGATTATGTTCCAATTCGGTAAACCGTGTACTGATGCTTGGCGAACACCTCCTATTACTATAGAGGTCTTGGTGCAATTCTCGCTATCATATAATAGGAGTCTGTTTTTCAAATAGTCAGACATCATCCTTCTTACATATAAAGGCACATTCTACTTCCGGACTGCCTTGTGAATTTTACTTGGCCGATCAGAATGCATTTGACATCCAATGTAACAACAGCGCCTTCTTCTTTCCTTTCCATCTTTCTCCCTCTATCGCAGCTCGCCCAGTGTCAATTACTAAACTCATTGTGTCTAGTGTTGATCTATTTCTACTGAAACCGTATTGGTGTTCTGCAAAGCAGAACTTTCCCTTCTATGGTCTGGTCCTTCTGGCGCAGACTATACGTTCCAAAATGTTGCCTGATGTATCCAGCTTGCAGAGCGGTCTGTATGAGGAAGGGTCTTCAGACGGTATCTTTGTTTTGATAGTAGCATGAGTCGTTGCTTCTTCCAGTCGGTGGGAAATATTTCTTTTTCTAGACATGATTTGTACAAGTCTAAGAAGACTTCTGATTTGGCGGAGATACCATGTTTCAATGCAATATTGCGTATACATCCAAGCCTGGTTGTTTCCTACTTTTTTACAGGCAGTTAACAGCTTCTCCACCGTGATTGGAGGAATAGCTTTCTCATTCACCTTTACTTCTTTCATACATGTTTGGTCCAGTTGTCGAGGAAACATCGTAGTCACGACTTGGTGCAAGAGTTATGGATACTTTAGAGAAGATGCATAGCCTCCCTTTATCTTCTTTATTGCCACCTTATAGGGTCTACCCCCGGGATCCTTGATAACTTTATCCTGTAATTCTTCAAGGCATCGTCGCTTGTTGATGCGAATTGTCTTTTTAAGCTTCCGCTTAGCATCCTTCATTTTTTGCTGGCAGGTATCTACTATTCCTTGGCCTCTTACAGTTTTATCGTACTTTCTTACCCGCTGTTCTCGTCATCTAGTCCGGCGACACTCCCTATGAGCACCCTTCACCTCTTTATTCCACCAGTATGCTGATAGTCGTCTTTGGTTCGGCACTCTTCTTGGTTTTTTCCAGCACCTGTTTAGAGTTGCTCTTTACTATCCCAGAGAGTTGCATTTCCTCCAAGACCAACAGAAACATCTCCTTATGGTAATTCTTCATTTTCTAACCGACTCTTTGATTTTTTGCACTCGCGTTATAACTCGCGGTTTAATTTTGCTACTTCCATTATTATGGCTTGGTGATCGCTATTTGTGTAGTGTTCGTTTACATTCCACGTGTTAATTAAATTGCGCGCACATGCGCACTCCGACATTCAGATACACCAGCACTCTCCGGTGCGGCATTCCAAGTTAGCCCTGTTTTTTTTCGGTCACGGACGAGCACTCGCCTCTCTGATGACGGCTCCGGTTGCCGCCGCTGACGATACGCCATGCGCATTATTAACAGGGACCACCGTTACCCGGGAGTTCTCACGCGCAGAAGATGCAGCGTATGCACTTCTGCACGTGCAATCGCTTGCCAGCCGATATCCGGCGATCAGCCAGACGAGCAGAGATCTTTTCTTGGCCAATACACTTCGTTCAACACCAGCTCCTTTTGTCGCTTTCTTCGCTCACAGAGTGAGCTCACCCATGTTTCCGTGACATCTGGTATCCCTAAAGGGACTCTGGTGTAGCATCGTAGAAGCAGCGCATAAGAAAATTGACCAGCTTTTTTTTTTTTTTACTATTGTGACATTGGGCATATCTTGTGGATCTCTGTTGCAGCAAATAATTTTTTCCAAATTTTTGGGAAGTTTTAGCAATTTACCAGCAGACTATGTCATCAAGAGCTAGCAGCCAAGCCTCGTGTTTCGTCAATCGACACGACTGGTTGTCGAGGCTTGGACGAACACCCGAGCTGATAAATAATAAATCTAACCAAGGCCACCTCCACCGTCACCGCACCGTAGGATACCTCCACTGTCACCACACCGTTGCACCGTGCCTAGCTTGTTACTGTGCGCCCACAGGATATGGGAAATACGGGGTCTTGTGTAGTCATCAGCACACGTCACTACACGACCCTTACAAATACGATATCACACCTACCGTACCGATTGTCACTGTGCGCTTACAGAATAATCAGGAACCGTAGCATCGGATAGATGTCCAGAAGCGACGTAGTCGTGCGCACACGTCCTCGCCGCTGACAGATGTACTAGTAACGACACGCCTACACTTCCGGACCATACCGTTCGGTACCGCAGCGACGACTAGATAGGCCGCATTGTAATACCACTTGTGTGAATTACCGAAATCTTACATTTGTAAAATACACTAAATTACGTCTAAAACTATGAACAAAATCTTTCTATATCACACCCGTTGGTTTATTTGTTTCAGATTGGAGAGCACACATGGGAGACAACAACTGAAGCTCCAATCGTATATAAATATATTATAATAAGATATACTATTTGATACAAAAAAGCTTTATTATTTTCCCTTCCGAATCCTAATTCTCGATTGAGATCCCGGCAAAAAGGGAAACGCAACCGTTACAGTTATAGCTAAATACGAAAGGTGAGTATCGTAGACTGCCTGTCGTATAAGTTCTGATCACCGCCCACACAGTTCGCGTATAGACTATCCAGTCCAGAAGTGCAATAATTTATACGCTATCTACAAGTTGAGAGCATCAAACCCAAGAATTTTTCAGACAGTTATTGTATAGCTAAAAACGAATGCCTAGAGTCGTAGGCCGTCTGACGAGCTGCATCTGAAGAGTTTCCACCGTTCTCGCAGTTCGCATATAGACATTAGTCATCAAGTGCAATAAATTCTAAATAATTTGTCCGTTCAGGACTTCATCTCCAAGTATTTTTTAGAGAGTTAGAGCTAAATACGAAAGCTGAGATTCGTAGTACACCTGAAAAAAATGTTCTTATCACCGATAATGCAATTCAGATATAGACTAATCAGTCTTCGAGTGCAATAATCCATACGCTGTCTACAAGTTCAGGGATTAAAATTCAATTGTTTGTTAGAGAGTTATAACCAAAAACCAAGGCCAAGAGTTGTGGACTGGCTACGAAAAAGTTCTTCTCGACGCCTACGCAGTTTACGCTTGTCGGAACAGCCTTTAACTGTAATAATTTATAAATAGTCTATCCGGTTAGGTCTTCAAACTCAAGAGTAAGAGCAAAAAATTAATACTATATGCAGCAGATCGCCGTACAAGGAAGTTTATTTCATCACTCACGCAGCTGACGTCAGTGCAAGCATACCGCCATATGCTGTACGTGAAAAACCGTGTAGTGGTACAACAGAAGCCAACGCATATTTTTAGCTAATAAAATAAAAAACTCTTACCTGAGCGACGGTCAGCATCAGCAGCAGAAGTTCTTTTTTTCGTTCACGCTGATAAGCCTAAAGGAAGCATTTTATCATTATACCACTTCAAAGTTTTAGCTTAAAATGACCCTACTAGAAACTCAATAAGCAATTCGCTTTCCTAATGTAAATGAGGCCTCAGCTGCAAGAAAACTTAGGTTCTTGTTCGAGCAATTTGATAGTTTTATTTTATTTTTGGACTAATGTCAAAATTAATAGATCTATTGAATTTAGAACATACAATAAACCGCAAGTGACTTGGTTCAAGACAATTTTATTTACCTAGTTTACTTTCAATCCTAAATTATCACGTAGTAGAATAATAACAGTATTGCCCCGTGCCAATATAGCCCCATCCACCACTCGGTAGAAATTAACACATGCGTTTGAACTATGGTCTGCGTAAGTAGGATATTCGATCGCATGTATTGCAGTACTCGTACTCGTCTTTCGCTCAGAGATGCAAACTGTAAAGGTAGCTTAATGAATCCAACGCCAAAAGTTTCAGAATAAAAGAGACTACAAAACTGGGCCACTTTTAATTTTAAGGGTAGCAACCCCTATTTATTTAAGAGAAAATTAAGTTTTTTTTACTCAATTTTCAGCTATCAAAATGACAATAATTTATAGATCGCCTTAAAATTAATTTCATTTGAAAGAATATTAATAAATAAAGTTGACCTCTCTCTATTTTGGGGTTACTACCCCATATTTATATTTTGTTCGTTATTTCCAAAACAAAAAAAAGATTTCTTGTTGGAACAAAAGCTAAAACTTTTAGAATAGGAATGAGTACACAACTTCACCCCTTCAACTTTAAGGGTAGCAACCCCTATATTTTTAATACGAAAATTAAATTTTTTTTCAATCATCTTCCGACTACAAAAGTAATAATGAATTATGTACCGTATAGAAAAGTAATTTTATTTAATAAAATATTAAAAAATAAAGATATATTTTCTTGGGGGATTACTACCCCCTTTTCTTATTTTGCTCATTATTTTCTAAACAGAAAAAGATTTCTTGATGGAACTAACGCTAAAAATTTTAAAATAGATTAGGTTATAAAACGAACTATTTTAATCTGAATGGTATCTCCCCTATATTTTTAAAACGAAAATTAAGTTTTATTGATTACTCCAACAAATTTGAGAGTATTCTCAAAAAATAATTGTTTGTCAAATTATTTGTAGCATTATGGATTGTAAGTAGTACAATAATGATAGTCTTCAAAAAAGTGTTTTAAGCATAAAGATATTTTACACCAAGAACATCTAACAATTGCAACGTTATGACAACCATAAACCTTACAAAGCGTTGCACAGGAATCTCCAAAACTGAAATTGACGGGGTCGATTTACAACATACCTACTTTTATACCATGAATATTTAAATAGATTTTTATATCGCAGTGATAAAAATTCGTTGTGAACCAAAGACTGTAATTTAATTACATTATTTCTCAAATTCAAGTTTAATTCTTCGTCTAGGAGCATAACATTGTCTGAGAAATGTTTAACATAGTTCTTCCATGTGCGGAATCCATAGACATCTAATGGCTGAATTTCTCCAATCGTTCCTGTAGGTATCATTTTGAGATGTACCGTTTTATCATATGGCGTAACTTCCTGTACAGCGGATGGTCAATGACCACTCCACGAATCAATTAACAGCATTCTTATAGGGCCAACTTGAGGAAAATATACCTCCTTTAACCACGTCTTGAAGAGTTCTACAAACTTTTATTTCATTTAAGCGTATCTTGTGAAATAATTAATTTTTCATGTTTAGAAGTTAATAAAATTTGAATTTACCTGAATTTAGTTTTCCAGATGTCGAGGATGCAACATAAACGTTAGTAGGCCTTAATAAGTTTTGTCAGACGATTGGTCCGAATTATCCGCTTCGTTCCTTTAATACTAAAAACAAAGGTGATAATAAGTTACCTGTGGCTGAAACTGTTGGTTGCTCCGTATAGCTATGAGTTGTTGATGTGACCGACTGTACAAGGCAGTGTAGTTCCAACTGGAAACCCCTCTGGTCTGAATTATATGTATTTTCATCACCTACTTCATTCATCAATTTTTTGACTTCTGTCACGAATTCTACCTCTTTTTTATGCAAATAATTTCTATTTTCTATGCTTTGTTTTGTGGCAAATTTATTAATTTTTTGAGAAACTTTAATTCTATGAGAGATTTTAAATTTTGAAAGCCAGTGTTTTGAAGCTTTAAATCTTATGTCCTCGTTTCCAATTATTTTTTGTCCTTGGAGAGCCCATCTTCTTAAATCATTGTCATGAATTATTAATCCAGCTTCAATAGCAGCTTTAAAATTTTCTAGCGTGTAATCGCAAATTCTTGTAATCTTTTCTCGGTATGTTTCACCTTGATTGATTTGATAAGCCCAGCATCGTAATTGCATTTCGGAACTGACTTTCCTGAATCTCTTTTAGATTGTTTGTAGCGATAAATTCTTTTTTGTTTTTCCACTTCTCCAATAATCTGCAGCCTTTTTTTTATATTCAAAACTCAATGGTTCTTAATGTCTCGTACACTGATCTGTAGAAAATTTAGCATCGTCAGGAACTGAATGTAAATCAACCTCTTCAACAATACGTGCATCTGATTCTTTAAAATCTTCTTGAAAATCCAACCATTTTTCCATTATTACGTCTATGTTATTAGACGATTCCATCAAATCTAACAGTACCATTTGGAAATAGTCTTTTATCTCTATTTCTTTAACATTGAATGTCTTATCCTATGTTCAATATCAAGTGTTTGGAAATAGGCAAGCAGAAGATTAATAACATTCAAAGAATTAATTTTCATTTTTAGTGCTGAAATAATAAAACATTTATAAGAATAAAATAGTAGCTTTAAAATATATATACATTATACAATATATATATATATATACATATATATATATATATATATATGTATATATATATATATATATATATATATATACAGGGTGTCCCATTTTAATTTACCACCCCCTAAAACTGGTTAATAATTTGCTCTGAGAAAAAAATGTTTCAAATAAAATTTGTTGGGTTCGAAGGGGGGCATCTTTTGGCTATTTTAGCTGCGACCTTGAACATGACCTTCAAGGTCATTTGAAAGTCAAGACCAAATTTTCATATGAAATGTGCATATTTTTATGGCGGATTCGGATTCTACTAAAAAAGAGAAACACTTTTTGTCCGAATCATTTTTTGAAAAAATCCCAAATTTTTGTTGTAAACGGCTTTAAAAAAGTTGAAAAAATTACTAATATCTCTTATTGCCCTACCCTTTAAAAGAAGTTAAAAATTTGCTCTGAGAAAAAAATGTTTCAAATAAAATTTGTTGGGTTAGAAGGGGGGCATCTTTTGGCTATTCCAGCTGTGACCTTGAACATGACCTTCAAGGTCATTTGAGTAAGATTTATCACAGATTCGGGTTCTACTAAAAAAGTAACACTTTTTGTCTTAACCATTTTTTGATCATCAATAGGTAGCTCTCCCTTTAACTGAAAAGAGAATTTGTCCTAGAAATAAGCTGTTTTAGATGAATGTTACTAGCTTCAAACAAAGACAGAGGTATCCTTTGGATCACTTAAAGGAAGACCTTCACGTCCAGCCACTTAAGGCAAGACCCCGTCCAGCCACTTAAGGCAAGATCCCGTCAAACCACTTAAGGCAAGACCCTATCCAGCCACTTAAGGCAAGACCTTCACGTCCAGCCACTTAAGGCAAGACCCCGTCCAACCACTTAAGGCAAGACCCTATCCAGCCACTTAAGGCAAGACCTTCACGTCCAGCCAAGGCAAGACCCCTTCGTTCAGCTAGTCATGGAAATTTCAACGTCTCAAGTGCTCTATCAATTGCCCATTTTGTTGAATGCACATTTGTATTCTCTGCCGAAAACTTCTTTGGACATCTATTAATGTTTGTGGGGTGAACGCCCGGAATGCTGCAACAATTCTCTCCATCATATTTTGTGCCGTCATCGAGGCTTCCGGGTAAACTCTCTGCTTCACGGCCCCCCACAGAAAGAAGTCCAATGGGGTCAAATCAGGCGATCGCGCAGGGAATTCACAGATTGGACTACCAATTCCAATCCAACTATTTGGGTATGTCGCGTTCAGAAATCTCCTGACAAGTAGTCTACGATGAGCGGGAGCACCATCTTGCTGGAACCACATGTCTCGCCTTATTTCTAGCGCAATGTTTTCTAGAAGAGGTGGAATTTGGTTCTCGAGAATATCTAAATAAAGCTCGCCGTTTAAATTACGGTCATAAAAAATTGGACCCACAACGTATTCCCCAACTATGCCCGCCCAAACATTAATTGACCACTGTCTTTGTGTACGGTGATCTCGCTGCCAATGTGGATTTTCTTCTGCATAATAATGCGCGTTATGAAGATTAACTCCTCCCATATTGTCGAACTTGGCCTCGTCTGTAAAGAGAGTTCGATCAAAGAAAAATGGATCTATGTGTATTCGTTTTTCCGCCCATTGACAGAATCTAAGTCGCCTGGCAGGATCACCAGGCTCAATGGCATGTGTAAGGTGCAAGTGATATGGATGAAATCTAAAATGACGGAATACACGGTAAACTGTTGATCTGGGTACTCCATGCATTCGCTGAATTTGTCGCGTCGAAATATGAGGATCCTCGGCAATTATAGCACGAACCCCAAGCGCAATATGCTCTCTTGGGCCCGTCCGTCGCCTCTTCCTTCTTAAGTTACCTCCTTGAGCTCTTATCGTTAGAAGTTTAATATTCCTCCTACTAGGATGACGAGCGTCCGGATACCTTTCAGCGTACAGACTCGCTGCAGCCTTGTAATTGTCGTGACATTCTACCAGAATCTTGATCATGTTGACTATCTCTACTGGCGTGTAGTCAGCCATTATCTGTTGTAGGTAGATTTTTTAGGGAATATTTAATCTTACTAGAAATAATTTATTATAAGTATTTTTCTGCCCTGAAATTCAGAAAGTCAATGAGAACCTAATGATGAGAAGCTTTGAGGAGCTGTAAGAATTTACAAGCTTTACCAATAGAACGATAACGAAGCAAAAAAATGTCTTTTAGCGAGAAATAAAGCATATACGAGAAAAATATGAGAATCTGAATATGATTTAAAATATGTACAATTTTCATTAAAAAAACTAAGCTTGATTTTGATTCTCAGTTGAAAACATGCCCCTTACTGCTCAAACTTGCCCCAGATGATGTCAAACTTGTCCCAGTTGTGACCGTAAACTTGCCCCAGATGATGTCAAATTTTCCGCAGATGACGTAAAACTTGCCCCAGAGAATGTCAAACATACCCCGAAGATTGCAAACTTCCCCCATGTGATAAAAAATGAATCAGATTAGCGTTCTAATGAACTTTGGTTCTGTTGATAAATTTTTTGGTGATTTCATTTCTTTGAAAAAGAGAGTATTTTCCATTAAAGTGATGGTTCTTTCTTAAAATGAATTTAAGGTTCGAAGTCAAGGTCATAGCCAAGCTTCAATTGCCGGAATAAAAATCGAGGATTACCGTTAAATAAATTGACTGACCTTCGAATGACCTTGTTGGTTAAGGACAAGTTCATGGCTAAGGTCATACTTGGACTTAAATTTGTAAAATTGTGTACGTTTCTAATTCCTCGGATAAAATGTAAAATTTTTAACTTCTTTTAAAGGGTGGGGCAATAAGAGATATCTAGTGATTTTTTCAACTTTTTTAAAGCCGTTTACAACAAAAATTTGGGATTTTTTCAAAAAATGATTCCAACAAAAAGTGTTTCTCTTTTTTAGTAGAATCCGAATCCGCCATAAAAATATGCACATTTTATATGAAAATTTGGTCTTGACTTTCAAATGACCTTGAAGGTCATGTTCAAGGTCGCAGCTAAAATAGCCAAAAGATGCCCCCCTTCGAACCCAACAAATTTTATTTGAAACATTTTTTTCTCAGAGCAAATTTTTAACTTCTTTTAAAGGGTGGGGCAATAAGAGATATTAGTAATTTTTTCAACTTTTTTAAAGCCGTTTACAACAAAAATTTAGGATTTTTTCAAAAAATGATTCGGACAAAAAGTGTTTCTCTTTTTTAGTAGAATCCGAATCCGCCATAAAAATAAGCACATTTCATATGAAAATTTGGTCTTGACTTTCAAATGACCTTGAAGGTCATGTTCAAGGTCGCAGCTAAAATAGCCAAAAGATGCCCCCCTTCGAACCCAAAAAATTTTATTTGAAACATTTTTTTCTCAGAGCAAATTATTAACCAGTTGTAGGGGGTGGTAAATTAAAATGGGACACCCTGTATATTGTATAAATTTATTTTATTTGTATGCGTGAGAACTCTAATTACAAACGCCAAATATTTCTTCAAAGGTGTAACTTTCTATGAAAATCTATAAATTCTAATAAACTTATCGTATTTAAGCAAGCAAAATATTATTTTAGAAATCAAACAGATATTTACCTGCAGTTTAAAAGTGCCGTTGAAATATTTTTTTTTAATTAATTTTAGTTACAATATTTTAGAAAAAAAAATATTTTCGAAGTAACAACGCTCATAAAACGACACTGCTTAATAATAATAAAGAGTTTATAATAAATACAAAATTATTTTAACTTGTAAGTATATGTAATAAGTGAATGATTCTTGAGTATCCGCACTGAACTACTGGAGCACTGTCGACTATAAATGCAATATTTACCAGCAAGAATTAAAACTGTGCATCAAATTTATAAATATTCAGTTTATAAATAGTCACCTGATTTGACTACAAAAACAACGTATTTACGTATTATGCTCTGATTCACAATCAGGGATTACTCTTATTTGCAGCATTAAACACACATATATTTAGAGTTCTTAATATTACTTTTATTTATTTATTTAAGTTCTTTATTCATCTAATATCTAATTGGTACTATGGTCTTTGACGAAACATTCGTAATCATACATAACATACAATAAAAATGGGTAAAGCAATATACAAATAAATAATTAGCTTTTTATATAACTTATTAGTATACAGAATTACATAACTTATTAGTTCAAATCAAATTTTACGACTACTTCACTAGAACAGATCAAAGTTGAAATAAAATCTGTGTTTCTCGTAAAATTAGACTAAAAAAATGGTATTTAAATTATTATTTAATTAAATAGATTAAACTAAATCAGTTTCAAGGCGAAAATAATTTATCGTAAATTTGATAGCAGAATATTGATTAAAGAAACTTCATTTGCTTAACAATAATTGAGGTTGCTACCCTTACAATTAAAATAGTTCGTTTTATAACCTAATCTATTTTAAAATTTTTAGCGTTAGTTCCATCAAGAAATCTTTTTCTGTTTAGAAAATAATGAGCAAAATAAGAAAAGGGGGTAGTAATCCCCCAAGAAAATATATCTTTATTTTTTAATATTTTATTAAATAAAATTACTTTTCTATACGGTACATAATTCATTATTACTTTTGTAATCGGAAGATGATTGAAAAAAAATTTAATTTTCGTATTAAAAATATAGGGGTTGCTACCCTTAAAGTTGAAGGGGTGAAGTTGTGTACTCATTCCTATTCTAAAAGTTTTAGCTTTTGTTCCAACAAGAAATCTTTTTTTTTGTTTTGGAAATAACGAACAAAATATAAATATGGGGTAGTAACCCCAAAATAGAGAGAGGTCAACTTTATTTATTAATATTCTTTCAAATGAAATTAATTTTAAGGCGATCTATAAATTATTGTCATTTTGATAGCTGAAAATTGAGTAAAAAAAACTTAATTTTCTCTTAAATAAATAGGGGTTGCTACCCTTAAAATTAAAAGTGGCCCAGTTTTGTAGTCTCTTTTATTCTGAAACTTTTGGCGTTGGATTCATTAAGCTACCTTTACAGTTTCTGAAATATTTGAAAAAAACTGTTTTTGGGGATGAACTTTAGGGGTTAACTTCACTTCCTAGAAGTGCCTATCGGCACATAAAAAAATGTACGTGTCTCTTATTTTTCAATGTACTATAACATATTGCAATATCATCCAAATCGGCGACACACACTTGGGGTACCTTCCTTGTCAGTCGCCTCAGCTCGTATTGCATTCGAACTACAAAAAATCTACCCCCTTGGTACGCAATATATTATTCATAAACGTATTACATATGTAAGTACATACGTTATTTTACTTACCAAAAAACATATTATTAAGTCTAACAAACCTTCCCAGCAATGTACAATGATGTGTTAATGTTCAAAAATTACAATTACTTTAAACGCTGAATACTCATTTTTTGGAATAAAGCAAGTTAATATAATGTAGAATATAACGAGAAAAAAAGAATAAAAATGCGATTTTTTAACAAACCTCTTTTTAGGATAACTCTTTATTCTAGCCATTAATAGTTTTTATTATATTAAATATAATAATATAAAAGCAGGTCTACTAAGAAAAACATTTGAGATTTCAAAAGATATAGATAATGTTTACATATGTTGCTCTTCTACTTTTTCTGCTTCAGCAGCTAGAGACCGTCGTAAATATTCTATGCAGTTTTTTGGAATGAGAGTGCCAACTATTTTTATATTATCATCTGAAAAAATATATATATACTTATATAATAACATATATACGTCCATTTAGTTATGTAATATATTTATAGATGTATTAAGGGCTTAAAAAGTATAAATGAATTATTGTATAATTTTTTTGGTGGCGTAGGAAGCGCGACAAGATGAGTATACGAAGATCTGTAATATTATAATCAAAAATTAAAAGCTCGTGCTTCTACTACGTATCTAGTCCATTACTTATGGACTTTTAAAAACGATAAGCCGCCTTCGAGTTTATGTATCGTTGCGATAAGTAATATATTGTTTAAATCTAAAATATTTAATGGCATCGTTCGAGGTTAGGGGCAGCTCTAGCGTGTCATCACTAGATAAAATAATAAGACAAAGAAAAATATATCATTTAAAAATTTTCAATATCACTTTATTTGTTTTAGAAGTTTTTATTTTAATCTATTTTAAAAGCTTTCGAAATATAACATATGAATCTATGTTCGGGAGATGCTATAATAAATAAGTAAATTTTTCGAACAAAACATTGTACTCAGAAGTAGTAGGGGCAACACTGTTACCACGCCACCGAATACCGACCGATGGTAACAGGGATCTGTTTTTTTTTATCATCACTGTTTTACCATGATGGTGACTGTTTTACCCGCTTACCCATAATGAGCGCTGCTTTACCCATGATGGCGACTGTTTTACCCGATTAGCCCTAATGAGCGCTGTTTTTACCGGCTTACCCATAATGAGCGCTGTTTTACCCGCGTACCCATATTGAGCGCTGTTTTACCTAATGGAATCGAATGGGGCAGCCCGCATCCGGATGCAGGATCCGAATGGGCCAGTACGTAGAGTGTGGAGGAGACCGCTTGCTAAATAAGTGTATGCGGAGAGAGAGGGAGGGAGGCATGAATGAAATGTGTACGCTTACAGCATAGTAAAAGTTTAGTTAATTATTTTATCTAAAGCGATTGTGAAGGAATAAAGGTTAGGGTTGTTGAATAAAAACATGAGTAATATAAGCTTTATTTTTTTAATTTATTGAACAAAATTTGAGTACAATAATGATAGAGGTAGTTGTTTTGTACATCTCAGTACCTCTTGTGACCTTGATGTTCTGGCATGGACTTTGTGTTAGTGGAATATTTCTCAAAAGTTTTTTTCCACTGTTCACTTTTATTAGTAGGAGTAGAACAAGGTTCTCCTCGATACGTATTACATCGTTTATCATCTTGCGCTCTTCTAGCGCTTTTATCCTCCTTGAGAGGAGTGTACGATATCGATTCATTTTTGAGATCTATCCTGACTGATGGTTTATAACAGTACTGAGTAATTTATGGTCTATACAAGCCTTATATAACCTGTTATACAATTTTCTTAACATCACCGCTTATAGGATTATATTTAACAATACGATCATGTAAAATTAGACAATACGCTGTGGTATTTGGAGGTATGTTATTCTTACATTCAAATTCAAGACGTACATTTACAGCCTCCTGTTTGAGTGACTCATTTTGTTTTGAACAGTCAATAACTACGAGTGAAGCACGAGTAATGAATTCTTCTTTACTTAAAAGGGGATCTATTACATTTCTATCAGAGTAATACGCATTTTGGAAATTCGCATACATATCGTAAAGCATAGCAAACTGATTGTGGGAAATATCAAGATTGATTGATCTTGATGTTGTATAGCTATTCGAATTTCATCACTATTGTTGAACGTAAGTGCGGTGTACAGTTGATGCGCATAAACCTCATAATGCGAGACAGACTCATCAAAGATGACTGGTGCTTGTACGTTAAGAACCGCCTCAATCTTTCTTTTTAGGTACGTAATGACAACAGCAACAGATAAACGTATAACTTATTTTTTCAGTATTCTTTTCACTTATCTTGTTCTTCCTCCACCACCACGCAATTTTAGACCGAGACTTTGTAGAAACTGACTGTTCCGACGTGTTAATCGTTTGATTACTCGTTGTGGACTGACTGTCCGATGACATATTGTGTTATTGATATAGCTTCTTTCAGCGTTGAAAACAATACCCATTTCAAGTGCTTTTCAGATGTAAACGAATCGTTATAATTTCATCTCGGAGATTAATCAAATCACCATCTTGATCTACTATGCATACTTGTAGGTGGTCAATCACTTTCACAGATATTGGTAAGTATATTATTTGTTTAGGAACCTCGATTATCTTGTAGCAGGGTGGAACAGCTGGGAAAAATTCATGTATTGTATGAACTTTTTGATGATTTATATATGCTCCCACCGTAATATTACAGTCTACTCGTAAAACATTCACTTTGAGAATAGCTACTAGTAAATCAGAGTCACGACTTATATACGGCTTCAAGAGTCTCGAGGTGAATCCAAGTAAACGTCCAATTGAATCACTTGGTCGAAAATCTATTTCATGACTACTCACAATAACACTACGCAGAGTATTATTATTCGATTTGATACTAATTTTGATGTCCCGTGTATCGAGAATACCTTGTAGTGTTCGTTCAATATCCTCAATCTCATAACTACCTGTGGGAAGTTCAATTTTTTCTTGACCAACGTAAAACTTGTTGCAATCTATGTCAACGTTTGGTATAAAATTAAAAGTCAACAACTCAACAAGTCCGAGACTGTACACGGAGAGAAATTTCGAAGGCTCAGCGGTCCATGTTATTGCGGCCGTACAGATCTCTATTGATCGAGTGTTTTGCAGTCTATTTTCGTCGTCCCGAATCCCGAAATTTTCCGAATTCTAGCGATACGAACATAAGCGTCTACCGCTTCGACTTTCGAGCTCCAGCCGACAGTCGGCACGCTATAGTATTCCAAGATTCGATGTCTGAGACTGCGAAGCGTCGAGTCCTTGCGGTACGAAGAATCTCGGAGTCCCCACTCTCGCAATTCGACTGCTAATAATACCATGTCTTGCTCCATACATGCACGAAAATCGTAGAGTATCTATACTTCGAATTCGAAGCCAAATCATTCGTAATTAGATGGGACAGAGTACAATATTATTCGTGTTCCCGTAGCTTCGAAAGTATCGAACGCTGAGCCTTCGAAATTTCTCTCCGTGTACTGTTTATCTGGATCCAGTTCTATTGGAGGAAAATAGTGCGTCTCGAGGATTGAGGCGGTGCCGGAAAGGCTGAGAGTCATCGATTCAACAACCATCTTGAACAAACTAATTCAAATCACTAACCTACTTCTTTTTATATAGACAGACATTTTCCTTACGATTGAGCTGATTGCAGAGAAATTTGAGATAGAGATGACCGCAGATGAAAGTTGAAAATTCTTGATACCTCTGATAATTGTACTTGACTTGAGATACATTCCAATAGTTCATTAGATCTTTTGGTAGTTGTAAATCACCAAAACTATCAAAATATGTAACTGTATCACCA
The DNA here is from genome assembly GCA_020010945.3 of Muscidifurax raptorellus. Lineage (NCBI taxonomy): Eukaryota > Metazoa > Arthropoda > Insecta > Hymenoptera > Pteromalidae > Muscidifurax > Muscidifurax raptorellus. The sequence goes on from JAHUUD020000033.1 coordinate 297,167, forward strand.
ATTTTTCGATAAGCTACCCAGTGTGTGCCAGATCCGCTTGCATCATCCAGATTGATAATTGCAGATTCTTTAGCTCGACATCCGTTTGATGGTAGAGCATTTCGCATAAAAACTCTACGAAAATTTGTTATTTTCATAAATTTTGCACATTTGAGCAGATCGTAGTCGGTAAGTGCACGTTTTGGTAGTCTTATTTCATCAAAGTTTTTTCTTCTTCCACACTGTTTCTCTTTCAGAAAGATGCCGAAACCTTTGTGATGGGGTTTCAGAAACAGTCCTTTACCGATTGCCAACATTTTCATTTTATTATGTCTCTTTTGCTCTTCCATTTGTTTCTTAGCAGCCCTTGTTTTATTTATTGCTTTAGCGATTCCTGCAGCTCCTCCTGCAAGTGAGCCTACTGCACTGAGACCAGCAAATAGTGGAATAAGTGCTGGAAGAAAGCCACCTACTTTGCTAGCAACGGGCAATATGCGTGGAACACTAACTTTACTTTTCCCACTATTTTTTTCACATGTTTACGAGCTGCCTTTAGCGCTGACTTAATCATCAAGCGCGAGTCATTGCTAGAAATGATGGATTTTGCAGTCGATGTAATCAAATTTTTTAGAGTAATGTTCTCACTTCTCTTTGAAATCTTTTTCTTAATAGATTTACCTCTTCTTGCCTTCCCTCCAACACCCATACCAAGCTTTAATTTCAACTTCATGACATTTGCTACAGCAAAAGCTGTCGCTCTTTCTTTCAAACCAGCGTCTTTAGATTTCGCTTCTGCCACGCCATCACTGCTAAAATTTTATCAGCTATGTTTCTCTCTTGAATGTTATCTAGATTCTTTGAGTAGGCAATATCGTGTTCTTTGCAAGCAGCGTCTAGAGGATTTATTCTAGGATCACCTCGATCTAAACGCTTAACTAGTTTTGTACCAGGTCCGCAGTATTGATAACCAGGCACATGAAGTTCAATGGGTAATTTATTTATCAATGTATTCACAAATCCTGAACCTCTTTTTTGCTGCATACTGCTTACTCTCAGCTAGTTCATATCAGACTAATGAAGGATAGCTATAAATGCTCGTATTTATAACGTTCCGAATCAGTCGTTATATGAAATTGTAAGAAGCATAATAGATCTTAAGAAGCAGTCAGCAACGTTGCCTCTGGTTAATTTCGATCTTTTGATGCAGCAACAACAGTAGAAAAAATCACTTTATGGAAAATTATTACCTAGCAGTATAAGAGCAGTATTTTGTAGTCCATCTAATTGTGGTAAACCGAATGCTCTGTTATCTCTAATCATTCACCCCAATGGTCTGAGATTTGAAAATATTTATGTATACTCAAAATCTTTGAATCAGCCAAAGTATACATTTTTAGAACAACTTCTTGAACCGCTAAAAGGTATTAAGTATTTACCTTTCGGTGAACATGATCTTGTTGTATCACCCAATGAAGCTCGACCCAATTCAATTTTTATCTTTGATGATATTGCCTGTGAAAAGCAGGATAATGTTGAAGTTTTTTCTTGCATGAGTAGACATAAAAGTGTAGATTGCTTTTACTTATGTCAGTCGTATGCACAAATACCGAAACACTTAGTGCGTGACAATATCAACTTGCTCGTAATTTTTCGACAAGATTATATGAATTTTAAACATGTTTACAATGATCAAGAAAGAAGTTTATCACCAGTGATTAAAAAAGAAAAAAGAATGAAGCGAAAATTCAAGCGTATTAAAAGCAGTAAAAAGGATGATAGCGATGATGATGATGATGGTGGTGATGGTGATGATGATAACGACGATGTCGATGACGATGACAACGATTATCTTGGAGAATCAGCTTTTGAGCAAACATTGGATACAGTGTATGCCGTACGCAAAATGCGTAACGGCTCACTCAAAATTGGAAATAGTCGTATAAGTTTTAACAAAGATAAAATTATCATCGGTGATAAAGAGTATGAGAAAACTGTAGGTCTAGTTGAGTTGTTGTTTAAAAAATATCCTAATGATGCTTTAATCACTAATAATGATAAGAAAGATTATGCTAAAATTTTAAAAGATACAAGCGCACATAAAAAATACTATAATGCAGAGGTAGATATTCGTGAAAATTCAAGTAAGAAATATACTGATTTTGTGAGTAAAATTCTCAAGATTCGAGAAGGTAAAAGTGGAAAAGGGCTTAGTAACACTTTGCCATATAAGATTGCTCGTAATAATACACATACCGATTACATTTATTGGGATGATCCAAAGGAGCTTGTTGATCGTTTAAGATTACTTTTAGCTGAAACATCTGCTGGCAATAATAACCATATCAATGAAATACAATCAATCATTGAGGAGCTTCGTGAAGCTGGAATTATTGATTCAGTATCAAAATGAGTGTGGATCAAGATGACGCTGTAAATTTAAAGTCTGTAAAAAAGTTGATTAAACGAAGAGTTGATAAGTTTGATGAAGACTTACGGGAAGTGGAGAGCCTAGTACATGGCAAAATTATAAAAATCTGTTTAAACGAGCTAAATTTCAAGTTGGAGAAAGGGTACGCGTAAGCAGAAATAAGGAGGTTTTCGATAAAGGCTATACACTCAATTGGTCAACTGAAGTCTTTACACTAACGCGAGTTTCACCCACAAAGCCCTACACTTATCATCTTAAGGATTATCAAGACAAGCCAATAGCTGGAGGATTCTACAAGGAAGAGCTTCTCAAGACGAAATATCCAGATGTCTATTTGATTGAAAAGGTTTTGAAAAAAAGTGGCAATAGACTTCACGTTAAATGGTTAGATTTTGACAGTACTCACAATAGTTGGATAAATAAGAGTGATATGTAAACAAAAAATAAATCGATAAAAAAATATTCTGTTTGTGATTCATTTATTTTACATTTCCTTTAATTTTTTTACAAGCACTGGCAATATAATTTTATTTATTTGTATAATTCGTCTTCTGAATCGTTCTCGATCACGTGCTGCCTCCTCCCACTTCCTGCATCGAGCTTTATGATGCGCAAATCTCCATATGTACATCAAGTGAATGGTTGGCTCTACCTTGCATTGTACACGCTTCTCTGTTTTGTTAGAATCAAACATTTCTAAATACTACCCATTTTGCAGTATGTTGTAATGTCCCCAGGCAAGCGTATCAGTACTGTTCTCTTGGAGAAATCTCTTATCATCATAAGGACTAAGAGCAATCTTTATTTGTCTAATCGTTTCGACGTTATGAAGCTTTGATCTGATAGCATACTGTTCCCGACTCTGAATGCATGAATTTTTCAAACAGTCCAAATAGTCGTTAAATTCTATGGTTTTCTTCACAACTGAAGCCTTTATACCCTTAATTTTTTTCATGCTATCTTGATTATTCACACGTGTACTGTACATTTTGCTTCTCAATCCAACAAATTCAGTGAGAATCTGACCATTATACTCATCCTTCATGAATCCAACAATTTTCTTATCAACTCGCGGCATGTTAAATATATTATCTACAGGATAATCTGATGTATCGAACATGTGAATATTTCTTTTCATATCTTCATAAAAATCATCACATTTAATAGCATGATACTATCATTAGTAATCTGATACTATCAGTATCTGTATAAAGTAATTTCAAGTTTATTTGTATATGTTTTGCATATAATTATAATGAAAATCATACATATGTATCTTGGAGAGATCTAGAACTGTAAGACCGATATAAATTGGTTTATCTATACATATATCAGTCTTATTCATTTGTATAGCAACTAAATTTTCGTTAAATATTGCACTACTATGAAAAGTTGGCTTTCTAATTTGCGCTTTAACACCATATCTCCCATCATATTTACTCATGAGCTTAACTGAAAGACGTTTTCTAACATTTTCCATAGTCTTACCAAACACAGCATTGTTCATTAACTTGAAAAAAATTTTTTTCAAATTCATTTTTTGCTAATGCACGCAGAGTGTTATTTAAATCTATGTATGACTTGAGCCATGGTGATTGTTTAAATTTGAGTACTCTATGAATTTTAAGAAGTAATTTCGTTTGGGATAAAGTGTAGCTAAAAATTTGTCTTGCTTAGAACCTGGAGGCTTTGCATGTTCAGGACAGAATGGTTAATCATTATGAGCGTTATGTAGTTCGTTAGGATAATCTAAATCAACCTCTAAAATATAAACATGAGAAGCATCTGATGCAATGGAAAACAAATCAAAATTTTTATAATTTTCAAGCCATTCAAATTCATCATAAGGGAGATATTGTGAGAGGCTATGTCCATATAAATTATTTATATCTAGATAAATCAAATACTGATTTTCCTTATCTTCAATATAATTCTCATACATTTATTTATGATTGGCAGCTGCATAACGATTTGAGCATTGACTTAAACCACCTCTGATCCCTCGCTCAACAAAAAGTACCATATCAATATCTGTTAAAAATTTCAATTGTATGCCAGTATGTTTGATCATTGCATCCCAAGAAAAGCCTGGAGTAGTGTAGTAGTAAGCAGGATCGAGACTGTAAACTTTTATACTCTGATCTCGAAAATTTTCAAAAACATCTGCTAACAGCAAGACATCAGTTTTCATGTAGAGGTCAGAATACTCGTCAAGCGTTTTACTTTTGAATGTACTCCACACGTTTAGCGCATGTTCATAATCATGATCTGATATATGTGAATCATTCAGCACGCTGAAAAAGTTTACTTTTTCTGGTAATTCACGCTCCTCTAGCTTATCCCATGAACTTATATATTCATAGGGTAAAACACCTTTTCTCGTTAAAAGCTCAACTTGTTCTCTGCTGAGATCTTTAAACTCTTTATTAATAATTTTGTAATCCTGTAGATAAAATGCCAATTTTTGGAGTGATGAAGGCATGAATCGAAATGAATCTAAAAATCTGAATTTGATTTTACTATTTTCTATATGTTTTGTAAATAAAATATATTTTTCTTTTGTTATAGGAAGTAGATCAATCTGTCTGATAAATTTTTTGCAAATATGACACGTTTTTGAACTGCGATAATCTGCTGTTTCAACTTCAGATAGAACTGAAATAGGTATAGGATTTTTGTATAAAGTACTTATTTGTCCTTCAATATTTTTTAACTGTTCGGCAAACCATCTTGAAGCTTCAGGACCTCCATAAAATTCATATTTTGATAATGAATCATTATAACTACATTTAAGATAGTATCCAAGACTATAAATTTCATGACTTTGTACTGATTGTGTGTTGGTTTTTTCAACTTGCCTTATTGGTTTAAGCAAACACTCACAGTCTGCATATATTATAAAAGACAACTTTTCACCATAACAATGATTTTTAAACATTATTACATTATTATCTTCACTGGGAAGTCTAATTCTACAATTATTTATTCAATTTTTTACAATGTTCTTCATGTCTCATTAAATTATCTTCTTTAAAAAAATAATTTAAACATCTGTCACATACAAAAAGTTTTTTCCCATTTCTGTTTAAATCGTTGCTAACTAAACGTGAAAGATGTTTGATGTATACATAATGGGATTCTGCTACAGACTCATCATGTTCCTTCGTTAGTAAAAGAAGATTTATATGATGACTCTTCTTACAAGATGTTAAATCGAGAGGTACAATTTTTTTGTTTTCCAAACTAAAAACATTTATTGAAATCGTAGTATTTTGCTTCTCAAAATCCGATATCTTTTTCAACAATATCGGTGTCTCAATACCTTTCACGTTTAATGTATGTTCATATTTAATGTAATTACTCAATCCATTGGGGTGCGTTTTTTTGCTGTTCACAGGATACAAGGTAGATAAAATTGCCCATATGAAACATTTGTTATCATAATTTTTTACGTTGACACATGCTTTTCTTTTCTCTATAAATGTTGGTAAAGGTATATAAGAGCTTCCAGCACGCATTGGATTAAATTTATTTATATTTATTTGTATATTTTCAATGGAATGTAGAGTCCAACCAGAGTCACGTTCATGAAATTCCTCAATATCTGTGAGTAGAGGTTGTGTGATATTAGACTGAAACCATCCGTTTAATGATGCAGCAGATGAAATTTCATGATTTTGTGTATTAAAATATTTCGTTTCAATACACTCTTCTACTTCTTCTTCTTCAACACCTTCATCATGCTTTACAGATATTTTCACAAACTTACATGACAAAACAGTATTCACTTTATAAGCTTTATCATTTGTAAGCAATATATTTTTCATTTTTTATGAAAATAATATTGCAGCATCTTGTAAAAATTTAATTACGTTAATATGTGTTAAATTAGCTATAACAGCAGTCCTCATTCGATTATTAAAAGCGTTATCCATATCGATCCAACGCACGCGATCGATGATCTTTTTCTTTGGTACTTGTACACCACCACCACCACCACTACCACTACCACCACTTTTTCTTCTAGACAAAACTTCAAATCTTGCTTTCATACACTCTATTTTCGCTGTAGTACATAAAATACTTTGTTTTTCTTGAACTGACAGTCTTGTATTATTTAAAACCTTACGACATGTCTTTTGCGCCAGAAGAAATTGGTTTTTCCATCGTGCTATCGTCGCCGTATCAGTAAACGTGGAATGTAATAATTTTTCAGCTTCTTCTAAAAGCTTGACTAGTTGTATACATTTAGCTATAATCCTCATTTTGATGATTATTCTAACAAATAATATATGAAACACATTAGTTAAAACATATATACAAGCTAGTGTATACATATTATATAAATTAATTTATTTGAGTAATATAATTTGATTAATATTTAAAAATGTAATGCTGAAATAAAATGAGCGTCATTCGTACGAAAACTGCCAGTGTTTAGTTTAATATACATCCAATGGTAAAAATAACTTTTTTCGGTTAAAATACGAGTATTATGGTTTATTTTTGATTTTTTAGTCGAACTCCTAGCTGCTGCTGTACTTGCTTTCCTTTTAACACCCATCTTCTTGGTCGTTGTTGCTACTACTGCTGCCGTTTTTGGTAATGCTATTGTCGCTGTTGTAGTGGTGGTAAACGTCCTTAAAAAGATTTCAAATTGTTTGTTTTGCTTTTTCATCTCTGTCAAAATCTCTCTATTTTGATTTGAGATTATTTCCAGAGGCTTTGATAGAGTCTCTGTTATTTTCATAACGTCGGCGTTTTTCATAACGTGGAAAAACGATACAACGTTTTTTATAGGATCATTGACCCTGGAATCTTTGTACATATTTGTCATATCCATGACAATTGATTGCCGTTATTGCTGTTGATTCTGCAATTGTTGATGCTGTTCCAAATCAATAACGATTGGTTGTTGCTGCTGCTGTTGCTGTTGTTGTAGTCATTCCTGCTGGAGTTTTTGCTGAAACTGTTGTTGTTGTTGCAACAGTTGGTCCTGCTGCTGTTGTTGTTGTAGCAGTTGTTCTTGTTCCTGCTTTTCTTGAGGCTTTTGCTGCTGTTGTTGTTTTTGCTATTGTTACTCTTCTTTATCCATTACTTCATCTAAATACTTTTCTAAATCTTTATAAAAACTTTGTATATCCTCTGCTCATCAATCTGATATAGTATTAGGTACTTGGTTGACAACAATATTTCCAAGCTCTTGCAAATCTGCAGGCATTAAGCCATCTACTTCTACGTTGCCAACTGTTTCCTGTTTCTTCATGGCATCAGTTTCGAGCAGTAGATCTAATCCTAACGAGAGAGGGGGGGGGAGGGAGAGAGAGAGAGAGAGAGAGAGAGAGAGATGTGGCTGTATGAGTGCGGTGCTACTAGTATGTAAGAAAGATTGAGTATGCATTGATATTTGTGTACATCATTTTTGAAAGAGAGGGAAAAATATTAAAATTTAACTTACTTGGTTGCGCATATTGATGCAGATGATGATGATGTTTAAAAATTATTTATAATTTACAGCACTAATGAACTTTTAAATATGCACACACTTTATATTTTCACGTAACATAAATTCTTTTCAAACTTATTGAATTATTGTTCGAATGACACACCCCATCTGCAGGACTGCCTAAATAGGTTCCTGAAGCCGGACACTTCTGTTTGAACTAATTATCATGAAGTATCTTTATCTACCTAGGGATTAAGATTTTTAGGAAACGCGAGCAACGCAAAAATATGGAAGCATTCCATTGAAAATTCTATTATTATGATTATCATTATTATTATTAATTAGCTTAATGTTAAGTAAATTAATTTTGTCCATACCTATATATTATTGTGAATAATAGTTCTTGCTCTCGCAACAGCTATCACAATTCCTGTACACAAAACATGTATAATCCTTTTGCAGACTAAATGCAATCTCACTACGCTCTGACTTAAATATTATAGCAATGGGGGGGGGGGGTGAAGGATCGCATGCTATCCCTACAGAGAATATCGAGAGTAAACAGTCATTAATGGGACCCAGCGCGTTAAGAAACAGAGGGACTGTGGCAACATTTCGCTTCGCTATTATGATGCGTGGGGGTGTTGGAAACATATGTAAAGGTATGAGAGTGGTGGTATTGCAGCCTTCTTCTAGACTGCGCTGGTGCGTTATCTTTCCTGAGGGTATGCATCCAGACGTTTGAATGGGGACTATGGGAATCGAGCTAGATAAGCTTCTTCAGTGGAAGGTGTACAAATTTTAAGTATATTTAAGCGCTCCTCTACTCCGTATTTCTACACATTTTCGAGTGTACTCAAGCAATATACTGTGCTCTACATTAGTTGAGAAAGCTTGCTGTAACATTTGTAAGTATATGTTAAATATTTTATTATTTCATATATAAATTTATTCTTATTAATAAGTAATATTTTGATAGATAAAATCGATTTAATTCTTGATATCCAGGGATTCAAGGGACAAAACGGTGAATTTATAATCAAGGAGTTGTCTTACATTAATCGCAATGAGCCAGCAGCAGTACCTCAACTAGCAATGTTTCAACCACCGTACTCATGGTATGACTTGCCGAGTGATCTCAAGAGTGTCAATCTATGGCTTAAATACTCGTTTCATGGATTGAATTGGAGCGACGGTGATCTTCCATATTGCAAGGTAGCTGAAGTTTGCTCCAGACTTCTCAACTTATCACCAACAAGAAACGTGATTGTTTGGGTAAAAGGTGCACAAAAAATTGAGTGGCTGCAACCATATTTCCCGGACGTCCGTAACCTAGAAAATCTTGGCTGCCCATCCTTAAAGACACCAGGATTTCGAACTCCGGTGGTGTGTGCACATCACCTTCGTGACAGGAAAGAGAATTGTGCAGTTCAAAACGTTTACGCAATAAACAAGTGGCTCCGTACAGTACGACAAGATTTTATCTACCCACTGTATTTCTTTGAGGAATATTATTTATCATCTGATTCTGATACATCAACGTCAACCTTGGATGGATAATTTATTATGTGAGTATAATATATTCTTATAACTAATACATAAAAAATAATAAGCTTATATATATATATATATATATATATATATATGGTTTCATTACTTTTACAGGATGGAGTCGCTAAACGCTGTGGCAAAAACTTCACCATTCCTGCCTACGAAGAAGTTGGCTGATTCAAGTCAAGCAGTACAAAGTGACGAGGATCAAGAACGTGCAAACTAAATTTGGTGTAAAAATGGTTACGGAGCTGGACAACAGCTTTGATATATTATTACCAACACGAGTCAGTAAATTGCTGATAGAAGGTACTACTATGCTTAAGAAGCTTGAGTAAGAGATGAAGAACCGTGATGTTTATTTAAAACATCTTGGTAATAAATTAATAGAATTTATTTTAATTGTAGAAATAATAATTTAAAAAAGATGATCATTTGAAATAAAACATTCTTGTAGTTTGTCATAAGGATTTTTTGTATCTTTACATATATAAATAAATTGAAAAAATATAAAACATTAAACAAATCTTTTCATTTGCTACCCATTTACCTACCTATATCATTTACTTTCATATATATATATCATTCATATGTCTCTCCCTTCCTCCTTCCCTCCCTCTCTCTCCGCATGCACTTATTTAGCAAGCGGTCTCCTCCACACTCTACGTACTGGTTCATTGGGATCCTGCATCCGGATGCGGGCTGCCCCATCCGATTCCATCAGGTAAAACAGCGCTCATTATAGGTACGCGGGTAAAACAGTTACCATCATGGGTAAAGCAGCGCTCATTATGGGTAAGCGGGTAAAACAGTGACCATCATGTAAAACAGTGATGATAAAAACAGATCCCTGTTACCATCGGTCGGTATTCGGTGGCGTGGGAGTCGCATGGCGTGGTAACAGTGTTGCCCCTACTACTCTCAGAGTTTAATCGCATATCACAAACATCACGATTATGCACAATAAATATTGAACAAGAAACTACAAAAATAAATATTTACACAGATTTCAAATGTATTGTCACAAAAAGCGAAAGAAAATGACGGTATATTAGTTTGGAATACTATTGTAACGAAACAGAAAAAAGAGACAGTATCAAATAAAAAGGTCGACAACGGGGCTCGATTTCGAGACTTAAAAAAAATTTAAAGAATACAAACATTTTGTGTAAAATCCAGAGATATGAGGCGCTCATACAGAGAGAGAGAGAGAGAGAGAGAGAGAGAGAGAGAGAGAGACGCACGACGTGGAAGTCAAAAAAGGCCATGATTTAAGATGGAACAGCGGTGTTAAGCAGTTTTCTTAGGAAACAGGCCATAAAGTACTTCCTACGTTCGACGGTGGTAAGCCATTGCAACTCACGCCTTTAGGGGTGATGTGCTCCTCCCTCCTTACCTAATAGATGTAACGAATTCCCGTATTCACCAGTCTCTGTAGCTTAGTGTCTAGTTCTTATGTAAGGTCAAAGTAAACTAATGAGCAGTAGTCGACGATTGGAAACAATAGAGCTTGCACAAGATGTTTGCGCAGTTCGAAACAGGTGCTCTTTCTAAAGAAATATAATCTATACATAATTGTGTGAGCACGCTTATACAACTGTGTAATGTGCTCTTTCGATGTCAAGTTAGAATCATGCTCCAATCCGAGACAACGCACAGACGGCTGGTATTCGACTCGGGCTCTTCCTATGTTGATGAAGGTATTATCCATAGAAGGTAAAGCATTTATATAATAGGGGGAACCCAGGAAAATCGCCTGTGTTTTGAGAACATTGATTTTTAGGGACTTTGCGCAGCCCAGCTCATTATCCTTTCGGCGTTAGCCCTCATCCTCATGTACAGGAATCGAGCTCCTCAATGTTGTGGGATACGTCAGTGTCCAGACAGAAGTTGATGTCATTGATGTACAATGTGAACAACGGAGGGCCTACTACAGATCCCTGAGGTACTTCCACGTCTAGAACTTGAAAAGTGGAGAGTCCGAGAGAGCGAAGACGATGGATGATTCTACAACTGAAACCTTTAGACACACTTACCCTATACGCAATGAGTTTACTCGTCGGCACATTGGAGGAAGGCGAGTGAAGGCGTGGGTTGAATCTACCACAGGAGAGGGATGTATCTAAAACTAAACCTTTAAACCCACCTACCCCATACACACTGAGTTTACTCGTCGGCTCATCGGAGGAAAGCGAGCGAAGAGGAGGGATGATTCTACAACTGAAATCTTTAAACTTACTTACCTCATACGCAATGACTTTACTCGTCGGCACATCGGAGAAAGGCAAGCGAAGACGAGGGAAGATTCTAGAACTGAAACCTTTAAACTCTCTTACCCCAGACACAGCGAGTTTACTCGTCGGCAGGGATGAATCTACAATGGAAAACTTGAAAACACTCGAGTTAGATGCTGGTACAGTCCTTCTCGACCTATATACGAAATATGTAAGTCAGTACGGAGTAAAGCACTTCTTAAATCTTCTCTGTCAAAAGCTTTCCAAGCTCGATTCATTTATACGTATTGAAGCCTAATCTCTCAATATACCCCCTCTCTAGTACTTTTCTATATATTTTCCATATTTCCACTCTAGCTACTGAATACTATTGCAAGGATCATACGTAATACAATCTCTCGTGTACTTTTCAAGACATTTTCCATGTCCCAATTAGCCAGTGAGGAAAGCCTTTATATCTGAATTTCTCTTACTTATGCCGAATTTTCGCGTCTCTTCTTCTCCGTAGGTAAGCTCAGGCCCTTCGGTCCGCCTATGCCTTCTCCTTCATGACCGCGATACCCCAAAATTCCGCTTTGACGCGCGCTCCAATTTGCATAGAATTTCTCAAGCTTTTCATTTAAGTACAAATTGATGCTAAATACTATATGTTTTAAATTATTTACTAAAGTTATTCTTTGTTTACTGAAGATACACATATCAATTATTTATAAAAATGAACTAAATTTATAGTTTGCAGAAATTAAAATTTATCTATAATATATATAAAAATACAACAGTTATCCAAACAATCGTAGCTTTACACCGACCGACTATTGCAATGACACATAGTATATATATAACAAATAAATATCTGAATCCATTCACCAATTATGCAGGAAAAGCGAACTGTATAAATCGAAAAATATACAGTTTAGTGCCATATTATTAGTAAATGAACCTGACCATCATTCGTTTTATTAACATGAAAGAAATAAAATTTAAAGAAATATGAAAGCTGCTAAATAACAACATATACATGCATACACACACTTACACACATACATACACACACACACATATATATATACGAGGGTGGTTTGATAAGTTTCCGGCCTGACCAAGTAAAAAAACGTTTTTAAAAATTTTTTTTTATTTCTCAACATAATCTCCTCTAAGGCTGATACATTTCTCATAGCGGTGTTCTAGTCTAGTAATGCCATCTCTATAGACTGATTCGTCAAGCTCCTCAAAATACCCACTTACAGCTTCGATTACTTCTTCATTGTCCGCAAATCTCTTACTATCAAGCCATTTTTTGAGGTTAGGAAACAGATAATAGTCACTCGGGGCTAGGTCTGGAGAGTAGCGAGGGTGCGGCATCAATTCAAACTTCAGATCGTTGATTTTAGCCATCGCAACGATTGACTTGTGCACTGGTGCGTTATCATAATGAAACAAGATTCTTTTCTTCACCAGATGAGGTCGTTTAATTTTCACCTCGTGGCTCAAACGTTGCAATAAGTCTGCGTAGTATTGACCAGTGATAGTTTTACCCTTTTCAAGGTAATCAATGTATATAATACCTCTTGCATCCCAAAAAACAGTAGCCATAACCTTGTTCGCCGAAAAAATTGTTTTTGCCTTCTTTGGAGTTGGTACCCCTGGTCCAATCCACTGTTTAGACTGTTCTTTGGTTTCAAGAGTGTAGTGGTGGACCCAAGTTTTGTCAACGGTTATGAATCAACGCAAAAATTCGCTTGGATTACGCTTATACAACGTCAAATTGGCGGTAGAAATGTTTTTTCGAATCAATTTTTGGTCGACTGTTAGCAAACGCGGCACCCATCTTGCGCAGAGCTTTTCCATATGCAAATGTTGGTGCAAAATATTTCGCACACGTTCATATGACATCTTACAGGTCTCAGCTATCTCACGCACTTTTAATTTGCGGTCTTCCAGCACTATTTGATGGATTTTTTCGATCATATCTGGAGTTGTGACCTCAACAGGGCGTCCTGAGCGAGGCTCATCAGAGGTGCTCACACGACCCTTTTTAAACTCGAAACCCACTGCTTAATGGTTGAATATGATGGGGAGGATGTCCCCAGTGTTGAGTCCATCTCTTCTTTGATTTCCTTCGGGTTTAACCCCTTCCTACAAGTACAAAGAGTATATACCTACAAGTCATCCGCGTATAGCAGATGCGTGACACCCTCATCCAAACACCCCCGTGGGCTTTTAAATTTATACAAAACATCTTTTAAATCATTAATATATAAGTACTGCGGGATACCAAAGTTGGTTGTTAACCAATCAGGTTCTCCGTCAGTTATGGTAACCACTCTCTGATTACCTCCGGTTATAAATGATCGAACCCACATGACCGTCAACCTAGAGAAACCCATTCCAATCAGCTTGCGAACGAGTTTAGATGGTGAAATAGTGTCAAAAGCCTTACTGAAATCAAACAGTAGCAAAATTGTCAGGAGGCGGTTATCATTGTCAATGCCCGTCCTAATGTTTTCTGTGAGTTTAAGCAGTGCTGTTTGCGTTGAATTGTTGTGTCGAAAACCAGTCTGGTGAGGGTCAAAAACCTTCTGCGCTTCCAAGAACTCAATAATCTGGTCGTGTACCAACTTTTCCAGGACCTTGAAGAGAAAGCACAACAGGGCTATTGGACGAAAGTCCGAGACTGCTGATGGAGTTAGTGTCTTTTAAAGCGCCACAAAATGTGCTCTCTTCTATGCCCTCGGAAAACTCCCCGTTGATAGCGATAGATTAAAGAGTGTCACTAGATGTTGGCCTATGATAGGTAATGATTTCGCAATAATGTTCTGCGGAATTCCGTCGTCCCCCTTCGCTTGAGACGAGAAATGAGCGACAGCAACTACGACGTCAACAAGGGTGACATCACGAGGAGTGAATCCTCTGCCAGCCATCGACACAATGTCATCCAGGTCTGCCTCGCCCTCAGAGTTCGATATGGACACTCCAGCGAAATGACTGTTTAATTCATTTGGTGTGAAGCTGTGTAGGTCGTTCTTAGCTTTAGAGACCAAAGCTAGATTACGTAGTTCATTCTACACATTTTTATTGTTATCAAGCGCGTCAATAATTTTACTCCGAATAAAAGCTTCACGCGCGAGCGCAGTACGTTCTTTAGCTTCCTGTGCTAGCGTCTGATATTCCGCCCATAAGCGTGTCCGTTCGTACGTTTGTACCGTCTATGTATTGCGTTTCGTCGATTGTACAAGTCTCGTAAGTCTGAGTCTACCCAAGGAGGAAGCATTTTTCCTCTTGGTCTAAATTGTTTGAGTGGAGCAAGTTGGTCAATGACATTCATGATAATGTGACTAAGATTTTCTAGTCGTGTGTCAACTCCACTTCCCGTGCACCCTACTGGCGACCAACCACAAGTGGCTAATAGGGACAGAAGTTCCTCCGTTTTAATACCCTTGAAATCCCTATATTCGAACCCGTTGAGAGTTGGAGGTCTAACAGTGTAATAGTCAATCTCAACATCAATTACATTATGCCTATTTGGCAAGGCCCCCAGTGAGTTGCTCGCAGCACCGTTTTGTCTGCATCGGTTAGGATCACATCAATCCAGGTGTGAGAATCTCCTACATGATGCGTCGCGCCATGATCTACAAATTTGAGATTTAACTCTCGCGGGATTTCCCGAAAAAAACTCTGCATCGTGAGACCTTGACAGAATGCTTGTGTTCATGTCTTCCATTACAATTCTGCATCCGTAGTCCACTGAGTATCTGCGTAGATCATTAATAAGAACAAAGTCATCTGAGACTGGGATACCTGGTGGACGGTAAACTAGCGCAACAAATACAGGTGGCATGGTACCTTGTCGCACATTGCAGAATCTCCGGGATTCCCGGCTTTCCTTCCACCTTCGTTGGCGAGGAACACAGTACACACTCTGAATAAGGCTTTCACGAGGCTTGCTGACCGCTTGGATCCAGAAACACGGAGGCTGTGGGAGGCAGAGCTGAACGAGAAGGACCAGGACGCCAGTTCGGAAACTGTCAAGGTTACAGATCAGAAATCGTTTCCTAAATGTTGCGATCTCACTAAGTTTCTTGAGAAAAGAACTCAGGCTCTTAGCATAGTGGCTACCGAGCGCCGAGGAGAAAAAAGAGCAGTATCTACATCGACGTCTGGACCGCAGGCACGAAAGATATTTCATGCTAATTCTTCTCGTTCGTCTGGAACTTCCAGTTGTGCACTCTGCAGTGGTATGCATTTTATCTCGAAATGTTTCAAGTTGAGAGATAAACCTCCACACGCGCGATTGGCAAATATTAAACGTTTATATCTGTGCTTTAACTGTTTTGGCGCTCCCAGAGTCAATGCTTGTAATTCTTCGTTCTCGCTACAGCGCAGGTGCAGATTATAGGTCCGTGCGGAAACAGTACTTTCTTTCGACCACTTTTGAACCAAGGATCGGAGGCATCGTTCGTTTCGGAGTCGATTGTTCAGCTGTTAGAGCTCAAAAAGGAGCACACTTGCGTGCAATTGTCAGGGCTTGATGCTAGTGCAGCGGGCACTGCACGTTCGATGACAGCTCGTTTTAAGATCCAGGGTTGATGCCAACTTCTAGATTATGACTGAAGCACTCATCCTTCCTCGTTTAACGTCGCAGCTTCCAGTCAACAGCATCAACAATCTCGACCGTGAGCAGTTTGCAGGACTCATTCTCGATCCAGAATTTTTCCTATCGAATAAAGTCGATGTTATTCTGGGCGCTGATGTGTACAGACAGCTGCTTCGATCAGACTTGAGGCGTTTCCCTTCATCACAGATCGTCGCTCAAGATACGGCCTTTAGTTGGGTAGTTTCCGGCTCTTTACAGGCACTCGGACGGTTGGTTCCTTAACGATTTTTTGTTTAAAGGTGCTTCTTTCCAACGAAACCTCTCGTTCATTCTGCTTAATTGGCGTAGATATCTTTTTGTATTTACAACAGATATTGTCAAGATGTTTAGGTAGATAAAGCTGAAGCGTGAAGATCAAGACTTTCAGAGAATTCTTTGGGCTTCTATTGCTGATTCTGCTCCAGTCGATTATCGCTTGACGACGGTTACGTATGGGACGGCTTGAGTTCCGTTTTTAGCAATTCGCACGCTGCAGCAATTAGTAGAAGATGAGGGCCCTCGATTTCCTCTCGGTGCTGAGTGCCTCAAATCTGAGACATATATAAACGACACTTTTGCTGGATCGGACGAGCTTCCCACCGCAATGCAGAAGAGGATCGAGCTTACAAAGCTCTTAGGTTCGGCAGGCATTTCCCTAGATAAATGGGCTGCAAACCATCCAGAGTTACTTCCATCACAGTCAGGACAGGGCCCGACGAAAGAAAACTCGAATTTCTTAGTGCGACTCCGGTTTTTGCCTGGTCCGATAGTCAAATTGTGCTAACGTGGCTCCGAAAACATCCTTGTCATTGGAAGACCTTCGTTGCAAATAGGGTGTCTTCCAAACATCCAAACGGAGTTACCATCGGCGACGTGGGCACACGTACCCACTAAGGAGAATCCTGTGGATTTGGCGACTAGAAGTTCTGGAGCAGCAGAATTAGCCGGGACTAATATGTGGTGACATGTGCCTAGCTGGCTCTCACAATCTCCGGACGAGTGGCCGCAGCCAGCAGAAATTCGACAAACCTTCCATGCAAAGGAGACGCTGTCGGAATCGGAGCTGCTAGTTAGGTTCACTTCCTTGTCCCGCTTAGTAAGGTTTATTGCGTTTGCTAGGCGTGCGGTTCTTAATCGTCGAAGGCGAAAAGAGGCGCTGGCGCTACTTCCAGATTTTTACACATTACCGGAGTTAGCAGAGGCTCGCTGTATTGTCATTCGACTATCGCAGGCGAGCAGTTTTGCAGTTGAGATCGAAGCATTGAAGGCTGGAAGGGGGTTGCCGAAAGGCAATCGGCTCAGTAAGTCTGGTTTGTCAGCAGAAAGCAGCTAGTGAAATCGATCATTCACAAGTGCGTAACGTGCCAGCGTGTCAAATCACAATCAGCCCAGCAGTTGATGGGGATCTTCCAGCCGATCGTGTGCGTGCGAATAGGCTATTTTCGATCTCCGGTTTAGATTATACCGGTCCTATCATGGCTCGCACCATCAACGGTCGTGGGCATAAATCCTACAAGGGGTACATCGTCATATTTGTTTGTTTCTGCACACGGACGATACATTTGGAGCTGGTGAGCGATTTAACTACAGCTACTTTCATCAGTGCATATCGTTGATTTGTAGGTAAGCGTGGAGTTAGCCAGAAGCTCTACAGTGACAACACGACCAACTTCCACGGAGCTGACAATGAGCTAAAGGCGATGTTCCATCAGGCATCGGAGTTTTACAAGAAGGTTGCTTCGGTTCTTGCGAATGAGTGACCCTCATTACGGAGGTCTGTTAGAAGCTGGGATAAAATCAGTGAAGCACCATCTTAAAACGGGTCGTAGGCGAACACATTCTCACCTTTGAGGAGTTGTCGCCGGTTCTCGTTGAAATCGAAGCTCGTCTCAATTCTCGACCTCTAGGTGCTTTGAGATCAGATATTGACGACCTGCATGCGCTGACACCGTTTCATTTTCGCACAGGTAGAGCTTCAGCGTTGCTTCCAGAGGCCGATCCATCGCACGTACCTGAAAACTGTTTGAGTCGTTTTCCACTTCTCCAGTGGATGCAAAATCAATTCTGGCAGTGTTGGTCATCGGAATACCTACTTCATTTGACAAGGCGTATCCTGAATTTGAATTTCGCGCCGCTCCGCGCTCTCCTTCGCGGAGTCGCGCAGCGCGCGCATGCATCTATTGGCACGTGCTTCACACTTGAACGGACCGCCAAGCGACTTGCACGTTCGGCATCCTTCAGGCTCTCCTTTGTTTCGACGAAGTAAATTTTAGTGCGCCTTTGTACGGTTAGAGCAGTACGACGTTCTTTTCAGAGCGAATATTGCTCACCCAGGGTTAGATTAGGTCCCCCCGGGTCCGGCTTTGCAGATCATCAGGACTCGGCGAGAAGTTGCGGCAGCGTGCGGCAAACGGGCGACTCAACGTCTTCCTGGCGACGGCGTTCGAGTTCGCGGCGATTGCGCGAGCTACGAGAGCCTATTAGGTAAGAGCCTCGCGTTATCGTGCGTTTAATTTATTTGCGTATTCTCTCTCCTAGAAACGCTTCCTCTTCTTTTACATTGTGTACTTTCCTTTCTTCTATTTAAATAAATATTCCGCTTGCTACGGCTTTTCCCACAATTCCGTGAGGATTTTTATGCCATAGCAAGTGCGCTTTGTTGTACCGTGAAGAATTAGTGTTTAATTCGACAAACCCTTCACTCACTCAACCCTTTTTCTGTCGGAACCCACTCTGAGTTCTCTCCTTATTTTATATTATTGTTCAACAGAAATAGACGAAAAACAATCCAGTTCGTCCAATTATGGGGTTGATGTGTGTGTTACACATAATAAAGGGATATTGTTTGCACACCATCTACTGAAATAAACATCACGGCCCATATGTGTGTGTCTATCCAAGTAACCGAACACAAATCCAAATATAGAATATCGTACATAAATATCGAAAAGTAATATATTAAAATCACTGTTACACGGGGCATAGTATCGAGTATAGTACATATTATATCCGCTATAGAAAATCCGAAGTTTTGTTCAAAAGTAAATAGATTCATACCAAAGTAACTTTTTATAATTTTCGATATTATATCACTCTTTAATATTACATCAAATATCTATAAATAATCGATTATTTCTTTTGTAGAAAATCACGAAGAAAAATATTCCTTAAAAAAGAGTCAATGACTCGAGAAATTTTTTGCTCTTAATATTGTAATATAATATGTAAAATTAGTAAAAATTGATCTGAAGATGTTCTAAACCACACCAACGAAACGTTGTTAACTTAATAATTAATTGTTGGAGTTTTTTATTATTTCTATACAAGGGTTTACGCTCTCACCGTTGTTCGCCTTATTTATTTTTATATATTTTTATATATTTTGTTAACCTTTTAGCTGCGGGGGTGATCGATATATCGAACAGTAGTCAGGTCGGGTACTCTACCTGAGATATTCAGTGATTTTATGTATAAATTTTGCATTTTTTAAGAAGTCGATTTATATTGGATTTTCCCCGCAGCGAAAAGGTTAACATGGAGAGCATAATACATAATTATTGTAATATCATTTTGTTCCTCTTTATAAAAAGATATTACCCCCCCCCCCCAAGAGAAAAGTAACCAAGTTATTTTTTAATAAAAAAAATTATTGATTTTCATTTTTCTTATTTCGTTAATTAAATATGTATGGTTTTCAAAAAATATCTATCTCGACTGGTGAGTTGGAAATCGTCAATTTAATCGCGTATAACTGCAACTACAAAATTGGAGAGAAGCAAACATGCTTTCAAATGGAGGCTTTCCCTATTCAGTAGTCGACATAGAAGGTTTTCTAACTCGATAGCTGAGCTGGAACGTTTTCCAATTCACGTACCGAGACGAAGACTTTTCCTCTAGGTCGTATATGTATGAAATAAAATTTGGTATCCATCATACTCGGGAGGATAGAATTTAGTAACAGTTTTTAATTTGTGAACACCATGTTATAAAATATCGAGAAGTCAGATGAAAAGTATAAAAATAAGGTTTATTATTTGAGTTACCTGTACGGAGCCTTATAACTTGCATCTTGGAATTGTTACTAGAACGAGCGATCAAAATATTTTCAACGCTACTCCAGACGCTCAATACTAAACCAGCTAATACATTGTACGTTCTACGCCTTAATCCGACTTCACAATCTATTCCTATGCTAATATTTTTACAGTTCCCGCGCCAATAAGCATGTGAACATGTGGAAACTGAAGCATTGTACTGTTGCATCCAATGAAATTCAATCTCTTCTGGAGAAACTTTCTTATACTTTTTCTCTAATTCATCAAGCGATTCTTGTCGTAACTGTAATCCAGTGTTGGGCCTATATAGCATGAAAAATTGATTTGATTTAGATTCATCTACTTGCTGTTTATTTTTTCCACCAGTATCTACTGCAACAGCTAAAATGGCCGTTCTCTTGCCATTGCGCATTTGATGACTTAAATAAAATCCTTCTTTTGAACCTGTTAGAGCAATACATCGCTTCAATGCTTCTGACCAATGTATACCTCGTTCCACTTGGATAACATGTAACTCCGTTGGTGCAATTCCAGTTGCATGTTTGTGTAAAAAACGAAACAGTTGAATACGTTTAACACTTTCACCCGAAGTACCTAGGTCGAGAATTCCCATATCAAAACGCCCAGCTTTTTTTGCTTGTCCTACTATGGCCTGCAATGTGTCAGTGAAATACTTAAATAGACGATTTTGTAGTTCAACTGGCATTCCAAGAATGCGGTTCAAAAATTTAGATATATTGTTATAGTCTTTATCTAATGATAATTCTCCGGGTATGTTTTCACATTTACAAATAAGACCAACACCAATTAGTGCATCAGCTACATCTTTAAAAAAATCACCCATATAGTCCTGAGGTGGTGGTACTAATGCTGATTCATATCTGTAAAATAAGATTTATTTCATCTTTTAATAACCTAATAACATAGTGTATAGTTTGATATAAATAATAAATATTATCGAAATATCTCCTGCTCTTCTGGATTCATGCAATTAGATAGTAAAATATGATAATATACATAAAATTTGTTTAATGGAACCAATCCGTTTTAAATTATTAAAAAACGGAAAATTAATTTTGATTCCTCCTAGAGGAAGCTTTGTAAACGTAAAATATTCAGTTTCGTCAAAACTTGTAGAAAATATATTTTGGTGCATTATACCGAGATATCGTTGGAACTGAACACTCAATATTGATCAAATTTGACAAGTATTTTGTTTTTAGATATTGAATTCGGGAAAGGAATCCTCATTTAGATCAATTAAATTGTTTCTGTTTTATAATGATTTTCAATTTTCAAAAATTTTATTTTTCATTTTCTTTTCTATGAAAGAATGGATTTTTTAAAAATGTGATGAAATGTAATTGATCGTATATACAAATACCTACAATTATACAATACGTGCAATCTCTCCCTCTCCTTCCCTTCATCCCTTTGTCTTCCCCCCACCCCCCCCCCCCCCTCTCTCTCTCTCTCTCTCTCTTAGGCAAATCAGTTTTATTAACTATGGCCTATAATACCTCTCCGTTACCGCAATGCAACTTCACTTTTGGGCACATCACCGCGCAATCTTTGGTCAGCCATTACATCGATGTGGAAAATTTACTTTCGGCTTACAAGCCTTAGGCCATGGGCATCAGTGAGACCTTTTTCAAGCCTGACAAAGCCGACTCATTGGTACAAATCCCGGGTTATACACTTTTGAGGCACGATCGTTTATCCAACAAGGCTGGAGGCGGAGTCGCAATGTATGTCCAAGAGTCGGCTCGTTGCAGAATTGTCGGGTCTTCTGCTCGTCCAGTAAACTATTGCAAACGGCCGGAGTTTCTTCTTGCTTAAAAGCAAGCAGAACTCCCTAAAGCAGATTATTGGGCCGATGTCGAAGAGGCTATTTTGAATTGCGGGGTACCCTACGGTCAGCTTTTGCTAATGGGAGACTTACATCGATTGGCAACGTAAATCTACTAATCGCAGCATTCTCAACCAATTACTTCGCACTTTCGGCCTAGCACCGATGCCCATCCAGCCTACACATCACCATCGTTTTGTCGACTCTGCAATCGACTACATCTGCATTAATAGTACTATTAAGCCGGTCGATTTTAGGCAGCTCAGACAACTATGGATTTCGAAGCACAATGCTATCTTTGTTACAATCGAGCTCACTACAGCATCTCTGAGAGCAAGAATGACTATGCGATGGTCTTTTAAAAATTTCAATGAAGAAGCGTTCAAGTGAAACCTTTTTAACACCGATTGGTCTGCTATCTCACTTCTCCCGGACATCGGTAATAAAGTGCACTGTCTAACGGCCACGATCTTGGGTATCTACAATAAACATGCACCTTTACGCAGATTCATTGTCAGAAGGAAGCCGTCTCCTTGGATCACGGACTTCATTCACACACTTATCGCCAACCAAATATCGAGACAACAGATCAAAAGACAATGAGACCACCTACAAGAAGTTGCGCAACAGGGTCGAGACGGAGGCCAGGAATGCGCATCACGCCTACTATTACGGTAATATGTTAGCCTGCCGGAGGGGACTGCCTTCGAAGGCTAAATCAGATTCCTTGCTGCTTGACTCTCCAGATGCCTATAACCGTCACTATGTTGGGTCTGACTTACCGGCTGCTCTTCACGACACTCATCCCACCATATGCACATCTCCGAATGACTTCATTCACTATGACTATCTCTGTATCGAGGAGGACCTGGAGGCCTTCAGTTTCGCTCGCTCGAACGCACTGGGCCCTGATGCCTTGCCCCTATGGTTTCTCAAGGAATGCCTGATACATATGGTTCCTGTACCTCAAAACATTCTCGATGCATTCTTTCAATCGGGCATTTTTTCTACTCTGTGGAAACAGACAACTGCTCGCCCGTTACCGAAGATCGGTCACCTGAACAGCATCAAGGACTTACGCTCCATTACCATATTATGCGCCCCGTCGAAGATTTTTGAGTACTGCTCCAAAATGTCACGCTACCTTGAAAGTCGCGATCTTCTGAACTCCTTCTAGTTGGGTTTTAGAAAATGCCACAGCACTCAGACTGCTCTAATAGCATCGCCGATGATATCCGGGTCGCAGTGAATACAGGCCCTATCACGCTGTTAATCTCGATCGATCAGTCACGTGAGTTCGATCTTCTCAACATCTCACTGCTATCGGAGGAGTTACGCAGCTTTCGCTTCTCAGACTCAGCTCGAGCTTAGGTGGAGTCTTTTCTCGCTGGCCGATCTGAAATTGTTGCTGCGACATGCAGTGATTGCTCTGCGCCTCTTTCATGACAGTGCGAAGTTCCGCAGGGCTCGCTTCCAGGGCCTCTGCTATTCGTGCTATACATCGACGACACCTTCGATATCTGTATCCGTCGCTGCGCAGGTCGCAAATACCACCGATACGGAGACGACTTTGGCCCTATAAAAAATGCTGTAAGCATAGTGTTGAAGACGAACGAGATTTTGAAGAGCTTATCTCGGTGGTCGGTCGCTTGCGGATCAATGCATGAAAAACCAAAGCTGTCTGGTTTGGCTCACGATGCTTCATTGCGCAGCTCTCCAAATCTTTTTTTACCGGACACTACGTTGGATGGGCAAGTGATTGGTCCCTGCGACTCGCTCAAGTAGTCGACGACAATCTACTCTTCTTTTAATTTCTAGAAGGGCTAGTGTATTAGACCAATTGAAGAGCCTAGATGCAGCTTCTCTCCTTATTTGGAACTTTTTATGCGTGTGACTTTGCTTTTATTTTTTAAAAATATATCATCATAGCGAGTAGTCAACAAAATTCTGGGCTATTAGTACATTTTGATATGTGTTTTAATCTTTAATATTGATGCGCACATGGGAAAAAATTTGAACAAAGTATCTAACGCAGTCTTGTCACTGTAACAAGATATACATAAGTATTCAAAAATTTGTGATAAATGTAGAAAAGTAATATACCTGCACTGAATCATTGAATGAACCATTACCAGATGATGAAAATGACTCGGGTATTCATTAAGACATTGATCATATTGACAAAAAGCCTTGCTATTCAAATGTAGAACAATTGGAACAACTTCTAGATGGATAAAAATTATTTTGCATCCTTAGATGAAAACGATCCATTTCTCCAGATTGTTAGAGCTTACAATAGTTTAATAGCTCTCTCCGACAAACATCAAACGCAGGAAAATTAAAGTAAAAAATGGAGTTCTGAGTCAACCACTTTCTAAAACCGGCAAAAAGTTATTTGATGAGACGATTAAGGACGTTGTTAAATTTTAAGAAGCTGATGAAAACAGTCGAGTTATGCCTAATAAAAAAGATGTTGTTTCATTAAAAATTGATAAACATAAGATGTACATTCCTACTAAGTGACATCAAAGTTTTGCATACGGAATTAAGAAGTTTCCTCTAGG
Source organism: Muscidifurax raptorellus (assembly GCA_020010945.3). NCBI lineage: Eukaryota > Metazoa > Arthropoda > Insecta > Hymenoptera > Pteromalidae > Muscidifurax > Muscidifurax raptorellus. The sequence continues at coordinate 321,906 of JAHUUD020000033.1, forward strand.
AGGAGGCAATACTCATCTTGAAAATCTAATCGGTTTAACAAAATTTGCTAAGCTCTGACTAAAGCATTGTCTATTTGCAGGTGCACAAGGCTCATATAGCTTATGTGTTCATATAATACATCAGAATTTCAAGGCAACGGTAAATGCTGTAAACGTTGTACAAAAAAGGTGATGGCTCCATAATTACTGGATAGGATTATAAAGACTGCTTTGATTTTGTCTTATGCTTTAAACCCAAACCAAGTTGCTATTTTAATGATTGTCATCTTGTTTAGGTTTTTCCAATTTTCCTGATTATATCACTATGCTTTTAGAAACAGCAGAAAACAAAATATTATTTTTAATACTTAGAAATCATCTAACAGATGTTCTTTAAGAAAACATTGTCTTGAAGTAGAAAACTTTGTAATGAGTTACGTAATTTGGGAATATTATTACCGCATCATTTTATTGTCAAAAATCAATCAAAAACTATTAAGGATTTAAGAAATCAATTAAAAGAAAATTAAGTATTATTGCTGATCGATTTTTTCGAGAAATACGCTTATTTCGGTACATACGATCATTTTTTATTACAAATATAAACATCATATTGAACATTACAGTGCTTTTCTACTTTCACCTTGTACAATGCATGGTGCTGCAGCAGTATTATTATGCAACAAAATTTGATTACATTACACAAACAAAATTATATATTTTCCCAATGGAGGGGAACAGCTGTGACCGTGCACACGCTCACTAACCGAGCATGTGCCCAGCACACATACGCAAGCACACATACATACATGATACTCACAACCAAACTTGAAGCACAGCAAGGCGAATATCGAGGCGGCATGAGCCGCACGCGCAACATAAACAAGGTAGGAGAGAGAGTAGCGCGGAGAGAGTCAACAGATTATATAATGCGGCGCTTAGGAGCACCATAAGAGAAAGAGAGAAAGAAAGTTTCTCGAGCCAAACTAACACAAAGGACCTGAGACAAGAACGGGGGATGAATCGAGCAATCAGCAAGACTCATCGACTTTTCACGTGCGGCTGTGGTAGCGAACGCACGTAACCGGCAACTCTGGTGAGAGCCGGCAAGCACAAGGAGCCGTCGGAGCCACCAACGCGACTCCAGAGTACGAGAGGCTCCAGGGCGAGTCCAAGTTCGAAAGACAATCGGAGAGGAGCATCTGGCGATCAGCACGAGAGAGCTCCGGCGAGCTCCGGCAGCCACGCTACTGCTCACTGATTATAGCAACATCAATCTTCTGCTCACGGACGTACTGACAGAGAAGGTCCTGTGCTACCTCACAGTGGTTCAGGTTTAACTGTACTATTCTCATCTTCTTTGTTTTGTGGCTTTCACTGCTGCTTGGTACGCTGGGCAATTATAGCTACCTGCGGCATGATCGCTTCTCTCTACGTCGTTCTTTCCTCTGCAGAGAATGCAGCTGGGCTGGTTTGTGCAGTCTTTCGCTACATGTCCCGCTGAGCCACATTTGTAGCAGCAGCGGCTTCTATCGTGCTGCTCAATGCAGCTTGCAGCAGTATGGCCGAAGCCCAAGCATTTATAGCACCTGAGCGGGCGGGTGTCTCGCTTTATTGCCCTTATTCGGCAGATAACCCACCCTATCTTTATCTTCTCACCCTTGATAAACTTCTGGGCTATCTGGGCAGGTAACTGTACTATTGCTTTCTGCGTATCTCCATAAGCTTTACGAAGCGACTTAACCGCCGTAGGTTCGAAATTATGTCCTTCCTCGTCATTTTTGCGTAGTGCGTCCACTATATCCTCCTTAGTGGTCAGCATGTCAAGATCCTTAATCTCGAAGGCCTCTTCATGATGCAGCGCCCTGATTGTAGCAGTTTCCACTAGTACTGCTTTCACCGCTTCCTGGAGCTCAGCTGTTTCCACCTCCTTGGAACGTCGTAGCTCGAGTAGCAGATCTCCTGCTGTTGTTTTGCGTATTCTATGTACGCTGTTTCCTAACTTTTCTAGGCTAGGCTCTGCCTTCATTTTCTTTAGGATTTCGGCGTAGCTTTTTCCACCCTCGGCCTTGATGACTAAGGCGTCAGGTCTAGGAGGTCTTGCTCTTGCCGTCCTACTTTTTCTGGTGCCTTTTTGGTCTTGGCCACGAGCACCAGTGTTGTCCTTCCTGTTCACGCTTTTTTCTTTTTTCTTCTTTGCCTTCCTTGTCACCACCTCTTGCCACGAGTCTTTCTCCCTCTGGTGGACATTGTCGTCGGCTACTCTTCTTGCAGTGCTCGCCCCACTAACGCGGCTAGCCTGCTGTGGTTTCCCCTTGCCGACCGGCTTAGGGGTCACTTCATTCGCCTCTGCTAGGCTAATTGCCCTTTCCAGAAGGCCAGGGGTTGTTTGGGTCACCTTGCCCTTAGTCCCTGGCCGTTGGCACTGCATAAGGTTATCGTCTGCAGAGCAGAGAGCCCTGTAGCTGGCCCTTATGCTCCGGGCGAGATCCTTAATTTGTTTGTGCACATTGTGTCTGTCCCTGACATAATCGATCAGCTCATCGATTTTGCTGCCAAGGCGATCTAAGTGCACGTTTTTGGAGGTCGCGCTTTCTGCTCGCTTGTCGCCATCTGCGTCTACCTCCATATTCTCTGCCTTCTTTCCTGTAGCATTACCATTGCCTTCCCGTGCCAGGTTACCTACAACGGGGCTGGTTGTGTTGTACTTCGAAAGCGTACTTTCGCCTCTCCCAGATCCAAGGGGTTTATCCCCAAGGAGGCGAGCGTCGACCACCGGGGCTGATACCCGATCGGAATCGACGGCAGGATTAGTAATGCCTGCCTGGGTACTCATATGTTTGAGAACGCTTCTTGATTGATTGTCCTTGCCACCCTAAATACCTGATGTTTCGGTAATTCTAAGCAGTGCTGGGGTGCCGAGGACTTTCGTGGCAGCACCGTTAGCTCCTGTACCCTAGGAAGGGGCCCTTTAACGAAGTGCTAGCATCCGGGCCAGATGCACCTTGGTTTTTTAAGCGAGGTTGTTACTCCTCCCCCTCCTCCTTCCCCACCTCTTGGGTAGTGGGGCCCCGGGCTTGGGACCGGTGTAGCGGAGTTGTCTCTGTCTCTGTCTCTGTCTCTGTCTCTGTCTCTGTCTCTGTCTCTGTCTCTGTCTCTGTCTCTGTCTTTTTTTTTTTTTTTTTTTATTGGAGAAAGAGGTTGGAGGGAAAAATCTTAATAGACCATGACATGGCCTGAGCCACCGTGTGTTGGATTCTCACCAACTAAAACCCTTCGTTTTGCGACCGAATATAGAATCCAATTGCAACCCGAATCCTCTTCGCTCTCCTTACCGATTTGTCGGTGAGGAGGGCCAAGCTCCGTCTTCAGTGCCTTTTTCCCCCGCGGTACCACGGTCAAGTATTACTTCGCGGGGGGGCATAGGGACATTGCCCTTGTCTCCTTGATGGGATTGTCATTCCTTATGCGTCCATATCTAGTAGATCTACTATCGTACCTTCTTCATTATAGGCTGCCGTCTACTTCTTACCGCATCGTCCGGTCATCAGCTTCTTGCAGCATCTCTCGTCTTCTTCTCTCTTCGTCGCCCCTCACTTTCTTGAGGATGACCGCGGCGTAGTTACTAACCACGTACCAGCCCTCAGCGGTGGCGAACTCAGCTACCATAATAGACTCAGGAGTTGCTCTGGTCTGTAGGTAGCGTTCAAACTCTTCACGCTCCTGCTGGTAACGCGAGCAGTAGCAAAAAACGTGCTCAGCGTCCTCGCACATGTCCAAACATGCTGGGCAGTCTGGACAGTCTTCTAAATTAAATCTACACAGGTATGCTCGATAGCATCCATGTCCCGTCAAAAATTGCGTGAGGTAGTAGTTTACTTCCCCGTGTCTTCTTGTGATCCAGTCTTCAATCTTTGGTATAAGTCGGTGCGTCCAGCGCCCTTTCAGGCTACTGTCCCATCTTCTCTGCCACTCAGCTACTGTTTGTTCTCTGGCAGCGTTCCAGATTTCTGCCTTCGTTCTATCGCTGTTCTCCTGTTTTGCTATGTATATGGCCTTCATCTCTAGTGCTAAGAGGTCGATGGGTGGCATGCTTGCCACGACGCTTATTGCATCGTCCGATACCGTGCGGTAAGCAGACGCTACTCTTAGCGCACTCCGTCTATACACGGATGACAGGTTCCGCGCATAGGCTTTTATTGCCATTGCATCTGCCCAAATTGGTGTCCCGTACAGCATAATCGATGTACTGACACTTGCCAACAGCTTCTTTTTCTTCTGAGTAGCTCCACCGACATTCGGCATGAGCCGAGAAAGAGCAGCAGTCGTTCTTGACGCTTTTTTACCTGCTAAATCAAGGTGCTGTTTAAACGTCAACTTTTCGTCTATAGTAACGCCCAAATACTTGATAGTCGATTTAGAGGTTATCTCATGGCCGTCTATCATTAGGGCGATTGTCTCCATTTTCTTCCTGCTAGATATCAGGATCGCCTCGGTCTTGTGTCCAGCGAGTTCAAGTCCCGTTTCTCTCAGCCACCTCTGGATGGTGGTGATCGCTTCATTGGTGATTTCAGCGACGTCTTCTTTTTCCTTCCCTACTACTACAAGAGCTATGTCGTCTGCGAATCCTACTACCATAGCCTCCCGCGGGAGTTGTAGTCTCAGCACTCCGTCATACATAATGTTCCACAATGGCGGGCCCAGTACTGATCCCTGTGGAACACCTGCCGTGACCTTGTAGGTTTCAGTGCCGCAATCCGTTTCGTACAGTAAAGTTCTGTCCTTCAGATAGTCGGCCATCATCCTCCTGATGTATGTGGGCACCTCAAGCTTTTCAAGCGCTTCATGTATCTTCGTCCAATTTGCAGAGTTGAATGCGTTTTTGACATCCAAAGTAATAACTGCACAGTACTTCTTTGTTCCGCCCTTCCACCGCTTTCCACTGATGGCTGCTCGGGCTGTGTTTACCACTAGGCCGATCGCGTCCAAAGTAGATCGGCACTTCCGAAAGCCATATTGGTGCTCGGCAAGCCCCTTGGTCTCTTCGATTATGCACTCCATCCTGTTGCTGATAATGCGCTCCAGTATTTTTCCTTGAGTGTCCATCATACATAATGGTCTGTACGATGTCTCCCCTCCGGGCGCTTTGTTACCCTTAGGTAACAACACAAGTCGCTGCTTTTTCCAGTTCGTCGAAAATCTCCCTTCTGCCAGGCATGCATTGTAGAGGCCAACAAATTCTTCAGGTTTAGCCTCGATGGCATGCTTCAGCGCTACATTTGGTATGCCGTCAGGACCGGGAGCCTTATTGTTTCCTACCCTCTTGCTTGCTACAAGTAGCTCCTCAACTGTAATTGGAGGTATATTTTCTTCCCGCACTTCCTCTGCTATAGCATATGGTGCGTCCGGCTGACTTGGAAAAAGTGTTGTCACTACCCTTTTTAGTACCTCTGGGCACTTTGGTGGGGGTATATAGCTTCCTTTGAGTGTCTTCATAACTGTTTTGTAGGGCCTGCCCCATGGATCTTTATTGACCTCTTCTAGCAGCTCCTTATGACATCTCTGCTTGCTTTCACTGATGCACTTCTTGAGGGTGCACTTGGCTTCTTTCATTCTTCTGCTGCATTCTTCTACAGCTTCGCTTCCAATACCGGTTCGGTAAAACTTTTTCCTTGCCCGTTGCTCAAGCCTTCGTGCTCGGTGGCAAGCGGAGCGCGCTGATCTAATCTTCTCGTTCCACCAATATACTGGTGCCCATCTTTGATTGGGCACTTTTCTTGGCATAACTGCGTCACATGCTCGGGTGAGCCATTTTGTCATTTGTTTAGCCTTATGTTCTGCTGATCCCGTCAATTGGATATTTCCTAACATCATCAGAAATAGTTCCTTGTCGTACTCCTTGGCTTTCCATTCCATTTTCGTACTTATAGGGTTAGTAGTACAGTGCACCATGTTTTGTGTGCCCAGCTCCATTATAATGGCGTGGTGATCACTATTAGTGAAGTGATCGCTTACGGTCCATTTACTCACCTCTTTTACCAGAGATCTACTAACAAATGTTAAGTCGATCACTGATTCAGCGTCCACCTTTTTATAGGTTGGTACGTTGCCTTCGTTCACCAGCACCATGTCCAGAAGTGTGAATGCCTCTAGTAGGGCCTGTCCTCTTCTATTAGTTTTTCGGCTGCCCCATTCAACCGCCCATGAGTTAAAGTCCCCAACTATAATAGCTGGTTTTTTAGCCCTGACATCTCGTACTAGCCGGTCCAAGAACTGCTGAAACTGATCTATTGGCGCACTGGGTGGGGCATAACAGCTGTATATCTGTATACCCTCAATCTTTGCGCTGGCAAAACCTGCTTCTTTGACTTTCATCCTACTTTGAAAGGTAAGGTCTCTGCACGCCCAAATAGCTGCTTTACCGGAGCCATCGGATTCCCACCTTGGCTGTTCAAGATCTCTGTACTGCTCACTGATTATAGCAACATCAATCTTCTGCTCACTGACGTACTGACAGAGAAGGTCCTGTGCTATCTCACAGTGGTTCAGGTTTAACTGTACTATTCTCATCTTCTTTGTTTTGTGGCTTTCACTGCCGCTTGGTACGCTGGGCAATTATAGCTACCTGCGGCATGGTCGCTTCTCTCTACGTCGTTCTTTCCTCTGCAGAGAATGCAGCTGGGCTGGTTTGTGCAGTCTTTCGCTACATGTCCCGCTGAGCCACATTTGTAGCAGCAGCGGCTTCTATCGTGCTGCTCAATGCAGCTTGCAGCAGTATGGCCGAAGCCCAAGCATTTATAGCACCTGAGCGGGCGGGTGTCTCGCTTTATTGCCCTTATTCGGCAGATAACCCACCCTATCTTTATCTTCTCACCCTTGATAAACTTCTGGGCTATCTGGGCAGGTAGCTGTACTATTGCTTTCTGCGTTTCACCATAAGCTTTACGAAGCGACTTAACCGCCGTAGGTTCGAAATTATGTCCTTCCTCGTTATTTTTGCGTAGTGCGTCCACTATATCCTCCTTAGTGGTCAGCATGTCAAGATCCTTAATCTCGAAGGCCTCTTCATGATGCAGCGCCCTGATTGTAGCAGTTTCCACTAGTACTGCTTTCACCGCTTCCTGGAGCTCAGCTGTTTCCACCTCCTTGGAACGTCGTAGCTCGAGTAGCAGATCTCCTGCTGTTGTTTTGCGTATTCTATGTACGCTGTTTCCTAACTTTTCTAGGCTATGCTCTGCCTTCATTTTCTTTAGGATTTCGGCGTAGCTTTTTCCACCCTCGGCCTTGATGACAAAGGCGTCAGGTCTAGGAGGTCTTGCTCTTGCCGTCCTACTTTTTCTGGTGCCTTTTTGGTCTTGGCCACGAGCACCAGTGTTGTCCTTCCTGTTCACGCTTTTTTCTTTTTTCTTCTTTGCCTTCCTTGTCACCACCTCTTGCCACGAGTCTTTCTCCCTCTGGTGGACATTGTCGTCGGCTACTCTTCTTGCAGTGCTCGCCCCACTAACGCGGCTAGCCTGCTGTGGTTTCCCCTTGCCGACCGGCTTAGGGGTCACTTCATTCGCCTCTGCTAGGCTAATTGCCCTTTCCAAAAGGCCAGGGGTTGTTTGGGTCACCTTGCCCTTAGTCCCTGGCCGTTGGCACTGCATAAGGTTATCGTCTGCAGAGCAGAGAGCCCTGTAGCTGGCCCTTATGCTCCGGGCGAGATCCTTAATTTGTTTGTGCACATTGTGTCTGTCCCTGACATAATCGATCAGCTCATCGATTTTGCTGCCAAGGCGATCTAAGTGCACGTTTTTGGAGGTCGCGCTTTCTGCTCGCTTGTCGCCATCTGCGTCTACCTCCATATTCTCTGCCTTCTTTCCTGTAGCATTACCATTGCTTTCCCGTGCCAGGTTACCTACAATGGGGCTGGTTGTGTTGTACATCGAAAGCGTACTTTCGCCTCTCCCAGATCCAAGGGGTTTATCCCCAAGGAGGCGAGCGTCGACCACCGGGGCTGATACCCGATCGGAATCGACGGCAGGATTAGTAATGCCTGCCTGGGTACTCATATGTTTGAGAACGCTTCTTGATTGATTGTCCTTGCCACCCTAAATACCTGATGTTTCGGTAATTCTAAGCAGTGCTGGGGTGCCGAGGACTTTCGTGGCAGCACCGTTAGCTCCTGTACCCTAGGAAGGGGCCCTTTAACAAAGTGCTAGCATCCGGGCCAGATGCACCTTGGTCTCTGTCTCTGTCTCTGTCTCTGTCTCTGTCTCTGTCTCTGTCTCTCTCTCTCTCTCTCTCTCTCTCTCTCTCTCTCTCTCTCTCTCTCTCTCTCTCTCTCTCTCTCTCTCTCTCTCTCTCTTTCTCTCTTTTTTTAATTAGTGCCCTCAGCACTGCGTGCAATCGAGCACGATAATTAGGATAGGGTTGCGCCGCGGAGAATCCCGCACACGCGCGATGGTTAATCTCGATGGCCGCCTCACCGAATTGCACATACACACACATACACACTCTATAGAATATCCGAATGTAATCAAGCGGAGTAATCCGCGAAACCATTGTTAATTAGTGAATAAATGTAGAAGAGCAGATTTAGTCCGATAGTGTTTTTATGTAAAACGAGTGATAATTAATAATATGCACGACATCCCAAATCCAAACATTTTCTAGACAGCCAAGCTGAGAAGGATCCCGCCACCTTCCGCGGTCTGTTAAAGCGGAGATAGCTGAGCTGCCGGAGCGATTCTTCTGTCGTCGAAAGACGATCTTTTGTCGATGCGGTGGTTTCGTGCGACCGTCCCCTTTGCTTGGCGGAACAATCCGTTGTACAATACACGTTAGCGAAGCCAGCACGTCATGCAGCATTACAAAAACAGATACCAAATGGCTACTTTGGCTAATTACAATGATGACTTTGGTTTGAAAGCAGAATCGTACTTTCATGCAACTGCTCATGGAAAAGGACCATGTGAGAAGAAACTATATTAGATTCACAGGCCTTTTACAACTGGGTCAAAAACAAATTCGCATCAATTAAGTTACTACAAGAAAAGTCAACGTGATAGCACTAAAAGATTCGTTGCTAAAAGATTCTCAAATGCTCCCACTGTTCCCAAAATTCAAAGTGGACACATTTCTATAGTTACATCAGGTAAGCAATTAAAAGTCTATAGATATTCCGGAGCTCTTGAGATTCTTTTACTCTTGAAATACTAAATCCAGGCATACAGCATTGTTATTAAGATATAAAGAATAATTTATAATAGTAATAATATAAACAAATAAACAAAATTAAAAACATGAAAAAAGCAAAAAAAGAAAGTAATACGAGCTTCATGTATAACCTGTAAGACAGTCTCAACTTTGTGAAACACAGAGAGCTTTCATAGGAACCGAAAGAAAATTTGAATAAAATACAGATGAGCAGCAAAATAAACATTCGCACCATAATGAATAGATTAGGATCGTATAGTTCGAGACACACAATACAAAGACACTTTTCTAAGCTGTAAACATTTGACAATTTCTTTAAGAATTTCATAACTTTTTAAAGGAGAAATTAGAATGACAGTAAATATAAAGGTACTTAAGAGGATGAAGACAAAACTTCTAGTTTCCAATATTTTTCCTTGTAAAAGGTGTGTTTTTAACCAGTTTGAGACATCTTTAATACCGATTAATTAAATTTTGAAAAAATGGCCTCGAGACAAACATCTTTTTGGTGCGATGCGGTAATTTGCTGCAGCGTGACAATAGTTAAATACTATTATTGTTAGTTGGATGCAGCAATAATAGCGTAGTGGGCTTTTGGGCCTCTGTTCGATCACGTGTATGCTAAGCTTAAGGCTAATTGAGCTGCCGGTGCTGCCGATCTCTGAGGACCACGTCGGTTATTGACTATATTTATTTTCTCTTCGTCCTCGAACTTGATGGGATTGTTACTATAGTCGCATTATCCCTCAAACTCGTTTTCGGGCTATGGAAAAAGATGGTAGACTTTGTTCTAGTCCTCGGCTTAATTCGGGAAAATAAGCTTATGAGGTTGTATAAAAAGAGAAGAACCTGGTACCATGTACCTTGAAAACCTGGTTGGTAACCTTTGTCTAGGAAGTTGCATAACAACTCATTGCTATAATTATCTTGATTATATATAATCTTGTCAATATATAAATATTAAAGTCACCTATTACCTACTTTGTTTTTTTTTTGTTTTCTATTAGTTTTTTTATATTCATAATAAATTCCGATTTCGATAAATCTATCTAATAAGGTAATATCAGTGTGTCCACGGAATCCATTCTTCTTGGTCTTCACTCAGTCGCCACAGGCATATCTATTTTACCGATATACCTCTCGATAACTGGGTTCATCAGGTAATCCGTTGTTTCGATGTGCCTTTCGATTTTATTCATAAGTACTTGGAATTGATGGCTATCATTTACCATATGTCCCACTTCATACTTTGTTTCATATTTATTGTTGCTATTACAACAATTAATGCAGCGAATTTCAGACTATTTTGTACAGTTAACTGTATTATGAAGGCCTGCACATCTTAGACATGAGTTGTCATTTAAACACTTCCTTCCAGTTTATCCGAATCTCCCACATGGTTGTAAATTAATGTCGTCAAATACCTTGAAGTTCTGGTATCCGACAAAACTTCTGCTGTTGTTTTCTTTTATCTTGTACAGTTCTCGAGTTACCTCTATTATTATGCTTTCCAAATTGTTTTTTCTGGTTATAAATTTATGCACAGCTGCATATTTTGATTCACAGCCTCTGAAGTTTCTTGTATTTATGTCATTTTCTAATTCTTTTAGGTCCATTGCTTCATAATTATCTACTCCAACTATTTTTAATCTTGCTTTTTTGACTACTTCTTCTTCTATTATGCATATGTTAGATAATTTCTTGCTCATGTATTGTACGGTTTCAGCTGCACTTGCATTATTCATACAACTGATTAGTATCTCATTATCATTTCTGGAATAAACTTTTTTAGTTTGAATTGTCTTCTTTCGTTTTTTCTTCTTCATTTTTCTTCCTATTATGATGTTCGGTACTTTCTCGCTTTTTGGCTTTTCTCCTGATAAAACTTCAGCGTATGTTTTTCTGACATTACTGTTTTCATTTTGTATATGTTTAATAAAGTCTTTCAATAATTTATTGTTATCATTCATTTCTGTATTTATATGTTTTAGTAAGCTATTTTCTTTCTTTAAGTTACTCACTTCCGTACTATCAGCCTTACTATTTAATTTGTACTACTATGGTTCTGGCATCCACGTTTAGTGCCGATTCATCATAGTTTAATTTGAGGTTAGTTTTATGTGCACGTGTTCAGAACAAATTACCAGCAAATCACTTATGTATTTTATATTGTTTAATTTATTAAAGTTATTTTTGTGGTACACATTTTCACGTATCAAACAAATCACTTCACGAACTCTAGATCTGGAATTGCATTTTAATAGTATATTTCGATACTAGTGCGTAAAAATTGATTTTAGACGCCCGAAGCCATTTTTATCATAATTATAAAAATAAATATAAATTATTTTTAAATTAATTTTTTTCTGTTTTATCTACTTATCCACAATTTATACTAACAATATACACTTATTTATAATAATTTAGTATACATAACGTACTCATAATATCCAAAACATTATATTATTATTGAATTATTAATACTTACTCGACTTTTAATCAATAGAACTAGACTAAAAAAAAATGTTTAATGTTTAAATAATTAAATTTGTTACATCTAGTGACAACAAAGTTGGTTTCTACTCGTGCTATCCCGAATTAAGAAAAAAAGAGCAAGATACGATCAAATTTGATCAATTTTCGATACTTTTGTCCGAGCGCCACGATTTGAAGTTTTTCAGTTTCGAGCGTGAATGCGCGACGGTTCTCCCACTCTGTCTCCGTGGAGAAATCGGCCACCGTTGCGCTATCGCCTTTCTTTGTCACTGGATTTATAATTAATAATCGATTTTAGAGTAACGGCTAATATATAGCTGAAAAATATAACTCTTTAACTTCATCTACAAATTTGAAAAATCACAAAATCTCGTTTATTTACGGAGCAATGGTTTATTATAAAAAAAAAACCTACCTTGGTTCCTAATGCTTGCAGAGAACCAGCTTTTATTCTAAATTTAGATAAAAATGTTGTCTCCGGGGATAATGTTAATTAGGCATTTTATAAACATTTGCATCCAGGAGCGACTCTAATTAAAATATTTTGTTTTTTTTTAATGTCAGTTGAAATATAACTTTCCTTGATTACATGCAAGTAACGGCAACTAAATTACTCAATTTTTCTGCTGATGCCAGTACTGGGAGAACAAAAAATTTTGAAATTATTGGTACCTTTAAGTCAAAACTATAGCTGCTAGATCCTCGAAATTTGGTAAGCTATTTTGCGCTATTAAGTTCAACCTTTTCCTAAAATACTAATGTAAAAAAATTAATTTTTTCAAAAGTTATAACAATTTTCCATATTGACAAATTTCTTTGTTTTTCTCAATTTGCCAATTAACTAATGCACTTTTATTCACAACTTTTTCCGCTAAAATCAGTACTTTTCAAACTGCAGAGGTAAATACGAAAAAAGTGCTGAAATCACACTTTAATTGTTTATTGTTAATTTACTTTAAAAAATTAGCCGCTGCCATTGTTATATTATCATTCTACATGCTTATCCGAGCCATTTAAGACATCACTTGTTGGAATTTTGGTAAATCAAAATGCTAATTTGACTGACCTAGGATACAAAGGGAAGATTTGCATCTACTCATCCGGATGCCAAGTACTCGTTTGACAGGTCAACGTGCTGGCTTCCTGAAGATTATGAATATAATAGCCTGCCTTATAATTATACATCTCTGTATTTTTATATCGTTACTAGAAATCTGGCGCGCGCAAGTGCGCGGCATATTCTATTTCATTATTTTAATAGTAAGTTATGCCTAAATTTTCAATGCCTTTAATTGATTTAAATTGTATTAATTAATTGTTATAGACTTTAGTCACATAAAACAGCAGCTATAAAATCTGTTGTTACTTAGTACATGCACATACCCTTTATGAATTGTTCAATGATGTATGTATACATACATAAGCAGTATTAATAGTAAATTATAATTATGTAGTAAATTAATTATTTTTTCATTATTCATTTCTCTCATCAAGCGTAAATTTTGACAAATTTAAAATAACTTATGAATATAATTCTTTATATACATAATTTTTAACTTTTGCCCCTTGCCTTTGGTTTCCAATGTAAATTTTAAGAGAATCCCAAGATCGAACTCTAGACATTGCTACATATAACTGTCCATGATTGAAGACATCTGATTGCAAATCAATAATAATATTATCAAATGTTTGTCCTTGTGACTTATTAATAGTCATTGCAAAAGCTAATTTAATTGGAAATTGTCTCCTTTTAAACGAAAAAGGATATTCGTTCTCACAGTATAATGTAATCCGGTTTATAAAAACAATCCGGTTGGCGTTATCACCAGTTAAAATTTGACATTTAAGTAAATGGTTTGAAAAGTCTATGATTCTTAATCTTGTTCCATTACATAAACCTTCATTGATACTTATATTTCTAATAAGCATTACAATACAATGTTTTCTTAAGCGTAATTCATAAGGAGGTAGACTGGATGGATTTAAGGAATTTAAATATTCCGGTAAAAGTACTTCATTGAGATCACCGTTATTGCAATTATCAGTACTGTCAATACCAGTATATATGCGTTCACTTGATATATCTAATAAGTTTGTAACTTGTTTATTGATTTCATCAACATCTACATTTCGAGCTGACAGTATAGCACATTTACTCATGTCTTCAAACCGTTTTTCTTCGATTAATTTGCCGAATAAATGGTAAGCTATGTTATTATTTGCAGCAAGAATGCAGTTTTCGGGAAGATTGATGTTGTCATGTGTATCATTTAATGTTCCGTTGCCAACTTCTAATAAAAATTTTGCAAAGTTAACTTCATTAGGCATTACTCTCATATTTGTGGTAAGTGTAAACTTTTTAAAATATTTCCACAATTCGCTGTATTTAATGCAAAGATTTAAAGTTTCGCCTCGTGTTCCATTAATTTTTATTGGAAGAAGTTGTCGGAAATCTCCTCCTAGTATAATAATTTTTCCACCAAATGGCAAATTATTGTTCATGATATATTGCAATGTTCGGTTTGCAATTTCTAAAGCATATCTTGGAGCCATTGGAGCTTCATCCCAGATAAAAACATCAGCTTCTTTTAGAATTTGACCTTCTTTGGTTTGTGCTTTGATACTTGATGATGAATCGAGATACATTGGAACTGGTAACCCAAAGGTTTTGTGTACTGTCTTTCCATGAGGGAGTAATGTGGCAGCAATTCCAGTAAATGCCATAGAATATACTTTGATATTTTTGGACGTTAATATATTGTATAAAGTTGTATAAATAAAAGTATTTCCAGATCCTCCTGGGCCATCTATGTATATGCAATTATTTGTTTCGTGGTTATTAATATCAACTGCATGAAGAACTGTATCTACAATTTCCTTCTGCCCATTGTTTAATTGACTGTACTGTTGTTGACCAAGTTCTGCCATTTGAGATAAATCTGCGTTATTAGTATTATCGTCTAATGTAGTTTGTTCTACTCTTTGTTCTATGGTAGGGAAATCATTTAAAGCTCTACCTTCCATATTTAATAAGGTATTAATATGAGCATAAGCTTTTTGATAACTTATAGTTATTTCATTTGTTCGTGAAAAATCTTCAGACATTGCATCTTTAAATTTTTCCCATAATTCTTCTGGGTGAACAGGTTGACAGTGGATTAAAATACGAACAAACAATCTTCGAAGTTGTACAGGCATCATCCATATTGTTGCTTCTTCCATTGCTCTCATCCACTCTTCGTCGTCTTCTATAAGGCCTAAAGCTAAACATGCTGCTGTAAATGTAGGTTGTATGACACCATCAACAGTTTTTAAATCATCAAAACTTGTAGAACCTTTTACATGCAATAGCAATAATCGTAAATGAAATAATTCTAATTGAGTTGGACTAATTGAATACATACGTCCAATACAGTTGAACTGTTTTTTACGAATTTGCCAACTGAAAACTGTCGAACCATTAATCTTTTGTTTCTTATGCACAAAGTAGCTTGGAATTTCCGCATAGAAATATTGTCTTGCGTCTGGGTTTTCCAAGTTCAGTTTGAAATAATCTAGTAACGTGCTACTCGAAGAATCAAGATTTTCTCCAATGTTATCTGCATTGCCAACAATAATAATACTTTGTTGATATGGTAAATGTACTGCCAATCTTATGATAGCATGACTTTTATCTTGTAATATTTTACTGAGTATGCGGTAAATTGCTTCAACAGGTCCAACATATCGAGCTTCTAGAAAATCTCGTATCTCATCGTGGTTAATTAGCGTTTCTTCATTAGATTCACTAATTACAACATTAGCAGCATCATGACCTTTATAAATATATTTATATAAATATTTAACAGATCGGATACTTGTAACAACTTCTACGTTAATATGACAGTTAAACATCTCTAATAAAACTGGACAATATGGTACAACCCATGTATTATCAACTACATTGCCATTATTTAGCTCATATGTAATTCCAGTATTTCTTCTGCAATAATTAGGATAACCGTTTTCATCCAAGTTTGTTTCGTCTACAAAACGTTTAGGAAACTTTTTAGAACAATATCCGTCCACCTTACACCAATTACCACAAGGACCATGTATCATGTTTTTCAAAACTATTTCTTGCAATGTTGGTTTTTGAGCATCAGGGATTTCCGCAGAAATAAATTTATCAACAATTTCAGGCGTGGTAATTTTAAAACCGTGTGCTAGAGTAATTAATAAGTGCATATGTGGTAAACCTCCTTTTTGAAATTCAATAACATATACATATGCTGCAACTTGTCCAAAAAATTTTCTTTTTATAATGAAGTCAAGCAAACGTTCTTTTTTCAAGTGAAATACTCTGGCTACTATATCGGGTCTATCAGAAGGTTTTTGATGAGGTAAAAGATTTTCTGTTATCTCTGTCCACTTAGGGTTACACGTCATTGTAAGAAAAATATCAGGTTTACCCTTGCGATTAATTATGGCCATTGCATCTTGATAACATTGTTGCATGTGACGGGGTGAACCGATGAATGTTGATGGAAGAATAATTGTTTTTCCAACTTGTCCATTCATATCATTAGCGGATCGTTGCATATAATCATGCAGTCCTTGATATGTATCTACCTTAATTTCTTTTTGGTGATTTTTGCAGTACATAATTCTATCTTTTTCTATTTTAACATAAGAATCTACTGCATATTGTTGGAACAATCTACGTCCCATGATATAAGGATTAAATTCGTCGGGTCTAATAGCTATTTTGAATCTCGTGTAAGCTAAACGTGTTACACGTCTATTAATACCATCATTATTAGTATTAATACGTTGCAAATTTTGATGCCATCCTTGAGTTCGGTAAGGATATAATAGTGGATAAATCCATGGTTCAACATTAGGATCCATTGTACTGACATACTGTAAAGTTTTAGTATTTTTGTTTCGAATAGTTACATAAGACTCTGGAATTTCGCCATCAGCTGTTGTAGAAAAAATAGCAGCTACTTCATTAGTTTGTTGAAAGTTGTATCTTCGTCTATCAGTACCTGGTTTTAATGTAAATAATAATTGTAGTTCTGGAACTGCTTCATTGGGATTTAACAGAGATTGTTGATTATTTATTTCTTGTTTCATCATTTCGTAAGATTTCGCAAATATATTGTTTTCTCTAATTACTTTATCTAATATTTCTAATGTTTCATATTGAAGATCAGAATTTTGTTGCATTCTGAAATCTATAGCTTCTAGTGGATCAATAATGAAAAGTTGTCCATAAGAAGGATTATCATTTTCTTGTGGATATAGGGCTGTATTAATCTGATAATATATTTGTCCTTGAATTTTGAAACAATATGGTCCTCTGCGTGTTGAATTGAAATGTACTAAATTCGAATTGAAGGAAGCGAATGCCAATGAATTATTGTAGACGCGAATATGTTGAAAAAAATCATTCGATTTAGCATGGGAGCCATTAAACAAATCAAGCAGATAATTAGGAAATATAGGTGTAGGTTCCAATACAACTGCTCCGTGACTACAACAATCGTGAAAAGATAATCCTTTGTTCGAAACTTTTTCCGAAACAAAATGTTTAGCTTTACAATGTGTACATAGAATATTCATTGGGCCTAAATAATCCTGAATGATACGTTGACAGCAATTATCCAATCTGTTATGATCAACATCAGGTGCTACATCATTTCTACCTTCATCAGTAATAGCGTCACGCGCAGCCTGTCGTCTGCGTCTTTGGTATTCAGCTCTTTTTTCTCGTTGGTTGTTTTGATGTATTGTTTCTTCTTCCTCTGTACGAACGATTCGAGGGCGAGGCATATTGTTTTTTTTTTCAATGAATAAGTAGGATTTAAGTATTTTTATTGAAATGGCAATAGCATTTATTATTATACGATAAATATATGTAACGCAGTATGAAATGTCTATATGAAATGATTTGACTAATGAATGATAATAATAATAATAAATAATTAAAATTGTGTATTTTGTAGCATAAACTATTTACATCAATTTTGTGTATCTATAATAATAACAAATATCAGATTTTATAGGCAAATTGTCTGTTTGTAAATATATTTGTGGGTTTAGTTTATTTATAGTCTTATTTTTAGTAGGTTCAGTAATAGTAATTGTATTTAGGTAGGTAGATCAATTATTTAGTTTTAGGTTTATTCGAGGTTGTGGGTTGTAGTTTATTCGAGGTTGTAGGTTGTAGCTTTTTATAGGTTCGTTAATGGTAGTTGTAGTTATGTAGGTAATGTAAGGTTACTTAATGAATCATTAGGTGTATATATATGATGACATGAAATAAATAAAACAATAGGTTTATTTATAAATTGCTGTTTTATTCACAATACAAAAATATTCGTTGATATACGTACTTGAATTATATGTAGTTAAACACGCACTTAGTATCAATTTCTTTGTTGATCCACCTTTCTTCTGTAATAAGCCTACCAAAAAGTTGATTTTTACCAATCTTTCTTAGTTTATTCTTATACAATCTGAAACAAAGTAAAATAATTTGATCAATATTTGAAAAGTATTGAGTTTGACGAATAAGTTACTTAATAGGATGTCGTAGCTAAAAACGCTGTTTTTCTATTACATATAAATTTTCAAATAAACCTTGTAACGTAAACCAAGCCTCTAGCGCTGTGGTGTTAGGTTTAACAAATCATTCTACAAAGCGAAATTTCGATTGGACTTTTAGTTTTTCTAAAATCTTGAAAATACGAACAGATGTTTACGTGTACTTGCGATTAAAGCTCTAACCTTAAAATCCAATTTTATATAAAAAACTTTTTTAATAAAGCTTGTAAAAAGACCAAGCGTATAGTACCATAGGATAGAAATTAATAAATGATTCTACCAAGAGAAATTTCAACAAAACTTCTGTAGATTTTATTATGTTAGAAAAGAAGTATAGTTATTGACAAAGTATAGTTATATAAGACAAAATATGCGTCTCATGTAAGAGAAATCAAAATTTATCGTTTAAAAGTATTTGAATTAAAAAATTGACTACAAAAAAGTAATATTTACGTGCTACTAAACAAAATCATAAATAGTAGGTTAAGTTACTTCAAGACATGTAATTTATTGATGCAAACGTAGTAAAACTATTATATTAATTCATACTTACAAACGTTGGATTTTGTGATAAATGCTTGCTGTAGGGAGACAATCATGCTGCACAATATTATATTAACTTGTAGCATTCATAAAGTTAAACAGGACTTTGGACGTAGTTTCCTGTTCGCAATTTTGTTATATATATATATATCTACAACTGCAAAGAAAACAAAAGGTTAAAAAACAAACTAACCTAAAATTTATATAAAAAATTGAAAAGTAGTAGATTCTATACCTAAATTTTGTGATGAAAAGAAAGTTAAGTGTGGGGCTTCTGTCAATTGCAGATAACCTTAGTTGCTGTTGAAACACGTTGACGTTGTTCATACGTAAACCACGTTCGACTATAATCACTAAACACACCAAAATGATTGTTTTTATTCGGCTCCTTGTAACGATCACTGAAACTGGTATCCAATTTAACGTAAATGTTAATAGGTGTAATTATTGCGATTGATATTGAACGAAGCACGTTTTTCTCTAAACGAACTCGGAATCCCATAGACGCAACGCTGCCGCCGTGCCCGCCATAACAGTAATTTATTGATTTTTTTCGACCGCCCGAGAGTCGCGTGATCATATGGTATATATATATATATATATGGCGTTCCGAAAGGCGCAAGAATACAACTCGCTTTTATATATTTTACTATGAAGTATAATATTAGAACCACGAAACATATTATACATCACCTGCATGTAATTATTTAATTTTATGGTGAGAAGTATAATTAAAAATTATCAATACTAAATATAATTAAATTTTTATCACAAAATCTATAGCTAACTTTTTTTTAATTCTATATTAAATAAATGGAAATTGGAGGTTTTAAGAAATAATATGCATTCAATTAATTTGTTACAAAATTAGAAATTAAATTTTTTGATAATTTATTTATTTCTAGTCAAACAATTTAGTGTCAAATTTCGATTTTATTTATTCGTCACATTTAGTCTCGAAATGTAATCATTAATAACTCTACTCTAGTAAAAAAAGTGCAATAGTATACTTAATTGATAAATTTATAACCACATATTTAATAAATTTAGTATATTTTTTGACAAATATATTTTTCTTTTAGTGTGAAAAATAAATAAAAGACAACATGTTTGTTTTATTTATTATGGTATTATCTTTTACAAAAAATAAACATAATTTCAATAAATAATTGAGTTTTTATAGCATTATTTAGATAACTTTATACTTTGTTTTCAAATTTATGTATTCACATATTTTAAGTATTGATACCATCATAGCTCGCTTCACTAAATACTTAATTATATCACATTTGCTATGACAACCTAGACAAGTTGGTAATCAATAGATTAAAATATGTTTACATATAAGAAATTATCGAGTAGATTATAAATTATTCTTCTTAAACGATCTTATTGACCTATATTGTTATTCTTTGAAATATAAATAAACTGAGTTTATAATTTGTTGAACGTAATTATCATTATAATCTTATAAATCACATCGTTTCATTAAAAATACAAAGACAATACTGGTAACAGTCAAATCAATCCTGATACGTAGTCTAATTTTTCTTTTTAAGTAAAAAAGTCAATTTTGACATAAACTAGACGATCGTTCGGATACTCTTACTTAGTTTACTAACATGCTTGTTATAAAAATAATTAATTTATAGTCTTTTATAAATTATTGAGATCGCAGGTACTGTCTTAGTATTACATGACTTAGTCATTCTTTAGTTTCCTATTAAAACAATTTAACATGCTTATAAAAATAATTTATAGTATTTTATAAATTATTGTGTATCGCTAACTTCCTGTCGAATACACATAGACCCAGTCTTTAGTTACTATAAGCATTATCCAAGTTACTATAATCTACTACTCTTTGAGTAGGATATTATGAGACCCATTCTGAGTAGCAAATGAATATAAATCGTTCATTCACTGTCATTTTTATAAAAAATATACTACTAAATTTTTTGTAGTAATTTTACTACTCTTAGAAGGGGTCTTATAATTTCCAACTCGAATCAATAGATTTACGTAACATCACAATTGAAATTGTACACAAACAAAAAACATTGAAAGAGAACAAACTAAATAAACGTAAATTTTAGTTTTACGCAAACATTAAAACTTTGGAATGAAATATAAAACGCAATTCAAAATGAAAATATCATTAGACTGGAGGGTTTCGCCTTTTAATTGCTCTTGTTCCTCGGATTAACTCCCCATCAGACATAGGCGGCACATTTACCCTTCTACGAATAAAACTCATATCCTTGCATTTAACGATGAGTGGAGCATCTAAAAGAATTATTTATTTAATGAAAATCATGAATTAACTCTATCATAGAAACAATGATAAAAAATGAATATATCCAAAAATATATTTACTGCTGTTGATATCCACGTTTCCGATTACCTCGACAGCTGCTCCTTTCTCAAGGTCAGTTGGTACATAATTGCCGATATGTACAGTCAATTTATATCTACCGTCAGTGATCGAACCGCACCCATAGGTAGCATTGTCGTATCGACTGGGAACTGAAGCGAAGTTAGTCTTGATAAATCCATGAACAACTGTAAAATGAATACAAAAAATATTAAAATTGGAACTATTACTTTACAGTTATAAAATTTTTTTAACAGTAATATAAATCAATTAGTAGTTAGATTATTTTCTAGAATTTTTTTTGTACATAAATTATTACATTATTTAAAAAAATTAAACTCACTGATTTGCCCTTGGACTTGTGTTTCATTAATGGTTTCGAAGGTCACTTCTTGAGGAGCGGCTACTGCTGGGATAGTCCCAACATCTTCATGCATTCCGTAGAATCTCAATAGTGTCGTTGATTGAATGATGAGTTCATACGCAACGTAGTCTTCAGCTTGCATCAGATAACTAATACTGTTGGCTTTGCAATGAGCCCCATCAATGTGAACCTTCTGTAAATTATAACAAAAAGATATCAAAATAGAATAAATAAATCTTAAATTTTTATTTAAAAAATTGGAAAAAAAATACGTACCCTGTTAATAATGATACTCTTTTCATATTGATAAATCAACTGTCCCCAGATGAGACATTGCACTTTCTTCGTGCCTCCATTGCTCAGCCCAAATTTGAAAAGCTTGTATCCTCTTCCCACTTCCTGTGCAGCTTTGACCGAACAGATGAAACCTGACAGTTCACTGAAAAATTGAAAAAACAATTAGAAATGTATTTTTGAAACCCTTATTTTGAAACCCTTTTAAGAATAACAAACCCAATATATTATATAGAAAAAAAAACAACAAAATTTGTTGGAAAATAAAATGTTAGCTTACACAGTTTTATCCTTGTCCGTCAATTCATCAAAATCCTCATCCAGTGAATAAGGCACTTCATCAATTATTTCATCAGCCATTGTCAGTCGATACACGTGGTCGATTGGTTAGGTTAACCTTTCAAAAAAAACGAAAAATCAATTATTCACAAAAAATATAGTGACAGACCAAATCGTGTAATTTATTTAAACATATTTAGAGTGTTTGAATGGCTTACTTGGTGCTGATTGCAGCGGAAAAGCTGGATCAAATAATCGATGTCGATGGCACACGAAACGTATGCGAGAGAGCAGGTCCTTGCGCAGCGTAACTTACACGTTCGACGTTGCTCTTACTGACACTATGTCGCACGTATACGCGGCACAACACAAACACGTGTACTTTAAGGGAATATAATTGATCACTTTACCAGCTTTCTTTTCTTTTTTTCCTAATATAACTCCGGACCACGTGCAATAATTCAGGCGATTCACGACACAGCAGCGTCTTTGATGGCGGATGCGACGGTTATAGCTTTGCGCCTTGCGGCATGCGTCATGCGGTAGCGCGCACAGAACAGGGATCGACATAGACGCCATGCAGTGGCGCGGTGCTGGATGGCGGAACTAAGACGAATCAAGTGTATCATGGTCCTCATGGAACACTGGAATTTGTCCAGAAGTCCCCATACAAACGTTTTTGACAATTATTTACTTATTAAATAGTCTTTATAATTAATATTAAAATTAATTTAACTCTTAAATACTCTTTAATTATTTTATTTATATTTATTATAAAATCAAATTTAGAATTTAGATTCAGCGTTTTGAATCCAGCTTAGATTCTGATTCGCGTTCCTCAATTCTTAAACCAGGCGATCAAACACGACATTAACTGGCTTCACAACATTCACTCATGACTTTTTTAAGAGAGGATTACAAGTCAGAGTTATTCATTAATTTTTTTTTCAGTGGAAGAGTTTGCTACCTGCCTCCCTATATAAATCTGACACTTGAGGTTACGTATGTGTACATATACACATGGATAGTATGGTGCCAAATTTGAATATTCACCAATTCAGTTTTATAAAAGATAAGTATAATTTTTTCAATTTTACCCTTTTATATTAATATTTAAAATAATATAGAAAATAATTAAAAAATCTTTTTTAACTTCCAGGTAAAAATTGTCCTATAGACCTGATATGGTATAACCAAGTATACCATATCAATAGTCAAAATGTTGGTCTTGATTAATAGAAAAAGATATAATTGTGCCTACTTGATTTACTAATTTGTAAGTAAATTTATAGCTATAATTTTAACTCCAAACATTAACGTTGATTTAAACTAATATTGATTTTCCCTGATTTCAGCTCACTGTCCGTTGGATTCCAGGAGAATCGATGGTTAAAATAGGCTGAAATTTTTATTACAAGTTCTACACACCTGTCATTCTCATATGAATGATGTAATTTTGATTTGAATGTATAGAAGTTGTTTTACGAAAAAAGTTTTACTATTACAAAGCTTCCTCTAGGAGGAAGCTTTGTAATAGTAAAACTTGTACTAGTAAAACCGCTGCCAACTCATTGACACGTAGCTTCCGCCAAACAAATCTATTCTTCCTTGTTCATATGTATCGTTCAAGTATATTAATTTAATAATGCATTTCTTTTTCTCCAGATTTTCTTAAAAAATGAACTGCAATTTTCACCACAAATAGACCTCTTAACCTCATAAAACCATGAATTTTGTCAAAACATTCTGAGTTTTTTCTCGTTACCGAGTTATAAGGTTTAACAAAAATAATAATTTTCAGTTATACAGGGTATACAGGGTGAGAGACAAAGAATTTGTATTTTAATATCTTTTCAACTAATTATTTTCATAAGCTGTGAAGAGATCTTAGCTGAAGTAATCATAAGATCCATCTTTTCCCAAAATTTCAAGTGCAATCAGGCCCTTTCTACGCCCGTAATAAAGACTCAAAAATACTCATTTTTATCAGTTTTAGATTTATTACTAAAAAAATAAGTAGTTGCAGAGATATGAAGTTAAAAAAAAACACCTTTTTTATTATATCTGCCGAACGAAGCGGTCAGACCCGAGGACCAAACGGGGATACATAGGTCATTTTATTATATTTTAAATGCATTTTAGCTGAATTGTTTGCAACAATGAAAAGATTAAAAAAAATAAATAATGTTTTTCAAAAATAAAAAAAAATCCAAAAAAAAGTAATTGAAAAAATTAAAAAATAAATGTTATTTCCGAATTTAGAATCCAAAAATAGATATGCATGTTAAATTTGATTGATATTGACTGACAAGTTGCAGAAATATCACGGTATACATATACACACACAAACACACACACACACACACACACACACACACACACTCATATGGACATTTCCTAAATACACGTAATTCGAACTTCTAACATCGAAAAACATGTTTCTATGAAGTTTTAGCGAAACTGAAATTTTTACTATTACAAAGCTTTCTTTAGGAGGAAGCAATATTTTCAGTTTTACTAAAACTTCATAGAAACATGTTTTTAGATTTTAGAAGTTCGAATTACATATTTTAGGATATGTCCGTATGGATGTGTGTGTGTGTGTGTGTGGGGGTGTGTGTGTAAACCGTGATATTTCTGAAACTACTCAGTCAATATCAATCAAATTTGATATGCATATCTATTTTTAGATTCAGAATTCGAGAAAAACATTTATTTTTTTATGTTTTTAATTGCTTTTTGATGGCCTTTTTCTGATTTTCAAAAACATTATTTTCCTTTTTTTCAATCATTGCATTGTTACAAACAATTTTCATTTTTCAGTCCATAGAACGGTTTTGTCCTCTTAAGGCAGTACAACTATATTAATAAATGTTTATACATAAACTAAATTTTTTATGATTTAAATAGACATATTTATCTTCATTTTGAAGGGGTATAGGTCTCTTTATACGTCTATAATACCTACTTATAGTAGATCGTACTGAATAAGCTCAGGTGATAATCACCTGATGATCACCTGATAACCTCCTGATAATAAGCTGATAATCAGTTGATAATCACATACATACATTATAACGAGTTGACTAACCTACTCTCGTTGTGTCTCTCTCCCCCAGTATATATGAACATTTATAAATCTATATAAATATATCCATATAAATATGTACTATAATCTCAGCAGCAAGGTAAGTGAGAGAGTTCGTACTAACGCAGCTAGCGAACACGGAGAGAGAGCCGCGCGCGTGTGTGAGTGTGTCACGTGTGAGAGAGAGAGAGTAGGAGAAAGCCCGCGCTGGCGTATTCCGCGAGGTAACTTGGCTTTGGTCCATCGAACGGTACGGTCGAGCTTTTGTACTTTGAGACCCGAAATCTTTTCTTTGTGATTCGCGTCCGCTCAATTCGTACCTTCGTTACAAACGATTGGTGTCCTGCCGTGTCGCCGGGTCCGATTCCGTCTGGATTACGAGATCCCTCCGCGAGTTTTGTACGAGCAGAGCAGCCGTAGCCGCTCGTCATCCCGCTGTACCCGGCCACACGATCAAGGCCACGAGGCATCACTTGCGCAGTCCAGCGAGGGCCCTTCTGACCGCTTGCGCCGTCCAGGTCGAGCCTCGAGGCATTATCTGCGCAGCCCAGCGAGGGCCCTACAAGCTTGCGCCATACAAGCTGAGTCGCGAGACACCCGTCCGAGCGAGCCAGCACGGAAGTATATGTAAGTACCTACTCGTTGCTGACCTCTCTCGCCGCAATAGGCTTCGCTTTGTCTCTCTCGCTTGCGCTGCATGTGTTCCTGGATTTCTGTTCATATAAAGCCTAGTTCAAATACGACCATTCTTGTTTATTTCTCGCCTGACTCTCCGCTTCCTCCCCGCGTTCACGTCTCTCGAATATACAGACGTTCTATTCGCGATTAAGCTGCGTAGCATACAAGACACGCGACGCCTCCGCGGGCTCACGTGTTCGAGGACGAACACGTACAGCATACTGCGCTACGGGCCAGGCTTCGTATAGCCTACAAGAAGCCTGCAACGAGCTGCTCATTCTTATTGTCATCAATTCCTTTCGAATATTTTATACACGGCTAATATACACCGTTATATTTGGCGCCCAAACGTTTCGGGATTGTAAATTGTTTAAGTAGTCAAATAATAGAACTATCTAACAACTGCGTAGTTTTCGCGAGCGCGAGAGGAATTTTGAGAGAGAGCGCGTTAGTTTACAAGTTCGGATTACACGCGCCCGAGTCGCTTCGCTAAGCGCGCGCGACCCTACGTGTTTACGCCCGTGTGAGTCAGGCAGCGGCGAAAAATAAACAAAGAGCATAGTTTCCAGCGCTCTAAAATTTTATCATTGGAATAATTCGAGCGTGAAATTTTAGAAATATTCAAAACTTGAATTTTCGACGATACTACAGGCGTGCGCTATGTAGCATAAGAAGACTTTTCATAACTGTTACGCTTATTAATTATTAACTAATTAAAATCGATTCAAAATTTTCCTTTTTGCGTTGCGTTGCGTTTTTTTTTGGCACGTTCACGTGTAGCCTCGACAAATTAATAGTCAGATTTAAATAAAATTTTTTTTTCTCCCTCTCTCCTATTCGCAAAAATCAAAGTTGTCTTTTTGTCTGTTTTCTTTTCTCCTTTTCTTAAAATTAAAGAAACTTGAAAAATGGCATCAAGCTAGACATTAGCTGATCTGACCATTTTCAAAGAAAACGTAAATACTTGATTGCGCGATTGGATTCAAAATTTGTCGAGTCTGGAGGTGAATGACGCGTGAAGCCATTTAGAATTACACACGAACGGTACGTTGTATGAGCGCGCGAATAGATTATTGGGAAGACTACACGGCAACTATACGGCCGAAGATTTCGTTCATTAAAGCAATTTAGAGGTGAACAGTTAAAGATTATATTTTGTTTTCCTTTTTCCTCGTTTTCGGATTTCATCTTTCATTCTTTTATCGAAATGTAACCATCGGTATTTGGGGTTACATTTATACGCATCGCAGTAGTCTCTGTTAGGGATAGATCGAGAATATTTAAGTGACGGAGGATTATTATGCAAGTCTTATGTTATAGTGATGTAATCAGAGTGTCTATTTTCAATGTATGAGTGTTCTTTTGTATTAGCAAATGCCTGTTAATGACGGTTCTTGATTTTAGGGAGGTTCGCATAATAAACTTTCGTTAACTTAATTATGTGGTTATCGATACGCGGGATATCAGCTAGATCGTATATGTTTTTGTTACTAACAAGGAATTTGGAATCAGCGTTACGATATACATCTAGTGCAGCGCGTAAACAATATCTTTCGAATTTGCCTAGTTTTTCCATGAGCGATGCGCTGATATTCCACCATATAGTGGGGGCATACGTAACGATAGGGCGGATCAAAAGAAGGTAGCATATGATTTTGCACCGAGAGTTCAGAGCTTTGCTGAAAAAGAGTCTAGAATATTTTTTAAAGGCATTTTTGGCTTTGGTTAGCTGCGTCGATACGTGTAAGTTTAGGCGCACTAGTTCATCTAGAATAACGCCAAGATATCTAACTGCTTTTTTGCGATCAATTTTAAACTTTTCGTTGTTTATTTTAATATTAATATGGAAGTTTTTAATTTTCTCTCTTGTATTATTACTCATAGTGTTAAGGGGTTTGCGGAAAAGAATGGTCTCACATTTAGATGGGTTAATTTTAAGGTTCCAATTGAGGTAGGTTGAACTGATTTTATTGACTAACGTTTCGAGTTTATTTTGGACTATTGTTGGATTTTCATCTGCAGCTAAT
This sequence comes from Muscidifurax raptorellus, assembly GCA_020010945.3. Taxonomy (NCBI): domain Eukaryota; kingdom Metazoa; phylum Arthropoda; class Insecta; order Hymenoptera; family Pteromalidae; genus Muscidifurax; species Muscidifurax raptorellus. Next base: position 349,817 of record JAHUUD020000033.1, read on the forward strand.
AAGATGAGGTCATCGGCGAATGCTGTGGCATATGAATTGTCAACCCGGTTTAAATTGAATAGTGTCGGAATTTGATGTGTGAAAATATTAAAGATAAGAGGGGAGTTAACAGTACCTTGCATTAGGCCTTCAATTATGGTAAAGACTTTTGAATAAGTTATATTGCCATTCCGCGTAACAAACGTGCGTTCAGTGGTCATTTGCCAGATCATATGGACAATATTGGTGGGGTATTCTAGTTTATTGAGTAGAAAGATAAGTCCGTTAATCCAAACGGAGTCGAATGCCTGTTGAAGATCAACTAAACAGGCGCCGACAACTTCGCCCTTATTTATGTGTGAGTAAATTTCATCTATGACTTTGTGTATCGCGTGAGTAGTTGAGTGGTGGTGTTTAAAACCGAATTGACTGTCGGGTACAATATTTTTACTAATGGTAAAGGACACCATGGAGTGGTTGATAATCATTTCATAGGCTTTGCTGATGGCAGGGGTGACGCTGATAGGCCGATAGCTAGAAGAATCGTCAGGAGGTTTGCTTTTTTTAAAATAGGGAGGATTTTGGCTCTTTTCCATTGGGGCGTGTAGTATCTAAGGTTTATGCAGTTATTGAAAATTGTTGTATATAAGACTATTATTTTGATGGGTAGGTGTTTAAGTACTATCGGAGGAATATTGTCAAGACCGGAGGAAGTTTTATTAGGGAGATGATTAAATAAGAAGAGAGATTCTTTGATTGTAAAAAAATATAGGGATTTTGAGATGTATCGCGAATTAGTTGCTAAATTGTTGTTCGAGAAGAAGGTTATCGGTTCGTGATTTTTGGAAGAAGAGTCAATCAAGTGAGTTGCTTTTCGATCAACTATTCTTTTGAGAGGGGTATTCTGATTATATGGTTTGGGGGAGTTGACCTTCTGGTAGTACGCGCCAATTAGATTTAAAATGTCATCGGGTTTTTCAAATATGTATTTATTGTCAAGGAGGGGAATATCTGATATGTCTATACCACTATGAGTAATTCAGTCGGTTGACTTGTCCACTGATAGGGAGTCGATTTTAATCTGATCTTTGGGTCGAAAGAATCTATTTATTTTAGGGAAAAAATTGTTTGAATCTCTGTGATTAATTTTATGTATTTAGGAATTCCAATAGATAGTGTACGACGAGCTATAGGTAGATTTGAGGAGAACGTTGACTGTATTGACTAATTGTTTTAAGAAGGGAATGACGAAATGTGATGTTGATGGGTGATTTCGAAGGCGTTTATTAATAGTGGATACTAAAAAAGATTTGAATTTATGAAGTTTTTTAATTGTGGAATTTACATAGTTCAACAGATTATAGATGGGTCTGTATCTAGGAACTGTGGTATTAATTTAGTTAAGTATGAGGTTTTCTATATTTTCTAAGTATTCGTTTATTTCAGCTATTGTAAGATTGCGGTTTACGGGAATTTCTAATGTAAATTTTTTGTCTAGGTTGTCAGAGAATTTTACCCATTTAGTTTCTTTAAATGAAAATTTATGGGTTAGTAATGGGTCAATGAGTGTGATATTTGATAAGTTAGTGAGGCTAAGGCAGATTATGATAGCGCGGTGGTCGCTGTTATAATCGAGAGTAGAAAATTTGTTATTATTAAGATTGTTTACAATTAGGCGGCTATCTAATATACATAAATCCAGGAAGGAGTTGGAAGCGGGATGGGTGGTCGATTTAGGCGCTAATATAGATGCACGGTAGGTAAAGCTTTGGTTGTCCAGGCAGTTTTTTAAAAATTTATCTTTAAAATTTTGCAATGAATCGCCCCAGATCCGATGGCAAGTATTGAAATCTCCTGCTATTAAAAAAAATTGTTAGGATCGTATAATTTCAATTTGTTACAGAGATAGACGAGCTCGTGGATGAATTTATTTTTGGCTTGGTTATTTGCATAAGAGACTACTATATAGAGAGTTTTAGTATTTAAACTTACCGATATAATACTATCTTCGAGGATGGTGTTGGATTTCGACGACGGTGAGTGTACAACAGTATATGGTATTGAGTTCTTAATAAGAATTGCTGTGCCGCCTCCTTTTGAGGTTACTGTCCTATCATTACGTATGATATTGTAATTTGCAAATTGAATTTTATGCCTATAATTAAGTTTAGTTTCGCCGACTAAGGCGATGTCGATATCATTGTTTCGTACAAAACTAAGTAGGTCATAGCGTTTATTTAGAGAGACTATGGAGTTGACATTTATAGCGCAGATTTTTAATATGGAAATTGAGGGATTGTCACTATCTTGATTTATATGTGTGAAGGGGAGTGTACTCCATAATTGATTTCGAGCATGTTGAATAGAGTATTAATTTTATCAGAGTTACTGTTGATTTGATTGTATATTGAATTAAACCGATTATTTATGGAAGAGATGAGTTGCTCTTTAAATTGATTTAAAAGTAAATTGTAAGATAAATTATTATTGACTGATTGGAAGCGGGGTTGAGTATTATTAACAAGTGTTGTTGAGCGAACTATTTTTGCAATTTTGGCGCCGGAAGATTTCGTTTTTTGTGCACTAATATTATTTTTAATTGAATTAGAAAATTTGATAAAGGGACATCCGCGATAAGAAGCGGGATGGCCAAAGGATTCGCAGTTTACGCAGTATAATTTTTCCTTTTCGACCGAATCTTTATTGATAATACACTCGCCCGGTTTGTGGTTTCCCTTACATTTAACGTAGCGGTAGCCTAATTCACAATTGGCGCTAGTGTGCCCGAGGCGTTGACATTTACGGCATTGATATATTTGCTTTTTCCTAACAATTTCCCAACGAATTTTTTGATATGCTAGATGTTTTATTGAGAATAAATTATTAGTTAAACTATCGCAACTGAGTTGAACTAAGTAGCGAATAGCGTCAGAATTTTTATTGAAAGAGATTTTATTAATTTTTTCAATGATGATATTTGGAATATTCAAGCTAGTAATTAATACTATTCTATTTTTTTTGAAGATAATAAAGTTTTAGTTTTTTGAAATGAATCTAGATCGGTAGTAAAGATGGACTGGCTATCACTATCAAGTTGCTTAATTGAGAATTTATTATTTACATCGCTGTCTTTTAGAAAAGTAATAAGTTGTTTAAGAGAAACGTTACGCGTTTGTATTGGTAGTGGATTACGCTCGCTTCGCGGATTGGTGACATTGGCGGTAGATGGACGCTAGTTGACGTTGGGCTGTGTTTCTGTTCTTGGTAGAACCTGTTCCGTTGTAGTGGTTGACGGTTGCGGCGCCGATGTTTTGATGCGTGTAAGCTGGGATGTGTTGTTGACGGTGTTGCTGTGTGGACTCAGATGACGGAGAGTGAGAGGAGTTCTCGAGAATTCCGTATCGATTCGAGAGTGGAGCAAAGACGAATTCCCATTGTTTTTTGAATATTTCGCTGTTCTTTTTAGTAAAGACCAATCATCATAAGAATATGATTGTGAGTCATTTTCTTTTAACTCATTATCTGTGGTATTAGACGATTGAGAGTGCACTCGTTTGTGGTTTAGGTTGGGTATCACTAGAGACACAGTGTTTTTGGATTCACTAAGAGCGGCTTTGTAATGTTTTTCAAATGAGGTAGAGTTAGGAAGCGTCTTTCCTATGCGTTGATTGAGTGTCGTGAATTGTAGTGGTACCCTACCGGCATTGTTTAGCAAGTCTGCAGTCTTTAACGAATCAAGGGGTCTGTCGGGATTGGTGACAGTTTCTTGGTGTTCCATTGTGTTGCGGTCAGCATAGAAGTAGCTGGAGTCGATGGTATTTTTATTGATGCCGTGTGCCATTTTTGGCAAGAGCATGCTCCGGAGGCGCAGCCAGTCACCGTGGGGAGCACGACACGCAGGATTATTGTTGTTTAAGTCACTGTTGGAATAAATTATGCACTCGCGAGCGCAGAGGTAGTAAGGTATGAGCACTTGCACTAGTCACAATAATCACTGTGGCAAAAGCACGATATAAGGCCCGAAAAGCCGACGTAACTAAGGTAAGGCGCTGCCGGCGCGGAGCGCGAGCAGGCACGTCCGCTCTCTATGAACGCTCGGGGATCGATCCCAGATTTTCAGCGTGACAATTCATTACACTACTTTCTAACCTATTCACACTTTTATTTATCTTATATCTCACAGTGGATAGAATAAGTTTATCTTTTCATCTTTTATACTTTAAATTAAAATTCAATAAAATTTAATATATATATGAATATAATTATAATTATGAATTACATGTTTAAAAAATAAAAAAATCATAAATATTATGTTTGAGTGATAAACAAATTTTTTAATTAGATTTTGTTTTAATTTCCATACTTAGACTAAAATTATTATTTAATGTATATTCGGTCATGGAGACATCTTTATTTTTACTGATATATATCAAATCATACCATTTAAATTAAAGTATATTAATTAAAAAAAAAATATTGAACAAATTCTACATAATTTAAAAATATAAATATTTTCTTTTCAAATGTTTATGAAAACATACTAATTTTATTCTATGTGAGATATAAGTTGAATACAACTTTAAGCTTTTTATAATAGTGTGAATAGCTTAGGTAGTGGTATAAAGAATTGTTACGCTGAGGATCTGAGTTTGATCCTCGGGCAAAGAAATATGTTTTTCGCTTTATTTTTTTTTATAAGTTTAATTTGTTTAAATTCTAAATAAATAATATTATATATACTCAGTTAATACTTATAATATAACGTTTTATAAGATAAGAATATATAAATGATAATCAGATGACAATATTTTCAGTAGGGGGAAGTCTGTTTGGACCCATAATTCAGTTACCGTAAGAGGAGTTCAAATTTGGGTATATGGTTTGAAAGTACATTACTTTTAATGTGACTACAGAAATTTAATTTTGAATACGTAGAAAAAATTTCTAAGCGTATTACTGATTTTTCAATTGATTTGTTATTAATTTGAACATAATTATTATGTAATTTCCCCAAATTTGAGCTCATTTGGCTAACCCGTTCCTTTCGAATGTTACGGTCAAGTACCTGTAATTGAGAAAAAGATACGATAAGAATGTAGAAACGGAATTAAGAGATACTGATGGTCACAAGACATTCTCAAAAAATTCAAACGTTAGATTTTTTCATTTCTTGTTATCAATAAATTTCATAAATTAATATTATTGTGTATGACAACTTTCCCGTGAACATATTCGGAATAATCATTTCGAATATAGCTTCAAGAAAGTTCCACATGCAAAATGCATTAGTGAGACTCAAGGCCACAAAAGTATTAGATAGCCAAGAATCTCTCTAAGCTAAATAACTTTCCTACCTTTAACTGTTTCGGCGCTCGAAAAGTTGTCAGATCCCGTTAGAGCTAACAAGTCCAACGAGTGCCGACGCTGTGACGTTGAAGAAGGGGAGTAAAGCTTGGGACTGCGTGGAAGGTCCGGAAGACTTTCGAGCGTCCCCAAACCGCAATTCGTCCAAACGCATCGATGTTTTTGATTGCAATTTCGAGGACTAGATCAAAGGTCAACAGAGAATATTGAAGGTAAGGTTTCACATTAATACATAGACTAACTAATGAGAGAGAAAATTAAGTTTGATTGATGAGAAGCTGTCAGACCACAACTTCTCTCAGTGTTAATATTATTAATATATTATTGTTAGTATAGCAGATTCAAAATCTTCTTAACAAAAATTGAAGGTCCCACCGAGATCTAGTGTCTGAGTCAAACTTCATCTTTTTTCTTGACTCTTGGCTGCATGCTTAGAAAAAGAAGTGTTAAATTATTGAACAGTTGGTGAATGGAAATTTTACATATGTAGTTTTAAACGACAAATTCAGAGTATGCGTAAAAATACAATAATGAAAGAAAAGGGAAACCACAGTGTTGAACTGTCTTCCGGTGCGTTTAAGCGAAGTAGCATTCTTGCAAAGCGTGGCTTCGTAGTGTGACGTCAGCAAAGTGCCAAAGACGCACGCGTAGTATAGCATCAGGACCGTAGACATTGGAGCAGATCTTCAAAAGCCCAAATTTAAAGACAAAATAATCCAAAATTGATACCTGTACGAGCAAGCAAGAAATTACCATGACATTTGTCAAGAAAGTCCCAGGAAAATTAAAATAAATTATATTCCTTGAATTTCTTATTGCATGAAGGTTATATGCACACGAACATCAAACAAAAAGGTAAGTCCAAGTCACAATTTACAAAAATTCGTAGTCCAATGCAAGCATTTATAGAGGGAAGGGCCCGCTAGAAATATATAATAAATATATTATATATTATATACATTGACATGCGTCAAAATCAAGGAATGCCGATCATATCCACCCAAGTCATATCAGGGCGTAGCACGACACAGGTGGTCGGTGCTGGATTTTGAAGTTCAATAGGACGACGATTGATATCTCGGACTATCACAGCATCAAAAAGGGTCCTAAATTTTGGGTATAAGAGATCAATGATTCAATTAGAATTCAAATACCTTTTTCTTTGTAAATGATATGTTGGAAGGGGAGGGGGTAAATCAAACAACGCAAGCACATATAAAGCCAGAAGTAAAAAATAGAGTGATTTTGAAATAAATTGTGAGAAACATGAAGAATTTTAATTCAAAAGGCAAGATTATGTGTAATTGTAATTAATTATTTATTTTGAGAAAAAATCTATAACATTTGTTTAAAATTACTTGATTTAACTTTGAAGTCAAAATATTTTAAAAACGACACATGGTTATTCCTTTCATTAAAATAAACTCATTAATTATTGCACTAACTGGCATAGAATTAAGCGTGAGATATTCTAATAGCTTTTAGATATGACAAGTAATTTTTTTTTTTTATTTAAGCTTTTTCAACTCTTTTTTAGGGTTATATAGCTAAATTACATTGTTAAACATATTTTCCTTTAGAAGATTACAGTTTAGAATATTACAGTGTGTCATTATATTACTAGGTTACAATAATCTATAAAGCGGTATATGCATTTGTAAGTGGAAGCTCTTCTATCGCACAGTAAAGTTCTGGCTCTTAACGGTAAATACATTTTCTTTTTTGCTAGTTGATTTACAAACTCGAGTCTTTGGTCTTTGTATAGCGGACATTGCCAGAGAACGTGGTCTAGATCCTGGTTTTCAGATCCACAAGAGCATCGACTGTCCAAGGCCATGTTAACTCTTGTTAGGAAGGATGCCAAATGATAATGATTGGCACGACAACGATTGATTGTAACTATTATTTCGCGGTCGAGTGTGGATTTTGAGAACCAGGATTTAGAGATATTCGTGTAATAATATTAGAAGTATTCAGTTCCCTTCTTTGAGCCGTTTTCGATTAGGATTGCTTTTGTTTTTATTTTAGCATTTTTCTTGTATATTTCACGGAAATTATAAAAAGGAATTTTTATACTTACGTCGTGGGTTGAATTCGTCGCTGACTTGGCTAACCTGTCAGCAGCCTCGTTTCCACTAATTCCCCTGTGAGAAGGTATCCAAAATAATTATAGTTTGGTATTGTTTGTGCTTTTTTCGAAATGAGCTATTTTTTCTTCAATCTGGTATATATAATTATTAGTTTTTATATTAATGTCTGCCCATTTAAGATTCTGTAAAGCACTAAGGGAATCAGTGAAAACGAGAACATTTCTGTGTGTGTAATTGAGAGCAGAATCTAGAGCATCGTTTAATGCTACGATTTTTGACAACTTTGTGAGTCGAGCAGAATCGAGAATCGATTTTACAAATTAAGAGACTTTGGTTTAAGAAAATTTTGGTTAAATAAGTAAGACAGAGAAATTTACTTCTCTTGTGAAGATAGTTTAGTTTCGGTACGAAGAATATTGGTGGGAGTGCTAATGCGATAACCTAGTGAGTAACGAATGGCAGAATACTGAATTTTTTCAATCGCTTCAATTTGAGATTTCTTATGAGGATAATATATAAAACTGCCGTCATCTATAATCGACTGTATATAGCTTTTATACAAAATAATCAGGGTGTCCGGATCAGCACCCCATCATGTGTCTCTCAAGAACTTAATTAAGTTTAGCGCTTTTAAACATTTTTTGTAATTCGATGATGTGTTGTTGAAATGTTAGCCTTTAGTCGAATATAATTGCTAAGTAGCGTGCAGAATCTTTTTATTTGATTACAAAATTGTCAATTTTAATTTTTGTTTTTTTGGGTTTTATTCCTTGGTTGTTAAAATGAATTAAGTTAGTTTTACGAGAGGCAAGCTCTAGTCCGATTTTTTTCCAGATTGTTTTTTATACTATTAACTGATTTTTCTATAAGAATTTTACAGGATTGTAAGGATTTTCTTTTGATAAGGCAAACATAGATACTTTAGCACTTTTAGGTAAATTCTTTTCGATCAGTCTTATATATAGTGTAAATAAAACGGGACTGAGGACGCCCCCTGTGGGACCCCTTTGTGTACTTTTCTAAAGGAAACACCTATTTATTCCGCGTGAATTTGTCTCTCATATACAAGGAGTTTGATGAATTTTATTAAGTTAAACGGACAATTAATGTCCGATAGCATTTTCAGAAGAATTTCGCAGTTTACGTTATCGAAGGTGCCAATAATATCCAGAAAGGTTACAAGAACGTACTGTTTAGCCTTGAAACCTTCTTCTATCGTAAGAGCTAAGTTCGCAAGATTGTCAGTACATGACTGTCCTTTTCCAAATCCTGATTGAGAAGAGGGGAGAAGATTGTTAGTCTCGACGTACCACTGAAGACGATTTTTTATCATGCTTTCAAATAACTTGCAGATACAGGAGGAAAGTGCTATAGGTCTAAAGCTGCTAACGTCTGATTTTTTAATAAAATGTAAATATTTTTATTGCCAGCTAGACGGATAGTCTGAGGTTGCGTACATTTCATTAAAGATATCAAGAAGAATGAGTTTCTAATTGAGTGGGAAATTCTCAAGTGTTTCGCAGTCAATGCCGTTGAGAGCGGGAGAGGAGTTCGTTTTTCTAGTATCTAGCGCGGAATTGAATTCTGTGAATTTAAAGGGTTCACTGAAAAAATCGTTCAGTTTACATTCTGGCATCAAGGTAGGATTTGAAGGAACTCTCGCAGGAGCTATCTTCTCAAGAGCTTCTTCTAGTTTTTCTGCACTGTCCTGTTGTATGGTGGGGGCTTTTAATTTAACCCATTTGTTTTTTAGTACTTTCATGGTGTTCCATACGTGAGATTTGTTGGTATTAGAATTAATTGATTTGGCAAATTTCTTTACGCTTTCTTATTTTTTATTTTAAGTGTTCTTTTAACAATGGCAGCTTGCTTTTTGTACTCTATGTAGTCATCGAGTTTTTTCGAGTAGTCCCATTTTTTAAAAGCAGCTTTCCGGTGTCGAACTTTATCGCAGTCGGCATCCCACTATATAACTGGATTGCTGTGCTTGTAGTAAGGTCGAGTTTTTTCTGGAGGCAGAGGGAGTATTTTGTTTAATAATTGATGTAATAATATCTAAAAAAATTTTATATTTCTGAGAAGGAGTCGCGTCTGAAAATTCGGTTTCGTAAAACTTGGACAATTTCTCAGTAAGACTTTCCAAAACTCTTATCCAGTTTGTGCGAGTGGATTTTATTGATTTTTTGATGTATAGATTTTTCGTAATGGAGAGAGTAGAGAGAACGGGAAAGTGATCAGATCCGTGACTTTCGTCAACTACAGTAGTAAATAAGTTTCCGGTTAGATTGGTGATGGATATTACGAGGTCAATGTTAGTCATGATACCTAAGCTAGGGTTAATTCGAGAGAATGTAGAGGTGTTATAAATAAAAAGACCTTTCTTGTCTATCGAGTTTAGAAGGCGTCTACCGTTGGCGTCGTCAGAGTTGCAGTTCCAGGATCGATGATGTGCGTTGAAGTCCCCTAGTAAAATGCAGTGATGGTTATCTTCAACATTGTTGACTAAATCTTCCCATTCTTGTTGATTCATATTGTTCTTTGGTGGTCTGTAGCAGGCGATAATGTATACTTGCGGTGAGACGATTTTTATTTTTATGCCACAAATTTCCAGGTTGCCAGTTAAAGAATGGAGATTGGTTAGTTCCACTGTTTCAATATTGTTTTTGACGGCTATTAGAATACCCCCTCCATTAGATTGCTCTCGTTTCTTTCTTAGAATTTTATAACCAGGTATTCTGAATCCAATATCTGTCCTATAGTTAGTAGCTAGCCAGGTTTCGACACACACAAAAACATCAATCGTTGTGAATAATTCAATCGTCGACAACGCACAGTTAGGGTATGGGTATATACTATAGACATATATGTTTGCGCCTAAAAAATAAACGTCTTTTTTAGCTCGTTAATGTGGCGTTTTGGCACCTTGATGCGAACAGGTATACAAGAGATTTAAAAATGTATTGTGGCGAGAAATAACAACATCAGTCTTGAGAATCTTGCTTTCATTTGAGAATTCTTTCTAAGTTGATATATTTGGTCGATAAGTGTTGTTATTTCTTTGTAATTATTTGATTTTTTAATAGCGTTTTGATACCCTGTGGAACTGCTAAAGCTAGTTTTAAGAAATTCTATAAATTGATCGTAAGTGAACGTAAACTTGTTTGAGGGATTTTGGAAGATATTGAGAGATGGTTCTAAAATTTCTGCGATAGAGACTGAATAGTTCTGAGCTATTGTATCGTTGTCATTTAGCTTAGACTCTTGTTTAACCCGTTTTCTTCTGTGTCTTAGTTTGGAATTGCTGGATTGCGGAGTATTATCGTTTGGAGTGAGAAATGTGTGATTTTTATCAATATTGTCGTTGTCAGTTTCCTTAATCTGCGTAAGCATCCATGAAGAGTCTTCACTTGTGCTCGTTTGGTTATGCTTGGAGCTATAGGCAAGAAATTTAAGTTAAAAGTTTGTTTCTGTGTTGGTTGATCTATAGTGGCTTCAGTGGATTTATTCAGAAGTTCTGTTTGTGTGAGTTTATTAGCAATAAATTCAAGTGCTACAGCATTTGGACAGGATTTAGGGATATGCCCACTTTGTTTACAAACAAAGCAGGAAGCAGAGTCCGTAGACAAGTATGTCCAGTATGTCGTATTATCATAAGTGATTTGTAATGTTTCTGGTAACAAATGCTCGTCCTCTTCTTTTATGTGAAATTGTCCTCGGAATGACAGTATGTGCGATCTTCCGGGCTTGCTGGAGCTTGCTCGAATTTCATTTATGTGTGATAGTATGTTGATACCTTTTTGTTTGAGAGCTTTAATGATTATACTGTTAGGAATGATCGGTTGCACATTTGAAATGACTACTCTTTTATTGTTGTTAATCATGGATCTGATTGTTATAGCTTTGTCTTTCATTCTGACTATTTTATTTTTTAGTAAGTCTACATGTTTTTTATCGCTTAAATATACGCAAACTCTTGCACCTGAGATTTTCAATATGTATTGACGTTGTTGATGTCCAGTAAGTTCTCTAAGCCGTCGAGATAATCGTCGATTGTTAATCCTTCAATGAAGTCTATGATGATGGCATTTTCTTTTTTTTTGAGCAACGCTGAGTGCAGTGACGTTGGAGTAGGTTTTCTGAGTGTGACTTGGAGAAGAGTTTTCTTGTTGGATGGTGAGAGACGGGCCTCCGCTAACGGAAGTCATGTTGTGGTTCGGTGCTGTACCGTTGCAGGGGCACTGCAATTTTTTCACAAAGCTGTGGTCGAGTGATCTGTCACTGAATAGAACTATTGTAAATCTGATTATAATCACTTTACACTGAGGTGTGCGGAATTTCGGAGTAGAAGTAAACACGTCTGCTTGCTTCGAACGTTCGACACGGAATCATGACAAGTAATTATATCGCATAATTTGATATAAAGAAATAATAAAATATCGAGATTTATTACATGTAATTTAGATTTTTGAACAAACCGTAGGTTGAAGCAAATGAAAAATAGGTTCTGAGTAACTAAAAACAGGATAAAGGGGATTATCCGAAATATTTCAACGCAAAAGTAGTGCAAGAAGCGAGGATTACTCACAAAGAGCACGTTTTCTGTAAATTACGTAGGGGATTAAAAGTATATATATAAGGAAAAGTTTAAGACAACATAAGGAAAGTCACGTTTAATACGAAGAATCATACTTTCACTAGACGATACAACCTGGTCGAGATTAAGCACGACAGCAGTCTACACCTCGTGTTTGTTCAGAGTAAACATAGGCGAAGACGCTACGTGTGAACGCGCATTTCGTCACAATCAATTGCCAAACCATTTTGTGGATTTCACTTTTATTTTGAGTTAATAGTTATACTTGAGTTAATTATTCTAATCCAGCTATAATTAAATCAATATTTCAATAATATAATTGTCTTTTTTTATTGGGTTATTTAGTTATTTGAAATTGAAGATGCAGATTTCTAGTTTTGCAAGTAAGAACATGAATGAATAAATTTAACTGAAGGTTCTTTAAAAATTTATTAAAATAATTCTTTATTTAAGGATTTAAAATAGTTTTTATTAAATTATTAAAGGATTTTTTATTGGTTGAAATAGTCATTTGTTTTATGTCATGTACCTTTTCCTTCGGTCTGCCTGAAATAAACGACTGATTCTTTGTTCTGCTTGAATAAGTAACTACTGTTTACAAACCTGAGAAGTCTGCTTTTTAGCGACTTTACCTAAGATCTGCTTGCAATCAGCGGTTACTTTATTGAATCTGCGACTTTGCTTGAAAGAAGCGACTCTCTTTTTGGACCTGCTTGCAGAAGTGGTCATTAACTCCTCACAAAGTAGCACGTATGAACAAAGTGAACTGCTCCAAGAAGGGAAAATCATTGAAAAAGAAAAGATGGGGAAAAAAGTGCTTCTGCAGAAACTGCTGCGCGAAAAAAATTATTAAATCAAAGATTGGAAGAAATAGACTCACAAACACAAATAAGCTATTTGAAGAATCCGACCAGATTGAAATTCAATGCGAGAATAAGAGGCTTCAAAATGTGGATTTTCACTATAAATTAAAGAAAAAATAGAAAAAATTTGAATATCTATTAGACTTTTCTTCGAAGGAAATTCTTCAAGTAAAGAACAAGCTAACAATTTCATAAACTCGTAAATATTAAGGGGACCAAACACTTTTGAAACCTGAAATAAAAAATGATTTTTATAAAATAATTGTTAAAATAATTTTAACTGAAACTCTTTTTAGCTAAAAGTATATATAAAAACCTAATAATTAAAATTTTTTGCCTATATTGACCATGATATACGCCTATATCAAAACATACAGTGTACGATGACTTTGAGCACTGTCCATAAGATTCCAGGTGAACATATGGATGAAATGGGTTATAATTTTTTTACACATTCTGTATAGTATTAGTTTTTGCATGGACAAAGGATATTTAATTTGGAACCCTTTAATTTTTTTTTTTTTGTATCAATAATATTAATATTTCACTTATTTTTTAATAGATTTGTATCATTTACGTTGTTAACAAATTTTCATATCGTTAAAATCAAATCCCTTTGTTCATACTGAAACTAGTACTATACAAAGTGCGTACAAAAATGTTCAGCTTATTTGATCCTTGCGTTTATCTGAAATCGTACGGACAGCCAGCTGAAATTGATAAAACCAATTAGGGAGAAAATCAACGATTACGTTCGAATTTATAAAACATCACATATACAATTACAATACTCATAGTATCCTTTGGGACTTTTTCTTCTCCATTCCTAACAATTAGATAAACATCTCCTGCAGTGTGTACGTCTATTTGAATTTGATGACCAAACTCATAGCCGCTTGAATAAGCTCAAATGAAAGAACACATATATTAGAAATTTCAATAAATATTAAATAAAATGTAGATTATATATTATTAATTACTCATCTTTTTCTCATCACAATTTGAAAGCAGTTTGTTCTCCTATGTTTTCATAACCTCCCCAGCCATCCGTTTGAAATAGGTCTTTTATGGGGGATTTGCTGTCATCAAATAATTTTAAAAAATTGATATTTTGCAATTGCAGTAAATTAAATTAATGATTACAGTACTTACTTATACCCTTTACGGGCTGCTGCTACATATCACTCCTATTGGATTCCTTCTCCTGCTCTTCTTTTCGTGGCCCAGGCCTCTTTTGTGCTGACCAGTGTTTTTCTTTCTGCATAAAAGAATCATCGCTGGTAATGCTAGTCCTATTTCCTGTGATATTTCCTCCATTCATACCAAAACTAGTGCTTTTAAGAGTATGTCAAAAAATGTTCAGTGCTTTTCGGAGTTTCATTTTTCATTAGGGTACGTTAGGATTAAATAGGCCAACAAAATTCTCAAATAAAGATAAAGTTGTGTTACGTATATATACAAAATTTCAAATCAATCCAATTTATCTGTGTGAAATTAAAAGTAATTATTTTTTCGAGTTTTGAAGGTGGTGTGTCCCTTTAAAAATAAACATTATTCTTGTATATAATTAATTCAACCTATAAATTGTGTTGATGACTTATTTAGCCTTTGAACACTTTCACCTCAAATCCAAATGAAATTTTAACCCGACCCATAATCCTTGCCATATATATATATATGTATACTAGTGGGGCTTCGCCCCCCCCCCCTACTCGCTTCGCTCGCCAACCCCCCATTTCTGAATGAAAATTTGTATGTTTGATTTTTATTAACGTTAAACTACAGCGTTATTATGAATCTTTACTTCATTTTATTTAAATAGTCGTGAGTTACATCGTAAACTCTTGTTAGCTTTTAATTAAATACGCATTATTTTATTAAGACATGTAACATACACAACATAAAAACAAGAAATAGTACATAACAGCTATACAAATAATCATTTATTAATTTAATACGTTAATCGTATTATTGTAGGACATGATACAATAATACTTAATTTACTTGTAATTTTAATGATTATTTGTACACTTTTACATGGTAAACTAAGACTTCCATGGTTATATAGCTGCAGGCGATGATCTACGATTTTTTTAGATTATTGTATAAAAATTGTAATTGATAAAAATAAATAAGTAATTATTCTTTTATTTTTGTCATAATTAAGAACAAAATTCATTTCTGTTAATAACCATAATTTTATATAATTGGATCATGTCATGAAATTATATGAAATTATTGGTAATTCTTATATGATAAAATAAAAAAAAACGAAAGAAAAAATCAACGCGCCTTCGAAAGTACCTCTTGGGTGGTGTGGAAAACTGTCATTTTAAACGTAACAGTTTTATGAGAAAATTTTTGTTTAATATTTTCAATTTGAGAGTTAAGGTGCTGATACGTATATAATTTGAGTAGATGAGAAGAAGAAACTGACGTTTCTGAGATGACAACAATGAAAATATGGAAATCAAAGAAAGGAAAAGAATAAAAATTATACGTTACTACAGTTATAAAACAGAAATAGATCTACTTAATTATTATCGTGAATACATATTATTATATTTACCATTCACAAATGAAAAATCTGAAATTGAAATAGCTAATTAAAGATAATTATTTAGAAAATGCATTAAAAGATGTGGAAAATAAAAAGTGTATTCATGAAGAAAATTACGATATTGTTTTAAAATAATAATTTTGGAAAATGTAGATATTCTTGAACAAACAGAAAAATACAAAACAAAAAAAGAAAAATATGTCCAACAAATTATGTTACTTAACATAATAACTAAAGAAGAAGTTTTATAAACTTGAAAAAAATTCTTAAAAACTTCTAGAAAATAGAAAACTCGCATAAGTAGCTTTTTTGTGTACTATAAAATAATTTAGTTTTCAAAATCCTGCAACTTTCCTATTGTAGTAATTATGTAAAATAGTGAGAGGTAAGGGCACTCACTAAGAAAGAACGGGAGAGAAGGAGAGAGAGATGCCATTTACGTTTATTTACATATCATTAGATATTAGTATGAAAGGTAAATGTCAACTATTAATAAGTCTTTTTAGGCATCTATATATCCCTTACCCCTCTAAATCTGACTCTCTGCCCATTTAATGAATTAGTAAACCTTCCACCACTTAGCGACAGAAGAATTGGAAAAATGTTACTCCCGTAATACACTATAATTCTTTCTGTCGTGTTATTATATTGAAGTATTGAATAGAGCCCGTTTAACAGCTATTCAATGCAACTGCAGAGTAGTAGTGTGTCGTTGGCTCGGCATGTCGAAGAATTTCGCTATTTTGCCTTTTGTGGCGTCATAAATGTTCAACGTTTTAACCTTAATGTTAAATGCTCCATATGAATTTTTTTTTTTGCTGCGTGATTTAAAGCCATTCTATGTGCTTGTTCATATGCAAGCGATATTCTTTTGTATGTGTTATTGTTTTATTTTCGGGCGGTACATACCAATATTTTTCCCATGCGCATGTGGGTTTTCGATCGAAGTGTAACTCCCCCGTTATAAAGTTTGTTGTTTCGTGGTCAGTTTCATTTGTTATGTTTTGGATGATTTTGACATAGCGTGATCATTCTTTGTCTTGATCTCGTACAAACTTTCGAAAGAATCTGCCTAATGCTCTACAATATTAGTTTACGGATGTCGAATGGATGAGTACATGATTTTAACGTTTTCGCTTTCTAACGCTTTAACAAATTCTTCGCTTGCGAATTACGCCCCGTGAATGCATAAAATCGCCTTTGGTTTCCCGTAGGCCGGCATATAATCTTCGATTATTTTGTTAACACCGCGTTGGTCGTTGCTCTGCGTAGGGGATTAAATGCTTTATACTTGCTAATAACAGCTATTATTGTTAAATGTACATTACTTCTTTCGCAGATGTTGGCAATGGTTTATAGAAGTCTATAAACAAAAGTTCGCTGAGTTTTCGCGTTAAGATACATTGTGCTAGCTCTCTATAGCTTTTAGTTACAGATTTCGTGCGTTGACAATTGCTTCATGATTTCGTGCGTTGACAATTGCTTCATGATTTCGTGCATTGACAATTGTCACATGATTGTGACTGCTTGTGAAGAAGTGTTCGTTTAATATTTTCTTTAGTTTCCTCCCCAATATGTGACCATAGGCCTCGTGTGTTTCGTTTACAAAATTTTCAAGTATTCTTGTCGGTATAACAATCTTGGATCTCGTTGCTGCTTTTTTGTAGAGTACGCTGTTAATTAGTTCATATCGCTTACAACTTGTTTCATCCTTATTTTCTAATTTACAAATAAAAATAAGTTTAAGAATAAAAGTTTATGAAACAGATGAAATATTGCATTTATTTCAAATCCCGTGGCGGTTTGAAGTTTTTTTATTGTACATATTTTATCCGGGTCTGATTGTATTCCTTTTGCAAAAATAAAGTTCCCGAAAAATTATATTGCTTCATAGAAAAATTTTGTTTTCTTAAAATTTAAACGTAAGTTATATCCCATCAAACGGCTGTATAGTACTCAAATGCTTGGGGAAATTTCATGATTTAATTAAAGGATCATCTACGAATAGTACGAGAAAAGCATAAAAATTCCACGTGGCTGCCGCAAACCCTTGAATTGACGCGTCTCGACTAGTTTCTATTCCGAACTGTATGTTGTTAAATTCATAGACATGGTTGTCGATTTTAAAAGCTATATATTTTCGCGTATTCTCCGCGAGTTCAATTTGCTAGTAGCTGGCCATAATATCAGATAAACTCATTGTTAGCTAATCTCTACATATTTGCGAGACTTTGCCAATACCGAGAAGTCCTTATCGATCAATATTTTTTTCTCATGATTTGTGTGGGATTTATTTTTAGCAAGAGAAAATATATTCATTGTGTCTATGAGCATTTTTAATGATTTTATTGTACCAAATCCGATGATACATGGTTTTATCAAGTTTGGAATTACTAAAAATATTAGTTTATGCGAGAGATAGAGCAGTTTATGCAGATGATAGAATTCTTCCGACATCGCCGTTATCTCGCTTCCCGCGTCCACGAGTGCTTTTACGTTTACATTTTCGATTGATATTTTAATTTCTGGCCAATATTGCACTTCTACTTCGCGACTGTTTGAATTAATATCGTGCGGTGGTTCCGATCGAGGGTCTTGTTCTGTATCGTATATACGTTAAATTGTTTCAGCTTTTGCTAGGAATTATTATTGTTGCTTTCTGGCTTATTATTTTGATTCTGATTTAGATTTTTGCTGGCATTGGGGGATGGATTTGATCAGGATTATTAATAAGTGTTTTGGTATTTTGATTTTTTCCAGCTGTTGCATTGTTTCTTCGATTTATCAAATCGTCATCGTCAAATTCAGCGAAAGTTTACAAGAACTCGTTTATCGTTTGGATTTTAATCCCTATCACGGTCCGTCGAATCTCCCGAACGAAATGTGCCACATTTGTCCGAAGGTTTACAAGCATCAATGGAAAAAACACACTTCACTCATACGTGATCAAAAGCCAAAATGTTACATAGCAGGACGTGACAGTGCCTAACTCAAATTTATTCTCTTTATATAGAGACAATACCGGTTTTACCGATATTACCCATTTCTGGGGTATTGTATTTAAAGACATTTTGTGTGTTATGGTAAATGAATTAGTTTTTGCCCGATTGTCATGTCGCTTGATGTTGCTTTTTTAATATTGTACGTGGATTTTGAGTTGTGTCATAGATTTCTAATGTTTTAGGGATGGTACTAAACGGGCGAGTTCCTATTTCCATCTCATTATATACGATCACTCGGTAGTACGGCTCTTACATTACTCGTACGATCGTGGAACGTGTATCGAGGTAAATCGGAACAATCGGGCATCAGGATAAGACCGTGCTGTTACCTTGCACGTATTTGGTGACATAATTATGGAATATATGTATCAGTCTTTACACGGAAGAAGAGCATAGTTTTTTTCATTTTTTATATATTAAGTTTGTTGGTCGTAAACGTAAACAAACTCCAATTATCATGAAACAAATTTAAAAAACAAATTACATTAAACATACCCTACTATAGTCTTCATAACGGCTTCAAGGGCAGTTCGGCCATACTTATTGTCAATATTAAATTGCGAGAGATCGCGTGTTTCTGTAGCTCGACGGTCACCGTGAGTCAATGCTCCAAGGCTCTCTAATCGTTTTGCAACTACTGAAGCAAACCGACGTTCCCCAGCTAAATCCGAAATCAAGAATATATATTCAGGAGCATTAACTTGATTTGACCGATGTGTTCTTCCAAACTGCTGGATGGCTCGATCTGCACTCCAAGGAAGCTCAAGGGTTATATGAACACGCCTCATTTGATTTCGCGCACGTCGGTCACTCTGTAAAGATATACCGCTACTTGCTGCTTCAGAAATTATTGCAACTGTTTTTTCTCCATCCATAAATCTAAAATAAAAGAAAGTATTTATTTTATGGCTTTTTATCAATTACAATATATTAATATTTTAATAAAGTTAAAATCATGACGTATGAAATACATCATAATATCAAATGATCTGTATTGATCATCATCTGATTTGTATCAAACATAGCGGCCGAGAGTACGGGTGTCACTCAATCAGCCTAGAAATAAATTGTTTGTTTGTTATAATAAGTCAAGTGGTATTATTGCATGTCTCTAATATGTGAAAATATATAAAGTTTATATACCACGCGAGTTGCTTTGAGATAATAGATAATGTAAAAACTATGAAAACCTCGATAATAAAGCCCAAGAATATTAATTGTAGAAGATTGAATGATATGACCACTGTACTTTATAGTTATAAAAATCCGAAACCCGACCGGCAACTGGTAATTTTGAGAGTAAATAACCAAATTTACAAAAACATTCGAGAAAACCGAAGTTTTTATAGATCTCAATGCTGCAGACTCTTTGATCATATTAGTCTAAAAGCCTGTTTCAATTGTGGTAGATATGGTCTTAAAGGAACAAAGTGCTGGAATGATGTAGTTTGTCTAAAACGTTCTGAAACCATAACACAAGCGTGTGTAAAAAAAAACTATAAATGCCCAAATTCTTTACATAGTAATAACAATTATAGAACCAAATATAATGCAGGACATGTAGCAATTGATAGCCATGAATACAAAGTGCTTAAATCGATAATAAGGATGATGCTACGAAATACAATAATTGTCCTGCTACATAGCATGAAATCAAGAAGGGTAGACAAGAAGCAACATAAGTGAAAAATGAATTACCTTGACTTTATCGAAATAAGCAAAAGTGAAATTGATTTTAGTAAAGTCTAAACCATAATAATAGTAAAAATTTAATATTATAATTTAAAGTTATTGAAGAATTTAGTCATCACAACGGTTAAATTAAGAAGTATTTATCCTGTATTTAAATGTAAATTAGAGACTGTCATTGAACGTTTAGCCAGATAATAGTATGCACGGAGACATGGAAAGCATCCATAGCACTTTAACTAGGTGGCTATAATAGTACATTATGCAACAAAAGACTAAAGTCAGACGGTAGTTTCGAGGGCGGGTTAATTGCCCGGGCGAAGCGAGAGCAGTAATTACCTGAAGGAATAATTGACTTTAGTCCCGTCTTGCATATAGAACTTTATTCATGACTTGACTGTGTGTGTTGATGTGAGAGTGGTGATAAATAACGGAAACAGTGAAAAAGGTGAATAGGTTTGTTGAATAAAGAGAAAAGTTGCAGTTATATTTAAACCATATATTTATACAATATTTATTGAATAATTTATAATAAATAGCAACAATTTATTTCGGTACAGAATTAGCAATAACAGTTTCGGATATTACGTTACAATGCAATGCTAATAACTCATTAAAAATTACATCAAAATAATTATTATTAAAATATTTGTCGAAATTATTTGATATTGTATTTTTAATACTGTTACTGTACTAACATAAGATTTAGTTTGAGGAAGTAGAATATTATCTGTAAATTTTTGGCATCTATTATCAATAACACTGAGACACTGTAGCTGCGATTTTTTTATTTGCCTGAATGAAGTTGTAAAGTTCAGTAAAATACAATTGAAGGAGATCTTGTCAAATTCAGTTGATATGTTCCGCATTTAATCACTACAATAACTGTTAATTTTAGCCAAATCTAGTTTAAACGTATGTCATGCCTCAGTTGACAAACTTATGCCAAAAAATGTTTGATCAATTATTTTTATAATTTATCTAATATTACTATTTCTTTGAGAAGTAAGACTAACAATAATAATTTTTTATGCATGATGTGTTAAAAGGATATACTCTTGAATATAGTAACTATTGTCAAGCGTCTTCTCGGGAATTATAGGATGCCATCTCAATACATTTCTCTTTTGTATCCCTTGTATGTTAAACGCGTGTTTTTCATACATGAACAGAACTTGAAGTATTACTGTGAAAATACTGTGCACAACTAATGATTGTTACTTAAGATTACAGTAGATAAAATGCTTAAATGACGTGAGGTACAAACCTTTATATATGATGTGGACGTATTAGAGAGAGAGAGAGAGAGAGAGAGAGAGAGAGAGAGAGAGAGAGAGAGAGAGAGAGAGAGAGCGCGAGAGGGAGAGAGAGACAGAGAGAGAGAGGGAGAGAGAGAGAGAGAGAGAGAGAGAGAGAGAGGAGAGAAAAACTCTTGTATGAATAACAACAACTTTTCGACTAAGGTAGAGAATTCATGGCCATTACAGAAAGTACTGTAACCTAATAGCTCATTAAGGGGGTCAAACACCTTTCAGACCTAAAATAAAAAATGATTTTTATAAAATAATTGTTAAAATAGTTTTAACTGGATTTTTTTGTAACTCAAAGTGTATATAAAATGGTAATAATTAACATTTCTGTATCTACATTGACCATGGTATACTGTCATATCATACATGCAATGAAACATGACTTTAAGCATTGTCCGTAAGATTCCAAGTGAGCCCATGGATGAAATAGGCTAATATATTTTACACATTCTGTATAGTACTAGTTTCCGCATGAACGAAGAACTAAAATTATATTTGGAACACTTTAAGTATTTTTTTGTATCAATTATATAAACATTTGACTTATTTTTTAATAATATTGTAATATTTGCATTAAAAAAATGTTATTAATTAAATCAAAAAACCTTTGTTTATGCTGAAACTAGTACTACATAATGTATCCACTAAAATTTTTGCCCATTGATCCATACGTTCACCTGTAATCTTACGGACAGTCAGCTAAAATTGAAAGAACTAATTAGTGAGAAATTCAACAATTAAGTTTGAGTTTATAAACCATGACATGAAAAATTCTAAGACTCATATTATCTACTGGGACTATTTTTTTCCGTTTCAGCCAACTAAACAAACTTCTCCTGGCGTTTGAACGTCTATTTGAAATTGATGACCAAGCCCATAACCGCTTGAATAAACCGAAAAAAACAATAAATATTACATTAAATTCAATTATTCATGGGATGACTAATCTTTTTCTTGTCACAATCTGAAAGCACTGTTCTTCTTTACCTTCACAAGATTCACTGTCATCTTGTCGGAACGGTCCTAGTATCTTGAATTTTCTGTCAATAAAAAAATATTAAAAATTAGTTTTGAGCGCATACAAGATTACATACATTATACAATTTTGAATACTCATCTTATCCATTAGAATTATTTTTACTTTATTACAGCCACCTGAATGAACACATGCTGCAGTTTATATAACCTTTTTTGAATTTTATGACTAAGGTCGTAGATGCTTGAATGAGCTGAAATAGCAAATGCATATTTAGAAATTTTAATAAATATTAGATAAAATCTGGGTTATATTTTTGTGATTACCAATATTTTTTTTATCATTAGATTTAGAACCGCGCGCGCTGTGCGCTCTAACCTAGAAGACGTTCAGACTTCCTGGTTTAGACTCATGCGCACTACATAAGCCAATCACATAACGTCTATCTTGGCTTCACAATATCCGGCCATGACTTTTTTATATAGGGACAATTTGAAAGCAACGTTCTACTTCGCACGCATGACCTTTGCTGCCATGAATTAATGTTGGATAAGATAACCATTCCAGCAAGGAGTCATGATGCAATGATAGAGATTATGAAGACGAAAAAGAACGCTGCTTTAAATCGCGATGAAAAAACATGAGTAATCACAAATATTATAAACTACATTTTATGTAATATTTATTGAAATTTCTAATACGAGTATAAACGTTTCTTATTTCAGCTCATTCACGCGGGTATGAGATTGGTCACGAAATTCTATAAAGCATATACAAACTGCAATATATCTTTATGTAATTGGCTAGAATAAAGCAAAAAATCGCTGCGAATTCTTTGGTATGCAGCTTCATTCAAGATTACGTACTGCTTTAATATCTAAAATGTTTTTATTGTACTTCAAATATATACCTATAAAAATTTTGTACTTTTTCGTTTGACAGATGCAGTCTGCTAGTATTTGTATTTAGCTGGTGCTTTTAGAACATACTTTTCATCTTGCTTTTCAAGAGGCCACTATAGTTTTAATATTTATCCTTTGATATTAATAATTATTTTAAGAAAAGTTCAACGAATAGATTTCGAGTTATAATGGTAAACATTACTAAAAATCATAACTAAAAATTTTTTTTTCACAAATCGGTAAAAAAAGCAAAAACAGAAAAAAATGAAACTAGCCTAGGCATAGATTAAAATGCATTAAATAAAATCTTTATCTAACCGATGTAATTTTCAGTTATGCAGAGTATACAGGGTCAGAAAAAATTTTTTAAGCTTAATATCTTGCAAACTAACTGGTTCATAAACAGTCCCAAGAAGGAAATCAATGTGCTATATAATGCTAACTAAATCTAAATTTTAACTTGATAATTAACTTTTTACTCCAGATATTACGTTTGGTAAAAAAACGATTTTTTCAGTTACTGATGTTTTTCTACTGATCTGCGTGGTGTATAATTCTAAAAATATTTAATAATCATGTTTTTTAGGATGATTCGACGTTTAGTTTTTCAGTTAAAATGCTTTCAAAAAATTATACATTATGGTGTATAGTAAAAAAAAACGACAAACGATAATATAAATTATTCGCGGTAAGAAGATAGGTAATTTTGTTCCCTTTCAGGTACATATCAAGCAATTTACTTTTATCAACTTTTCGAATAACTTTATCGGAAAAATCTGAAATCCCAAGACTAAATAATTGAACTTAATTTAATATTTGATGAAACTTCTAATTTGTGTATTTTTTTGTTTCATAAAAGCTAATATAAGTATGGCCGCCCCCAGGCGCGCACCAATAAAAATTATCTCGACGATGACGTCGACGCCATCGCGAAATATGCGCTCTTTCGTCATATTGGAACTTTGATCCGCGTTCCTGATTCGCTCAAGCTGAATCTGCCTTTTTGTCCAACATGATACACCCCGATCCCACACAACCATACCCCACATTCCCTAGTCCCACACATCCCTACCCCACGCATGCTATCCTGCACACCCCAAATCTGTTATAAATGTATTAACCTTACTTTTTGCGCTACCCAGAAACAACGACGTGGACGTAGTAAGGATTGTTTCCTTTGGGGTGCTTGATTAAAGTGAGTCCCCTTGCCTCTCACTGTTCGGGGTGCTTGATTAAAGTGAATCCCCTTGCCTTTCACTATTAGGGGTGCTTGATTAAAGTGAGTCCCCTCGCCTCTCACTGTTCGGGGTGCTTGATTAAAGTGAGTCCCCTCGCCTGTCACTAATGTAAATAGATTTGTATTTAACCTCGAAGCAAGTGCTCGAAATTACGACCATTTGCTTCAAGGCACACAGTCAAACGCCTTTGAAAATGGCGAACGGTGTTTTGCAAAGTTTGTCTCGGAATGGCAGCGCATGCTCGACGAATCCTGTCCTGCATATCTGCTCTTGTAGTGGGTTGTTGCTCAAAAACAGCATTTTTCAAATACCCCCATAAATAAAAATCTGGTGATGTAAGATCGGGTGAGCAAGCAGACTAGTTAACCGGACCTCCTCGACCAATCCATCTGTTACCATAGTGCTCATTTAAAAAAGTCCTTACAATTTGCGCGAAATGTGGTGGTGCGCCGTCCTGCTGGAGCCACATTCTTCAACGCGTTTCTAAATCAATATCTTCCATCAATCCAGGTAGTTCATCTCTTATTAGCGTCAAATAAGTATGTTGATTTACATTTTCTTCAAAAAAATAAGGGCCAATCAAATATCTCAATCGAAATGCTCAAACTGTAACTCTTGAACCAAAGTAATATGATACGCGTGATGTTGAAGCACATTCATAATTCTTAAAAAAGTATTTCTTGGAATACCAATTTCCCTTTCGACTCGATGAGCGCTAATGTGTGGGCCAAGATGAATTATTGCAAGGATAGTTACAACGCGATTATCATTTTCGGCATACTCATGGCGCCTGCGTTGGCGAACCATGTGTCCACCACGAGCTCTTTGAGTTAAACGTCTGATAGCTCTATCACCAGGGTGTCGTCTATTGGGATAGCGTTCAGCATAAAGTCTTGCCGCACCACCATAATTATTTTAGCTTTCACCTAAAACCAAAATCATATCAACGATCTCGTTGGGCGGATAGTCAGCCATTTCTGAGCCAGCTATTAATTACTATTAAATTTAAATAGTAAAAAGGTATCAAAAATATTAATAATTATAAGGCTCACCCCTATACGGTCGCGCCTAAAAAGGAAAAACGTTTGAAAATTACGGTAACTTTATTTAGCTAACTGTAATAGCATTAATACTTCGTTAAATTACAACAATCGTGAAAACATTAAAGGTATTCAGTTCATTTTTATCGGGGTGTAACAGTTTAGCATGTGAGGGCATGAAGTGTATGGGGTTAGGATGTGCGAGTTTGAGTTTTGTTTACTAGGATGTGTAACTTTTGGATTTGGGGTGTGTAGGTTCCGCTATTAAGCCTAAGATCAATTTTAACCAGCTAAGCCTGTGGCTCATGGAAAAACTGATTTTAAACGGACTTTTCGGAGTTTGACCTTAAAATGACCTTGAAAAAAACTTCTCAATATGATTTTGAACGTAAAATTTCCCGGTCTTCCGAATCCAGGGTCAAAACTAGGTGTTCCTATATGAAAAAACCACTTTGACCTTGAAATAACCTTGAAGGTCAAGTTCAAGGTCAACGACGTTAGCGCCATTGTGTGACCCCCTCTGTCCCCTCCAACTTTTGTCTAAACCGTTTTTCTCTATCTGGCTTAGGTTCCAAGAAATCCGGGTGCGACGATTAAAATGGGTCACCCTGTATATATATATATATATATATATGTATATATACTAGGAGGGGTTCTTCCCTGCTCGCTCCGCTCGCTAACCCCCCACTTTAACTTTTAATTTTAAAATGACAAATAACATAAAGAGGTATATACATCTATATATATACATATATATATATATATATATATATATATATATATACTAGGGGGGTAACCCCCTGCTCGCTCCGCTCACCAACCCCCACGTTAATTTTTGAATGAATATTCATAAAAAATTATAGTATTTTATTTATTTCTGCACTGTTTAATATACAATTTGCAACATTATTTGTTATTATTTAACAGACCATGCGAAACTTTATTTTTATTAAAAAATATTACAATCTGAGGAAAGGTCTTGTAAAGATTTTAGTTCACCTGAACCAGATAGTTTTATCAATAATAATGATGAAATATCTTCAGAAGATGTGATGAATAGTGCTAATATTTATAAATGTATGTTCAATAAATTAAATAAAGAGCAACATTCTATTTTTACAGAAATTATGAGTAATGAATCTAAAATGTTTTTTATTGATGGTCCTGGAGGTTCGGGAAAAACTTTTTTATATAAAACAATGATACATTATTATATTTCGCAAAATAAGAAAGTTTTATCAATGGCTTGGACTGGTATTGCTTCTATTCTATTACCTAAAGGAATGACAAGGCATAGGACTTTTAGATTACCTTTAGATCTTAGTAGTATAGAAAGTGCATTCTTAGAATTAGAATCAGATAAAAAAAAATTAAGAGAAGTCGATTTAATAATTTGGGATGAAGCATCCATGATTCCTAAAAAAGCTTTAGAAATAATAGACCGCACATTACAAGATGTTTGTTATAATAATTTACCGTTTGGAGGAAAATTAATAGTTTTGGGTGGTGATTTTAGGCAAATTCTTCCAGTAATAAAACATGGTTACAGAAATTCAATAGTTGAAGAAACAATTAAATATTCTAAATTATGGATACTTTTCAAAATATTGAAACTTAAAAAAAATATTCGATCTAATGATATTTCATTTTCATCATTATTATTAGATTTAGGAGAAGGTAAACTTAATCCATTTGAGATTCCTACAAATTGGAAGACTAACAATGTTTGTGATCAAATTTATAGTAATATAAATCGAAACATTTCGATTAATAGCGTTATCTTAGCTCCTCATAATGAGGATATTAAAATAATTAACGATAAAGTTTTAAAATTGTTATATGGAGATTCAAAAACATATTACAGTGTAGATTTTGCAACACATAAGGGTGTAGATCAAACTGATGAAAATATACATCTTAATTATCCAATTGAAATGTTAAATGATATTAGAGAGGGTCTCCCACCACACAAATTAAATTTAAAAATTAATGCAATAGTAATGTTAATTCGAAATTTAAGTATCACAGACGGTCTATGTAATGGTACACGTTTAAAAATAACAAAATTATACGAGTATAACATCGAGGCAGAAATCATTACAGGAGAAAATATTGGTAGCAAAGTTTTTATTCCACGAATAACACTTACTACTAACGAGTCTTCTTCATTTCCATTTATTCTTCATAGAAAACAATTTCCAATCACATTAGCTTTTGCTATAACGATTAACAAATCACAAGGTCAAAGTTTTGATTCTTTAGGGATTTTCCTTAGAAGACCATTATTTTCTCACGGTCAGTTGTACGTAGCTTTATCGAGATGCAAAAATCCTGATAAGATATTTATTCAAAGTGAATTAACAGATTCATCAAACATTGAAAATATTGTATGGCGTGAGATTTTCAAAGGTTAAGTCTATAATAGTCATTTCTTCTTATTTGTTTATTGACCAATTATTTCCCTTTTTAAATTTACTCTTTTTAACCACTATCAAATTTATTATATTTTAAATTTTTTGTAAAGACTTTAGATACACAATACAAAAACAGAAAACAGGCAAACAAATAATCATTTAATATGGTAAGTTAATTTCATATTATTATAGGACATGATGTAATAATATTTAATTAACTCGTGAAAATTATATGATTTTTTGTTCACTTTTATTTAAAAAAAGTTTAAAATTTATCCTGTTAAAAAATTATGTTTTTTAACAGGTTTATTATAAAAGTATATGAATACACAGTTGTTTTTAAATAAATTAATCATAATAAAGTTAATTAATACATTTAAAACTTTTTTTAAGTAAAAGTGTTTCTATTGGATGGAGGATGGTATGAGGTGGAGTCTTAGGGGAGGAGGTGGTATCTAAGACTCCCGTGGTTATATGGCTCTACGCGATGATTCCACGGCTTTTTTTAATTTATTGTGTATAAATTTTATTTGTAAAAATGGATGATTATTAAATTTCCTAATGCATATTAACTTTAGATCAAAATCCATTTTTGACAATAACCATAATTTTATATAATTTTATCGTGTCATAAAATTATATGAAATTATTGGTGATTTTTATACAATAAAATAACAAAAGCAAGACAAAAATCAACGCGCTTGAAGCACATTGTATAACTTTAATACAATGTACTTCTGACAGTACCTTTAGGATGGTGTGGAAAACTGTCATTCTTAAATTTAAGTACTAAGTAGTATGCATTACCCAGAACTCCTCGATTTAAATCAAGCAAACTTTTTTAATATATAAGGCATAAAATATCACACATCAGAGATTTTAATTATTTTTCTTTATGAAGAGAGTATAGAAAGAGTGTGGAGAGAGTATAGAGGGAATGTGGAGGAAGTGTGGAGGGGTATATAGAGAGAGTGTGGAGGGGCATGTGGAGGGAGTGTGGAGGGGCATGTGGAGGGAGTTTGGAGGGAGTGTGGAGGGGCATGTGGAGGGAGTGTGGAGGGAGTGTGGAGGGACATGTGGAGGGGCACGTGGAGGGAGTGTGGAGGGACATGTGGAGGGACATGTGGAGGGGTATGTGGAGGGGCATGCGGAGGGAGTGTGGAGGGAAGTGGAGGGAGGTGGAGGGAGGTGGAGGGAGGTGGAGGGAGTGTGGAGGGGGGTGGAGGGGGTGGAGGGGATGTGGAGGGGCCAATCATAAAAAAATAACGTAAATTTTGAAATGATTTTACGATATTTTGTGGAGGGAATGTGGAGGGAGTGTGGAGGGGATGTGGAGGGGCATGTGGAGGGAAAGTGGAGGGGGGTGGAGGGGGTGGAGGGAATTTTGAGGCTCAAAATAACGTAAATTTTGAAACGATTTAACGATATTTTGTGGAGGGGGGTGGAGGGAGTGTGGAGGGGTTTTTTAAAAAAAATCACGCTTACAACTATATAATATAGGAAGATATATATATATATATATATATACTGGGTGTCCCATTTTAAAACCACCACACAAAAATCTCCCAACCAAAGCATTTTAGAGAAAAATTTTTTAAATAAAAGTTTCCAAGTTTCAAGGGGGACACACAACGATGACCTTGACCTTGATTTCGACCTTGACCTTAATAGATATTTTAAGGTCAAATTGATTTTTCGAAATGGAAACCCACATTTTTTATACCGGCAATGGAAAGAGCGGGAAATTCTACGTCTGACTATGATCTTGACCTCAACCCTGACCTTGACCTTCAGGGTCAATATCAGGTCAAAACGATCTTTTGAAATGGAAACCCTTATTTTATTGGTCACACGACACTCCCAAAGTGGAGTAAATTTTTGCCTTCCAGTAAATGACATCCACTTCAGACATTCGCTGCGAGATTAAAAATCTTAATAGTTACAGTAGTGAGCGGCAAAGGGATTCACGTTAATCTAGCATCTCGAAGGTAAGAAGCAAGGGGACTCACGATAATTCAGCATGCCAATGGAAATAGAACTTACTACGTCTACGTTGTTATCTCTGGATGGTGCAAAAAGTATGGCGCTAACATAGCATGGAAGCTTTCTGGAAGCTTCCTGCAAGATCCGTATTCTCACAGGGAAGCTTCCAGGAAGCTTCCTTGCTATGCAGTGTAAGCCCTTTTATTCAACCTTAAAGGTGAATGGGTAGAAATTGTTAAATATCATTTGATACTTAGAATTTTTTGCACTATCGGAATAGGAAATGAAACTACAGATTAGCATAAAAAAATCCATTTCACCTCGTATTGACCCTGAAGGTCAAGGTCAGGGTTGAGGTCAAGATCATAGTCGGACGTAGAATTTTCCGCTCTTCCAATTTCCGCTATAAAAAATGTGGGTTTCCATTAAAAAAAAATCAATTTGACCTTAAAATAACGATGAAGGTCAAGGTCCAAGTCAAGGTCAAGGTCATCGTTGTGTATCCCCCTTGAAACTTGACAACTTTTGTTTAAAAAATTTTTCTCTAAAATGCTTTGGTTATGAGATTTTTGGTTGGTGGTTTTAAAATGGGACACGCTGTATATACATATATATATATATATATATATATATATATATATATATATATATATATATATATATATATATATATATATATGTACAGGGTGTCCCATTTTAATTTACCACCCCCTAAAACTGGTTAATAATTTGCTCTGAAAAAAAAATGTTTCAAATAAAATTTGTTGGGTTCGAAGGGGGCATCTTTTGGCTATTTTAGCTGCGGCCTTGAACATGACCTTCAAGGTCATTTGAAAGTCAAGACCAAATTTTCATATGAAATGTGCATATTTTTATGGCTGATTCGGATTCTACTAAAAAAGAGAAACACTTTTTGTTGGAATCACTTTTTGAAAAAATCCCAAATTTTTGTTGTAAACGGCTTTAAAAAAGTTGAAAAAATCACTAGATATCTCTTATTGCCCCACCCTTTAAAAGAAGTTAAAAATTTTACATTTTATCCGAGGAATTAGAAACGTACACAATTTTACAAATTTAAGTCCAAGTATGACCTTAGCCATGAACTTGTCCTTAACCAACAAGGTCATTCGAAGCTCAGTCAATTTATTTAACGGTAATCCTCGATTTTTATTCCGGCAATTGAAGCTTGGCTATGACCTTGACCTCGAACCTTAAATTCATTTTAAGAAAGAACCATCACTTTAATGGAAAATACTCTCTTTTTCAAAGAAATGAAATTACCAAAAAATTTATCAACAGAACCAAAGTTCATTAGAACGCTAATCTGATTCATTTTTTATCACATGGGGGAAGTTTGCAATCTTCGGGGTATGTTTGACATTCTCTGGGGCAAGTTTTACGTCATCTGCGGAAAATTTGACATCATTTGTGGCAAGTTTACGGTCTCAACTGGGACAAGTTTGACATCATCTGGGGCAAGTTTGAGCAGTAAGGGGCATGTTTTCAACTTAGAATCAAAATCAAGCTTAGTTTTTTTAATGAAAATTGTACATATTTTAAATCATATTCAGATTCTCTGATAAAGTAAAATTGCACATATTTTAAATCATATTCAGATTCTCTGATAAAGTACGCATCTTTTTAAGAAATATTTTTCTCGTAAATGCTTTATTTTTCGCTAAAAGACATTTTTTTGCTTCGTTATCGTTCTATTGGTAAAGCTTGTAAATTCTTACAGCTCCTCAAAGCTTCTCATCATTAGGTTTTCATTGACTTTCTGAATTTCAGAGCAGAAAAATACTTATAATAAACTATTTCTAGTAAGATTAAATATTCCCTAAAAAATCTACCTACAACAGATAATGGCTGACTACACGCCAGTAGAGATAGTCAACATGATCAAGATTCTGGGAGAATGTCAAGACAATTACAAGGCTGCAGCGAGGCTGTACGCTGAAAGGTATCCGGATGCTCGTCATCCTAGTAGGAGGAATATTAAACTTCTAACGATAAGAGCTCAAGGAGGTAACTTAAGAAGGAAGAGGCGACGGACGGGCCCAAGAGAGCATATTGCGCTTGGGGTTCGTGCTGTAATTGCCGAGGATCCTCATATTTCGACGCGACAAATTCAGCGAATGCATGGAGTACCCAGATCAACAGTTTCCCGTGTATTGCGTCATTTTAGATTTCATCCATATCACTTGCACCTTACACATGCCATTGAGCCTGGTGATCCTGCCAGGCGACTTAGATTCTGTCAATGGGCGGAAACACGAATGCGCATAGATCCATTTTTCTTTGATCGGACTCTCTTTACAGACGAGGCAAAGTTCGACAATATGGGAGGAGTTAATCTTCATAACGCGCATTATTATGCAGAAGAAAATCCACATTGGCAGCGAGATCACCGTACACAAAGACGGTAGTCAATTAATGTTTGGGCGGGCATAGTTGGGGAATACGTTGTGGGTCCAATTTTTTATGACCGTAATTTAAACGGCGAGCTTTATTTAGATATTCTCGAGAAGCAAATTCCACCTCTTCTAGAAAACATTCCACTAGAAATAAAGCCAGACATGTGGTTCCAGCAAGATGGTGCTCCCGCTCATCGTAGACTACTTGTCAGGAGATTTCTGAACGCGACATACCCAAATAGTTGGATTGGAATTGGTAGTCCAATCTGTGAATTCCCTGCGCGATCGCCAGATTTGACCCCATTGGACTTCTTTCTGTGGGGGGCCGTGAAGCAGAGAGTTTACGCGGAAGCCCCGACGACGGCACAAAATATGATGGAGAGAATTGTTGCAGCATTCCGGGCGTTCACCCCACAAACATTAATAGATGTCCAAAGAAGTTTTCGGCAGAGAATACAAATGTGCATTTAACAAAATGGGCAATTGATAGAGCACTTGAGACTTTGAAATTTCCGTGACTAGCTGAACGAAGGGGTCTTGCCTTGGCTGGACGTGAAGGTCTTGCCTTAAGTGGTTGGACGGGGTCTTGCCTTAAGTGGCTGGACGGGGTCTTGCCTTAAGTGGCTGGACGTGAAGGTCTTGCTTTAAGTGATCCAAAGGATTCCTCTGTCTTTGTTTGAAGCTAGTAACATTCATCTAAAATAGCTTATTTCTAGGACAAATTCTCTTTTCAG
Organism: Muscidifurax raptorellus; assembly: GCA_020010945.3. Classification (NCBI taxonomy): domain Eukaryota; kingdom Metazoa; phylum Arthropoda; class Insecta; order Hymenoptera; family Pteromalidae; genus Muscidifurax; species Muscidifurax raptorellus. The sequence goes on from JAHUUD020000033.1 coordinate 382,969, forward strand.
TTAATGGGAGAGCTACCTATTGATGATCAAAAAATGGTTAAGACAAAAAGTGTTACTTTTTTAGTAGAACCCGAATCTGTGATTCAAATGACCTTGAAGGTCATGTTCAAGGTCACAGCTGGAATAGCCAAAAGATGCCCCCCTTCTAACCCAACAAATTTTATTTGAAACATTTTTTTCTCAAAGCAAATTATTAACCAGTTTTAGGGGGTGGTAAATTAAAATGGGACACCCTGTATATATATATATATATATATATATATATATATATATATATATATATATATATATATATATATATATATATATGTATCTCAGTTTCAGCTCACTAGCTGTGATACTTTTTTAATGAGAGCAAAAACAAGATTTTTATTTATTACTTGTTTTACGATTACTAGTGTTTTACAACTTTGATGCCAAGATCTCTATGAGAGAATAGGTAGTACATGTGTACCCATGATAGCCAGGATGACATTTCACCAGTGCGACATTTCGCCAGGAGACATTTCGTCAGGAATGACATTTCGCTAGGAGACATTTCGTCAGGACGACATTTTACCAGTGTGACATCGCTCCTGGCGAAATGTCTCCTGGCGAAATGTCGTACTGGCGAAATTTTATCCTGGCGAAATGTCGCCTGGTGAAGTGTCTTTAGCTGAACTGTCTGGATACGACTTTCTAATCTAATCTAATCTGATCTTGGAAGTGACTACGCCGGCCCTTGCTCGGGGACGTGGCGGTCTAGCACACAGAAATCCATTGTGCTATGCCTCCTACCTGTTTTCTTCTCCCGCAAGAGTCTCTATCCACTAGCCTCGGCCAGTGGAACCACCCCACGGCCAGTCTAAGCCTGTCTCAACTCAGGCTGCTTATCTGGGAGATCCATTCTGCCTGGCGGAGAGCCTCTGCCTGCAAGCCTGTCTGTCTTCTCATTTCCCACGATGCCAGAGTGGCCCGGTATCCAGAGCAGTTTTACTCTATTTCTGGCCGCCAGGTTCGTTAAAGCCTGCTTACACCTCCACACCTCCCTCGACACCGTACTGACGCTGCTCAATGCGAGCAGCGCTGCTTTGCTGTCCGAGCAGATGGTGATCGAACTGTGACATTCCCCCTCCTCTGACATCGCCCTTGCGCATTCCGTTATAGCCCTGATCTCCGCCTGGAAAACCGTCGCATGTTGATTCAAGGAGCACAATATTTCTCGTGCGCTACCTTTCTCCCACGCACCCGCTCCCACTCCGTCCGTGGTTTTAGACCCATCTGTAAACCAGACCCTCCCCCTCTCTGTCAAGGCATGCGCGCCCCCCGACCATTTACTCCTGTCTGATATGATCACCTGATTGCTGTATTGCGAACTGGATGCGCTCTGTCATCCTTCCGTCATCCTATCGCAGCCCACATCGGCGATAGCGGGGAGAATTTCAGCCGCGAGCCCTCTTTCAGTTGAGGTGTCACGATTCTCCCATCCCATCAGCCTGGAGGAGGCCCTAAAGGCGCACGCCCTTGCCACTCTGTCGAGAGGGGGAAAGTCCAGCAATACTTTGAGGGCCGCCGTCAGTGTAGTCCGCATTGCTCCCGTCATTCCACCCATGACCAGTCTTTGTACCTTTTCTAGGGCCCTGATGCGTGTCTTGAGTACACACATGTGCCCCCAGACAATTACCCCATGCATTAACCTCGGCTTTACGATGGATTCGTAGATCCATCTTACCTTGTCTGGCCCCAATCCGCAGGTCCTGCCGAACGCGCTTCTGCAAACCATGAAAGTGGAGACCGCTTTTTCACATTTTCACTTGATGTGTTTGCCCCAGTTCAATTTGGGGTCTAACACCACTCCTAGGTATTTCATGTCACTTGCCGGTTTCTGGCTGACCCCGTTGAGTTTTAGGCCCTCAACTGGCCGCGTCTTATACCTTTTAGTAAAAAGCATGATGCTAACCTTATCCGGGTTAACACCCAGCTCCACCTCTCTACACCATTTTTCGACGATCCCTAGGGCGTACTACATTATCCCTGCTAGTACGTCCTCGTCGTCTCCTCTTGCCATCAGGACTATGTCATCGGCATAAGCCTGTGCATAGATTCCTGCTTCATTTATTCTTCTAATGAGGCCATCCACTACCAGACACCAAAGCATGGGGGACAGCACTCCGACCTGTGGGCATCCCCTTCTTACCTCGCCTAACCGCGAGGTTGTTCCCCATTCCGCGGTCACTCTTCTCGTGTTAAGCATGTTCCAGACCTAGTTGTAGTCGGTCTCCGGTACTTCATGCCTTCGCATTCCCTGTGCTATAGCCTCCCTGGTGGTGTGGTTGAATGCTCCTTCCACATCCAGAAAGGCTGCTAATACCATACCTCTGTTCTCCATTCCTTTCTCAATGAACCCCACCGCTTCTGCTAATGCAGTATCAACCGACTTGCCCGCCTGATAGGCGTGCTGTCTGTCGTGCAGCGCGGCATCCAAAAGAGGTTTTTCCTTAATATATCTGTCGACAAGCCTTTCCATCGTTTTAAGCAAGAATGAGGTCAGTCTGATCGGTCGATAATCCTTCGTTCCGGTGTGTTGTGCCATCCTTGGTTTTGGGAGAAACACCACTTTCGCCAGACGCCGTCTACAGGGTACGTACCCCATCGCCAGGCATGCTCTGTACAGCTTCTCCAGTACCGATAATAATACCCCCTTGCCTTGTTATAGTAAGGCTGGAAATATTCCATCCGGTCTCGCCGATTTGTAAGGTTCGAACGAGTCTATTGCCTATTCGATCCTTCTCTTGTCCGTGATGTTTCTGGTCAAACGCCAGTCCTTTCCGTTTGCCCAGTACCGGCAGTTATCCTCACTGATCTCCTCCCGGAAGTCCGGAAAGTGGGCCTCTAGTAGACCTCTCAGCGCCTCGTTTTCATCCTCCGCCCATCTGGTACTTGGGGTTTTGTAGGATTCTGCACAGTATGGCAGTGTCCTTTTGGCTCTCCATCCCGCTGCATTCTCCCCTCCTCCCCTCGTCCTTGGCCGACAAGATCCCCTCTTTATATTCCATCTGTGCGGCCTTATAATTTTCTCGGTCCTGCGCGTTTTTAGTGCGCTTGGCCCTATTCCATAGTTTTCTTACCTTTTTTCTCATCTTGTCTAAAGAAGGATTCCACCATGGAGCCCCCTTTCTTGCTCGTGCTTTTTTTAGCTCGCAGTTGCTCTCATACGAGCTTATTACTATGTCTGTGAGGATCTCGCAGCAATGCTCGATCTCCTCCGCCGAGCCATATGCTCTGGGTAAAAGCCGAATCTCTGCCTCTAGTTCCTCCCTATAACCATTCCAGTTTGCCTTTTTTGGGGCCCTTCTTTCCGATTCCATTGTGCGTTGACCTCCGATCTAGAAGGTTATTTGGTTGTCGTCTGACAAAGAGACTTCTTCCGACACCTTCCATCTTTCTATTCATCCGCTATTCCTTTCGTCGCCAGAGTCAGATCAATGACCTCTTCCCTGACAGCGTTCTGGAACGTGGGCTTGTCTCCTCTGTTCTGCAGCTCTAGGTTTGTGGACGCCAAAAACTCCAACAGCCTCTCTCCTCTAGAGTTAATGTCGGAGCTTCCCGACCCCACAGAAAGGCCTGGAGTCCAGGGCTTTCACTGCCTTGACTCCCGACCTCTCCATGAGGACCCTCACCATCGTTTCCTTAGCCTTGCCCTCGGCGCCTGTCTTCACCGTTTTTATCCCGGTGATTGTCCAGGCGTCCGCCTTCAGCGTGGGGTTCTGCCGCGCAAGCCTCCTCACCACGATCTCCTGCGCGTGAACGCCGGGGACGTAGATCAGAGCCCTGATCAGCCTTTGTAGGTCACCCATCTCAATGACCTTGAGCTGGTAGCCCTCCCCATCCCTCCAGCCTCCGATATTGGCTTTTGGCCAAGCCTTGTCGGCGTCGCTCCTGCAGTGCATGATCTGCGCCCCCCTCAGAAACCAACTATCCAGGAAACCTGGAAGATAGGCCCCGTCGGGAGTCGTATCGATCACTCCCTCCAAGAACTTCCCCACCTCCTTTCCTTTGTCCTCGGAGAACTTGCCCTCCGGGTAGTCCGCCGGCACCACGGCCACCTTCAGATTAGTGGCCACAGCCCTGCTGTAACTCAGAGGGGGCTCTCTTGCCATCCTCTTTTTTACCTCTCTCGGGGTCGAGCTCTCGGAGGGAGGTCTCTTCAAGAGTTCGGCGCCGTTGGCGCCCCCTCTCTCAGAGCCCTCGCCTTCTTGATCTGCGCCCCCCATCGATTTTTCCTATTTTTGTGCCGGTTTCTTTTGTCTTGTACCTCGCTCGGTGTCTGGACGGTATTGACCGCTGGAATTGTTCCCGCAGTCGCCCGAACCTCTTCCGAGCTGGGTAGACCATTATGGACGCTTGCACGTTTTTGCAAGCCGCGTGTTTCGCCGTCCGCGCGCGAAAACATTGCCATGGTACTATGCCGTCATATTGACGGCACACGTGAAACGTATATTAAAATCTTTTTGTTATAAGCAAGCTTAAAGTGTTTATTTTTAGACAAGAAGGCAAATAACTTGTCTAGCATGCAAAAAAATACATTTTTTTAACACATGCACGAAAAAGGCCCTTTTCGTGCATGAAAAACGAATGGAAAATAGAGTTTTTTTAAGTAGCTTGAGGAAAAATACTGTTTCTCCCACTACTCAACAATTTATTAGTATATTGTGCAACTAGAGAGGAGAATTGGCTTTTTCTAGCGAGGGTGATATCTGAGCACGAGTGCGAGTCGGGGGCGCCCAAGACGGATACGAGTGCTCAAAATATCACCCAAGTTTGAAAAAGCCACCCCCCTCCCTTGTTGCACACCGTACTTTTTATGATAAGTGCCTGAATAGGCCACATTTCATGTATGTGTGTTTCTTCCCAAGGGAAAAGAGTACATTACGTGCCTAGGGAGGAAAAAACTTGGACAGCCTATATCTCTTGTAAATTTCTATCCGAGCCAAAGGCGAGAGTAGCAAACACGAGATATGGGCTCTCCAATTTTCCTCCCGTGGCGCGTATACTATTTTTCTTCACACTTATATGGAAAATGCCCTTTTCTCTTCAGGCGCCCGGGAGGAACATTGTACTTTCCGTGCAAGTGTGGAGAAAAATGTTTTCCTCCCGCTGCTAAGAAATACTCGATTTTCTATTCTTTTTACATGCATGGAAAGTGACCCTTTTCATGCACGTGTCATGAAAACATTTTTCATACATTTTGAAAAAATGTTAAATAATTGTTATTGATTGAACTGATATACATTGCAAAAACCCGTATAACAATAACATACAAATATTTGTATATACAAATACAACGTATAACAAACGGGAAACAATTCCCGTTTGTTATACGTGCACAAAAAAGGTCCTATTCATACCCTAGAAAAAGCTACGGTGTGTAATAAGGGAGGAGTGGCTTTTTCAGACTCGGGTGATATTTTGAGCACTCGTGTCCATCTCGGGCGCCTAGATAAACTCTATTCAAAATTATTTTTAGAACTGTTTTTTGAGATGTTTGGAGTTTGAATCACGTACTTTTTGAGGTTCTTTCACGAAATGAAAATTTTGATATTGATAAGTTCAAGATCCCCTTGCCGACCAAAAAAGCGAGAAAATGATCTTAAAAAATCAGCTGGTTTACCCAAATTTTTCTGAAATTTACGATATTTTACCGAAAGTGATCTGATTTCTTTGTAAAAATCCGAATATCAAAATGTAAAACTATAAAACCAACGTAAAATTCAAAACTAACCGCGGTGTGGGCCGCGATCGAAAAGCATGATTATGCGCCGAATCACTTAAACAGATGGAACGATGAATACGGAACAGCTGGACTTTCCTACCTTATGTCGTCGTTTCGTAGTATTAGTTATATACTTGTATCAAATGTTTGTTTTCTTCTTGAAAGATTTTTATGGCGGAAATTTACGCTTATAATTTCTTTATTATTCACCTTTAATTTAATTAGACAACAATTGATATATTTTTTATTTTTTCAGAATTTGGATCGCCACCATATTATATTGGAAACTACGTGTATATTAAATTTACCGTTTTTATCGGCTTATTGATTTTAGTACTATTTTGTGCTTCAAGAGGTGCGTTGCGGGTAAGGGTTCGCCGTCGAGGCCGAATACGCCGGAATACTCATCGACGATTTCCCGAATGTACTCGATTTCCTCCCCGTTGCAATTAGTTAAATGGGCGAGCTTTAGAATTGTATCTACCAGATCGCGCATGGCTTTCTCGTCGCTAAGTACCTGAGTATTTAAAGCGTGAATTTCGCGGTATTTTTCTTGAATCTTATCAGCGTCGAACATACGACGTAATGAGTCTAGCCAGCAGCCCTCTTAGCAGTGCCATCCCCATCGGCTTAATACAGCGGGTTTTCGGCAACAGTTTCGCACTCGAAGAGTCCGACTGTCGGGGTGACAATAACCACCTCTTCCTCACTTATGTTAATGCATTCCGCATAAACTCGTCCGTTTACATTCTCGGCCACAAAATTCCTCAACGAGAATTGTCGGGGTGCAAATGCGTTACGGTACCCATCCAGCTCCTAAATTTTTATTACTGAACCGCCCGCTAATTACCATCTTTACTCTCGGGGGAATCGCAACTCGTTCAACGGATTCAAAAGGTAAGACTCTGTCACCTAGATTCAGAGTTTTACTGGCCTCGTGGACGCACCCATTAAGTGCAGATTGCAGGCCTTCATGTTGTATGTCAGCTTGACCGAGAGTATAGGAGATGCTGGAAGTTACTCCTTGTAATTTTATGATTTTCCGCGTATCAATTGGGTAACCGGGGGCCAACTGGCCGATTTTTATGACCGAGATATTTGCACCCGAGTCGGCGCAAAATTTTCCTGATCTATTTCTTAATTGCGGGCAGCTTACGGATACGATAAGCGGTTGTCTACCAGCTGTAAGGAATTTAATACTCGCTGAGATTTGCTCTGACTTTTCCGATTCTTCTTCTTGATGCTCGGGGCTTGGAGAGTGCTGCGAGCGTCCTACAAGTTTAAATTTTGCCACTCCCGCGGTTCTTAATGTTCCCATTGTTATTATTCTCGTGGTCACCATTAAGTTTTTTACCGCGGCAGCCGTTGTTATTATTATTACGATTGTTACGACCGCTACCGTTGTTGTTTCGGTTATTCCCGCCGTTATTTTGGCCGTTGCTTTTGCCATTGCCGTTTTGTCCGTTATTATCATTATTCTGGTTATTGTAACCATTATGTGCCGTTCTGGATTTTCCAGTACGGCCAAGGCAGGCGATTAACTTCGACGCAGCGTGCCTCAGTATTACAAGGCAAGCTTTGAAGTTATGCCCTTTCATGTTGCATTACGTGCAACGCACCTCATTTGGTGCGGATTTTCCGGCACGTCGGATGGGTTTTCCGCGTCTGGGTCTGGAATCAGCTCGTTGCCTGGGACGGCTTCGTCGGCCACAACTCTACACTCTTATGCCAGTTGCTTGGTATTGACTGGGTAAGCTGTATATGCGTTGCTTGCGTATCTTGCACTCTGTTTACCCTCGAATTCAATATCCGTGATCTGTGCGGCTGTTAGATTTTTCGGGGCTTTGCTGCGTACTTGGTGGTCGAGCGGTGGACGAGAGCTAAACGAAAATTGTTTGAGTAATTCCTCCTTTACGCGATACCTTCTCGCTCTTCTGTCTGCACGCGACAGGTCCGGGGCGGAATCTATTATTGTTCTCAGACGGTTATATAGCTTTTCCACACGTATACTGTAGTCGGCTACCGACTCGCTTGGGCCTTGTCTGACCAGTCAAAGGTCGGCGTTGATTTGATCTGCGATACCAATATTCGCGAAGTGTAACGTCAAGTCATGCAGGAGCTTTTCTACCAACTTATACTTAGCAGTTCTCGCGCGGTAGCCCTCCGTGGCTTTGCCCCTAAGCCTGTTGGAGATATGCAGAAGCATGTACTTTTCTCGTTCTGGTCGTCACCCGACTCCGACTCGCCATCGCTCTCCGAGCTCGAGCTCAAGACAGAGCCCGAGTCCGAGCTCGTATCTGACCTTGGGTAGAACCGCTTTGACGATTTCTTTTTCCCGTGTGAGTTGCCGCTGCTCCTCGTGCCACGTGAGTGTGAATCGGAGTCTCGGCCTCCATTAAACTTCTGGGCGACCGGGGTCGAGGATCATCTGCGCGCTGTAGTATTCTTACCGCTGCGTTCAATTTTCGGAGTATTTTTCTTGCGACGCCCGCGGTTATTCCAATTACTGTCCGATAAGCTTATGAGCCCGCGCTCCATCGACGCGTCCATTACCTGCTCGATAATCATTTTTAACTGGTTTTCTACCGGCTCGCGCTTACCCCCAGACTCGCTTCCGGTAAACCGCTCCACGTGAACAACACGCTTCCCCTTCTTGGTCGGCAGCGGTTTTTCTACCGGGTTAGCACACTGTATCGGTGGTGGCCGTGCGCGGTTGTGCGCGTGTGCCGCGGTGGCAGCCAACTGGCTAAGCATCCACGGGGTTTTCTCCCTTCAGTATGCTATTGGGCTTAAGAAGCCCTTACTGGGCTGCGCACACGATCGGCGACTGCCGGCGGACTACATACGCGCTTCTTGGCAGCTGGTAGGTGATACGTCTTCGTCGCACTAACGCGTTCGCGGCTTGCTGGGCTCCGTACAGTGAGTTCGGCACGTACTGCGATACGTCCACGAGCTTTGCCATGAGTCGCTAATTTTTGTCTACGAGCGCTTGATTTCCATTTTCCCCGGCTCCGATATTTTCCCACACTATATTTTTTGTACCGTGTAGATTGTATACACCTGCGCAACACTTCTTATCGATCTCGTAACGCTCTTTTATGGATAGCGGTACACCTGTCGAATCGCCCAGAGTTGCTTCACAACCCGTGTCCGTATTTAATCTGAGCTTCTGGAGCCTTGTCTCAATTCCGTATAACTTGGTTTGATCAGCCGATTGCTGGGCTGTGGGGGATAAGGCCTGCGCTTCCGCGTCCGAATCGTCTGAACTGCTTGACTGGCTCGGCGGTTTGTGATCCGGCACTTACGCAGGTGCGGGCCACTCGGCCGAATGCACGCCTACTGGTTGGCAAAGCACCATGTCCTCTTCTAGCCAAGCTCTAATTATACGTCGGACACACCTATCGGTTTTTAATCCATCGGTGTCTATCGCGACTTCGCTTAGCGAGCGTCTAAATTCTCTGCTCGTCCGCGGGCTCATTCTAAAAAATCATACGTATTCTTCCTGCTCCTTAAAGTCCTCCGGATCGCTCTCCGTATCCACGGCTTTTTTTTCCTTCGGGTTCCAATATTAAACGCAGATTTCCCGGCATCTACTATTCCGGGTGGAGCCATGATTACCGCGCCGCGCACTGATTCTACACACGCGGAAGATTATTGCAAAACCAAAACACCCTCGTAATAAATAATGATTAGAGCAGCGGCTCTAATCGCACACGCAAAAAACCAAACTGCGCACAAAATCAAGAGAAAAATGGGCAAAGGGACTCACAGATAGACGAGTACGATTAAAGCGGCAGCCCGCATGTTGTCTCCTGAAGCGACAACGGACGACTCGTTCCGGATGGCTCGTTCGAGCTCGTTGACGGCTGGTCCACGTCGACGGCTGTTGCTTGGAGGCAGTACGTCCCCCCAGATGGCTTCGAGGACCGAAGGTCGGCTTTGTGGGCTGAGATCAGCTTTGATGAGGGCCAGAGGTTAGCCGGCTGGCGATTTCACACGCCGTTCTTGCAGTTGAGGGCACGATTCCCCTCTGAACTAACAGCGTAAACTCTTGGTGTACCACAGGGCTCGGTGTTGGGACCTCTGCCTTTCAGTTTGTGCATAAACGATCTTCAGGATGTTTTGGCCAATTTCCAGGGGCCTGAGGGTTCACTATAAGACGATGTTAAGCACTTGCTTTATGCGGATGACCTCCAAACATATACTCAGGTAGCTAGAGACAATCTTGTGGAGGGTGTGGATCGTTTGTCGATGGTGGCGAGAGCTGTGTCGGCGTGGGCGATTGAGAATGTGCTCCGCCTTAACGTTAGCAAAACAAAAGCTGTGATATTTGCTTCGGAGTATAACATTAGTAAAATACAAAGTCTAGAGCTGCCCGGCATTGAGGTTGAAAGTGGCGTTTTCGATACGTTTGTTGACGTTGTGACTAACCTTCATGTTGTGATGGACTCGAGAATGACGTGGAAGCCGCAGGTTGATGCAGTTAGTCGTAAAATAAATAGGGCTTTGTATGGACTCAGATTTTCTAGATTCTTCGTAAGCGGTTAGCTAGTGCTCTTGCAATTTCTCATCTGGATTATTGCTCTCTTGTTTACATGGATATCTCAGGAGAGCTTGAGTCTCGACTTCAGAGGCTGCAGAATTCTTGTATAAGATATATCTGTGGTGTTAGGAAGGACGAGCATATTTCCCCATACAGAAAGAAATTGGGATGGATAACGGTTCGAGAGAGGAGAGAGTATTTTGCCGCGGTCATGCTGTACAAGGCTATAGTTATGAGGCAGCCTCCATATGTTGCTGCTCTTTTTAAGAGAAACCAGTCTAGGATCTCGAGCAGGGACCCCAAAGAACTCGTAGTCCCGAATTCGCGTACTGAGGCTGGGATGAAGTCTTTCAGTTCCCAGGGTGCACGACTTTGGAATTCGCTACCGCGCGAATTGAGAAGTCTTCCGTCGCTTAGTAGTTTTAGGACAGCAATACGACGCTACATGTACCGAGTTGACGATGAATAAAAGTTGCGCATTGTAAAGTTATATCGACGAAATGTATATTGACTACGATATGACTATGATATGTACAAAATGTTTTTGACTTGTGCAAAGTAAATTTGTATTCTATTATTCTATTATTCTATTCTATAACACTTTAGCTGCTTCTAGGTGTAACTGCAGTTTCGTAGCCAGCAGAGGTGCTCCTTAATATTTGAGCTCTGACTAAAGTCTAGAGCCTCGATAACCACTAGTGCACTTGTATTGCTGCACGTCGAAGCAATTGTCTTCTACCCAAATGTCGGCCTCTTAATGTGCCGCTAACAGAAAGAAAAAATTATGAAAAATTTTTTTCCTCTTAAAAAAACATTGCAGTACTTCTGCACTGCTCTGGAGAAGCTGCCGCAGAGCCCCACTATGCATGCCAAATGTGACGGATGGATGGGTGGCTTTCCCTGAGAGAGAGGAGGCAGAGAAGTAGGCGGGCAAGCGCGGTGATAGCTATTTATTCGATGATTAGGAGAGAGCTCTAATCTGTTCCGTGGTCACCGGAGATCTGCGCGCCCCGCCGTTGATGTGGCCGCTCGACGGCGAGCACTCGCGCGCTCAGAAGTGCATATGCTGCACCTCTGTAGCGTGCGAACTCTCGGCAACGGCTTTTCCCTGCCGACGATGCGCTAGCCGCATCACCAGCAGCAGTCATCGGAGATGCCACGAGAGAACCTGAGGCTCGTCCGTGATTCTGCACTTAATAAAATTGCTGAGCGTGACTTTCTGCCAAAGAAGAAACTGATAGACTTGGATAAAGATCACAAGAATATGGTGGCAGCACTGAAAGAGGTGAAGACAAGATACGGTACGAATATGGTAGCTGAACTCGATGAAAGCTTTCAAATTTATCATAATAATCATTGAGGTGGTAAGTTACCGGATTAGATTTTATAACTCGAGTTATTGTGAAAATTTCTGTAGACCAGTTTGGTGTATATCCTTATTCAAAAAGTTTTTTTGTATTACTTATTAGTACTTTATCTCCAATTTTAAATTTCGGTTTTTCCGCTGATGACTTTTCATTTGGAAATCGTCTCTTAACGTCTCTTTCATTTGCCTACGTAAAATTTTCAGGCTCGATTTCTATAATCCTATTTATTCTCGAATTGTAAGATTTTATCATATTAGCCACGATATAAATCCATTTATAGTTTCCTTGTTTGCTAAACTTATTACATTTTTAAGGTTCTATTAAAACGCTCGCTTATACTTGCATGGAGATTACTATATGAAGAGTATAGGTTTATCTTGTACTTCTTCATGAGTTTCTGAAAGTTTTAATTGTAAAACTCTTTTCCTTGGTCTGTTTGTAGATTCGACGGTGCTCTGCCTTGTTCTAATATCGATTCCATAGCTTCAGTAACATCATTGCCACTCTTTGACTTTACTGGGACAGTCCATGCATATTTTGAAAATATATCTATAACTTTGGTTCCATCTTTGACTACACCGACGACTATATGTCTATTTAATTCTTTAACCATGTATTATATACTAACGAAATTACGTCGAGATACATCATAAAGATATTGAAATTTTTTCTCCACTTCTAATTGAACTTTTTCAACTTGCTCCTTATATGCTTCTATAACTTCACTAATGCCAACATGTTTAGAAGATAAATAATCTTCTTCAGTCTGCAGGATAACTTTTAGTGAATCTAAGGTGATTGCATCGTTTGGATTAAGAGGATGTCCTATATTGCAAAATTGCTAATTTTTTAAGTTAAAATCGCCTTTCGATATGATATTGAAACCAACGACTGGAGGACCGCGACTCACTTGCGAGCCCTCAAGCTCTCTTCCGAACACATCGAGACTTATGTTACTACTCATATAATAAAAAATGTGTATATAATAATATATATGCCCAACTTTACGTAATTCCTCAATAATCGATTGGATTTCGTTAGTATGATTGTTATTTCCAGCAGTACGTTCCGCAATCAATAATCGGAGTCGCTCGACAAGCTTGTTTGGATCATCTCAGTAGACAAGATCTATAGAAGAATTTTTCTGAACTATTTTATATTTTGGCAATAGTGCTCCTCCGATTGTTTTATTTTTTTTACGAGGAGTGCTACGGAACATTGAAGCTAAAATATTTTTATATTTATTACTCCTTAATATGCATATGTATTAATCTTTACTATATTTTTCTTATGAGCATTGGTGCTTTCAGGATCATGCGATAATTTTCACAATCTGCTGAACTTCAAAGAAGCTCATCCGAATATTTTTGAAAAGTTATTCCATTAATCCATTTGTTTTAGGATAAGTTTTATTCCGAAAAATACAATTTCTTAATCGTCAATCATATAAACTCCATTAACTTTTATCTAGTAGTGACAAGAAATCTTGAGATGAATCACTTCTTTCACCCCCACTAGGAGTTGTTACCTTGTCGTGTGCTCTGAAAGGAGCCGGTGTGGGGGCTCGTCCGTGGGCCTATGCGACCGTCCGTCAAAACTTCCACCCGGCAGAAGAAACGTCGACCGGGAGCTCGTGAACGCAAGGCCTGGAACGCCCAAAAGGCGATAGAAGGTACAAGCGGGAACACCCCGGTCGAAAACAAAAATAATAGCAAGAAAAGATCGAAGACCGCAGCGGACACCCCCCCGGAGGGGCAGAAAGCCCCCAAGAAACCAAGGGAGAGGGAAGCTGTGGTACAGACGCTGTCACTGGCGCAGAGGACCAATCCCTTGACGATGGTCATCGTCGAAGAGGGATACCCTGAGGCGCTTATAACCTATGAAAAGTTTAAGCGCTTCAGGAACGCGATGAGGGAAGAGGTGGACAAAATCCCCTCCGAACTGCCGCTACCCCGCTTCGAGGAGTCCTTCTGCAAGGGTGGGGCCATTGTGATGGTGGCAACCGACCAGGGTGCCAGAATCTGGGCAGCATCCTGCATCCCTAAGCTGGGCATCTGGGAGGGAGCTAAAATCAAGGTGAGAGGGGTTGAGCTTCTGCAGAAGGTAGTTAGGACCGTGGTCTGGGTCCCTGGGAAACCAGAGGAGGCAGTAGCGATACTGGCGAGGCTGCAGAGGTACAACCCCACCCTAAAAACAGGGGCGTGAGGGATTCTGAACGCCGAGAAGAAATCGGGTGAGGAGGCCGAAGGCACCTTGCTGAGTCGTACTGGGCATCCCCGAAAGTGGAATTAAAACGCTTTCAGCGATGGACAACAAAGCCTACTACGACATCGGGAAGGTGAGCTTCAAATACTCCCTGACCGAGTCGCAGTAAGGAACATCAAGCGTTAGGGGAGCTGTTGCTGTCAATCATGGCTTCGACAGACATTCCAGTAACGCAGATTAACTTGCACTGCAGCAAGGACGCCTCGGCGGTATTAACCAGGCGTTTGGCAGCGGTGCACACAGCCATAGCACTAATACAAGAGCCTTGGTGTTACAGAGGAACGATCAGAGGGCTTGGAGGGGCAGGCAAGGTCATCAAGGGCCCAAGCAACGAAAGAACAAGGGCGTGCATCGTGACGAAGGGTCTGGAGACAACACTACTACTGGACCTATGCACAGCTGACCTTGCTGTTTTAGCCATGGAGGTAGCAAGAGGGGAGGGCAGGCAGCGGGTGATCATCGCCTCGGCATATCTCCCATTCGAAAAGGAATCACTAACAGAGGAAGTATCCAGGCTGGTGAAATACTGTGAAGAAAGGGGACTCCCCCTGGTAGTCGGATGTGACGCCAACGCACATCATCTGGTGTGGGGAAGCACAAACACTAACGACCGGCGGACGACTCTACTCGAGTACCTGACTACCACAAATCTGGAGATCATCAACAGAGTAAGGAGGAGAGAGGTAATTGACATCATACTCTGCTCAAGGCAGCTAGTGGGATATACTAGGGACTGGAGAGTGTCGGACGAACCCTCACTCTCCGACCATGCACAAATTTGTTTTATGATTACAGGGGAAACGTGACAACAGGAAACATGAATCAGGAATCCCAGGCGCACGAACTGGGTAGAATACAGGAAAGACCTAGAAGGGAAACTAAAAAGAGGGTTCCCAAAGGAGATCCACACGATAGGAAAGCTCAACACTGCGGCAGAATCGCTGCAGAGGGCCATCACCGAAGCATATGAAGCCCACTGCAAACTGGTGAGGGGCAGAGGCAGATATGAGGTACCGTGGTGGAATAACCGGCTGGAAAAACTGAAGAAAGCGACCAAAGCTCTACTCAAGAAAGCAGTTAGGAGCAACGATAACCAGAAATGGATAACCTGGAGAAGTAAACAGAAGGAATACCGCCACGCCGTAAGGAAAGCCCAGACTGAAAGCTGGAGAGAGTACTGCAATAGCGTGGAATCTGGTAAAGAAGCGGCTAGGCTTAACAAGATCCTAGCCCGCAATCCCGAAGCCTGGCTCGGAGCGGTTAAACTCCCAACTGGCAACTATACGGAATCGGACGAGGAGACGCTGGCGCACCTCATGAAGTCAACCTTCCCCGGCTTCATGATAGCGGGAGATATATGCGAGACGGCGGAGGACCAGGTGGAAGCCGGTGGCGAGAGTTCGCGCCACATCAGTGGCTGCAGGGAACTTGCTAATCTGATTGTCTCGCCGGCAAAACTGAGGTGGGCCATCAGCTCCTTTGATTCCTACAAATCACCGGGAGAGGATGGAATCCTCCCGATTCTGCTCAAAGAAGGAGTCGACATAATCATCGGACCTCTGGTACGACTTACAAGGGCCAGCACTGCAGCCGGATACACGCCAAAATGCTGGAGGACAGCTAAGGTGGTTTTCATCCCGAAAGCGGGCAAAGGAAGCTATAACACCGCTAAGGATTTCAGACCTATCTGTCTGACGTCATTCATGCTCAAAACTCTTGAGCGGCTGGTGGATAGGTATATAAAAGACTATATCTTGAAGAACAACTCATTGTGCAACGAACAACATGCATATAGAGAGGGAAGATCAACAGAATCAGTCCTGCACGTAGCTGTCTCGCTCATCGAAGAACAGATTGAAAGCGGAGGATACGCCGTGGGAGCCTTTCTCGATGCAGAAGGGGCTTTTAACAACACGACCACAGATAGTATCTGCAAAGCAGCCAAAGATAAGGGAATACCTGATTCGTTAATTAAGTGGATCACGAACATGCTAAGCAACCGAAAATTGACAGTTACAAGAGGTAACACCACCGTCAAAGGCTCTGTCAGCAACGGATGCCCACAAGGAGGGGTTCTTTCCCCAACTCTGTGGGGCATGGTGATAGATGGAGCACTAAGGATCCTGACCAACCTGGGAGTATCAGCAGTCGGCTACGCAAACGATATACTTATAATTACCAGAGGCAAAAATCTAAACACCCTACTGGACATCAGCGAGTCGACAATGAGGCACCTAAATAAATGGTGCGAGGATAAAGGCCTATCTATCAATCCCCGGAAAACGAAGGTTGTTGTCTTCACCAGAAAGTACAAGATAGGACCAGTACGAACGCTAATGATGCGAGGACAGGAAATTCAAATTAAGGAACAAGCAAAATACCTAGGCATAATTTTGGATAAAAAACTGTACTGGAAGCCTCAAATAGATCAACAGTACAAGAAATTCACATCAGCTTTCTGGATGTGTAGAAGAGCCATTGGGCAGAGTTGGGGATTGAGCTACAAAATAGTCCTATGGATATACAATTATATCCTGAAACCAAGACTGACCTACGCGGCTACAGTGTGGTGGAAAAGGACAGATCTGAAGACAGTACAAAAGAAACTCGAAACGCTCAGGGGGTGGATCCTAAGGGCAGCAACAGGGGCTATGAGAACCACCCCAACGGCAGCCCTGGGAGCCATCACTGACGTTGAGCCCTTTCACAGAACAATCCAGGCGGCAGCCTTTATAGCAGCACACCGTCTCAAAAATCACGGACTGTGGAGAGAAAAAGGGGAACACACATGTTACGGACGGCGAGTGGTCGAGGGTACTCTCCGGACACGGAGAAAGAATAGGCCAAGAGATGCTGCTCGAGGTTTATTCGAAGCTTGAGCTCCTCTCTTAGTCGTGGTCGCCGGTAGACTGCCCGCTGCACCGCTGTCGCGACTCGAGCAACGGTGAGCGGTCCCACGTTCAGAAGTGCATACGCTGCACTTCTGAGCGTGAGAAACGCAGGCGACGGCGTTCCCTGCTGACGATGCAGGAGCATCGTCGGCTGCCACCACCGGAGAAGCCTGGAGCTCCTCCGTTACACGCCCTTGGGCGCGCTGGCGACGTCCTCGGCGCCCTTAAAAAACAGGGTCGCCGGCGGAGCCATGCGTGCATTGCTCGAGTGTATGATGCGACGGGGCGCGCTGTTGCGCGCTCCGCACTTGAACGTGTGTGTGTGCTTAGATTTTGTCAATTTCCATAATTTTGTTTTGAATTTTCTGTTTACCTTTTTGACTTTTTTCTTCTTTTTACTTGGGATGCCAGTGCTTAAGCACAGCGCATTAGATGCGCATTGGATTCTTTCCGGTTGCTGACTTCCGTAATAGTCAGTTTCTTTTTTTTCTTTACTTCCCTTTTTGTTACTATGAAAATAAAAAATATCTTGACGAATGTATGAGTGTGAGTGTGTTTGTGTGAGTTGGCGCGGATGTTGTACTTGACAGCCGCCGCTGTCTTACATATTTATAGAGACAAAGCTCGAAACACAAACTTTCTCTTAAATCTAGGTATGGAAGAATATATGTATAAAAAGAAAAAATTATGTCGAGCCACGCACTTTCTTTTGCGTGCGGGCGTCGCGTATTTCTACGTTACCTGTTTATATATCTATGTGCGCAGACGCAACCAAAATTGCGTAGGCACTGAGCTTACATTTTTATACCGAGTGAACAAGAATATGCGGGTTATAATAGTCTTAACTATTATAACCTCTATTACATTATACATAGTTTTTTTTTCTTTTTTTTTTTAATTCTTAGTATACTGGAAATAGTTGAGAGATATTTTTGTTGTGAGCCATGCACATTCTTTTGCGTGCAGGCTTCATATATATGTTTATAGTGTTTCGTTATTATTTTAAGTTTGTATATATATCCCAATTTATACCATGAATTTGGGAAGAAAAATTCGACGGCTGGTGCTCGAAGCATTGCAGCACGCGCGTGTAATAATAACGTGTATATATCTGAATTAATAATAAGCGTAAAACTAAATGGTTTTTCCTGCCATTGAGGCAGCTTGGCTATCACGGCGCTAAAGTAATTATACGTGAAGTTGCTACATCGATACTTTGTAGCTCATTATTGCACGCACGAACCGTTTTTGTTTTAAAATATGAAAAATACAATGGGTTTCTACTTTTAATAAAAATAAAACGGAACTCCTGTATTTAATATTCATTCCTTTGGGTGTAGAGTTGCATCTATTTCCCTGCGCTTTGTTTACCTTCCCGGCCGCGAGATTGCTTCAGCGGACGCGTGCTGCTGGTGGAACGCAGCACACAAGGTAGGCCAAATTAAATTTGTTGTCTGCATGGAATGCGAGGAGCGCGCCTCTGTCCCTGGCCGAAGCGTGAGCACTTTATCCGCGGCCTTGAAGGGGGCAAGCCTAGGGCTTTAATGCACATTCGCAGCCTCTGCGGTTCTGTAGCTTGCTGACAGCTGAGCGAAGCTGCGCGCAGTCTCCAATTGCATGAGATTGCGCTGCTGGCGTGCGAGGTCGCGCATGGGTTGCTGCGCGCGATAGCGCATAAAGCACCACACTGCGATGACGCAGGTGAGAATGATGCTCAAAGAAGACCAGGATACCCAGCTTAGAATGCCGGTGTAACCGCTCAGGTCTTTGAGTTCGAATTCAGTTTTCCTTCTATTGGCGATGTCGCGAGCTCTCGCCGAGATTTCACACAAACTCTCGCCTGTCGAGGTCCGAGCCGTGCGCGTTATCGGCGCGGTGCTCCGTGCCGATAGCTATGGCTTGCATGAGCTCTGCCGCTGCGGCGGAAGACTCGTTCACATGAGCCCAAATCTTGGACATATTAAATTGCAAAGCGCCCAGAGATAACGTCTCTAACTGTTCCGTGATCGTATGCGACGCGATCAAGCGGGCGCTTGCTGTGTGCGCGGTGCATCCTTCGCGAAGCTCAAGGATCCCTGCGCCGCATATTTGTGTGGTAACGAGTTCTTCCTTAGCGCACTGGATATACAACTTTTCCTGCTCTTTGGCAGAGTATACCCATGTGTTTGCACGGTGTAGACGCAGCCAGAATGATTCGCGCAGCTTTTTCATACGGATAGCCACGCTATCGCTAATTTCGCGCACTGGTTCCGGGTTTACCGCAATCAGTGTGTCTTGAAGTTTGCGCAATTTATGCACTTCTCCTCCCGGAATCGGTAGATAAGTGCGATTCGAGGTGCTTACTGCGAAGTAAGAGTGAACTGGCCATACATACGCGGCCGTGAACGTGCTATTCAATATTTACTGCACCGTTGGTACAGGTGAGGCCTTGAAAAGGTTGAACATTTCGGCGTCTACCAGAGGTATTGCGATGTGGTAAATTAAGTGGCCGTTCGAGAATAGGATCGCTATTCTCGATATTTCCATTATCGAAATGGCGGAAAACTCGCCTGGTGATAGTGGGAATTTCGCGTGGGATAGCGATTCTTCGACCGATTTTGCTGCCTGGGCAATCGTATCCGGTGCTAGGGCTTTCGGGTGGATCAGGCCCTTGACAGCGAATAAAATTGCGGTATTGATCAGCTTGGTGTCGGCCTTGAACTGCAACAATGTTGTTTTGATGTTCATCTCGACGTCGAGGCTGTCAATATTGGCAAGGTTTTTGGCTGTATTATTTGCTACAACGGCGGCGAATGATTCGAGCTTGCGCATCCGCTCTTTCAAGTGAGATAGCTCGTGTTCGACTAACTCAGTCTGATTTGCCAATAGCGCAGCTGTTAAACGAGTATCCCTCGCGATGCCTTTTACTGCTGCCTGAATTTCGGCTTCGTCGGCTTCTGTCAGTGTGCCGTACAGCCATTTGTGCAGCGAGCCAATGAAGGGTAACACGGCACGGCGCTCACGAGGGCCCCGGTGCCCGCTACTACCAGTTTGGATTAACCTTATAACGCGTTCGGCTTGCGCGGCAGCGGATTCGGCTTCTTCGATCAGCCCGGTGGCATCGCAACGCGGATGGCAAGCTCGGGCGGCGGTTGAAACGCGATTGACTAATACTTTGCTTGCCTGGAAGAAGGCGTTTAGATCAATTTTTTCGATTAGTTTCCAGTTCGTACTGGACGTCGCGAGAGGCGCCATTTTTTCCGTGATCAGCCCTAGGTTTTGCTTCAATTGCTGAATGAATTGGCCTGGGTTGTGGACCTGAAGCACTTCCTCACTACCTAGCGCACACACTGCGCAAAGCCTGGAATTATAATGAGGAGGAGAGGTGAGTTATAGATTGCGATTCTCCGTCGCTAAAATGAGCAGCTGGCTATTAAGTGCTCGGATTGTTTTATATTTTGAGGTTAGGACGTTGTTTTTTCTTGCGCTACGCCCGGGGGCGCGCAAAAAAAACAGGGAAAAAAAACGTCCTAACTCGCATGGTCGGAATCCGAGGAGTCCGCGTTTCTTGCTAGCTCGCTCGGCCGTTCTATTTTGTTGACGTGCACGACTTTAGTAATTTCGTCGTTTTGCAACGTCACGTTGTTGGTTTCGCGATTGATCGCAATTATCTCGAAGGGCCCGCGGTATTCTTTGGAGTATTTACTTTTCTTGGGCTCGTTGACCAAGAAGACTATTTTGCCTTCCCGGAAATGCTTCGAGTTTAGTTTACGATCATAGTAATGTTTTGACCGATACTTGGATTGCACCAAGTTCATGGCCGCTGTCGTTTGCAGGGCCGTGAGATTGTTTGTCATCTCGGTTAAATAATTGTTATACGACATATCGTCGCTGATTTGGGGGAAGCTGGAAGGCGTCCTTGGCTTGAAGCCGAAGAGCAGTTCGTGCGGCGAGTATCGAGTACGCTCGTGCACAGTGCAGTTGTATGCGTGCTGGCATACGGCCGTCCATTCATCCCAAGTATCAGCTCGTTTAACATACTTCCGCAGGTATTCGGTCAGCGTATGGTGCATGCGCTCGATCGATCCGTTTCCCTGCGGGTGATATGCCGTAGTGCAAAACTTGTTTATTTTGAAGGTTCTGGCGAACTCTTCAAGGACTTTATTTTGGAAGTGGCTGCCCTGATCCGAGAGCAAAGCAGCCGGTGGTCCAAAAACGCAGATGATTTTTTCAGTGAGAATCCGCGCGACTTCGTCTGCATTCGCGTGCCTTGCCGGCGTTAGAATTATGTATTTTGTGAGCATATCCTGCGCCGACAAAATATATCTGTTCCCGTGTTTAGAACGTTCCAACGGCCCATAGAAATCTATGGCGATATGAGCAAACGGCATCGATGGCGTGTTGCTGATAAGCATGGGTAGCCGAGTTTTTATTCGGACCAGTTTATTGCTCTGGCACGTTGGGCAGCGAGCGACAAATTGCCTTACATCGGGGCGCATATTTCGCCAATAAAAATCATTGGCGATTTTGCTGTATGTTTTATTTTTGCCCCGATGCCCTCCCATTATTGCCTCGTGATACTCTTTAATGAGATTTAAGCGCTCAGAGACTGGGGGGACTGGCAGATTATTTTTGTACAGAATTGCAATTAATGCAACTCCGGCAAAAATACTGTCGAATAACTCGACGAAGTTTGTCCACTCGGATACCGTAAGCATCGCCAGATCTCTAATCAGAGCTATGCTGCGGATATTTTCCTTTAATATAACATTTTTTAAGGTTTTTAGACATTTTCGCAAGTCGGCGCGAAGCGGCCGATCTTCGAAGTGATGCTTGATATATACCCCGAACAGCTTAAAATTCCTGCAGGCCGTAACATTTACCTCGCCCAATTCGAACTCGTTTTCAGTCAAATCGAGTGGGTTTATATATCCTCTTTCGCATAAAGCTTCCTGAATTTCGGTGGACAAAACTCCGACGGCCGAAACCAGGTAAACTAGGTTTTCCTTGAAGCGAAAGGGATGTTCGTTGTAACTCTGCAAGTGAACGAAAGCTGGGGGCTCTTGACCGTCCGGGCATGCCCACGGCGGCTTTTCGCGAGGAGGTCTCGCTTTTGCTACTGTGTAGCGCTTTAATTTGTCATTTTTAACAGCAGCTTCTCTAGCAGCTGCAGTGCACTCGTCGTCGGACGATGCTGCATTATTACTGCTGGCGCTGCAGCTATTTATCGCTGATGCTGCCCTGCTATGTGTTCACGGTGTGGCATGCAGCGACTCATTGCCATCGGCGCTTGCCCTGCTCTGACCTTCGGTGGCGCTCAGCTGGGTGCCGTCTGGCGCTGCCGGCTCGTGCAGTGGCAGGCTGTTTCCGAACGGTGCAGCTGCCGATGGAAAATCCGGGTACCCGTACGACATTTGGTCTACTTTCGACTGTACTGCACGATTTTCCTGCGCAGCGAGCTCCGCGGTTGATGCTGCTTGGTCCGGAACGACCGGGGGCACCGCTGCGGGCGACGTAATTGCCGAGCTTGCGACCTGCTGGCCGCCGAACTTGCCGGTGTTACTATGCTCGGCTGCCGGTGGTGAAGTGGCACGCCGATTTTCCTTCTTCGAGCGCTTTTTCAACCCGAAAACTGGCGATTTTGCTCGCCCATCCTCGCTTTCGCTAGACGGCGATCGGCTTCGCCTTGGACTTAGGTATTTCCTTTGCGCCTCGGGGTTTTTTGGCGAATATAGGGCGTGAAATGCTGCCCTAAGAGATTTAAATGGATAGTGTCGGTTGGGCCTGGCACTAGGACGTGACAAAATATTCGCTTGCGCCCAGGGAGGTTGTAGTGTATGCAAGCATTCACTTTGAATTCGTTCGCGAATATGAATACGCAATCTATATTGCCGTATTCAGAGCGAGAGTTCAGGATTTCGTGTGCCAAAGACGGCTCTCCGCATGATCCGAGCCATGGGGAGTCTAGCAGCATGCGCCTCAGCTCCGTAGCCGATATACTCAGCTTCATAATTTTTATGAGCGAGTAAAACAAACAATTTCCTGGCGGAGCACTAGGAATTTTGTCTGAGCGTCGCAGTTGCGCGAGCGGCTCGGCGCAGCGCTTTTTGCGAATATATACGCATATGCACGCGTTGCCCGAACTTGCTGACGAATTTTCGTCTGACGGCTGCGGGTCGCGCTCGTAATTCCGCCGTATTCCCGCAAAATCCTCGTGTGGACCCACTGATGAGAGAGGGGACGGAATCATTGCCGGGTGTGTGATGCACGCGGCTGATTCTGGCAGTGATATGACGGCTGGCGTAAGATTGCCCATCCGTTGCAACCGTTCTTGGAGTTGTTTTTTCCGCTAGGCGCACTCGGGTTACACGCCGCAGTCTCTTTTTCTGAGCTGACTGGGCTTTTGTTCATCACCATGGCGTTATCTTTCTTGGCGGGCAGCTCGCGCGCGCGTGTACGCTGCTGGGAGTTTTCCACTCGCGAAGGTGTTATATTATCCTGTGGCGCGACGGTTGAGCTTACTTCCCAACATTCGATGCGCATGCCGTCTTTTCCATCGAAGTCTTTCCCTTCGATGTTTACCCTTAGTTTTCTCTTGGTTTTATTACCTGACCATGGCCACGTTGAGCCTGACTTAGGTCCCGGCGGCTCAGCTAGTGCACTCTCAACACGCGGCGCGTTGCTGCTACCGGGCGGTTGGCTGGCTTGAGTGAACGCCGGCATTTGAAACTCGGCAGCCGTAGGACGCAAAGGGCTTTTAGTCACTACGGGTGGTTCAGGCGTGACGCGCGTCTGTGGGCCCTGCGGAAGGCTCGGGCTTTGCGAAAAAAACCTTTGAGGGAAAGAGAAGGTCTGCGGCTCATCGATCACGTTTGCAATTTTTCCCGACGGCGAGATCCGTATGCTTTCCTTGCTGCTTGAATTGCCTGATTCGCGCGATTTTCGCGATGCTGTCATTTTTGTTTTTCCCGACCCGCGAGTTTTTTGCTCAGAGGGCCACACATATCTTGCAAACGGGCGCACTTCCGGAGGGAGTAACGAAAATCCCGAAGAGCTGGAAATCGCTGACGCTACCGACCTCATTGATTGGTCGGAATCCGAAAACAAAATATGATCGGCTGCAGCTGCCGAAATTTTCGGAGGCGTCGGAGCTGGTGCGCTAGCGATAAATTCAATGGCTTCGCGCAAGATTGCGTCTATGCGCGTACGTTCCGCGGCGCCCGGCAGATAATGATTTTTGTCCAGACGTTTCAAGGATGCGCTGGTTAATATGCACTCAAACCAAACCGCCTCGCGGTAATCCGGTGCGTACACGTGTTTTTGATTTTTGGTTTCCGTGAACCATTGAACCGCGATTTTTTCGTCGCCTTGGTGAACATCGTGTAACGCGCGACAGATGTAAAATCCGTTAAACTCGTTTCTAATCGCCAAGCACTCATAGCGCTTGTAAATTAGTGCGTTATCTTGCCGAGGTTTTTTGCTTAAACCGCGATTTGATGCGTTGCTAGAGCTTGATTCAGACACGCGCTCTTTCTCTCCCGCTTTTTGCTTTTGCTTCTTTACGGCGCGCGCACGGAAAACTCTTCCCGGGGGGGCACCTGCTTCTTCGTCAGGGTTTTCCTTTACCTGCTGGTCAGCGAGCTCGTAAAGCTTGTAGCGCGGCAAATCCGGATTTACTTCGCCTTCTGCTAGTACCGGATTGCGAGAGAGCGCGTCGGCGTTCGAATTTTTAATGCCCGGCCGATACACGACGTCGAAGTCATAGCCGTTTAGTGCAGCCTTGAACCTATTAAAGCGTAGGTTTGGCTTTTTGGACGTATGAAAATGCTTCAATGGTTCGTGGTCCGTTACCAAGGTCCATCTTCTGCCATATAAATAAGGCTTAAACTGTTCTTTAGCAAAAACAACGGCGAGAAGCTCTTTGTCGTAGGTCGGATATCGTAGCTCGCTGCCCTTTAAGCAGCGCGATGCGTATGCGCACGGGTGGTCCGCGCCTATTTTTCCTTGGCTTAAAATTGCGCCAAGGGCGTAGTTGCTCGCATCCGTCGTAACGATAAAAGGTTCTGATAAGACTGGTGCTTTTAAAACCGGCTCCTCCGCCATTAATTTTCGGAGATTTTCGAATGCATTTTTTTCTGCTTTCCCCCATTCGAATCTTATATCCTTTTGTAGGAGTTTGAATAGGGGGTATGCGATTTTTGAAAAACCGGGTATGAATCGCCTGTAGTAGCTAAACAAGCCAAGAGCTTGCTTTAGCTTTTTGGCGTCGGTGGGCGTCGGGTAATTGGCCATGGCGTGAGTTTTCGCCGGGTCTGTTTTGATCAGACCGCCCCCGACTATATGCCCGAGCACTTGAGCCTCTTTCTTCAGAAACTGGCTTTTCTTTGGCTCGACAGTCATATTTGCTTCGAGTAGCCGCTTGAGCACTCGTCGCAGACGCTTATTGTGCTCGTCGCATGTCCCGCCGAAAACCATGAGGTCATCAAGGTATATTTCGACTTCGTCGCCCTGTAAGCCCTTCATGGCTAATGCCATGGCGCGAGTAAACGTTATCGTTGCTTCTGGTTTTTCTGTGCCGAATAGGCGTCTTAAGCTGGCAGTGAATATGGCGACCTTTTCGGCTGAGCCGTCCTCATCGGCCTGGTACAGCGGGTTAGCGATTTCTTCGCATTCCAGTAACTCGACCATCGGGGCGGATATCGTTATTTCAGAGTCGCTGAAGTTTATGCACTCACCGTGCACACGGCCGTTCCGATTTTCGGAAACGAAATTGCCGAATAGTAGGTCGGGGTGAAGGTTGTACAGTGGGACCCACCCGACTTTTACGTCGTGATTTTTTAGAGGTGCGCTGATGGTCATTTTGACACGCGGAGGGATTGTGATTTTTTCGCCAGCCTCGAAAGGTAGGTGGGTCGCACCTAGCTTGAGGCTTTTGCTGAGCGCATCGACGCATCCGTTGTGCTTGTCGATTACGTCCCAGCCGATGATTCCTGCGTTTTCTATCGGGAAATCATTTTTTACCACTTGTACACTGCAGGGTAATCCATTTATTTGGATTTCTGCTTGGCCAAGTGTGAAGGCTGTGCCTTCGGTCACTCCCTGAATTTTCACTATCTTATCAGTGTCGATAGGATCGCCCGGTGCCAATTCCTCGCTTTTTATAACTGAGATATCCGCTCCCGAATCAGCGTAGAATTTGCCTCTGCGTTTTAACATTTACGGGCAATCTACAGCTACGATCGGCGGTTGCGTACCCGTGACGATAAATTTTATGCTAGCAGCCGCTGTCAGCTGATATTCGCCCTTCACTTGCTCGGCGTTTTTACGCTCGCCACTTGAGGATCGTAGCAAACGTATTTTTAGTTTAAATTATTTTTGCTATTTTTGTCGGCTTGCTCTCCGCTCTCTTGGTTACGACCATTGCTGTCGCTAGAGCGGACACGCTTGCCTTTTTTGTTGTTATTTTGGGAGTCTTTTTTATTATAATTGCGGTTATTTCCGCCTCCCTTATTATTGTTGTTATTACCACGGTTATAAGCGCCGTTATTGCGATTATTGTCGCCGCCTTGGTTATAATCGTTGCTATAATTCGGGTTTTTGATTAATTGCAACTCGATGTGCCGGACCAGAGTTCTGCATTCGCTGAGCGAATGGTTATTCCGGTTGAAATAAGCGCAATAATTTTCGGGATTATCACCCGAGGCTGGTCGCGGGTTCGGCGAGCTATTTGCAACGCCTCGCGCATCATTGCTTGGCTGGGTTTGTCAGCCGTCGCTCGTCGCACCTGCGCCTGCCCTTTTTCGGGGCCCGGCGAGGTGCAGCCTGCGCCTCGACCGCTTTGCTTGGCCTCGAAGCCGATTGCCGTGGTTGTCGCGGCCTTCAGGCTGGTTGAATTTTTACCGCGCACCAGGTGGTCTAGTGGTGCTTTGAGACCGAGCAAAAATTGCTCTAAGGCGTCTTCTTGAGCTAATCGCTCGCGCAGCCGTCTTTCTGCTTTAGACAGGACTGGCGCCGATTCGATGATCGTCGAATACCTGTTAATAAGTCTCTCGACGCGCAGCCCGTAGTCGCCGGCCGGCTCGGCACTGCCTTGCTTCACCGCGCGAATCTCTGTCATGATCTTGTCCGCTACACCCACATTTGCGAAGTGTAGGGTCAAATCGAGCAGTAGAGCTTCCACGGAAGCGTAACTTCCGATACGCGTGCGGTAGCCCTTGGTTTTTTCACCCGTGAGCTTTTTCGCGACGTACATCAAGATGTAATCCTCGTGCGCCGGGTGTGATTTTAGCACATTCCGTATTGCTTGGCTAAACAGGCTGAGATTGTCTGGGTCGCCGTCAAAATCGGGCAGACTTCCAATCGCTTGGTTAAACGACACTTTTGGAGGGTGCGCGTTTTTCTCGCCCCTCCTAGTACCGCTGCCGATTTTCTTTTTAATTTTTTCGAAGCGCGGGGGCTCGGGATACTGGTCATCGTCATCGCCGTCGCTCTCGTCGCTGTCGTCCGGCGGATCATCGTCCGACGGGTCGACGCCGCCGGCGAATGCGTGATTTGTTTTTCTGTTTTGTCCAGCTGCGCCGCTTAATACCTCGTGCCTTGCGGCTCGGGCTGCCGCTTCGGCTTTAGCCAGAACTCGCTGTGCTGGTTTTTTATTTGCGAGCTTCTTGGCGCGCGTACCGCCGTTTTTCCGGATTTTCGTGACCGCTACGATGTCAGACTCGGTGTCTGCCGCGCTGTCGCTACTCGAGGATTCTGCGAGTTCAATGAGCTGCGCGGTTTTGGGGACTCGATTTTTCGTCGGCCGCCTGTCGAGACCTGCCGATTCTTTGCGCGCCGCTGTTTTGCCCGAGGAATTCAGGTGTACGGGCTCTTGACACAGCGGCTCCTGGCTCGCTGACTCACGGCGCCGTGGCGCCTGATTCGTCGGCTTTTGACTTGACGGCGCTTGAATCGGCATGGTGCTCGCTAAGCTTGATTCGCGAATTTCGCGAAGGATGTCCCCGACGCTCTTTCCGACTTCCTCGCTTATCATATCGCGCACGTCGGGATTTTTCGCATGGTTGCGCCCATATCTGTCGTCGATCCTTGCCGCCAGCCTGTCGATTTTCGCTGACAATGCTGCGAAATCCGTATCGCACTGGCAGCTTCTGGTGGCACTCAAATTTCCGATTGCCGTATTCGCCGCGCTAGCGGCCCGCGAATTTGGGCGCTCGAATGCGCTGGCAGGTACCCATGCCTGCTCTGCGGCGGGAGCTGAGCCGTTTGCTCCGGTGCTCTTTACTGGTTGCGCCGGCGCGTCCCTTTGCCATCCGCTCGCGAACCTATTTGTGTCTATATTTAACTGTCCCATCGTATTTGGGACCGTTGCGACCGGAGACGCGAACGGGGGAATCGGGTTTATTGTGCTGGCAAGGTTATGCTGGTTAGCGCCGGTCCGCGGGAATCGCGCAAAAGCTCCTCGCTTACTGCGCTCGAATTTTCTGCCGTTCGGATTGCGCGGCATAGGCAACAAACTTCTCTGCGGTTTCCGCTTAAATCCGTCACTTGGCGCGATGGGGAGCGGCGTGCCCGCGTTAGGGGCGCTCATCGGGCGCGCATCGGTTTCTAGGTTCCATGCCGACAACTTTTGATTCAACTTGGTCCTATCGAGACCTGAGTTAGTCACGCCGCTGGTTGGGTTTCTTTGTACCGTCGGGAACGCACGTGCTCCGTCCACTGAGTCTGTGGGGCTGGGCGCGAATTGACGCTCGAATTCGCCGCTTTAGCCCTCTGTGCGACTGGTAAAAACGCACTCTTGCGGTTGCCGGTATTCCCCGGTCAGCAAGTCCGCTGGTTGGTTTAGGGCGGGCGCGATCGCCTCGTTGGACGAGAGAGCGTCGCGGCTGAGTGTGCGTGCGAGAGCTTTACGCGCCGCCCGCGGATTACCCGTGTGTAGATCGATAATTTTGTTTAACCGCTTTATGATTTTAGTATTCTCGCGGTCCAGGCTTTCGCGGCTCGCTGGGCGAGATCTCGTCTTAAATGTTTTCCTTTTGGTCAACATTTTGACTTTTTTTTTTTTAACGCGGCTGCGAGTTACGGCGGTTGCGAGAGAATGTATGCTACCCGACGGAAGACAAAGAGAAAATCGCGTCGCGTACTCCCGTTTAGCCAAGCTGCTCACTTATTTAAATAATGGCAGGAAAAACTTACAGGAGGATGACGCTCGCATTCATTGTGGAATTCCCGCTGCGATGTGCTGCTGCTGGACGGAGAGCTGTGCTGGTAGGGCTGGCTTGTAGAGCTGAGCTGCTGCTCGCGCGCACCGACTGCTGTTCCGCGCCCGTGTCTGGCTGCGCGTGCTGTCTGCCTCCCGCGGCTGCTTCGCACGTCAGCGTCTGGTCCGCGCTGACGGCTATCGTTGGCCCAGGCGGACTTAGTTGGCCGAAGGTCGGCTTTGAGGCGCACGACGTGCGTCGATTTTTTTGTGTGTGTAGCAGCGCTTGTTTTTATGCTGCTGCCACAGCTGATTCACCGATGCACCTGAAGCCGATTGCGAAGCGGCGGTGATGGCTCGCCGCGTTTTCTGGCTTTCTCGGTGTTAATGCGATCGGCGAACTGTAGGCCGAAAAGGATATAGTTGCCCTGTTGCTTTGCAGGATTTTACTAACTTCCTGGGCAACTGCCTGCTGGATCTGCGGGCTTCTCATCTGTACACAAGAATTTATTCTGCCGCCGTCTATTTATTAGACGGGGTCCTGCGGCTGGCTCGATGGCCTAGAAGGTTTTTAGCCCGGAAACGATTTAGTTCCAAGCCTCGGCGACCGAACAGAATTTTTTTTTTTTTTATACAAAGCTTATTTGCACTATTCTCATTCGTGTTCTCCACACTTCGCTTATAATGTGTCGGAGACCCGCGAGGGATGCCAGAATGTTACGGATAAAAAGGGCGAGGAGCGAAAAGAGTAGACGACGGGACTCGAACTCGCGGACCCGAGAGCCAGAGGCCTGTGCTCTAACCACGGAGCTAACGTCTACGATGCAAGTAGGCGCTATGCATCGCAGTACGACTCCGCTGCTCGACTCTTATCATATCGCTGCGCTCGCGTTGCAGACACTGCGTCTGTGACACCTCCCCCCTTTGAGGCGAAACCGTCTCGGCTCGCAAACTTCCTTACCGATATGCAGTGACTGTCTTACGACCGCTTACGTGTTCCTTTTTGGCTACACTGGGCTGCAGCCATGCAATGACCTGCGCCAGAGCAGAGGTCCGCGGGGTTGGGTACTTGTCTGGGGGCCGCATCGGAGTAGTTAAGATGGGTAAGGTAGAGATCCGAGGTGTGGGTTCGAGGAGATCTTCTTTTTTTAGCCGGGTTCTAAACCGGTGATCTCCCCACAAGGGATGCCAGAATGTTACGGACGGCGAGTGGTCGAGGGTACTCTCCGGACACGGAGAAAGAATAGGCCAAGAGATGCTGCTCGAGGTTTATTCGAAGCTTGAGCTCCTCTCTTAGTCGTGGTCGCCGGTAGACTGCCCGCTGCACCGCTGTCGCGACTCGAGCAACGGTGAGCGGTCCCACGTTCAGAAGTGCATACGCTGCACTTCTGAGCGTGAGAAACGCAGGCGACGGCGTTCCCTGCTGACGATGCAGGAGCATCGTCGGCTGCCACCACCGGAGAAGCCTGGAGCTCCTCCGTTACACACAAAAGAGCAGATCAAAGGAAAAGACTATGCTGTATTGTCAATGAGACTGGACAAGACAGTACATAGATACAACTTCGAGAAAGAATATCACATCCAAATCCCATCAAGGGAAGATTGGAGCGAACACGACGCTGGTCCATCCGCAGGTGAAACCTGGTACACAGACGGAGCCAGAAAGAAAGGCAGGACGGGAGCTGGAGTCTTCCGGAGAAAGGCTTATAGCACCGCTCGTAAGGCACGCTACCGTCTTCCAGGCGGAAATAACAGCTATCCTGCTCTGCGCACAACTAGCGCTCGAGGAAAAAAGGCAGGACTGCATCAATATCTGTACGGACAGCAGAGCCGCCCTAGCAGCGCTAGGTGGCTCTAGCACTTCCTACAGACTGGTGTGGGACTGCATAACGGCCTTAAACAGACTCGGCGGGAAAGTACGCAGACTCACCCTCTACTGGGTTCCCGGACACCATGGAATCAGGGGAAACGAGATTGCGGACGAACTCGCCAGAATAGCAGCGGGACAAGACTTACTTAGACCGGAACCCGCCCTTGGCATTCAGGCGTGCACCGTCAAAGAGGCGGTGCACAACTGGCTGAGAGAGCGACACCTAAAAGAATGGTGCGACAGCAACGGGTGTAGACAAGCCAAAGCACTGATAGGATCGCGCATCAGAGAGGACTGGGCGTCGGAGATGCGAGATATTACCAGGACAGAGGCAAAGATCTTCACTCAACTAATTACCGGACACGGGACGCTGGGTTACCACCAAACCTCATGTCGGTCATGGTCAATTAAATAAAAAAATACTTCGATTCAACTCTACTAAGTCGAGCACTACGATCTCAAAAAATATGCTTGTATGATGAAAATCCCCCATTTCCGAGTGTTTTCATGAGAAATAATCTACCCGCCGATGGCCCATGGTATAATGAGACAGATGTTGTCAACTTGGATGACTTTCAAAATAGAGGCACTCACTGGGTTTGTCATCGCAAGCATGGTTCTGATGTAATTTATTTTGATAGTGGAAGAAGTGAAATATAACTATAAAAGATATTAAATTTTTGACTCTTTCATATGTAGTCATCTTTGTCTTTCTTTCTTAACTGGAAGACTATAAAAGAAGTGCTCACAGGCAAATGAAATCACTTCCTTCCTATCAGTCATGGAAGATAGCTTTACTCTGAGTCTCTCGGGAAACTCATATGTCTTATTGCTAGAAGCCCAATATTTTCCTTCGATTGTACTACCACAGCATAAGAATTTTGTCTTGGGTTTAGTTGAACTTTTAACATTCAACTCTATTCCCAATGTTGACTATTCAAATAATAAACTTCATTTGAACGGTGATATTATTATTATACTTACTGGCAGTTTCGAGATTGATGCTATTAATCAATATTTAGAAGAAATTTTTAAATCCAAAGTAATTCAATTTTCTTTGAAAGCTAACAATAATACTCTCAGAAGTGAAATTATCCGCAGTCATCCAATAGATCTTACACCTCATAATTCAATCAACCGTCTTGGCTTTGCTAAACAAAAAATCTAGCTGTTGAATTTCATCGGCTAAGATAACCCCATCTCTATGTGTTTTCGATCATAAGAGTTGTTTAAATATCCTCTTATTCCGAGCACCAATAAACACGCCTGGACTGTGAAAACATCAAATCATTGGAAAAACTTCTATTTGATCATTATAACATTAATAATGTGAAACTTTTCTTAAATTCACAATATTATCCATACAACAATATGAATCTCGACATCTAAGAATCAGTTTGCAATCTTTTATGTTATGTACGCTAATTTTCAAAAATTTTACTATGGAATAGATTTGAAACCGCTGTTGACTAAGTCTTCGTTTCTCAGCTTCACACCACTTGTAGTTATTGACTGTTCACGACAAAATGAGTCTCTCAAGAGCGCTCCTGTCGATGTACGTCTAGAGTTTGAGGCTAAAAAATATTTTCCAGCTAACACTTCAGCTTACTGCTTGATTTTACACGATCGCATCGTTCAGTACAATCCTATTAGTGGGGATATCAAGAAGCTTGTCTTACCAGTATAAAAATACAAATATATTTATTATGACGCATATTCTGTCAATGCGCCTCAGAATATACGCGCTGCATTCTGGCAGACTTTAACATACTTTATTATGTAATTAGAACAAATGAGTTGAGCGGGTAAAAATGTAACACACGAGTTAGTTATATTTTCAGTATATTTAACACTTCTTAAATCTATTTCGCGTGACAATTATTAATTATTTGGGCGCCAGCTACAGTCGTAGCACAAAAGCAATACAACAAAAGTTAACGCACGCGGTCTCGCAGAATAACTAAGTTTTACTTACAATTCGAGCGAAGCTCCGAGGTTGGAATTCACGTGCTCTAGCAGGATGCTCTCGTTTCTCCAAAACGCGGCTTTGATGCACCAGGTGAACGGTATACAATTTATGTGGCGAGATACACGAGGTATAATTGCGAGTACAAAAGATCTTTACTATTGGCGATGCCGGAACAGAGTGGCCGCGAGGCTCGATTCCTAATTTCCCTTATCAGCCGTCGAGGCGCTCAGAGGACCGGGCACGTGACGGGGAAGGGACTCTAGGTATGTGTGTGAGAGAGAGCGAGCAAGAGCAAGAATGCTGCTACAGCATAACCTGCGTACAGTGTCGCGAGTGTGTACAGGTGCGGGTTCCTCCTGGTGTAGTGTAACTACGACCAGTCAGCTGATCCTGTGACTGGTACTGGTGAGTAGGCCATCCCGTCTCCTTCACGAGGTTCCTGGACACGGGTGCTCGAAAATATTAGTGCGGCTTATGGTTCGGCAAGTGTGAGCATGCGTGTTGGCTGTACACCTCTGCCAGTGTTTGTGTGTAGTGACTGTTTGTTCCAGGATGGTCTGGTGCATGCTGTTCCTCTCTTCTGTCAGGACATCCTGGCAAGCAGTGTAATTCAAAGGCGACTCATTGAACTGTAGAAGGTACTTTTTATCTCCATAGTTTATCTTAGTGACCCTGTACTAATCTCTTCTTCTTTATAGGAGCTGCTCAGGAGTCGTGGTAAGTAACAGTCTGTGTCGTTTCACTATACTTTATCTATTGCTTCTCTCTCTTTTGACTAGATATTAATATTTCTTTTTTTATAGGGAATTAGTTGGGACGGTGACTGGCCTCCCAACGACTCAGTGCCTGCATGGGCAACTGGATTGAAGAAGGGAGGATTCTAAAGGGGATATGGGTATAGCTTAGGGTAGCATGTGAGGGGATAGGATCTCTTAGGTAGATATATTAGTTAGGTAGGGTTTAGTATGTGAGGGGTTAGGTGTTGGGGAGGTTCTCTCGCATTGGCTGCATAGAGCGTTTCTTAAATCCATGCACTCTGTTCGCTATCTAGATTTTTCTATCAGCATGAGCAGGTGGTTGCACCATTGCATCCTGCTCTGCTATGTAACACACACAAAGTGTGGCGTTACAATATATATATTCAGTGCAAGTGGAGTATGCAGTAGACATGACTGGTTTCAAGCAAACGAAAGGAGATTATGTTCTCATCGAAAGCAGTGGATCCTATTATTCTTCTATTCCAAAACCACTTTTCATGGACAAGACTTCCTGATAAAATGAAAAGCGAAAATAATTGGCTCAAACATAATTATCATGGAATACCTTGGAAAACGGATGGGTTTGACTATTCACAGATTGGAAACATACTTTGTGATGCTTTACATGATGCTAACGAAATTATTGTCTTGGATGGATTAAAACAAAATGGCTGCAAAGATTCCAATTTCCTGTTTACAATATTCAACAATATGGCTATCCATAAAACCATCTTTCAAGTGCGTTACAGTATGCACAAACCATAATCCTATCTACAAAACAACATGTGCACTTCATACTGTCAAACTCATAAAATCATTATATCAATCATACAACCAATTGCATACAAAATTTAAAAAAAGTAGAAAACACTATAGGCATTCTGGTTATCTTTTCGGTCTTTGGTTCACTTCAAAACGGCGAGCCAGAACCCGTACAGATTCTGGCTCACTTGGAGTGAGGAAGGGGGGGTGAGCTAGAATCCGTATCAGCCAATATGCCTATAGCCTATCTACTATATATACATACATACAGACGCAAACACATATACTATTTGTAATAACTCAGAAGAAGAAGAATTTTTATAAATTAATATCCAAAAAGATTGCATAAAAAATTCTTATGTTCATCTTATCCATTGAAATTTTTTTTTTCTTCATTCTGACCAATTAGACAAATAATTTCTGTAGCTTATACACCTATTTACATAGTAACTTTAATAAGCTGTATTTACATAGTAACTTTAATGAGCTGATAAAAATTTCACAAACTAGAAGTTTCGATAAATATTAAATTAAGTTTAATCTTTTATGTGATTAGTCATCTTTTTCTAGTCGCAGTCTGAAAGCAGTGTTCTTCGTCGCCTTCATAACATCCACTATTATCTTGTCGGAATGTTTAGTGCATCCAGAATTTACTGCGTCAACGAATAAATTGAAATATTAGGTTCGTTTTTCTCATCTTATCCATTGGGATTATTTTTTGTTTACTCTAGCCAACTATACAAAGATATCCAGCAGTTTATATAAGCTTTGTAGAATTTCGTGACCAATCACATGCCTACTTGCATGAGCTGAAATAAAAAACACATATATTAGAAATTTCGTTAAATATTACGTAATATATAGGTTGTAATATTTATGTAATTAGTCATGTATGAAAGCACCGCTCTTCTTTTCATAATCTCTGTCATGAGGTCATGACTCCCTGCTGGAAAGGTTGTCTTATCCAGGATTCTTTCACGACAGTGGAGGTCATGCGTATGAAGTAGAACGCTGCTTTCAAAGTGTGATAAAAAAACATGAGAAATCATATAAATATTAAAACCCATATTTTATCCAATTTTTAATGAAATTTTTAAACTTATGTTTTTTATTTCAGCCCATTCAAGCGTCTATGAACTTGATCATAAAATTTAAATAGGCATATATAAACTGCAGGATGTTCATCCAGATTGCTGTAATAAAGTAAAAATAATCTCAATGGACAAGATGAGTATTGAAAATTATGTATGTAATCTAGTATGCACTCAAAACTAATTTTTAAGATTTTTTTATTGACATAACAAATCCTATACAAAATAACTGTCCCAACAAGATGACAGTAAAGCCAGTGAGGGTAAGAAAGAGTAGTGATTTCAGATTGTGACAAGAAAAAGATTATTGATTCCACGAATAATTGAATTTAAAGTAATATTTATTGAAATTTAAAATATATGTGTCCTTTTATTTCAACTTATTCAAACGGCTATGGGCATGGTCATCAAATTCAAATAGACATTCACACTGCAGGAGATGTTCATCTAGTTGGCTGGGATGAAGAAAATGTCCTAGTGGATACTATGAGTACTGGAATTTTATATGTCATGTTTTATAAACTTAAACTTAATTGATGATTTTCTCACTAATTGCTTTTTATTAATTTCAACTGGCTGTCTGTAAGATTTCAGATAAACGCATGGATCAAATGGGCTGAACATTTTTGTACGCACTTTTTATAGTATTAGTTTCAGCAAAAACAAAGTGATTTTGATTTGAACGATAAGAGCATTTTTTTAAAATGTAAATGTTACAAAATAATTTAAGAATAAGTGAAATATTGATATTATTGATCCAAAAAGACTTAAAGGGTTCCTAATTAAATGTCCTTTGTTCATGCGAAAACTAGTACTATACAGAGTGTGTAAAAAAATGTAGCCAATTTCATTGAAGACCATATCATTGGTTACCTGGAATTTTACGAACAGTGCACAAAGTCATCGTGCACTGCATGTTTTGATATGGGTGTATATCATGGTCAATATAGGTAAACAAATTTAAATCATTAGGTTTTTATATATACTTTTAGTTTAAAAGAGTTTCACTTAAAATTATGTTTACAATTATTTTATAAAAAATCATTTTTAATTCAGATGTTAAAGGTGTTTGGTCCCCTTAATTTAGTATCACTTATTACGAGAAACTTTGTCTTATAAATACTGAAAACAATCGCAATCTTTATTCTGAGCTTTAACCAACTGCTTTATGAGGCCAAGTTTGATATGAACAGGTCGTTCTAAATAGTTTGATGGGTCAATTAACCCATTAACGTCCAGGTGACACGTTTTTCGAATCCAAGTTTGGAGGGCCAGTGCACGATGAATGCGTCTTCAAAAAATTCAGGATCCACCATATCCTATATTTTCAAGGGAGCTCTTTCGAATAGCAATGGTTTCAAGTCGCTAAACAAATGTTTATTTATAGATAAATCGAGTTTAACCTAAAAAATGCAGATTTTGTACTTTGATTTTTTTTGCAATCCAAGTTTGGAACACTTTAGGGCTCTTTTACATACTAATTTCTCATACCAATCGTGTTCTCGAACCTTGAATTTCAAAATGATTAAGAGCCGATGTTCATTCGAGCATTTATTTATTGCAAAATGTTGCCATAACTGCAAAATTTTTTATTTAAAAGTTCATGAATTTTTTTCTCGCAAAGGACTCACTCTATGTAAATAATGGTAGAAATGAAAAGCGCTTAGAATTAGCTGAAGAATACATCTGTATTTTTTCCAAACGTTTCGAGCAATTTTTTGGTTTTTCAAAAATTGACAAATTGCAAAATTTCAAAAATTGCTCAAATCGGTCCAAAAAAATTCAGGCGTATTCTTCAACTAATTCTAAGCACTTTTTAAAATTACAACAACTTGCATAGAATGGATTGTTTTCGAGAAAAAAATTATCTAAGTTTACTAGCAAGAAACTGTACAAAATGCTTATATTTTTTCAAATTTTGTATGTTTTTGGCTCTCTTTTGTTGTTTTGAAGGTATTTTTGTGAGAATATCAATAAAAAGCAGCTATTATCCAATTGTTCAACTATTTGTCATTCTTTATCCCAATATCATCCAAAATCGAACTCCAGCAACATTCGGCATAAAAATAACTAAGCTTATGCATGCTCTACATAGAGTAGTAGTTGCACTTGTTTCATTCCATTCCGGTAATACATAACTTTGTGGAAATATATCTGACAAAAGAAAAAGTATACCTTCCCGACAATCTAATTCCTTGAAAAAAAGAAAGGCTGAAAAAGCAGTTGTTACGCGTAGTAGTAATAAAAGATTCGAACTTGTTGAAAAGGAAAATGAGATTGACGCCATCCATATTCCAGATGGTGATTCTTCTAGAGAGTCAGATCGTAACGAATTTGATGAATCTAACGAGTCGGGTGACGACTGTACTGAGCACAGTGATAGTGATTCGGAAGTTGACTCTTTCCTATCCTATCAATCATATGAAAAACTGTTGAATATTTATTCCGTTTCGCAAAAAAAGTTGGAACAAGATTTTATTTATTCATAGCAACAGAGTGAACACCCTCTGTACGAAACATTGACAAATGAAACATTTATGTCTGATAATAATAAGGCTCGATTGAAATCACTGTCTCCTACCAAATTACTTGAATTATTATTTTCATCTGAAATTAAAAACTATATTGTAGCTTGTACGAATACTAACGGCTATGCAGTATCCCGAGATAAATTTGATCAATTCATTGGTATAATAATCTATACCATATTCAATCGACAGCTATCTCAAAGAGATTATTGGTCTAACGATCCTTTGATGAAATCAGTAGTAATCAAATCCACAATGCCTCAGTCAGCAATCAGTAATTTTGAATAAAAATTTTGCAGTTATGGCAACATTTTGCAATAAATAAATGCTCTAATGAACATCGGCTCTTAATCATTTTGAAATTCAAGGTTCGAGAACACGATTGGTATGAGAAAATAGTATGTAAAAGAGCCCTAAAGTGTTCCAAACTTGGATTGGAAAAAAAATCAAAGTACAAATTGGATTGGAAATACTTGGATTGGAAACAAAATCTGCATTTTTTAGGTTAAACTCGAATTATCTATGAATAAACACTTGTTTAGCGACTTGAAACCATTGCTATTCGAAAGAGCTCCCTTGAAAATATATGGTATGGTGGATCCTGAATTTATTGAAGACGCATTCGACGTGCACTGGCCGTCCGAACTTGG
Organism: Muscidifurax raptorellus; assembly: GCA_020010945.3. Lineage (NCBI taxonomy): Eukaryota > Metazoa > Arthropoda > Insecta > Hymenoptera > Pteromalidae > Muscidifurax > Muscidifurax raptorellus. The sequence goes on from JAHUUD020000033.1 coordinate 421,590, forward strand.
GTTCGAAAATCGTGTCGCCTGGACGTTAATGGGTCAATGGCGTATGTATAATGTTCCTCGATCCTGGTTCAAAATGTGTTCTAGTTGGCCATACTTTCTTAACGTAGTGATTTACCCTGTCTCTACTATCCCATAAACACAAGAAGTAGGGATTTTTACTAAAACCTGATTGTCGTCCTAAGATCATTGTTGAAATTCTAAGATCACCACAAATTTTCCATTGATGTTCCAAGTACTTTATTTTATCCAATACAATTTCTAAATTTTCATAAGTTTCTTTCAGCTTACTCGAATAAGAGATTTCCTTTATAAAGCAGAACAGGTTCCAGACTTCGTTTTTACGAATCAATAAAAAGTCTTTATTCCTCGTCTTTATACGTATTCGGTTTTATCGACTAAACCTTTAACATCTGTACAATATACCAACAATTTCTCATCGTTTGCAAAAAATTTCCTAAATTATTTTTCTCTATCTCAATAAAAAGAAGCCGTCGTTCCTTTTGCGAACTGTTTTTTTTTTTGTTTTAAGAACTGACGCTAGATATTCTGTTCCATCTTTAGGTAATTCTAAATTTCGAATAAGATCACTCAAGTCTTTTTGGTCAAAGATTTCTGGAGCTTTTCTTGTACCAGCTAGCCAGTAATCTTTGTCTGAGGATTTTTTATCAGATTCTTCTTTAACCTCGGAACCTTCTTCGTCACAGAAGTCATGAACTTGCATTTCTTCTACTTCGCCTGAGCGGTCCACATCCATGGTTTCAATAGTAACAGTTTCATCCCTGACTTCTATTTTCACAGGTTGCCCAGTTTGCCGTTGAACTTGCCATGATCCTGACGTGATAAGGTCAAACTAACCTTGTATTCGAATTCAGCGACCCGAAAAACATAAGAATAGATAGATCTGATATTTTGCGCAGACATCTTTTTTTATTTTGTTTGCCGGTGTAATGAGGGGAGTCACGTGGAGCCACGTGATGGAGAGCAATAATGGGGGAGAGCCAAGAGAAAGAGGAAAAATAGGGAGGAGCCAATTTCCAACCAACTTTTTTATTAATATAGAGACATGATTTCATCATATGACGAATTTCATACGTAATATTAGGCAAAACGGGCCATTGATGCACTTTTTGGCTACGAGGTTTGAGTCAAAGAACCTATAATGAAGTTTGCTGCAGTATGCTCAAATACTCGATTCAATTTACTAAAATTATTGCGTGTGTGATGTCAATTAAGATTAGCTAACATGCGATTATTGAAAATCTGTTTGCTAATGATATAACATGTACAATTATGAATCTATCGATTTGATTCATTGTCGAATTTTCCTAATAGAATAAATAATTAAAAAATCGTAAATATTTCGCATGTCGAAGTCAGAGATATCAAATTTGAACTTGATATTATTTTCTTAATTGACATGAACGATGAGAGTCATCTCTTCGGAAATATTATAAACATTTTTATCACAGATAACTGTATTTCTACTTTATCAGCTTCTAAAACCATTGTACTGTGATAAGCACTAGTAAGCATATGTACAAAATATTAATGGGTGTACTCTGTGGGATACCAATATATTACCAGATATGCATGCACGTTTACATATTATTATAAATAATGAAAACCATGTTCGACAAAATATATTTTGTAAATTTTGTTAAAAATATAAATATATTTTATCCTTTTTTATTCACATATTTTCATATTCACATAAAAAACTTTCCAAATTATACATAATATTTTTTACGATTTTTTACAAAATTTCATAAAAAAAATATGGATTTTAAGAATGCATTTCGAAGTGACAATTATTCACGAATTTTTAAAACAATAAATATATATTGGAACTGCGTCCAATTTTGCTACTGGGGAGTTTTTGAGGTCGCTCTATACGAATATCACGACGACTAAAGTCCCTGAGGTACCTGATGCGAAAGGTGGACACTATCAATGTCGTCACCTATAGTTTTATAGAAATTTTTTATGCGATATTCGTGTTCAATAACCTCGAAGAACCCCGAGTAACGATTTTCAATTAATTATGTTCAATAACCTCGAAGAACCCCGAATAACGATTTTCAATTAATTATGTTATAAATTTCCATAAAACTCTAGAAGACGACGGTGATACTGTCCAGCCTGTCGTCACGATATTCGTATTTAGCGGCCTCAAAAATCTCTGAGTAATAAAATTGGACTCATTTCGATCAAAATTTAGCGAGTTGTAAATTTGCAAATTATTGACTCTTCGAAATGCATTTTTAAAATACGTATTATTTATGCAACAATGCAAAAAACCGCACTACGTTCCATCTTACTGCACAGAGAATAGATAGTTCATTGCTTTATTTCATCGACTAATGAGAGACAAAGGATTTGAATGTTAGTATCATTTAAACTAATCGGTTTAGTAAACTGCAAACGAACTTATCCGAGACAATTAAAAAGAACTTTCTACTCTCATAAATGTACAGATATTTTCAACAACATCTAAATAATCTATAAGGTTTTAGCAAAACTGAAAATTTCACTATTTCAAAGCTCTCTCTAGGATGAAGCAAACTTTGCAGTTATGTGGAGGAATAGAAAGAAAAAAGGGAAAATAAATAAATAAACTTTTATATATAATTTATATTATATTATAGAATAAGAAAATGCAATATGAGAGAAAATAATAAGCAGAAAATAGGTATAAAATAATATAATAAGTCCAAGCTAGAGATACGTACTAAAGAAAATAATAACATGTCAAGGTATAAAATATACATGAATAAATTGCTATGGTGACAAATGGCTTAAGTTCTAAGACCTCCTCATTCACAAGAACAATAGAGTAAATCTTATTTATCCCACAAATAAAACATCTGAAAAAAACAAAACGTTTAAGGTTTATATATGTTGAGTTATTTATTTGTTAGGATAGATTTACCAAAAATCCTGTATAATATATAGAAATAGTTAAGAAGAAAAAAAAATTTTAGAGAGAAAAAAACACGGAGTTGCGATTTTTTGAATTAAACGAATACATAAATCATAAATTAAATCTGATTTGTGAATTGCGGCGTAATACGAGGCAAAGCTCTAGAAAAAATTATCGCTGCAATGTCCTTTGTCCGGAGCATCCGGGATCACACGCACCATTTTGTGTAAAAGGGGAAGTAGTTGATCGCGAGGCTCAGAATCGAGTAAACGAGTCACAGTGTACATGGTTCGGGAATCGCTGGTTCGCCACTCGTCGCGGCACTGACCTAATCAAGCCTTCACTTCATATTTAGTGGTTGAGGGAGAGACTATAAAGCGGGAAACACGAATTTCAAACTGGAAAATAGCATAAGGATACAGCTATCTGACTATCTCAGTAACACACATAAAGTGTGTAGTTACAACACATACAGGGACAGACATTGTCTTTCAATAGTCGAAGTTTTGGAATGATAATAGATATCTATTCCATTTTGACTAACAATAAGAATGATAACTATCATAGCGTCTAACAAAACCTGTTAAGAATGGAAAAGTTTTTAAAACTTATACACCAAATGCACAGATTTTAAAACATTTAGCATCTGAGAATAACTTAAAAGTATCATCTATGACGTTGATATTATGTATACATCTACATTAGATGCTGTTATATAAGACTACCGTTTATTAGATGCTATAATATAATTTTATGAATGCTTAATTAGCGCTTCATTCACTTACACTCAATATTTAAAGTTCTGTGGATTTCACTGTCACAGACGCACATATCTGCAACGCTAGCTTGGGAGACGAGTCAGCGTTAAGAGTCCGCCGAGTGTTGTGCTACGATGCAGCACTTGCATCGTAGATGTTAGCTCCGTGGTTAGAGCACAGATCTATGGTTTTCGCGTCCGCAAGTTCGAGTTCTGTCGTCTTTTTTTTTTCGCTAGACTCCGTCTCTCCTCTCTGTTCGTTACATCATCACATTAATTCTTGTGGGACGGTACAATGGCAGTTTAGCACGAGAGTTCCTCAGTAAATAAAGAGTTTGCTTATAGAGTCTTTATATAATGCGCAGCGATGACTTCTGAAACACCACTGTTTTATGTTTACTGTTTATGTTGTATGTTTATGAGGTCCGTCTTAAACAAACACTGATCCATGTTCATTTACAATGTATTTATTCATAAAAACTTTTTCAAAACTCTTATCTTTTTTTCTCCGTAGTCACAAAGCCAGCCAAAAACTTATGTAACAAAAAATTATAAAATGAAAATATCAATTTTATATTGCTACTCTTCTCGAGCCTTTCTCTTAATAGCTCGTGCCTTCTTGGTACTTGCAAGTCTTCTCCTCTTCGCGAGAAATAGTCTGGTATCATTGCTGCTCTCTACCCATGCACAGGCAGCTTTTCCAGGATTGATATCAAACTTGTCCATTATCTTGGAAAAGTCTGCACGAGTATCATTGAAGCATGCTACAACCGTATATTCCAATGTCTAGCAGTAACAAACCACTGCACGTTACGTGCCTAGCAAGTGCACGTAGACTAATAAAACTTCTTCGGTTCACGTCACACGCATTGTCTTTTAGACCTATTTTTTGCCCGAGTTTATCACTTATTTCACTACACTGTTCACAAATAACATCAATTTTGAATGCAAGCCCTTGTACACTTGATTTGTTGAAATATACATTGCCGTAACAGATGCCACAACCGAAAACTTTTTGAAGTTTAATATATGGAATGCTGAAATTTATAATTCTATTCCTTATATAAGCAGGAGCATCTGGAAGTGTTGATTTTCTGATTCCATAAAATTCTCTTGGCCTCTTCTTACTCTTACCCCAAGAAAATTTTTTGTCCTGATGTGCCGTGGAACCTCCCTCTGCTATCTTTTCCTTTATTGGCCATTATACTATACTTATCTAATTACACTTTCACTAAGTTGCACTTTGAAAAAAATTAACCACTACTTATTTTGAAAAAACTTAACCATGCACTTATAAATCGCGGGTTCATTCGCGAACGTAAAAAAATTTCTTACATTACACAGCAATTTATTAACATTAATTAAGTATTATTAAAACGACGGGCGAAAAATTACATATACTAAAAGACGTAAATCTATGAAATAACAGATAAAAAGTACTTTAAAGAATTATCGTATAACTTTAAAAAAATTTTGTATATCAATTAGGACAATGGAAACATATTCTGCCGAAAATTTCCTGTCTAAAAATAAGAAATATAAAACATCGATTTTTTGTCATTTTAAAGGTGCTATGCCCCCTTAAATAAATAGAAAAATGTACTTTTAAATAGTTTTTAAATAAATAAAAAAATGTAAGTAAATAATCTTACCTTTGTTTTTCAATTAAATTAAGCGTCTCTAAAGGTACATCGACCTCTGATCTTGATTCATATTGGATAGCGCCATCTTCTGTCTGCACAATTCTACCCTTTCGACCAGTCATTTCAGCAACATTTTCGGGTCCACCTAATTCGTCTATTAGTTGATCTAACGTATTAGGTGGCAACTTTTCTCCTAGTTTATTGATTTTATCTAAAAGCTCATCTTTCATTGTGCAGGCAAGTTCAATTGATATTTTCGATGGTACCTGGCTTCGAACTTCCGGATCAATATTTGTAATTTTATCCACTCCTAATATTTCTGAGTTATTGACTTTATTAATATAAGTGTTGCATCCTTTATCAGTAAGCATTTCTTCAATTTTATTTTGGGAGTGAAAAATCTTCTTTGGTATTTTCTTATGCATAATACTAGCTTTTTTCTTTCGTCTGTCCCATGGATCTTTATTAAAAATATATGTAAATTAGCAATTAGAAAATAAAGTGGCTAATTAGTTTTTAGATAAATAAAATGTTAAATTTTTTATTAAGTGGACAAGCCTAGCTTAAAAATTAAAAAGGCCAATTACTTTTATGTTAAATTTTTTACTCACACTGACTGACATTGGTCCGTCTTTACGTTCAAGGTTGACTGACAAAGAATGATACCTAACCCGCTGCCAACTCGTATTGACAAATTACTAAAAGTCGCAAATGTTTTAAGAATCGTAAATTTCTATAAAATCGTCAATATACAATAAAACATATAAATAAAACAATAAAGGCCTTTGTTACCATGGGTTATTATAATCCTGATTTATTTCATTGGTATGATAGATATTTATCACTAGCATAAATATCTGTATTCCTCTCCATATTCTAAAAATTATGTAAAAATAGACTTTGAATGTGGTTTTGTGCATGGTGAGGACCTTTTCAAGCCGTAATAATTATAAAATATAAAATAATATCACAAGAAGAGACAAGTATGTCTCTATAGTCTCATGTTTTTCTATCAGACCGTCATTTTCTTATCACTAGCACTTTTGATTCGTAGCTACGTAAGTTCATAATAGCATATTGTGCAACTGCAGGCGCCGACCTCTCCTATATACTCTCATGTATATACTTACGACAATATATGGACGAATATAAATAGATACAACACCCCGCATTTACATATCAAATCTGAATCTCTGATTCAAATGCGAGTGCGTTAGCGATATATAGGCACGCGCATATTATAAAGATCTTTTACGAACAAATAGCTATAACTTTATAACATTTATAATACTAATAATTATTGCAAACTACTAGAATAAACCTACCAAAATTTTGAGACACTGAACCGAGCAAACATGTGTTATGATCGACCTACCTCGCGAGTGTAAAGATCGCTATTATATCATGTTAATAAAAATTTCGTATTCTTGTGAATCCAAGTGGGGCTAATAATTACAAGTGAAATAAAACTCCTAACATTTGAACTGCTCAAAGCAGTTTGAAATTCACAATTCATCTAATGCAATGGCTTTGAACGACAGGGGCCTTACCGCAAACGAGACTGCTACACGGAATTAATTACAAAACTTTCAAATTAAAAATTGACAGTAAGAGGCTCCTATTCAAATATATTGCCGTATGTGGAGAAAAACAAAAGGGTTGTAATATCAAATGACAATCCAACAATTCCTGACGAAATAGTGCTCAAAGCTCTAAACAGTAAAGGCATATCCCGGTCTCAAATATCTACGACATTAAAGCTAGTCTAATTGTAAGTAAACCAGGTAGAGCACATATACCATCCTTCAGTCGCCAAGACTACATAAAAGAACAAGACGGAATTTTACTACCTGCATCAATGCAAAGAAGCTATGACAACACATCTTATTGCATCTTCCTCAGTACCGACTCGATAAGATGCTTTATATGTAAACAAGGCAGACAGGTAGCCAAAAGAGAATATAGAAAAACCACCTACAAATACTACTGATTATGACTTCAAAAAATCGACAAGAATACTTGGTTAAGGCAGACGTCCTAAGTAACGGATACACGCTCGCTCAAGGGGTCATAGCTTCGATTCCCGGTGAGGGTACTTGAAATTTTTCTGAGTTGTTTTCGGAGGGAAAAGTACCCTCCACTTCGGCTGCTTCGAGGTGGGGTTTTCTCCGGAATTTTCGTTCAGTGTGATTCCGGGTTTTCCCTTGCCTCACAGGCACAAGCCTGGATGAATGTGAAGCATTGTTACGGACCTGTACAGAGGTCGGTAAAGTAGGAAGGCCAAAACGATTACCGGCGGGGAGCTGGCTCCTGAAACATGATCCTTCTCCGGGTTCGGTTCACTCTGGAGACGGATCCGACACCCTGTCAAAGATGTAGAGCGTTGTCTCAACCAACGCGATGCGTGTCTAAAATATGTCGTCGCCGGAGAAGTCTTGCAGGAAGGATAAAATAATAGAAAGAATATTATGAGAAGATAGGATAGGAATGTAGAAAGTAAGGAAAAAATTTTTAGAGTGAGATTTGAATAAAGGTACGAAAACACTGACTTAGCCGAATGGCTGTCGGTGTATAAACCCCCCTCAAAAATATATCAACATGCTGAAATAAAAATAAAAATGACTGACCTTTAAGAAAAAAACTTCAAGAAAAAAACTCAAAACTAAAAATAAAAAAGAACTAGCAAAAATCATCACGAAGTGTGTTATTCTTATCTGCGTTGAATTTTGGCTGTCGGACTAAGTGGAAAATTTTAACTTCGCTGATTCGAAGCTTTTAGAAGAGATCAACAACACGCTATAGGAGGAGGAATACTCATGCTAATTCATAATACCTTTATATTACACGAAATTATTAATTTAAAAAGTCCGAATTCTTCGATTGAAATTGCAGGTATAAATATCACGAACGTGAAATCCCCGAATGAAATCGTTATAGTTTATAGAGCTCCAAATTTCACTTTGTCACAGTATCATTGGGACAAAATCCTACAAAGTATCAATACCAAAAAAACACGCAATTATAATGGGCGATATTATGCTCAACACGTTTGTTGGAATTGTTCAAAAACTGATACTAATGGTAAAAGACTTTTTGATGCAATCGAAAAATAAACTTATCTATATACGTAGAAGAATTGTTCAATGACAAGAAAGATCTGCTTACAGTTTAAACAAAGGTGTTCCATAGGGCGGTGTACTAAGCCCTTTATTATATTGTATTTTCGTAGCTTCGATAGTGGAAAATCTATCTAAAACTGTGCACGTTTCACAATTTGCGACGATATTGCGATATATTGTAACCGTTACCACTTAATTGAAATGAATAAAAACTTACTGCAAAAATTAATAGATAAAATATTTGACAATCTATACAATCTGGACCTAGAATTAAACTCGATAAAACTGTTATCGTTCAGTTTAATAATTGCAATATTGCACCAGGAGTAATAGTAAAAGAGGTGAAAAATATACAAATTAAAAGCAGTAGGACAGTTCACTTTCTCGGCATTTTTTTTTTTTTTTTGATTATAAATTAATATAAAAAAAAATTTAATCAACAAATAGAAAAATCACAAAGAATGCTTAAAAACTATGAATACAAACAAATTTCTGAGAGAAACATGCTAGGGCGCAGATGCCAACACTCTACTTAAACTTTACAACAGTTTTGTACGATAAACTACAGATTACGCAAATTTTGTCTACTTCTCTACAAACAAACAACTAGCACAATAATTGAGAAAAATTCAGTAAGAGGATATCAGATTATCTCTTGGTTACCGAAATAGCTCTTCTACCAACAATTCTAGTTACAATATCGGCATCAATATAACGTTTGGCCAATCCTTAAAAAATCAAAGACCCTAGTTACTATGTTACTATTTTAGTTTCTAAAGAAAATGTTTTCGTAATTTCTACTGCATAACGGGCTGCTAGCTAGGCAGTCCTTCGTTATAATCGAGACCGATATGAGCCTCGCTTCCGTTGTTTTTGAGGAACGTTAGGGATGTCTGCGTCTAGATGGATGTAGTGCCGGTCAGCTTAGTTGATGCAACAACAATTTATAACAAATGCACGTGCGCGCGGATGCGACTGGATTCCCAGCTACGAAGTTAATACTAGCGATGCAAAGGATAAGAACATAAAATATACAGAGCAAGTAAGCTGAACTCGTGGTGTTTATTCAGGAAAGCAATATATACTCGTAACTGAAAGAGTTGACGTGCAGGCAAAGCAGTAGAGAGAGGAGAGGTAAGCTGTAATGAGCAGCGTTCGACAGAGAGATACAGAGCTGGTACTTACAGTTAGTTTAACGCGTCTACGATTCACACGAAGTATAAGTACCGGAGGTCCACGATGAGTGGACTTCGGTCTTTGATTCCTCCATGACAAACTCACACGTCATACGTAAGTCTCCAAAAAAAACGTTCTCCCGTAATCTGACGGTTTACCGTAATGCACTGTAATCAGAACGTATGTGCCGCATGGAACTTGAGTCCCGTACCGCAGGTGTTCTCTTTCTCCCTCTCTTCCTACACCACTCACCAGAATTCTTACCTCTTCATCGCTAGCGGTACATGTAACAATGTTCTATATAAACAATTTATGAATATTAGCAGAGAAGCATGCTGCGGATATGCCGAGTACATTATCGCCTGCTATTAATGATGGGAGCAAATCCGCAGAATCAAATTCTTCTGGAGGCGCTTCATTTAGTCTTGATTTAAACAAATTAACTTCAACCAATATCGTAAAAAATGCATCTATTTTCACGGCTGAAAGAAAAGCATTATTAAGCGCAGTAAAAATGGCGAGAACTCTGGTCGCAACTGTTATATTTTTAGCGATTCTGAGTAGTGTACTACTTTCTTTACAGAATATTAAAATATCTATTTATATTTATTTAAAGTCAGACAATTAATTGTTGATTTTCAAAATGAGATCAAAAATAACAATGAATTAAGCTCTTATATAGCCAAAGGAGCGTCTCGTTATACACCGCCACCTTCTATGAAAATCCCCTTCACAGATCTGAGAGAGCACGCTAAAAAATAGCAATGGAAAATAACAAAACAAGTTCTGTAGCTAGTAGTCATAAAAAGGATGCACTTTTATTTCTACATTACAGCAACGTGTTATGTGACAACTTTGCGATATTCATATTCGAACAATTATTTCGAATATGAAATCGAGAAAGTTCTGCACATAAAAGGTACAGCGAGACTGAAGGCCACAAAAGTATCAGGTAGCCAAGAATCTCGCTGACCTAAACACTTTCCCCTCCACTGCGCAAGACCGCACGTGCGACGTTATGCTGCAGTCTTGAACTTTTGCACCATTAACAGGTCCCGTAAGGCCTAATGAGTGCGACGAGTGCAGACGCACTGACGTCAGCATGAGGAAGCGGAGTTTGGAGACGCGTGGGAAGTCCGGATATACTTATGAAGCGTCCCCAAGCCACGCTACCTCAGGCCCTCCGACTCGAGCCAAGCTGCCGAGCGGACGACAATTTTTCAGTAGTTTTTCCTTTGTTTTATACTTTGTTTTATTCTTATTTAAAATTCAGTTTATTATATTTTATTTTTCTTATCTTTTCTTAAGTTTACGGATATATTTATATACACATATTATAAATACAGAGCTTAATTAAAAATAAAAGAAAGGCCAAGTAAAGCCAGAAGGTTTTTTTCAAAAGACATTATAGTACATTTTAATTGGTTTACCCTACGACATACACATTTGGATCTTCCTTCGACCAAAAGGAAATAGAGGACCAGATTTTTGGAGTTGATCGTCGAGAAATAAGAGAGCATACAAGGTAAGGAAGTTCATTATAAAACAAATCCGCGTTTCAGCCAAAGGAAAAATTAAGCTGACAGCCAGGAGAGATTCGAGGAGTGGAGTCTCTCCCGTGACTGTATAGTTGCGTGCGCGAGATTAACTCACGCAAAGATTTGATTTATATTGCTAGGTGACTAACAATCACCTAACACAACGAATTTAGTAAATTTCGGTTTTATAATAAAGATCTCTCTGGTAATGCCCCCTATTCGACAATAAGCGGGTAACATTTGTTACAAATCTGAAAAAAATCAACGTAACTCTACCACTGTCTTTATATCAACTGCTGAAGGGAAAACGCCCTATCTTGGAGCGAGGTAATTTTGAAGACTTTTCGATGCAATGCAATGTGATTTCTATTCCAGATGCGATTCATTTTCTGTTATTTTGTTATAGTAGTCCTGTGTGCTTGAAAAAAGTATAAAGTAGCATCACACATAAATATACACATATACACAGATTTTTGATTAATTTACTTCTTATACGCTAATCAACATATATTGAAGTATAACCAAATTTCATACAAAATCACGCACAGTTAAATTGATAATTGTTTGCATAAATGAAAAATGACACAAACCAAACAAAGTAGCGCTGCATCACACACATACATACGCAAACACGTACACACATATAGCATGCTAGTCAATATAAACTTTATATTAACTAGCACGCCACACGCGGCCTTGCGGCCCTTAAGGGAATAGAACACCTTTAAAACGTGAAAAAATCGATTTTTTTTATTCTCTATTTTGATAGGGACATAATATGCTCTCGGAGTTCTTATTGCGTTAAAAAAATTCGTTCTAAAGTTATACATAAAATAACGAAAGTACTTTTAATTTATTTTTTTCGTAAATTACGACTTTTCAAGAAATTTCGTTTATTAATTTAAAAATTGATTACAATTTGTTTTCTATGAGTAAAATACTAAAGAAATGACGAAATATACGATATAAATTAAAATCTTTATTTTATAAAAGTATATATAATCGACATTAATTCATTTGATCATTGATAATAAAATAAATCTAACATTTCCTGTTGGCCTAAGTATATCGTACACGATATGTTCTATATACAGATGAAGGATATTGTAGATGTTTACTATTCATATAAATTTTCGTATGACTACAGTGTTATTAATAATAGATGTCGTTATAAAAGCTAGGCACAATATATGTAAACATACGCGTATTCATATCTATTTCCAAAGTTTAATTATTATACTATCACAATTACGTTAGCATTATACTATCACAATTATAGTGTTATTACAAGTTAATGTATTATTCAAACATATAAAATTATGTGCTTCAATCTATTCTTCATAAAAAGTAATACATTTAAATTCTTATATCGAGTTTTTTAATTTTATTTTGAAGAAGACGAATTATCTAGAAAATCATTGGTTAAGATATTGATAAGACATATTTGAATAACTATAATCTTGACGACGCTTTAAAATACGTGTCATCAAAGCAGGTTTTAACAAATCGATTGCCTGTAACTATTTTCAAAAATATTTTAACAGAAAAAAATCTGATGTAAATATTAGAAAGTATAGAGATGGAGTTATTCAAATATTTAATGAAAATAATAATGACAGATTAGATATCATAAATGACAATGTCATTTATAATTTTAATGAAAATGATAGTTTAAATGATGAAATAAAAGCAAAACAAATTGTTGAACAAATTTTTGATGATTCAAAATCGGAGAACCTTGTTATGTATTATGGACGTGATTCCAGAGTACCGCTTAATGAAAAGCCTTTATGTTTAGACAAATCTACTTAAACACCAAATAATATTGTACCAAAAGTTCATGGCGTTCATACCGTAATGTGGTACGTCGGTGGTCTGGGCAGTATGACTGCCATGCACTGCGAAGATAGAGATTTCGCAAGTGTAAATTTACTGATAAAAAGCCATCCAAAAGTTTGGGGGTTTGTCGTAAAAACAGAATTGGATTGTTTACAAACAAATTTATTCAATGTTTCCCTTTTTTTTCTGGCTTTCTGTCTTTCTTTATTCTTTATTTCTTTATTTTACGCTTAAGTTTGAATAAAAGAGTTGTATGGAATATATACAGGATATACCATGGAAATAGAAAAAAGGTAAGGATATAAATAAAAAGAAGGTAAGTATTTTTATATTCACTAATAATCAATTATTTATTCAATCGATATTTCTACAAAATCATTGTGCTATATGGTGTTAAGATATATATATATATATATATATATATATATATATATATATATACAGGGTGTCCCATTTTAATTTACCACCCCCTAAAACTGATTAATAATTTGCTCTGAGAAAAAAATGTTTCAAATAAAATTTGTTGGGTTCGAAGGGGGGCATCTTTTGGCTATTTTAGCTGCGACCTTGAACATGACCTTCAAGGTCACTTGAAAGTCAAGACCAAATTTTCATATGAAATGTGCATATTTTTATGGCGGATTCGGATTCTACTAAAAAAGAGAAACACTTTTTGTCCGAATCATTTTTTGAAAAAATCCTAAATTTTTGTTGTAAACGGCTTTAAAAAAGTTGAAAAAATTACTAATATTTCTTATTGCCCCACCCTTTAAAAGAAGTTAAAAATTTGCTCTGAGAAAAAAATGTTTCAAATAAAATTTGTTGGGTTAGAAGGGGGGCATCTTTTGGCTATTCCAGCTGTGACCTTGAACATGACCTTCAAGGTCATTTGAATAAGATTTATCACAGATTCGGGTTCTACTAAAAAAGTAACACTTTTTGTCTTAACCATTTTTTGATCATCAATAGGTAGCTCTCCCTTTAACTGAAAAGAGAATTTGTCCTAGAAATAAGCTGTTTTAGATGAATGTTACTAGCTTCAAACAAAGACAGAGGTATCCTTTGGATCACTTAAAGGAAGACCTTCACGTCCAGCCACTTAAGGCAAGACCCCGTCCAGCCACTTAAGGCAAGACCCCGTCCAACCACTTAAGGCAAGACCCTATCCAGCCACTTAAAGCAAGACCTTCACGTCCAGCCACTTAAGGCAAGACCCCGTCCAACCACTTAAGGCAAGACCCTATCCAGCCACTTAAGGCAAGACCTTCACGTCCAGCCAAGGCAAGACCCCTTCGTTCAGCTAGTCATGGAAATTTCAACGTCTCAAGTGCTCTATCAATTGCCCATTTTGTTGAATGCACATTTGTATTCTCTGCCGAAAACTTCTTTGGACATCTATTAATGTTTGTGGGGTGAACGCCCGGAATGCTGCAACAATTCTCTCCATCATATTTTGTGCCGTCGGCGAGGCTTCCGCGTAAACTCTCTGCTTCACGGCCCCCCACAGAAAGAAGTCCAATGGGGTCAAATCTGGCGAACGCGCAGGGAATTCACAGATTGGACTACCAATTCCAATCCAACTATTTGGGTATGTCGCGTTCAGAAATCTCCTGACAAGTAGTCTACGATGCGTAGTACTTATTTCTAGCGGAATGTTTTCTAGAAGAGGTGGAATTTGGTTCTGGAGAATATCTAAATAAAGCTCGCCGTTTAAATTACGGTCATGAAACATACCCACAACGTATTCCCCAACTATGCCCGCCCAAACATTAATTGACCACCGTCTTTGTGTATGGTGATCTCGCTGCCAATGTGGATTTTCTTCTGCATAATAATGCGCGTTATGAAGATTAACTCCTCCCATATTGTCGAACTTTGCCTCGTCTGTAAAGAGAGTTCGATCAAAGAAAAATGGATCTATGTGCATTCGTGTTTCCGCCCATTGACAGAATCTAAGTCGCCTGGCAGGATCACCAGGCTCAATGGCATGTGTAAGGTGCAAGTGATATGGATGAAATCTAAAATGACGCAATACACGGTAAACTGTTGATCTGGGTACTCCATGCATTCGCTGAATTTGTCGCGTCGAAATATGAGGATCCTCGGCAATTATA
Organism: Muscidifurax raptorellus; assembly: GCA_020010945.3. Taxonomy (NCBI): domain Eukaryota; kingdom Metazoa; phylum Arthropoda; class Insecta; order Hymenoptera; family Pteromalidae; genus Muscidifurax; species Muscidifurax raptorellus. The sequence continues at coordinate 436,696 of JAHUUD020000033.1, forward strand.
GCACGAACCCCAAGCGCAATATGCTCTCTTGGGCACGTCCGTCGCCTCTTCCTTCTTAAGTTACCTCCTTGAGCTCTTATCGTTAGAAGTTTAATATTCCTCCTACTAGGATGACGAGCGACCGGATACCTTTCAGCGTACAGACTCGCCGCAGCCTTGTAATTGTCGTGACATTCTCCCACAATCTTGATCATGTTGACTATCTCTACTGGCGTGTAGTCAGCCATTATGCGTACTTTATCAGAGAATCTGAATATGATTTAAAATATGTACAATTTTACTTTATCAGAGAATCTGAATATGATTTAAAATATGTACAATTTTCATTAAAAAAACTAAGCTTTATTTTGATTCTCAGTTGAAAACATGCCCCTTACTGCTCAAACTTGCCCCAGATGATGTCAAACTTGTCCCAGTTGTGACCGTAAACTTGCCCCAGATGATGTCAAATTTTCCGCAGATGACGTAAAACTTGCCCCAGAGAATGTCAAACATACCCCGAAGATTGCAAACTTGCCCAAGAGAATGTCAAACATACCCCGAAGATTGCAAACTTCCCCCATGTGATAAAAAATGAATCAGATTAGCGTTCTAATGAACTTTGGTTCTGTTGATAAATTTTTTGGTGATTTCATTTCTTTGAAAAAGAGAGTATTTTCCATTAAAGTGATGGTTCTTTCTTAAAATGAATATAAGGTTCGAGGTCAAGGTCATAGCCAAGCTTCAATTGCCGGAATAAAAATCGAGGATTACCGTTAAATAAATTGACTGACCTTCGAATGACCTTGTTGGTTAAGGACAAGTTCATGGCTAAGGTCATACTTGGACTTAAATTTGTAAAATTGTGTGCGTTTCTAATTCCTCGGATAAAATGTAAAATTTTTAACTTCTTTTAAAGGGTGGGGCAATAAGAGATATCTAGTGATTTTTTCAACTTTTTTAAAGCCGTTTACAACAAAAATTTGGGATTTTTTCAAAAAATGATTCGAACAAAAAGTGTTTCTCTTGGTTAATAGAATCCGAATCCGCCATAAAAATATGCACATTTCATATGAAAATTTGGTCTTGACTTTCAAATGACCTTGAAGGTCATGTTCAAGGTCGCAGCTAAAATAGCCAAAAGATGCCCCCCTTCGAACCCAACAAATTTTATTTGAAACATTTTTTTCTCAGAGCAAATTATTAACCGGTTTTAGGGGGTGGTAAATTAAAATGGGACACCCTGTATATATATATATATATATATATATAAAATTGGTTATAATATCAAAAATTAAAAAACAAAAAAACATTATGTCACTCGTTGTGACTGTTCAGTAAGTCGACAATTACATTGAGCTGCTGTGACGCAAGCTGATAAAATACACCGACAATATCATTTCCGCTAAATTGGTCTGGAATTTGGTCTTTCAATTCTCTCGCACGCGTTTGCACACTGGCTGTAATAATATCGAACCATTTATCATCAATCAGATTAATTTGTTTGACAAAAGTCGTTGTATACACACCAGTATTCACGAGTGGTATATTGTCTAGATCAACACTCTTAATGTATTCTACAGTCTCTCTGGCAACACAACTTACACTGCCCGCTACAAGCATAAGATATTCTAGGCGTGCATCAATACATTTCACAATATACTCATTCAAACGAAGAAACTTAACTTTATTCATAATAATAGTTGCACAATAGCGTTTGCTGAGAAATCCAAGTGTCTTAGGAAGACTATTATCCTCAATTTCGATAGCCCTGTCTTTCCCACTGTGTGTATTTTGCTATCCATCCTGTACCGCAAATCTGTTGACCCGTCATGTCTTCGCTGCTGGGTCCACAAAGATACTTGAAAAATTCGTTGAAACAGTCTCTGAATTGTAGCCATCCATTGTAGGTAAAAGCAATTCCTTTGGAGTTGTCGCCCAATAAGCGCACCACAGGCTCATAGTACTCGTCTCTGAAGCTGGTGTATTCCAGGCCGACAATAATCTCCGTTGCGTATGTCTTGTCTAAAGTGTATAGGGTATTCAGCAGCTGAAGCCGGTCTTCCTTTTGTTGCGCCATGTCGTTGCTGTCACCTCTGCCCCTATTTTGAAACGACTAAACTACACCGAGCGCTTGGTATATAGTATAGGCAATGGTGGAGATGGTGGGTGTGGAGGTGGTAACCGCCACGTGTGCGACACTCATCGGAGTGGGAACAATGAGAGTGCATTAACACTGATTGAGCAGCAAACATTCGAAAAAAAAACCGCTGTATCTCACAGTATCATCTTGCGCTACAACAATGACATCTTAGAACCGCAGCTTTGCAAGCACATGACAATGCAGCCACCCCTTCCAATAAAATTTTTGTCAGCTCTTTTTCTTTCTTTACAGTCTACATACCGCCGGACTAATCATCGTTTTTTCGCAGATTATCAGAAAAATTCTCGAGAAATTTATTGTAACCCAGACCCGTGCTCATAAAATGCAGAAACATAATGCAATGCTGACCGCACACTTCGAAAGAGTCGCTCCATAGTCGAAAATTATTCCAGCGAAATTGTTTACTATTTTTTCGCAATCGATTTATATGATTGGGTATGAATGGAGGGAGATCAAAACTATCAAAATAAAAAGCCCTGCAAGATTTGTCAGCATACAGGGCAACCCAATGCATACCCGATTTCGTATGATCATCCGTGTTTACAACGAACGCTGTCGGTTTCGTCCACACCTTCGGTATGTGATCGGCTGGAAATACACCGACAGTATGCAAGCGGATTTTCGATAGGTTTTTCAATATTTGAAGGCTGCCCATCATTACAAATGTCTTCAAAAGCACTGCTCGAATTTTTAATCGTACCTGTGAGTAGCCACGATTTTAGTCTACAAGCCTGATTTAGAGCACAACGATAATTTTTGTAGCACGGTTTGACATGCATGTGATGCATGTAGTATACATCGGACGATAATTTATCGAAAGACGGGCAATCCTGATCGTACTCGAGATTACAAATTTGACGAGGTATTATTTTGTGTAGCACTAGCCATTTATCATTACCCCTAACGTATATTTTCCGCACACTTTTCGAAAGTTCTCTTAAAATTTTTTACCGCCTTCAAAGACACCTCACCGTCAACGTAGTTGAGTCCGTGATGGTACTGGGTCAGCCAATAGTTCTGACTTCGTATATCTTCACTTAGATGACCAAGGGCTATTGCCGGTGTTACCAGCCAATGACTACTAAAATTACTGTTCACAGCCACTACGGCTATTGCTTTTAGTATACTTTGATGCCTGGTACCTTTGAAGAACTGTGTGTCAATGATCACGTTCATACTTGGATGAAGTGTATAAGAACAGTGTTAGAGAGACTGAATTTGCAAAGTAACTCGCTAGATGTAAATATGTTCAGTAGTAGAAAGTAGCGACATCTGTGAGGTAAACGTTTTAACTGCTAAAATCGACTATGACTTGACGCGAGGCATCAATTTTCAAAATATTATCATACTCTGCGTATATGATACAATTGACTGTTTCTGTTAGAGCCGCACTGAAACGTACTTCTAATTTAACGCTACCGTGTTTGAACAAATTCTAATGACTGCAGTCATTTGCCGATAAATCTGGAGTCAAATCAAAGACGAATAGGCAGTATCCGTGGAGGCACAATTCGCGCGCTACTTGGTTGTCCTCGTAGAGAAATGGTATGCCTGTACCGGAGAATAGTGTGAGTGGTGGGGGGCAAGTTCGTCTGGCGCCATAGCGAGGCGGTGTGGCGGGGAGACATAGTGGTGGGGGAAGCCGGGGTAGAAGAGGGAAGGAGAGAGAGACAGAGAGAGAGAGAATTTTCGCATGTGACGGTGCCGCGACGATGTGTTGTCAGTAGGCGGTAAAACGATACTGACAACGTCACGATGCCGTTTTATGCATCTGCACCCGCACTATTGGTGTGCAGGTGTGGTGGGGGAAGGGAGACGATATGGTAGGAGAAGCGACGCTGTGTGGTAGTGGGAAATACGATATGATGATGATGGGGAGAGGGTGGGAGAATGTGTATTGTTGATATACATACGCTTTTATTTTGTGATCCTTTTATTTATTTTTTATTTTATTTTTTTCTATTAATAATAAGTGGATGAGGATAGTAGGTTAATAATGAATAAATAATTGAAGATAAGTATACATTTTTATATTAATAAAATATTTTATTATATTATAATCAAAATTACGAAGCATTAACATATTTTATTACTACATTTTTTGCACGATATCCACCTAAGTCATGTACATCAATGAGTTTTTTATATAATAGGGCGTAAATGCACCGATTTTTACAAGGGGTACGGCATTGAGAGAAACACTTATAATAAGTTCCAAAATCTCGCTCGCAATACAACTGACACTAGCTGCTATACACCTTAAAAATTCTAGACGCGTATCGATACACTTAACAATATATTCAGCCAAATTGAGAATTGACAGACCCGCGCTCATATAATGCAGAAACATAATACAATACTGACCGCACACTTCGGAAGAGTCGCTCTATAGTCGAATATTATTGCAGCAAAATTGTTTACTATTGCCGATAAATCGGGTGTCAAATCATATGCGAAAAGATAGTAACCGAGAGGATAGTCTTCGCTTGTTATTTGATTACCCTCGTTGAGAAAGTGTATACCTGTACCTGAGAACATCTACGTATAATTTTCTGCATATAATTTTCTACTTTGGAAGTCTGGCTGTAGAGGTTTTTACGGTATTTGCATACCATCAATGTACAGAAATAGAACATTAATATTAAAGTGTTCAAAATTTAAGCGGTTAAGCTGCCGGTCTTGATTGAAAGCCTTATTCTTCACAAATTCCAAGATGATTCTTTTCGGTAATTGACATAATATTATGATATCCAATATCTCACCGTGTACACCACTATGCATAGTGATGGCTTTCACCTCCACACGTGTTAATGGATATTTAGCTGTTGTTTTCGAGAGAGATTGAGCATGTGCTAGCAATATACCAGGGCTGATTCTCACACGTCTAACCAATAAATTAGCCTCCTCGATATGTATAGATTTCACTAGACGCACTCGTACTTCCACACCACTGCGAGATGATGTCCGATGAGGTCGACAGGTTTACCAGCACCGAATAATTTTCTCCGCTCCACAAGACCAGCATTTTCAGTTTCCGTATTATCCATTTTTTGAGCTGTATCATTAGACCACAAAACAGTAGATAGATGAGAGGATTTGGCGCTAGGTCCATAATTTAATAATATTTTAATGTACGCTCTGTAGGCATAGGCGTTAGTTGGAGGCAAGACAGTTTTTTGATTAAAAAGCACATCTACGTGATTAAAGAGAGAATACATCAAATTGTTGATTGGTCCCACGCGAGCGGCTAAACCTCTTAAACCTGCTAGATCTGTAGACTAAGCCTCATGTGAGCCAGATCAATGTATTCATCACTATTACCGGGAATCACAAATTCAATTGGTGAATCATCGGCTAAGGACGAAACAGGCTTATATTGCACCCAATGCGACCCCTCGATCGTCGTCTGGGTTGGTGGTATATCAAACAGCTGTAGCTCAGACTTGAGACACTCACAAGAATGGGTATCTAAAAAAGCCATATTTAACTATCAAAAATATCTCTAGTTGTTCTTCCTCTTTTCCTTCCTCTAGTACTGCTCTTCCTCTTTTTTTCCTTGCTACCCAGACTGTCTATTGTCTTCTACGGTTTTCCGCCACCTCTTAATTTACATATTTTTCTAATACTATTATTAGTGGTCTTACGTTTTTCCCGCCAACACTTCTCCGTTTTCGTTTGCGCGGTATCACTGTGACAAGCCAGCGAGCAATTCAGCAGATGGACCGTAGCGTGACATTGTATACCTCGAACCCTCCATCAATTTATCCAATTTTTATCCACACGATTATGAAGCAATTGTCTAAGCGGTGTGTTATGCGCTGCTCAGATATAACGTTGAAACCCGCGCGTGCAGTCTCCCTACCTACCGTTCGAGCACCACGACTGAGAAGTGGAAGCACTCGTCGAAATACACCAGCTAAAAAAGAGCCGATTCCTCCATGACCTTTCTGGTCAGACGAACCGATGTAGATATGTCCAACACCTCCAAGACTCCTAACACCACTAGTGCCGCCTCCGCCACTAACTTGGTTACTAAAGTAGTCTTCGTAACGGTTCATCTTCTAGTCGACACTCTTAAAATAAAGTTAAATTTCAATCGTTTGAAACGAATTGAACAATAACGGTATGTACATCGGCGGAGAGAAACTTTTGATCCGCGTAGTACCATACTCAAAGTGACCGGTTGTATATATAGATAAGGTTCACAGATGTCACTGTAGATCATAAATATAGATGGTAAGCTGTTTGAAAGTCTAGCAGGATTGTTACTCTCTGTTACACTCTGTTGATCATGAGCAAAAAGAATTCTTCTCCCTTTTTCAAAGACGAAAATTTTTCGCACCATATCCGATACGCATAGTTCATGGCTATATTCAGAGCAGTCACCATCTATACACAAACGTTTGACCGTTACATAAACTCCACGTTCAACCACCATCTGTAAATGACCGCTAATACACTCCAAATTATTTATTTCATCAGCCAGTATGGCGACATCTTTATAATTTCCTACTGGGAGCAGTGATTCTGAAATTGTAAAGTTTTCTACTTTTAACATGTTATTTTCAAGGTTAGTGGGGGGTATCTATTTCAGAGAAATTGACTTCTCGTTTTTCTCGGAAGGCACGTGCTGAAACGTAAGCGAAATTTGAACTTCTGTAAGTGCGACCGCCCATGACCCCTGTAACCTGATTTGGTAACTGAGTAATAAATCGCGTTGTCGTGTTTCCGAGAAATATCTCATACTACTGTTGCTAGGCAGGATGACGTAAAGCTGGCCCTTCATTTCTGCGAAAGTTGACTGGCTTTCACCCACGAATTGAACTTTTCCGGATAACCTTTCCACTTGACAAAATATTCCTTCGAGCGTTCGTTGTCTCTACTATTTAATATCTGCTCAATTTCAATTGATGCTTCAGACAAATCCTTTCGAACTCTGCTCAATTCTTCAACGTAAAAGAAAGTAGACAGGTGGTGAACGTGTTAGAGAAATTCGCACAATTTTAAATATCTCGAAGGTCCAACCACTCTCGTATCCTTTTGCAAAGACAGTTTTCTCACGACTGACGCGAACCAGTTCACCAACTTTAAATCTCGGTTGAATTTTATTATTATTATTATTGTAGCGATGCTGTATATTTTCTCGGTCTTTGGCAACATAATACACTGTGACCGAGGCCGGTGTCATTTTTGTGGCCGAGTGTTTACTCTGATTGTATGCAGCTACTTTATTATGTAACAAATCGATATATCGTCGTGGTATAAGAGCACCAAACTCGTTCTTGAAAAGTTTCTCAATACCCGCATACGCTGCTGAATGAGGAGGTGAAACATACATTTTTTTCAAATCTCCTGACCGTACTGCCCATTTATACTGCGACTACTCTTTTTTTCCTTCTTACTGTGCTTCTTCGCCTTTTTCTTGATCTCTTCTTTGTTGTTGTTTTTTCCCTTATTCTGTTTCTTATTTATCTTAAGTTCTTTTTTTATGTGCGAAAAAAATTTCTCAAATGTAATCTTGCTCACCATACAGCATGCTGTCATCATAGCCAGCGTTTTCTCATCTGCAGCCGTCTCATCAGCGAGCATATGCGAGAATGCAAATTCGGCCAAGACACGATCAGCCTCACGTCGATTACTCTGTTTATCGCTATAAGCCATATTGTGTTCACGATACGCCTCGTCCAACGGGTTGATACCAACTATTTTTTAAGCTCACATAATTTGTACACTAGCGGATAATTTTTGAACTGTCGGTGAAACTGCTAATGCACCGTTAATACGTGATAATGATGATGAGGAAGGTGGCGTTGCAGATGTCATATTCTACCAAATGCATGGGTTTCTTACATATTCGTGCGGTATGAATGTTTCACGAAGAGCAACGGCAAATTGCGCATGACCACGTGGGGGTGGTAAATTCCTTTTTCTCATAGTATCATTTACCAGATCAATCATGTTAGCGTCTCGTATACGTACACCACCTATTGCCAGTGTAATCATTATAGTCATCGTCGCGTTTTCGTGCCTTGGAATGGTTCTCGGTTTCCTTGAAATGAAGGTAACGTTGTAACACTGAACGATATTACGCCCATTTTTTACGTTCACTTTTGCAATTCGTCGAATTTAATATATCACTCATTTCAGCACCCAATCTACTTATCACATTACCCGGTGTCTGGGCAGACTTAAACACCGAAGTAGCGATAATCTCCTTGTCGGTGGGGTTTGCTAGAACGTTCTGGATCCGCTGAACGTTCTCGTGCGGCACAAGTACCATCTTTTTTTGCGTTCTCCATGTCTCTCCACTTACTAATGATACTGGCCAGAAGAGTGCCAATAATAGGGGCTAATAAAGCCGGCAAGAAACCGCCACGTTGTACGATAATTTTCTTTCTTCTCGACAGACTCACACAAGGTTGAGCTAGTTTTCTCAGAATCTTTGCATGCTCACGTAAGTGTGACTTTTGAGACTTCTCCAATGGTACGTTACCGATTAAAACATTCATGGCACATTCACAAATATGACGCACCAGTTTCGAATCAGTAGTTTGTAAGAGTGCCTTTCGTTGTTTATCGTTTAGATTAAAAAGCGCTTTTAAGATGACAGCGTCCTTGTGTGCAAAAGGATGTCTTTTTTACCAGAAGACACCATTATTATTATAGAGAGGCAATTGGGACCAAATTTAAAGAATCACTACCCTTTAGTTTTTTATTTCGCGACACGTAGACGTAGTTTAATTCGTCGTCCGGGAAGATACACATACGGAATCTACAGTTGTCCGGTGTATGCTGCTTCAAGTCCAGTACCAGGTAACCGTACGGTCTCGAGGTGGCGTCCCAGTAAGCCTCTTGCAAAAATTTCGGCTCCTCGGGGCACAATTGACGCGAAAGATGTTGTATCTGGGATCTGTCACGTAGATTTCAAAATACCACGATGTATTGAGCGTTCAGAGAAATGTCACGCTAACCCTTACCCTGATAAAAGACGTTCTGCGTGATGAAAATCACCGACGATGAGTGATGATGAGAGGCCTTTGAGAAAATATCCACTATGCTTCTACTCGATGAGGATTCTCGCATCAAATCGTCAATGATGACGAGTTTAGGCTTCGACTCACTTGATCAGTCACTAGTTTGTAGTAAACTTTCTCGAAATTCCACTTTTGCACCTCCTTCTTGTTGTTGTTGTGGAAGTTCCTTGTAGCCTGGTTGCCACTCGGCGGAATAAATAATTATACGTTCTATTTTCGTATCACACATACGCCGGAGATGGAGCAGAAACTTTTTGCCAAACACAGTCTTACCACGACCTGTTGGCCCACATAGCATAGATGTAAACGGATGTTTCCATAGCGTATCCATAACTATGACTAATGTGGAAAAATAAAAAACTGTAATTTAATATTTAGAAAAGATAACGCCATCTATGATTTTAATTTTCATTTAAATTTTACTATTTTGTTTAAATAAAAGAACTTATTAGGATAGGATATGTGAGAAAGGTGAATAAATTTTTAACAGATACAAGTATTTCATGTCGAAATTAAATATTTTTTATTATTATGAATTCAATGTTTTTTTATTATTATGAATTCAATGTACCAATTCTACAAGTACATTATCAATGATATTACTAATTCTAAATATTCTTATTTTAAAACGTTTTCTATGACGAGCTGCCTGTTCCCATTTACCGTGTCGTGCATATCTATATGCATATACCTATGTATGCATCAGTTCTACTCTTGGTGGTTGCTCGTCAAAATGTACTCTTCTTTTTGATCTTCTTCTTCTTCTTCCTTGATCGCCCATCTTTCATTTTTTTTTTACGTTGTAGTGAACTCTAGACCGTTGTTGCCTTTATAATCAAAAAATAATTGTAGTTTATTGGCTTGTTCACTTGTTGTCTAGCGCAGCGGATACTCGAGACGTAGAAAAACTTGGCATTCCTTGTCAAGGACAATCGAAACGTGTCTTGACAGGCTTTAGTGACGTCACCATGTAATGTCTATCAATTTCCAACTCGGCAATTTTCTTTGTTGTCAGGAATCTACCAGTAGCCATCTTATTCAGTCCTTCCAAATCCATTCCTATTATTATTCTCTTTCTCTCTTTCTCCCCCTCTCTCTCTCTCTTTCTCTCAATAATACTGACTCCAAAAGCGCATCCGCGCGGAGTTAAGTGCATATTCTCCCTACTCTTTTGAGACTCCCCAATATCGCTCAGATCATCATGAGCGGCCAAACAACACAGCGATGCCGTCGTATCATGTATCAGCATCATGCTGTCATCCCCACTCCGATTATAATTAGTCTATCTTGTAACCATAGGGAAAACTTTTGTGCAAGTCAATAAATCTGTGTTTAGCATAGACAGGTTTGCATGTTTTTGTCTCATTCTGCATTATTACGTCATGAAATGCCGTTCTACTTATAACAGTATTTGACAAAACTGTTTCCGTATTTGGCCTGGTTATTATTTCGCGGTTTGAGTCGAAATTAACTGCTTGATTATTATTATAATTGAGGCGAATATCTTTAACTTTACACACACAGTCCTCTTCACCATTTGGTTTTCGACACTTGTACGCGTAAAATTTTGGCCCACCTGACACAAAACTTGTAATATATGCTCCACGACCCTTTTCAGCCAGCTCATCCGTTAGACTGCCTAATGATGCACCAATCGGCAATTCAAATTCGCCTTCTTCGCCTTTGCTTATATAGAAAACCAAATTGGTGTCGTAATAGAGAACACGCGAACGCAGAGAATGTAGATATTCAAACAGTTTGAGACGTGCTTGAGCAGTAATAAAGGCTGCAAGAACCATATTTGCACCAGTTGACATAGAGCGTATCATCGTTAACACCTTTCTCCATTTCGGATAGACTATAGGGTAAGCTACTCAAAGCCATGTGGAAATAATTCAGACTATCGATAAATTTCGTCTTCTGAATCTCCATAAAAATTGATTTTGAACCATGTATCACTACCGATGGTGTCATTCGTGATTCACCAAACACTTCAACAATATACTCGAATAAAAATTGAACATCAAAGCCTTGGGAATTGTGCGTTATGCATATCACTTATTAGAATTCTTGTCTTGGTGGTAGTGCAAGATCAACGAGCTGTTTGATGGGCTCACTGTGATATCTTTATTTCTTGCACAATATGAACATGTTTGTTGCACAACGCGTGAATTAGGAACATGCTCTTTTTTCTCCTCATCTCCCGGCACTGATAGAGTCTGACGAGTTTCAAAATCGTAAAATAAAAATAAGATCGGCTTTGATTCACATGCTGTTGTCTTCTTGATCGGTTGCATGTAACAAAGATGTCGGTTAGATTGTCGTGATTTACACGTTGCATAGTACGATACACCACATTCATGTTGCTCCCTCTGATTTACACCGATCAATTTGAAATATCTTTGACACAATTTTATCTTATCACACACACACTACTATCCCTGTTATACGATCCTTTTTTTCTATGATTATCCAAACAAATTCTTCCAAAAAATAGTCTACCAGTAGTATTACATTTTTCTAACGACTCCGCTAAAGTAGAAACCGGTGACGACGTGCATTTATAGCATGTGTTGGTACACCTGTGATTCTCTACACGCCAATAACTTTTATTGCAAGGTATGCAGTAACCAGCCCTGCCACTTGCGCCAATCAGGTTTAATATCGGCTGATAATGTCGCCCTGCTCATAATAAATTATCCGTAGCACATGTGTCACAGTTTTCCCATACACTTCGCAAACAGTTTGAGTACCATCGTATAACAGTAGACTACCACGAGCGAAAGTTGTAAAATTATACACAATGATTGCCGTATGGTGTTAAGCAAAATAATCTTGAAACTGCTAGTCCACAACTTCAGCGGGTACTTGAACACGTGCCAAATTTACAAGTTCATGGGCGGCATTTTTTTGAGCACTGCCACTGCATTTTCTAATTGCATTCCAATAATGAACGAGCTGTCCACTGCGTCCTCTGATAGCGTAGGCATATGCAGCTGCTAAACTCCTGGGTAGGCAAAGGTTATGAACATTACTGATTGTGAGGATAGATTTTTTATTTACTGACTTATAACTCAGTTAAACATACTCTGCCACGACCGGCTACACCTTTCACTATAGCACAGTTAACCACTAGAGTTTCATTTGTATTTAAATTATCATTATAACTCTGCACAACACTATAAAATAACCCCCACAGATCATCTAGCAGAAAGTTTCTTATGAGTCTACATAAGAGCCACACTGGTACATGATTGAATTGTTCGGATGTGATAGTTACACCTATATAGTCATCCGGTTGGCCTCTTCGACACAGTTTTTGATGCAAATCTTGCACACATCCATCGAACCATCTATGTATATCACTGCCATCCGGTGGGGTTGTTATTAGTCTTTTAATTTCGGTTCCCTCATAACCGAATCGTCGATAGAATAGCGAGGTCTCACGTTGACCACCACCACCACTACCACCACCAACACTGCCACTGATTTGTCCTTCTCCTCTGCCTTCTTCTACTTCTTCTTCTTCTTCACCTGCCTGTAACAAAGAATCTGTAAGATAACAATAACTAAACGATTAAACCTTCAATCAATTTACATAATATTTTTTAATTTTACCTTCTGCTTCTTCTGCTGCTGTATCGGTGCTGCTACTATCACTTGTTGTTGATGATGATGATGATGATGATGATGATGATGATGATGATGATGATGATGATGATGATGATGATGATGATGATGACGATGAGAGTCACCGCGTCATCTATCGTCATTGTTAGATACAGTTGGTTCCAGATGTTGGATAATTGAACTAGTAGATGGCGTTGGCTGCTGCTGATGGTGTCTACCTTCCGTACCTAGAGTGGAGGTACCTTCCATAAATAGGTGTGCAAAACAAATTGTGAACATGCAAAGTTTTTAGCACGCATACACCACTCACCAGTAATACTTAATGATAGCCCCTGATCGTATTCACAAATACGTACGATGTTGTCACCTCGACGCATCCTATTGATCACTGAAAGACAGAAAAATATACCTTATATCAGTATATATATATGTATCTCTCTCTCTCTCTTTTTCTCTCCTCAGTCAGCCAGACAAACATTACTTCCTCCACTGCACCACTCTGGTGCAGTGGAGGAAATAATGTTTGTCTGGCCAATAACGAGACCCATACTACTAGTGTGTGATATGCGTCCACATATAGATTTCTCGCTCCAAAGTCTGGTTGCAGTGGTTTCGAAGGCACCTGTACCCCGTCAACGTACAAACATAGAAAGTTTATATTAAAATGCTCGAAATTAAAGGGATTGAGCAGTCGATCGCCATGAAAAGCTTTATTATTGACAAAACCCAGGATAATTCTCTTCGGTAGCTGACCCATTATGATATTATACAATGTTTCACCGTGTACACCGCTGAGCACAGTCATTGCTTTGACTTCCACGCTCGTCAAAGGCTATTAAGCCGTTGTTTTTGAGAGTGATTGAGCGTGTGCTGGCAATAGCCCGAACTAATTTTAAACGTCTGACGAGAAGGTTCACCACCTCGATGTGTATGGAATAAGAGCCTGCAAAAGTCATCGCGAGATTTCACTAAGCGTACTCTCATTTCAACTCCATTGATCAGCAGCTTCTCCTGATTAAACACATCGGCGTGAAGGTGGCCAATAAGATCAACGGATTTATTTGCAGCAAGCAATTTTCTCTTCACTAATCCTTGATTCTGATTTTTTGTATCGTTCATTTTTCCAGCCGTATCCTCACACCACAAAACAGACGACGAGTGGGAGGATTTTGCGGCAGGTCCGTAATTCAGCAATGTTTCGACGTACGATCTGTAGGCATAGGCGTTGGTAGGTGTTGACACGGGCTTCTGATTGAAAGACACATCCACTGGATTGAACAGTGAATGCATCAAATTATTGATTGGTCCTACTCGGGCTTGTAAAAGTCTAAAAGCTGGTCGATTTGCCTCAGATATATCGTCTTCGGACGTGGTAGATCTCAAATTTACACGAAGACTGAGCATTGTATGTGCCAGACCGAGGTATTTATCACTATTGCCAGGGATCACAAATTCTATCGTTGAGTCACCGGTCAAAGACGATATCGGTTAATATTGAACCCAATACGATCCCTCGATTGTGGTTTGGGTCGGTGGAAGGTCGAACAATAGCAGCTCGGACTTTAAACACTCGCACGAATGAGTGTGTAGGAATGCCATTTTTTTTAACTGTCAAAAATATCTCTAGCCGTTCTGCTTCTTTTGAGCCTCCTCTTGGAGCTCTTCTTTCGAGCTGTCTGCTTCTTTTTCTTCTTTGGTGGTAGTGGTATATTCCCAGACGTGACAGCCTGACCTGGTGTACTGGCTACTATGGTATTCCAAATACGATTGTTACCGATGTATTCGCCTGAAATAAACGATTCTCGAAGAGCAACGGCAAATTGCGTGTACCCAGGTGGTGGAGAACCTTTTCTATTTCTTATAGCATCATTTACCAGGTCAATCATGTTGGATCCGTGTATACGCACACCACATATTGTCACGGAACTATTTGCATCCCAGGCGATATTCCCACTAACATGTAATTTACGCAATACTTGCCCAGCCTGTCGCCTGTACTTTGTAGGCACGCTCTCCATGATGCTCGCATCAATCTGATCCTATTCCTCGAGCTGCTGTGCCTCGTCATTATCATTGTCATCGTTTTTATCATCATCATTATCGTTGTTGTTTTGAATTTGACCCCAATCTTTGTTATCTTTTTCCTCCTTTTTTCTAATCTTATCATAGTTACCGATATCCTTGAGTTGGAAATAACGCTGCAGCACAGAACGATATTGTGTCCATTTTCCCGCGCACTTTTGCAAATAAATGAATTCAGTATGTTGTTCATTTCAGCATCTAGTCTATTCATCACGGTTGCGGGTGTTTGAATAATCTTTAATATATTAGCAGCATGATTGCGACTGCCATTTGCTAGCACTCTCTGGAGAGGTTCAACGTTCTCATGCGGCAGGAGCACCATCTTTTTAGCGTGTTCCATGTCGTCTATATACCAATGATACTAGCCAACAGTGTATCAATAATAGGAGCCAATAATGCTGGTAAGAAACCACCGCGTTGTACAATGATTTTTTTTTTCGACAGTCTCAGCCAAGGTTGGCTAACTTCCGCAGTGTTTTTGCATGTTTGCGTAAGCGTGGTTTGTGAGATATCTCCAACGGCACGTTACCGATTAACACATTCAAAGCACACTCACAAATATGACGCACTAATTTCAAATCAGCCGTCTCCAAGAGAGCCATTCGCTGTTTATCGTTTAAATGCAACAGCGCAAAGTGATGTCGTCTCTTAGACGCACCCATCACAAGGAGACGATTGATACGAGATTCAACGTGTCGCCACTATTCATCTTTTTATTCCGTGACACGTAGACGTAGTGCACTTCCTCGTCCGGGAAGATACAGGTGCGAAATCGACAGTTCTTCGGTGTAGTCTGTTTTAAATCCAGCAGAAGGTATCCGTATGGTCTCGATGTGGCATCCCAGTAAGCCTCTTGCAAAAATCGTGGATCCTCGGGACAGAGTTGACGCGACAGATGCTGTATCTTAGATCTATCTCGCAAATTTCTAAATACGACAATGTATTGTGCATTTAGAGATATGTCATGCTGCCCTCCATCCTGATGAAATACGTTCTGTGTCATGAATAACACCGAGACCGAGTGATGGTGGGAGGCTTTCGAGAAAATGTCGACTATACCACCGTTCGACGACGATTCTCGCATCAAATCGTCAATGATCACGAGTTTCGGTCTGAAATCACTGGCCCAGTCACTAGTCTCTGGCAAACCCTCGCGAAATTCCACCTTATTGCTTTAAAGATCCTTGTAACTCTGCTGCCACTCGGCGTAATAGATAATGACACGTTCGATTTGGGTATCACACAGATGATCAAGATCCTTTAGGAACGTCTTCACAAATACCGATTTATCACATCCTGTAGGAGTGCACAGCATGGAGGTAAACGGATGTTTCCATCGCGTATCTATAACTGCTACTGACACAATCATGTAACCAACGCTTCAGTTTAACCATAACACATATATAATCACATATAAGGTCGTGGATTGTGGGTGTAGCAATACTTACGTAAGCACAGGCAATCAACTAATCAGGTTACCGATGGAGTTATGATCGACCAATCACCTTTCACGTAACACAGTGCCATCTATAGTTACACAATAGAAGTTTTTTTTCGTCCGCATGCATAAGAATTAGGTATGGTATAAGTGATTAAGAAATTTGAAAAAATGAAAGTAAAAAATACATTTATTTAGAAAAAAATAATAAGCGTAGGTCTAAAGCCTATTCTTTGCTACACATTGTGTGAATATGTGAGTCTCGATCTTTCGCGATACTCAATGCCTGACTGATAACTTTGGCTAAATGTGCCACACTTACCCTAATCATTCTGACAGAGATGCTTTGATTATCCAAAGTGGAACTGCCGAAACGTGCAAGTGTAGCTCCTTAAATATTGTCTCTATTTACACGATGGGGATGCAGCACAAAACACAACGCTTTTTTTTTCTGCTACTGTTAGTAAAGGACAATACATCTCGAGGGGATCATACTTGCTATTCATGTGTACGTAAACATATATTTTCTGGTATTTGTTGGTTATAGACTTCTTATAATGACATTTGCAACGATGTTGAGTAGAAGATATTATATTTACAGCACACATGGTAAGACAGTTGACATGAAAAAAACTGAAAGCGCTAATTTCGCGGAATAACGAGTAGTGATGACTTTGTTAAAAATTGACTGCAATCTGATACCCAGCGCAGGTGCAAACATGCACTAGTACGTTCTTGTTTTTTTTTCTTCTCTTCACATCAATATTTAAACACTATTCGCGATTCTCCTTATTGAAGAAATTTTTAAATTGTGAATTGAAAATAAGCGGCAAGAAAGAGAGAGCGCTATAAAAAGTACTTGAGTGTATAATACCCATATCCATGGTCAAAATAAAGTTTTAGTGACTATTTAAATAATATTATAAACACTAAGCTTGACACAAGGACAAATATTTTTTTCTTGAGAATAATGACTCATAAAGTAGCTGTATAGCTATACTAGATACATCTGTGAATGTCCTCGGTCTCAAGCAGTGTCGTTACCGAATTTATTTTTCTCTATTTTTGATCATCAGCGAAAAAAGTATGAATAAGATAATGCAGCTGCGCTGCTATAGCGAGCAAAGCATGAGTAAGAAAATGTTTTGGAAGCTGGTCAAAGATATTGTTCCTGAATTTTGAAGCATCAGCAAAAAGAGGATGAGCAAGATGTGCTTGTAGTGTGGAATCGCACGTGTTCAGGGCTAACAAAGTGTCGCAGTATCACACCTCTGGAAGAGAGTTAAAACATCAGTGATGGTTTAATTCTCTCCGGGTGATTATCATGCGCGATTGTAGCTGTGATTTTACCGGGAGCATTTGTAAAGGAGCGTACAGTATAATGACAAAAATCACACAGGACGACAAGTACTACCTCTGCCATGTGCACTATCATCGCCAGGGCAAATATCAGCATATACGCTGGTCGTACAGCATTAAGTTTAAGGTTTGGGTGTTAACAAAAAATAATTTCGTTTTTAAATAAATAAATGAACAGTTAAGTGCGTGACTAAACAAAATATAATTTCGTGGATTTTTGGTGCATGTGCGCGCATAAAAACAATTATGCTCCCGGATGATGTTAAAAATGATGCGTCTGCTCTCGAGGCTAATTCGCCAGAAGAACAGATAGAAAAGCAGCTAACAGAGTCCAGTGCTGTTGTAAGGCTGCTTCCGCAATTGCTTCGTCGGCAATTAATAAGTCGCGCGCGGCGATTATATGACACTACTATCACGCTTTTATGGAGCCTTAAATGTTTAATTTGGCGTAAAACCAATTCGACGATGCCAAAGTTAAAGCCTGGACGCACACCGAAGTACGTCGTAATTTATATAAGTGTTACAATATAGACAATTCTGCAGGCGACGGATTTGAGAGCCAAGGATGGGCAGTTGAAGACTAGCTTCAAATGTCGACAATAAATATGTATGTATAACTATGTATATAATATCTCCCTCTTCCTCTCTCCCTCCCTCCTTGTCCCCCTCCGGCGCTCCCCCTCCATCTCCCACTCTCCCCCTCTCCCCCTCTCTCTCCCTCCCTTCCCCCTCTCTCTCCCTCACTCCCTCTCTCCCTCACTCCCTCTCTTTCTCTTTCTCTCTCTCCCCCTCTCTCTCTGGTAGAGCGTACACATGGCAGTCTCTCCTTCCGCGTGCTCAAGGCCCCCCCCCCCACAGTGGTGCGTCAGAACAACAAGCAACGGCGGCAGCTGGTTTGTTTTGTAGCGCCACTGTGAGGGGAATTACTACTTACAGGTTTAAACATTGCCGAGGATATAGACTTTGGAACATATTCCACAACAAAAACGACAGCCATAACAATTTGTAATTGTAAGAACAAAGGTAGATTGCCAAGAATATATCTTAATGTAAATAAGATTCTCACTTAACAAATAAGAATTTATCGTAAAAAAACCTACAAATGTTCGATACGTAAAAAAGAATTTTTTTTATGAAAAATCATATACAGCATATTCTGCGTAAATTCATAAAGAAAATTGTATAAAATGTAGATATATTGAATGTGACAAATATTTAAATACATTTAGTGCGTTAGATAAACATTATAATGTAAATCATGAAAAAAAAGTATTACAATTGTGTGTGATGAGTGTTTATTAGTTATACTTAAAAAAAATTTAAACAGACATACAGGGTGTCCCATTTTAAAACCACCAATCGAAATCTGCCAACCAAAGCATTTTAGAGAAACATTTTTTAAATAAAAGTTGTCAAGTTTCAAGATGCCAAAGTTAAAGAAATGGAAAGAGTGGGAAATTCTACATCTGACTATGATTTTGACCTCAATCCTGACCTTGAACTTCAGGGTCAATATGAGTTCAAATCGATTTTTGTATGTTAAACTTTAGTTTCATTTCTTATTCCGATAGTGCAAGAAATTCTAAGTATCAAATGATATTTAACAATTTCTACCCATTGACTTTTCTAAGGTTGAATAAAAGGGCTTACACCGCATAGCAAGGAAGCTTCCTGGAAGCTTCCCTGTGAGAATACGAATGTTGCAGGAAGCTTCCAGAAAGCTTCCATGCTATGTGAGCACCATACTTTTTGCACCATCCAGAGATAACGACGTGGACGTAGTAAGTTCTGTTTCCATTGGCATGCTGAATTATCGTGAGTCCCCTTGCCTCTTACCTTCGAGATGCTAGATTAACGTGAATCCCTTTGCCGCTCACTACTGTAACTATTAAGATTTTTAATTTCGTAGCGAATGTCTAAAGTGGCTGTCATTTACTGGAAGGCAAAAATTTACTCCACTTTGGGAATGTCGTGTGACCAATAAAATATGGGTTTCCATTTCAAAAGATCGTTTTGACCTTATATTGACCCTGAACGTCAAGGTCACGGTTGAGGTCAAGATCATAGTCAGACGTAGAATTTCCCGCTCTTTCCATTTCCGGTATAAAAAATGTGGGTTTCCATTTAAAAAAATTAATTTGACCTTAAAATAACGATAAAGGTTAAGGTCGAAGTCAAGGTTAAGGTTATCGTTGTGTGTCCTTGAAACTTGACAACTTTTGTTTAAAAAATTTTTCTCTAAAATGCTTTGGTTGGGAGATTTTTGGGTGGTGGTTTTAAAATGGGACACCCTGTATAAAATAAAAGCATAATCCTAGTTGTAAATCACAATATGAAAAATGTTCATGCTATACTACATATTTGAATTCCTGTCAAGGCATTATTTCTTGCAACAAATGTCAAAAAGTTTTTAAATCGAAGCAAGGATTTCTGCAACACAAATATTAAAATAATAAAAAACGAAAAATGAAAAATTTAAGTATTTCTCCCTTTAATATATTTTTGTATAGCTTAGTATACTCGCTATGCTTGTGCACTAATCTCACTGTGCAAAAAAGAACTACTGTAGCCACTGATAGGCATAGTTTCTTAATACACGATATATTTACATTTTGCTTCCTAGAGGAAGCTTTGTAACAGTAAAATTTTCAGTTTCGCTAAAACTTCATAGAAACGTGTTTTGAGGTATTTGGAGTTTGTATCATGTGTTTTTAGAAAATGTCCGTGCGGATGGCTGTGTGTGTGTATGTATGTATGTATACCGTTGTATTTCTGGAACTACGTGGTCTATAATCATAAAATTTGACATGCATATGTGTTTTTTGAGCATGCGCCGGTTACAAAGTCATAAAACGGCTGCAGCATTACAAACATATGACTGTCTAAAATTCAATAATTTATAAATTTTATATTGTTGGTCACATTGCGTGCAATGCGACCGACGATCCTCGTTATAATCGAGTAGCCGACGGGCGTACTCGTTTGCTCGCGGAGGCGAGCGATTTGGATCTCTGCACCTGGTTCTGCAGAGGCGACGGCTAGTCAGTTCGCACGCACTTCGAGAAGTGAAATGCGTGCCCGCGGAGGCGGCTGGGTCGCTGAAATACGCGAAGCGGCAAGAAAGGCGATAAAGCATGCAAAATAAGTAAAATAAGTAAAGGCGATAGTTGACGTTACAACACACAATTTATTCAGTAAAAGCCGCGGAAAAAGCGTATGCTTGTGATGAGCTCGAGCGAGGTCAGCGAGAGCGCGAAAGCACTGGTGAGTGAGCAAGCGAGAGAAAGAGAGCAGGGACTTACAAATACTAGCCGTAATAAAAGGCACAAACTGGCACGTGCAGCAGGCGGGAAACGCTGGCTGCAGTTGTCGAGTCAGTCTCACAAAGTCCTCACGAAATCGCATAACACTACTCTAAACGCTCTTGACAAAATAATAGATATTCAAAGGTGTTAACTCGAAGCTAGTTGAAACGTATCTATTTCGCTAGTCGCGTATCGCGTTGCTCTCTCTCTCTCTCTCCCTACCCTACTCACCTCTGGCTCGTCTCCGCTGTCTCTCCTGTAAACACACATATATAACTTAGCCTACAGGAGCATGCTGGGCTAGACGAAGGCTATCGCTCTCGTCACAGTATATACAATCATTTAAATATAATAATAAATTTTTAAACTAGAAACAATATTAAATGAATAAGTGCATAAAATGTTACATAAAAAATGTAGCTATCTGTATATTTTAAAGCAGAGACGAGAATTAATGAAGGTAAGTAGATTTTTCTTTGTATCATAAACGTATGTACAATTAATACCCTGAATTAATCCTCATAATAAGCAGCATATTGAATAAGGTTAAGCTATAATCAATTAAATTACGCCTACCTATACGCATATGCGACTTTTAATAAGATATACTTATTTGCACTTGTGGTCTAGTGGCGTAAGTCTCTACCTCGAAACCTTTTGGCTCTGGGTTCAAGACTCGCTCGGACAACTTTTTTTTTATTTTTTTTTGTTATTTGACGAATAAGTTTTCATCTAAAACAAACATCAAAGTCAACAGAATTCTTCATCTACATTCTCATTTCAAGTTTGCTTGTATTGTTTAAATAAAAAAACAGTTAAATAAATACAAACCAGTTTACCATTTAGCTACACATATATTTGTAAGCGAATGAACGTAACCATATACTTATTCATATAATATTGTTTATTGTTATTGTACGTGCAAATACTATCATTATTAAGAAGAAAAAAAATTTCCCCGAGCGGGATTTCTTTCTCTGTTCACTTTTTGAAAACATACAACCCTATTTAGTTTGTTTGGTTTCCGCGGGTGGCTCTGTTACTCGTTAAATGTCAGCAGTTCCACCGAATGTGCATGGCGATCTTTGTCGGAGAAATGGGCACACTTTCACTACTCGGAGTTGGGTCCCCTTCTCTCTTACTTCCTGGTGGCAGCGCAATGCAGCCTGTTTTAGCGGGAGAAAATGGCTCCGGAGGATGAATCAGCAGTTCCGGCGTATAACAGCGGCAGCGCAATGGAGCAGGCTTCAGTATTCATTGGTGCTAAGGACAAATCGGAGCTCTGGAAAATCGGCCTGTTTTAGCGGGAGAAAATGGCTGAGGCAGATAACTTACAATTCGTTCAAGATCTGAGCTTATCGGAGAAGCTCCTCTGAATTTTCGGAGAAGGTCCAAGTTGGAAAAGACTTAGCTAGATGTTTTAAGAGTTCTATTATTACTAAAGTATAAAATGGGTCGAATCTTATATATAGGTTATGCTTCGTAACATGGTCTGACGAGTTCCAGTTAAAGTTCGCAATAAAGATCGCTGTGGCGATCGGTCAGACATTTCCAAAATCATTACTCAAAGACCATTACACTTACAAATGTATAACCTATAAAATTTGATTTTAATATAGGTATAGGTTTAATATACCATAATATGGGTATAGTTTTAATAAAGCCGTTACAGCTTGAGAGCACCAGGTATATGTTGAAAAATAAGGTTAACTATAGGAAAAGATGTTAACTGTATCTGGTGACTGGAAAAAAAGTCTTATGGAAGCTCGTTAATATAATAGAGGATAGGTATTACAAGAGAAAACTTGACGCTTACCGTATAAAGCTTACATATCTACATAGAGTTTACAATTGTATTATATACATAAATTACATTCTTCGAAAAACGTACATACTTGTTTGCAGGCGGCAATATCGGGTTTGCCAACTAGCATTTCGATTGACAGCGGGAGAAAGTAATCGAGTTTAGTAAGATTTACAATAAGTTTTTGCCTTTTTGCGATGTACAAATTACATTGCCAGATAATTAAATCTCGTCGGATTTAAGTTTTCTTTGTGTTCGCCGCAGATACATTTGCTAAATTGTAATGATTGGATCGACATCTGTTAATGGTGACTATGGCCTGTCTGCTTAAATTCTTATTAAAGAACCAAGATTTGCTACGTTCATGGTAGAACTTAAGAAAGATTGATTTCCCTTTGTTTAAGCCTTCTGTTTTAACGTGGTGATTAGTTTTGGATTTGCATTCCCTTTTATGGGATCCATAGAAGTCGGTGAAAGGTATTAAAACTGTTGATTAATCACTCAATTCAGAGGCCTCCTTAGCGAGATGGTCAGCCATTTTCCAAAATACCCTCGTGTGCTGGAATCCAGTAGTATTTAATAGCGTTTTCTGGGTTCTTAATAATGAATGAATTATGCTTTTCCTTGATCTCCAGCACTTGCAGGTTGATCCCAGCAGTGAGTTTAGTAGAATTTAGACTGCAGAGAGCACTAAAAGAGTCGGAGAATATTATAAAGGAGTGTCCGGGGTTTTGCAGAGCAATATCTAGGGCGTTTGAAATGTCTGAGCACTCGGCTGTAAAAATTGATGTTGGGTTGCTTATGGCTTGTCTTACAGTGATCTCAAGGTCTGTACAAAGGCTTACAGTGCCGGTAAAATTTGTTTTTGGTTTCTTACTGCTATCAGTGAATATGGCGTAAGCATTGTGAGAGAGGAGGAGATCCTGGAGAACAGTGTTATTTTTTATTTGTTTTCCTAGCTCTAAATTAACAGTAGGCTTGAATGAATTATCTTGAAATCATACGAGAAAATATTATAGTATAGTTCTTCATTTTGAGATGATTTAACTATTTTAATGCACCGATTTATCAGGTTCATTTTTTTTAAATGACTTATATTTTAGAATTATTACTTTTGTGAGGGATTTATTGTTAGTGACAGTTTTATTGATAAAACATTTGCATAGACATTTCGCTCGTTCTTCAAGCAGTGGGAGCTTAGATTCGGCTAGAAGTATATTCGTGGGGGTGCTTGCGCGAAGCCCCAAGGCTTTCCTAATCGCGGCGTACTGGATTTTTTCGATTTTATCTATCTGATCAATTTGACTAAGAAAGTATAAAACAGCATATGAAACAGCCGTAATCGGCGATGGAGCGAACAAAGCTCTTATAGAATGTTAACAATGTTTGAGGGTCAGAACCCCACTAGGTGCCGCAAAGATATTTGATGATATTTAACGCTTTTCTGCATCTTCTATCTACGAAATTTATATATACTTGAAAGTTTAGTTTGTAATCAAATATAACACCGCGAATCGAGTAGATTCACTTGTTCTGACCTCGTGGCCATCGACTTTTATTGTGATCTCGCCTGGTTTGATATTCTATTCGTTAAAGTAGATTAAGGCGGTTTTCTGAGGTGCCAGCTCCAATCCTATATGTTTTTAGGTTTTGGTTCATTATATTTATCGCTCTTTCTACGGTGTTTATTTTTTTCTTGAGCAGAGAGAGCTTCGAATAGATTACCAGGTCATCGGCAAACTGTGATACGTGTATACTTATGGGGAGGTTAACGGTTATATTAGATACATAAATTAAGTATAAGAGGGGACTGAGAACTCCTTCCTGTGATAGTCCTTTGTCGGTTGTGCAAAATTAAGTTTTTAAGTGGTCTGTATAGATAGATCTACCTTTTGTTATGAATTTGACAAATTTAATTAGCTTTTCAGAGCAACTGATATCGGCAAGTTTTTTCAGGAGGAGAACGCATTGGACATCAAAAGCATCAGACACATCAAAGAAAGCCGCTAAAAGACCGTTCTTTCTGATGAATGCTTCATTTCTATGTATGGATAGATTCATAAGGTTATTAATGGTAGATTTGCCCGTCCTGAACCCGGTTTGATTATTTGGTACAATATCATGGTGTTCACACCACCACGCTAGCCGATTTTTAATCATAGTTTCAAACACTGAAAATATTGTTTTAAAGTATATTAGTTGATATAAACAGAGGGATTTCATATTAAATACAGAGACAAAGAGTTACATTATATATATGTTAAAATTAATAAAACATTATTTAAAAAATCAGCTCATAAAAATGTATTTATGTATTTAAGATGCAATCCCTCTGTTCATACCATAACTAATATACTTTAAAACAATATCTTCAAATTTGAGCACAACTGGTCCATCCGTTGCTTTGGAATCTTAGTCCGAACAGACTCCGTACTGTAAGTAGGTATTATAGGGGTATTTAGAGGTCCTAGCCTGGCAAAAATGTTGGTAAACATGTATAGTTGTGTAAGAAAAAAATTCGTTTATTTATATATGAATAAAGGCTATCACACAAAACGCTTCTTGCTAGGTATTTTAAGCATCAGCCTCAAAATCGTAGTGTAAGCTTACTACTATAAGGCGAGTTCACAAAAAATGTTTAGCCTGATTGTATAAATTTTCTCAGATATAATCGCATCAAAATTTTGGTTCAAAAATAAATGTCAAAATAAAAAAAAATTATGCCTGCATTTGAAAACAACGTAGAGAACCGGAATAAAAAAAGTTGTTTTTTAGTTATTGCGTAGTTGTATACTCGCTAGAACTTGGCCAACTATCTTTCTCGAACTTCGTTGTGTACAGCCAGCTTACTTTGGTTGTTTCACACTTTTGTAGGTTCACGCACAGAAGCACTATCATGTTTTTAAAGTAGTATAGTCGGGTCCATTGTTGATAAATGAAGGTACGCTAACACGGTTATTACTGTGATTTTCGAAAGCCGATGGTTATCAACGGTGTTCAATATTACTCTAAAATGTTGTACCGCTCCATAATAATTTCTTCACACACGCACGCACGCACACACACCCACACGAACAACGAAGGGGCTGGTGTCTTAAACCAAAAAGACACCAAAAGCCGAAGACCATCACGGTCAAGACCGCCCCGGTCGGATGCGCTAATTCAAAGGCTTCTGAGGGTAAGTCCTACGCTGAAATCTTAAAAGAGATAAAGGTGGACCCAAAATTGCAGATATTGGGAAGCAATGTCAGCAGAGTACGCAAGACGTTGACGGGTGACCTGCTCTTGGAAATTTAGCGCACGGTGAATTTGAAGCCGGTAGAACTTAAACAAGCTGTGGAAATTGTGCAGCTAGCAGGTATCGAAATAAGGACCCTGCAGCATGAAGTGTTCTTCAAAATAAAGGACCTTGGCATGCCAACTGCAAAGGCGGATATTGTAAAAGCATTACCCAGTGAGTTCCTAGGTAGCGATAAATTTGCAGTGAAAAAGACGGCAGTGAAGATGATACGCAAGGCATAGGACGGTACGTAGACCGCGGTCGTCCAAATGCCAGTATCAGATGCTCAACAGATAATAACAAAATAGATTAGTCAGTCTGCAGAATTCGAAAGTTACAATAACGCCTGCTATTACGATGAAGAAACAGCAGGCGTTCCCAAGGATCAATACTTAGCTAACCTACTTGGATCATCATGTACAATGGGGTACTAAGGCGGCAATTACACAAAGGGGCGAGGCACAGTGGGGACAAATGGAAAAAAAAATCGATAACAATCTGCTTCACTTCTGGTTGCGATCAAAATAACTTCTATTACGGTGAAAATGTTTGTTTTTAAATATCTACATTATATTAAAATTTTTAAAGTTGGACAATGATTATTCTGTAAAAAACCTTATATTCTGTGGAAATTATTTTGTAAAAATTAAATTTTTTAATATAATTGGATCTCTGCCGATTAGTATATAGTGTCATGTCATTGCCGATGTTTTTTTATATATCAATTTTTTGTATTTGAGTCTTTAAAGTTAGCGAAAAATCATACGTACGTACGAACATACATTTTTCATAATATCTTTTATAAATTCCTTTATGAAACTTTTTTTTTTTGGCATGTCGGTAGTAAAAAAATTGTACACATACTAATGACGCACAAGATGTATCAGATGTGGTCCAGAATAGTGATGCTGGAGATGATTAGTCGTATTTTCGATGATTTTATCTCATATGATACTCTGACATCATTTTTATGAAGTTGCGATTTTTTTGTTGGTACATTTACCATTTATTTTAATACCTGGTGCTCTTCCTTGTAGACGATGTCACGTCGACCTGGGGGCATCCTGACACCTGGATATAGTCTACAGGGAGACACGGCTTTTTTCGGTATATTCGACGAATATCTGGTGCTCTACCTTGTAGACGATGTCACGTCGACCTGGGGGTCATCCTGACACCTGGATATCGTCTACAGGGAGACACTGATTTTTTCGGTATATTCGAATACCTGGTGCTCTTCCTTGTAGACGATGTTACGTCAACCTGGGAGTCATCCTGACAGCTGGACATCGTCTACAGGGTAACACGGTTTTTTTTCGGTATATTCGACGAATATCACGAAGTCATGGGTTTTATCGAGTATATTGATGCTCATCTGCTGTTTTGTTGAGCAGATGACGTGTCGTCAATTTTGGCGTTATCCTGTCATCTGGATATCATTTATAGCATATATATGAGATATAAATAATTGTATTTTTAGTATGAAGTAATCGATATAGTTTGGTTAGATGAAGTAAATAGTAGTAGTATATTATTAGAAATATATTTATATAGTAATTGAAATAAAATTGCTCTCTGCGTTTAACAGGGTT
Organism: Muscidifurax raptorellus; assembly: GCA_020010945.3. NCBI lineage: Eukaryota > Metazoa > Arthropoda > Insecta > Hymenoptera > Pteromalidae > Muscidifurax > Muscidifurax raptorellus. The sequence continues at coordinate 464,363 of JAHUUD020000033.1, forward strand.
GAGACTGTCATTATTATTAGACATAATATGCTAATAAAAATGTCTGCATTACAATTTTATACAATAGTATGCATTTATCCATTATATATACTATGTTATATTTTGAATAAATTATTAATTACACAAAAATATATTTTTAGATAGCATAATAATAATAATAATTAATTTTTTATACAGGGTGGACCATTTCAATCTATAATAGGAAATATCTCAGAATCATGGTTGGATACAGAAAAATGTTTTAGACAAAAGTTGTAGAAGTCAGAGGGGGTCAACTGTTGGTACCATCGAACTTGACCTTGAACTTGTTTTTGAAGATCATTTCAAGGTCAAGGTCTTTTTTTAAACAGGAAGATCTATTTTTTATTCCGGATTAAAAAAGACCAGAAAATTTTACGTTCAAAATGATATTTTCATCAAGGTCTTGGAAGGTTATATGAAGGTCAAATTTACGAAAATTGGTAAATAATGGGTGTTAGCTCGGAATAACGGTTGGAAACATTATAATGTTTTTCAAAAAAGTCATCAAGGTCATGGAAGGTCATATAAAGGTCAAATTTACGAAAATTGGTAAATAATGGCTGTTAGCTCGGAACAACGGTTGGAAACATTGAAATGTTTTCGAAAACACTTATCAAGGATGTAGAGTATCACCTTCTCGTTGCTATAACGTTGACCTTGAATTTGGTTTTGACGGTTATGTCAAGGTCAAAGTGAATTTTCAAGCGGGAACCCTTGCTTTTGATCTCCAATTTGGTAAAAATAAGAGAATGCACGTTGAAAATGCTAATCAAGGTCATGGTAAGGTCGTGTCAAGGCCATTTTACTGTGCACTTTAAAAGTGAAGGTCAAAAGACATCGAAGACCTTAAGCATTTGTCTAATTTTAAGGTAAAATTACGCCTGGTTTCTAAATCAACATAAACACCTTGGCACTCTCCTAAAATCATAATCATGTCTACAATTTCATTTGGGGGATAATCAGCCATTTTATATTTTTACAAAATTAACTACTCTATAAAGATAAATGCTATTCTCGCTATTTTGTATACTTATGCGTTAGCCCGTCGCTCAGTAGAGCCGTCTTCGTAGTGGGATCTTGCTAAATCTATTGCTGCGGCAACAAATATTAAATCAAAGGCTTGTAAATGAAAGGAAGAAAAAATTTTCTACATACACCAATATAAAACAATATTCGAATATTTTCTCTCGACATTCGATGAGAGTGTTGCTACTTTTATTATTGCGCATCTAAGTACCACCTGTGCAAATATTACTATCCGTGTTAGAGATCGTGCTTGAGCGACGGGCTAACGGATAAGTATCCGAAATAGCGAGAACACCATTTATCTTTATACAGTAGTTAATTTTGTAAAAATATAAGATGGCTGATTACCCCCCAAATGAAATTGTAGACATGATTATGTCTACGTAAAATGGTCCACTCTGTATATTTACAAATGGAATACTCTCCTATAATACTCAATATTGATATAACATATATATACCAATGAATTATCAGTTGTAAAAAAAAGTGGCGATAACTCAGCCATATATATATATATTGTATAACGGGGTGACACTTTCGACAATAATTGTGTAATAGTTAGCTGCGTGCAATGTGACGGCTGTCGTGAGAATCGCCTCGAAATAATCGAGACAAGGTCTCGTTTCCTCGGGGTATCCCCGAGGCACGTAGTGGGCCGGCCAAGGTCGGGTTTGGCTAGCTACAGCTTAAATGCACAGGTATCGTGAAGCGATATGAGTGTCCGCGGAGGCGGCAGGGAACGGAGTTTAGAGGAGACGGGAAGCGGATGCGCAGAAATAACTTCAAACTCAAAGGTTACACTTAAGAAAGAAACGAATATATTATCGATACTCAGGATGTGATACACGATCACACACGCGGGTGTGCGAGACGCAGGTGGGCAACGCAACCAGAGATCGGGAGAGAGCCAGTGAGAGAGAGTATAAGAGGCTGACACTTACAGGAAATAGTTCTCGCTCGTTCTTCGGAAAGCTCGAGCCCAGGACGTCTCCTTCGTAGGTGAGTCGGCCTAGTCGCTGGTCGGGTGACGTTCCGCGGTGTCACACCAGGAGGCCTCGCAAACAGCCTTTGGCCCGTGTGGAACACACTCGTTGCTCACGATCGACAACGCTAATTTACAGTCAGGGGTTGTGCGACGTAGCGAAAAGAAAAGGTTAAGCCAGTCGAATAGCCCGAACGAATCTGTCGCACGCTCCCTCCCCCTGCTCGGCCGCTGCTTACCTGTAACATGTAACTTTTTTACATTAAATAATATAATAATGATTGTACGCGGGGAGAGTTATGACGAGTTAACAACGTTCCTCGTCATATTCCCCCTTCCAGACGCTGAGTAGCCAAAAGACGTATCAGCTCTCGAAGCATCTCTCACTAACATGCAATTTCATGAGTAATAATGAGAAAGTGAGGAAAACAGAATAAGATAAATTAAGCAAATAAAAAAAAATTAAGTAATGGCGTTAAAAAAAATTTTGAATGAAATGAGGTAAGGGACCGCAATAAAAGAAAACTCTTCAGATCTCTTTACAAATATGTACTGTCCATCACAGATGGGTTTGGCGTGACGCTGTCATCGCTCACAGGGCGTAATCGCTAATTCTTTTTTGCCAGCAGGGTGTGTTCATCCCGGCGTGGGCACTCTCTGCCTCGCATTACCCCAGCGAGACCGCACACGTAACACCGCGGCATTCCCCTTCCTTCCAATTTCATCGCCCGGATCTTGGCGAGCCGCATCTGCTCTAGCAGATCGGCAGTCTCCTGATCGCGGCGCTCTCGCTGCTCCTTCAGGTTCGCCTCGGCCTGTGCGACCTCCTTCCTCGCCTGATTGACATCAGCGCGGCGCTTCTTTGCGTCCTCGACGATCTCTTTCAGTTCCCGTTCAGCCTCGACGGGTTGGCGATAATTCTTTGCGAGCTTTCTCCCCTCCTCGCCGTAGGTTTCGATGAACTGATCGAGCTCGCCGAACGCTTCGTTTTCGGCCTTGAGGCACTCTCGTTTGAGGGCCCTCGCCCGCTCGAAGTGTGCCTCCACCTTCACCCACTCTTCTGCTGCGGTGCTGGCGGGGAGAGCAGCCGTTTCCTCAACTGATGGAGCGACGTTCGGTGGTGGTGCGTCGAGGTCTGGCGAGCTGCCGGCCTCCTGCGGCCGGGGCTCCGATTTAGAGCTGGAGGTTATGGGGAGCGGCAACCGGTCCACTTGTACTACGACGGCATCCCGGCTTGGTGTGGTGGACTCTGCCTGTTGAGGGATCGTAACATTTTTAAGTGTCCACCAACACCGTCCCTGCTCGTCGCAGAATTGCGTCCATTGTAGAGCTCGGTTGCCGTCGATCCGGGCTGTCCAGGTCGCCAGTTCGTCGTCGTGGGGGGACATCCTTGTTGACTCCTAGCCGGGAAAACTCGGGGAGAAAGCCCAAGATTAGTATCTCGCCCACTTCCTCCGTGATACAATAAAGAAATGGAGAAAAAGAGAAGCAAGAGAAAAGGGACCACGAGCCTATTTTAGACTTCCTTCGCGCGAGTTCTCATGCGTCGGGGCGGAACATCGATCTACGGAGCGGGCTTTTACGTCGAGCCCTTTGGTCGTCCGCGTTTCGCTCTATTAATTTCTACGGGAGAACCTTCCACCGTCGCGACGGTCGGCGGGCTGCTAGCTTTCTTCGCGCGCGTGACTCTAGCGGAGTGGCGAGCGACAATTACACGTGTTTTCCTAGGTCTATCGCGTTTACGTGGCGCATCCTCGTTTGCAACATGGTCATTCGTTTGCGCATTTTCGCTATTAGACTCCTCTTGTGGGTCTTCATCGGTGGATGATTCTTCTCCTTCTAAGTTGTATTTCAAGTCGACGACATGAACTTTCTCGAACACTTTTTCAGCCCTTTTTTCGAGTCTGTAGACATCCTGACCTAGACGAGCAGTGATTTTAAATGACCCTGCATACTTCGGAGCTGACTTGGCGTTGATACCTCGAACAGCTGATGACAAAATGCGATTACGCTTCCAGACCAGGTCTGAATCCGACGAATTCGAGGTTGATCTTGAATTCGACTTGCCTGCATCTCGTATTATAGTACTTTGATTGTCGTTCTGTTGCACGCTCAGCTCTTTTTGCGGTAACGAGACGTAAGTCAAACAGTTGGCGCATTCGCTCTTCCCACTTGTTCAGCGCAAGCTGTTTGGCTGCTTCTCGAGCGGCTTGCTCTTCTGCTCGTTTAGTATTGTGTGGCGGAGTCGGGTGTCGTCCGATATTAAGGAAAGCAGGGCTGAGGCCCGTAGACTCTTGAGTCCCCGTGTTATATGCGAAGGTTAACTCGGGTATAAATTTATCCCAATTCTTATGTTCATTCTCGATGAAAGACGTCACCATCGTCTTGAAAGTACGATTAACACGCTCTACTGGGTTCGCCTGAACATGGTACGGAGGTATAGTATGGTGTTTCGTGCCTTGCTCTTTGAGAAATTGATCGATCAGTTTATTACGGAATTCAGTACCATTATCGGACAGAAATATGTCGGGTACACTAAAGCACAAAAAGACCCGTTCGTTAAGTTCTTTCTTAATGGCATTTAAGAATCTTTGCGTATAAGAGCTACTTCAATCCACCGTGTGAACATGTCCATAAAAATAAGAATATAGCAATATCCTTTGTGGTGTCAATGACCATTGGTGGTCACGACCCTCTCGTCACCACCAATGGTCTGAGTCAGCACAGCCCCAATGCCTGTATCACTCGCGTCAATTCAGCCGAGGGATCGGCATAGCTGCTTGAGATTCTTGGGTGCCGGGTATGCCATGAGAGGTTCAATTTTACTGGGGTCAGGGCGAAAACCATCGCGATTAACGACAATGCCCAGATATTTGGCTTCACTGCAACAGAATTTACTCTTCTTTCTGTTGATGGTAAGACCAGCCTCTCGAATTCTCTTGAGTACCACATCAAGCCAATGCAGGTGCTCTTCGAAGATGTCTGTCGTGATTATTATGTCGTCCAAGAAGGCGAAAGCATGCGGTTCTAACTCCGGCCCTATGACTTTATCGGTTAGTTGTTGGAAGGTCGCTGGTCCACCGACTACCCCATACGACATCCTAGTAAATTCTAACAGACCTAAACCAGGTACTGCGAAAGCAGTTAGGTGTATGTCTTCTTCCTTCATCGGAATTTGATGGTATGCTGAGCTGAGGTCGATGGTCGAAATATAGCGAGCATGCTGTAGCTTACTAAGAATGGCATCCATGTATGGAAGCGGGTACGAACTTGCTTTAGAGACCGCATTGAGTTTCCGGTAGTCGATACAGAATCTATAGGTACCATCGGATTTTCGTACCATGACTACTGGACTCGACCACTCACTATTTGATCGCCGTATTATCCCGGCTTCTAACATTTCGAGTACTTGGGCGTGCATTTCCTCCTCTAATTTCCTTGACACTGGGTAGTATCGCTGCTTGATGGACCTTGCGGATTCTACATCAATAGCATGCTGTATTAGAGTTGTGCAACCCAATATACTTTCTCTTTCGGGCAGCCTTCCTCTAATCGAATTCAGAACTTCTTCTAAGCGAGTACGCTGTGAAGGGGTAACATCGGCCAAACCGATGGCTACGAGGGCATTGGCCACTCCATTCCTTAGGGTGGACAGTTCTAGAGGAACCGAGTCCTCCACTCCCTCAATCCTTAATCGGTTCTCTCTAGGCAGGAGTATTGCGTTGAACGCCCGCATAAAGTCAGTGCCTAAATGCATTCTGAGTCCAACTGACTCATAATCATGACTTTTAGAGAGCGGCGTTGCCCAAGGAGATCAAATGGCAACTCTACGTGACCGTAAATTGGTACTAGCTATCTATTCGCGAGTTTCGCACCTGGCCCCTTATACGGAGTTATCGATTGGCCACAAGCAGAAGCGATTTGTATACCAATAGGGCCAATGGCGGTGCGGGCGGCCCCTGAATCACAAAGATCGTGCAGCCGAAATCCGCCAATTCCCACTTGGGTCCACCAACGACTGCAGTCTATGTCAGAAGGGGAGACTCCTTTCAATGGCATGACTTTCATTGCCTCCTGTCTGCTCTCGAGGTAGGTTTGGAGTCCCTCGGATGATCTCGGAAAACGTAGAGACCCCATCTACGGTTTTCCTTGACCTTTTCCCGCCTTGAGCGAACATTCTGGGCATGACTTTCTATAATAGCCAGGCCAACCACAGCTATAACACTTGATCGGAGCCTTGGCTGGTCCATGGCTTGCTTGATCCGCGTTGTGATTACTCGTGGGCTCCCTTCGCGGGTTTCTTTAGCCTGGTACTTCCTCCACAGTAATCGAAGAGGTACTTTTCGGCCGACTTTTCTTGTCATCCCGTTTGTTACCCCCGGCTTTTACCGCCAGTTGAGGTTGCGAGCCGTGCGAACTCGCATTATCAGGAACGCTAAGTTGCGCTGGCGCTTCTTTGAAAACCGTAGCGTAGTACGTGGCCATTGTGGGTATTTTTGTAACTTCGGCGACTGCTGGAGCACCCTTTGGAGAGACCTTCTGCCTCAGTGCGTTTGCTTCTTCTTTGTAAGCTACTTGGGGCATCAAACACAGTTCTGGTGGCGGTGGCGCTTTATAGTGATCTCTATCATGGATCAATTTCTCCGCTGCTCTGCTGTGCATGATCAGTGCATCTAAATTAATCACCTTCGATTTTGGCACGAGCATTTTGATCTCAGCCAGCATATTATCGTAAATCATGCTGAGCTGGACTTCCTTTCTCGGTTGGACGTCTAGACGGCTTAAAATGGTTAGTACAGCAAATATGTAGTTCCTGACCTCTTCCTTTTTTGCTTGAGTGCGAGCTTGCGCTTCCGCCAGTAATTGCATCTGTATATCCTGGTCTACGCTGTAACTCCTTCTAGCCGCTTGGCAGAAATCACTCCAAGTAACCCATGTGCGACGCAGCTGTCTACACCAGACTAACGCGGGCCCTGTTAGTATGTGCAGTAGGGCATTCAGTGAATCTTCTTCTTTGAGATGCGATGACATTCTGCATTCATTGACACGTTGAATGAATTCTTCAATTCAGCTGCTCTTGTGCCATCGAATTTGATGTTCCACTCACTAGTTATCTTTCCGATATCTCGGCGTAAGTTGTTATTCCCTAGAAACGGACGACAGTGTCCGGTCATATATGGGTTGCTAGAGTCGGCTGGAGTCTGTCCTGCTTTGAGGAATGGGTTTTCATTACCCCAAGGTAATTCTCCCCCCTTCCTAGAACCTCCCTGCAGATGTTGTTGCTGTTGGCGAGCCGCTGTTTGCACATAATCGACCCTTGCCTCTGCTGCGGGTAGAAAGGCACTTGCTGCTGAATTGATTCCTGAATTACGGGTGCTGCGCGCATTCGGCGTAATATGCCTGATATCGAATGTGTCCTGAAGGTGCACCTGCTTGCTCGGTTGCGTATTCGCTTGCGGTAGTGAGGCGGTGGTATCTTGACTGGTTTCAACTAATTTTTGTATAAAGTATTCCAAATTCTTGATTCTGTTCTTGAGCCTCTCGTTTTCTGCTGCCACTTCTGCCTGCTGTTGTTGGGAACTGACACATGTCGCCTGGTCTGTTCTTTGCGCTGCCGCTGTTGTTATCATCGATGTACTAATTGTTGTCGTGGAGGTGGTACTCGTACTCTTGGTTACTGCTACTGATACGCTGCGATTGTCGCTCAGCATATTCATTGCTGCTGCTGCTGCTGCTGCAGCTCATTGTTGATATAGGCGTTGTCGTGTCACCATCTTGAGCCCTGTTGTCAGGAGGGTTATTACTCTCTAGCCACTGTCTGGGTGAGCTATGGTATAATGGTGCTCCATATTCGTGGTTGCCATATTCGTAAGTTCCATATCGGAACTGCGCTCGTGATATGGGCGCTGGCGCTCAACAATTAGACTTTTCGTCACGGTGGACAATCGCGAGAACGCTTTGTTCGTCAGCAGCGCTTTCTACAATTTTGCTGCTCTTCTTGAGGTTGCTATGTCTTCTGGTACCGTAGACTCTTCAAAATCTGCTGCAGTGTAGTCGCCGCATAATCGCCTGATTAACCTATCTATGTTCCGAGATTGATCGTTTTCTATTCTTAATTCTAAATTCGCAAGGACATCTACTATGCTTTCTTGTGGCATTTCGTATGCCCAAGTTGCCATCTGTTGTGCCACGTTAAAGTGACGAGCGCTGGCATTATCCATTCTATTCTTTGTTGTTCGCTTATGAGCCGTAATAAATTATATAGCGCTACCCAAAATCCGAATAAATCTATATATATATACTTTTTGCTCGTGGATGAGATAAAAATAAATAATCTAATCGTTTGTTCGGCGAAGAAAAATTCTTACTCCTTTTGTTTGTACAAAGAAAAAGTACAATATTCAATTGTTTCTATTTATTTTATAAGTGGTCTCTCAGTCTACAATCACCACCAAGTCTGTACTTGACTTGTACGAAGTAAATTAGTGATTTTAGTGTCGGAGAAAGTAAAAAAAACCAATTCGAATCGTAAAATGCACAAAAATAGAAAAAAAATAACTTCATTGTTTAATTGAGCGATCCGCAGAACTGAGAGCTCCTAATACTATTCTCTTCTTCTGGAGTTTTCCGAGATTTTTCCTTCGTTTCCTAATGTCTCAATAATAGTAGAGAAAATGATATGAAAAACAAGTATATATGCAAACAATTCACACATTGATTTTAGAAATTTAAAAAACAGAGCTTCTTTTAAACAATTATCCCATTCTTTGTCATTACTAATAAGACCTCTGGTTAAACATGCTTCTTCATATGTACTGTAAACAATACTATCTACAGTACCCGTATCTGTAAACGATTTTGCACCACGTATAAGTAATAATAAAAGACGTAAAAAAAATTTCACGTTTTTTCGGATTTACAAAATACATTCTACTTATTATAGATCTATATAATTTTTTTGATATGAAATATCATGATACAAATATTGTATTGCATTAATTATCGTCGTCTTCGTTCAATTTGTACCAAGCTGTTAATGTTGTATCTATATTCTTATTAATACTTTTATTTTCCTGACCTTCTATATAATCTATTCTATTTATTATATTAAGGAGCTAACGGTGTGCCGTGTGCCGTATGCCATGTGACTTATGTAAATTAAGCTAAGGCCCCTGCATTGGGACTCATAAATAGTGGGGCCTTAAAATTTTGGGCCTTAAAATTTTGGATCTTAAATTTTGGGCCTTACAATTTTGGACTTTTGATTTTGGGCTTAGAACTTGTTCAAAAATGTGTACGTTTCGTCCCAGATCTGTTATTTGGACTCTTCAGTAAGACTTTGATTTTATAAACAAATCCTGTCTTAGACGCTAATGCGTCATCAATCAGCGCATTTGATTGCTGCCGCAAGTTTTTTTTACATACAGCGCATTTATTGCTGCCGTAAGTATTTTTACATACAGCGCATTTAAGTATAAAATTTCATGATAAACAACATTTTTAGTATATAGACTAGCGCTCCTACTTAGTGGATTGTAATCAACGGGAGGTCATTTTTTTTCTTTTTAGAATATTGGAAAAAAGTCAATTTTTATTTGATATAGCAAGTTTTCAGACTAAACTAGCAAATTAACGAAAAGATCAAACATTAACAAATTTTGGTGCGTACGTTTTTAGGTCTTATAATTTGGTCCTTACATTTTTTGGAATTTATAAGAATTTTTGGGCCGTTATTGTTTTTGTTATTATATTTCTTTTTGTTTTTGTTATTATATTTGTTTGATCCATCTGAAGTCAATCTATCTTCAACATTTGGGTATCACTTGCTATAATCTTCAAAACTGTAGAAAACAGATGTTGATTCTTTTATGTCTACTACTATCGAAAATAAGTAGTATCTGGTTAGTCAATTTTGCCGTATTGGTTTCCAAGATCCTGAACATTTCGATATTACTTTCTTATAATATTCACTACTATCGAAAACTGATCTTTAAAACACAGTATTGGTTAGTCAATTTCACCCTGTTAGATAATTAAAGCGTTTCATCCCAGATATGTTTATATATTTTAAAATAAAGGTAGTATTGTAAATAAAATTTCTACTTTAAATATAAATAGAAAATACATTAATATACTTTTTTTTTAAACATTACACTTTAAATATAATTACAAAATATATTCATATATCTTTTTTAAAACCATCATTGATTATCAACATCTCTACATTTCTTCTGGAGACACTATTGTAGACTGTAAAATAATTCTTAATAATTCTTAAAAATAAGACTTTTTTCATATAAATTCTACTAGAATACAGTCTTCAAATCTTCTTCACATCTTCCAAATTCTTCTCATTTTCATCTGCATGAATCAATACTAATATACTCTTTTACTTCGCCTTCAAGTTTTAGTAATATTTCATCGTTAATATTATGTACATCGACATTTTCTTCACAATCAAATTTTTTTCAAATATTTTAGTAATTATATCCTGGCTTGATAAAATATCTTGCGGAATTTCTATTGCTGCAAAGTCTTCTTCAAAATTACTAAAACATTTCCCTTCGACAATTTAAAAGCCATTGTTTAAATTCCATTTCATCATTACATACTTCTAAATTATTTTTTACAGACATGTTTTTATATAAATTTATATAGGAAATAACCAATAATTACATAATTTTTATTTTACAGTCTACAAAAGTATCTCCAGAAGAAATGTAAAGATGATGATAATCAATTATGGTTTTAAAAAAAAATATATGAATATATTTTGTATGTATATTTAAAATGTAAAATTTATTTACTATATTACCTTCATATTAAAATATATATAATGATTTCAATTCTTTTTCAATAATTTTTTAATAATTCTCTGAAACTCATATACTTAAACTTAACATATATTTAAGACGGAGGTTCGTATTTCAAAGACAAAGGTCATTAGAGCTAAACGAAGGTCTATGAAACTAAGACAATTGTCTAAGTATAAAAAACGAAATTATTTATTTATCAATTTAAACAATTTTCGCTATTTATTAAAATTTTTGCTTGGTCAACTGAGTGAGAGTATAAAAATATAACATTATTTCACGGCTTATAATGACACTAAATAAACTGCACAAAAATAACCCTCAAAAATAACTATATATTATATTATTCTTATATTCCCAATAAAAAACTTAATTAAAAAATCACCTCAACCGAACGAGCGTTAGCGATTGAGGTATAAATTGCGAGTATACATATTGTTCATCTCGGTCATGGACAGCCGATATATAAATTACATAGTTTTGTTCATTCAGTTTAAATTCAAAAATATGACATATAGCTTTTGGTGCACATGCGTACCTTGTCGAAACAAGTTGTGTTATTTCGTCATAATTATACGTATCGTTATTAGCGCCTATGATATTTTGATCATTATTGTTATGTTCAGTTGTGAATATCACTAAAGCGGTATCAGGTCCTTTGTGAAAATACTTAAATAAATATTTTATAGCCTTTATTGTACTACATATTTCTATATTAATATGACATTCTAATAATAATAATAAATAAGGATTATATGGTACAACAAATCCATTATGTGACACTTTAAATATCTAATATTTTTATCATCGTTCCTTCGCCGATAAGAAGGATACCCATCTGAATTGTATTGTGTTTTTTCAATAATTCACTTATACATACACTATTTTTGTTTTGTGAACCACACGGACCATGAATCATATTATTCTTTACTATATTATATAATCTAGAATATTTATTCTCATCAGGTATTTCAGCAGTTATGATTTCATCAATTTGATCGGTATTTTGAAACTTATACTCTTGATATAACCATATTAACATATAAATATGTGGTAATCCACATTTTTGAAATTCAATGACATACACATATCCTTTAACTTTACCAAATATATTCTTTTTCGTAAGTTCATTTTTTTAAATTTTAATTTTTTCATGGAAAACTCGGGCTATTCAATCTGGACGGTCTAAAGTGGTTGCATGAGGCAATGAATTCTCCTGAATCTCACCCCACTTAGGATTGCAAGTCATTGTTAAAAAAATGTTTGGTTTACCATCGACTTGCAATTGTGTCATTGCATCTAAATAATTTTGTTGTATGGCTCAAGGACTTCATATGTAAGATGATGGTAATATTATCATTTTTTCGATTTTAGTATTAGCAATATTTGCACAATTGTGCTTGATAACTGCGCAAATAATATAATCGACAAGCTTCAATTCTTATCCAAACATCGACAGTAAATTGTTGTGATAAATTCTTTGAATTCAAACCTGGGTTCAAATCACAATGAATACTCAATTCATATGAATAATATTACAATGTAGAAATGTTGATACGCTTGCTACCCTCTTGTGAATTTTTCATATGAGGTTTCCATCCTGGTTCACCAAAAGGAAACATTAAAGGGTAAACCATCGGATCAAGGTTCTTACAAAGTATGTTTATTCTTTCTGGATTATCTGCTTTTGGATAAATACAAATTTCACGATCTACAGGTGGTAACCTAAGTAAAGAGTGGTAACCTAACCGTACTACACAATCATATATGCAAATATACATGACCAAATGCGATTTCACGTGAGATTTTTTGTAAGCTATTAACAATTTTTCTCATATAAAATCATTTAAAAACTATCAACTCCAATCAATATATTAACCTAATTATTTGTTAATTGGCATTTGTTTTTTTTAGTAGGGTGTATATTACATTATCTTATGATTTAATTGTAAATAAATATTATATTACCAATAATATTGGATGCGAGCGAAGCGAGTCCTCGGCAGTGTACGTAAGTGTATGTGTAAATTATTTATTTAGAATGTGATTATTTTTAATAGGGTTGAAATTTTGATCTTGTTAATCATTATAAATAAATTATATACTGCTGTTGTTTGATGTATGAAATAAAATTCGAATCTGAATTTGACCTAAAAGTCTTGTAATCCTTAAACAGGATAAAAACGATAATAATTTTAAATATATAATTTTTTTGTATCGTATGAAATAATCTCTTTAAAAAATTTTGATTTTTTTTACGTTTTAACGATTTCTAATGTACCTAATATAATTATCATTCGTATCTTTAACAATTGATTTTATTGTTTTGTTTGAATCATTATATTAATATTCATATTCTTTTATTGTACATTCAATATACTATTAGCTAAGTTACATAAATTTTGTATACGTTAATTTCATGATAATTTAAAATTGAATTTTTGAAGGATAAAAATAATTAAATCTATATATTGTAACTTTGATCTTGACATTTTTATAAACTTGTCGCATTCTCTGTGATATTGTTACGTCCAGACTAAAATTCAACTATGCAACACATTCATATATTACAATAACATGAATTCCTATCCTTTTTTTGTATGTGTGTGTGATTACTGAATTAATAAATCAATATCAATAAAGAAAATTCTTTATTGATTGGCTTTTCCGTTCTAATGTCGGTGTCGTTTCCTGCAAGTTACTATTCTTGCGGAAGTTGGCGTAGACACGCACTGACTATGACTTATTGTCCATTTAAAAATAGTACTGCTCCTTTTTCTCGGCGGGCGACAGCTGCGATGGCGGCATTTTTGATGTAGCTATGTGTGTGTATGTATGTGCGTATATGCATGTATAATATTTTTATATTTAGTTAATGCATAATGGGATTGAGAATTCCATTACAATATGCCGATGTATTCACATTCATAAATTCTTGCGATTGTTTATGTTGGTAACATAGCAACTCTTATCATAATTGTTTGAAATTGAAAATATATAAAATCTCACAACCCGTGCAACTACGCACCCCAAGCTAATGTGATTTTTTATTTTTGCTTAATAACGATTTTTAATCTTTTGTAGATTTTTGTTCGTCAATTAATTAATATCATTTCGATTTTGATGAAGTATAATCATGAACAAAAATAAATGAGTACATAAAAAATGATGAAATATCATTATATAATAAGTCATGAATTTTCTTTACTACGAATCGTGAAATTAAATTATAATCATTATTATATCAATTCATCCAATATTATATTTGACATCATATGTTGTACGATCATATTTATTCGGTTTATTATGGATGATTTATTGGTATAATAAAACGTTAAATATAATAAATTAGATCTTAATTATAATGGGTGAAATTAATTATATATTTATTCATCTATTACTAAATCTTCAATCACAAAATATGACACCATATGTTCTGTTAAATTATGTCATAAACACCATATAATTATATAAAATTAACTATATTATGATATGATTTGCCAAAAATAATGTATTTTATTGTTTTTGAAATTATACTACAAATCTGTGTATTTAGTTTATTATCATTTTTATATTGTTATAAATTTCCCAAAACAAATTCAAATTTAAATTTTATATAATATATGTATGACATATGTATTTGTTAACACATTTATTTATTATTTATCAACTGTAATATATATATCTTCCTATAATATATAGTTGTAAGCGTGATTCTAACTTGAAATCCCTTCCACTCCCCTCCACCCCCTCCACCTAATAACGTTAAATTGTTTCCAAATCCCCGTTTTTTTCATGATTTGCCCCCCCACCCCACTCCACCTACCCCTCCACCTAGCCCTCCACTTCCCTCTACTTCCCTCCACTTCCCCTCCACTTGATAACGCAAAATTGTTTCAAAATTCACGTTGTTTTTTCATGATTTGCCAATCCACCCCCTCTACTTCCCCACCACTTTCCTCCACTTCCCCTTCCACTTGCCTCCACCTACCCCTCCACCCCCCTCCACTTCCCCCTCCACTTCCCTCCACCCCCCTTCACCTTCCTCCACCAAAAATAATAAATACCCCCTAAACATGCCGGCGATACTTTGCGCGTGCAGCGCCGCTATCGGCGTGCGGCACGTTGCTTCAGTGAATGCTCGGCATATGCCCTGTACGTGCCGACGATCCTTGCCGCCCGGTAGGTGGCGCGGTAGGCGCATGCCGCAGTATTGCCTATCTAAGTCCCACTGATGAGAAGTTAAAAATTCTGGAAATACGGGAAAAAAGTATAGGAAGCTGCTTGGGACATTATTAGAAAGCATACTGTGCAATAACTTGTTATAAAAGTAGTGCTAAATGGGCTTTTTTTATTAAAAAAGGGACCGATATCGTTGTCACGCGTGCAGCACAATATCGGCGCGGAGAGAGCATGCGTGACGAGAATGCGTACTGCTGAAATGACCAGCTCGAGATGTTATTGGGGTGTGCATAGAGACGGGGGGAATAAGACCCACTGATGAGAAGTTAAAAATTCTGGAAATACGGGAAAAAAAGTATAGGAAGCTGCTTGGGACATTATTAGAAAGCATACTGTGCAATAATTTGTTATAAAAGTAGTGCTAAATGGGCTTTTTTTTATAAAAAAAGGGACCGATATCGTTGTCACGCGTGCAGCACGATATCGGCGCAGAGAGAGCATGCGTGACGAGCATGCGTGCTGCTGAAATGACCAGCACGTGATGTTATTGAGGTAATAATACAATTATTTATATTTTTAATTAATAAATTGAAATAATATGGTCTGAAAAATGTCAGAAGTTGTGAGGATATTTCAGTAATCGATTATAATAATACTTTAATGGAAATTAAAGTGCACTTAATCGAGGCAAAAAATATGTAAGCGTGATTCTAACTTGAAATCCCCTCAACCCCCCTCCACTTCCCCACCACTTTCCACCACTTCCCCATCCACTTTCCTCCACCTACGCCTCCACCCCCCCTCCACTTCCCCCTCCACTTCCCTCCACCCCCTCCACCCTCCTCCACCAAAAATAATAAATAATAATACAATTTTTCATAATTTTAATTAATAAATTGAAATAATATGGTCTGAAAAATGTCAGAAGTTGTGAGGATATTTCAGTAATCGATTATAATAATACTTTAATGGAAATTAAAGTGCACTTAATCGAGGCAAAAAAGAACTTTATAAGATGATTGATGATATTTATTAAGTTTAAGGCGAATGAGTGAATTAATGAATTCTGACAGTTTTCCACACCACCCAAAGGGTACTGTCAGAAGCACATCATTAGAATTATGTAATAATAACAATATACTTCAGGTGCGTTGATTTTTTTTTATTTTTTTATTTTATTGTATAAAAATGACCGATAATTTCATATAATTTCATAACATGATGAAATTATATAAAATTATGTTTAAAAATTAATTTGTCTAATGTTTTTTGTAATGCACTTAAAAATGAAATTATTAAAACTGATTTATTTTTATTAATTAAAATTTTTATACAATAATCTAAAAAAAAAATGTGGAATCATCACCTAGAGCCATATAACCACAGTAATTTAATTACTGAATTTATACCATATCCTCCTTCCGTAAAACTCCACCTTATACTATCCTCCATTCGGACAGAAACACTTTTTTACCTGAAAAAAGTTTTCAGGTGTTCTACTATTAATTTACAAATATACATATATGTTTATGAATTATTAACCTGTTCAAAATATTAATTTTAAACGCGATAATATCTGAAATGAACTTTTTTCATGTATAAGTGTACAAACAATCATTAATTATTAACTAAGTATTATTACATCATGGCCTATAAAAATATCAAATTAATTTGTTTTATAACTTAAATTTTATTTAATAAAAAATAATAAATAATAATTAATATGGTGAAATAATAAATGTCTAAAAAAATATAGTTGTAATAAATTTGCATATATTTTAAATTTGATCTTTAAAAATCTCACTCCACACAATATTATCGATTTTTGAAGAATCTTTTAATTCATTTTGAATAAATATTTTATTAGGATTTCTGCATCTAGATAAAGCTACATACAATTGACCATGGGAAAATAATGGCCGTCTGAGAAAAATTCCTAAAGAATCAAAACTTTGTGCTTGAGATTTATATCTTGTTATTGCGATAGCTAAAATTATCGGAAATTGTTTTTTGTAAAGAGTAAAAGGGAATGAAGAGTTCTCTCCAGTATTTAAGGTGATTCTCGGTATAAAGACTTTATTTCCAATATTCTCTCCTGTAATTATTTCTGCTTCAATATTGTATTGATATAATTTACTGATTTTCAAACGAGTTTCGTTTCATAGACCATTTATTATACTAAAATTTCGAATTAACATAACTGTTGCATTTATTTTTAAGTCCAATTTATAAGGTAAAATACCTTCCCTGATTTCATTTAACATTTCAATTGGATAATTTAGATGAATATTTTCGTCTGTTTGATCTACACCCTTATGTGTTGCGTAATTTATGCTATAATATGTCCATGAATCAACATATAACATTTTTAATACTTTATCATTAATGATTTTAATATCTTTATTATGAGGTGCTAGAATTACATAATTTATAGAAATGTTTTGATTAATATTGCTATAAATTTTGTCACAAACATTATCAGTTATCCAAAGTAGAGGTATTTTGAAAGGATTAATTTTACCTTCTCCTAAATCTAATAATAATGATGAGAATTCTTTATCATTAGAACGAATATTTTTAATTTTAAAACTTTAAAAAGAGGCCATAATTTGGAATATTTATTTGTTTCCTCAACAATAGAATTTCTATAACCATCTTTCATTACTGGAAGAATTTGTCTAAAATCACCTCCTAATATAATTAGTTTTCCTCCAAAAGGTATTTTATTACAGCATACATCTTGCAAGGTTTGATCTATAATTTCTAAAGCTTTCTTCGGAATCATAGATGCTTCATCCCAAATAATTGATTCAACCAATCATAATTATTTTTATCTGATTCTGATTTTAAAAAAGCAGTATCTACATTATCTAAATCGAAAGGTAATCTAAAAGTTCTATCACTTGTCATTCCTTTTGGTAATAATATAGAAGCAATACCAGTCCAAGCCATTGATAAGATTTGTTTGTTTAATGAAATATAATAGTGTATTCAAGTTTTAATGCTCTATATCTACTAGGGTGGCGCTTATTTCTCAAAGTGCATGAATACTGGCTCCCGTTTCGGGAATCACTTGCATTTACCCAAAAACGATGAATTCAGAAATAAAATATGATTTAGCAAGAGTTTAACCCGTTTCACTTTTCAAAAAACATGATTTTTTCGCTCCTACGTATTTAATGCTGTAGCAATCAAGGATAGTCAAACGTCAATTTCCAATATGTAAGATGTGTTTTTGGTGTATTTTTTCAAGTAGAAAACAATGGCACTATTAATTTTATCATAACACATAAGCTTAAAGCAGTAGGGGCCAAAAATCACTGAAAAACACTAAAAAATAAAATTTTATGCGCCTAGCGTTTTTAGCTTAGCTTTTATGATAAAAGCAACAGCGCCATCGTACTCTACTTGAAAAAATACACTAAAAACACATCTTACATATGGGAAATTGACGTTTGACTATCCTTGAATGCTACAGCATTAAATACGTAGGAGCGAATAAAATCATGTTTTTTGAGAAGTGAAACGGGTTGAACACTTGCTAAATCAAATTTTATTGCTGAATTCATCGTTTTTGGGTGAATGCAAGTGATTCCCGAAACGGGAACCGGTATTCAAGCACTTTGGGAAATAGGCGCCACCCTAATCTCCACTCTTAATACTTAGAATTGATGCACAATATTCTACATTTATGTGACATTTATACTTTTGCAGTAGAAAGCTATTATAAGGAACCACCATACGGTGATCAACTGGAATAATTTCTTTATACTTTTTTGTGGAATACGTATGATTTTCAGACGTATTATCTCGTCTACGATATAATGGATAAATTTTTTCTTTAAAAGTTGTAATTTCGCAAAATTCTTTCGAACTTTCTATATATATATATATACCCCTGTTTTTATGTTTTTTGTTATTTTAAAATTAAAAGTTAAAGTGGGCGTTGGCGAGCGGAGCGAGCAGGGGGGAACCCCCTTAGTATATATATATATATATATATATATATATATATTAAACAGGAAATGTTTTGCTTACTATTTTAATTGTTAATGTTTTTTTAATTCATCGATTTTTAACGGATTTATTGTTCTATAATGAATTTGATAATAAAATATTGTTATCAAAATGTGTGGTTCGCGAGCGAAGCGAGCGTTTATAGCTAGTATTTTATGAATCTTTTTCCCCCGAAGTTAATTTGCAGAAAAATGAACTAAAACGCGCTTCAAGCATGGGTGCGAGCAAAATAGCATTTACCACGGTGTTAATGTTCTTTTTTAAGTATATTTTATAAATCTTTTCACAGTAAAAGCTATTTTTGCCTTTTTTTCCATTTGGCGCGACTATGCGACGGTAGTAGGATACGCCGACGACATATCAGTAATCGTAGTAGCAAAAAACTTAGAAGAAATAACAGACATATCTGATAAGTCTATTCCCACACACACACACACACACACACCTACACACATACAAGTACACACACGAGCACGAAAGCACAGACACATACACAGATATACACACCACGATGGGAAGCTGTACCCCATGTGGCGCGTCCTCGGATGGCGGATAGAGGTACGCTCGATGTAAGCGCATAGTACGTACGTAGTGCTGCAAATAGAGGGTTGGAGAGAAATAAAATATCTCCCGCGGACCAAACACCTTATTGAAGATCTGACACTACCGAAAACAAGGTTTGATCTTCGGGTTATGTCTGAGCAGGCGCTCGCCGATTGCCGCAGTCCAACTCGACTTCGACTGCTGAAGGGAGAGGATACGAGATAAACTGGATTTTGACACTCCCAGGCTACTGGAAAGTACAGGGGCCCGGAGATGTTTCGCCGACACGCCCTAGCTGCCCTATCACCGGACGAAAATCCCAATGATCGCAAGTAGTGCCGGGTGGCGCCTGGAACGGGCTCTATTGTTGTCAGAGGGGGGGCCTCGTTACCCTTTTCCGGAGGCTTTTTGAGGAAGACTTGCGCTGGGGCATGAGGCCAGAATTGACGCCCGTGAAGCATAGCTTCGAGGAGAGAGCTCAGTGGAAGGTCGGTGACTAAAGATGGAAGAGAAGGCTAAGAATTAAAATGTTTAGTACAACAAACGAAGCAAACTTGGAGACTTCGGATACCCCAAAAAGTGTCTTAGCAACTGGGCTCCCTATCCAGAGATCGGACGAAAACGGCAATCTGAGTAGAAAAACAAATGCCGTGGAGTGTAGTCCAATAAAGACTATTTCAGTAACTCAAACTGGGACTACAACCTTGAAAGAACAGATGACCAGCTGGAGAGTCTAGGAGAAAATATCCAGGAACTCAGAGATTTCGTAAAGGACAAATTTAACGTCCATAAAACTATCAAGGACATGGCACGAAGCATTAGTGTCATGCATAAAAGTTTATGCAGCGCGGAGGATGACCTGCTACAGTGCCATCGTGCAGGAACGATAGGCAAGGAAACTCAGACAACACCAAGTCTGAGACCTAACAAGGCGGGTAAACAAAGGGAGGCCTTAACTACTTCGCAGGATAGGAGTAACAAAGTGGAGAAAGGGAATAATCGACCTGAAGAGGCAACTTGGCAAGAGGTCGTTACAAGAAAGGCGAAAAAAAGGAGAAACAGTCAAGTAAGGAGAACAACAAGGTCCCTGGCGTTAACAACCAGAATAGGACCAACAAAGAGAAAACAAAGCGGACAGGACCGACCAGACCGGACGCTCTTATCATTAAGGCGCCGGAAGTAAGGAGCTACGTGGATATTTTCTCAGCATTGAGAACTGTCCCTTCACTGAATGCGATAGGAGCGTAAATAAAATACGCAAAACGGTGGCGGGCGGTCTCCTCATAGAGCTTAAATGCACAAAAGAAGTTAAAAGACCTCCAAGAAGCGGTTAAAGCAGTACTAGTGGAAGGAACCACAATAAAAACACTGCAGCAAGAGGAGACCTTTGAAATAAGGGATCTCGACATATTTACCTCAAAAGAGGAGGTACTGGAGGCCTTACAAAGGGAAATAGGAGAAAGAGATGCGATTGAGATCACTGCCGTAAAATCGCTGAGAAAAGCGTACAGAGACACACGCAGATAGCTGTTGTGCAATTGTTGAAAGAAATAGCGACCAAGTTCACAAAGACAGAGAAAATTAAAATTGGATGAGTTAATTGTAGGATCCGTTCGTCAAACTACAGTAAGGGACCGCTTAGGTGTTATAAATACCTTGGTTTTCGCCACGTCGCTATCAAGTGTACTGATCCGCAGAATACAAGCAAATGCTACTACTAATGCGGTAAGACGGGGCATAAAGCAAATAGCTGCCGTAATGAACCGTGTTCTTTACTGTGCCGTAAAAAAGGAGACAATATACCGACAAACCATGTCTCTGGTAGCTACTTGTGCCCAGCCTACCAAGAACCGGTTAAAAAAATCAGGAAAGGGTAATGAGAATAGTTCAGCTAAATCTTAACCATTGTGAGACTTCGCAAGACCTTCTCTGTCAGTTTGTACGAGAACACAAGGTCGATGTTGCTCTTGTCAGTGAGCAGTACAAAGATCTAAATGAGCAATCCTGGGAATCCGACGCCTCAGGTAAAGCCGCAACCTGGGCATGCAAAGACTTTACCTTTCAGGGTAAGATGGTAAATAAGGAAAATGGCTTCGTAAGAGCGAAAATAGGCGGCATACATGTATACAGTTACTATAGTAAGTGTATATACATTAGTAGTAGTAAGGGACGGTGGACACACCGCCTCATACCAAGTGTAGAAGACTGGACAAAAAGAAGACATGGGGAAGTAAATTTCTACCTAACGCAGTTTCTGGGTGGACATGGATGCTACCGGGCGTTTCTGCATCGATTTAAATTGGAGGATTGCCCGAATTGCCCGACGTGCTTGAATGCAATCAAGGACGCTGAGCATGTATTCAGTGAATGTCCACGTTATGAACAGGATCGAGAAGAACTTGAGTGCTACCCGGAGATCAGAGTAACGCCTGAGTCTATTATGGTAGCTATGATGACTTCGGCCGACGGATGGAGCGCAATAAACAGTTTTGCTGCAGATATCCTTAAGAAGGTCCGAAAGGACGAAGAAAAAAGAAGAAGAAGACGTGAGATGCTGCAAGAAACAGACGACCATACGATACGGTAAGAAGTAGACGGCAGAGGAAAACGTGATGACGACCACATCAACAGACGAGGGCGGTAGCCCAAAGTTCCCCCGCGAAGCAATACTCAAACGGTGTTACCGCAGGGGGAATTATTGGAGAAAGAGCCAGGTCCAACTTACTTAGGGTTGGTAAGGAGGACGGAGAGGATTCGATTGCCGTTGGAATTCAAAAGCTAACGGTAAACGAAGGGTTTAGTAGGTGAGAGTCCCACACAGGTGCTACCAGTCGGTGCCATATCGTCCATAATGGATTTGCCCTTAACCTCTCACTCACTATAAAGAAGAAAAAAAACACAGACATACACCTCGATGGGAAGGCTGTACCCCCATGTGGCGCGTCCTCGCGTGACGGATAGAGGAGGCAAATAGTGCTGCCTGCAGAGGGTAGGAGAAAAATAAAATATTTCCCGCGGACCAAAAACCAAACGAAGATCAGTTTAAATTTACCACAAGAAACGAGGGTGGATCTTTAAAGCATGGCTGATCAGGCGCTCGCTGGTTGCCGAAGCGCGACTTAATTTCGATTGTTAAGGATGGAGGATGTGAGATAAACTGGGTTTATCTCACATCCTGATACTCCCAGGCTGCCGGTAAATACACGAGCCTGGAGCGGTCTAGCCGACATGCTCTAGTTGCTCTATCAACCGGTGAAAATCCTGATGGCTATGGCGGTGCCGGGTGGCGCCCGGACAGGACCCCGTCATGGTCAGAAGGGGGGCCTCGCTACCCTCCTCCGGATGCTTTATGAGGACGACTTGCGCTGGGGCACGAGGCCAAAATACACGTCTGCGAGGCCAGAATTTCAAGTGAAATTCGAGTAGAAAGTAGGCGAGAGAAGATAAAAGGGCGGAAATAGAATATGATAAGGTCACCAATAAGAACAAACATAGGAACTTCGGATATCCTAAAAAATGTCAAAGAAACTGGGTACCCAACCCAGAAAGCAGGCAGCAACAATAGCCTGGTGAATGAGCAGGGAATGAAACTAGACAGTAACAAATGACTGGAAAACGCTTCAGATCTAGAATTAATAACCCTTCTGTCCCCCATTGTCCATGTGATTCATGGAGATAGAAGTATGGAGAGCGGCAAACATGAAAATGGCGAGAAGGACAAAGGGACTCAATCGTTAAGGTCCCTCCAAGAGAAAGTTGAAGAAAAATATCCACACGGAGTTAAAGACTATAGCAAGGTCTACTAACAGAGCGCTGAAGGATTTTATGAAGATCAGAGCAGGTACTCCGTCGAATGCTAAAAATAGCAAGGATCGGTAGAGCCAAACATCTCCGTCCTTTGTTCAAAGGCAGATGAAGCAGACGCCGAACAAGCGTATGAGAACATCACCACAGGAGGATACGACGACCAAAAGAAGGCAAGGAGGGAGGCAACGTCTCAGCCCCCGCCGCCGATCTCAAGCATGAAGCTATCTTAGCAGGTGGTCGAAACTAGGAAGGCGAGGAAGAAGAAGAATAAGAACTCAGGATCGCAGTGGCCTATGCTACAAATGTGGTACCGGGGGACACAAAGCAAAAGAATGTAACAACGAACCGAACTGCATACTCTGCAAGGAACGAGATGTAGAAGGGATAAGTGATCATGCATCTGGTAGTTATATATGCCCGATCTATCGAGCTGCAGTAGGAGCGCTAGATAGATCAAGAAAATGAAGATAGTGCAGTTGAACTTGAACCATTGCGAGACAGCACAGGACCTACTAAACCAGTACGTCCGTGAGACAGAAGTTGACATAGCCATTGTGTGCGAACAGTACAGAGATCTGGATGAACCATGGTGGGCTATGGACATTACTGGTAAAGCGGCCATCTAGGCATGTGGTTGCGTTGCTTTCCAGGAAAGAAAGATGACTCGTGAAGAAGGATTTATAGGCGCTAAGGTAGCAGGTGTACACATCTACAGGTGTTACGCCCCCCCCCCAATGCGCCAATCGAGCAGTTCAAACAACTCTTAGATCGGCTCGTGCAAAACGCAGTAGGAAGTGGGGCAGCATAAGGACAAACCAAAGAGGTCGAGTGCTCCTGGAAGCATTCACTCTTTTAGACTTGATGTTGGTCAATCAGGATTGCGCCAACACTTTTAAAAGAGGAGGATTTACACAGGATCTATTGTAGATCTGATGTTTGTAAGCGGTTATCTAATTGACTCAGTTGACATGTGAATCGTGAGTGAACAATACACCAATAGTGATCACCAGGCCATAATAATGGAGTTAGGTAAATCGAAGCAAGGAACTACTGTCAGTACAAGGACCAATAGAGTCAGTTGGAAAAAGAAGGACTACGATAAGGAGATGTTTCTGTTGGTACTGGAGGAAATGCAACTCTTTGGGACTGCGGACAGTATAGTTAAACAGGTGATGGATGACATCACCCGAGCCTGTGACGCTGCTAAGCTAAGAAGAGTGCCCAACCAAAGACGACCACCAGTATACTGGTGGGATAAAGAGGCGGAGAGTGCTCGTAGCGAGTGTCGCCGGACTAGGAGACAGGAGCAGCGGGCAAGGAAGAAATACTATAAAACCAGAAGAGGCCAGGAAATAGTAGATGCCTACCAGCAGGCAATGAAAGACGCTAAGCAATATCTTAAGAAGACAATCCGTACCGATAAGCGACAGTGCCCGAAGGAATTACAGGACGAGGTTAATAAAGACCCCTGGGGTAGAACTTATAAAATAGTAATGTAGAAGATCAAAGGAAGCTACGCACCCCCTCCCAAGTGCGCGGAATTATTAGATCGAGTGACTACACTGTTCCCGATGCAACGCGAAGAACCGTGTGTTATAGAAACAGAGGCAAACGAAGAAGCTATCCCTCCAGTCACAATGGAGAAGCTGCTAACAGACTGCAAGAGGATTGGAAACAACAAGGTCCAGGCCTGGATGGCATACCCAATATAGCACTGAAACATGCTATATTCGCCCCACCAAAGGTTTTCATAGCTTGTACAACACATGTCTAGAAGAAGGGATATTTCCCACTGACTGGAAGAAACAACGCCTCGTGCTACTACCAAAGGGAAAGAAGCCACCTAAGGATGCTTTATCATACAGACCGCTCTGCATGCTGGACACCTCAGGCAAGATTTTGGAACGCATAATTTACGTCAGAATGGATCAGGCAATAGAAGGAAAAGGGGGACTTGCGTAATACCAATACGGCTTCCAGAGGAAACGATCGACTCTAGACGCAGTGAACTCAGAGATTGACACTGCGCGCACAGCGATAAAGGGAAAGAGATGGAAAGGAGGAGTAAAGCAGTACTGCGCTGTCGTCATTCTGGACGTCCAGAATCCATTCAACTCGGCCAAGAAGTGCCTTTATATGTAAGATGGATGATGTCTGACTATTTGAAGGACAGACTCTTATTATATGACACCGAGAATGGCACCAAAACCTATGAAGTAACTGGAGGCGTATCCCAAGGATCAGTACTTGGCCCACCGGTTTGGAACATCATGTACAACGGGGTACTAAGGCTGCAGTTACCCAAAGGTGCAACAGTGGTAGGATTTTCTGACGGCATAGCACTAGTTGTAGTAGCGAAAAACATAGAAGATATAACAGAGATAGCTGATGAGGCTATTCGCATAATACACGAATGGCTGACAGAGACAGGACTGGAATTGGCCAGCCATAAAACCAAAGTTCTTCTTATTTCAAGTAGGAAAAAAATGGAGAAAATGACGAGGTTGTTTCTCCACCGACCATTAAGTACCTGAGCATTACCATTGATGCAAGACATTGGCGCTGCTTTATCTCGATTGATGCCAAACGTAGGAGGGCCACCACAAGGTAGAAAGTTGCTCTTAGCCAGCGTAATTACATCGATTATGTTGTACGGGGCCCCAATATGGGCAGATGCTATGTTGGTGAAAACGTACGCAAGGAAGCTGTCATCTGTGTATAGACGAAGTGCATTAAGGGTGGCATCCGCTTACCGTACGGTATCGGACGAGGCGGCAGGCATGCCGCCTATTGACCTTTTAGCAATGGAGAAGAAGGACGTATTCGAGGAGAAGAATCGGAGTAATGACAACACTCAGAAGGAAATCTGGGATTCGGCAAGGGAACAGACAATGACTGAGTGGCAAAAAAGTTGGCACGCCAGCGGCAAGGGGCGCTGGACACATCGCCTCATACCGTGGATAGAAAACTAGATGAAAAGAAGAAACGGGGAAGTCAATTACTACATTACGCAGTTTTTGAGCGGACATGGATGCTTCCGGACTTACCTGCACCGGTTCAAACTAGAAGATAGTCGGAACTGTACAGTATGTTCGGATGTGAAATAGGATGCGGAGTATGTCTTCTGTGACTGCTCAAGGTATCAACAGGAGCGACAAAAACTCGAGAGATACCTTCAAACAAGAGTAACCCCTGAGTCGATGATGACGGCTATGCTGACCTCGGAAGATGGATGGTGCATGGTCAGTAATTATGCAGCAAATATCCTTAAGAAGGTTACACGGAGAGAAATTTCGAAGGCTCAGCGTTCGATACTTTCGAAGCTATGGGAACACGAATAATATTGTACTCTGTCCCATCTAATTACGAATGATTCGGCTTCGAATTCGAAGTATAGATACTCTACGATTTTCGTGCATGTATGGACGCGAGACATGGTATTATTAGTAGTCAAATTGCGAGAGTGGGGACTCCGAGATTCTCCGTACCGCAGGGACTCGACGCTTCGCAGTCTCAGACCTCGAAACTTGGAATACTATAGCGTGCCGACTGTCGGCTGGAGCTCGAAAGTCGAAGCGGTAGACGCTTATGCTCGTATCGCCAGAATTCGGAAAATTTCGGGATTCGCGAACGACGAAAATAGACTGCAAACGTACGGCCGCAATAACATGGAGCGCTGAGCCTTCAAAATTTCTCTCCGTGTAGGAAAGATGAGGAAGAAAGAAGAAAATGAAAGGCTAATCAAACACGCTTTTATGAAAGCGGGATGGTTTTAATGTGTGTATGACTGTAAAAAAAACCACACACGTTGCTCGGCACGGGTACGAGTGCGAGTGTACCTGTGCGTGAGACGGTGCGTGCCTGCATGTGTGCGCGTGTGTGGGTGGGTCCGCGTGTGGTGTATGTATGTGCATGTGTGTGTGTGCGTATGTGTGCCTGTGTGTGTTTGTGTGGATCCAGATGCATGTGAGTGAGTGTGTGTGGATGTGCATGCGTGGGAGTGTTTATAAGTTTGGGAGTGTCGTGTATTCAATAGGCTGACTATGAACGCAGACAATGAACGACAACAACAGCCATGACGACCACATCAAAAAGAAGCGGACATATGCCTTACCTTCCCCCACCACCCCCGCAAAGCATTGCTTGAAGGCAGTACCGCGGGGTTAAGGGGCAAGGAATATGGAGCCAGATACACCTTTACTAAGAGGTGGTAAAGGCGTTTCGGATTTTGGTTAGGGGAACAACCTAGCCGAAAAACGAATGGGTATAGTCGGTAAAAGTCCGACATACGACTGGCATTGGGGATGGGGCTGTCACGACGACCCCATCATCAATGTCATATTATGGTCTTTTGAAGATTTGCCCTAATACCTCCTTCTCCAAGAGAAAAAAATACACACAGACACAGTCTACACACACATACACATTCAAACTCTGCTATACCGGTCCCAAGCCTGGGGTTACACTACTCAAAAGTGGGGAAGGAGGAGGGAGAGGAGTAACAACCCCGCTTAAAAAACCAAAATTACTAAAACATCAGGTATTCAGGGTGGCAAGGATAAACAAAAAAGGAGCGTGCTCAAACAAATGAATACCCAGACAGGCTTTACTAATCCTGCCGTCGATTCTGATCGGGTACCATCCCCGGTGGTCGACGCTCGCTTCCTTGGAGATAAACCCCTTGGATCTGGGAGAGGCAAAAGTACGCTGTCTAATAACACCATAACCAGCCCCGTTGTAGGTAACCGGCCACGAGAAAGCAATGGTAATGCATGAGGAAATAAATTAAATATGGATAGTAAGGGTAAAACAACAGTACCCCAAGCAGGCATGGTTATACAGCCTAATCCCGCCGTCGCTTCCGATCAGGTAAAATCCCCGGTGGCAAACGTCGGCGCCACGGATGTTGGAAGGGGAAGGGGGCAAACTCACGATACCAGAATGGAGGTATCTGGTCTGGAACCAGTATCTGCCACTGAATTAGAAGTTGCGTCAGGAGATTCCAACTCGATTAGCTGCGTTCAACGCAAGCAAGACCAGCTTGTCCTACGCTGACATCTTGAAAGAGATCAAAAGCGACTCGGAGCTCACCGATCTTAAAAAGGAGGTCACCAAAATTAGAAGAAATGCTGAAGGAGTCCTAATATTGGGGCTGGGAAGCAAAAGCACGAAAGCGCAGGAATTTACCCACAAAGTGGAGGGGAAAGTAAAGGAGAAGGCATCTGCCACGACAAGGTCCCAGGAAATCACTCTGTAAATCAAGGACATCGACGCAGTCACTACAGAGGAAGAAGTTCGTGAGATCTTATCCGAACACATCAAAGAAGGGTTATCTGAGTCAATATCAGTAAGATCCCTTCGACCAGCTTACGAGGGAATGCAGATAGCAGTTGTAAGTGCTCCACTAAATTTGGCATCAAACCTGATAAGGGAAAGCAGAATCCGCATTGGATGGTGAACTGCCGAGCCCGGAGAAAAATAGAAATAAGGCGCTGTTATAGATGTTAGCAAATTGGCCATACTGCAGCTATGTGTGAAGGAACGGTCAGGTCAAAAGCCTGCAGACGTTGTGGTGGCTCAGAGCATGAAGCCATGTCGTGCACGAGGGATCCATGCTGTTTACTGTGCCAAGAGGCTGGAAAATCCCAGACGAAGCATGCATCATCAAGCGGGCATGCATCACATCATGCATGCCCGCTTACCCAGGAGTACATCAAAAAGTTTAGAGGATGAGAATACTGCAGCTCAACCTAAAGCACTGCGAAGTTACACAGGATCTTCTGGAATAGACCGCTCGTGAATCTTTTATAGATGTTGCGATCATCTCAGAGCAATACAAAGACAGGAACACCACACAACAATGGTTCACTGATTGCAGCAGCACGGCAGCAATGTGAGTTAATGCGTATAATCACATACAGGAACGCCCACATCATCCAAGCGAGCTTTTTACCTGGGTAAAGGTGAGCGGAATATACATTTTCAGTGTGTATGCCCCTCCAAGTCTCACGGAAAAACAGTTTGCAAGGCTTCTCAATAGGTTCGGGGATGAAGCAACCAACAAGAAACCCCTAATTATCGCCGGAGACTTGAACGTGTGGTCCACCACATGGGAGAGTATCACAACGAGCAACAGAGGTAACATACTCCTTGAAAGTTTTGCAAGACTGGAGCTCTGTCTAATTAACACAGGCACCGAGCCTACATTTGTAAGAGGCGAAAACTTTTCAATAATAGACCTGACCTTCGCTAGCGACGATCTTACCTCACGAATACAAAAGTGGAGGGTAAGTGATCAATTTACGCACAGCGACCATAAGGCAATACTATATGAGATAGTTGATAGAAAAAAGACCGCAACCAGACCTAAAAAGTTCAGCACACGCAAATGGAACGCCAGATCACTAGATCGAGAAGCATTTGCCGTCATGGTGGAAGACGAAGGGCTTGACAAAGGTAATCTCGACTCCGAGGCCGACTCTCTCATGGAGCTCGTAAAAATGGCGTGTGATACCTCAATGATGCGATCTGGACAAGCAAAAAAGGGCCATAGCGAAACATATTGGTGGACAAGAAAAATCGCAGAGTTGCGCAAGAAATGCCATCGAGCGCGAAGACTGGCCCAAACAGCCAGAAGCAATCGAGAACACTGGAGGGAACAATACCTGTTGGCACGAAAGATGCTCCGGTAAGAGATAAAGGCAAGCAAAAACCACTGCAACATTGAACTTTGTGAAGAAGTAAACAGAGACTTATGGGGTCGCCCCTATAAAGTGGTCATGGCGCGGCTCAAAGGCAAAGTAGTCGCGCCATCGTATGAGGCAGAATTTTTAAGCCAGATAATAGAAGTACTCTTTCCTGAAGATAACCAATGTGAGGTTCATTGGAAAGCTTCATCACAAGATACAAATTAGTTTCAAATAATGTATTTTGCTATCTTTCGGGGAAATAATACTTAATCGCCGAATCGTATTATCTTTTTTTTTGATTTCTTATTTTTATCCAAGTTTTATTCATTTTATTAAACATACCAAAATCTGGAATGTTTACGTATTTCAAGTTTTGTGCCAAATTATCAGACTTATTTATTTTAAACCATGCCGTTTAAAGAATTTCCCAATTTTCTAGAGATTTTTTTTCATTCTTTTTCTTGATAAATAATTTTTTCTTGATTTCTTGTATGAATTTCTAAGCGTACTACTTCAGGATTTCTACCACATAAAGGATATTCTTGCAATCTCCATGCTGTTTCCAGAGGGCTTATATATCTACCATCTACGTTAAATATTCTGTTAGTTCATCATAAGTAAATTTATGGTTATCATCATTATTGGCACTAATATTTATTAGTTTATAAAATCCCCTATCACTGCCTTTACGTACATAATCATAAATATATTTTACACTTTGAACTGTAGCGCAATACTCAACATTTATATGACATTTATATTTTTGCAATAAAAATTTATTATAAGGTACAACCATTGAATTATCAACAGCTTTCAGTTTACTTATTTTTTTTATAACAATGATTATTTTTTATATTATTTTTCAATTAATTAACGTTTTAAATAAACAGTCATACAAATTTTAATCATTTAAATTATTAAGATTTTAAAATATATTTTCGAAATTTGGATTAGGCCTACTGGGGATACCCCATTCGAAAAAACGCGCCTTTCTATTTACCTAATAGGTGGTGTGGAAATAATAGATATAAATTGAAGGAGGGTTCAGGGGAGGAGGGAGGAAGGATAGAAGCAAAAAGGTATTTTTTAAAAAAATTTTACGTTATTTTGAGGGGGGCGGCTGAGGGGGGGGGGTCGAGGGGGAGCTAAACCAGTTTAATTCATCTTAACTTTAACTAGTTTTAGTTAAGTAGCCATGTTATATGATTACCTACATTATTATATGATTTATAGGCAAAGTCGAAAACAATAAACTAGTTCATTTGGTCAAAATATACGAAAACTTAGCCATAAACTCATACGTATATCTACTAGAAAACAGAAGCAGAAGAAAGCAAGAAGTTATATTTACTTACCAACATCTGAATCACTGCCGCTGTCAAACGGATTATAATCAGAGCTAGGATTACTTATTTCTCCATTTGATAGAATATCTTCTTCGCTGTCCGATCCACTTAATTTAAATTCTGTACTAGAGCTTCGACTATCATACTTTTCTCTATTAGATAGATCTCTTTCAGTAGACCAAGCACATGACTTCTTTTTAGCACATTGAGCTGTTTGTTCAACCAACTTGCGTTTATGATTAATAATAGCTGCATCGAGATTACGTTTTGTTTTACTGTTCAATTCCTGCAGCATATTCAATCCCAATACTCTGTGAATTCGACTTCTGTCAGGTGCAGGGAAGTGTTTTTCTACTAATGATTGAAGTACTCCTCTGTAAAAATGAAAAAAAATGTATTCACTTTTAGAGGACCGGGAATTGAGATGCTCTATCTACTATAGAAAAGTAATCCTCTACAGATTGATTAATCTCCTAAAGCTAATAAACGTGCTGCCACGTTCAGCTTCACGTAGCCGACGGAATCTCTGAACCTAGACCTCTGCCCAAATTACAAATATGATAAAATACTGAGTTAACCTCACACGCAGCACGAACGTACAGGAATTCGCCTGTGAATGCCATGTGTGAAAGGGACATAGCATGATCAATCCTCTCTCTTGCAGCTATTGCTGTTCCCTTTGGAATAATGGCACTCACTGCGAATTACTCGCTGTATGAAAACAAAGCCGGAGAGAGATGGAGAGATAGAGAGAGAGAGAGAGAGAGGGAGAGAGGGAGAGAGGGAGAGAGGGAGAGAGAGGGAGAGGGAGAGGGAGAGGGAGGGAGAGAGACGGAGAGAGAGGGGGGGAGTGATACGGTAGTTTGGAGCAGTATTACATTTAATTCCAATAAGAAACAATCTTTAAAAACGCTGAAAATTTTCATAAATTATAGTACTTTTCTATACAAGTGCGTAAAATACCATGCGTGTATGTCAAACATTATTTTTTGACACACAATGCGTAAAATACTGAAACTAAAAGTAGGAAAAGAATGAAATAAAAATTATATAAATTAATTCTCATTTCAACGAGAAGTTGACATGGGGAGGATTTTTTTATAATATTAAAGACAGAAAAAAAGAAACGAAAAAGTACATTATTATAGTAATATTTATAAGTATTCTTATACAAAAATAATCTGCAATATCAAGAACATATACTTAATGGTAATAATTAATCATAAAAAAAGCAATTTTTCATTAATATTTTCAACAAAAAATGTCTAAATAATTTTTAAGTATATCATTTATCATTTACAATATTAGTGTTTTTTATCTCATTCAAATTGTGAAATTGAAAAGAAAATTATTATTTATAATTATCGAACTTGAACCTTCGTTGAAATTTCTGTTATGTTTTGCTATTTTATTTATACATAATTCAGAACAGGTTTCGATTGAATTTGTAATAAGGTTAGATATTTGACGTTTGTTATTGATAGAATTTTTAATGCAACCCTCTGCTTCTGTTGTCGAACGCTATCCTCCGTGTCGCTTTAGGGTCTTTATATCAGCTCCAGCGTCAACTAAAATCGTAGAAGAGGTCCTCCGAAAACTGTATCCTGTTTATAGGTTGGCTTCTGGTAAATTCAAGGAATGGGCTATTTCGCGAGGTTTAGAACCAATTGGTGTTTTAATGCATTTGTATATTCTGCAGATGTGTGCCTTCATGTCCTATATTGTGACACCGACGACTTTTATTCTTACTTATTTTTTTTCGGACATTGCTCATTTTTAATCGATGTAATTCTCTCCACAACATGCTCTAGTGACACCAAATATAAGCCCGACCTTGAAATGAAACATTTCATTTATAGCTACTTAGTATAGACAACATAAGTAAATGTACAGAATATTCACCTTTTGAGGAAGCTCTGGTGCTTCTATCAAAAATCGATTCACTTCTTCGATCATGAATATTTTCGATTTATTTGGTTTATAATTTGAGTGAAGATTTTTCAAATAACGTGAAGTATTATACGTTTTGGAAAAAAGCAATAAATAAGCTAAGAATACAGTTTCACTAAAGCATTTCGTGTTCTTCGCATTTTTCCAAGTAATAAAATCTTTGTAACATCATATATACATAGGCTATAAATTTTTTAAGCAATATATTTCTAGTAGCAATTTTTGATGATTCCAAGATATCGTCAGGAATAAACTCGTTATCTTCTTCGTCAGTACTCACTTTATATGTTCTTGAATTTAATTTTTACCGAAAAACACACTGATAAACTTTATGAAATTAGAAATACGTATGTAGTGCGTCCAGGTGCTCGTATTAGGAAGCTATATATATCGCTGTCAGTCTATATTCGTATTTAGGACAGTCAAATTCGCTTTTTGAGTTACCAAAATTCCGATAAATAAGTTTGAAGTCTTGAATTGATCGGATAAACATGAAGAATGATAATATAACATTGGCAGCGGCTAGTTGTGTAAAGTAAATTAACAATAAAGAAAGTGTTATTTCAGCACTTTTTTTCGTATTTACCTCTGCGGTTTGAAAAGTACTGACTTTAGCGGAATAAGTTAGGGTCAGGTCGGGACCTTGGAGGAAAACCGGAACTATGCCGAGTACGGCCCCTGAGTCGCCAGGAGTAAGTACGGCCAACTCAGTGAAATATGCCGGGCGGCGGGCAATTCAGTGCGCGAGTGTTTAAGTGCGCGATATTTCATGGCCATGTGCCAACTGCCGTGCTTTTGTTGCCAGCTACTGTTCGCGACCGCGTCGTAGTTTTCACTCCTTTGTTCTCGCGACGTTTGCTCTCGTTCATGTTTGCTCCCGTTTATGTTCGCTCTCGTTCAGTGTTAAGCTATGGTCCCCTGAAATAAGCTATCGACCCCTGAAATAAGTTATCGTCTCCCTGAATAAGCTATCGTCTCCCTGAACAAGCTATCGTCTCCCTGAACAAGCTATCGTTCCTCCCAGCTCTCGTGACAACCTGTAAACTATGGTCGTCTCATAAGCCATCGCCTCCTCTCCCAAGCTATCGTCTCCTCTCCCAAGTTACCGCCTCCTCACAAGCTATCGTTTTCCGTAAATAAGCTATCGTTTTCCATAAATCAGCTATCGTTTTCCATAAATCAGCTATCGTTCTCCTCAGCTATCGTCTCCTCTCCCAAGCTATCGTCTCCTTACAAGCTATCGTTTCCGTAAATAAGCTATCGTTCCCGTCAGCTACCGTTTCCTCTCCCAAGCTATCGCCTCCTCACAAGCTATCGTTTTCCGTAAATAAACTATCGTTCTCCTCAGCCATCATTTCCTTTCACCAGCTACCGTTCGGCGGGATGCTGAGGTTATTCATGTAACGTTTGAGAGTTAGAGAAGGAGAATAGAAATATATTAAAATCAACAACAACCGAATCCAGTATTATCATTGACCCACGACCTTGAATCGACCACCTTATCCTAACACAGCTAGCCGAGCTTGATCAACTGTCGCGCCAATGAGCACCAACGCGTGATGGCGTCACCGAATAAAGGGATCTCGGATCCCTGGCATCTTGTATGGCATTACGTATGAATTGGAGTTCTATCGGCGCGAGGTCGAATAATGAAGTCTAGCAATTCTAGAGGTTTCAATGTATATATATATATATGCGTGTGTGTGGGGGGGGGTGTTTATATATGTATTATTTTTATTTATTTATTTAGAGAGAGAGAGA
The DNA here is from genome assembly GCA_020010945.3 of Muscidifurax raptorellus. NCBI lineage: Eukaryota > Metazoa > Arthropoda > Insecta > Hymenoptera > Pteromalidae > Muscidifurax > Muscidifurax raptorellus. Next base: position 499,500 of record JAHUUD020000033.1, read on the forward strand.
GAGAATGAGTCATAGAGAGAAAGACAATGTTCAAAATATGAAATTAGAAAGAGACAGCAAACACAGAGGACGCGTTCTATGTACAATTCTAATAACATAAGACAACGTACCCTAATCAAAATATATTCTTATATATAACTATCTTATCGATCGTTTTCAATTAATTATTTATTTATACACACGCAATACTTGGAAATTATTTTTAATTATGTGTTTCTTAAATATTATAAATGAATGCTTTTAAATACATTAATTACACACACACAAATTGATTTACTCGAAAGCATACATTTATAATATTTATGAAATAGATAATTAATAAAAATAATTAAAATTCTGATGACCGTGATGGTGCCAGGTGGCGCCCGGATAGGTCCCCATCGTGGACTGAAGGGGAGCCTCGCTCGGTTTTACCCTCGAATCCCAGCCCCCAGTCATGATCTAGCCTCATGCCCCAGCGTAAGTAAACCTCAACAGCCTCCGGGAAAGGGTAGCGAACCCTTTCCCGGAGGCTGTTGAGGTTTACTTACGCTGGGGCATGAGGCTAGATCATGACTGGGGGCTGGGATTCGAGGGTAAAACCGAGTGGAATGTTAGAGACATGTCAAGGGAGGAAAAGAAAAAAAAATGACAAGTACATCCAACGGAAAAAACGTGGGGACTTCGGAAACCCCCAAAAGTGTCAATCGAACTGGGCCCTCAACCCAGAAAATACCAGGCAACAAGAACAGTCTGGAAAGCGTGCTAAACGCAGGGCAGATGGCAGCTGCCGTTCATATAGAAGGGCAATTAAGGAAGTTGCTAAATACGGAGGCAATGGACGTCCAAACAGAACTACAAATCACTGCAATGAACAACATATTCAGTGATGAAGACGAGAACAGGAAAGTAATCGATGTTTGGAGTAAAATTCAGACAGCAGAAAAAACGGAGCAAGGATTACTGGACAAAATCTACGAAAATCTGGAAAAGATTAATGAGATTACATCACCGGCCCGAGATATGCATAAAGGTGTGAAGGAGGGTGTAAGTGTCATGACACTCTGGAAACGACTAGTTAGTATAAGAGAGTCGACGAAGAAGACCAAGTCAACGTTTGAGCTGATGTTGAGCGCGCCACGAAGCCCGATAGGAACGGTAAAGACGCCAAGGAATAGGAAAGAACGGTCGCCTACACAGGATAGGTTAACTAAGAAGAAGAAAGAAGAAGAGAAGAAAGAAGTGGGGAAGTATAAACATCTTCAGAGGATGGCTACGGTGAGTCACAGTACGTCTTGCCATCAAAACCCGCCAGGAACAGCTTGGCAAACGGTGGAAACAAAGAAGGTAAAGAAAAAGAAGGAAAATGAAAGCGGTAAGGGTGGCACTAGTGACTTAACCCAAAAATGAAAGCGGTCAGGGTAGCACTAGTGACTTAACCCAAAAAGGCACTAAAAAAGGAAGCTACTACGTGCAAGACCAACCCGACCGGAGGCCCTTATCATAAAGGCTGTTGACGGACAGTCATAAGCTGATATTTTGAAAAAGATAAAGGCAGATCCCAAAGTGAAGACATTAGGAGACAGCGTGAACAGAATACGCAAGTGGTGACCTGCTTTTAGAACTCTAACGCACAGCGAAAGTAAAGGCAATGGAACTTCGACATGTGGTGTAAGATGTTTTGGAAGAAGGTACCACAATAAGAATACTGCAAGATGTAGGGGTCTTTGAAATAAAGGACCTTGATATATTGACCAGTAAGGAGGATATTATAGAAGCAATACAAAAAGAGTTCCAAGATAGCGAAACAATTGTAGTTATTTTTAGAATCAAATTAAAAATAATTATTTTTTCGAGTTTTAAAGGTGGTATGTTCCCTTAAAAGATTGTATTTTTAATAAGTCAATATTTAATAATAATTGGTGCGACTCGTAGGACGGTAAGAATAGGGGGTAGTTAATGTTGCCTAATAAATGTATATTATTAGTATTAACAGTGGAATGCAATATTTGCAACTGACTAATTTCGTTATTTTTGTATTAAAATTTATAATATTAAATATATCAATGCGATATCCAACAATCCCATTAGATATGCATATTTTCTTTGAGATTATTGTAATAATTTAGTTGCTGGAATGACAATATTGTACATGTTTTTAAATAGTATTCAATTATTTTATTGTTAAAAAGAGGTAGATATAAAATAAAGCATTGGATAATCAAATGCGTTTCTGCTACGTGAGAACACGCGCGAACGCCGCTACAGACAATGTAGTATATTCACACAAACAAACATGGCGTACTGTGTCGGTGGGTCGCTCACTAACACAAACGCACGTGTTCAGTGGCTGACTGTAGGTCTGTATCATCTAGTGCAAGGTTTTTGTGGCGGCGCCCCGTGGGGACAAAGCGAAGGACTTCAATAAGATCACAGCCGTTCAGTGGTGGGGGTAGGCTAGTCGGTCCATCTCTCTTTCTTACATCTGGGCTAGATCAAAGTTCAGGTTACGTGCGCGCGCGTGAGAGAGAGAGAGAGAGAGCGGGAAAAAGTGTGATGATATCCATGTATGCATCAGGTATGGACATTGATATCCGAGTAATTTACGCGTGTGTAAGCATTTGTTGAGTCTGTGTGTGCATTTACTCCTTAATAAGTTTGTGCTTGCATGTGTGCGTGTAATTATTATATATGCATAGATGTATGTTGTTTTTTTTTTCCTTGTTGGAAAGGGGTTTAAGGCAAGTCTTGCATAGATATCACTGAATTATTGTTGGGGTCGTCATGACGGCCCCATCCCCAATAACAGTAGGATGTCGGATTCTTACCAACTAAACCTAACCAGTCGATGTCAGGTGTGACCACCATTCTCCATCTTCTATGCTCAGTCCCCGCGGTACTGCCGTCAAGCAATGCTTCACGGTGGGTGCACGGCTTTCGCCCGCCTCCAATCGACGTGGTCGTCATCTCTATAATCGTCATTTGCTGTCTGCGATCTGAGCCAGCATAATTATGTTCTTTCTATCGTCTACTTCTTACCGTATCGTCCGGTTGTCAGTTTAATCCAGCATCAATCGTCTTCTTTTTTCTTCTTCGTCTCTTTTGACCTTCTTAAGGATATTCGCAGTATAGTTGCAAACCGCGATCCATCCTTCTTCCGAACTCAACATCGTCTCAGCACCATCATGGACTCAGGGGTTACTCTGGTTTGTATGTAACCCTCAAGTTCTTCTCATTCTGATCATACCGTGTGCACTTGCAAAAGATGTGCTCGGCATCCTCTGTTGCATCCGAACATACTGGGCAGTTCGGAGTCTCGTCGAGTTTGAACGGGTGCAGCTAAGCGCGGAAGCATCCATGCCCGGTTAAGAAATGCGTGAGGTAGTAGTTGATTTCCTTATGTATTCTCTCAATCCAATCCTCTATTTTTGGTATAAGGTGATATGTCCATCGCCCCTTGTCACTAGCATCCCATCTTGCTTGCCATTCAGCCATTGTCATCTGTCTCGAGGCATCCCAGATTTCCTTCTAAGTGTTGCCAGTTCCAGTTCTTCTTTCATCGTATATGTATTTCCTCTCCAACGCTAATAAGTCAATCGGTGGCATACCTGCTATAATGCACACCGCGGCATCCGATACCGTACGGTAGGCGGACACCATTCTTGCAACGAGACATCAGTCTCGTGCAAAATGTATACAAGTAGGCACACAAACATCGCGAGCAAAAAGCAGACCCGCACGACAATAACATGAGCACAAGCCGAGTGCTCATGGGTAGCAACACGTGCTCGTATAATGTAAACATAGCCGCGAACGAAACCGACGACGGGCGCAAACAAAACAACGCACACTACCGAAAAGAGCACGGTAAGCACCAAACATATACACCAACAACACTCGACCCAATCACCACCAGAGGGCGTTGCCGCCAGCGACTTGGGCTATATAAGCCCAGCCGCGACAGCACGGCGGCAGTTCGATCAGAGCTCCCGATCCGAGCGTTGCCGTGAGCACACGACACCGCTAGGAGGGCCCTAGAAGAACTGCCGATATCTGACCGTTTCGTGCGCACACGTAACGGTACAGATATCGAAATTGCCGTAGCTAGACCTCGTTCCGTTGTTTCGGCCATTCCTGTTGCCGCTGTGCGCACACAGGGCAATCGGAAAACGAAACTGACTGCAAATACTAGCAGAGTCGTGCGCACACGTCTCTGTTAGAATCTGCATACCCGCCACACACACATCGTTACACCACCACGCCGATTCGACCGTTCTTGTTGCCGCTGTGCGCACACAGGGCAATCAGAACCCGAAACCGGCTGCAAATACTAGCAGAGTCGTGCGCACACGTCTCTGTTAGAATCTGTACACCCGCCACACGCATACCACTACACCGCCACGCCGATTCGACCGTTCTTGTTGCCGCTGTGCGCACACAGGGCAATCAGGACCCGAAACCGGCTGCACATACTAGCAGAGTCGTGCGCACACGTCTCTGTTAGAATCTGCACTGTCGCACTGTTTCGACCGTTCCTGTTACCGCTGTGCGCACACAGGGTAACCGGAACACGAAACTGACTGCAGAGACTTACAGAGTCGTGCGCACACGTCTCTGTCAGGCTCTGCACGCCCGCACACAGTCACTCACCACTCTGCCGCTTCACTTGCCGCTGTGCGCACACAGGGCAAGGGAAGCCACGAGGGACAACCACCGTACCGGGTTGAGTCGTGCGCACACGTCTCAATCAGGTCCTGTGAGACTCCACACGAAAGACACTCCACCGACGTTCCTCCGTTCCACCTACCGCTGTGCGCACACAGGGTAGGGGGAAAATAGGAACAGGTGCCGAGTCCACACGAGATCGTGCGCACACGTTCTCGCGAGGACTCCGCAAGCGCCGAGTACACACCCGACCGAACCGCCGTGCTCGAAACATAGCCAATAAGTAGGCGAAACCTAGCGGCGATAAATGTTAAGCGAAATTAATGTAAGCGATAACTAGCGTAGGATTAAGAACCGTTCCGTTAGCTGATAAGTACCGCGATTACCGTTTAGTTTGTAAGACATAAATTGTAAGAGATAAGTTTCTTTAAAAGCGCACTTTGTTTGGTTGCAGATGGAGAATGACGACGCATTATAGAACTCTTGCAAATATATATAGTTGTTAAAATGAACCAAACAGAGTTATTTCTAACCTCACCCCTTTCCGAATCCTGAATCCCGACTGACAAAATCCGGGGCAAGGGGAGCGCAACCGTTACACTCTTAGTGCACTTCGTCTGTATACGGTAGTTAACTTTCGTGCATATGATTTCACCCGTATCGCCTCTGCCCATATTGGGGCTCCATCTAGCATAATCGATGTGGTTACACTAGCTAAGAGTAACCTATGCTTCTGAGTTGGCCCTTCTACATTTGGTATTAGTTGTAATAAAGCAGATAATGATGATTACGATGATGCTTTCCCTAATATCGTTGCACTCAGACTGCAGCCTCAACGTTCCATACTCTACTTTTATGGGGATTTGTTCTTTGGAACATATCTGGAAAAACACATGTTCGAACACGAAATTCTTCTCTAGTAGACTGTTTCAAATCAAACAGTAGATAATCATCAGCAGTTGATATACTGTCGAGATATGCTTCTTGCAAAAATTTAGGATCTTAAGAATAGACTTGATGTGCGAGATACTGGATTGGTGAACGATCGCGTGAATTTTTCAAAATAACAAGATAATTCGCATTTGGTGAAATATCACGCTGACCAGCTCCCTTATGAAAAAGATTTTGTGTAATAAAAATTACACTTAAATTTTTATGAAGCATTCCCTTTGTAAATAGATCAAGAATAACATTATTGGAGGATTCTCTCATTTATTCATCAATAATTAATAATTTTTCATTTCATTGTCTTGTCATTAGTCTGAAGGTTGAGGTAATCCCTCGTGAAATTCAACAATTTTCTTGTCACCACCCCTGTTAGTACTACTACTACCTCCTGGAACGGACTCTGTCTCGTAAGTAGGTTGCCATACAGTGTAATACAGTAAGATTCGATCAAAACTTGCATTGCACATGAGTGGTAGATGTTGAAGAAACCGTTTGACAAATACAGTTTTACCACAACCTGTGGGATCACTTACAATGCACGTAAAAATAAGCTTATTTAACGTGTGCTGAACTATCAGCTGAACACCGCTGATTTGAGCTAATTAGTGCGTTGAATAGGCTAAATGCACATCCAGCGTCAAATAAACTGATTTATGCCTTAAAACAGCTAAATTACTCAAAGTAGCGTTCTCGACGATGGAAGTGCTAACAATAAGTGTAATGAGATGTGTGAGGAACGTTATATATATGTATATATATATTGTAACGGGCGGCGAGACGCGCACGTCGGCGCGGGTAGCCGAAGCGCGGGAAGGCCAGTAAAGAACTCGCAATTTGAGGGAAATTCGAGTGAGTTAACTTTTGACCGCTCTCGCGAATAGTTCTGACGTCGCGCGCAAAAGTTATAGCTACAGCAGCAGCAAAAAGAGAGCAGCCCAAGCAGCAACCACAGCACAGCAGCCCTAGCAGCAACAGCAGCCCTAGAAGCGACAGCAGCATCTGGAGCAGCAACAGCAGCAACGGCAGCAACCCAACGCTACCACAGCCCCAGGATACGGCAAGGTCGAGCAGAGGACTCCCTGGCCAAAGTACAAGGAGGATCGTCGTATAAGCTAAAGTAGGATCTCATTTTCCTTTTTATTTATACGCGATCGACTGGCGAGGCATTTGGCCCCAGTCGTTGTTCCGGGATATTTTGTGGCCTTCTCGCGACGCGAATACGCGCAATACGGACGCCGGATTGTTTGACTGAATAAACGCCTTTTTATGAGAAACGGTAGTGTGTTCATTCGATCGTCGTCCCGATCCCTCTTCCTATCTAAACCGCCGAATACCGCCGCCTCCGCGGGCACTACACAGGAGTGTAGTGCATACTGAGCACCGGGACATCGTCGCAGGTAGGCGACCACACGAGCGAGTGCAGCATCTCGCAAAAGCAAAGTACAGGAGGACTTTGCATTTGTACGGGGTACATAGGCAGATAGCCGCCTAGAAACCACCCCGTTACAATATATATATATATATATATATATGGTGATTCTATGTCAACTCAAACATACAAATTTTGCCCACAACCCACAGTAAATATGTCCTAAAAATATGCATCTATGCATTTAAAAAAAATGAGATTTATTTCTATAAGCAATTTTAAGGAAAAAAATATTTTTGCTTCTTCTTTGAGTTAAAAATCCATGAAAACCTCTAATTCTGTTATAAAATTTCTACTGATATGAATTTTTCATTAATTATAGTTCAGCAACGAAGTAAATTAATTTTAAGTTTAAATCATCATATAATATAAAAAACTTATATGTGTGACTTTAAATGTATTTTGACTGAAAAGTTCATTCCCTGAGGAGTTATAAATTAATCAAAATAGACAAAAAATGAGGAAAGTGCTCAGATGCTCAACTTTGACATGATGTAACTCGAAGAATATGGATGAAAAATATCTGATAAATCAGGGACACGGGAAACTCTCTATACAACACATTTATTGTGGGTTGCAGAAGAAAAAAAAATTTTCATCTTTGGGTTGACAAAGAACCACTCATATATTGTAACCTGGCAGTTCAACTGCCCGTTACAAAGCGAGCGAGCGACGCCGCGCCGGTAAAAAGGCGACCGACTTTTGCGGCGGAACGAAGCAGTTCGCGAGTGGGCATGAGGGGGGAGTAGTTCGCTCGGCAAGCGCGCGTGGCGTTTACTTGCGGGCCTAAGGGGAAAAGACAAAAGTCTTGCTTAAAGTGGGGTTACACTTAAAATAACTTCGAAGCTGGTAAAAATGTTTGTTTTGGTATACATTTTGCGAATCCAAATCCCTCGCAGTGATACCGATTCTAATAAAAAAAACGGTTTAATGCCAAAAAAAGTATAAATTAAAAATATTTTTTTTTAATATACCAAAATTTAAAATTACCGATAACTTTCGGTCAAAAGTGTTGGAACATCTGATTTCTTGCTCTTCAGATCTGATTTTTCGTTGCTTTGATTTTTTATCTAATCGAGCACTTGAATAACTTGGAAACAATAGATGATTATTTTCACTCAATTTTTCTCGTACTAAATATTGGTAGAAAAATTTGTTGATCCAAAAATACCTACTACACGGGGTAGTAATCAGTACTTATAGAGATTATTATAGTATAATGCAATTTTAAATATTATTATTAATTTAAAATTAAATTTTTTAAATTTATTTTTAAATTTATACATTTTATTAGAATTGGTATCACTGCACGGGACTTACATTCGCAAAATATATACCAAAACAAACATTATTACCGGCTTTGAAGTTATTTTATGTGCAACCCCACTTTAAGCAAGTCTTTTGTCCCTTTTTTTTCATTTGCCGCCCTGTGCGGCGGACAGACGATTCCCTCTCTTCCTCTTTCATCTCGGCTCTTGTCGCAACAGGTTTCCGTCAGACAGGTTGGAAACGTTGGAGGCAAAGTCGAGTTGCGCTAAGCACAGTACGAGTGCTTAAGTGCGCGATATCCCACGGCCACGTGCCAGCTGCCGTGCCTTTGTTTCTAGCTACTGTTCGCGGCCGCGTCGTAGTTTTCGTTTCTTTGCTCTCGCTCGCTTAAATAAGCTATCGTCTCCTTAAATAAGCTATCATTTTCCCTCAACTCTCGTGGCAACCCGTAAGCTATGGTCTCCTCACCAGCTAACGCTTTCATTCCTTAGCTATCGTTTCCTCCCACAAACTAACGCTCCTTCTCACCAGATATTGTCTCCCAGCTATCGAATGTACCCAGCTCTCACTAATAAACCCCAGCTCTCGTCTGCACTCTCGTTAATATTAGACCGCCATCGTAAATTCGTTCGCGCCATTTCATTCGCTATCGAGTAGATTTGTACTTTAGGCCACTTAGTATTAGAGCATAATTCAACTATTAAAAGATTAATGCGCGGAGGCAGTGTATGTAATTAGTGTAGTAAGGCAGGCGTAGAAGCGTAATTATACGAGAATGTGTTACCACCCCGAACAGTGAGAGGCAAGGGGACTCACTTTAATCAAGCACCCCAAAGGAAATAATCCTTACTACGTCCACGTCGTTGTTTCTGGGTAGCGCAAAAAGTAAGGTTAATACATTTATAACAGATTTAGGGTGTGCAGGATAGCATGTGGGGTATGGTTGTGTGGGATCGGGGTGTAATAGTTTAGCATGTGAGGGCATGAAGTGTATGGGGTTAGGATGTGCGAGTTTGAGTTTTGTTTACTAGGATGTGTAACTTTTGGGTTTGGGGTGTGTGGTTTCCCCTATTAAGACCAAGATCAATTTTAACCAGCTAAACCTGTGGTTCATGGAAAAACTCATTTTAAACGGACTTTTCGGAATTTGACCTTAAAATGACCTTGAAAAAAATTTCTGACTATGATTTTGAACGTAAAATTTCCCGCTCCTTCCGAATCCGGGGTCAAAACTAGGTGTTCTATTATATGAAAAAAACACTTTGACCTTGAAATAACCTTGAAGGTCAAGTTCAAGATCAACGACGTTAGCGCCATTATGTGATCCCTCTGTCCCCTACAACTTTTGTCTAAACCGTTTTTCTCTATCTGGCTTAGGTTCCGAGAAATCCGGATGCGGCGATTAAAATGGGTCACCTTGTATATACATTTGTATGTAATAATTTTTTCCCATAATACCAAAACTTGACAATAATAAATACTAGCAAATTATACCTCACTCGCTAACGCTCGTTCGTCTGAGGTTATTTTTTAATGAAATCTTTTATTGGGCATATAAGAATAATATAATTTATAATTATTTTTAAGGGTTATTTTTGTGCAGTTTGTTTAGTGTCATTATAAGCCGTGAAATAACGTTATATTTTTATACTTTCACTCAGTTGACCAAGAAAAAATTTCAATAAATGACGAAAAATTTTAAATTAATAAATAAATAAATTCGGTTTTTATACTTAGATAATTATCTTATTTTTATAGATCTCGTATATATATTATTTTTATAGACCCTATTTAGCGCTAATGATCTTTGTCTTTTAAATACGGGCCTCCATCTTAAATATAAGTTAAGTTTAAGTATATGATTTTTAGAGAATTATTAAAAAATAATTGAAAGAGAATTGAAATCATTATATATATTTTAATATAAACAATAACATTATATTAAATTAATATAATTTAATACATTTTACACTTGAAATATAAATACAAAATACGTTAAAATAAACGCATTAAAAAAGTATATATACAAAAAATGTTGTTAATAATGAAATTTTATAATTAGGCAGCAATCGCAATACACTGAAAATGTAAAAAATTTAAATAACAGATTCAAAACCCATATTTGAGCAAAACAGAAAATGAAAAAATAAAGAAAAAAAAAGCTTTAAAACAAAAAACTAAAAGACAAAATAGAAGTGTCGTGGTTCAACATGAATTAAATTAAATAATTAGGACAAAAAAACGCTGCCAATTCATTTGCACGTAGCTTCCTCCAAACAAATCTATTGTTCCTTGTTCATATGTATCGTTCAAGTATAGTAAATTTTGTAGTAATCATAGTCGACAGCGGAGTCTTGAGCGGTTCCTCAAGATCATCAAAAACTTTGCGGTGGATGTGCGGCTCTGAAGATGATTCTGCAGTTTTGCCGTATATAAGCGGCAGCGCAATGCGGCAGGCCTCAGTCGACAGCGGAGTCTTGGGCGAGTCGGAGCTCTTCAGAATCATCAAATAATTCAAGGTGGATGTGCGGCTCTGAAGATGACTCTGCAGTTTTGCCGTATATAAGCGGCAGCGCAATGCGGCAGGCCTCAGTCGACAGCGGAGTCTTGGGCGAGTCGGAGCTCCTTAGATCGACAGCTCTGCTTAAAATACACTGATTTGATACTTAGCGTGTAATTGATACTTAGGTTTAATAAAATTGTTTAGACAGAATAAAATAATATTAGATTAGAATTTAATTAAATATGATTTGTAAGGTTGGTCTGATGAGTTTCAGTGGAGGTTTGCAGTTTGCTTCGGCGTTCGGTCAGACGTTTCCAAAATCGTTACTCAAAGACTATATGCTTTACAAATCCAAAAACCTATTAGAATAGTCGTTATAGTTATAAAAAAATATGAATTTCAAAAAAATGCACCGGAGAACCGGAGTACCGGAGAACCGGAGAAAATTTGGATATGTCACTTTAATATAATATAAGATATAAGATTACAGAGAAAAATAATTTAAAATTTATTTTTTTATTTCTACCGATTTTCAGATGTTTAATGTATTTTGTCTACATACATTTATACATGTATGTGTTGTAACGAGGTACAAGTCCTCGCTATGCCGGTAATCGGAGCAGGAACGAGAGTGACGGAATAGGGGGCCACTGGCTCAATGGATAGTGCGTGCGCCTAGAGATCTCGGGAGCGCCGGATCGATTCTCGGACCCGGCGTTTCCTTTTGTGTTTTCCTCCTCTCGAAGACAGTCTCACCCCGTTACAGTGTGTGTGTATATATATATATATTGTAACGTGGTTGCTCGACTGCACGTTATAAGGCGAGCGAGTGACGCCACGCCGGTAAAAAAGCGACTGACTCTCGCGGCGGAACGAGCCAGCTCGCGAGTGGGCACGAGGGGGGAGTAGTTCGCTCAGCAGGCGCGCGTGGCGCTGACTCGCGGACCTCGAGTGCCGACCGGCGCGGAGACGAATCGGGTTCTCTCTCTTCCATCTCAACTCTCGTCGGAACAGGTCTTTGTGAGGCAGGTCGGGACCGTTGGAGGCATACTAGGATTGCGCCGAGGACAGCACCTGAGCCGCCAGGTTACAACTATGAGTAAGTACGGTCAACTCAATGAGATGTATCGGTTTGCGGGTAATACAGTGCGCGATATTCAACGGCCACGTGCAAGCCGCCGTGCCTTTGTTTCCAACTACCGTTCGCTGCCGCGTCGTAGTTTCGCTCCTTAACTCTCGCTTTGTTCGCTCTCGTCCAGTGTTAAGCTATCGTCTCCTTAAATAAGCTATAGATTCCTCTGAGCTCCCGTGGCAACCCATAAGCTATGTTCTCCTCATAAGTATCGCCTGCTCTTCTCAGCTATCGCCACATCATAAGCTATCGTTTACCTTTAAATAAACTATCGTTTTTCTCAGCTATTGTTTCCTCTCACAAGCTAACGTTCCTTCTCACCAGCTACCGTCTTGCAGCTATCGAATGTCCCCAGCTTTCGCCAATAAACCCCAGCTCTCATCTACACTCTAGTTAATATTAGACCGCCACCGTAAATTCGTTCTCGCCATTTCATTCGCTATCGAGTAGATTTGTACTTTAGGTACTTACAAGGAAACCGCCACAACCCGAACTCACCGATTTCAATAATCTTTTAATATGTTGTAGTTTATCAAAAAACAAGAGACATATGTTTTTTCTATCGGCGAAAAAGCACTTTAAAAGGGGTGAAAATCACCCTCAAAGGTAACCCCTTAAAATTGATTTTTTAATATATCCGAGGTTCTAATTGATATTTCTCAATGAAACAAATTTTATTTCACTTCTCATAAAAAGACGCAACTAATACACGTAATATCCACCATTAGGGTTTCAACCCCTATTTTTTTCATTGAAAAATATAATTTTTTCATGTTTATTTTCATGAAAATCAAATTCAAAATGGGCTTAAAAATATTAAAAAAATGTTTTCATAGGTAGAATACAAAAATAAAGTTGACCTGTCCGAGATGCGCAGTTCGGATCATAAGGGTTGCCACCCCTATTTTTTTCAATGAAAAATTTTACTTTTTCATGCCTATTTATGTGGAAAAAAATTCAATCTGCTGATAATAGAAAAGATAACTTCGTTAATTGAATACGAAAATATAGTTATCGTATTCGAAATTATTTGTTACACCGCCCTCCAAATGGTTTTCGAATATAATCCAGGTTTTAATTGATAATTTACTGTGAGACCAATTTAACAAACTTTCTACAGTGAGTTCAATGACAAAATATTGCATCATAATGATATGTAGTTCAATTATGTAGTAAAAACAACCGATAAAATATCCAAAAAAAGATTCTGGTAAACACTCGCTAAAAATACAACTATTTTGTGTTTGATGAATTTTTCATGTGCACATTAATGCAATGCAAGACATCAGTTCTATTCAACGTAATTTTTACAGTAATGATGTTCTTCATAAATGTGTTTGAAACAGAAAGATTTTTTACACCAACTACATCTTATGATTGCTATGTTTCTGCATAAATCACAATTAGTTTTGCATGAGTCTCCATAACTGAAATCAACAGGATTTTCAAATGTATCTGGTCTTTTATCGATATAACAACTTTTAAACCACGAATATTTTAAAAAATTGATGCATCGTGGTGACGAGAACTGGTTATGAACTAGAGATTATAATTTGATAATATTATTTCTTAAGTGTAAATTTATATCATAATCCATTAACAGCACATTATCTGAAAGATGGCGAACGTAGTTTTTCCAAATACGGAATCCAAATACGTCCACTGGTTGAATTTTCCCAGTGGTTCCAGTAGGAATCTTTTTTATATTTACAATCTGATTTTCTGGTAACATTTCCTCAATGCTTTTTTCACAATGACCACTCCAAGAATCTAGTAATAAAATTGTATGAGGCCCTACATTCGAATAAAAAACTTCTCTTAACCAAGTTTTGAAAAGATCTAGAATAGAAATAATTTTTTCGGGAGCCAAAGTTCTCCCGGAATGAATTTCAAGTTGAAATCAGCTTTGATCAGTGTTGTAAACATTAGCCCATGCAACAGATAGTGTACATTGTCTAAAGTCATGAACAAACTTTTCGGCTTTCTCCTCTAATTATTTACTACTCTCTATCGATTTTCTTGTCACAAATTTATTAATTTTCCTAGATACTATCCTGTGCGCTTGCTTAAAGCGACGTAACCGATGGTCTGATGCTCGAAATCTGATATCTTCGTTGCCTATCTCTTTAGGGGCTTGTAAAGCCCATCGACGTAAGTCCTTGTCATGAACAAAGTGACCAGCATCAACTGCTGCTTTAAAATTTTGCAGAGTATATTCGCAAATTCTACCAATTTTTTCTCTACATATACCACCTTCATTTATTGAGTTTGACTAGCGATACACTTGACTGGTACTTTTTACACGTTTAAATTTTTGCCTCACAGAATCAACTCTCAATTTTCCTTTCTTTCCACTTTTCCAGTACCCCACCGCTCTTACGTTATAATCGTATGATACCTCGTCATCTATACACTGATCTGTCGGAAGTTTTGGAGAATCAGGAATAGTGTGCAACATTTCGTCTTCTATAATTTGTGCTTCAATATCCTTATATGGTTCTTGAAATTTCAATGAATCCAATACCCTAATTTCTACGTCATAAAATTCTTTCATTGAATCTCTTAAAATAGATCCCAATTTTTCTGCTAACTCAATTTCTTTATAGTTAACAGGACTTTCTGGCAGGTTTAACGTTTGAAATGTAGCCAGTACTAAATTAATAACGTTAATTGAATTTTCTTTTACCATGATTGCTAAAAAGAAGAACTCATGATACTCATACCATGATTGCTAAAAAGAAGTATTATTTTTATTGTTAGTAAAACATGAGAATCATCAAATTTTATTTTGATTGCTCTCACGTACTAACCAGTGGACTTTGTCATACTCCTGTTTATTATAACGGAGTGGCTCGTTGGTGGTGACGTTGCAGCCGCGCAGTTATTAGCTGCGTGCTATGCGGCGGGAGAGCTGCTAATCCGATAAAATCAAGTCGCGAGCACGCGACTTGTTTGCTCGCCGTATAGCGAGTCGTCGGGAACAGGGCTAGTCAGGTCGCACGAAGTTCGGGAAGCGAACGACGTGCCCGCGGAGGCGGCTGGGCTGCTGAAATAGTCGCGGAAAGAAAAAAAAGCAAAGCAAGGGAAATAGCATGCAAACGGCAAGGAATTGTAAGCGAGTACGCCAGAACAAGGGAACGAAACGTTTATTCGAATAATAAGTAATACAAAAGCTCGTATCGGCAGGAGCGTCTACGGTCGGAAACGAGAAGGTCAGCGAGAGGGCGGACGAGCCCTGGTGAGTATCGCAGGAGAGAGAGAGTAATAGTAGTCTAGTACTTACATAGAGTCAAAGGTGGGAGAAGTCGCCAATGGGATTTCCCTCGGAAGAGGCGATTCGTAGAATTGAAGCCTCTCGGGTCGAACGCACGGCAAGGTCGCGAAAGTAGACGCAGCAGGTCACAATGACTCCAGGAATGCACAAAATTAAAGGATTACGAGTGTCTCTCTTGGTAGCCGAAACGTATCTCCACGGCGCGTGTCGCGTTTCGCGCCGCTCTCTCACCCCCCGCTCCGCTCAGCAGTCCCGCGGTTCCGCTGTCACTGTGATAGCCTGTAAACACATTCCACGGGAGGACAAGCATGCTGGGCTAAACGCGGGCTCTTGCTCTCGTCATACCCCCCCTCCAGACGCTGAGTACCCAAAAGACGTACCAGCTCTCCATCAAACTCATCTCACCAGCATGCATTCAATGGTACAAAAAATAAAAAAAAAAAATAAGTGGCAACAAAAGAATAAAAAAAAATTTTCTCGTACTGGTGAAGGATGTAAGGTTAGTACTAAGAAGAAGATCTGATCTGTTTAATTGAATTTATTAACTCTTGGATGGAATGGTGGTACTGAGGCTAGCAGGATTTCCTCAGGCGGTATCGCTCATTCTCATTGCCCTCTTGAGGATGTCGCGGTGTCGCATCCCATTCGGGCATTCACGGCCCCGGGCAACCCCCTCCGATCCGCAAACGAAGCAGATTGGGGTGTCCTTCCCGAAGGTCCGCGCCCAGCTAAGTCGGGCGACCCGCAGTTCCTCTAAAACTGAGACGAGCATCTCCGATGTTAGCTCGCGCGTAGACTTGTAAGAGATGATGGCGTTGTCTAGCGCCAGCTGCGCCTCATTTCTTCTCTTCTTCTCCTCCTCGAGAGTTTGCTGCCGTTGGAGATTCCCGTTGCGCCGCGCCACATATTCGTCAGTGTGCCGCCGCAGATCTCTCGCCCCTTCTACCCTCGCGGGGAATCTCCCGGCTAGGGTGGTGGCGCGGCTCCCGTAGCTGGTCAGGAAGGTATCGAGGGCGGTGAAGGCCTCTTCTTCTTTGCGGAGGGCTTCCCGCCAACCTACTCGAGCCTCTGTGAATGTGTCCATGAAAATCAGGACATAGATATGTCCGTGAATGGAACAGGGAAAAGGTCCCATGATGTCAGCTGCTACTACCTCGCACGGTCCAGCGACTTTCCGCTTGCCCACTAATCCGGAAGGGAGCATTTGTTCTATTTTGGTTTGCTGGTACACAGTGCATTCCTTAACAAATTTGCTGACATCTTGATAGATTCTTTTCCAATAGAAACATCTGTCGATCTGCTCGTAGGTCATGCGGCGGCCAAGGTGGCCTGCGGTGGGCTCGCAGTGCGACTCCCGCTGTACTTCAGGGATCTTCTCTGAAGGAAAGACGAGCTTCCATTCATGATTTTCTTCTAAGATGACATCCAATAAGGGATCTGGGTGTAGGTGATACAACCTCCCTCCGACTAGCTTCTATTGAGGATGGTGTGTCGGGTTTTGAGATACTTGAGCCTTGAGGTTGTTATACCATGCGTCTTGAGACGTCTCTTCATTAGTATCTAGCGATGTTATTTGCGCTTCGTTCACTTCATCCTCGTACATGCGAGATAAGGCGTCGGTTACGCAATGCAATCAGCCTTTGCGATGTACGATGTCGAAATCGTAGGCTTGTAATTCCAAAGCCCATCGAGCTAAGCGACCATTCAGGTTCCGCAGATTGCACAGCCATTTCAGGCTACCTTTGTCGGTGATTACCTGGAAGTGGTAACCTTCTACATAAGCTCGAAACTTCTGAATAGCCCATAGAAAAGCGAGACATTCGCGTTTTGTAACGGAATAATTTCGTTCAGCCTTATTAAGCGTACGACTCGCGAAAGCGAGCACGCCTTCTTCGCCGTCAATTGATTGCGTGAGGACAGCATCAAGGCCAGTGTCACTCGCATCAGTTTTGATCGTAAACTGATCCTCGAACGAAGGGTTGTGTAATATGGGATCAGAAGCGATTAGCGCTTTTACCTGCTCAAAAGCCATCTGTTGCGTGTCGCTCCAATGATATCTCACATCCTTTCTCGTAAGTTGTGTAAGGGGATCGACGACTGTGGCGAAGTTATCTAAGAATTTCCTATACCAGGAAGCCATGCCTAGGAAACGGCGCAATTGCTTCAGGTTCTTGGGAGCTGGATACTGCATAATAGGCGCAATCTTCTCTGGGTCGGGGCGAAATCCGTCACGATTCACCACAACTCCCAAGTACTTGACTTCGCTGCAGCAGAACTTGCTTTTCTCACAATTGATAGTCAATCCAGTGTCGCGAATCCGCTTTAGAACCACTTCCAGCCAATGTAGGTGTTCTTCGAACGTGCTTGTGATGATAATAATGTCGTCCAAGTATGAAAAAGCGTGTGGTTCCAATTCAGCTCCGATAATTTTGTCGCTAGATTGCTGAAAGGTACTCGGGCCTCCTACTACACCATACGGCATACGAGTGAATTCAAAGAGACCTAGACCAGGTACTATAAAAACAGTCAAATGCATATCTTCTTCCCTCATTGGGTTCTGATGATAATCTTAGCACTGCTAAGATCGATCGTCGATATGTATCGAGCATTCTCCAATTTGCTAAGGATCGAATCCATGTAAGGAAGCGGGTACGCACTAACTTTGGACACAGCGTTGAGTTTGCGGTAATCCACGCAAAACCGACAGGTACCATTCGCCTTTCGCACCATCACGACAGGGCTTAACCATTCGCTGTCCTTTGCGCGCCTTATTATTCCAGCTTCGAGCATTCTATATACCTCAGCGTGCATTTGTTCCTCGATAATGCGAGACAGACTCTAACTCACCTCCGATGTGGAGACGATTTTCTCTGCGCAAGAGCACTGTGTTGAACGCACGCATGAAATCGGTGCCGAGCATGCACTCAGAGTCTAATTCGCTCATGATCATCACTTTCAAATGTCTGCGATGACCGAGCACTTGGAATGGCAACTCTACGTAACCGTGAATCGGTACAAGTTGACCATTCGCGAGTTTCGCACCAGGACCTGAGACGGCGGCCCCACATGGTAAGAGACCACCGATGGATAATTTACCGAAAAATACTAATAAGAGATAAGTTACCGACTAAGTGAGTGCTAGTATTCACATGTAATAGCCTACCTAAGCGCAGGTAGATGGCGTGCGCGCATAAAGCATTGGAGAGAGCGACGGCCGCGGATATAAAAGGAGATCCGCAGCCAGCACCGATCACTTACGATCTGGCTCTAACGCGGAGAGCACAAGGAGAACTGTCGTCCTCTCCAAGTGTTCTGTCTCCTTAGTACCTAGTATGCAAAAGAGCAGTGTGCTCTCGAACAGTACTAAGGGGACCCTCCCCCTTTCCAATTAGCATAAGACCAGATTTGTATTATTGAAACAATATACATTTATTTATTTAATTCTTTGTTACATTATAATCATTGCTTTGTTTACCCTTCCCCCCTCGAATATCCCTTGGGATCAGGAAAGTAGTTCCCTGTTCTTAAGTGGGTACCTATCGAGTACGGATTGGCCGTGAGAAGGTAGATCTTCACACACTGGTCCGAAGCTGCGTGGATTACCTAAGTGTGCAGAGCTCGTGGAGTAGATTCCCCTCCACAACTCCCGGTGCACACGAGCAGCTTCCCTCTGGTGGTTTTTCCTATTACAGAGGGTAGGGAAAACTTATATTCACTCAACCGATAGTGCAGGGTGATTGTGAGTTCAATCTTGCTTCCTCGAATGCATTCTCGCTTCTTCCCACTTCAGTCTCGAATCCTACACACGGCCTCGCCTCGGCATTGCTTGGCCCGTTTCATTGGCGCCCGAACAGGGACTCGAGTTTGTTCTTAACGCGAGACAAAAGGAGATTCAGCTCCGTAATTATAATTTTTTATAGTAACATACAAAAGGTATCAAATGATTCCCGTGCTGACGCTTCCTTTCGAGGAACAACGCATACATACGCGCATTGATGAGATCAGGGAATACATCGATATTCTATAACTACGCGATCAAGCCCACCAGGAGGCTATTAAATTATTAAGTAACACGGTCGTCGATTTATACAAGCAAATCAAAGTGCCCAAAGCCGTGGTTATCGACTCTTCGGATGTACTCGGAGAAACCGTAGTCCAAATCAACGAGATCGACGTCGATTTTTCACGTGCCCCCGCAAAGCGTAACATTCGAGGATTAGAATACCGCGTTCAGACAGTGGAAAGCCAGATCACCGAGATCATGAAGGATATGGAAAATTTGACAATATAGATCTCTCGCGTTCGCGACCCACCCCCCCTTAGCCCCGAGAAAAGGAAACGCTCCTTTTCAGATTTAAATGAAAGACGGATGCAAAACGTCATAACATTCTTGAGCAATTGAGTTCCATATTTTGAAATGTAAACCGATAGAATCATTAACTTATCTTGATAAATCATTTCTTGTAAGCACAATAGCCGTAAACATGGAGAAAAAAAGACGGTCCCAAGTGCTTCTCAAAGAAATTAGACAAGAAGACCCTAGCCGGGTTAATGATAAAAGTCTAGAATGGAAGGACGCAGTAATCTTAGAATTCTTATTATTGTACCAGAGACAAACTGCACTCGAGGAGCGAGTAGATACATTAGAGAACGCGGAAGATGATATTAACATCACATTCGTTAAACAAAAACAGACATTGGGAGGAGAGTCAACGCTAAGTAGCACCGATGAACGCATCGATGCTCTAACTATCGCTCTCGAAAATTTAATATGAGAATAAAACGCGCAAAAGGGAGGTCGAAGAATTGAAGCACGTGAACGAACGGTTAATGGGTCGAGCGGGACTCCTCGAGACCGAAAACGACTCACTGATCAGTAAAAATACCAAGCTTCGAACAGATCTCGATGGGATTCTTGAAAAAGTCGAGTCAGCGGTAACGTTAACCAAATTACGCGAAGAGATCGGAAAAATCTCAGAAATCGTGACTAATGAGTCAACGAGACTTGAAAAGATAATTCGTACACGCGGGATCGCAAAAAACGGTGAATTACCATCTGATAACACGCGACGTATGAAAATCGAGATACGGAAATTCAAAGGATTCGCGGGTGAGAGACCTATGAAGTTTTTGAGAGAAATCGAAAATTACATAAATACCGTGAAACTGGAGGATCACGAACTAAAATGCGTAATCTCACAAGCGCTTGAAGGAGACGCACATAATTGTTGGTATCTACTTCAAAGCGAGGTGGATAGTTTCGACGCGTTTTCGACCAAATTCAGGGAAAGATTTTGGAATAAAAATATACAGAGAATCAATGGAAGAAAAGTCGAATTTCGCGAACTAGAGATGGCTCTAGAAGAACCAGAGCTCGTAAGAAAAATCACGAAACATTTTGACCGCGAAATTAGGCGGACTGTTATTGGGCATAAAATTCAGACGATTAACGAATTTTTAGAAATTCTAGCTGAATTCGACAGTGATGACGCGACCTAAAGGGGACCGGACTTACCGAGAGACAACACAAATAATGAAAATACAAACATGCTTCAAACACATTTCCCAACAATCAAAAACCCACCCACACTCCCAACGACAAAAATCCAAAAAACCTCCAAAACAATAACCCAGGACTTAAACCGAAACCGTCATGGACAGAACGCACAATCCAAACAATGCAAACAGCTGGCACGACGAAAAAAACGGACACACAAAACAGTGGGAAAAACCAGGGAAAAGAGGGAGGGAAACAGAAAAGTACACAAGTAAAAGACTCAATTTCGATCTTTTAAGTACGGGAAACGAAAAGTAGTTACGCCTAAAAAGGATGCACTTCCACCTCGGGGGAAGAAAGGCGTAACTATGATCGCGTCCATCATGGAGGACTCTCGCGCGGAATTATTGCACGATATTAATCCGGAAGGTCGCGAAATTGAAGTACAACACTGCTCAGAAATCAAAAACTTAATTGAAAACGTAGACGTAGAAGCACTTATTGATATGGGAAGCGAAGTAACGGCAATATCGGAAGAATTCTATCATCGAAATTACGAAAAATTCAAAGCCTGTCCAACGCTGCCTATCAGCGGGAAACTAATAAAGGGTGCTACCGGTAGCAAGTCGGCACGTTTAAAATATCAAATCCTTGCAAATACGAAGTTAGATAACCTATCTCGAAAAATCATTTTCTTAGTAATTCCAAAACTGATTAAGCCATGTATTATTTACTACGATACAATAACACTCCTCGGAATGTTAATTGATTCGATAAATCAACAAATAATTTTTTCAATAGACAAAGTAGACGGATTAATATCGTACGTGCATAAAAAAGTACCGCGGAACGAATTCACGTCACTCGCAATTCAGAAAACGAATAAATACACCGAAGAGGGGTATGGTTTCGTGTCTGAAATTCAAATTGCGACCCAAGAGATGAGTAGATACACCGCAGAAGGGTATCGCTCAGATCTTAATAAACTTTACGAACATTATGAAAACAATATTGAAAACCCATACGAGCTCACGATTGAAGAGATCGATGGAAGCGTTGAATCTTGTGAAAATCTCAACGAGGCACAAAAACAAATCTTGAAAAAATTACTAATAAAACGAAAAGAAGTATTCGGGAATAAACCAGGATTACTAACAACATACGAGCATGAGTTGATTATAAAAAAGACGACGCCGTGGTTTTGTAGACCGTACCCAATCCCATTAGCGGTTAGACTAGGCGCGCTAAAAGAATTCCGACGAATGTTGAAGTTAGAAATTATAAGATGCTCGAATAGCATATACAGGGTGTCCCATTTTAATTTACCACCCCCTAAAACTGGTTAATAATTTGCTCTGAGAAAAAAATGTTTCAAATAAAATTTGTTGGGTTCGAAGGGGGGCATCTTTTGGCTATTTTAGCTGCGACCTTGAACATGACCTTCAAGGTCATTTGAAAGTCAAGACCAAATTTTCATATGAAATGTGCATATTTTTATGGCGGATTCGGATTCTACTAAAAAAGAGAAACACTTTTTGTCCGAAACATTTTTTGAAAAAATCCCAAATTTTTGTTGTAAACGGCTTTAAAAAAGTTGAAAAAATTACTAATATCTCTTATTGCCCCACCCTTTAAAAGAAGTTAAAAATTTGCTCTGAGAAAAAAATGTTTCAAATAAAATTTGTTGGGTTAGAAGGGGGGCATCTTTTGGCTATTCCAGCTGTGACCTTGAACATGACCTTCAAGGTCATTTGAATAAGATTTATCACAGATTCGGGTTCTACTAAAAAAGTAACACTTTTTGTCTTAACCATTTTTTGATCATCAATAGGTAGCTCTCCCTTTAACTGAAAAGAGAATTTGTCCCAGAAATAAGCTGTTTTAGATGGATGTTACTAGCTTCAAACAAAGACAGAGGTATCCTTTGGATCACTTAAAGGAAGACCTTCTCTGAGCAAATTATTAACCAGTTTTAGGGGGTGGTAAATTAAAATGGGACACCCTGTATATAAATCCGATTCAAATCGTTAGAAAAAAAGACGGATCTATCAGACCGTGCCTAAACGCGCAGAAGCTTAACGCGGTACTTCAAGATAACTTCGAAGGACCTCCCGGTATCGACGAGGTCTTACAAAGATGCACTGATAAGCCAATAACAAGCGTGTCAGATTTTACAGCAAGTTATTGGCAGCTCAAACTCGCGGAAGAGTCGCGAAAATACACAGCTTTCAAAATCGACAGTCATGTTTACTAATTCAGTGTTGTACGGTTCGGCATAAAAACTAGCGGATCCGCGTTAATTCGAGGGCTGGCGGAAG
This sequence comes from Muscidifurax raptorellus, assembly GCA_020010945.3. Classification (NCBI taxonomy): domain Eukaryota; kingdom Metazoa; phylum Arthropoda; class Insecta; order Hymenoptera; family Pteromalidae; genus Muscidifurax; species Muscidifurax raptorellus. The sequence continues at coordinate 522,514 of JAHUUD020000033.1, forward strand.
CCACATGGGACTTTGAAGATTTTCTGATATTATTCGTAGACGATCTCATGATACGGTCGCAAAATTTCGACGAGCATATCGAACACTCAGAAAATTATACGAACGGTTGATTGAACAGTTAAATTTCAAGAAAACAAAATTTTTTTATGAAGAGATCGAATTTCTCGGACACTTTGTTTCTGCAAAAGGGATAGGACCGGACCCAGATAAAATTCGTACAAAAAAAAATTTTAAACCACCTCGAAATTTGAAACAATTGCAAAGTTTCATCGGGTTTATAAATTTTTACTCAAAGTTTACAAAAAATGTTTCGGAATGCTTAGTCTCATTGTTGGACCTTATGAGAAAAAATGTCGCGTTTCATTGGACAAGCGTACATCAAGCAGCATTCGAAAAAATAAAAACCTATTTGATGAAAATGTTTTCTTGAGAGACGCAAACCCAAAGAAACCCTACATTCTAACCACGGATGCATCTGATTACGCATGCTCCGCGACCCTGTCTCAGTTAAATGAGGAAGGGGAAGAAGAAGTGGTCTGTTTTGTGAGCAGAACATTCGAGGGACGTGAATGCTCATATATTACAACAGAAAAGGAAATGCTCGCCCTTGTGTGGTCGCTCAATAAACTAGACACCTTCTTGAGGGGGGCAATTGAGATTACAGTCCGAACGGATCGGACACGAGGCTCTGACATTTTTGCGAACTTGCAAATTTAATAATCAAAGATTACAGAGATGGAACCTGGCGATTCAGGACTTTAGACTCAACCCAGTACACATACCAGGAAAACAAACCGCCGTCGCGGACTACCTTGGTCGAATGGATGATAGCGAAAAATCGAAAAATAAAGCTAGTCAGAAATAATCATTTCGACCATTGTACGGCAAAAACCGAGCTGCGAGCTTATAAATATTTGTAAAGAAATTGAAAAAAATCAAAGACGCGATCTTGACACGCGAGAAATAGTTTGTAAGTTAGAAGATAAGGATGAAAAAATATGTAAAAGATACGAATTAATCAACAAAGTACTCTACAAGAAATCGGAAAACAGACCGAAAATCGTCATACCGGACAGCGTACTCAAAAGCTTTGTTAACGAAACCCATGAAGCATACGGCCACATAGGAGGACGAAAATTTAACAAGCGAACATTTTTATGCAAATGGCTTACGCAGAAAGATAGCGCGAATTTTAAAATCCTGCGACACATTGTCAACGTACAAAACATTTAACTACAAAATAGAGAGAATTAGCACAGCCTATCTTAACGCGAAAGCCACATGAATTACTATCAACAGACTTCTACGGCCCATGGCCGACATCTGCAGGAGTAGTAAAATACCTGTTAACAACAATAGACGTTTTTAGTAAATTTGTGGTATTTTACCCCTTGCACAGAGCAACAACTCGAGTAGTGATTAAGAAATTATTGGAAGATTACATACACATCTATGGAAAGCCAAAAGCGATAATATGTGATCACGGCACGCACCTCACTTCCAGTAAATTCGTAAAGGCGTTCGAAAATGAAAACATAAAAATAATGTACTCATCCATTCGACACCCGCAAAGTAATATTGTAGAACGGGTACACCGAGAACTGGGTAGATTTTTTAGAACGTTCATTAGAGATAAACGTAAAGGGTGGTCGCGATATGTCAAACTTATTCAAAATATTATAAACGAGACACATCACGAAACGACGAATTTTATACCACTAGAGTTACATTTTGACCGAAAACCCACACGAATATGGGAGAACTATTTGCACATGCCGCCAGAAAATAACATAATATCACGAGAAAAAAGAATATCATTGGAATGCGAGCAAGCGCACCGTATTGCGCTAAGTCGCCGGGCGAAAAACAACGCGCACGCGGAACATTTCAAACTGAAAATAGGCGATAAGGTTATGATTAAGGCGCTCAATGTATCCAATGCCGGAAACGGTAAAATAGCAAAATTTTTCAATATCTTCGAAGGATCCTTCAAGGTCAAACAAAAAATAGGCATCGACACATACTTACTAGTAGAAACAAATACGAAAAAAGAGCGTGGAAAATTTCACATAAACAACCTAAAACCGTATTTTGAAAATTGAATGCACAATTTATAAATGAGAAAAAAAAAATTGACAAGAAATAAATGACAAAATCAAAAAATTATCGAAAAAACGAATCAAAAGTAAAATTAAATTAAAAAATAAATTTTGCATTCAACTCATAAGTCAGTCAAAACAAAATTGTCAAGCATAAACGACTCAAACTAGTAAAATCACGAAAGCCGAGAGAGAGAGAGAGAGAAGAAAAACAAAAAAGTGTGCGTACATGAGAAAAACCATAACAAGGTCGCGACCGAACGACCTAAGGCAGTCAAGCCAGCGATCCAACAATTGTTGGCGGCTTTAGCGTCTCGTTCTCTTGCTCACTCTCGGTTTCTTCCTTGTATGCGAATTTAGGCGCTGAACAGGTTGGTGAAAAATCTTGCCCCTGTGGCCGCTGGATAGCTGTGCATATTGCCTTCGTGCAAGAACGGATTATTACTACTGTTCAGTAGTCCGCCTCCCCCCCTAGGGTTTGGCAAGGCTGCAGCTGCTTGAGTCACTTGTGGTCTTACTATCCACGGGTTTGTCGACGTTGTTTGTGTGCTATGTGCTGGTGGATCTATATGTTGGATGTGAATTGTGTCTTGAAATTGGACTTGTTTCTTATTGTTGTTCATATCTGCTAACTCCATAATCATACTCTCCAGATATTCGATGTGTTTCCGCAACTCTTCTTTTTCCTTCAAGTCTCTCCTTCTATCCTGTGGTTGTCGACTGAGATAATTCTCCGAGTACGTGACTTGCATATTCGCTCCTGTTGTCATTGTCGTGATATTCGAGGTGGTAGTTGGTGTTGTAGTTGACAGTACTGGCTGCGTCAATCACCATGTATTATCTACCTCTTCTATTCTTGGTTGTATATTTCTTGAGGTTGTGACTGATGGTAGTTAGCTTCTATTTGTCATCTCTGCATTGTCGAAAATAGTCGAATTTGAACTACATAGATTTAGTCTTCCTGCGCGATTTCGCTCCATTATTGCTATCTTCAGAGCTGGTGACCGGAACCGGGCTAGTCAGGTCGCACGAAGTTCGGGAAGCGAACGACGTGCCCGCGGAGGCGGCTGGGCAGCTGAAATAGTTGCGGAAAGAAAAAAAGGCAAAGCAAAAGAAATAGCATGCAAACGCAAGGGATTGTAAGCGAGTACGCCAGAATAAGTGGACGAAACGTTTATTCAAATAATAAGTAATACAAAAGCTCGTATTGGCACGAGCGTCTACGCTCGGAAACGAGAAGGTCAGCGAGACAGCGAGAGGGCAGACGAGCCCTGGTGAGATTCGCAGGAGAAAGAGAGTGCTAGTACTTACATAGACTCGAAGGTCGGAGAAGTCGCCGATGGGATTTCCCTCGGAAGAGGCGATTCGTAGAATTGAAGCCTCTCGGGTCGAACACACGGCGTAGTCGCGAAACTAGACGCAGCAGGTCACAATGACTCCAGGAATGCACAAAATTAAAGGATCACGAGTGTCTCGGTAGCCGAAACGTATCTTCCCGGTGCGTGTCGCGTGTCGCGTTTCACTCCGCTCTTTCTCCCCCCGCTCCGCTCAGCAGTCCCGCGGTTCAAAAGCATGCTGGGCTAGACGAGGGCTCTCACTCTTGTCACATTATCTATAAAACTAATATTTAATTAAATATATGTATTATGTGTATACAATACACGCACTTCTTGTTTTAGGGTTGTAAGAAAAATAATTAATTTTATTAATATAAAAATTATATAATTTTTATTTCATGAGTATAGTGTATACTTATAATCTCAAAAATAACTTCTGCTATTATATTATTAACAGTAAAAATGAAAATATATTAACTCTAACTTTATGGACTAGACACGGCGGCATTATATGATCGAATAGCAGTAATTGTAAGTGGAAACAAACTTTACTGTACACTCATCAACACGTATGACTAACGCCGAAGCTCTAGGTTTGAGTTTCCTAAGACGTTTTTCTAAAGGAAAAACGTCCAGAGTAAATTATATTTTATATTAAATTATGAGAAAAACGTCCACAGTAAATTATTTTATTATTTAAAACGTGAGGGTATTTTAAGGGTAACTTACCATTTAACAAGTAGATTCGAATTAATTTGAAGAAAAATTTTTTGTTTGACAATTAAAATAAGTAACTTTATCTGAAATTGCACACAATTTTTGTCGTTGGTAAATTGAACGGTAATTTACTATTCACTTGGGTAGCAAGTAATCGAATGAGACGAATATATTTATTACGAATTTATATATACGTGACCCTATCGAAAGTTGATGCCTGATATGAAAGCTCATATCAAACTCTTTCGTTCGTGTAAACAACTGATGTCTTGCATTGCATTAATGTGCACATGGAAAATTCATCAAACCCAAAACAGTTGTATTTTTAGCGAGTCCCGTAATAACAGTGAACTTTATCAATTGAAATATAAATTCTTAATTTAGAAATTCACCCAATTTAATTGATTAATCAATTCACTTTTTTTAATTTTAGTTCAACCAGGTGATTTTTTTATAAATAATAATTTTTTATTGTAGTTAATAAAATTTAATGATTTATGTAAGACGTTAAAAATACGATCGCTTTATGTAAACATTACATAAATTTACATACATATAGAAAGTATAGTTACCAGAATCGTATATTGGATTTTTTATCGATTGTTTTTACTACATAATTGAACTACATATTATTATGATGCAATATTTTGTCATTGAACTCACTGTAGAAAGTTCGGTAAATTGGTTTCATAGGAAATTATCAATTAAAACCTGGATTATATCGAAAAACATTTGGAGGGCGGTGTAACAAATAATTTCGAATACGATAACTATATTTTCGTATTCAATTAACGAAGTTATCTTTTCTATTATAAGCAGACTGAATTTTTTTTCACAAAATAAGACATAAAGAATGTAGATTTTTCAGTGAGGGATCGCTACCCTTTCATTTTATAGTAAATTATAAATTAGTACCTGAACTATATCGGTATATATTTTTAAAGGGGTGGTTGTCCATTTTGAGGGTAGTTTGAATGACAATTTCGAACAGGTCAACTTTGTTTGTATTTCATGGACGAAAATATTTTATCCAATTTATAGATAATTTTGAATTTTTTCCACATAAGTAGGCATAAAAAAGTGAAATTTTTCAATAAAAAAAATAGCGGTTGCAACCCTAATGGTCGGTACTACGTTAGTTGCATCTTTTTAGAGAAGTGAAATAAAATTTGTTTCATTGAGAAATATCAATTAGAACCTGAGATATATTAAAAAATAAATTTTAGGGGGTTACCTTTGAGGGTGGGTTTCACCCCTTTAAAGTGCTTTTCCGTCGATAAAAAAACACGTGTCTCTTGTTTTGTGATAAACTACAACATATTAAAAGATTATTGAAATCGGTGAGTTCGGGTTGGGGCGGTTTCCTTGTTAGTAATAGAGTAATAATTAAACTAGTAAAAGATTAACGTGCGGAAGCATTGTGTGTAATTTGTATAGTGTAGTGGGTAGGGACAGTGAGTCCCAGTGTCGTACGTGTGTGTGTACGCGCGTCGCGGTCGCGGCAAGGTTGTCGGCAAGCGGGAGGTTATAGAGTAATCGTGCGAGTAGTATATAGGATGTAGTTCTGGATGTTCGCAAGCCCGTGAGAGTACACCGTGACGGACGCGCCGATCGCCTTGGCCGGCGGGCGCTTTCGGAAAGGCGAGGCGGGAGCTCGGCCGCATTGGCAAGTCGACGGGTTTTCACGCTGACGAGCGTGGATGCGGCGGCGATTGATCGATGAGCACGGGCAAACCTACCGGCGAAAGAGTTTTTTTATGGGTTATTTTTGTGGGGCCGCTCGCGCAGTGTATGAGAAAATCGCGACGACCTGGTCCGGCAACCGTGAGCAAGTATACAGTGAGAGACTGAGTGTTAATCGGCAGGGCACCGAGGTTTATCATGTAATGTTCGAAAGTAAAATCTGAAAATGAGTAGACATTAAAAAATATATAAACGTTGGTGACACGAGTAGAGAAGGGGAAGAAAATAACGTGGGGTTTTAGGAAGCCCCAAAAAGTATCAATGGAAAACATGTTTATATTTTAAAGTTGACGGGAGGCACAGGATGACGATGAGGAGAATAAATAATAACACCAGCACTTTTAATAGGAAAAACACTTTCGATCTCTTTTATTATAATATATCTGCACAACACGTCCTTGCGGTTCGGGCTACCAAAAACGAGTGAGTGCGAGCTCTCACTCGCACACATACATAAAGGTCCACCAGAGGGCGAAAGATGATAGTGGTGTACCGTCACTTCAACACTCCCTCCCGGCACTCCGTTTATCATCCGGACATTTTCATTCGTTAGTTCCTATAACATAAGAAAAATACAATAGCACGATATTCAAATTACTATTTATTATTACTTTCGTTATTACATTCGATATTCATAATTAAATTAGTTAAACAAGCATGCAAGTTAAATGCCAAGGGTTTAGTAAATACATCCGCAATTTGCTCTTTCGATTTTATCCATAAAACTTTCACAAAATTCCTTTCAACACACTCTCTAACGTAGTGTTCTTTCACATCTAGCATATGTCTCAGTTTATTGTTTCCACTAACTTTTGAACTATATTCAGCCGCCCGATTATCACACCACAATTTCATAGGGAAGAAATTATCAGTAAGTATAACCTTTAAGGAATTATACAGTGACATAAGTTCCTGGCAAGCATCACTCATCGAAACGAACTCAGCCTGACAAGTAGATAGTGCCACATAGTTTTGCTTTCGAGTACGCCAAGTGATCGAGACACCAAACAATTTAATGATAAAGCCACTGGTCGTTCGAGATTCCTTGCAATCGGCAAAACTTGCATCTGAATATGCTTGTAAATCGTTCGTCTTTCCAAGATAATTCAATGCTAACGTCCGAGTTCCTTTCAAATGTCAAAATACTCTTTTAATCATATTCCATTCGTTCTCTGTTGGATTATTTTGATGTCTGCTGAGTACATTTATTGAGTAGTAGATGTCGGGTCGACTTGCATTCGCCAAGTACAATAACGTTCCTACAGCTTCTCTATATGAGATATTTTCATGACTACTGCTTTCGATAAATTCTTGCAATTGTTCACTATCTTCTCTATACTTTCGTTCACGATTTGCAACTTGATTTGTAACCATTGGTGTTCCTTTGGGATGTATTCTATCGAATTTAAACTTTCTACACATTCGATCTATATATTTTGTCTGTGTCAATTTCATTTCTTTCGTTTTACTGTTTCGGGCTATTTCCAGACCTAGAAATACTTTCGGTTCCCCCAAGTCAGTCATTTCAAATTCTTTCATGAGTCTTTGTTTAATGTCATTAAGTTTTCTGTGTCATTACTTGCCAAGAGTATATCATCGACGTACAGAATCAACATCAAGAACTTTTCTTTCTTTCGCCAAGTGAATAAGCATGGCTCGTTTTCGTGCGATTTCAGACCAATCTTTACAGCAGCTTCCGTGAATCTTTCATTCCATCGTTTCGAACTTACTTTCAAGCCATACAATGCTCTTTCAAATTTACATACTGTAGTTGTTCGTGGCTACTCAAGGGAGAGAGAGGAAGTCCGAATTACTGAATAAATATAAGATGATTTATTGAAACTTATGCACAAAGGAAAACTGAACAATTAGTTAAATAAGTAAATGTCTTTTGTATGATTCGCGATTCGCTACAGCTGCGGCGGTTAGTGTGGCTGGCTCAAGCGCTCATGTAGGTCTGAGTAGTTGCGAAGATCTCGCGGGGCACCAGCTCCTGCTTGCGCCGGTGTCGCTGGTTGGAACCGCTCGGCTGTGTCGGGAGGTGGCGCCGCTCCGTGTCCGGAGTGGGAGTCACTGGCGGGTCCGCCACAATACTTTGTTGTGTCTTGTTCCTTTCGAGCATTGGACTTCTTCCGGTATTTCCACATAGACTTCATCAATCAAGATTCCATTAAAAAATGCAGTTTTAACATCCATTTGAATCAGAGGTAATCTTGATACAGGTGCATAAGTTTCTTGCAAATCATAAATGTTTTTATCCTTAAAGCCTCTGATTACAAGCCGAGCATTATATCTTACATCATTATCACTTTCTATCTTTCTTTTAAGGACCCATCGTGAGTCAATTATGTTTGGCTTTCTATTTCTTTCATTAACTTTCGCTCTGTCGACTAGACTCCAGACATTATTTTTGTACATCGAGTTTAATTCTTCATTGATTGCTGTCGTCCATCCGAGTTTTTCTTTCGTTGCCATGGCATCAGTGTACAATGTTGGATCTCCATTAATGCTTGCAATCAAAGCATGAATCTGTTCATCGTCAGCAGGTTGTTCTTTAACAACAATCATTTTTCGTGGTCGTCCTCTTTTCCCTTTGACTCCCTCCGATTCATCGTTCGCGTTCTCATTCGATAATTCTTCATTCGGTCTATCTTCGGGTTCAAATTCAGAGAACCAGCACTTTGAATTAATTTCCACATTTACTTTTGCCCAGTTATTGATGTCATCTTTCTTATATTTGTCTCCAAAGACAACTCTTTCGTTAAACCTTACATCTCGGCTTTCGTACAGCTTTCCATCTTCAGGTTTCAACAACAAGTAGCCTGTGTCTTTATATCCTACTAAGATTGTCCTAGATCCTAAAAATCTAAACTTCGGACCTGTCTTTCGTTGAACTTTCATACAAGCCAAACATCCAAAACGTTTTATTTGTGTTAAATCGACTTTCATATTTGGATTAAATTTTACCAAAGGAGAAATCATTTCATTACAGACATGTGGCGTTCGATTATAGGCATACACTGCCGCGCTTAAAGCCAAATCGCAGATGTTTTCTGGCAATTTCGCATCGTACATTAACGTTCTAATCTTCCGCTGTATTGTTTGGTTAAATCTTTCGGACGTGCCATCATGTTGAGGAGTATCTGGACAAGCCAGTTGCTGTTCTGCTCCCAACTTATGTAAAACTTGTATGGTGTATCCACCAGTGTACTCTGTGCCTTGATCCGTTCGTAAATAACATACTTTCGCATCCTTTCCTAATAAATTTTGAGCACTTTTAACAAATGATTCAAAGCAATATCCAGTTTCATCTTTCTGGCATAGGCCATAGCCAGTCTTGAATAATCGTCGATAAACGAAGATATGTATTTATATCCTTTAGGATAAGACGAAGGACTTATTTTTCTCATAACGTCCGAATGAATGATCTTTAATGGCTCTTGCGCTCTGGCACGTATCGTTCGAAATGGCAATCTATTTAATTTTGAAATCAAACAGACTTCACACTTTCTAATACTTTCGTCGAATTTACATTCTTTCAAACTTTTAATTTCGGGATGTTTAGATTGTAATTCCTTTAAATATTCAATAGATGCATGACCCATTCAAGCATGCCACAGCATGGCTTGATCAACAATTTGCTTGTTATTACCACTTTCGAATTCTAAATCGCAACCCGGAACTTCCTCCAATAAATTTTGATCTATTGTTACAATATTCCTATCTCTAACCGTGACATAAAAATTACACGAACAGTTTACTAAGCTTGTATTTACGATTTCGTTTTCAACTTCACTTTCGAGTTCATTCTCTTTATCGATTACAGGTTCTATTCTTTCATTCATTACTTTCATTTTTTCACTTGTACTTTCGATTTCCAAAGAACATTCCTTTTCTTGAGCTATACTTCACGTTATTACATACGCTTTGACATTATTGGGTATATAAGTTGTGCAATTCGAGTTATTAACTTCAAACTCTATGATCCAGAATGGTCTTTCGTAAATACCGGTCAACAATGATTCTTTCGATTTTGGATCATATATGTCTATGCGTTGATTATCTAAATAAACGCTTAAACCCTGATCTACAAACTTTCGCAAGGATATTAGGTTTTCCGACAGGTTTTCAGCCCATATAACATTATCTAAGCATATCGTTCTATTTTCTTTCGTTCTACAAATAATATCGCCAACTCCCTCCGTTCTTAATATTCCTTCTTTCGAGTTATTAGCACATTTAATTTCATCAATTCTTTCGTTTAAAGTTTTAAAAATAATACGAGAATTCGTGAGATGTTCGGTTGCGCCAGAATCAGCCAAAAATCTGGCTAACAATTTACCCTTTTCACTGATCACGTTCGTTCTTTCGTTATGAATAGTATCTATTTCTGCGCACTCACCGTTCACGTTCAATGCAGTTTTGTCTTGCTGATTACTGCTGTTAGGTTGCTTTCCTCCACGATTGTTTTGATTCGTATATCCTCTTCCTCGTTTATTGCCAAATTTGCCTCTTTTTGCGTTCGAATAATTTTGACTTTCGTTCGGTCTTTTGTTATTTCCGCGATAGTTATTACCGCCTTTACCCCGTTCATTACCACGACCACCTCTATAACTATAATTTTTGTTATCATACCTTTTATCTTTCGAACTTGCCAATCGCTGTGGACATTGAGCAGCTCGATGTGTCACGAATTTCCTGCATTCATAGCACATCTTAAGATTTGTGCCTTGCCGTGGGCAATCACGTCCCAAGTACCCGAACTCATCACAGTTGAAGCACTTGATGGTGGCGGACATGGCACTTCCAGACGTAGGTGTTCTTCCGGACTCACTTTCCTCCTGTATTATAAAATTTTTCAGACTTTCGTACGATAAGGGTTTGCCTGATTGAGACATGTTTAGAAAATTCAGATGTTTAATATCTGGCAAGGCTTTCGAAATTGCATTATAAAACGCGTCTCGTATTTCGTCTTCAGTTAAAGATTTTACTTCCGGCAGACCCTTGTACGTTCGAACTATATCTTCGAATCTATTCCAGAATACCGAAGATTTTTCTTTCGATGGATTATATTTTGTACTATATAATTTTTCCCGCAAATTCATAGTAGTCAAATTTGCTTCACTTGCTTTTATTGTTTTAAGCTTTTCTAGTATTTCTTTCGGATTTTGAATCTCACAAACTTTCGAATAATAATTCATATCCAAACGTCCGATTAATCTTTCGCGAACATCATATTTTTGTTGCTGTAGTACATTTTCGTTAACATTTAAACCCGAACTTTCGTTTTCTTCGTTTTTATCGATAATGTGCAACAAGTTTAGTGAACGTAATTCTGATTTGAAAAAGTCTAAGAAATATTCAAATCGCGTGTGCGCATTCAATTTGTAGTCTCTATGAATTTGGTATTTCTCGACTCTAGAAGATCTTTCGCTGTACTTTCGCGTTCTTTAAACTGTTTATCAATTTCTTTCAAAATCAAAGAGTTTACATTATCGACTTCCATTGGACATTCAGACTTTCTTTCATTATTAGTTTCTTTCGAGTTTGTCTTACTTACAGGTTTTGATCTTTCGGACACATCAGGCAAAGATTTCATTCGGACATCTTTCGTTTTGACTTCCAGCAGCTTATCCCGTATAAATGTCTTAGTGGAGTTCCCATATACAACCAATTTATCAAATTCTCCACGTGTCAAATTTAAGATTCTTTCCATCTCTGCTTTCAATCTTTCCTCATAACTTTCAGCCATCACTTTCATTTTATCTTCAAATTCTGTGGAGTTTAAATATTCATTATTTTGACGTAGAGTGTCAAAAATATCATTTTTCCTAGTGCTATTCAGAAAATCTCTATTAACATAAAAATTTCGAGGTTCTAAGGTAGTTATGTTGGTAATTTTAGGAGTACCTTTCATTAGATAGTTCATTCGGCCAATTCGTCCGTCAGAATTCTGAGCTCCAGCTCAGATACCTCTGATTTTCCTGCAATTTATTAAATAATTTACAAATTCTATCTCAGAAAATACAAATTCAACACTAGAGTTAAATAACTGAATCAGTATCTTTCAAACAAAATTTATCACTCAAAAATTATTTCAAGACAGCTATTGTTTTATTCTTTTTACCGAACACAAGTCAATTAAATAAAACGATTTAGCACCATGGCATCCGAACACAAGATAACCACAATACTCCCTCAGACTCATGTAGCTGATTACTCAATTACTTTCTTAACCGAACACAAGTCAAAAAAAGCAACAGCGAGTACTTGCTGTATATTTTGAGAAAGAAATAATAGTAAAAGGAATAATACCAATTTCCTTTTTAAAACTACTTTCAGTGGTGAAACAGATGTTATTATCCTTCAGGTGCACCTTCACCTTCTCATTTGGGAAATATTCCCTGAATCCCAGCATCTCTTCCTGGGTTTTTAGGAAGAGTAAGAGAGTGGATTGATCTAGAATGAGTAAGATGTATATTAATTTAAATCTTTCCTTTCAACTTGCCTTTCTTAAATTTCGTCTTTCAACACTCTTTCTTCATTCAAAATTCTTTCTTAAAAATTTTACTTCCGTTCAAATATTCGTTCAACTTTCAAGTTTAACTTCCCGTTCAAAAATTCGTTCAACTTTCAAATTTAACTTTCCGTTCAAAAATTAACCTTTCAATTTTTCCTTCCGTTCAATTTTTAAAATTTTCAATTTTGTTTATTTAATTGTTTAATTGAATTCAATTTAAACTAATTAGGCATGCATGCATTTTCAAGTATATACATATATATATACATATATTCACACTCGTATATGCGTCCATATACGTGCGCAGACATATTGCCATAAAGTGATTTGCGTTTAACCGCACACATGCATACGCATACGTATGCTCGGCATACTGATCTTTTCTTTCCAATAGATTTCGTTCGGATTTAATATTCATTACTTTCTTAGCCTTTCGAAATTATAGTATGTATATATCCATATATACACACACGCAACGTATACTCGTGTTCACGAGTTTCGTTGCTGTCAACAGCGCGCAACTCCATATACATATACATGCATATATATATATACATGCGCTCGCCTCTACTAACCGTGCTGCGCATTTGTTTTCGTTCTATCTCTCTCCCTCTCGCACGGCCGCATGCTTCAAGCGCACGCGCTCGCTCAAGCCTGTTCCGACCGGCGCCCGATTTCCGAGAACAAAGCACGCTAGACTTTGTTTTTGACATCCGATTTTTCAATGTCTACACTTTATGATCTTTAGATATCTTTCTACACGAATTTTTCAGCTTTCTCGTTATTTCAACGTTCGATTTTTCTTTTTGCGACGCCATTCTAGGATTTATTCATTTTTTCGATCTTTCGTTCTCGCGCAATTTTTTTTTCTTTCTTTCATTGTCATGACAATTAATACGTTTTACTTTCGATTTTAATCTTTCTACCAGCGTCGAATATTGATAAATTTATTAACATCGAATCTATTTTACGATGAGCTTTCAGTGCTGATTGTGAGAAAACCGTCGCGTGCAAAACAAGAAACACGTGCTATATTTTTCGATCATTTTTCTTTCGAAAACCTTTATATATGCGCACTCCCGAATTTACGCACTTCTTTCGATTTTTCACTTAGACGGTTTTCCACTTACTTGCTCTTCCGGACACATTCGAAATCACGTTCGTCGTCTCCTCGTTCGGACCTCCTTCAGCAACGTCCTGCACAGTGGTGGCTTGTTGGGGCTCCATAACCTTTTACAGTTGACGGGAGGCACAGGATGACGATGAGGAGAATAAATAATAACATCAGCACTTTTAATAGGAAAAACACTTTCGATCTCTTTTATTATAATATATCTGCACAATACGTCCTTGCGGTTCGGGCTACCAAAAACGAGTGAGTGCGAGCTCTCACTCGCACACATACATAAAGGGCCACCAGAGGGCGAAAGATGATAGTGGTGTGCCGTCACTTCAACATTATGTGACCGCAGAAAACGAAGTACTTGCGTATTGGAGTAAAATCCAGTACGCTTAGCAAGAGTAGACGAAGATATGGGAAAAGATTCGTGCGATATTGGATGCAATAGATGCGGTAGTATCAAACGCGAACAACATTCATAGGATAGTGAAAAGTGATGTGGCAAAGGTCAGGACGATGGTGAACCGCTTCGGAGGACGCGAGGCGCTCAAAAAGAATAAAGGGAGCTTTCAGCTTGTGCTAAAGACGGTAGAAACTCCCAGAAATCAAGAGAAGACTGGAGCGGCGAGCAAGTCTACGCAAACAGCAGGTGTAACGATGAATACACCAAATAAGCATAAATCGACGTCGTCGTTTCAGGTGGATGGAATAAGAGATGAAAATACCAAAAGGAAAAGGAAGAGTCAGGAGATAAGGCCATTGCACGACGTTAAGAGATTTTACCAGAATAGACGCCTAAAAAGAAAACAAATACACCTTTGCAGACGATAGAAACGAAGAAGATAAAGAATAAGAAGGGAAAGGAAGGCGGCGAGGGTGGTAGTGATGACTTAAGCCAAAAAGGCAAGAGAAAACAGAAGTCACCACGGTCAAGACCAACTCAGCCGGATGCCCTCATTATAAAGGCTGCCGACGGGAAGTCATATGCCGATATTCTAAGAAAGATGAAAGCGGAGCCCAAACTTAAGTTACTTGGCGATAGCATAAATAGGGTACGCGGGACTGCGGCTAGAGACCTGCTGTTAGAGCTCCATCGAACGGCAGAGGGAAAGGCAGCGCAATCCCGAGAAGTGGTAGAAGACATTCTAGAAGAAGGTACCAAAATAAGGACCCTGCAAGACAGAATTTATTTATTTATTTATTTATTTATTTATTTATTGACCATATAATATATGCCTTATAAAAGAGGCATCCTACAGAGATAAACTTATTGTCTGTACATAGGGATGGTACATACATAAAAACTTAAAGTCTAAACTTAAAAACTAAAATGAGATCCAACAAGAGGTTGAGCCATCTTATTGGAATCTGTTTCAAAATTCCCGCAAAAGTTAAGTAACGGTATAATATAAAAATTCTCTTTAACTATATAATATAATTTTCTCTTATAAATCTTTTCAGTCTCCCCTTGATCGAGACTTTGCTAATCACTAGAGTTTTCAAATCATCTGTTATAGCTACAAAATAGCTGCTTTCTTTAATTATGGTTTTCTCAATAATTGGAAGCTGGATAATTTTTTTCCTAATATTGCTTATGCTATTCATATATTTATCTCTTAACGTAGCATAATGATAGTTTATGGCCTCTAAATGGAATAATTGCTTTACAGTAAGTGGAGGGGATTGTTGGTGAAATTGATTTTTATTTATAATCTTTAATAATTTTCTTTGTATACCCTGTATTAAGTACAGACAATTACTGTACGCTCCACCCCAAGCAATTATACCATAATTAATTAGACTTTGGAAAAAAACATAATATATCATATTTAGAGTCTTGTTGTCCATTCTATGCCTAACTTTTGCAAAAATAAAAATTAAATATTTCGTTTTCTTAACTATGTAGTTTACATGCTTATCCCATTTCATGTTATAATCAAAGATTAGGCCTAGATACTTATAATTGTCTACTCTCTTTAGTGTATTATTCCCTATCTCGATATTTAGCGAGTCAGGAACGCTATCACAGTAGCTGCCATACGTAACGTAAACCGATTTATTAACATTTAACGATAGTTTATTTACAGTAAGCCACATTGAAACTTCACTAAGATATGTGTTCATTTTATTCTGTGCTGACGACCACGAGTCATCACTTGCAATGATGACAGTGCCGTCTACATAGGAAACAATAGTACCCTCTTGCATACCTCTCAGTAGATCATTTACGTATAAAATAAAAAATAAAGGTCCTAATATAGTCCCTTGTGGGATACCAATTGATATTTCTTTATATTCACTTTTCAAGTTCTGTATTTTGACGCATTGTTTTCTATCTGAGAGATAGCTGTTCATTAGTTTTAAGGCACTGCCTCTTATTCCATATCTTTCTAGTTTATCTAGAAGCTTTCTGTGGTCAACCGTATCAAACGCTTTTACCAAATCCAAGAATGCAGTTATGATTGGCTTGGATTTATCAATTTTTTTATATATAATATCTGTAATATGATTCAACGCATCTGTTGTTCCTTTGTTTTTAACAAAACCAAATTGTTTTTCCGATAAAACATTACATTCAGTCAGAAACAAATACAACCTATTATATATCATTTTCTCAAATATCTTCGCAATGTTCGATATTAGTGATATCGGTCTATAGTTCGATATACAAGACTTGTCACCAGCTTTATAGATGGGAACAATATCAGCCTGTTTAAGCGCAGTTGGCCACGAAGCCTGTTGTATACAAGTATTAAAAATATGTTCCAAAGGTTCAGCTATGTAGTTTACCAATAATTTGATTGTTTTTGCATTGACATTATTAACGCCTCCAAATTTGTTTTTTAAAGATTCTATAGTTTTTCGAATTTCAATACAGTTTGTAGGGTATATAAAAATTGATTTGCTATTTCTTTCTGGGAACTTTTGTTGATCTATATCTAAATCTGGAATTTGATTACTCAAGTTCAAACCTATGTTGCAAAAACAGTCGCTTCCAATATCACAGACTGAAATCTAGTTTTACTATTCTTATAGGAATTCAGAATCACACTTTTTTTTTAAAAGCACTAAAATTTCTTTCATTGATATCATGTTCAATTGTATTGTTGTCCATATTTTCAAAATTATTAATTCCTACTACCTTGACTTTAGGGTTTTCAA
Organism: Muscidifurax raptorellus; assembly: GCA_020010945.3. Classification (NCBI taxonomy): domain Eukaryota; kingdom Metazoa; phylum Arthropoda; class Insecta; order Hymenoptera; family Pteromalidae; genus Muscidifurax; species Muscidifurax raptorellus. The sequence continues at coordinate 539,212 of JAHUUD020000033.1, forward strand.
CTTCTTCTCTGTTTACATCACATACGTCTGCAAGTTTACCTTTTAATAGTTTATGTGCTTTGTTGACACTTTCCTCGTTTAGTAGGTTTATGACTATCATTTCCTTTTTTGATAACCTTTTTCGTTTGTATGGATTTGTCCTTTATCAGATAATGAGATACCATTTTGTTTAAACTATCAATACTTTCGTCTTCATCTGTTTTTTTTAATATTATATTAGGAACACGTTTAGGCTTTTGAATATTAATACTTGCCTCTGACCGAAACTGCTTCATTCCTATTTTTGTCTAATAATTGCTTTAATAATTCGTTTCTTTCCTTCAATTCTGAATTCAGTTCCTAAAAGAGCATTTTCACGCTTTAAGGTGACATCTATTAATTCACTGTTATCTTCTGATAGATCATTTTGAAAATCTTCCAGTAACTGCTTTCTCGTTTCGTTTTTTTCAAAATGCTTCACTTGAGCGATTACAATTCTCGCATCGTTACTCAGTGATTTACTGTGTAATTTTTAGGTTAGGTCTGGATCCATATGTTCATGACAGATTCCCAGAACTGAACTCAATAGTATTGCTTTCTCGTTTCATCGGACTAGGAGCCAGGAGAAGCGAGCAAAAAAGAAATACTATAGAACTGGAAGAAGCCAAGATATAGTAGACACCTAAAATTTCAGCCCATTTCATCCATCCATTCTCCTAGAATCCTACGGACAGTGAGCTGACATCAGAAAAAATCAATACCAGTTTAAATCAACGTTAAACTTTGGAGTTACAATTCTAGTTATAACTTTACTTACAAAGCAGTCAATGAAGTGGGCCCAGTTGTATCTTTTTCCATTTGTCAAGACCAACATTTTGACTATATTTGGTCATACTATATCAGGTCTGGGCAACAATCTTTACCTGGAAGTTAAAAAAGACATTTTAATTATTTTCTATATTATTTTAAATATTAACATATCGGGGTAAAATTGAAAAAATTATACTTAACTTTTAGCCATGAAAAATACAGAGAAGTATACTTATTTTTTTTCGCTATAATTACAATGCAGGCTCCTTAAATATCGTTGTACTTGACACTGAAAAATTAAATTAATCAATATTTTGGATTAATAATAAGTGAAGTAATAAAAATATATATTATACCTTTTTCTCCAATTTGATGAAGAACAAAACATGATCGGCACGCAGCCTAGTGTGCACTAGCAGCATAGCTGTCATCTTTTTGTGGGAATGCTCTTCTGATAGCTCTGGCTTTCTTGCTACTCAAACGAGTTTGCCTCTCAGCGTCAAAGAGTCTTCTGAAATCGGTGGTGTTGGCCAATATTAGCAGTTGCGTGTACAGGTTGTACTCCAAACTCCTTCATAATCTCCAGGAAGCAAGCACGTTGTCCTGCCAAACGAGTACTTGGCATTCGGATGAGTAGATGTAAATCTTCTCTTCGCATCCTTATTCGAAGCCATTGTCAGAATAATCTCACACTAACAATTTACACTTTTTTATTATATACAAATTTCACTGCTCTGCTTTTCTCACTATACTTTGTTCACTACACCTTTTTCAATAAACCTTTTTCACTACACTATTTCACTACACTTTGTTCACTGCACTTTTTGTACTACACTTTAATTATATATTTTCAAATATTTAAATAAAACGCTACAATAATTGAGACAAATTATCAAAAGTATATTGTAGATATATTTCAAAATACTTGTAGATATAGCCTGTGCAGGATGGGTTAGGTAACATGCGCACAGATAAACTGAGTTTCGTATGCGCTCCTATATGCGCTCTATCATTTATCAAGACGAGGTACGCGGGGCGCAGATATTCAAATTTGAATGTTTAAACTGTTGGTTGCATCTTGTATAGAAAAGGCTCGATCTTTTCAAGATTTTAGTATATGCTTAAATTAATCGTATTAATACGTATACGCGTGTAATTTTTATTAAAATACACGTAAAAAATTTATATGACTTATATAATACAGGTATTAATAATAATATATTGCAAATCATAATTTTTTTTTATTTATTACTCGTTTATTAAGGAAAAATTAAATATTATTATAATAAGCTCATCTCTAAAATTCGAATTTTCTATACAGTTTTGCGTCCTTCTATAACTTTGAATTCCTCTTATAACATTTGAGTGTTACGTTACATATATTAAATTATTAGACTACAAATTTTTGAAGTTTACGTAAAGAAAACATTTAAAAAAAAAAGTATTACCATATTACTATATATTAAAACAATATTTTATTTATATGAATTAAGTTGAAGGAAGCTACGTGCCAAGGAATTGGCAGTGATTTTTTATTTTCATCCAATCTTGGACTAAGTAGGTTGCAATAGTTGCCCCGTAAACATGACAGTTGAGGTTATGATGTCCACAAGACTTTGTAAACTTGAAAATACTTTTTAACTACGTAAAAAAAATTGTTTTGAAAAATTTTTTAGGAATAAATATGATTTTATGTAAAATGTATCAATTTAAACTTTTAGTGTTTGCATCTACACTCCAATAGGAGGTTTTAAAGTTATTATACCATTTATAAAGTTAGCTTTGATAAATAAAAGTTATTAGATTGATCAAAAACATACAGGATAAATATTATTTTAATTATATATAATTATCACAAATGAAATATTTAATGCTTATTTTCTCCATATTATATTTTTCTCAATTGCAGGTGTTCAACCGTAAGTTTCCAAATGAATTGCTTAAAAGTAAATTAGTTTTGGTGTGAATACAGGAATTCGATTCTGAATACATAGAAAAAAGTTACACTAAATATATTAACAAATCAATTGAAAAATCAGTAACATGCTTATAAAAATTTGTCTACCTATGCAAAATTAAATCCCTGTATTCACATCAAAGCTAATGTACTTTCAAGCCATATTCCCAAATTTGAACATATTTGTTCCATCGGTTGACTTTAAATCTTAGGGTCAGTGAATTATTGGTTTGAACAGACCCATCACTATAAATAGGTATTGTAGACGCATAGAGAGACCTACACCCCTGCTTAATTCAAGCAGCTATGAGTTTAGCCATGAAATTAAAACCGACCTATAAAGTGTAGGAGGTGATTGGATAGTTGGCTGGAATGAAGAAAAAATAGTCCTATTAAACAAAATGATTATAAGAATTTTGTATATAATGTCTTCTAAACCTAAGCGCAATTGTTGATTTTAGGTGGCTGCCCGTTAGATTACAGGTCAACGCATGGATCAAATAGGCAGAAAATTTGTGTACACACTTTGTGCAGTAATATTTTGAGCATAAACAAAGGGAATTTGATTTAATCGGTAAGACATTTTTTTTAAAATCAAAATGTTTCTAAGCAATGAAAAAAAATGTAATGTTTATTATATTGATACAAAAAAATCGTAATGGTCCGGAATATAATTTCCTTTGTTTAAGCGGAAAATAGAACTATGCAGTGTGTGTACACAAATTTTAGCACATCTCATCTATGTGTTCACTTGGAATCTTACGGACATATGAGAGTATATCATGGACAATATAGATAAAAAGTTGAAATTATTAGCTTTAATATATATACTTTTAGCTTAAAAAGTTCTAGTTAAAATTATATTAACAATTATTTTAGAAAAATCATTTTATATTTCAGATTTTAAAAGTATTTTGCTTCCTTAAGTGACTAACGATCTACAAAAAGCGCCAAGTAGCAAACAGCAAATATCAACATAAACAGTAGCGCGCAACAGTGCCATTTTCTATTTTCCGAAATAAAAATAATTAAGCAGGCCGACCTTAAATCAAGTGCAATCTTTACAACGGTATTACTTACAACAAAAATTTGATAATATTTGAAATAATGCTACTTTTTGATACTGGTAGATGTGGATATTATCGGAAAATGTCCCATTCGATTTGATGAAGTATATATATGATTTCTTTCGGTAGAAGCAGTGTATATTATATATCGTCGGTCACAACGAATGCTAATACAGCTCAGATTACCATGGAAGAGTAACACAGTGCATTTTCCCCGCGAAGAATAATACAGTTCAGATTCTTGCTGCATAGATTAATACAGCTCACTTCATTTTTGCGCATAAACTAATGTATTACAAGAATTTCATTAGTTTTCGTATGATGTTTTCATTCCGAACGTCGTGTAAAACTCCGAGCTGTGTTAGTCTTCGCGACAAGAAGTTGAACCGTGTTAGTTCGCCCATAGAAGCTCAATTGTGCTACTTTTCATGGCGAGAATGAACTTCATTACTCGTCGATGGTAATCTGAGCTGTGTTAGTATTTGTAGGTACCTATGATGTTTTCAGTGGAAAAAATGTTTAAATTATATTTAAAAACAAAATATTAGTATAAAGATTATATTTTTATTTTCTTCAGGATCTAATCCAGACTTGAACCCTTAATTACTTTATAATAAACAAAGAACATTATTTGTAGGCTGGGGCTCCTCATAAGACTCCCGTGGTAAAATTGCCATCAGCGCCATTCCTCACCTCCACGGAGCAAATACGAAATATACTTGCAATTTGATCAACTACGAAGATTAGTTGATTTGCTTAATTAAATATATTTTTATGATAAAGTAAAAGTGATATGTTAGCTTAATAATTTAGAATTTTCTTCACATTTTAACATACATATTTATTGCCTAAAAATTATATTTTGAAAACACGCAGTGTTGCCGTCAGCTACTACAGAATTTGCAAAAAAAAGTCTTTTAAGATAGACCGTTTTGGCACTGTTGCCAAGATAGACTGTGGAACTATAGTGGTAATTTTGGTGTATACAAAATTCCTTAGCGGAAAAAGGTGTGTTAAACGAACGTAAAATTCGATAAAACAATAAAAGAAAACATGTGTTGAATGCAAAATTACGTAATAATTTACCCAATTATAATTTTTAAGTCAGCGTTATTTGCAAATTAATGCTCATTATTGTGCAATCGAACACTTTGCAACTATGAATGAATGCTTCTATCAACCTAGCACAACGAGTAATTCAAACTTATTAAACGCATATAAAGTAAACGTATAGGCTGATCGTCAACTTTAAAATTGCTATAATATGACATTTCCCACAATGAACACTTAAAAAGATTATAATAATAAAATATTGACGTACTTAGCACTGGATACAAAATCACTTAGTTCTCCGTCGTCTTTTTCAAGCTGTTCCAAAGTTCGAGCCTCTCCAGTTGATTGTAAACCAATGACTACACATTTACCACACTTAACTGCTTCTCTAGCTATATTTAGTGCATGTTTAACTTTAGCTGCGATACACATATACTTAAAAAAACGTTGATGTGATGACCAAAACTGACTCCACATTGTCTTTTTCATTCGATTTCCAGCATCTATGATATCAATTGCTCGTTGAAATTGTTCCATGGCTTCTACCCACTGAAATACAAAAATTCTCACTAGTTCCAAATTCATTGTTTTTAATTATTACTAGCAAATTATACCTCACTCGCTGACGCTCGTTCGGTTGAGGTGATTTTTTAATGAAATCTTTCATTGGGGATATAAGAATAATATAATTTATAGTTATTTTTGAGGGTTATTTTTATGCAGTTTGTTTAGTGTCATTATAAGGCGTGAAATAACGTTAAAATTTTTTTAATTAATAAATAAATAAATTCGGCTTTTATACTTAGACAATTATCTTATTTTTATTACCTCCATTTAGCGCTAATGACCTTTGTCTTTTAAATACGGGCCTCCATCTTAAATATAAGTTAAGTTTAAGTATATGATTTTCAGAGAATTATTAAAAAATTATTGAAAGAGAATTGAAATCATTATATATATTTTAATATAATGGTAGTATTGTAAATAAATTTTACACTTCAAATATAAATATAAAATACATTAAAATAAACGCTGTGACGAGAGCGAGAGCCCTCGTCTAGCCCAGCATGCTTTTCCTCCTGTAGCATGTGTTTACAGGCTATTATAGCGAGAGCGGAACCGCGGGACTGCTCAGCGGAGCGGGGGGGGGGGGGGAGAGCGGCGCGACACGCGCGGGGAGATGCGTTTCAGCTACCGAGAGAGAGACACTCGTGGGTTTTTGTAATTGTGTGACACACCGTTGGCGCCCAAACGTTTGGGAAAAATTAGGTAGAAAAAGCGGTTTAATTTAAAGATTGTACAGCGAATTTAAACGATCATATATAAAGGATTTTAGTGCGACGAAAAGCGTACAGGCGCATACACGCATATTGACGGGACACTTCACACAAAAAAAATTTTGTGCTCTGTCGTGTGAGGTTTTGCACAAGCGGAGACACAATAACTTTTCTTTCTCTTTTTCTGCTATGCATGTAAACGAAAAGTATCTCAATACAAATTCGGAGTAGTATACTTGCACAAGAAAATTATTTACTGTTGTTTATTAACAATAAATAAACTATAAAGTTGATTTTATTTAGCGTTTCTAAAAATTTTTTTTAATAATAATCGCAAGTATATGCAACAAAATTTTTTTTTTACCTCTTTTGCTGAACAGAACAATAAATAAACTCTGTGCTCCGTTTATTAATTCTGAGACCTTCGGGGAAATTGAGAGCGTTTCGCGCAAACCATAATTTGTATCGAACAAAATTTTTGTTATCTAGTAATTAGGAAAAATCAATTGTGGCTGAACCAAAGGATCTTTGTTCGCTAGTGGCTACGGCCGTCACGGAAGCGACCGCTCACTTGGGTATTACTCCACCAGTCAAACCACGAGAGACACTTCCTAAGGTACCAAATGGAACTGGGGGAAATGGCAAGTCAAGAGGAATACAGAAGCCAAAAGGAACTGCAGCTATAAGTCCGGCAGCATGCAGCGATAACGCGAAACCTCCGCCTCGCGTATCTGCCAGCAGCCATAACCTGCATCAACAAGCGAGAGGAAAGCTACCCGACTGGGTTAAGTGCTACGGTTGTAGCTGGCCCGAATATACCACTTTTAAATGCCCAGAGTGCTCGAAGAAGTCGGGAAGAGAGGAAGGGAGGAAATAAGTCAGATCGTTATTCCTTCCGATGCTTCAACGGCCTCAATTCCTCCAGCGGAGACGCCATCTAAGAATCCGATTATACCATTGAAGGACGAAGATATCTCAACCGAAGTTGACTGTAGTCGATGGTGGCTACAGGTTGGCGTTGGCGGATTTCGGCTCCGCGCCCTGTGCGACTCTGGAGCGGCACGCACAGCTATTGGGCCTATTGGGATCCAGATTGCTTCAGCATGTGGTCAATCGATCACGCCTTACAAAGGTCCTGGTGCGAAACTAGCAATGGTCAACTTGTGCCGATTTACGGTTATGTAGAGTTGCCATTCCAAGTGCTTGGTCATCGCGGACATTTGAAAGTGATGATCATGAGCGATGATCAGCGATGATCAGACTCTGAGTGCATACTCGGCACCGATTTCATGCGTGCGTTCAACGCAGTGCTCTTGTGCACAGAAAATCGTCTCCACATCGGAGGTTAGTCAGAGTCCGTTTCTCTTGAATTATCGGCTCTGACAGAGGGAGTTACGAACGCGGTAGCTGCTGTCGGTCTAGCGGATGTAACGCAAACCCAACGTCGCCACTTAGAGGAAGTTCTGGAATGTTGGCTCCCTACTAAAGAGAAACCTCTCGCTTGCACAACGCTTATCAAGCACACAATCGAAGTGGGGACGGCGCGGCCGATTATGCAACGTTATTACCCGGTTTCTCGCAAGATCGAGGAACAAATGCACGCTGAGGTATATAGAATGCTCGAAGCTGGAATAATAAGACGCGCAAAGGACAGCGAATGGTCAAGCCCTGTCGTGATGGTGCGAAAGGCGAATGGTACCTGTCGGTTTTGCGTGGATTACCGCAAACTCAACGCTGTGTCCAAAGTTAGTGCGTACCCGCTTCCTTACATGGATTCGATCCTTAGCAAATTGGAGAATGCGCGATACATATCGACGATCGATCTTAGCAGTGCCTATCATCAGAACCCAATGAGGGAAGAAGATATGCATTTGACTGTTTTTATAGTACCTGGTCTAGGCCTCTTTGAATTCACTCGTATGCCGTATGGTGTAGTAGGAGGCCCGAGTACCTTTCAGCAATCTAGCGACAAAATTATCGGAGCTGAATTGGAACCACACCTTTTTTCATACTTGGACGACATTATTATTATCACTACAAGCACGTTCGAAGAACACCTACATTGGCTAAGAATGGTTCTAAAGTGGATTCGCGACACTGGATTGACTATCAATTGTGAGAAAAGCAAATTCTGCTGCAGCGAAGTCAAGTACTTGGGAGTTGTGGTGAATCGTGATGGATTTCGCCCCGACCCAGAGAAGATTGCGCCTGTTATGCAGTATCCAGCTCCCAAGAACCTGAAGCAATTGCGCCGATTCCTAGGCATGGCTTCCTGATATAGGAAATTCTTAGATAACTGCGCCACAGTCGTCGATCCCCTTACACAACTTACGAGAAAAGATGTGAGATATCATTGGGGCGACACGCAATAGATGGCTTTTGAGCAGGTAAAAGCGCTAATCGCTTCTGATCCTATATTACACAGCCCTTCGTTCGAGGATCAGTTTACGATCCAAACTGATGCGATTGACACTGGCCTTGGTGCGGTCCTCACGCAATCAATTGACGGCAAAGAACGCGTGCTCGCTTTCGCGAGTCGTACGCTTAATAAGGCTGAACGAAATTATTCCGTTACAGAACGCGAATGTCTCGCTGTTCTATGGGCTATTCAAAAGTTTCGAGCTTACGTAGAAAGTTACCACTTCCAGGTAATCACCGACTAAGGTAGCTTGAAATGGCTGTGCAATCTGCCGAACCTGAATGGTCGCTTAGCTCGATGGGCTTTGGAATGCCGCAAAGGCTGATTGCATTGCGTAACCGACGCCTTATCTCGCATGTACGAGGATGAAGTGAGCGAAGCGCAAATAACATCGCTAGATTCTAATGAAAAGACGCATGATATAACTACCTCAAGGCTGAAGTATCTCAAAACCCGACACACTATCCTCAATGGAAGCTAGTCGGAGAGAGGTTGTATCACCTACACCCAGACCCTTATTGTATGTCATCTTAGAAGATAATGATGAATGGAAGCTCGTCTTGCCTTCAAAGAAGATCCCTGAAGTACTGCGGGAGTCGCACTGCGAGCCCACCGCAGGCCACCTTGGCCGCCGCAAGACCTACGAGCGAATCGACAGATGTTTCTATTGGAAAAGAATCTACCAAGGTGTCAGTAAATTTGTTAAGGAATGCACTGTATGCCAGCAAACCAAAGTAAAACAAATGCTACCTGCTGGATTAATGGGCAAGCAGAAAGTCGCTGGACGTAGTAGCAGCTGACATCATGGGACCTTTTACCCGTTCCATTCACGGACACCTCTATGTCCCGATTTTCATAGGCACATTCACTCGATGGATCGAGGTAATTCCGATCCGGAAAGCTGAAGGGGCGATAATACGCAGCGAACTCAAGGATCGTGTATTTTTACGCTTCGGGGTGCCAGAAATTTTTCTTTCTGACAATGGCACCGAGTTTAGGAACAAACTTCTGGATAACTTCTTGCTGGAGCGCGACGTTACGCATAATACTATTTCCCCGTATCATGCCCAAGCAAATCCAGTTGAGCGAGTAAACCGGACTGTAAAGACTATGATCACGTCGTTCATAGAAGGTGAACATAAAAACTGGGACAAGCACCTTACCGAGATAGCGTTTGCCTACAACACCGCCACGCAAGAGACAACAGGCGTCAGCCCAACCCTCTTGAATATGGGCAGACATCCTACTCCACCTCACAATACCCGCAGAGCCGAGGACATTACAGCTCGACGAGAACAAGAGGAGGAAGCTCTCAAGCAATGGGAAGAGCGTATGCGCTAGTTATTGGATCTACAGCTGATAACAACAGAAAGAGCGCGACGAGCAACCGAACGGCAGGCCAAATATTATAATGCGAGATGCCGGCATGTCGAGTTTAATGTCAATGACCTCGTCTGGAAGTGAAACCGCATTCTGTCCTCCGCTATTCAGGGCATCAACGCAAACCTAGCGCCCAAGTTCACTGGTCCGTATAAGATAATAGAAAAGATCGGACACGACGTATATGTCTTAGAAGATAAACTGGGAGATAAGTTTGCTTTCGCCAGTTTCAGAGCAAAATTCGATGAAATTTTTAGCAGAGGTCCACAAGGTATTTGCATATGTGGACAAATTTATCATATTGTTTATTCTTTACATCCTAATGAAAATGAAGCTAGAAGATATGGCCAATCATATATTCTTCATAATGCAATTGCGATTGTATGATTTCTTGTTCATTAACTCTATTAAAAGAGTTAGACAATTTATTTCGACAAATTAAGATTTATGCCAATTCTTACAAAATGATGCATGAAGTAGAAAAAGAAGAACAAAATCGCTTAGGACAAAATGTAACTGAAAAGTATTGTAATGAGATGATTTATGAACTTTTCACGTCATGGTTTAATAAATTTATATAAAACTAAAATTGCTTATGTTAAATAGAATACTTGATTAAAGGAGTTTGATTACAATCATTTTCTACTAGAAAGAATTATTCGTCTACATCTATAGTGTGACAAAAACCTTACAAAAAATTCAGCGGTAATGAGAATCGGGCTAGTGTTAAATCTTTTCTTGAACAGAAGAATGACTATCGGCAAATCGAAGGTGTGAGGGATAGGGTAAAAAGCGAGAGTCCCTCGAGACACTTAAAGATTGTATACAACCGTTTTTATTTTATTAAAATATATACTATCATTACAAATTCATTGTTCTCTATTTCACCGATTCAATGCAAACTCCTTTCAAATTCCACTGTATCCTCACTGAATACATATGAACTCCCCTGACTCAGATTCAAAAACCTTTTAAATAAAATCTTAGATCCACTGACTTTATGAACTGAATCATATACTTCAAAATATACACAACTCTCTACAAATCCACTGAATCACAGAATCTTATAAAGTCTTGAATACGTATATCAAACTCACTTCAAATCCACTGACTCGGTTACTCGATCCTAAATCGAAGTCTCTGTATCGCCTACATAAAATTCCCTTCAAATCCACTGACTCTGGTATTCGATCCTAAATCCAAGTCTCTGTATCACCTATATCAATAAATATCACTTATTAATATACACTAAAATCTAATGCACTGTTTCCATTTAAATACTAAATCTTGATAAAATTTCCGTTGTCACTATGTAAAATTACAAAGATTTCTTTTTTATCAAAATTCAATTACATCAAATATCTCCGAATCTGAATAATAAAACGCTAAATATAATAACTCATTTTTAAATCCGCTGTATCTGAAAATTTATATGACACTTTATCAATTAGCCAAAGCAAAAGTTCATAACTTGCATTTTATTGCAACATATAACTTAGATCGAGCATTTGAAATCACTGACACAAAAGTTTATTATAATCACACGAACTACTATTTCAGTACTACTCATTATACAGAATTTGACGCTACAAAACCCTTGAATATCTATCACTCTCTGAATCCTATACTTGTCCATCAACATTTATTTCCTACCCAAAGTCTTTCTTGAGTAAATTAAATCAAACTATTCCTAATGATTTAGCATACTGCTTATTTTTCAATAAAACTGAGCAAGGACACTATGTAAGCAAATAATTTATAAATCTTATGAGTCATTGGTTGACTAATAAATCAATTACACACCATTTTGCTCCTGTGTCACTCAGAAACCTGAGCAAAAACAGAATCATAAAAGACTACCGACACGTAAATTTTTCTTCACAACCATTCTCCTAATAAATCCCACCCACCTTACTAGGATAATTTATACATTTATGCTTGTAGTGCACGCGCCCCCTTTGGGTATAAATACATGGCCCGCGCCGGGCCTAGCTCTCTTGTCCGGTTAACTGTTAACCAGCTTAACTGTAAACTCGTTCACGTTAGTCTGTATCGGAATTACTTTCCTATTGTCACTTGTAATCATCTTGAATAAACTGTGTAACAGTAAAGGCTACTTAAATCTATTGTTCATTTAAACTTGCGCCTATTCTAAGTTCCTTGTCCGACTGCAGGATCCATCACTATCTATACATCGCTAAGGACGTCATTCTACAAAGTAACTTCGCTGCATCTATCTATATTTGCTTAATTCTACTAACGTTCACGTTTGCCTTTCTTTTCGTCACGATTACTATACTTATTAATGACTTAGAGTCGCGATCCCGCTTAAGTGATTATTCGCTTATCGAAATTGAAACGACAAGAATCGCTTCCTTACCGACTTCTCGCTTACATTGTAATTCGTGACGTTACACCATACCTATAGCTGTTATAATAATAATAATAATAATAACTTTATTGTCTTTATACATTATGTATTTTACAATGCTTCCTTACTTTAAATATAAAACATTTGTGTGCATTAATACGCATCTTTTTTTTTTTTCTTATTTTTTTTTTCTTTTATCTCTCCTCCTAATCTTCCTTCTTCCTCCTTTCCTCCCTCATCTCTTCTTCCCTCCTCTCTTCCTCTCTCACCTTTCTGATCCTTCCCTCCTCCTCCTTCCACTCGTACATTATTCCGTCCACCCTCACCTTGAAGTCCCCGTTCTTTAGAAGCTCCCCATTCATTTTCGCTTCCTCTCTCCTTCTCTCTCTTATCCCCATGGCTTCTTTCTTTGCCTTTCTCTCCTCCCAACTCATCCACTGCTCTAATCTCACCTTTCCCCCTTCATTTATTTCATCTCTCCTCTTCCATATCTTCTCCATTTCCTCTTCTGCCGCGAATATTATCTTTCTTGTGTCCTGGTTTGCTGTCTCCTCCAGCTCCCAACTCGTTCCCTCCAGGATCTCGTCCAGCCAGTCCTGCAGCACCTCCTTCTCGTTCCAGTTTATCCCTTTATGTATTATCACACCTCTCTCTCCTACTTTGCTCCTCCCTCCCTCCGTCCTCTTTCTCTTGTTGTTCATGATCCTAACCTCACTTTTCACATTTATCCTTTCCCTTTCAATCCCTTTTCTCTCCTCTCTCCTTATTTTACCTTCTAATTTTTCTACCATTCCTTTTAATTCTTTTACTGTTCTCTGCACCTTCTCCCTCTCTCTCCTTTCCTCACTCAGTTTTCCTTTCAATATTTCTACGTCTCGTTCTATATCCATCATCTTTCTCTCCGCCGCTTCTCTTCTCCCTCTCTCCAGTTGCAGCTTCACCTTCCACTCTTTCATCTCCTCTCTCATATCCCGCATCTCTCTCTCCACTCTTCTCTCGTGCTTCGACATCTCTCCCTCCTACTTTTTTGTCCCCTTCAGTTCTTTATCTTTTTTCTCTCTGCTGCCTTTACACGCTCTCTCTCTCCCTGCTACAACCTCTCTACTCACCTCACCATGTGCTCTCCTTTCTGTTCCTCTCGTTCCTCTTTCTTTTCCCTGTTCCCTCCGTCTAGTTCCTCCTAGGGACTTTCCCTAGACTTCCCCGCATGCTTTGCGCGCGCTTTTCAAATCTCCTTTCTGCTTCATCCTTTCTTTTCCTTCCTTCCTTGCCTTCCCCTCCTTTATTCTTGCTGTCTTTCTTTATTTTTCCTCTTCCATATCGTGCTATAGAGTTTCCCCACTTGCGTTCTTCTCCCTCCGACTGTCTCCTGCCACTTTTTCCCCTCTTTCTTCGTCTCCACACATTCTTCGAACACATGTTTAAGAGTCTCCTCCTCACTCCCAAATAGCCTGCATACCCATTCTTCTTCCTTCTTCCAGTATTTATTCCCTCTTGTCTCACACCCTAGTCTGAACCTTGCCGTAACGTTGAGCGCTCCTCTTCTGTGTTCTCCCACTTCCATCAGGTACTCTGGTATTTCTCCCTGCTCCAACATTACCTCCCTTATCTCACCCGCATATCTGGACTCCTTTATTTCCTCTCTCCACTTCTGCCATTGTGTGTCCTTGTTTATCCTTTCTATTTCCTCTTCCACTCCCTCTTCCTCCTCCATTCTTCTCGTATAATCCTCCACCGATATCCCGCACTTCTTCAATTCCATTCTTCTCACGTCCTTCCCTCTTCCCTTCCATTCTCCCCTTTCTCCCTCTCTCTTCAGCAGCCTCCAGCATTCTCCTAGCAAAGTATTTTCTTTTGCTCTCCTCAGTTTCCTTTCAAACCTAACCGCCCTTTTCCTTGTCCTTGTCTCTAATTTGAACCTTTTCGTCTCCCAGTGAATCACATGTGCCAGCGTGGTCCTGTCTAGGTGCAGCACCCATTTGATGTACTTTCTCTGTATTTTCTCTAAATCCTCCTGCCCTTTCCAACCCCATATCTCCGCCCCGCATTCTATTACGCTCTGTACTAGAGCGTCGAACAGCTTCATTCTCATCTTCCAGCTGTCCTTGAACGTTGCCTCTCCTAGGCCCCACAGGGTGCTTATCAGCGCATTTGCCCTTCCTTTCACCTTCTTCACCTGTTCTTCCTCTTTCCCGTTTTCTTTCATCGTGTATCCCAAGTATTCAAATGTTTTCACCACCTCTATCTCCCTTCCATCCCATTCAAATTTCTCTTCCCTCCTCCTTCTTCCTCCGTTTCTAAAAATCATGATCTTCGTTTTCTCTGTGTTTAGCTCCAAACCCTTTCTTTTGATGTATCCTTTGAATCTTCTTAGCATTTGTTTCAACCCGCTCGCGTTTGTTGCTAGCAATACTACGTCATCTGCATATGAGATTGACCATACTTTCCTTCTCCCTAGTATTATCCCTCCTTCTTGCACCTTTCCCATCTCTCCTTCCAAGTCTGCCATTGCCACGTTAAACAGCAGTGGACTCAGCGGGCATCCCTGTCTCACTCCCTTCTGCGTCTCAAAACTGCCTACATTCCTTTCCCCTATCCTTACTTCACACTCAGTCTTCTCACAGGCTACTTCTAAAACACGACAACCTCATCAGTTCAATCAGCCGCATACATCTACCTCACTTCTTCATAATACACGGAAATCCCTAGATTTTAACCTGGACTAAGATAACTCTGACGAACTAGGAAAAACAATAATAAATTTAGAAGATATCACATCAGAAGATATATTAGATGACGACGGAATAGAATATAAATCTAATTTAAATAAAGACAATCCATCAGCTCCATCTTGGAATCCAAAAAAAAAACAATTGAAATGACAACCGCCGTCCCTCAAGTATCCTTAAAGGATGCCTTAAAGGTGCTTCCTGAATTTGACGGACATAACATACCTTTAATCAAATTCTTAAAGGGCTGTGATGAAGCGAAGGAAATTATTGGCAATACGGGTGAACCAAATTTAGATAAAGTCATCAGATCTAAATTACAAGAAGAAGCCCGTCAAGCAATCGCCGAAAAAACTTTTGCTAATATCGATGCTCTGAAAAATTAATTAAAGGACATTATGCCCTCTATGGCCGTACTTCAACTTATGGGCATTTAAGAAGAGAATATCAAAGGGATAATCAGAGAGTCTTGGCATACTCTAACAGAATCTGAGAGATCGGTGCTAGAATCCTCGAAACTAAATAATCATAGGCGGCTACACTGATTCTTTCAAAGAAGAAGTTAAAAAAGTTATTATTAGTAGCTTCAAACATGGATTAAAGCCAAATATAGAGCGGCTATGAAAACTGCAGCTACAGTATCTAATATTGCCAAAGCCGCTATAAGTGTAGAAAGAGAACTTGATACGAAGCGAGCCCTTAGTAAGTATTCAAAACACGCTACAATGCCAATTATGCGACCAAACGGGCCACGTAGCAAGCCAATGTAAGACTTTTACATGCCAACTTTGTAATCATGTTGCTCATAAAGCCATTAATTGTAAAACAAGTGCCATGATTAATCCAACCTGTCAAATATGCCATCAAGTTGGGCATACAACAAAGAAGTGTAACTTAAATAGAGTTACAGTTTGCACTGTTTACAATAAACCAGGTCATACAGTTAATAATTGTAAACGAAATCGGAATCGACAAGATCCAATTGAAAATAGAAGTAGATTGTCTTGCCAGATTTGTGAGAGAAATGGCCATACCACTGCAACATGCCGACTTCGAGTTAATTCAACGCAAAAGCCAGATGTAGTATGTAACTATTGCAAAACTAAAGGCCATGTTATTGCCGAATGTAAAAAGAGAGAATTCGCTAATAAGATGAAAGCACAGAATGCAGAAAACTCCACGTAGAGGGCGCGACCAAGGAGACTCCTCGCGAAGAAAGATCAAGCGCTCTCATTGAATACGGCCCAGTAGGACAACCTATTATCCGAACGTATACCCTTGTAAAAGGGAGGCCAGTCAATTCAATTCAATTCATAAAATTATATCTAAATGCCAGACAGCGGGTCTGAAGCCAATGTCATTCGAGAACAATGCATTCCAGATGAAATTTATGTAAATAGGAAAAGAAGATATTGCATTAAAGGAATTGATAATGAAATTCAATATGCACTTAGTATTGCTAAATTAAACATTTGTGGTAAAGAAACTGAATTCTTAGTAGTTTCTAATACAGTTTCATTTCCTTCTAAAGGTGTACTTGGAGCAAGATTTTTCATTTAGAATAATGCAATAATTAATTTTGAAACCCTCAATTTAACAATAGATGGAAATAAATATAGAATTTTCCAAATTCCGCAAATTTTGAATATTCAGTGTAGTAACGATATACCGCCTGAATTACTCTGTATTAAAGTATACATGTAATGAAATGTGTACCTCTTGAAGTCAAAGTTTCATACAGCAAAGTATGTTATACGGAACCAACTTCACAGCCAAGATTATATCCGGCCCGGTGCTCCTAAACTAATTATTACGGCTTGTACTTCACGGTCAGGATCCTATCCGACCTGGTATAAGACATAATAAATTAGTAAATAATTACCAATAAGCCCATGCAATAAGGGCATGCCCCCTTTCTAAAGTATCAACTAATATAAATCAATATCTGAGGAATAGGGAACCTCATAATACGCTAGGTCCTGTGCTTTTAGACCTTCGGTAATCTAGGCACAAAATATATAAATATATCTTTCTCTAACCCTTTGTCACTTAGACGTGACAATTGATATAAATTAATACAATTAAAATAAAACTTACAATTTTCCATGTTATTTTTATTTTATCAGTATATTGGCAAGAAAATGGAAGATTCATTGTTAAGAGAAACTAGAAAATTTAAATAAACTTTGAAAAATAAAGTTTTTTATTAAATCTAATTTAACTATAATTAAGCCAAGGTAAACTTAAGTGCAAGAAAAAAGCGAGTGTGTGTAATGGGCTGAGCTGTTATGTAGTCAAACGGCAAAGGGACACTAAATAGGATGAAAGCCGTATAGGATTAATAGTTGATATTTTAAATATTATTAGTGGGAGAGTAGGCGCTGATGCACAGAGACTTTTTCACGCTGAGCGGTAAGTCCTGGCTAGCATAAAGGAAACACGAACCCTTAGGAGGAGAGCTAGGGATCTACAAGAAGATGACTCTTATGCTGTAGATGCACACTAGGTAATGCGCGCTCAAGGCCTTATAATGACTACGAAAAAAAGATGAGTATTCTTCTCTATATTGTTTCAGTTTAGTTTGATGAAATCGAAATATTGATTTATTTTATCTTTTTCAGTGGACCGTGGCAACGCTGACTGAATATACCATATAACTCCTATGGGTGAAGGTCTATCAAGGGTTTGTCCCCTTTAGTTGACTGCGATGATAAATATAAAGACAATCACGCCTGAATACTTCTACCGAGCTGTTATAAATGTACCCATATATTTTGCGAACAAAACCCCACATCTAGCATCAGAATATTTTACGTGTGAGGGTCGATGGTTTTGTTTTCCGTGAGATGTTAAGTTCACGGTAGCTGCAAAAATCCCGGGGCGATAAATTGAACACGGGAGATTATCGGTGAATGTGTATGTTTATTAATCGTAATTCACAAATGCTGAATTGTATGAAAGAGAGAAACGCGTGTTTAAAGTAATCTTGGAAAATGTACGTATCTAACTATATGATCCTATCTATCGTTTTCGAGTCAAAACTACCTGTCTAGTACTGGATCGTGGGTGGTGGGGTAGAGTAACCAAGCGCTTGAATACACACTCTTTTATATCGTTCCCGGGTGGCGTGATTCCAACTCACGGCAAATCAGCATGCCTGCTTTATATTAAGTTGTTGTAATTCTTTTGACGATCCTATTTTTATTCTATTGTCATCAATTGCTCTTCTTTTCATGCTATAACTGAGTATGAAATGACACTATTATTAATAATGCCTTATTTATGTTTTAATTTATTTTATTATAAAATAAAAAATGCAAATTTTTAAGCATTTCACAAGAGTATCAAATATTCTCAAAACTTGAAAGAGAGAGAAACACTGTTAAACTACATATATATACTGATAATATGGGATTGAAATATTGGTAAGTTGCATTTTAAAAAAAGGTATCGCTTGCGCCATCTAACCTTTTTTGGCATTATTCATATTGTTAAAAATATCCGAAGAAAAATTTCTCTGCGACTCAACAAAGCGACTCCTAAATTCGAAGTCTTCTTATGCTGCCTATATTAAAATACGAAATTTCGAGGCCTAATAATATCTTTAAATATCATATTGTTTAAGGGTACAAAATTTATATTACAATACAAAAATTATCGGGTCGGTACTCGTTTGGATCTTTCTCGCTTGGTTGCACGAGCAGTTCTGATTTCTGCTGTGTCTCTCAGGAATCAAGTTAACTTGGGAGAACAGCACATCCCTCTGGTGTAGGGTATTTTTCTCTCCTTCTACCAAAAAATTGGCGTGGCCAATTTTTGTAAGGAGATATTCTATTGGTTGAAACCCCCTCCCGTCGGTCAAGGCGGAGCCTCCAGCGAGGGTCAGGTTTATGGCCCTAGCGGCGGACAAGCCCAAATGGGTCTGGCGCTGAGCACGAGAGCTCTACCGGGGACATAAACTACAACCGGAGGATAATGATTCTTTATTGTGCCGAGACGGGTTCCAGGTTTCCCCATTCTTTTACAGTTATTGGTCTGAGACGGCGGGATTTTCCAGTTCTTTTATATTTATTGGTCCGCGCCGACGGCGGGGTTTTCCAATCCCTGAGAGCTAAATTTGGACACGCTCACCCTAATGAATGCAGCGTAAAAATATATGAGTTTAAACAAATAGCATACCCATTTGCACATTAACATCATCAGTTTTTACATAATATTACATTAAATTTACATTTGAGACTGTAAAAGGATTTTTACTGTAATAACAGGAAAGTAGCATGTGAAATGTACAATAATTACAAAGATCATCCGAAACTGCTATATCAAAAATCATAAAAGCCCATCGCTCATGTAAAATTACTTATCTATATATGATAATTCACTTTTGAGAAAGCAGTTTGCTAATTTAGTTAGCAATTTCTTTTCATTGCCAATTAGTCATTTGCTTAGAACAAAAAACTGAACAATTCTGTAACCAAGAAATTCGAGAGTACGAAAAAGTTAAAACGGTATTATCACTTAGACCATTAAGACGCATGAATTTTATTGTCGGCTATGACGTCATCAGCATGAAATTTGAAGCCATGTAAAATACGTTGGATTGTATTATAATATATTACGATAGTTCGAATAAAAATTCTAATATTTATATATGCGATACAAAAAGCATTTTACGCAAAAAAGACCGGTGGTTGCTCGCCAGCGACTCATATTGCAAACTCCACATTCTGGTTAAAGAGATATTAGTTCTTGTAGAGATCTACAATTTATCATTGATTTTTTCATAAGCATATTCACGAAAGTGTGAACAACAATTGAAAGTATTATTTTAAGCGGATGTCGGAGCAAAGGCGTCGCAAGTCTGCTACGGGGTATTTAGTATTCCAAATTCCAAAAAAATGAATAAATAAATAAATAAAAGTCGTATTGACATTTTCTTTGGTTTAGGCTACGACATCCCTTTAAGGCCAATTTTCCATTTATAATTGCATGAACAGTATTTTGAAATTAGGAATAAAAATTCTAATTTGTTACCAATTTGACTGCAGCATCATACACTTCAATAAATTCATTTGATAGGGGTACTTCGTCAATTTTGAATGTAACTCCGTGGAAACTAAGTTGCCTTGCAATGTACATGCCACGTAACTTCAAATCCATAGCAACGATTTCCATTGCACCAACACCACGTTTTTCAACAGCTGTAATAAAATCATTGAAATCTGGGAATGGTGTTCCTTTACCCCACATACCAAGACGGACCATGTACGCCATATTTCGAGGTTCAGAGGCCCCAGTGGCACTAGCATATACAACTCGAGCTTTTGGTAATTTGTTTTGTAATTCTAGTACTGTCAATCCTTGAATAAACATATAACATAAAATTAACTCAGATGTTCAAAAGATTATATTTTGAAATGATAGTTATAATATTCATTATTATTATATTTACCCGTTTTAGTTGGCTTTGAACTACCAGTCGGACAAAGATTTTTTGCTCGATGACATTCATCAAAAATAATAATGCCATCAAAATCTTGTCCACACCATTGCAAAAGCTGTTTCATTCTACTTTTATATTTTCCTCCAGTTTGGGATGACTCTCCAATTAAAGCTGAATAAGTGCTAAATATGACACCTTTTTTAACGTTGCCATTCGCTGATGATGATATTTTTGTATATTTGAATTTATTCAGGGCATGGACCTGCATCAAAATACACTCTTTTACTTATAAAATACTTTGTATAAATTTGTAGTACATCAAATCTATAACAATAATTTTATATTTTTTCTTATGTAACTAAACTTTATATATCAATTTACTTTAATAAAAAGGTTAACCATCATAAGACGCTTGGCAGATGTGAAATATAAAAATTCATGTTGTGATAGGTATATTATATTTTTCTTTTCTTCCACCTAGAGGAAAGTTTGTAATATTACAATTTTTAATTTCGTCAACCCTATCTAATAAAAGTGATGGCAACGCAATAAATGTAATGCTATAATGCGCATTACTTTGACCTTGCATATACATTACACTGAGAAAAAATTCGTAGTAAAAATTTCTATTTTAATAAGAAAAATTACTATATTATATAGAAACGGTTGCATATACTCAATTTATGAGGATTTTCACTATATTTGCAGTAATTTTTATTATTACGATAATAATTTTTACTATTTCTAGTAGGAAAATTTGTATATGGTATATAATAAAAATTACTATTTTATATAGAACAAATGGCTTTGATATCTCTTAAGATATTGAATTATTATATTACTTTAGTAAAAATTCTTGCATGTATGATAAAACTTAAAACATTACATAATATAAATGACTTTGATAGTTCTTAAAATGTTGACGTTATATGCCTTGATCAACAAAAGTATTTGTCTTATAATAATTAGTTGCTATATATATAAGGCAAATGCTATTATTACAATATTATTTGTTGGTGACCGTTTGCTTATTATTAATGTTAGTTTATGTGTTAAGGTACTTAATATATCAGATCTGAAATTCCGGACATAATAGGTCTGTTTAGGTAAATAGCTAGCGTACTCGACTGCCGTGCCGAAGGTCAAGAGTTAGATCCTCGTTGCAGACAAAAAAATTTAACTTTCTTCTTTAAGTGCCATTAATAATATTAATGACAGTTAAAATAATAATACAAAATAATAAAAACAATAATAATAATAATAATAATAATAATAATATCATGTTACAGTAAAAAGAATTTTAAAAAATGTTTAATATTCTAGAAAATTTACTATAATGATCTAGTAAAATTTGTTATATCAGTATATCCAACCGTTCCTATAAAATATAGTAAGTTTTCCTATATATTTAACAAAATCGCTTCTAAATTATTGACACAGAGCTTCCTCCAACTAAATACATGAAAATCGATCTACTAAATAAAATATTGTCTTAATGTTATAATATATGCCGTATTATATACGGAGTATACATACAGTATATGCATAAAAAATTAGATACACATTAGGTGTAGATAGTGTGCAGTCGATTAGATACCGTTTATATACAATTTGTATACACGATTGAGCATACACAATTTGTATATAGTCTGTATACAAGACAAATTTTCAATATTTATTACAGCAAAAGAAACAGTTTTGTATAATCAATATCTTGGTAATCACAGTTTTCACTTTACTTTGTCTTATATACAGAATATATACAAATTGTGTAAGCTCAAATGTGTATACAAATTATGTATAAGCTATATCCAATCGACTGTGCACAATCTACACGTAATCTATATCTAATATTTTATGCACAGTCTGCATAAAATACTTCATATATAATACTCAATGTATTAAAATACAATATTAAGGGGACAAGCCTGGGTTAAATCCCGTAAAAAAAAGACAAAAAATAGGTCTACCTCTCCGTTCTTCCTGTCCTTCCAGGGTCCCACCTCCGGTATCAGTCTGTGCGTCCAACGTCTTTGTATGTCCGTTGTCCATCTCGTCTACCATTCTCTAGTCGTCCTTATCCGTTCCTCTGTCGCAGCGTCTGCCCTCAATGCATGCGAGCTCCGTGAATATAAGCGTTTCCGCTCATATGAAAGAAGGTCGATCAGGATAACGCCCGCTATCACGAAAATCGCGTTTTTGGATACGATCCGGTACGCGCACGCGATTCTTAGTGCTCCGATTCGTTGAACTCTCGTCATAACGTTCGCCCGTTTCTTTACCTTCAGCGCGTCCGCTCATACCTCGACTACATAGAGCACGATCGAATGGGTGATGCTCATGAGTAGTCGCCGTATACTCGGTCCTCGCATGTTGGCCATGAGCATACTCAAGGCTTTTGTCGTCTCTGCTGCTTTCATAGCTGCGATACAAATGTGTGACCAGAAAATCAGTTTCGTGTCTTGAGTCACCCCTAGATATTTGACTTTGTTTCTGGTTGTCATTTGTTCCGTATCCACAGTCATTAGTATAGCCGTATCTATCTGTTTTCTGGTGAGTAGCGGCAACTCAGTCTTTTGTAGTGCCTGTTGCAGTTCGTGGTCCGTCATCCATGTGCTTACAGTTCAGTTTTAGCTGCACTAGGTGAGTGTTCCGTGCTGTTATTACCGCCGCAACGTCGTCCGCGTATGCAATGAGGCACGTGTCAGTCGGCATGTCCAGTCTTAGTAGTCCGTCGTACAAGGTATTCCAGGAGTCGTGACCCAGCATTGAAGCCTGCGTGACTCCTGCTGTCAACTTTTTCCATCGTGTACAGTCCGTTGTCTCAAACGTCAGGTATCGAACCCGTAAGTAGTTCCTCACAACTCGCACGAGATAAGCAAGTACCTGGAGGGTTGTCTGCAACGCCTCTAGAATATCCACTTACCTCGCAGAGTTGAAAGCGTTCCGTACGTCCAATGTTGCCAAGAGTACCAGTGGTCTGGCTCCTTGGTATATGTCATTTACCTTGTCTACAATCTGTAATACGTCCGTTATTGTTCCGATTGTTGAGCGTCCTCGACTAAAACCGTGATGTCTGTCCGAGAGGTCTCCGGCAGCTTCCACTGCTTGCAACAGTAAACGCAATTCGGTCGCAGCAATAATTCGTACAACTTTCCCGGCGTATTCAGGAGGCTCTGAGGCCTATAGGAGAACGACAAAGCCGGATCCCTCTTCCCTTTGGTAATAAGGACTAGCCACTCGCTTTTCCACGGCCTACCAAACACTTCCGCCATCAGACAACCGCTGTAGAGCTGCAGTAATGCATCGGGCTGTTCAGCGACGATGAACCACAGCAGGTCCCCAGGTATACTGTCAAGCCGTGGGGTTTTCCGAGACTTTAGCTTGATTGCAGCACTCTTAAGCTCCGCCACCGCGAAAAGTGGGCACTTCCACGACGGTTCGGAAAGGTTTCTGTACTGCTCGCTTATCTTGAGCATGTCCGCGACCGTTTGCCACGCTGCTCCTGTTCAAGTTGCATTAGAGTATTGTCAAGTCCATTTTGATTGTCCCGTCTTGCATTCTATCGGAGTCGCCTTGAATGCAGCGCACGAGACCGTGCCAGGTACGTACTCACGTGAGCTATATCTTGGTTAGCTCTTTCCGAACAGAGGAATCAGGAAGACGTGTTTGTGCACGCCTTGCCTACATGCCCCTTTTGGCCACAATTCCAACAGCAGTCATGTCTGTCCGGTCCTTTGCATTCAACCCTCACGTGACCGTATCCGAGGCACTTGTAACACCTCGGAACGCGGAGCCTGGGTCGAATCCGACAGTTTACCGATTTTTATGCGGCCTTTTTAGAGCAAGTCCATTGTCTCCGTCGCGTCAAACTCGCAGACGACCAAGGCCTGTCCATGTTTTAGGAGCCAGCTACCCGCCGGCCAACGTTCCCTACCTAGTGCATCGGATTGGCCTACTTACTTTACCGACATGTCTAACAGTCCCTACCACTGTTTCGCATTCGTCCAAGCTTGCACCTGTGAGGCAAGGGAAAACCCAGAATTACACTGAAGAAAAATTCCGGGGAAAAGCCCGCCTCGAAACAGCCGGAATCAAGTCAATACAGTATACAATACAATTACAAGGTATAATACTAGACGGCTTATCACATTTTTCATACAGCAAATGTTCGACACTGTCTGATCATTTTCCCTCGAGGCCTTTGAAGTTAGCTAGATAATCACGAATATCATTAATATAAAGTCTAAACAGAAGAGGCCCCAGGACTGATTGTAAACTCTGTGGAACGCTAAAATTGTTAGTGAGCCAATTTGAATTGCCATTCGAATTTGTAACCACACGCTGATTACGACCTGTAATATACAACGCAATCCACATAACTGACCTAGAGAATCCCAATCTGATTAGCTTACGAAGAAGTTTCTAGGGTGAAATTGTATGGAATGCCTTGCTGAAATCAAACGTCAGGAGGATGGTGAGTAGGTTCTTGCTACTGTTGATACCAGGCCTAATGTCTTCTGACAGAATCAGCAGTGCTGTTTGCGTGCTATGATTTATCCGGAAATCCGTTTAGCGTGGATCAAGTAGTTTTTTAGACTCTACATACTCGGATATCTGCTCATGAACAATCTTTTTGAGAACCTTGGAAAGAAAGCTTAATAAAGAAATTGGACGAAAGTGCCCTTTTTCAGGCTTCAGGAAAGATCTCAACTGAGGAATTAAAAATGAAGACTGGACTTAGCAATGATACCCTGGGGAATGTTATGTTCCCATTCAGCCTGAGAACTAAAGTGTGCAACGGCCAGAACCATGTTAGAAAAAGTGACTTCACGAAAAATGATACCATCGTCACTTGCCGTCCCTAAAGTATCATGTAAGTTCGTGTCACGCTCCGTGTGAGAATCGGATACCCCAGAGAAATGAGTGTTAGTTCATCAAGCAAAAAACCGTGTAGCTCTTCCCCGGACTCTGACAAAAGCCCAAGCTTTCGAAGCTTTCTCCAGATGTTATTATTATTATCCAACGCTTCAAATATTCTATTTTAGGTGAAAGCCTCTCGCGCTTCAATTGTGCGTTATTTTGCTTGAGCAGCGAGGGATCGAACTTCGATCACAGTCTATCATCTGCTCATATCGCCGCCTAACGGCTCCACGTTGATTGTAGAGATTGTTAAGTTCAGCGTTAATCCACGGTGGAGATCCCTTCTTTTTACGTTTAAATTATTTTAAAGGGGCAAGCCTGTCGATAACAGCCATGATTTTGTGATTAAGAGAATCAAACTTGCTTTCAACAGTCTTGTCTGGGCAGCTGATGGTCGACCAGTCGGGAGCCTCGAGAATAATTAGAAATTCCTTTTGCCTGGCGGCTTTAAATCTCTATAAAAGAAAGGGCTCAGGACTGGGGATATTGACTTTGGAACCCTAATTGTCGAACCGATGATATTATGTCTGCTCGGAAAAGTCGCCATGATGTTGTTCGCATCGGGTACTACTTCATTATCGTCAGTTAGAATCACGTCAATCCATGTGTGAAATTCCCCAACGTGGTGAGTCGCACCATGATCAACTAACTTGAGATTTAACTCGCAGGCAAGGTCTTTAATGAAATTCGCGTCTTGAGACGCCGACAGCATATTCGAATTCAAATACCCCCATGATTATTCGACGGTCATAATCTACCGCGTATGATCTTAGCTTAACCGTTAAATCGGAACTTCCCGTAAAGGAGATACTCGGTGGTCTGTAAATAACCGAAACGCACGCATTATATCTACTGATAGCTTGCGGCTAGAGAGACAGACGACTCATGGCAATAATCACCGACAATCTACTTGCGAACCTGATCTTTCTGCTCGAAGCATGCACGTGGACTAGATGTCATCCCGGATGACTGACGGCAGGATGGTGCTGAGAATAGCGTGGGCCACGTTGTTGCTCAGAATCGTCAAATACAGTAGAAACTATTATTAATTTTCAATTTTGATTCTAATACTCGTTGTTGGTTTACATTGAGGTGGGAAAATAATCTTTACGAGTAGTCTCTTTGTTGATTCGGCCGACGTTTCGGAGACTTAATCCTCTCTCTTCAAGGGAACTAAAATTTATTGATAAAATATTTACAAAAAGCACACTGTTATACAAAGACTTTATTTAAAAACATACGTTACATATGTCAGATAAGAAAGGTTGTAATTGTCAATTAATAAAAGTTGTAATTGTCAAGTTAAGTAAAACATCCAGAGAAGGTTTTATTGTCAGCTCTGATGTTGTTAAGCTGCAGGAGATATGATACTGAAGGGATTTTGGTACTATTGCGAAATAGATAGAGTGTGTGATTGTGTGTGATTGTGTGTAGTGTGTGGTGTATGTGGTTGTAGGGGGACAGTGTTTCGCGAGAAAGGCGAGAGAGCGGCGAGTGGGTATCAGTATGACAGGAGAATCGAGAAGGTGGCATGGTTCTGTGTACCAGTAGGCAAGTAGGCGCGTTAAGGGGGGATGGATCTCTCGGCGCGCCTACCCTTCTCTGGGATTTGCCGCTCTGGAGAGAGATACGGTCCACAGCTAGCAACCAAGAGGAGGCCTCTCATTGTGTAGCAACCGTATCTATGCTTTTACCACTAGCGGCTATGCGCTACCTCCTCAGCTTCCCTATTCGCCTGATTTCATCGTAGCGCTCACAAGTTAGTATCTTGTGCTCTATTGATTGTGTGATTGTGTAGGTGTATGTATAGCATTTCTGTGAAGCGTAGTGTATAATAGTTGCGTAATGCGTTGTGTAATAGTTGGATGTTTTACTTAATTTGACAATTACAACTTTTATTAATTGACAATTACAACCTTTATTATCTGACATATGTAAAGTAAGTTTTTAAATCAAGTCCTTGTATAGCAGTGGGATTTTTGTACATATTTTATCAATAAAGTTTAGTGGCCTTGAAGAGGGAGGATTAAGCCTCCGAAACGTCAGCCGACTCATCAAAGAGACTACTCGTAGAGATTATTTTTCCACCTGAATAGAAACTATTATTTCTGCGGAATTATCAGCACCATTCACCTGGGTCACCGAAGACACACTCACGCTGTGAAAAGAAACACAGCCTTCTAGGTTGCATTTACGATTCTTAGATTTACGCCGATGTTTAATGACTTTAAAGCCCTTCGTGTCTGTATCAGTCAGCGTAGAGGCGCCCGCGCCATCATTGGCATTGATAGAATGAGAATCACTTAGCGAGACGAAACCTAGTGACGCATCGACGTCGTAATTCCATAAATTATTATCATTCTTATTATTCTTGTCATGGCCGTTGACATTGGTATATGAAGCAGAACCGCCATCACCGTGCCCAGACCGAGCGTCATTAACGAAGCTTTCCAATTTAAGCACTGTTCACGTGAGCATTTCAAGCTGTTCTTTAAGATTTGTATTCTTCTGCAAGATTCGCAAGCGATCATCGTTCAGTTCTACCAGCTTAGAGTTCTGCGTTATGATTTTCTCCTCGAGTGACGAAACACTATCCACCAGTCTTTCAATCATTCCGGATGCCGCTGGGGTAGGGTCCGATCTCTGGCTGATGGCATCAAGCTATCCCACCAGAAGAGATTCAAGATCATTCACCGATCTCTACAGGAGATCAAACTCGTTGCTAAACAGGTCAAGCATCGTTAACAGTAATTCCTCTTCCGCTTCCTCTCATTAGTTTTACTAAAAAGGATGGCCCGCGTCGAAGCAGAAAAATTTTCCTAAAGGAAAATATTCGTCAAATCTGTGTTCGAGAATATGATTAGAACTATACACCACTTCAATTATACAACTGGAAAAAATCGTTTTTCTGCAGGACGCGATAACTGGAGTAAAAAGGCTATAATCAAGTTAACATGTTGCGTTTAGTTAGATTTATATAGCACCTTGATCTATTTTTGGACTATTCATGAAACCAGTTAGTTTGCTAGATATTAAGCTTCAAAATTTGTTTTCTCACATTGTATACCCTGAATAACTGAAAACGGCATCACTTAGATTAAGATTATTTTTAATGCATTTTAATCTATACCTAGGCTCGTTTTATTCTGTTTTTGCTTTTTTTACCTCTTTGTGAATAACGAAATTTTTAGTTATGTATGTGTGTTTTTTGGCGATTTTTTGATTACTAGCGACTTTAGACGCGTCCCGCAAACTATCTTTACCATTATAGCTCGGAAACTAAACGTTGAACTTTTCTTAATACAAAAATAATTTTTATCAAAGAATGAATTTTTTGATACGGCGTGCGTAAAGTGCGATTTAACATACTTTGCAACTTAAATCGCATTTACGCTCCCCGTATCAAAAAATATTGTTCGATACATGTGCGAAAATTGATTCTACACTCGTATAGAATCAACTTTTACGCACTTGTATCGAAAACTACTATTACAACTACAGTGGCCTGTGGAAGAGCAAGATGGAAAGTATGTTCTAAACGCACAAGTTAGATGCAAATATTAAATCATTAATGAACAATTAAGTTCGAACCACAAGCGTAGTATTGCATATTGAAAAGATAATCTAGAGATAAAATTAATTGACGAAAAAGACAAGTCTTCAGTATTTGAATATCGGAGCAAACAAGTTAATTTTGAACTTAAAGATGTCGGTACTGAGGTAAAATATGCACAGGCTCAAAGACGTATTGTGTGTGCACTATTCGCATAATATTGTCAATTATATTACCTTTTTTGTCTAATTTCAGGAAAAATATGATATTAAATTAATGTAAATCCGGTAGTAAGTATCACTTTTCCAATCCGTAATTAATTTAAAAAATAATATGCGATTAGTGATACCACTATAAACGAAGTTTTGCATCATCCATTTCAATACTTTTCTATATAAATCTCATTAAATGGTAAGATACAAAACATTGCTTTTTTTATTACCTTAAGGAAATGTAAAAAAAAATGTTTCAGCTTGATTAATATACGAATATTGAGACAGGAAAACTATTACATTTCCTTACAAAAAAGAAAACGCGCCGAGATATCTACCGATTGGTAATGAGGAAATGATATCATCAAAATGTAATAAGGTGCTAGGTACAACAGGGAGTGTGATGTCTATTGCAGAAAAGTTTAACAATTATAGCTATGCAAGAGAGAGAGAAAGAGACAGAGAGAATAATAGTTAATTATGTATATGTAATTGATTCGAAATAATTGCATCTAACAGTGAAAAATCACAAAAACTTTATAGAATTATTTATGAAGTAAAAAGAATTCTGATATTAAAGCAATACAGAATCTTGAAAATATATAAAATCACTGTTCAAAATGCATAGCAATCTAATACATAAATTAGTGATTTTAGTTACTTGCCACAACTTTCTGAAAGACTTACACCATCTTTTTAGCTCTACTTAGACTTAAAATGTTCCTTGAATACACTGTATTAACATTTAATTTGAA
Organism: Muscidifurax raptorellus; assembly: GCA_020010945.3. NCBI lineage: Eukaryota > Metazoa > Arthropoda > Insecta > Hymenoptera > Pteromalidae > Muscidifurax > Muscidifurax raptorellus. The sequence goes on from JAHUUD020000033.1 coordinate 569,140, forward strand.
AAATGAGAGTCCTTTAAAAATCCCCAATTCTGTGTAAAATATTGTTAAAAAAACATTTTTTTTTCATGTTTACTTAACTACCTTATATCAATACATCGAGTCATGGTATTAGGAAATTTCGTTATATTACATATTTACATTCCTAAGTTACTAAAGCTAGTAAAGTAGCATACGTATGTAGTTACGAACACATTTATACTTTTTAGTACATCATTTATAATTTTTTTCGATAATATAGTAGTAAAAAATATTTGCATTTATATGTGCGAGAAATTTATGAGATATAGTCTATATATGATGGATGCTGAAGATAATCAACGGTATTTATGACGATTTTCAGTATGTTGGTGTACAAAAATATACCTGGACATCGTTTATGGGAATTTAAGAGTTTTTTAGCATATATAACGTATACCTGGTAACCCTCCTTGTATATGCCGTAACGTCGATCTGGGATCATCCTGTATTTTTTCGTAAATCAAACTTTTACCTGGTGCTCTTCCAATAGGCCATATCCAGTTGACTTTGGGTCACCTTGTCACCTGGATATCGTCTACAGGAAGTTTCGGGTGTTTCTTAATAAATCCAATTTTTAGTTATTAGTTATATTATATATAGAGTATTTAATGCTATATCACATGAATCAATAAAAAATTGCTCTCCGCGTTTAACAGGATTGAGACTGTCATTATTATGAGATATAATGTATTAATGATATCACACGCATTACAATTTTTTATTCTAACTTGTTAAAAGTGAAATCATAATATATTATATTTTATGTAATATATCATTTGTTGTAACTAAGAAATTACTTGTAACTTGTACGAGCCGGCGGAGGCGGCAGGGTCCAGGATTATTAGTAGAAAGATACCGAATTATATAAAATCGTTTATATTCTCGAATAAAGTACAGCGTTGTGCAAGGACCGTACACTTGCATGAGCGAGAAAGAGAGGTGAGAGAGAGAGATGTCCGGTGCACGCGACAGAGAATGGAGCTGCTACTTACAGACGATGGCTCCGGATTTAGCACCAGACACACTCGCACGGACGTAGTCCTAGGTCGCGTCGGTTGTTCGGACGTGGTCCTGGGCGCTCACTCACTTCCCCCTGTGATCCAGAACAAAATATCGCTCTAGCTATGCTTGCGGGCTACTTCCAGCTACTTGCGGGACTACTTGCGGGCTAACGGCTCACGAGAGACTGACTACCGAATCTCGCGCGCGGAGATCACCTCCGACCCATCGGCACATCGTTGTCAAGATATGTCATATCTTGACAACGATGTGAGGTCAGGTGGCAACAGTGCTACTTGTTCCTACTCTCTCTCTCTTACCTCAACTCTCGTTCTCACTCGTTTCGGTGTCCGCTGGCTGCTTGCTGAAACAATCTATATTTGATACATTATTTGTTTTCATCCAGAGAGACGTCGTAACGTGCTTAACGTGCGTTAATTGCACCGGCAACCGTTAGTAGTATACCCCGGACTATGGCATGTCAAAACAAACCCCCTGCACTTGCCCAGGTGAGGTGGCTGTATGACGCGCCATAGTCCGGAGATATATTGCAAATTCTAATCTGGGTGGAGGGGGAGGGGGTAGAGAAGGGGGGATATCCGTATTATTTTTCGAGGAGTGGGAAGAATAAAACAGTACAGTAGTAGCGGTAACATTTCGCTTCCCCCCATAGTTTTTTAATTTTGAATAAAATAATGTATGAAATATATATATATATATATATATATATATACTTTATTTACTAAATCAAAAAAGGATGTACTATGGAAATAGGAAAAAAGGTAAGGATAGAAACAAATAGAAGAGAAGTATTTTTTATATTCACTAATAATTAATTATTTATTCAATCATCGATATTTGTATAAATTCATTGTGATATACGGTATTAACCCATTAAGGCCCAAATGAACTGATCTTTGACGTTGATTATGATTGTTTACTGCTTTTTAAAAAATAAATATTTGCATTTTCAAGACATCATTTCTTATGTTTTTGAGGATGCTCTATCGAATTACGCTAAGAAATATGAAAAAAATGACATTTAACCTTACTTTTTAAAGAAAATATAAAAAAAAGCGATTTTTAATAATTTTTTTTCTATTTATGCATGTTTTTGGACAAGAAAACATTTTTGTATTACTTCGAAACCTATTGAAAAAGTGATCCCAATAGCTAAGACATAAGATCATGCCTAGAAGAAATTTTTTTTTCCAAGATGGCGATAACAAAATGGCGCCTGAAGGGGTTATTTTTTTTCGATTCATGAATTTTAGTCTTAACAAATTCTCTTTCATATTTTTGAAGACAGAATAACATTTATTGGGGTTTTTGGGGTCGCTGATCACGATCTTGCCATCAGAATTGCAAATTTCAAGATGACGGATCCAATATGGCGTTCATTTCTAGCCAAATTCCTTGTTTCTTATCCAATCGGCCACGTACTACTTGTATGGGTTTTTTGGGGTCGCTGATCACGATCCTGGCGCCAGAATTACAAATTTTAAGATGGCGGATCCAATATGGCGGTCATTTTTAACTAAATTCGTTGTTTCTTATCCAATTGGCCACGGGCTACTTCATACTTATAGAGGTTTTTGGGGTCGCTGATCACGATCCTGACGTCAAAATTGAAAAATCCAAGAAGGCGGATCCAATGTGGTAGCCATTTCTAGCTGAGTTCGTTTTTTCTTATCGAATTGGCATGGAAGTTTTATTTTTGGGAGTTTGCGAGGACGCTGATCACGATCCTGACGTCAGAATTACAGAATTGATGATGGCAGATCCAATTTGGCTGCCAGTTATAACAAAATTCATTTTTTTCCAATCGCTTATATTGGATTTTATAGAACTTCTAATGTTGTTGCCTTTTTGCCGCTTATCAATAAACGTTGCCCGATTCTCACCACGTGGAGGTTAGCAAACATTGAGAATCTTTTTTTTCATTTTTGTATTTTTTTTGTATTTGTATGTTTTAACATTTTTTTATATAATTTTTTTAGTTTTTTGTTTTTTTTGGCTTTTTTCTATTTGTTTATTTCTTATATACATCGTTTCAACAATAAAATTGCCATCATTTGAAGTAATCCGACTTGATGAAAAGCTTTATAACAAGCGTCACAATAATATAACTGACATTGTTCACATAATTTTCTGGTTCTTACACTACAACTTTTCGTGCAACAACTTTTGAGGAGCGTTTGTTTTTGTACATTATGGAATTGTAACTTTTTCGTGTCTTTTTTTGTCAAGTAGCATTTGGAAATTTCTATGGCAAAATTTTTGTAGTTTTCTTATTTTCACTTTGAGTAACAGTGTTATATAAAATTATGGCATTTGTAATAGATGATTGGATTAACCGTAAAAGAATGACCCATGTCTATTTCTTTGAACGCACAATCGGGGAAATACTATTACATCGTTGATCGTGTAGATCGACTCCACCCATGAATTTGTTGTACAGACAAAACACATTAGGAAAGAGCAAATCTTCTTTTCCTTTTTTTTCTCAGTGTGTCGCTCTACTATGCAAAGAGGTGTTGCACCAGCAGCAGTAGAAAGGATGGAAACGGGCTTTGAGTCTTTCACGGTTGTAAAATGTAAATTACTATTTTTGTCATGCATTACCTCATGAGTTCCTCTAATGGCTTTTTTTGTTATTGAATGTTTCACAGGAACTCGGTTTTCACGTACTGTCCCAGTTGCATTCAAGCCTAGTTTTTGCAGATGGACAAGTAAATCTGGAGTTGTGAATAAATTATCGAAGTAGACATGATATTTTTGAATATTTCGAGCACTTATGTTTTCAAAAACTTTTTGAAGCATTTGAACGACAACCCTACTTCCCATCGCGCATTTACTAAATTTCTTATCATTATCCTTTTCTTTTCCGCAATATATATCGCAGTCAAGCAAATATCCATTGGATAAACATAAGGCCCACATTTTTATACCAAATCAAATGGGTTTACCTCTTATAAATTGTTTCAGTACGCTACGTCCAAAAAACTTTAGCATCATCTCGTCGACTGAAAGAGCGGTACCAAAAATACCAAATCTAACCAAATTTTTACGAAAAATATTCAAGATTTTCCGCACTCTCCATGCCCTGTCACTATTATTTACGTTAGCGGACTTATGAAACTTCAATTTGCTTTTTATTTCCATGAATTCGTTACGACTCATAGTATCTTTGACTGGTTGTGCTTGCAAAAACTTATCGTTAGACCAATAATCTCGTTGAGAAAGCCTCTTATTATAAGTTGTAAATATCAAAATACCGAGAAAAGCATCGAATTCGTCCATCGATAGTATGAGACCATTGTTAGATGTTGCCTCAATAATATATTTTTTCAATTCCGAAGAAAAGAAAAATTCAAACAACTCTGTTGGTGAGCTTTGTGAAATAATTTTTACATCTGCTGCTTTTAGTAATATTTCATTTTCATACGATATATGTTCACTATTCAAATGTTTTTCTCCATTCAACCAGATGTACTCATGTTTTTCTTCCAATTTCTTTTGCGAGCAATTGTAATTTTCGCTTATTTTTTGGTACGAATGCTTAGGTTGGAAATTTCCATACTTATTTTCGGATGATTCATAATCTGATTCACATTCTTCATCTTCTTCTAAATCACTGGATTCAGACTCACCCGAATCATCCGGATTAGGTAAAATATTTATATAACAGTAATTATCACGTTCTTCAAATTCGTCTGAGTCACAGGATTGCAGATCACTTGTTTTACATCGTTTTTTTGCAATATTTTGATTTTCTGGTATAGAATGACGCTTCTTTGGAGGCATTTTGAATTTGACGAGGACAGTCAAATTCAAAATCATACACCAGCAGAATAGATATTCCTAAAGATCACAAGGTATTCTACAGAGAATATTTTCTCGAATAATTTGGCTTTGACTTGAAAAGAGAAAACAGTTACAAAATATGTATTAATAACTAATAGCAAAATGCTCAGCTAAATCCATACGTTGAACAACAACAGTAAAATATTTTACACTGTAAAGCTATGCAAATGCGTGAACGAATATAAAATTGAATTTACACATGATATAATTCGAAATCTGAAAGACTCTAGAAAATAAGATTATAAAATTATTTCATAAATCACAGTTCTGAATAATTACTTCAACTTGTGTGCCAATCCCATAAAAAATTCAATAGAAAAACATAAAGTTGTTGAATGCAAATGGAATTAATTATTGCAACATACGCAAAATAATTCGTTTTTTAACAATAAAATTGATCGTTTAGACATTATATTTGTGTAGGTGGACCCGATTTCGATCATAGAGTTATGAAAACATAATATATCACATGCGAAAGCATGACTTCGAGAGGCATGTAGGTAGTTCATATTTGCTACGTCAGAAACGTGATTAGCGTCCTCACAAACTCCCAAAAATAAAACTTCCATGCTAATTCGATAAGAAAAATGAACTCAGCTAGAAATGGCTAATATAATGGATCCGCCATCTTGTATTTTTCAATTTTGACGTGAGGATCGTGATCCGCGACCCCAGAAATCCCCATACAAGTAGTCCATGGCCGATTGGATAAGAAACAACGAATTTGGCTAGAAATGATCGCCATATTGGATCAGCCATCTTGAAATTTGTAATTCTGACGGCAGGATCGTCATCAGCGACCCCAAAAACCCCCCATACAAGTAGTACCTGGCCGATTGGATAAGAAGCAACGAATTTGGCTAGAAATGAACGCCATATTGGATCCGCCATCTTGAAATTTGTAATTCTGACGGCAGGATCGTGATCAGCGACCCCAAAAACCCCCCATACAAGTAGTATCTGGCCGATTGGATAAGAAGCAACGAATTTGGCTAGAAATGAACGCCATATTGGATCCGCCATCTTGAAATTTGCAATTCTGATGGCAAGATCGTGATCAGCGATACCGAAAACCTCCATAAATGTTATTCTGTCTTCAAAAATATGAAAGAGAATTTATTAAGACCGAAATTCATAAATCGAAAAAAATAACCCCTTCAGGCGCCATTTTGATATCGCCATCTTGGAAAAAAAAATGTTTTCTAGGCATGATTTTATACCTTTGCTATTGGGATCACTTTTTCAATAGGTTTCGAAGTAATACAAAAATGTTTTCTTGTCCAACAATATGCATAAATAGAAAAAAAATTATTAAAAATCGTCTTTTTTTTATATATTCTTTAAAAAGTAAGGTTAAATGTCATTTTTTTTCATATTTCTTAGCGGAATTTGATAGAGCATCCTCAAAAACATAAGAAATGATGTCTTGAAAATGCAAATATTTATTTTTTAAAAAGCAGTAAACAATCATAATCAACGTCAAAGATCAGTTCATTTGGGCCTTAATAGGTTAAGATATATATATATAAAATGGGTTATAATATCAAAAATAAAAAAACAAAAAAAACGTTATTTCACTCGTTGTGACTGTTTAGTAAGTTGACAATTACATCGAGGTGCTGTGACGTAATCTGATAAAATACATCGACAATATCATTTCGGCTAAGCGGAATTTGGTCTTTCAATTTTCTCGCACGCGTTTGCACACTGGCTGTAATAATATCGAACCATTTATCATCAATCAGATTAATAATTTGTTTGACAAAAGTCGTTGTATACACACCGGTATTAATGAGTGGTATATTGTCTAGATCAACACTCTTAATGTATACTAAAGTCTCTCTGGCACAACACAACTTACACTGCCCGCTACAGATATTCTATTTCCAATAAAATTTTTATCAGCGTTTTTTCTTTCTTTACAGTCTACATACAGCCGGACTACATGATCATTTTTTCGCAGATTATCAGAGAAATTCTCGAGAAATTTATTGTAACCCAGACCCGCGCTCATATAATGCAGAAATATAATACAATATTGACCGCACACTTTGGAAGATTTGCTCTGTAGTCGAATATTATTCCAGCGAAATTATTTACAATTTTTTCGCAACTGATTTATATGATCAGGTATGAATGGAGGGAGACCAAAACTATCAAAATAAAAAGCGCTGCAAGATTTGTTAGCGTACAGGGCAACCTAATACATACCCGATTTCGTATGATCATCCGTGTTTACACGAACGCTGTCGGTTTCGTCCACACCTTCGGTATCTGATCGGCTGAGAATACACCGACAGTATGTGAGCGGATTTTCGACAGGTTTTTCAATATTTGAAGACTATCTATTATTACAAGTGTATTCGAAAGCACTGCTCGAATTTTCATTCGTACTTCGATAATTTATCGAAAGACGGGCAATCCTGATCGTACTCAAGATTATAAATTTGATGAGGTATTATTTTGTGTAGTACTAGCCATTTATCATTACCCCTAACGTATATTCTCCGCTCACTTTTCGAAAGTTCTCTTAAAATTTTTGTCACCGCCTTCAAAAACACCTCACCGTCAAAGTAGTCGAGTGCGTGATGGTACTGGGTCAGCTAATCGTTCTGACTTCGTATATCTTCACTCAGATGACGAAGCGCTATTGCCGGTGTTACCAGCTAATGACTACTAAAATTACTGTTCACAGCCACTACGGCTACTTCTTTTGGTAGATGTCGATGCCTGGTGCCTTTGAAGAACTGAATGCCAATGATCACGTTTATGCTTGGATGAAGTGTATAAGAACAGTGTTAGAGAGATACTGAATTTGCAAAGTAACTCGCTAGACGTATATATGTACAGTAGTAGAGAGTAGCGACATCTGTGAGGTGAACGTTTTAACTGCTAAAATCGACGATGACTTGACGTGAGGCATCAATTTCCAAAATATTATCATACTCTGCGTATATAATACAATTGACTGTTTCTGTTAGAGCCGCACTGAAACGTACTTCTAATCTAACGCTACGTCACATCCAAGGCAAATAGACAGTATCCGTGGGAGTATGATTCGCGCGCTATTTGGTTGCCCTCGTTGAGAAAGTGTATGCCTGTACCGGAGAATAGTGTTTAATATGCGTTCACATATAGATTTCTCGCTCCAAAGTCTGGTTGTAGTGGTTTCGAAGGCACCTGTACCCCGTCAACGTACAAACATAGAAAGTTTATATTAAAATGCTTGAAATTAAAGGGATTGAGCAGCTGATCGCCGATAAAAGCTTTATTATTGACAAAACCCAGGATAATTCTCTTCGGTAGCTGACTCAATATGATATTGTCCAATGTTTCACCGTGTACACCACTGTGCATAGTCAGTGCTTTGACTTCCACCCTCGTCGAACCCGTTATTTTCGAGAGTGATTGAGCGTGTGCTAGCAATATGCCCGGACTAATTTTTACACGTCTGACTAGAAGGTTCGCCTCCTGGATGTGTATGGAATAAGAGCCTGCAGGATCCATCAGGCAAAAGTTATCGCGAGATTTCACTAAGCGTACTCTCACTTCAACTCCATTGATCAGCAGCTTATCCTGATTAAACACATCAGCGTGAAGGTGGCCAATAAGATCAACAGATTTATCCGCAGTAAGCAATTTTCGTCTCTCCACTAATCCCTGGTTCTGATTTTCTGTGTCGTTCATTTTTCCAGCCATATCCTCACACCACAAGACAGTCGACAAGTGGGAGGATTTTGCGGCAGATCCGTAATTCAGCAATGTTTCGATGTACGATTTGTAGGCATAGGCGTTGACACATCCACTTGATTGAACAGTGAATGCATCAAATTATTGATTGGTCCTACTCGGGCTTGTAAGTCTAAAAGCTGGTCGATTTGCCTCAGATATATCTCCGTCGCACATGGTAGATCTCAAATTTACACGAAGACTGAGCATTGTATGAGCCAGATCGAGGTATTCATCACTATTGCCAGGGATCACAAATTCTATAGGAGAGTCATCGGTCAAAGACGATATCGGTTTGTATTGAACCCAATGCGAACCCTCGATTGTGGTTTGGGTCGGTGGAATGTCGAACAATAGCAGCTCGGAATTCAAACACTCGCACGAATAAGTGTGTAAGAATGACATTTTTTTGCTTTTTTTTTTGTTTAACTGTCAAAAATATCTCTAGTCATCCTGCTTCTTTTGATCCTCCTCTTGGAACTCTTCTTTCGAGCTGTCTGCTTCTTCTTTTTCTTTTTCGTCTTTTTCACACCTCTTCTCGACTTACGTTTTATACTACTGTCAGTTTTACGTTTTTTCCTACCGACACCCCTCTTTCTCTAGCGCACTGTGACTCTTACGCACTTGAGCAACTGCAACTGAGCTGGATTCCCATAGCGTGCCATTTTATATCCCGACCCTTCCATCAGTCTGTCCAATTTTTCTTCCGCCTTTCTTTTCAGAACTTCACCAAATTCTCTCACACGGTTACGAAAGGACTCCTCAACTGGTGTGTTGCGTGCCGTAACGTCGGACACAATGTTGAAAGCCGTACGTACAGCCTCCTTACCCACAGCTTTGGCTCCCCGACTAATAAGCGGGAGAACTATGCCGGCTAGGAAAGAGCCGATACCACCGTAACCTCTTTGGAAGGAAGAACCGATGTAAATATGGTCAAGTCCTCCAGTGTACGGATTCCTACCTCCTCCTCCTACCCTACGGTAGCCATTGCCAACTTGACAACTGACGTAATCTTCGTAGCGATTCATCTAGTCGAATTTCTTGAAATGAAGTGTTACGGTCACTGTCCCATAATCGAATGGTGTCGTTTGTCCGCATTCATCTCTTATATCTATTTCAATGGTCTGAAATAAGCTGAATAACAATGGTGCGTACATTGGCGGAGAGAAACTTTTGATTCGGGTAGTACGATTTGGTTTACGTCCATTGCTTCTCGACAGTACGCGCAAGAAAGCCTCAGCGACATTTCTGGAGGTTTTTTGCTTGCTTGATCGGTTCCAACCAGCTATATTTGCTGACAACATCGATGACAGTCAAAATATAACTGTAACCATCGTTGTAAGTTTTCAAGGATCTCAAATCCATTAGATCAACCTCCCACACATCATCCAAATTTCGCACATTGTAACTACGTCGCTGAAATCGATGTCTGACCGGTCGATGTAGATTATACGTAACTTTCTCTTCTTTATTATTTATTACTGTCTTTACCTCTCTCACGCGTAGCTTGAAAAAGTTTATCAATACCAGCGAGCGCTGCCGGATGTGGAGGGGCGTAATAAATGTTCTCGAATCTTCTTCTTTCTCTATTCATCATGCATCGGTTGCTTATTCTGCGGTTGCTACTGAGACAATCATGTAACCAACACTTCACTTTGATCTTCACATATAAGGTCGTGGATTGTGGGTGTAACAATACTTATGTATGCACAGGCAACCAACCAATCAGGTTAGTGATGGAGTGATGATCGACCAATCACCTTTCACGTAATACAGTGCCATCTATAGTTACACAATAGAAGTTTTTTTTGTCCATATGCATAAGAATTAGGTATGGTATAAGGAATTAAGAAATTTGAAGAAACAATGAAAGTAAAACATACATTTATTTAGAAAAAAATTATAAGTGCAAACAATTTGTTATTTAATAGACAATTTTTCGTGTTTTTTTAAAAGTACAGCAATAATAACGCTATTAGTTCTTACAACCCTTATTCGAAAACGCTCTCGATCACGGGCTATTTGTTCCCACTCTCCACGACGTGCATTTTTATATGCATACACCCATACACACATTGAACCACTGATGTCTCTTGAAATCGTACCCGTTTTTCCATATTTATAGTTTTTATTCACAAAAGAGTTACACCGTGGTAAACTCAATAGCGTTGTTACCCTTATAATCTAAGAAAAGTTGTAATGTGTTGGCTTGAGCATTCAGCTTGTCAAACAAGTTTGTATCCGTCGTCAGTGCAGAAGATACCTGAGAAGGAAGAGAAATTTGGAATTCTTCATCGAGAACTGGCATAATCTTTGAGCCAAATGGTGTCTTGACTTCTCTTAGTGCCGTCACCATGTGATGACGATCAACCTAAAGCTCAGATGCCTTCTTCGTTGGAAGGTAACCTCCACTAGCTATCTTGTTCAGGCCCTCCAAATCCATCTAAACATATAATGTACATCATTTTATTATTATATTATTTCAATGATAATAATAATTACAATTGATATACATACTTTTTCTTTTAAAATAGATGAAAAAAAACGTGTAGTTCCTCTTTAAAGCTGTACCATGTAGCTAGTCAAATACTGGTAATTTGCAGTGTGAACACGTTGACTTAAATGTAGACCCCCCACGACTAGCGCTATCGTTGTGACCGCCCACCACCAGCTGCATCAGTACAAACAGCCAATCAGCTCGACGGCAGCGTACCTTATCCAATCAGGTTGATGGTGGTGTGTCGTGCCTAATCAGCACGATGTCAGCACAATTCTCAGTCAATAAATAGATTTTTCTTTTGTATGAGGCTATATTTGAACAGGCTATATTTGATTTTCGTGTTATATTTTAGTTACTCACTCACGGTGTCTTTGTCTCGGATCTATATATACGGGACAGTCGTCCAGTATAAATTGGCATACAATACGAATTATATTACGCGCCTTTTCCTCATGATCAACATGTAGTCCCGAAGCCCGAAAGTTAATTTTCAGAGCTTTCCCACTTTTTAAATACGTTTATATGTTGATGTGATTTTTTTATCAAACTATGGGTCGATCCATACGAGTAAATCTAGACCTCGGGAGATTTTTAATATGCACTTTACGCATAGCATAAACCAAAGCGCTATAAAGTACGTATCGTTCAGTATGAATCACACGATCGGTGTCCAGTATGGATCAATACTACCATTGTATTCTTTTTCAAAATTTAACTTTAATTTTTTATGCGAAGAGGATTGGCTACAGTGTTTTAAATTCAAAAGTTGGGCACACATTCAACCCAATAACACAAATTAACATAATATCTTTCACATTTCATACCTGGTAAGAAATTATTATGAAATTTGCACCTTCTATGTCTCATTAATTTATAAAAATGTGCTCAAGTGTTATATATTGATAAATATAGCATATTTCAACTTTTGAAAGTGTTATAAATGATATTACGGATTATTTAAACCTGAATATCCATTGAAAATCTCCAAATCGTAACTTTTACACTGTTACAATATTATAGTTTTCGCTATAATTAATTATTGGCTCTATTTAGGGTCACGAAAAATTTTTGGTAGCCATTTTTTCAATGTTTTATTTTGTCAAAAAATCAAGTTTTGTCGTTAGAAAGCTGTGTGTGAGAGAGAGAGAGAGAGAGAGAGAGAGAAATGGCCCTACAGATCACAATGGTCAGAAGTTCTCGAGGAAATCATCGCCGGTTAGTGAGTCATACTTCAACCGGCAGTTTCTACTTGCAACAGAGCGTATCCTATACTTGAAGCGAGCTACATGTACACCGAAAAAGGCATATAGTCACCTGCACGTGTGCATCTGAAAAAGAATAAGAATTGTTTTATCTGTGATTATGGCGACCAGTCATCTGTCATCTTTCGACAAGCTGTGATCAAGTGCTTAAGAAGATATAAAACATGAACACCGTTGACGAGCCTGATTCCACGTCGTTCCCTATACTGCATAATTTGCTAACATCATCATTATCGGTAGTTGCAGTAGCAAATACAACAGTAGATATAGCTTCAGCTCCAGAAGCGGAACCAGAAAAATCTCCGTCACTATCATCCACCATAGACATGGAGATAGTAAGCGATACGGAAGAGGAGCTCCTACAATTTCTACCGAATCCGCTTTCAGACAAGGAAATCGTGTATGACAGCTACGAAAAGGAGGAGGAGAAAGTGGTAAAACAAAAGTTAGTTATTGTACGCAAGAATTTAGAAGTGGTACGCATCGACAATATTTTTCCGACAGCAGCTATAATATCTATTAAAAGACCCGTGCGCCAGAGTGTTAGGATATCCACAGAAGCAACAATCGAAAGGCCTGTGCGAGAGAGTGTAATTGTCAGAGCCCCAACAGTAAGCAGACTAGTGCTGCTATTACCGTACAAAAGCTGTAGCGTTTTTGAAAGCATGAGCAGCCACAACTAACACGAAAAGCGTCTTGCGTATTTTGCAAACGTCAATTTTACTGCCAAGGAAAAGTAAATAAATGGCAATATTGTTACGGTTATTGTTACTGGCTCTGTCAAAAATGTATATGAGAAGAGTGTCCGTGTGTATGTCTAAAATATTAGTTTTGATCTAAAAATCGTGTTTTTTATCTTTAACAAACTCAGTGAGTCAAAATTCTTCCAACGGGTGATTTCGCGTATCGCTCGGTTGATAATTTACCATTAAACGTTCACGCTGACATGTATCAGGACATACCGGTTGCATTTCTTGACGATAGTATGGTGCTGATATTGTTGGTGTTGGTGGTGGTGATGCGATACCACAAAAAAGTAATATTTCATTTTAGAAGTTCAAATAAACAATATTTAAAGTTGCTGGCTAAGAAGTTTTAAAGATTAGTGTAAGAATAAAAGTGTAAATAAAGAATAATTAAAGTTGCCGAAAAGTGGAACATTGTCGACGTATTCCTTAGGAATTGCGAGGGCATGGTTGAGCGCATGGTTGTTAATCCTACGGATAATGGCTTCAATGCCTTCAAACGTGAGTATATTATTTTTAAAATGGGTTTTTTAAAGTGTGTGTGTGCTAGGCAATACACGAACATTGAAACTCAATTTATGTAAAATCTTATCAATAAAAGTCACTTGATTAGACTGCGTAAGATGCTTGAATTTTTTACGATTAGTACAACATTTTCTGATATAAATAATTATATTTGCAATCACTAATATCATAATAAATTAATTCAATAACAAAATTGAGTCTTTAAACAACTCCTATTAATTAAATAAAAAAACATTAATAATAAAATTAATACGATAATAAATATCAAGTTTTTTGAAACGATTCCTACTTATATTCATATTTTTATTCCTTCGCAACATCAAGCAGCGAAACTGATTTCGCCGATGCTTACACCGACGAACCTGGGTCTCAAAACCGTGTCGTTGCTGAATTTCTTTTTGTTTTTAATATTCAAAGAAAAAAGTACGAGTATGATAATGCAGCTGCGCTGTTATAGCGAGAAAAAACATGACTAAGAAGATGCAGCTGCACGGTACGGACTCTAATGCACGTGCAAATGTCTTGGGAGCTGGTCAAAGACATTGCTCCCGAATTTTGAAGCATTAGCAAAAAGAAGATGACTAAGATGTGAGTGTCGCAGTATTACACCTCTGGAAGAGAGCATCCATCAGTAATGGTTTAACTCTCTCCGGGTGATTATCATGCGCGACTGCAACTGTGAATTTACCGGGTTTATTTGTAAAGGAGCGTACACCACTATGAGAAAAATCACCCAGCGTATCAAGTGTTATCTCTGTAAAGTGTATTATCATCGCCAGGGAAAATATCAGCGTGTACGATGGTTGTACAGCATTAAGTTCAAAATTTGGATGTATCCGCTGTGCTATGAAAAAGAGGCAGTTTATAGAGGCAGGAAATAATTCCGTGGATTTTTGGTGTATGTGTGTGTATAAAAAACAATTATGCTCACGGACGATGCTAAAAGTGCTGCCGCTGCTCTCGAGGCTAATCTACCTGAAGAATAACAAATCGACCAGCAGGTAGCAGTGTCCAGTGCTATGAGAAGGCCGCTTCCCAATGTGCTTCGTATGCAATTAATAGCTCCGTCGTCGTCGTCGTGACTCATGTACATTTCCGAGAATGCACGTGTCGCCGTCGCGAGCGCCGCCGCTGATGAGTCATCAGTGTGCGCAGTGAGGATGATGCGCTGCACTGTCAGTTGCGAATATGCTCTCGTCGCGTAACGACGACGACGGTGACGACGATGAGCACTGTGGTTATATTTCTTGTTTTTTTTCTGAATCCAAAGTGTAGCAGAAGGAGACAACAGCAGCATACCGGTGACGGTGGTGGTGGTAGTGGCGGTGGGGGAATTACGTCTCTCTACCTCCATATTGCACATGCGGATTGGACGGCGGCGGTGGCGGCCGCGGTAAGTGTGCGAACTTGTGCGTGAACGGTTTGTCGGAAACAGTGTGTATGCGCTTGTGCGCATGTGTGCGTGCGTGTTCATGCGCCAGAGTCCGGGGTATACTACTACCGTTACACCCCCCCCCCCCCCTCAGACGCGGTGTACTCTGCCAATTTTACGAGCTCGTACTCAGTCACGTCTATTTGGACATCATGGGACTTGTAAAGAAATACTGAGTTCTTTTCAAAGGTATATATTGTAAATAATCAAATCTGAACATTATTATAGGGAGGTAGAGAAAAGAGGGGAAGAAGCCGAAGTGACCTGACGTTGCTTCGTCGTGGCATTTATTTAAGACTTGTGCTCTTTTCTCTTTCGGAAGTACTAACTTCCAGCCATTTTCATCTTCAAAAATGTCATCGATGAATGCGTTTGGTCGATAGTGGTATAACTTCCCACCAACCAGCTTCCAACCTGGAAATTCTAACGAACGGTCAGCCACCTCTTTTATCCGATCGGTGTACCACTTGTCGGATATTTCGTCCTCTGGGGTACTACTGGCAATGGTTGGACGCTGATCTTCTGAGTGGGCATCGTCATCTTTATACAACCACGACAATGCGTCAGGGACTACGTTCAACGATCCCTTGCGGTGTTCGATCGTGTAATCGTATTCCTGCAGTTGGAGCTCCCATCCAGCCCGCCGTCCAGTTGGATTGCGTAAATTACCTAGCCACTTGAGACTACTATGGTCGGTGATAACCACAAAATGGTAACCTTCCACATACGGACGGAACTTTTGTATTGCCGAAAGGACTGCTAAGCGCTCGCGTTCGCTAGCAGAATAATTCCGTTCCGCAGGAGATATGGTGCGACTCGCGAACGATAGTAGGCTTTCCTCTCCTTTTATTTTCTGCTCTAGGAACGTACCAAGGCCTGTACCGGACGCGTCACATTGTAAGCAGAAGGTTTCGTTAAAATCGGGTCGGTGGAGCACTGGTGCTGATGTTATTAACATCTTAGCTTGTTCGAACGAACGTTGTTGGTCCTCACCCCAATTATAACTTGTTCCTTTCTTCAACAGCCCATTCATCGGTTCGAATATTGTTGCGAAGTCTTTAAGGAACTTACGGTACCACGACGACATTCCTAAGAACCTGCGCAGTTGTTTTAAATTATTGGGAGCCGGGTACTCTATTATCGGGGCGATGTTCTCCGGATTCGGACGAAAACCATCCCTGTTGACGAGTACGCCAAGATAACGCACTTCTGACTGACAAAAATGATTCTTTGTCCAATTTATTAACAGCCGTGCCTTGGCTAATTTCGCCAGAACGATCTCTAAGACTCTTAAATGGAAATGTCTTCAAACGTTTCTGTGCAGACGATAATGTCGTCCAGATAACTGTAACAGTTTGGTTCAAGATCGGGTGTTATTAAGGAGTCGATCATCCGCTGGAAGCAGGCAAGACCTCCAGCTAAGCCGAATGGGAGGCGTTTTCACTGGTAAAGACTCATTCCTGGAACTTTGAAGGCTGTATATGATAGACATTCTTTCTTTACCTTAATCCGGTAGTAAGCACTGCTAAAGTCTATTGTAGAAATATAACGAGCACATTGTAACTTACTCAGGATGGTCTCCATGAAAGGTAGGGGGTAAGCGCTGATCTTTGAAACTTTGTTCACGCCGCGGAAGTCTATGCACATCCGACGCTGTTCACCATCCCCTTTCTTTACCATCACCACTGGGCTAACCCAATCACTGTCAGAAGGATCGATGATACCTGCAGGTAGGTGTTCTCGTACTTGAGAGTGCAGCATCTCTTCGAGCTTCTTTGATACTGGATAGTACTTGTGGTTAATTGGTCGACAAGTCTCTATTTCTAGGTCGAACTCTACCAAGTTTGTGAAAACGACGAACGTCTGAATAAAAAAAAAAAAGAAAATATAGAACAACTTAAATTTAAAAAATTTGTTAGGAAAACAGCTGATTACAAAATGAATGTAAAAAATCATGTACAAATTAATGATAAATGTGTAGAAGTTACGCTAAGACGGTGTACAAAGATTATTTCGAATCCTCTTACAGTATGCGAAATTGAACAAATTACGTAAACTGTAATTAGCATAAATCAAAAAGAACAACTAAATCTGTTCTGAACAATCTTTTGCACGTCCAAGACGTTTTGAAGTATTGATAGCAATTTTTTCGAAATCTATTTCCCAAGTTTAATTTTGTTGTTCTTTCTGATTGTTACTTTCAATTCCTACGATTTGTACAACTTTACATACATCAAGAGTATTCGAATTAACCAATTTATACTGACTATCTTCTACATGTTTATAATTATTAACTTGTTTATCATTTTTTATTCTTTTATAGCAACGATAACGATCTACCCCGATAGCGAATTCATTACGCTTTAGTTGTTTTCTTTTGTTCTTCTTGTTCAGACATAACCATTTTTTTGGCGTCCAAGATATTTTGTATTATTAATAGTAACTTATTCGGAATTAATTTGAATTTTTAAATTCAGATTTTGTTGCTCTTTTTGATTTTTGATGATTGCAGTTTCTGTGATTTGTTCAATTTCACATGCTGTAAGAGGATTTGGAATAATATTCGTACACAGCATTACTGTAATTTCTACACGTTTATTATCAATTAGTACATCATTTTTTACATTCATTGTGTAATCAGCTGTTTTCCTAACAGATTCTTTAATTTCAGTTGTTCTGTATCTTCTTTTACTTTTTGTATTGCTTTAAAATTCAAGGACTAATTTATTATCTAATTAATGATGCCTTATATCCCGAAATAGGCGGAAATCCAACTTATGGTCATCTTCTCATTATAGATCCACAAGAAGCAATCGATTATCGTGCTTTTTCTAATGATGCTGTAGATATGACTTTTACATACTCTAGAAAATATATTGAGAGAACACAATATTTTTACTCAGTCTTATGAAATGATGAATGTGGTAAATGCTTATCAGCGAGATTTATCAATTGATAATTCTGAATCAGAATTACAATTGCTTTTTTCATTAAAAGCTGGACAAGATAGAAACAGATATAATTATCAAAGAGCCAATGAGGTTGCTGCGGTTTTCCGTAATGAATACACACAATCTTTACGATCTGTTAGCTCGATGAATCCATTGGTTGAGTCGATGATATATCCACTCTTCTATCCACACAGAAACGAAGCGTGGAGTACAAATTTAAAACAACTCAATAATAGAATACGATTGACGTAGTGGATAATTACGTTAAAATTGAATAAGATAGAATTCAATATTGTGAAGATAAGCAAAAGAAATTACGTGCAGCGTTTCATCACGGGTTAATTGATCATTTAAATACTACGGTAAATAACACCAACAGTCGGATTGTTAAAATGATACCTGTAAATTTTTGTTTGTCTTTAATAAAGAGACCTAGTAAAGGGAGGAATATGCCTCCGGAACGCCGGCCAAAACACAACATTGCATACTCGTGGTGATTATTTTTTCTCAATCTTTAACTTCTACTGACAAGTAGTCGAATCACATTTTTAAAATAAACTAAGTACTATTACGGTAGATGGCGTGAGACGTAAAAAAGGCTGCCTTCTCATGGCTTTGATCTGTCTGTACGCGTACTTCGTAAGGCACATGTACCACTGGAATTTATAGGTAACCAACTTCATATTGGTGTAGCGGCGGCAACAGCGGAATAATCTAATAGAGAAAACACTAAATCCGAATAATATGACATTTTTGAATTTTCGAAAAGCAATAAAAAGAGAAAACGAGGCGGTAATAGTGTCAGTGCAGCTGCCAACACGACAGTAGATACGCCAGTAAGATCTATAGCGACATCTACTGAAAAACAATAAGTAGTACTAAAATAACCTGACCTCGACCACACAAAATGGCAGCACCACAAAAAGTAAACTCAGAGCCATCTAGTACGAGACACGTTAATCAATCAAGTGCCTTTCGAGATGCATTAACTGGAATACAAATTTCTTGGGCCGGGGACTTATCTCGGGATGAGACTGGCACGTGAGGAGACCGGTAGAAACCCTCTAGATAAAGCCTGTCTCGAGAACAATAACGCATATTCGTGCAATAATGGCAATGATGGTGATATTCATGTATACTATATGAGTCGTCAGGTAGTGAGGAGAAAAGTGCTATATTAACTGTTTTATGGATGGTCGGTAATATAATTTTTAACGCAGTATATCGAAGATTCAGATAGGCTATAATATGCACAAGGAGAAAGAGATCGAGGTTAGTCAGTAGGAGACAGTCTACAAATGAAGAGTAAGCTTGAAAAACTGTACTGTGGTTTACCAGCCCTGTCAGCATATGCTGTCAGAAGCAGAATTGTGCTAGCCACGCGCAAAAATTTCACTCAAACGAGGTGTTAGTCGTGTTAGGTCAGCCTTTCGAAAAGTATACGAAGATGGTTGGACTCTACACGCTGGTAAATCTGGAGGGTGAAAAAAATTTAAGGCTATTTATACGAACAGCAGCTGAGTAAAGTACGTACTGTCTCGTGACGTTTTTCATACTGACCAAGTATTACGCAGTACGGACAAATAAAATAAGAAGGAGTATTTTGTGAGTTAGAAGGGGTATCGTGAAAAATTTAATTCTCGGGTTTCTGCTAAAGATATTGTAAATCTACACAACTATGATGGTGATAGTGATCGCGGATGAATTTTACATGGTTTTGCACAGTAGTAGCAGTAGATATGTTTTTCTCGCGAACACTATAAATCGCTTTACCACACAACTCCCGCAAAACTTCTGTCTGCACGGAGAATAGTACGTCGGTTTCACTGAAATTCAAATACCCCTCACCTTTAGACATATATCATCGAAGATGTTATCAGACTGGAGCGGGTATTGGCACTTATTTGAAAGGGTTATGTCGTGGGACTTAACCTCTCTCTCTCTCACTCTCACTCTCTCCGACCAGCATACTTACTGATTCTGTACCAGGCAAAAATATGATCTAAAACTCGTGATCAATTCATAGTATTACTAAATTTGTAGACTTGTACTTATTAGTCAATAAATATATCAATGAATAACTATTACGACTAGCCGTTCGGCAAAAGTACCAAGAAGTACCACTGGTTGTACTTAGGACGTCGTAGGACAATCAAGGGAAGCCAAACACACCATGCGCATAACTGTCTACCGTTACTCATTGAGGAAACCAAGCAATCGTAGTCGTTGGAGAACTCGTCTTTGGCTCGGAAAAATACTCGCTTTTGGCTAGTGCTAGTTTGCTTAGACTAGTACTGCAAACTCCACACTCGGTCTAAAAAAACTCCCTTCAAGCCCTTGGACTACAATATACTATTATAACATAATTCAAAAAAGACTCGAGTTTTGTTATCGTACAGATTCCTATAGTAGTCTATAGACTAACATCACAAAGTTTCTTCTAAATGAAAGCAAAATATTCTTTATATCGAAAAAGGTAAAAGAGATATCTACATGCCTCAACTTTGGATGCTCCAATGTCCTTCAGATCGCGCACAGCATCATATTTTAAATCATTAGATACGGAAATCCAAATAGCTCGTTTTCTACCTTTCAAATAATTTTCAAATATAATCCCTGCAATAGTACGGCCTTTACCGACGCCAGCACCATCACCTATTAAAAATCCAGATCGTGACCCATCTCGTAATAGATGTTCATGTTGCTGTGAAGCATAAGTAATTGATTCAAGTTGAAGTGCAGATAAAGCACCTGAACGAATAGTTTCATCAGGAATAGAAAGTTTATACCAAACATCAGTTGGTTCCACACTCGATAAAGATGCAGTTTCTACTACAGGATCAGGATGTTTACGGCCAAGTTTTACTGAAAAAAACATACATTATATATTAGAAAAAAAATTTTACTTCATACTAAATATAATAAATTTATTATTAATATCAATTTATTTAACTTAATATAATGTAGTCTTAATATAGACGCTCCCAGGAATCCGAGAAATTCAAGGAATAGTAGAATAAATTCTTTGAATATAAAATTAACAAGATACATGCAAGGATTCCGTCCTAGGATTTCTTATTCTCGTTTGTCGGGTTGCTGCCTCCCGACGACAGCTCACTTTCTCGCGGTGGCGTCAGAGGACGTCCTTCCGGCGGACTATGGGCGATTTCAGGACGTGTATTGTTAAAATCAATATATATAATGTTAATGCATTAATATGCCATAAAAATGCATTTTAAAAGAATTGGGAATTTTGGAGATAACCGCATACTATTTTTTTAATTAATGGATAATTTTTTTACCTACATAACCTAAAAATTTATCTATTTCGACCTATTGTACTAAGAAACGTCAATCCGGGACTTAAAATTATCATAAATCACGGTCCTCTAATTTGATTAGCTTCAAATATTATATTCTAATAATATGGCACTATATAAACAAGAAAACATGTAATTTTAAATCTGAGAAGTTTCATTCTGTAGCATGAAAGATTTCAAAGTTAACACACATAAAATTGTTATAAATATATATATATATATAGAATAATAATATTTTATTTTATCAATAATTTTATGTGTGTTAACTTTGAAATCTTTCATGCTATAGAATGAAACATCTCAGATTTAAAATTATTGTAGGTTAGAATACTTTAAAATTATATGTTTTCTTATTTATATAGTGCCGTATTATTAGAATATAATTTTTGAAGCTAATCAAATTAGAAGACCGTGATTTATGATAATTTTAAGTCCCGGATTCACGTTTCTTAGTACAATAGGTCGATATAGATAAATTTTTAGGTTATGTAAGTAAAAAAAATCATACATTAATTTGAAAAAATAGTACGTGATTGTCTGAAAAATTCCCAATTATTTTAAAATGCAT
This sequence comes from Muscidifurax raptorellus, assembly GCA_020010945.3. Lineage (NCBI taxonomy): Eukaryota > Metazoa > Arthropoda > Insecta > Hymenoptera > Pteromalidae > Muscidifurax > Muscidifurax raptorellus. The sequence continues at coordinate 591,057 of JAHUUD020000033.1, forward strand.
TTTTATAGCATATTAATGATAAATTTATAGCATATTAATATAAACAATATTCTGATATATTGTCCTATTTCAGAGAAGTACAATCTTCATTTAAAAAAAAATTAGGTTCCTAGCATTTTCCAGAAAGGCGCAATTTTATTTTAACAATACTTTTCCTGAAATCGCCCATAGTGCGGCGCGTCTTCTTGGCCACCCCGAAAACCTCCTTACCTTCTACCACCAGACAGCCCATCTCCTTGACTGGAATGCTCAAAGAAAGCACTTAATGGCCTTCTCTAAGGGCGGTAAGCCTCACACTCAAAGGTCTGCACATGCATCGAGGCCTCGATGGCATCAGCCACATGCCTGCCCAATCACGGCAGACATTCATAAAATTAGTAGTTTTAGCGTTTTAGTTCGATTGACGGTAATAACTATATCGATGCTAAACAAATCCGTGATATGAATCCTGACTATGTAGGGTCTCGAATGGCTTGTGGTGGGCATGGGGATTCAGCGCAAACAGTGATGATAAATATATGTGATGGTTACGATGCTGTCCTCCCCTCGGTTGTCCCTTCAATAAAAAGAGGAGACCTTGTTACCACGCGTCTGCTCAGATCTGGAGCGAGGCTGAAGAACGTTTTGAGGGCGCCGGAGTCGACGCATTATCGTTCACCATGGCTAGTTTGCTACACCCTTATGCAAAGTAAAATTTTTATTAACCAACTAGTGTGATCTACGCTTCTAACGTTACTCGGTATTTATTTATTAAAATTTAAAATTAATTTTTCTGGTAGCATGGTAAATGCGTGCTAGTAGTGAATAATAAATGAATAATATTAATTTATTAAGTTAATTAAATTAAGGGAAGAAGCTACTTAAAAGTAAGTATCTTCAAAGACAACTAAATTTTTGCATACATTTGAATTAATTCCGCTGAAATTACATAATTTAAAGTGAATGATACACGCTCTCCTACTAAATCTCATGAATGTATTCTTCATTTCCCCACTTCTTGAACCCTAATAGATACATTTTGGCAAAAATGTATTCGTGCTAATGATTCTCATGGTATCTTGTAGCGTTTACATTGTACTTACGCTGACTCCGTAATTTTGATGCTAAGTGAATATCCAGACCAGAATTATACTTATTTATATTCAAATCCTACATACGGGTGTTCAAGAATAGCAGCAGAGTTCCAGAGCTGAACACAAAATAAGTCTATTCAAATAGTATATTTATAAGATTGAGTCGTGACTTAAAAACGCAAAGAACAATTACACAGGCCGACAAAATGAGATCGACATTTGTTCCCAGAAACCAGACTATTTTTTCCGAAGGTTTCTAATGCGTTGAATCCAAATCTGGTCACAAAATTGTCCTATGACGTCAGGATTTTGAGAAATCCTAATCTCAAAGTGCAAAAAAGCCGTTTTTGTCCATTATTGAGGTCCTGTACGAAAAGCAAGATAAATTTGACCAAAAGAACTGCAAGATAGGTATTTCAGAAAAGTCTTCCTATTTAAAAAGGCGTTTGGTTTGCTCGGATATCTTTTTTCTTCGTTGAGATATCACAATTTTAAGTTTACGAATGTTCCAATTTTCTGATGACTTGAATTTTACCTGGCAATTATGTGCACTGATCGTAGCACTCTTTTTTTAACCAATTCATCATGATTCTTTAAAAAAAAAGGAGCTTTTAACTTTGAATACGCTAACTTATCCAAACTTTGCTTTACCCTACCACCTGAAATCTTAGCAACCCTTAAAAGCTAATCCTGTCAATCCCTAAACAAGCTAATCCACCTAACTCTGGAAAGGCCAGGTATGATCGTGCGCTTTTCAATAAGAAAATTTTATTTTTACATCTAAATGAGCTAACTCAGCTTGACTCTCATTAACCTTATTTCCTGTAGGAAAATTCAGTTTCGACTTTCAATGGGCTCAACTATTTGGACTATGATTTAACTAACTTGCACGAACCTTTGATATCCCTTAAATCCAACCTTATGAACCCCTAAAGAAGCTAAGCCCCTTAAGTGTGGATAGAGCAAGTTTAATTCTCTCATTTTTTATAAGAAAGATTAAGTAGAAAATTGAAATACGCTGAACCACTTCGAATTTGTTTTCATTCACCCTAACGAATTTTAGCAACCCTTAAAAACAACCTTCACGGAACCCTCAGCAGGCTACCACCTAAGTTTGGGTAGAGCGAGTTTAATTGTCTGCTTTTCTGAGAAAAAAATAATTTTTCTAATCGCATATAAGCTAACCTACTTTGAGCCTGAACCATTTAATCTTAAATATCAAGTTAATTAAGTTAATTTTTGTTGAATCTTTAGACTCACTGATTTTAAATGTTGGATGTCTTTGGAAAATTCATGATTTTCATAAAAATTGCTGAAAGTTATGTATTTTTGTCTAGATTGTCAAAATATTTTGTTACCACCTCTTCACATCAAGCTCGATTATGAAGCAGTGCGTCAACGCGCTGAATAATAAGGGTAAATGTTTTCAGTATCTTTAATCAAAATTTCCTAAATTAAGTGATGCAAAAGTAAAAGAAGGTATTTTTACAAGTTCAAACATAAGAACCTTCATGAAAGATGACGATTTTGTTGCATCTATGACTTCATTAAAAAAAACTTGGTTCAGTTCTAAAGAAGTTGTGAACAAATTTTTAGGAATAAATCGCGACCTAAACTATAAAACTATTGTTTCTACTATGTTAACAAACTTCAACAAGCTAGGTTGCTCGATGAGTTCAAAGTTACATTATCTTTTTTCACATTTGAATAGATTCCCAGAAAATAATGCAACTAAAAGTATAGAGATGGGAGCGCGATTCTATCAGGATATAAGACAAAAAGCGACATTATTACGGTAGATGCGATGAAAAAATGATGGCAGGTTACTGTTGGTCTTTAAAAAGACATGATGAATTTGCTGAACATCGTCACCGATAACACAACCGATTGTTTGAAATACAACGACAACGTTTACATAAGAAAACAAAACAAAATACTTCTGACCATATAGGTTCAAGTCCCCCCCCCCCCAAAAAAAAAACAAGAAATTAAGTTAAAATCGAAAAGAATTAAATAAATACAAAAAATCTAAATAAAGAAAAATTTTAAACTTAAAAATATAAAAAAACATAAAACAAGAAATGGAGTCATTACCGCCACGTCCACCTTTCCTGACTCTGGGTTCGGCTAAGAGCGGTAAAATTTTACCAGTTTAAGTTATTACAGGCTAAATACTTAATGTTAACGGGTCGAAGGGGTCACATTAGTATAGATGCCTAGACAAGTACAGTTTTTAATGTCTTTTTAAAAGCTATGCATAAAAACGTAATATTTGTTAAGCCTAAAAAACACAGAGTAAGGGTCAAAGTAGGTTAGTTTATTTAGAATAAAATGGCTTTTTTTCAAAAAGCAGGCAATTAAACGCAGTCAACCCAGAGATACGTGTTTAACCTGCGTATGGGTTGGCAGGGATGATTCGGCAGGATTTTCGATTGTGTTTGTAACGGTTGATTATTAAATTTAAATTAACAATAAACAAATTTTAATAATAACAATAATATTATTTTTTTATATACATTGAGCATTCTTGCGAATATCATTTCCATTTAAGGCATTACTCTAATGCGTCAATAATAATTGAATATTTATGGATTAATAATTATTTTAAAATTTAAACAATCAATTCGTTTTTTTTATCATTTTCATTTAATTGAATTATTTCAAATTGAAAGGTGCAAATTTTTATTTATTTCGAAACAAGAGCATAAAACAGTGATATTTATTGAAATCTTTTTTGACCATTTATAAAAGCAATCTTGGGCTCAAGGCTCTAGGAACATTATATTTTATTTTTGAGAGATTTTTCACTGGCTGAAGTATTATCTTTTCCTTAGGTTTGCTTATAAAAAGCGGCTATTCATCATAAAACTCATAAGTCTGATATATGTGCGGCTTTCCCTGGATCTGCTCAATAGCGGTCATTTTATATCCTAAGGTTTGCTCAATAGTAACCTGATCCTTTGGTCTGCTTCGTAACGGCTACTCTTGTGCATTCCTAGTCAGCTGAGCGACGGCTCTCCTTGGACCAACTTAACATCGGTCACTATATCCAATAGAATCACAACCCATGAAGGAAGAAAATTACTCAGGCAGAGAACAATTGTTTAAGAAAAAGAGATCGGGAAAGAAATATTTCTTGCAAAAATTATTATTCGAAAAGAAAGCATTAGAAGGAAGACTCAAGGAAATAAATGATTAATTGTGTAATTATAATCGGGAGGCCAATAGTATAAATGCGAATAACAGTAAAATTCCTGAAGATAATTTAAATTTTCAATTTGAAGTAAGGGAAGATTTAATGAACTTTTGGCGTTTGCTTTAAGGGGAACGAATAAATACAAGGCAGATTAATTTTTGACACAGAATCCACACTCATTCACCCCTCGAATCAGTTTGAAGTATTTCCTGGTAACCTTGCGCTCTACGCTTTAACGACCTATAACCCGACTAAACTTTTCTTTTTAAAGGAAAAAGGGATAAGAGAGAACAAATTTTACTTATTTAAAGTTTTTATCTACAAACAAAGAAGAGTGTTTAAGATGAATCTTGGCGACGAAACAAATCCCAGACTCAAGACTCCTTAATGTGACGAATGTGCGTCCATCATTGAAACAGGTCACAGCTATATATGTACACCAATGTTGAGAACCAGCAAGCCACTCTTGGTCCAACTTTTTCACTTGAATTGATTGAAGCCATCTGCTACACTTTAGACATACAATATCAACTTGAACCCGAAGCCTTGTACACCTGACTCACTAAATGTCACTTTGCCGTTGCACTGATTGCATACTAAAATATTCTGAAGTGCAGGAAATAGAATACTGATGTCAATAATTCTATTTCTTGTATCACCAATAGAGTCTTTGATCACTGTTGCACTTCTACGTTTTTTTTGCACTAACAAAAGGTCTTGGTCTTTTTGATTGATTTTCCTTCTTCGTAAAAAATTCTCCTGTCCTCTTCTAAGGTCTCCCTCGAGAATACTTATTATCAGGATGAGTACTTTGAATTCTTCCTTTCTTATCTCTTGAAAACATTTTGTACAGATTTAGGTGCACTACACACACATACACGCACAAATTGTCACAAAAAAAAGAAAACACACAAATGAATTTGAAAAACGAATTTGTTTAAAATTGTCTCTATTGAAACCATCAATATCAGCGTGTAAATATCAACTGTGTTTATCAACACGAACCAATAAGCTGTGTAAACATAGCCGAATTTGAGTAACATGAAGGTAGTTCGAAAATTCGTTCGATCTCAGCTGCATGCGAGTTCTAATACTATCCGCCAATAAAGCGGTGGCGCGTCGTGCGTCAACTTTCGAATCAATTCCTATTACATTCAAACTTATCATGACCGTCATAACACGTTTCTGAACATACATAATATTTTTTTAAATCGAATAAAATTATATATAAACAACTGTGTTATAAATCATTATAAACAATAATATATGTCTATATAATGATAAAAATGGCTACTTTTTATATAATTTAACAAAATTTATTTTACATTTGGTCTTAAAAAAGAAAAAATATAATAGAAATATAAAACAGAAAAAAACCAAATTTTATTGAAATTCAGTAAAAAGGTGGTATCATTATTTTGCTTAAAACTTTACCAAAAAAAATTTGTTTTGAAAATTTTGACTTCAGAATCCTATTCTACGGAAAATTTTCTGTAAAAATAAGAAATAAAAAAAATTCGATTTTTTGAAGATTCAAAGGTGGTTTGTCCCCTTAAAAGAAATACTTTTTAACAGAAATATCAAAAGCTTCAGAGTAGCACGAAAAGGAGACATTCTGGACCAGATGGGCTCACCAATCATAATAGAAATACTTTATGAATATTTTCACAAAAGTGGAATAAGAGTAACGATGTGTTACAGAAAAGCAAAAGTACCTGCTGAAAAACACAGAAGAGAAATAATTGGACACCTTCATGACAGTTTGACAGGAGGGCATAAAGGAATCAACCAGACATATCAGAAACTAAGGGAACGATACTACTGGCCAGTAATGAGAAACGACGTTCAAAACTACGTCAGGCGATGTGCAAACTGCCAAGAACAGAAAATAGAATGATTCAAAACAAGAGAACTAATGATTATCACGGACACATCGATAGAAGCCTGTGATAAAGTGTCAATTGACACAGTAGGAAAATTTGTAATAACCCACCCATAGGCTCTCTCGCGACAAGTCCCGAACACCGCGCCGCTAGTACCGTGCGCCGACGCTAGGTGGCCACGCTCCTCTGGCGCGCTGCCCACCAGCAAAGCAGCACGGCGAGAGGCATATAAAGAAGCCGGCCGAGACGGCCCAAGCAGCTTCTCCCCAACGGTCCTTAGACGAAGAAAGCCGAGCCTAGGCGAGTGCAAGTACTGGTCAATCAAGGAATAAACCGTCTTTTGTTCCGAACAATTACTGTTGTAATCATTTCACCTTTTTCTTTCCACCTCCATCTCCTCCACTCCCACGCCCATGAACGAGAGAGAGAGGGAGGCTTATCGAGCCGAACTGGAACTTCTTCACGGCTACCTGGCCATAGGCAACCGGCGCATCACCATCCTGGAGCGACTACAACACAGAGCCCATCTAGCCGACGCCGCCACCCAGACGCAGCGATCTCACCGAGACAGCGGCACCCAGACCGACGACCAGCGAACTTCACCGCTCGCTATCACCGACGCTGCGGAATACGTGGAAAATTATTCTCATGTGTTACTACTGCCAATTCAAATCGAGATTTTTATGCAATTAAATATTATCATAAAGCAACATTTTTGTAAATAATAGACATTTTTCGAAGAATGTAGAAGTAGGAAAAATGTATCAAATATCCGGCTATTTAGAGAGTTTTGTTTGTTTTCGTGAATTCTTTTTTTTTTCTTCTCTTTTCTCCTGCCGGTAGAAATTTATTAAATTTCTTCTGCTTACTCGAGTATTGCCAAGAACAATTTTCCTATTTCAAGGAAGCTAAAGAGAATTTAGTATTTACACGTAAGTAGTAATCCCCCCACAGTGGCGACTCAAAACCAACCAGCCGCCGCCGCCGCTGGTTGTGCTTACGCTTCATTGGTTTGTTGTGCTTACGGTTCTTGGCCCCCCCTTCCCACTGTGGGGGGAAGGGGGGGCCTTCAGCGTGCGAGAGGAGAGACTGCTATGAGAGAGAGAGAGAGAGAGAGAGAGAGAGAGAGAGAGAGAGAGAGAGAGAGAGAGAGAGAGAGAGAGAGAGAGAGAGAGAGAGAGAGAGAGAGTTGGAGGTATTATAAAATTATATATCTATATAATAATACATATTTATATAATATGATTGGAAAATATACCTTTAATCCCGATATGTGAAGGTAGACTTCAACTGCCTTTCCTTGACTCTCAAACCCGTCGACTGCAGAATTGTCCATCTTGATGCGCCTAAATAGATTACGACGTACTTCGGTCTACGTCCAGGCTTCAACTTTGACATCGTCGAATAATTTGTACGCCAAATTAAAGACATATCTGCCGGCACTTTAAACAAGTTCTCTGCTTGTTCTATTGGCATCTGTTGCAGACTATATAGCCGATAATATTCAGGCCAAATCAACACTTCTATAACACGAAATTTAAGACTCCATAATAGTGTGATAGGAGTCTCATATAATCGCCTCGCGCGAGCTATTAATCGCCGACGAAGCAAATCAGGTAGCGGCCTTACAATAGCACTGGGTAATGCTACATGCTCTTCGATCTGTTCTTCAGGTGAATCAGTCTTGAGAGCAGAGGCATCACTTTTACCATCATCCGGGAGCATAATTGTTTTTATCCGCGCACATGCACCAAAAATCCACGAAATTATTTTTTGTTTTTTACACACACTTAACTGTTCATTTATTTAAAAGTTTTTATTTAAAATCTGCATCTTCTTGATATTACAACGCGAGCACATCCAAAACTTAAACTTCATGCTGTACGACCAGCGTATACGTTGATATCTGCCCTGGCGATGATAGTGCACATGGCAGAGGTAGTACTTGTTCTCCTGTGTCATTTTCCTCATTGCGCTGTACGCTCCTTTAGAAATGCTCCCGGTAAAATCACAGCTACAATCGCGCATGATAATCACCCGGAGAGAGTTAAACCATCACTGGTGGCTGCTTTCTTCCAGAGGTGTGATACTGCGACACTTTGTTAGCCCTGAACACGTGCAATCCCACGCTACAAGCACATCTTGCTCATTCTCTTATTGCTGATGTTTCAAAATTCACAAACAATATCTTTGACCAACTCCCAAAACATTGCACGTGTATTAGAGCCTGTACCGTTCAGCTGCATTTTCTTACTCATGCTTTGCTTGCTATAGCAGTGTAGCTGCATCATCTTATTCATACTTTTTCGCTGATTATCAAATACAGAGAAAAAGAAATTCGGTAATGACACAGCTTGAGACCCAGGACAAAATTGACCAAACTTCACGATTTTTTTACGTCTGATTTTCGCAGGATATCAAGTGTCGTCGATAAGCTCGAGCATCGTGAAGACCGAGCTCGGGCACTATACACAAAGTCTCTTTCTTTCTTTCTTATCGCTTCCTTCCAATTTACAATTTTAAAATTTCTTAAATAGTTATGAAAAATTAATTTTACCCCTGGCTATGGGGTAAGCACCCTTACAACCGTTTCTCGTAAGAGAATGAAAATTTCGTTATTTTTTCGATATCTCCAATATTTGCGAATATATCGCAATCTTTTAGCTTTTACCTGTTTAGCAAAAATTTAGTTTCCAACCTAGAGCGATGATTTTTGGACTGTAGGTGTATCTTAACACACTCTATCAACTGCCATTGCAAAAAAAATTTACCAAAATTCACGATTTTTTTACGTCTGATTTTTTGCGGGATATCAAGTGTCGTCGATAAGCTCGAGCATCGTGAAGACCGAGCTCGAGCACTGTACACGAAGCCTCTTTCTTTCTTATCGCTTCTTTCCACTTTACAATTTTAAAATTTCTTAAATAGTTATGAAAAATTAAGTACAAATGCATGGTAAATTAATATTTCCTCTATGTCGGGCATGCTGCGAGTAATTAATTCAAGAATACTGGCCTCATGAAGATCCTGAAGAGCGTATACTGCGAGGAACTTGGGTATCAGAGGAGGTGAAGGCTGCTGTCACGTTGGGATACATCGTCAAGGCTGTCTATGAAATTTGGCTGTACAAAATGACGCAGTATAGTCAAGAAGAGCGGAAAGGTGGCGTATTTGCGGAAAACATAAACGAATTTTTTGCTCAAAAGGTCGCGGCGTCGGGATACCCACCACACTGTATAACAGATGAGGATAAGGATCGCTACGCGAGAGAGTTGGAATACGACGAGGGTATAAAATTGAACAAGGATGATATACGTTTCAATGCTGGGTTACGATCTGTGGCTAAACTGTGTCTAAATTCTCTATGGGGAAAGTTTGGTCAACGCGAGAATTTAACAAAAACAATCGTGCTGAAGAATTCAGAGAATCTTATGAATTTACTTACCAGTGCAGAGGTTAAAGTTAACGGTATTCTACCAGTGAATGACGATACACTCTACGTCAATTGGTGCTACAGAAACGAGGCTCTGTCATCCTCAGTATCGTCAACAATTACAAACGTGGTCGTCACTGCTTTTACAACAGCGTATGCACGTCTAAAACTGTTCCAATGTCTGCATGCCTTGGGTCCACGAGTTCTCTATTACGACACTGATTCGGTATTTTACATTAGCAGAGGTGAAATCGGTGAATACGAGTTGCCAATCGGTTCGTCGCTGGGCAGTCTGACAAATGAACTAGCCGACAAGGGCCCTGGTGCATATATAAAGACCTTTTTGTCAGGTGGTCCAAAGTTTTACGCGTATAAATGTAAAAAATTGGATGGTGAAGAGGAGTGTATATGCAAGGTTAAAGGGATTCGGTTGAATTATACGAACAGTGAACAAGTCAATTTTGATTCGATTCGAGAGATGATTGTTTCTCCACACCTGGACATAGTATTGACGAATTCCGCTATACGTAGAACGGCATTTCACGACGTGATATCTCAGAATGAGACAAAGACATGCAAACCTATATATAGCAAACGAAGATTTACAGAGTTAGACAAAAGTTACCCGTATGGCTATAAGATATCGGTAACTGAGAGTCTGTAGTTACTTGGCGAAAACTTGTGTATAGACGACACTACAAAAGAAAAAACTATTTATTGGCTGAGAATTGTGCTGACATCGTGCTGATTGGCCACAACGCTATTGAGTTTACCACGGTGTAACTCTTTTGTGAATAAAAACTATAAATATGGAAAAACGGTTACGATTTCAAGAGAAATCAGTGGTTCATTCAATGTGTATATGGGTGTACGCATATAAAAAAGCACGTCGTGGAGAGTGGGAACAAATAGCCCGTGATCGAGAGCGTTTTTGAATGAGGGTTTTAAGAACTAATAGCATTATTACTACTGTACTTTAAAAAGCTCAAAAAACTGTCTATTAAATAACAAATTGTTTGCACTTATAATTTTTTCTAAATAAATGTATTTTTTTCTTTCATCGTTTCATCAAATTTCTTAATCCCTTATACCATACCTAATTCTTATGCATGTGGACAAAAAAAACTTCTATTGTGTAACTATAGATGGCACTGTATTACGTGAAAGGTGATTGGTCGATCATCACTCCATCACTAACCTGATTGGTTGGTTGCCTGTGCATACATAAGTATTGTTACACCTACAATCCACGACCTTATATGTGAAGATCAAAGTGCAGTGTTGGTTACATGATTGTCTCAGTAGCAGTTATGGATACGCGATGGAAACGTCCGTTTGCCTCCATGCTGTGCGGTCCTACAGGATGTGGTAAAACGGTATTTGTTAAGAAGTTCCGAAATGATCTTGATCATCTGTGCGATACAGATCAGATATGCGTGACATATCTCTAAATGCACAATACATTGTCGTGTTTAGAAATTTGCGAAATAGATCTCAGATAAAGCATCTGTCGCGTCAACTCTGTCCCGAGGATCCACGATTTTGGCAAGAGGCTTACTGGGACGCCACATCAAGACCATACGGATACCATCTACTGGATTTAAAACAGACTACACCGGACAACTGCCGATTTCGCACCTGTATCTTCCCGGACGACGAAGTGCACTACGTCTACGTGTCACGGAATAAAAAGATGAATAGTGGCGACACGTTGAATCTGGTACCAATCGTCTCCTTGTGATGGGTGTCTAAGAGACGACATCCCTTGGCGCGTAAGGACGCTGTCATTTTAAAAGCGCTGTTCCATTTGAACGATAAACAGCGAAAGGCTCTCTTGCAGACGGCTGATTTGAAATTAGTGCGTCATATTTGTGAGTGTGCTTTGAATGTGTTCATCGGTAACGTGCCGCTGGAAAAGTCTCACAAATCACGCTTACGCCATCATGCAAAAACACTGCGGAAGTTAGCCGAACCTTGTGTGAGCCTGTCGAAAAAGAAAAAAACCATTGTACAACGCAGTGGTTTCTTACCAGTATTATTGGCTACTATTATTCCTCCTCCTATTATTGGTACACTGTTGGCTAGTATCATTAGTAAGTAGACGACATGGAACGCGCTAAAAAGATGGTACTTGTGCCGCATGAGAATGTTGAACGTCTCCAGAGTGGGCTAGCAAATAGCGGGTGCAATAATGCTGCTAATATATTAAAGACTGTTCAAACACCCGGAACCGTGATGACTAGATGCTGAAATGAACAACATACTGAATTCATCTACTTGCAAAAGTGACCGGGAAAAATGGACACAATATCGTTCTGTGCTGCAGCGTTATCTCCAACTCAGGGAAGTCGATAACTATGATAAGATTAGAAAAAAGGAGAAAAGAGATAACAAAGATTGGCGTCAAATGCAAAACAACAACCATGATGATGATGATGATGAAAACGACGACAATTATAATGACGAGGCACAGCAGCTCGAGGAAGAGGATCGGATTGATGCGAGCATCATCGAGAGCGTGCCTACAAAGTACAGGCAACAGGTTGGGCAAGTATTGCGTAAATTACGTGTTAGTGGGAATATCGCCTGAGATGCAAATGGTACAGTGACAATAGGTGGTGTGCGTATACACGGAGCCAACATGATTGACCTGGTAAATGATGCTATGAAAAATAGAAAAGGTTCTCCGCCACCTGGGTATACGCAATTTGCCGTTGCTCTTCGAGAACCGTTTATACCACGCGAATACATCGGTAATAATCGGGTTTGGAATACCATAGTAGCCAGTACACCAGGTCGGGCTATTCCGTCTGGAAATATACCACTACCACCAGGTGGTGCCACTGGTGCCGCTCCACGCCAGAAATTATCACCATGTAGCGTTGGTCGTCTATTTCAAAAGCTACGCCAGGCTGCTGCCGAGACCAGTAGCTCTGACACCGGCGAAGGAGACGAAAGTAACCGAGGCATAGCAGCGCGAGTACATAAACGGAAAATAGCAACAGCAACTGGTCAGGGACGTGCAAAAAAGTTGAGGAAAAAAGTTGTTGCTGGCAGTTCTGAAATTACATCATGGCGATGATTGAGTGGGAGGTTCGAGCAGGACAGAAGAGTGAAATCACCGACCAAGAAGAAAAAGAAGAGCAAGAACGAGTGAACATGAATCGATTTGCTACCGTTTGAAATGCACGTACCCGGATATAGATTTTGCGGCCCAGGTACAAAACTAGCGGAACGTATTGAACGTGGTGAAGTCGGTATCAATCCATTGGATGAGGCGTGTCGTCAGCATGATCTAGTCTACGGTGACAAACAAGGCAACCGGCACAAGGCTGATCGAGTTTTAGCTAAATACGCATTTTCACGAATGCTCGCGAATGAAACAGATGGAGACGAACGAACACTGGCTATGATGACAGCCTGCTGCATCGTGAGCAAGATAACCTTTGAAAAGTTTTTTTCCAGAATTAAGAAAGTACTGAAGAGGAATAAGAAAAAAGTACAAAAGAAATCAAAAGATAGTAGTAGTAGTACCAGCAAAGTTGATGAATCTGTGAAAAAGAGGATTAGCCAACAACAAAAAGAACGTAAGGGGTCAAAAATAAAAAATAAAAAAGTGAATAAACAACCGATACCTGATGAGTAGAGAAAGAAGATTCACGAACAATTATTACGCGCCTCCACATCCGGCAGCGTACGCTGGTATTGATAAACTTTTTCAAGCTACGCGTGAGAGAGGTGAAAACAGTAATAAAAAAGAAAAAGTTAAGCGTGAGGGTGTTGTAGAGTGGCTCGACAGTCAAGATGCGTATAATCTACGTCGACCGATCAGATATGGATTTCCGCGACGTAGTTACAATGTGCGAAATTTGGATGATGTGTGGGAGGTTGATCTCATGGATTTGAGATCCTTGAAAACTTACAACGAGGGCTACAGTTATATTTTGACTGTCATCGATGTTGTCAGCAAATATAGCTGGTTGGAAGCGATCAAGCAAAAAACCTCCTGAAATGTCGCTGAGGCTTTCTTGCGTGTACTGTCGAGAAGCAATAGACGTAAATCAAAGTGTCTCCACACAGACAAGGGTAAAGAATTCCTTGGTCGTGAGACGCAGCAAGTTTTGCGCGACAATGACATCAATCACAGAGTGGCACGCAGTCCGGATACAAAGGCTGTCATCGCGGAGAGACTTATACGAACTATTAAGGAGCGAATTTGGCGATATTTCACTCACAAAAATACACGGAGATACATCGATGTGTTGCAGAATATTATAGAGGCATACAATCACACTATACACTCTGCGATAAAGATGACACCTGCATCTGTGACCTTGTACAACGTTGGAAAAGTATGGGGAAATTTAGAACGGGAAAAAGCTATAATAATAACAATGGTTGTAATTTACACAAGTTCAAAGTCGGTGAGTTGGTTTGCGTCAGTCGTGCCCGATCCGTTTCTGACAAAGGATACGAGGGCGGCTGGACACTAGAGTTATTTAAAATTGTAAGAATTTCTCTGACACGTCCACCACCTGTCTACCATTTGCAAGATCTCTCAGGTGAGGATATAGATGGTGGTTTCTACGTGGCGGAATTGAGCAGAGTTCGAAAAGATCTGGTCACGGAATCATTCAAAATAGAAAAAATTTTACGCAGTAGAGGTAAGGGTCGCTCAAAGGAGTATTTCGTCAGCTGGAAAGGCTATCCAGAAAAGTTCAATTCCTGGATCAAGGCTAATCAACTTTCGCAAATATGAGGGATCAATTTTACATTATTCTGCCTAGCAACAGCAGTATGAATTATTTCGCGGAAAACACTACAACGCGTTATGTTACACATTTGCCACAACAGATCCGATTACAAGGTTCATGGCTGGTCGCGCTCACAGAAGTTCAAATTCCGCTAACGTTTCAACACGTCTCAGTCGACGAAGGAGAAAGAAAATTTTCCCTGAAACGAACTCCCCCCACAAGACTCGAGACGAATGAGCTAAGAGTGGAAAATTTTACAATCGCAGAATAGCTGATTCGACCAGGAAATTACAAAGATACTCACACTCTTGTTGAAGGGGTAAATAACTTAGAATGTATTAGTGGTCATTTGCGGCTTATAGTTGAACGTGGTGATTATGTAACAGTCAGCAGAGTCTGTGGAAAGGATAGCTGCCCTCAGTTCAGTCACGAGCTTTGCTTATCGGAGAAAATGCAAAAAATTCTCGGATTTGAGAAGGATAGGCCAATTCTCTTTGTTGATGATCAATACACCATAGATGCTGATAGACCTGCTCGAGTTTCCAATGGTCTACCAGCCATGTTTATGATCTACAGCGACATCTGTGAACCGTATATGACAGGTGACGTTCAATCAAGGTTGCTACGCGCTGTATCGATGAATACCGATAATTACGAATACGGTACTACCAGAATCAAAAGTTTCTCTGTGCCAATGTACGCACCATTGTTATTCAGCTCATTTCAGACCATTGAAATAGATATAAGAGACGAATGCAGACAATCGATACCATTCGATTATTGGACAGTCACCGTGACACTTCATTTCAAGAAAGTCGACTAGATGAATCGATACGAAGATTACTTCAGTTGCCAAGTTGGTAATGGCTACCGTGGGGTAGGAGGAGGAGGTATGAATCCGTACACCGGAGAAATTGGCCATATTTACATCGGTTCTCTATACCAAAGAGGTCATGGTGGTATCGGCTCCTTCCTAGCCGGTATATTTCGTCGAGTTCTCTCGCCTATTAGTCGGGAGGCCAAAGCTGTGGGTAAGGAGGCTGTACGTACGGGTTTCAACATTGTGCCCGACGCTACAGCACGCAACACACCAGTTCATGAGTCCTTTCGCAACCGTGTGAGAGAATCTGGTGAAGTTCTGAAAAGAAAGGCGGAAGAAAAATTGGACAGACTGATGGAGGGGTCGGGATACAAAATGGCACGCTACGGGAATCCAGCTCAGTTGCAGTTGCTCGGTGAACCCGTCATAGTGCGCAAGAGAAAGAGGGGTGTCTGACGGTAGTATAAAACGCAAGTCGAAAAGTGGTGTGAAAAAGACGATAAAGAAGAAGAAGAAGAAGCAGACAGCTCGAAAGAGGAGCTCCAAGAGGAGGGTCAAAAGAAGCAGAACGGTTAGAGATATTTTTGACAGTTAAACAAAAAAAAAATAAATAAAACAAAAAAAAATGGCATTCCTTTTCACTCATTCGTGCGAGTGTTTGAAGCCCGAGCTGCTATTGTTCGACATTCCACCCACCCAAACCACAATCGAGGGATCGCATTGGGTTCAATACAAACCGATATCTTCTTCGACCGATGACTCACCTATAGAATTTGTGATCCCTGGCAATAGTGATGAATACCTCGATCTGGCTCATACAATGCTCAGTCTTCGTGTAAATTTGAGATCTACCACATGCGACGGAGATATATCTGAGGCAAATCGACCAGCTTTTAGACTTTTACAAGCCCGAGTAGGACCAATCAATAATTTGATGCATTCACTGTTCAATCAAGTGGATGTGTCTTTCAATCAGACGCCCGTATCACCACCTACCAACGCCTATGCCTACAAATCGTACATCGAAACATTGCTGAATTACGGATCTGCCGCAAAATCCTCCCACTTGTCGACTGTCTTGTGGTGTGAGGATATGGCTGGAAAAATGAACGACACAGAAAATCAGAACCAGGGATTAGTGGAGAGACGAAAATTGCTTACTGCGGATAAATCTGTTGATCTTATTGGCCACCTTCACGCTGATGTGTTTAATCAGGATAAGCTGCTGATCAATGGAGTTGAAGTGAGAGTACGCTTAGTGAAATCTCGCGATAACTTTTGCCTGATGGATCCTGCAGGCTCTTATTCCATACACATCCAGGAGGCGAACCTTCTAGTCAGACGTGTAAAAATTAGTCCGGGCATATTGCTAGCACACGCTCAATCACTCTCGAAAACAACGGCTAAATACCCTTTGACGAGGGTGGAAGTCAAAGCAATGACTATGCACAGTGGTGTACACGGTGAAACATTGGACAATATCATATTGGGTCAGCTGCCGAAGTGAATTATCCTGGGTTTTGTCAGTAATAAAGCTTTTAATGGCGATCGGCTGCTCAATCCCTTTAATTTCGAGCATTTTAATATAAACTTTCTATGTTTGTACGTTGACGGGGTACAGGTGCCTTCGAAACCACTGCAACCAGACTTTGGAGCGGGAAATCTATATGTGGACGCATATCATACACTATTCTCCGGTACAAGCATACACTTTCTTAACGAGGGCAACCAAATAGCGCGCGAATCATACCACCACGGATACTGTCTATTTGCCTTTGATTTGACTCCAGATTTATCGGCAAATGACTGCAGTCATTGGAATTTGATCAAACACGGTAGCGTTAGATTAGAAGTACGTTTCAGTGCGGCTCTAACAGAAACAGTCAATTGTATTATATACGCAGAGTATGATAATATTTTGGAAATTGATGCCTCACGTCAAATGATCGTCGATTTTAGCAGTTAAAACGTTCACGTCAAAGATGCCGCTACTCTCTACTCCTGTACATATAATATACATCTAGCGAGTTACTTTGCAAATTCAGTCTCTCTCTAATACTGTTCTTATACACTTCATCCAAGCATGGACGTGATCATTGACATTCAGTTCTTCAAAGGAACCAGGCATCGAAATCTACCAAAAGAAGTAGCCGTAGTGGCTGTGAACAGTAATTTTAGTAGTCATTGGCTGGTAACACCGGAAATAGCGCTTGGTTATCTGAGTGAAGATATACGAAGTCAGAACGATTGGCTCACTCAGTACCATCACGGGCTCGACTACTTTGACGGTGAGGTGTCTTTAAAGGCGGTGAAAAAAATTTTAAGAGAACTTTCATGTAATGTAATGATAAATGGCTAGTGTTACATAAAATAATACCTCGTCAAATTTATAATCTCGAGTACGATTAGGATTGCCCGTCTTGCGATAAATTATCGAAGTACGAATGAAAATTCGAGCAGTGCTTTCGAAGACATTTGTAATAATAGACAGTCTTGTCTTAGTCGTCCGATGTATACTGCATGCATCACGCTGTCATACCTTGCTACAAAAATTATCGTTGTGCACTAAATCAGGCTTGTAGACTAAAATCGTGGGTACTCACAGGTACAATTAAAAATTCGAGAAGTGCTTTTGAAGACATTTGTAATGATGGACAGTCTTCAAATATTGAAAAACCTGTCGAAAATCCGCTCGCCCACTGTCGGTGTACTCCCAGCCGATCAGATTGTCGGTTTCGTCCACACCGAAGGTGTGAACGAAACCGACAGCGTTTGTTGTAAACACGGATGATCATACGAAATCGGGTATGCATTGGGTTGCCCTGTACGCTGACAAATTTTGCAGCGCATTTTATTTTGATAGTTTTGGTCTCCCTCCATTCATACCCGATCATATAAATCGGTTGCGAAAAAATTGTAAACAATTTCGCTGGAATAATATTCGACTACAGAACGACTCTTCCAAAGTGTGTGGTCAGTATTGTATTATGTTTCTGCATTACATGAGCGCGGGTCTGGGTTACAATAAATTTCTCGAGAGTTTCTCTGATAATCTGCGAAAAAACGAGGATGTAGTCCGGCGGTATGTAGACTGTAAGGAAAGAAAAAACGCTGACAAAAATTTTATCGGAAGTTCTACAGTTCTAAGATGTCATTGTTGTAGCGCAAGATGATACAGTGAGAGACACCTTTTTTTTTCTTCGAATATTTGCTGCTCAATCAGTGTTAATGTATTCTCTTTGTTCCCATTCCGATGAGTGTCGTATACGTGGTGGTTACCACCTCCACACCCACCATCTCCACCATTGCCTATACTACATACCAAGCGCTCGGAGTAGTTTAGTCGTTTCAAAGTGGTGGCAGAGGTGACAGCAACGATATGGCACACCAAAAGGAAGACCGGTTTCAGCTGCTGAATACTCTATACACTTTAGACAAGTCGTACGCAACGGAGAACATTGTCGGTCTGGAATACACCAGCTTCAGAGACGAGTACTACGAGTCTGTGGTACGCCTATTGGGCGACGACTCCAATGTCATCGCTTTTACCTACGATGGATGGCTGCTATTCAGAGACTGCTTCAACGAATTTTTCAAGTATCTTTGTTGACCCAGCAGCGAAGACATGACGGGTCACCAGATTTGCGGTACAGGATGGATAGCAAAATTCACACACAGTGGGAAAGACAGGGGTATCAAAATTGAGGATAATACTCCTCCTAGCAGCAAACAGGAGAGGCAGCAACAGCAGCAACTACGCAGTAACCACTGCTTCTGATAGATCACGGCAACAGCAACACGGCAAGGTCGAGCAGGAGACTCCCTTGCCAGTACGGTACATAGGCAGTTAACCGCCTAGAAACCACCCCGTTACAATATATATATATATATATATATATACATATATATATATATATATACATATATATATATATATATACATATATATATATATATATATATATATATATATATATATATATATATATATATATATATATATCTTAATACCGTATATCGCAATCGAAATATTGATGATTGAATAAATAATTGATTATTAGTGAATATAAAAATACTTACCTTCCTTTTATTTATATCCTTACCTTTTCTCCATTTCCATGGTGCATTCTGTATACATTTCATACACTCTTTTATTCAAACTTAAGCGTAAAAAAAAGAAGAAAGAAAAGAATTAAGAAAGACAGAAAGAAAAAAATAATAAAAAAGGTGGGAGAAGGGGAAGGGGGCGGTTACCCACTCCCCACCACCAGAGCAGTCTCACCTCCCGCGCGCTGAAGGCCCCCCCCCCCTTCCCACAGTGGTGCGTCAGCACAACCGGCGGCGGCGGCGGCGGCTGGTTTGTTTTGACTCGCCACTGTGGGGGGATTACTACTCACGTAGTCACTTATGCAAGGTTGATAAGTAAAATAAAATTAAATTGGAAACTTAATCGTAGCCAAAGTTATAGCACCAGAACATTTACAGAGTGTTAAAAAATAATATATTTATTGGTAACATTTTTACATATAACATTAATTTATATTGATATTCTATACATATATTTATATATATGGTTAACAGCTATACGTTTTATAGGGAAATTTACAAAATAAATGTACCCATTTCAAATTATTATTTATTGCCGGTTTAATAACAGTTTTAAAATAAACATTGTTGATGCCAGGTAGTAAATTCTATAAAATCATTTTTATTTATCCACGTTCGTAATCCGAATATTGCCAACAAGAATAGTAGGAGCAGGCCTAAACCTCGTTGTTATTGATATTCAATAAAATCTCTGAATAGTTAAAACTACTCAGCAAAGTTATTACCTTATTTAGGAGTTGTGGCCAGGAAATTGTTCCCTGTATACCCTTACGGTGACATCAAAGCCAAACATAGCGGCGCAATTGTTAATAGATTGGATTGTAAAAGAACTAAATTTTTTTTGTGATTTGGAACCCTAGGGAGGCCTACCCATTGTTTAATCTATTACAAAACTTTCTGCATAACAAGAGAAACTCGGAAAATTTGTTTTTGTAGTGGCCATATTCTCACATTTTTTTTCTCTATCTTTTTCGCAACAATTACCAGGTCGATGATAAAGCAGAAATATTCAATTGGAAGCCAAATTTCGGAGAGATTAGGGAAGAGGGGATCTATAGAGAAGTTACTGATTGAAAAAGGAGTTGATATCATCGAGCTGCCAAGTAAAATAATTCTGGTAGTTTCAAGAGGCGAAATGGAGTCACACCATAAGATCACGAGTGAGTTAAAGTCGGATAGAGATGTCCGAAATTTAAATCATAATATCCGCAAGCTCGATACAACAGAGCTTAAAGAAAAACTATGAGAACTAAACGTCAGCGATGAGAGTGGAAAGGTCCTCTCTCGAATACCCCTTGGGATCAGGAAGGTAGATCCCTGTTCTTAAGTGGGTACTACTCGAGTACGCATTGGTCGTGAGATTGTGGATCCTCACACACCGGTCCGAAGCTGCGTGGATTTCCTAAGTGTGCGGAGCTCGTGAAGTAGATTCCCCTCTAGAACTCCCGGTGCACACGAGCAGTTTCCCTCTGATGGTTTCTCCATTACCGAGGGTAGGGAAAGCTTGCCTTTACTCAACCGATAGTGCGGGGTGATTGTGAGTTCAATCTTGCTTCCTCGAGCACATTCTCGCTTCTTCCCCACACCGAGTCTCGAATCACACATACGGCCTCGCCTCGGCATTGCTTGTCCCGTTTCAAGCTCTTCCTCCAGTGAAAGAAGCGAGTCAAATCACAGGCATAAGCATTCGAAAAAAAGTCATCTCGACGAAACCGTCAAGATAATCGCTTATCTAGCCAACTGAATCAAATGCAAATCATACAAGGATGGAATATAAAATTTGTTGGCGAAGAATAGGACGATCCAGAAGAGTATTTATCGCAGATGACAGAATGGAAAGAAAGCCTAGGCCTTAATAGCCAAGATATGCCTACCGTGATTCCAGAACAGAAAAAGACAGTCTGACCTCCTGGAAGAAATTCAAAAAGGCTTTAAAACAGCAATTCGTCAATCCAATAAATTACAATGATGTAATGGATGACTTACTACGACGTACGCAAGGTAAAGGCGAGAAAATTGCATATATAATGAATTTTCGGCACATTGTAGACCATTTGAAAAGAACCTATGAAATTAAAAAAACAGTTAAGACTTCTCACCGAGCGTTTGAGACCAAAGTACAGAAGAGTTATTCGTAGGAATAAGATTGAGAGTTACGCGAATGTAAAAAGGTACTGCCGAATTTTAAGAGAGGAAATAAACCTAGACGCTAGGTATGCTCCACCACCACCCGTGGAGAAAGCCAGATTCCCAGCGGCGGCGTGGACGCCAGCTCCGAAAGCAAGAATAGCAGCAATGGAAGAAGTAAAAAATGTAGCTGCAGTTTTAGAGAAAGACAATGGGCAAAATAAAAATAAAAGAAACAACAAAAAGTCGGCACAAAAACAATCAAGGGCGCCACAAGAAGTTCAAGCTGCCATAACCGGTCAGCCGAATCAATGTATTGCAAAGCAGTTGAGTAGTGAAGAGAATAATGAGGATGTATACCCGTGGGTGAAGCAGTCGGAGAAGAAAACCACTAAATATACGAAAAATATGAAGTCTAAGCCAAACGAACTGAAGTCGGTTGAGCCAACGGAGAGTAGTGAAATAGGTTTCTGGTGAGAGGATGAGTTGGTGAAATATAAGAAGAGAGGATTCTCTGTAGATAAAGAAACATTAAAGTCAAGAGGCTTCGCTCCTAACCAGGATGCAATATTCTCAAACGAGTGATTGAGAGAGCAAAGCCAGAGGAAACCGTGGCCAAAGACAGCAGGTTAACAGAGGCGTCTGAAAGATTTGTCAATGCCATGGAGTTTGGAGAACACAGAGTAAATGCCGCTCAGCTTGACGGAGTGCGGCGAAGAAAGTAACCTTTTCTTTGAAGCCAGAACAACAGATCTGCCCTGAGGAGCCATTCCTCATCGAGGCGGCAGAAATTCTGGAGAGTGTTCAAGCACAAGTTACGAAAGAAAAGAGCAGTAATTTAGTGGGAATTGAAGAAGAATATGTGAATTAGCAGAAGGTGGAGTTAGCACTCGAACAATTGCTGGAAGGCAGCGAAACCATCGGTGACCAATCAGTTATAGTAAACGATATTTTGACAGAACCTATTCCAGCTCCAACATGAATTGAGGCCAGCGTCGAAGACATGGAAGACTCAGATTCACATATCGCCGCCACTATGACCTATAATCGAGATTATTTGCAGGTCATCTTGAGAGGAGTAGCATATCGAGCTCTTTTCGACCTGGGAGCGGTAATCACCCTAGTCAGACCGACTTTAGCGGAAAGATTTAAGTATAGACTCTTGACTGCTCGAGCATCCATTCAAACGGTCACAGGAGGATTGTCGCAGGTATTAAGTTTCCTAATCTTGGGTTTTGAGCTAAATGGAATTTACTCGACCATTAAAGCTCGAGCAGTCAAAGAAGTAGCCCATGACATCGTACTGGGAAAAGATTTTTGTGAAGCTTTCAAAATCGACACTGACAACCGTGGTTGGTGGAGAGCAAACGGGGGTGACTGGCACAACTTTAATTACCAGAATCCCTCGCAGAGCGACAAAGTCTTCGCCGAATGCGCTGGAATTTCGGAACTAGACGACGATGATAGGAGGAAAATAGAGGAGTTAGTAGCCGGAATTTTGCCAGAATATTCACCTGATGTACTGGGATTTACTGATTTGATGGAACATCATATTGAGCTGACCCAAGTGATCCCAGAGAGGCAAAAGTACCGACGCAGGTCACCAACGAAAATTGCAGCCATTCAAATGGGAGCAGCAGAGTTGCAGAGATTGGGAATCATTGAGTAATCGGCCAGTGATTTTGTTAGTCAACCAGTTTTAGTGCCGAAACAAGATGGGGAAGGAGAAAGATTATGTGTTGATTTTTCCGGGATTAACAAATTCATCAAGAAGGATTGTTACCCATTGCCACAGATGGATACAATTTTAGAAATTTAAGGAGTGCTCGTTATCTTAGCAAAATCGATTTGCGCCAAGCCTACTATCAGGTCAAGATTGAGGACAGTAGTAAGAAGTATACGGCATTTGTAGTACCTGGGTATGAGTTATGGCAGTTTACGAGGATGCCTTTTGGTCTCATTAACGCTCCAATGACTCTACAGCACCTGGTTGATTACTTATTTGGACCTGAAGACGCTCCTCATGTGTTTGGTTACGCCCCAAACACGGGCGTCCAGTTTACTCTTAAAACTTCGCCAGCATTCGTAAACTACGGTAGACACTCCACTCCAGTAAACAGCCTGCGAAGAGAACAGGAAGGTTGTAGCCCCAAAATACCGGGAGATCTACGGATGTGGGAGGATAGGGTGACATGACTAGATGCGTTGAGGGAGCTTGTAGCCAAATTCATCGATGAAGCTAGAGAAAGACAAGGGAAAACTTACAATAAGGGGCGAAGAGTAGCTAATTTCGTGGTCGGAGATCTTACCTTGCGCAGAGTACACCATTTATCAAAAGCGGCAGATAGTTTTTCAGCCAAATTAGCCCCGAAATTCGAAGGTTTTTTACAATTGTGGAGCAGAAATCTCCTACGGTCTATATTTTGGGTATAGGAGAAGGTAGTAACAGGAAAGTGGCGAAAGTGCATGTGACGGACCTGGAACGGTACGTATCCCCACGTAACTACCGAACTAACAGATCCTCGCCCTAATCCTATCCAGACGTAGCTGCCTGAGAGAAACAAAGCTATGTTAGAGGCCTCGATCAAAGGTGATAATAAAGCAGTTAAAACTCCGGGTAGTAACCCTGTATTGTCCACTGATTGCATCATAACCAGGCATTAACGTAAACAATTTACAGATTCTACATCATGTCAGAGGCCGAAAGCAGCGCGTCAGCCGAGAAGAGGAAGAGAGAATCGGCCAGTACGGCGGAAGACGAAGCCATCGTCTTGCGTCGAGAGCTACTAGCTCAAGCCGCCATTCAGCGTATGGAGAGGGAGAGATCTCGTCAGGAGCCCCAGACCATAGAGGGCATCGCGGAGTCGGAGCCAGCACCATCGGAGGATGAGACGATGCTATCGGATGCCAGGGCCAGTGAGGTCCCCAGCATCCCACCCGAGGTAGAGGCCCATCTGCTGGCAGGAACACCGGATGTTTTGTTGCCTAGGGTAACCACCAGTCTCGTCGAGCCTGCTTTGAGACTGGGGACCCAGAATTTTATGCCGGGAAACCTTCAGCCGTGGTTCTCACCAGGGCAGATGGAGGCGCGACCTGCCTCGACAGGAGCCATCTCCAGGGTTCCCTTCTGACGCCCTCGCAGACCACTGCCGACATCCCAGTCGCTGAATCGACATATGGGAAGTCTGGAGAAAAGGGAGAGTCGAGAGGCGGAAGAAGATCTGCTTCGGCTTTTAGAGGGAGAGTTAAGCATAGACTCATCGACACAGGCCAGAGAGTCAAGCTCACGGTCTGACACCACTCAGTCCAACCGCAAGCTGCCAGATGGGAGGGAGGATGGCCCTCGCATCCTTGATGTGCCGTTCCAAGAGGAGAATCTGCCAAACCACCTGCAAATACGGTACTTGCCAATAGAGGGGACGTGGGATAATGCCCACCTCGCCTGGAAACCTGGGCCTGGAGGAGGACCAGATGCCACCACCCGCGACCTTACGTCGACAACGAGGAATCCGCCAATTAGCGGTGGACGATATTGAGTCGTTAGTGCCACCTCGCCGCTCACCATCACCACCCGGAGTGCCGTATCGTCGCCAAGGGAAAGCAGGGTTTGAGCAACGCTCTTCTGCTACCACCTCACGTTCGCAGCCAGCCGCGCTGCGAACGAAATTGACGGGGTTGAAGTTCGGAAACCTCAAGCTGATCCCCACTGACATCGACCTCGATCCACCACCATAACCCTGTTTCAATTGTTGGCAGAGGAATCAGAACATGTACAAGTGCAAGGCAGACAAGGAGAGATTCTGCCACAATTGCGGTCGGTGGGGGGTTGACCTCTCCAGCTGCCCGAGATGTGGGGAACGGCATCACGAATTTTTAGCGGCGAACCAATATCATGGCCAAGGCTTCCGGGACACTGGCATGGGTACTCGAGCGTCAGACTCTAGCGCCAGGAGCCGTGACCGTTCCTCACCACCAGGGTCACGTCGTCAAGAGGAACGATCACGCCAGGCCAGTCGTCCTCGTCGCCAGTCTTCGCGGTCAGCAAGACAACACGAGCCGGAGCACCACCGAAAAACCAGCGGTTCCCGTCGTCAGTCCTCGCCATCACCACCTCGCCAACCACGGCACAGATCAGCGCAAGGAGGAGCCGAGGGAGCATCTAGAAGGCTTAAGGGCTTTGCCGTTCGATGGGCTGTGCCCGTCGAACAACGTTCCCTTCGGTACTTAGGGTACGAAGGGTAAACTCAAGTTTACCTTCGGTACAGCGGGCTTTCGTGAAGCCTACGAGAGCATCTCGCATCCGTACCCGCAAGGATTGAGAGGAGATGTTGCCAAAGAGAATCGTCGCCAGAAAAAAAAATTGTAGACGAAAAATGGGATCAACATGGTAGCCTAAAAGTAAGTAATCCTATTTTGGTAATTTACATTAACTCGTATCAGCTGCTTACACATTCACTATTCGCTACTTAATCGACTATTTTCCTACAGGGATGCACGACGACGGTATGGGGAGTTGTGTGTGTGTGTGAGAGAGAGAGAGAGAGAGAGAGAGAGAGAGAGAGAGAGAGAGAGAGAGAGAGAGAGAGAGAGAGATAAGATAGTGAAACGGGCCAAACAATGCCGAGGCGAGGCCGTAGGTAAGGTTCGAGACTCGATGTGGGAAGAGGAGAGAATGCACTCGAGGAAGCAAAGATTAAACTTACAATCGCCCCGAACCATCGGTTGGGTGAATGTAAACTCTCCCTACCCTCTGCAGTGGTGGAACCACCAGAGGGAAGCTGCTCGTGTGCACCGGGAGTGGTGGAGGGAGATCTACTCCACGAGCTCCGCACACTTAGGATATCGACGCAGCTTCGGATCAGTACGTGAGGATCCACCTTCTCACAATCAATCCGTACTCGAAAGATATCCACTTGAGAACAGGGAACTACCCTCCTGATCCCAAGGGATATTCGAGAGGTGAGGGGTAAACAAAGCAATAATAACAATCAATTAAATAAACTATAGATATATATTGTTTTAACGATACAAATCTGGCCTTATACTAAATGGAAAGGGGGAGGGTCCCCTTAGTACCGTTCGAGAGCACAATGCTCATTTACATACTGAGTACTAAGGAGACTAATATAATAAAGGTAATATGAATATGTCTAATGAAACAGTTTGAATGAGTGAAAGAAATGGATGCTGAGATGAGATTGTGATATGAAGGTAATTTTAGTTATTCTCAAGATTGAAGAAGTATAATTTAGCCCGACGTTTGAAAGATGATAATGACCTATTGTTGCGTAGATGAGAGGGCAGTGAGTTCCAGAGATAAGATGCGCTTATATGGAATGAGTTCCTCAGTGTCTCCGTTACGAAGGTGGGGATGTCCAGAGGGGTCACCTCACCCCTCACAGGGCGGAGTGCGACGTGGAAGTCAAAAAAAGCCATGAAATAAGATGGAGCGGCGGTGTTAAAGAGCTTGCTAAGGAAACAGGCCATAAAATACTTCCTACGCCCGGCGGTGGAGAGCCATTGCAACTCGCGCCTGTAGGGGGTGATGTGCTCGTCCCTCCTTACACCATAGATGTAACGAGTTCTTGTGTTTACCAGTCTCTGTAGCTTGGTGTCCAATTCTTGCATCAAGTCACAGTATACTAATGAGCAATAGTCGATAATAGGAAATAGTAGGGCTTGCACGAGATGCTTGCGTAGCTCCAAACTGGTGCTCTTTCTAAAGAAATATAGTCTGTACATAAGTGAGTGTGCGCGCTTACACAGTTGCGTAACGTGTTCCTTCCAAGTAAGTTTAGAGTCAAGCACCAGTCCCAAACTACGCACAGACGACTGATATTCGACCCTGGCTCCTCCTATGTTAATGTAAGTGTTGGCTGTAGAAGGTAAGGCATTTATATAATAGGAGGAGCCCAGGACGATCGCCTGCGTTTTGAGAACATTTAGTTTAAGATGATTCTGTGCAGCCCAGCCCATGATCCTCTCGGCGTTAGCACTCATCCTCTCGGAACAGGAATCGAGCTCCTCAAGGTGGCATTGGCTGTAGATTTGCAGGTCATCCGCGTAAATGAGATGAGATACGTCAATGTCTAGACAAAGGCTGATATCATTGATGTATAGTGAGAATAATAGTGGGCCAAGTACAGACCCCTGCGGTACTCCCATGTTTAATGGAAGAAAAGTGGAGAGTTCATTACTATCACCAATGACAGTCTGCATTCTACCAGTGAGGTAAGAGGCGAACCAGCGAATAACCTGCTTAGAGAAGCCGAAAGAGATTAGCTTTCTGAGTAGCTTGACGTGACACACAGTATCAAACGCCTTGCTAAAGTCGAAAAGAAGTAGAAGTGTTACCTTCTTTTTGTTCATGCCAAGCCTGACATCATCAGTCAGCTTGACCAAGCCGGACTGTGTGCTGTGGCCAGTACGAAAATCAGTCTGTAGGGCGTCAAGGAAAAGTCTTGATTCGAGATATGCAGAAGTTTGCCTGTGCACTAGCCACTCCAGCGCCTTGGACAAGAAACACAAGAGGGAGATCGGACGATAGTCAGTCAGAGTTGTTGCAGAACTTACTTTGTTTAGTGCGTGCACTAGTGACTTTTTCCAGTCCGAGGGGAAGCATGACTCGCTCAAGGATAGGTTGAAAATGCGACATAGAAATGGAGCGAGCACCGGCAGCGCTTTATAAATGACAACCTGTGGTATGCCGTCACTGCCCCTGGCCTGGGAGTCAAAGTGCATCACTGCGTCTAGGACGTCCGATTCCGTTATCTCCCTGAAGTTGAAATGCTCGGGGATATTTAGACCGTCTACGGTGTGCAGATATTCCTCTACGGCAGGAGCCAACGGATCATTGGAGATTCCGCTAAAGTGCGCGTTGAGGTCTTTAATCGAGAAGCGAGAGGGTGGTTTATCTTTGGAGGTGGTAATTCCAAGTCTCTCAAGCTCTCTCCAGATCTCGCCGACATCAGTCAGGGAGGACAGGCGTGAGTGATAGTATTTCAGCCTGACATCCTCGACCTGTCTATGAGCATCGTCTCTCGCTAGTCTATAAAAATACAGATCCAGCGGGAAACGTGATCTGCGAAACCGTCTGTAGAGTCTGTCCCGTTCCTTCACGAGGTCACGAAGAGCCGTGGTAAACCACGGGTGACGTTTTGGTCTAGGTGTCACTGTACGTAATGGGGCGAGATGATTAATGGCGTTAGTCAAGTTAGTGTTGAGAGTAGTGATGCAAGCGTCAAGTGATGAGGTATCGAGTGATGACCAGTCACATGCGCCGAGATAAGCCCTTAGTTTTTCGGCACAGATTCCTTTGTAGTTACGGTAGGTGTACGTTTTGAGTTCGTAGCGTGGTATCTGTACGTCGAGAGTGGCCGTGATAAGGTCATGTCCATTAATGAAAGGTGTATCAGTCTTACAGTGCGACAGCAGGCGATCCTGCTCATCGATTAAGCAGAGGTCAAGCCAGGTGTCTGATTCCGGTTTATGATGAGTAGCACCATAGGGAACCGACTGAAGGGAGTTCTCCTCGATGAAAGCCTTGATGAACTTGGCATCTTCTGATCGGGAGAGTTGATCCGCGTTGAAGTCACCCATGATTATCTTTGTGGAGTAGTTGTGCATGTGTGTGGTAAGTTTTTCAACAAAGTCATTGCCTTGAATGAAAGGGGCATGAGGCGGACGATACACAACACCCACAAAGATGGGTGAGAGGCCTCCCGCAGAGATTTCACAGAGAAGATACTCCGGTTTCCCTGGCTTGCCCGACCAGACACCGTCAGACGATGTCAGAACTGTGGCAGTGAGTGAATGATGAATGTAGAGGGCCACACCTCCACCATTTCTGTTTCTGTCCCGTCTAAGTAGCGTATAGTTGTCAAGTAGGGGTATGGTTTTTATCTTGTCGTCCAGCCAGGTTTCGGTTACAGCTATTACGTGAAAGGGGGAACGAGTGGACAAGAAGAGTCTCACCGCCTCAATGTGACCCGTGAGGGAGTTAGCATTGAAGTGACAGACTCTTAAACCGTCGGACAGAGTCACCTTAGAAATGGTTGAAGATGAAGGCAATGATGATGTGGATGATGATGGTGGTGAAGGTGATATGGTGTTAACATATTTTAGCATTCGTTGCTGCCGTTGCACGGAGGCCTCTTGGCAAAAAAATTCTGAAGGTCCTCTTCAGTGGAGATGATGGCGGCCTTTCCTCCGTCCTCGGCAGCACGTAAGAAGATCTTTCCATCCCTCACGTAGGTCCTACAGCCCTGTACTTTCTTGGCCTCCTGTCTGGCCCTCACACGTAGCTTATGTACATCTGGAGGGAGCAGCTCATTGATGTTAATGAGCCCCTGGTGGTCTGGGGCTAGAGCCTTGGCTTCCTCCAGTAGGTCCGTGCTGAGTTCAGAGAGGTGCAGCTTACCCTTTTTAATTTTTGCTGCCAGGGTGGAGCGAACGAGGGCATGGGAGGAAAGGGTGACAGCAATCGGTGGTAGCCTGCTGTCTGCAGCCGAGGTGTTGGTGGCTGCATTAATTCTTCCCATGATCCTAGTGGCAGATATGTCCCTCCTGAGGACAGTAGGGTCAAGGGCGGAGAGCACAGAGTAGGCGAGTAGATGTACAGAGCTCTCCTGGGTGTAGTGCAACCCAGTTATAACAACAGCCTTGTTGAGAGAAGTCTCTTGCCGATGCTTGATGACCTCGAGCTTCCTACGAAGGCTGGCGATCTCAGAGGGAACTACGATGGCAGTGGAGGGCTGACCGTCAGTGCTGTTGCTGTTGTGTGCAAGCTGTGAGCTGAGGCGACCTGATGTTAGCTCTTGCATCTGCACCTTCAGCTCAGAGATGGATGTCTCGGCAGTTGACATGCGAGATTGTAGCTGGGGCAGAACATCAAGAGTCTTGAGGCGCTGCTCTATGGGGCCTAGCCTGGCCTCCAGCCCGGAGATCCTCACTGAGGTGTCTCGCTGCGCCTCCACCGCTTCATCCTGCTTAGCACGGATGTCCGCTAGTGCAGCAAGGATGCTTTGGAGAGTACTCTCCATGGTGGTGGGCTGTGCTGATGCTGCGGTGATTGCAGGGCGAGCAGGAGATTGGCTGCGCGATGGATTGGTGGATGCTGGTGCGGACTGGATCTTTTTCTTGTTATTATTTACGGCTTTTGATGTCGTGTTACTGCCGTTGAGAGAAGAGTCCAGCCGCTTTCGTATGTAAGCATCTGCGCAGGCAGAACACGCGAGAGTAGCAACAGTTCTCACCATCACAGACCTGAAAGTGATGCATCTAGTGTGGAAGTGGTTGTTGCAGAGCTCACACTTTTTGGGGTCTTTGGACTGTATGGTTTTGTCACAGGCCTTGCAGATGATGGTGAAGGCTTCAGTACTCTTCTCTCCACTAATACTCATTTTGCTCATTTTGCCGGCAACTTATTGGCAGTCGATAATGTATAGTATACGGGGGTTACCCTTTGATGTAGAGTTGCCGACAAAACAAATAAGCTTGTTGGGCTCGTCAATAGATGGTACTAATAGTGAGTGTAGAGAAAGGAGCACACCGACCTGTGAGAGACCCGTGCTATGATGATGTTCCGTTGACTCGTGAGATGTCTCCACGTGGCTGTACAGGAGCGCGGAAAGACAGGCCAAACAGGAGAGAGCGATGACAAGCAGTTTGTAGGTTATGTTGCAGAGGATGAATTTCCAAGAGTGAGAAAAGCGTAGCAAAATGCAGCCTCCAGCAGAATATTATGTCAGCTTGAAGGTTGCATTAAGGAGCGTGCAACAAACTGTAAGCAGAAGTGCCCGGAGGCAGAGTGCGGCAGAAAAGCAGTTGAAAGTAGGAGCGTGTAAGATAAGCGGCAAGCGTACTCACGTGAGAGAGAGAGCGAGAGAGAGAGAGAGAGAGAGGGGGAGTGAGAGAGAGAGAGAGAGAGAGAGAGAGAGAGAGAGAGAGAGAGGGAGAGACTAGTCGGTTGGTTTCGTGAGAAAACCAGGGCATAATATGGGTATGTCTGGTTTTGGGACGGGGTATGCGACGGGGTGGCCGTCGGCGCCGACTGAATTAATAACAAACTAAAGTCTGTTGTGATTCGTAGTGGGAGCGAAAGAGCGGAAGAGACGGGATTTATTCGATGCCGACGCACCAGCACGCCGCAGAGGTTAGCAGATACACACACATACACACACAGACGTAGTAGCAGCTGACAGTCGCACACACATATGCCGCAGCAACCAGCACAGCACGAATATTCGCCTCGGCGAGAAGCGATAGAGAGCCGTGAAGAGAGGGGAGCCGCGCTGAAGTTGACAAGGCCGAACAGTGGTGATCGCGCGAAAATATTGTATGAGAGTGAGAGAGATTAAATGAGAACCGCTGCGATTGTAAGGTTGTGTGAGTGGAATGTAATAGCTGCCGAGTGGAAGCGCACGTAATCGTCGGGTGCGACGAAGCCTCAAGCCACTTCTACATATATCACAAATGTGAGACGTGCTGTATGACTTACGATTGTTAACTACGCCGATAGATTAAATATAGATTTAGGAGTAGAATAGAATGATGACTATATTGTAATACTGTCTGGTATGCGAATGAGAGAGAATGGTATTTCTGAATTTCGCGCCGAAATATAAATTGTAGCCGCGCATGTGTCAGTAGTTTTGATAGGTGTGATTGGCCAGATCGCATCGCGAGTTACTGTATTAATTAGAGTCGTGAGATAGAGAGAGACGGAGAGAGCGGACAGGCCCTCGCGGTAGACATTTTGACGAGCGCTCGCTCACTTGCATTTCGACGGTTGGGCCAGCAACATAGCCAGCACCCTTCGAGATAACTCTCTTCATTGTAGCATAATTTTCGCGAGCACGAATTTTCAAAGCACGAGACATCGCAGAACAGGAGGAAGGAAGTTATCAACATTGTATAGCCAGGTAGCGTAAAAATTAGTTTCGGTATACTGTAATCGCCGAGACGTGCGAGTTGTGTGAGTCGGGAGAAAAAGAGTGCCGGATTGTTGTGCGCGTGCCATCGAAGCATTTATGAATACGGCCGGAGTGCGTGATTTTCATTTATAAATTACTTGTAACGTCGTGACCGCGTTAATTCAGATTAATAAAGTTATTAAAAGCGAAAATGGTGTCATTCTCTTTGTTGTAAGCTTCATATACCAGAACTCCCTCAGTGAGGTCATGTCTCAGTAAGCCGGTGTTAGTATATACAGGGTGATTCAAAAAGACCGGGATACCAGCGTAACTCCAAAAAAAACGTTTTTTACAAAAAAATGCTTCAAATAAAAGTTGTAGGGTTTAAAAAGATGCACCTAACGGTGACCTTGAGGTCGAATTTCAAGGTCATTTGAAGGTCAACTTAGTTTTTTTAATTATTGTGGGGGCAGAGTGACCCCAAAGGTCATACGATTGTTTTCAACATTATCTTGCGTTGTGAATGCGTATCTGCGCCCTCACATCATTACGTCGCAACTTATTTTTCAATGTGTACTTTAGGTTTTGAAATAATAAAACAAAATACAGTTCGAACTTTTAAAGAATTTTATTAATTTTTTAACAAAAACATTTTTACAATCGCATATTGTCGAACGTAGAACTAATTTAATTGTGACATCGAATATAAATTTGCAAAACAAGTAAGTTTCGTAAGTCCAACACAAAAAAATCATTATTACAACAAGTGCTCGAAATGTGCACCATTAACTGTTTGACAGTGAGCTAGTCTATCATAAAAACTATCTACGGCATTTTGAATCATATCTGCTGGAATCGATGCAGCTGCATCTAAAATTCTCTGCCGAAGTTCTTCAATAGTTTGTGGGTTTGATAATAACACAAAAACTACTTATAATGCTAGGAAATCATTTCATGCTGGAACGCAATGCAAGTTGATTTTGAAATCAACTGTATCACTTTTCAAGTCACTTTGACCCTACAACATGGAAGTATATCCGAACATAGAAAGGGGTTTTCACTCGAAAAAATTAAATTGACTTACTAATGACCCTGAAATTCGACCTCAAGGTCAAACGCAAGGTCACCGTTAGGTGCATCTTTTTAAACCCTACAACTTTTATTTGAAGTATTTTTTGGTAAAAAACGTTTTTTTGAAGTTACGCTGGTGTCCCGGTCTTTTTGAATCACACTGTATATTTTGTTAGAGGCCTGGCGCCTAAGAAATTCGGCTTTAAACATAAAAACGAAGCTTGTGCCGGTATAAGGGAAAATACCCTTCTTCTTGGGATTCTTCGCTAAATACCGTGTCACACAATGGACCAAAAACATTGCATTCCATATGTAATTTTTTATTTTAATGTATAATAAATTAAATTTTATATTTTCATAATATACTCGGACCATTTAACTCTAGACCCCACCAACTACATAAAAAAAAAGAAAAAACTTTGTCAAATTTTAGGCTAAGATGTAACAGCCCTAGAAGTAAGTACTAACAAATGAAAATACTTAAAAAAAATTCAATGTATATGCAATTCACGAAATACAAAACAAGTAGTATATTAAGTGAAGAGAACAAACAATACTAACAAAATAGGAACTATGATAGATTGTAAAGGACCCTAGACTACGGATGAATAATTCGACAACAAATAAGTGGCGATTGACAAAATCGATTTCAATAATTTTTCTTTATTTTCTTTTTTATTCAACACTAAAAGAAAGCTCAAATCAAAAACATGAAAGAGACGACCCACCGAATAAACCCATCCCATCGTGCAAACAAGAGAATGAAATTCACGTAAAAGGACACATGCCACGCACATGATAAACATCACATCAATCATGTGCAGTACACACCGTGCCAACTCGAGCGAGAGACAAATGAACGTAAAGCACATATATAAACATAAAAAATCGCTGCCAATTCATTGGCACGTAGCTTCCTCCAAACAAATCTATTGTTCGTATGTATCGTTCCAGTATATTAATTTCATAATGCATTTCTTTTTCTCCGGATCTTCTTAATAAAATGAATTGCTATTTATATCACAAATAGACCTCATAACCTTATAAAACCATGAATTTTGTCAAAACATTCTGAGTTTTCGTTAGCGAGTTATAAGGTTTAACAAAAATAATAATTTTCAGTTATACAGGGTATACAAGGTGAGAGACAAAGAATTTGTAGTTTAATATCTTTTCAACTAATCGTTTTCATAAGCTGAGAAAAGAACTTAGTATTACGTCTAGATTACAAATTTTCAATTACAAAATCTAACACATTAAAACAATTACATGAATCCCTACCTGAATTGATAATCGAACTTGGCGATACGTGAAAGTTATAATAATTTAAATGATTAAAAGAGTTAAGGATAGGAAGTCCCTTTTGGCTACCGCGGACGCGGTCATCGCCTACCAGGGAAGGGAGCCGGATACGAAGTCGCTTTAAACTATACACTATTTCTTTTAAATCGACACACGTTTATTTTTATGAAAAGAGAAAAGTACCTTAATGTGTAAGTGTGCGTGGCTGTTTGTATATATGTGTGAAGAGGTTCTTAAGTGTCTGCAGCTGTCAATCCTCGGCGCCTTCCAGTCTAGGCTCGGTGGTTCAGGTTACAGCGGTGGCTAGATGCACTTAAGTGTGACGGCTCATCCCTTTGGTGTGCGTAGTATAGATCGCAGAGAGTCCACTGCCTCTGTTGCTTCTTCTTTTGAGTAGAGGTGATATTCGGAAAAATGCCGATGGATGCACTTGCTCGACTGAGCGACTAAGTCCGGTATACTCTCTATTTTTAAACGTACGAGTAGCGAGTAATGCATGATACTTGTTTTAAGAATGGCTAGCGACGAGCAGAGTAACGTTCTGCGAGAGATTTCGGATATTACTGAGCGATGATTGCCCTTTGCTCCCGGGCTTTATATACTTGCATATCCCCTTGTTTTTCTCGGGCTAGCGTTTTCCATATAAGGTCGCTTCACTATTTTGTATTTTCCTCTCTCAATATTAAGAGAATCGTGGCAGGTCAAGTCATAAACATCATAGTTAGTATAGTATAAGTAGACTACCACTTAAGAATTTGTCTCTTTTAGAATTCTCCCGCGGTCTCTTTTTTTACTGGAGATCGTACATGTGTTTCCTATGAAATTCCAGATCGACGAATATTGTGTCTCTGTTTCTCTCCGCTCTCTAATTTTTCTCTTATTTGTGATCGTTTTTCTGCGATGATTTGTCGCCTGATTGTATTGCGTAAGGTCATCGTTGAAACAGCTCCCTTCGTTCTTGTGCTTCTTACTTTATGGCTTTCCGTTTAAAAATACGAACTCGCGGTTCTTATGAAGTTATTATTGAATCTAATATGTCCATTAGCGTTTTTATGGCATTTTTTATTTATTGCGTGGTTCATCGGAATATAGTCCATTTGTGTGAAAGTGCCGCAGACACGTGTATGTAAATATATCTCCCGATTTTCAGATCCACTTCTTGGGTACCGCGATGACGTGCTAGTGAGTAAGTGTGTATATGTGTGTGTGTGTGTAGATGTGATATATATAGCAATCGTAGTGTTTGGATGCGTAATGGAATCGGTGATCATTTTTATCAGTTTTCGATTTATTACTAAAAAAATAAGTAGTCAAATCACTTGAAATTTTAATGGAATATATTTCATTAAAATTTTAAGTGATTTGACTACTTATTTTTTTAGTAATAAATCGAAAACTGATAAAAATGAGATAAAAACTATAGTTTGACACGTAACCCATCAATATATTTTTTTTCGTGAAGTTATGATGTTTAGTTTCAGAGATACGAATTTGAAAAAAAATAACCTTTTTCATTTTATCTGCCGAACAGAGCGGTCAATCCCGAGGATCAAACTGGGAAAAATAGGTCATTTTATTATCTTTTAAATGCATTTTAGCTGAATTGTTTGTAACAATGAAATGATTGACAAAAAGGAAAATAATGTCTTTCGACAATTAAAAAATGGCCATAAAAAAAAAGTAATTGAAAATATTAAAAAATAAATATTTTTTCCGAATTCAGAATCCAAAAATCGATATGCATGTCAAATTTGATTGATATTGATTGAGTAGTTCCAGATATATCACGGTATACACACACACATACATTCGAACTTCTAAAAACATCTAAAAACATGTTTCTATGAAGTTTTAGCGAAACTGAAAATTTTACTATTACAAAGCTTCTTCTAGGAGGAAGCAAAAAAGAGAGGGGAATACGCATAAACTACCAAGATAAAAAACATATAGATCTTGTGTAGGGTATTACGGCACACCCCGCAAACAAGACAAAAGATTGGTTTAACCATCACGCTTACGTGTTATAAAAACAAACTTGCTCCATGCTTACAAAACTAAAGTGCACTATAACAAATCATCCCTTTAACATACTCGCCCTTGTTCTTGATTTGAGGCTTTAAATTTTTTCTTTTCATTAAGTGATATATTCACATCATTAAACCTTACTCTTTATGGACCACTAACTGAACCGTACCACCCGCAGGACCCGCGAAGTTTGTCGAGGACGACAAACGTTTTCAAGGAATGGAGGGTGTTTTATGACAACTTTCCTGTAATTATATTCGAAAAATTATTTCGAATATAAAATCGGGAAAGTTCTACACATAATAGGTACAGGAGACTCAAGGCCACAAAAGTATCAGGTAGTCAAGAATCTCGCTGACCAAAACAATTTCCCCTCCGCTGCGTAAGAGCGCACGTGCTAAGCTACGCTGCAGTTTATACACTTGCGCAGTTGTCAGGCCCCGTAAGGCCTAATGAGTGAGACAATTGTTGACGCAGTGACGTCAGCGTAGGGAAGTAGAACTTGGAGACGCGTGGGAGGTCAGTAAAAATCTTCCGAGCGTCCCCAAGCCACGCTACCTCACGGCACTCCGACTCGAGCCGGGCTCCAGTTCGGCTGACCATTTTTCCAGTTTAATTTTCTGATTTTATTTCACCTGTTTGTGTATTAATTGCAAAGTCTAATTTAGTTTTATTGTATTTAATTGAATTATTAATAAATAAAGTTCTCACGTTAGAATATTAAGTGGTTTAAAATTTGGTCCAAACACATTGGAATTTTAAAATCCCAAACGAGTTAAAAAGGGGACCCTAAGCAGAGAACAAGAGAGACATTTGCGAGAGGAAATAAACAAGGCCTTTTTTCATCTACCACCACGACAAGGTAAGAAAGACTTTTATTTTATGTCACAGAAAAGAGAGAGTAAAATAAAGAGATTAGCATTGACATTCAGGAGGGATTTAGTGAATCGAGTCTCTCTCATAGCTGAATAGCTGTGCGCGTGTCAACAAACTCACAAAATTATTTATGTAAATGACAACCCGTTTACCAGAAACGCGATTACTCCGAGTCTATTTAAACACACGGTTTTTTCTTTAATAAGTTACGAATGCATTCACCAATAATGTAATGTATTCATTTTTCGTCTCGACATTTTCGCAGCAACCGTGAGTTTAACACCTCTGCAACATTTTCTAATGCTAGGTGTGGGGTTTTGTATGCAAAATATAGGGGTGCATTTATAATAGCGCGATAGAAGTCAATTATTTGGGCGTTATTATTTGCATCCATAAGACATGGAAGGAAGGATGAACTACGCCCATATAGTTGTCATCGCGGCCACTTTAAGGTAAGCCAATTAAACTACCAAATAACTTCATAAATACACCCTGGGACTAACATCAGTGAGAGCTTTTTCGGTTCGGATCACTAACTATCTAACTCAAAATTTTCTTGAAAATTAAATGATTCCGCAGTCTTAATCACCGTTTTAAATGACGAAAAATGGCATCAGAAGGAAAACCGATTTTAATCTACCGCTTTCAAATGCGGACAATTACACTACCCTCGAGGCATCGAACGCGCCTCCGAACGAAATCGAGAACATAACTTTCTAAAGGCGGCTGAAAAAGTTTGAAATATTGGAAAATCTAGCTTTTGTTACACACTGAAATTACGCTAGGACTGCAATTCACGGAATTAGCGCTAGGCGGCTCCCGGGTGATAACGCTAGACACCGCGTTAAAACAGATTCGCTTAAGGTAGTTCAGGGGTATCATGCAGAGAGGTGAGGGGCGCGGGGAAGTACCTATGCTTTAACATGGGAACGCGTCAGGGATGCCAACTTAAATTATATTATTTCACACTAACCAAAAACGATATTTTAAATAAAATAATTGTGTAATAGGCTTCTCTAATCTCATATTTAATGATTTAAAGTATTTTTACGTTGCATACTAATTTTTTTGCAACAAATTTTCTTCACTAAAAAGTATTGAATGAGGTAGAATAAATTTGGCAACAGTGGACAGATGAGCACAGCGCCATGCTCACACTCACGTACTCGAACTACACACCTACAGCCACCATTGGCTCGATGGTCACAGCTGCTTAGGTACACACACGACCGCGCGTCTTCATCGTATACGTGTGAGCTGAGCTGTTGCCACATTTATTACGAAGTCGTATATGATTCAAATTTAGTACTTTATTAATGATAGATTATTGTAAATTATGGAAACGTACCTCTATCTACATACCAAACGATTCCTAGTTGTTTTTTCTATAACTAATTTAAATATCATTCGATTCTCTACGCTGTTTCTACTTCATTTTTTATTCCAAACAGACAAAATATGTATGTCCCATAAGGAACCATATAAAATTATCAAATTTAAAAAGCGTCGTGTTTCAAAACTACGCGGTCAAAAATTTTGAAAAAATTAATTTGTTAATGAAATATGGTTAGAAATCATATTCTAAAATTTTATGGCAATCCCTACGTTTTCATAAAACCCCTGAACTACCTTAATACTACGACAAGAAAATTTAGTTCCCGAGGAAAAGAGACTGATATTGAAAGTAGCATCGGAACATTTATTATCTCTTAGAACTCGAGCAATACGATTCGAAACAGACAGCAAGACACCGCTATAAATCAATCAATTCAATACACAAAATACCGGCGCTATCTCTAAGGAAGTAGAACCTCACAGTGGGCACATCACAGTCGATATAAATAGAGAAAGAACAAATCAAACGGCCACGGATTAAAGACTTAACTTCCCAGACGGGGCATCAAAGTTTTTCAATTTCGACAGTGCGGATATAAACGTCGACCCACATGACAATAAACCAATATTACTACTAGCAAATGACAACAAATTTAACCTAAGCGACAAAGTATATGATATTGATGGAGCACTTAATTCACCGCGTCATAGTACGCTCCTTAATGGAGATCCGAACACAAACGCAGTCGCGTTACCAACTATTCTATACGAACCAGAAAATTTTAAAGATCATCATTTACCGGGAATAGGTTTTGGGGAACGGTATGAGCAATTTAAGAAGCGTAGAGAATGTTCGAGAGACGGAGAGCTGGATGTTTTCGCTGCATCAAGGACTGAATACGATTCCACCTTACGACGGAAATCTAGATATGCTTGCATTTTTTTGTCATGCCGTTCGCGACGTGATTTACGAGTTCAGGCCGTCAGCCGAGCACTGGGTGCTTAACTCGCTGGTTTCGAAATTCCGAGGACGGGCGGGCGATGGCTATACTGCGTGCCTGACGCAATATGATACCGTCGAGCGGCTGCTAGCCGATTTAACTACGCAGTACAGCCGTGTGGGCGGCGCGGATAAATTTTCGGCTGATCTAAAGGTAATTCGCTAATACGGCGGAGAAAGTGCAGGAAACTACAGACTACGTGTTCCAACACTGCACAATAGATTATTAAACATTTACAACTCAAGCCGAGAGATGCGATTGGGAAAGGGTCACGTATAAAAATAACGCCGACAAGAAGACAGTCGAAAAATTCTTCTTCGGTATGAACGGGGAATTGCAACACCAAATACGTTCCGAAAATCCGGGTGGCATACGAGAAGCCATCACGGAGGCATTTGCGTTCGGACATCGTACTAGCGCGCTATGCATATGGTCCATAATCGGACCTTGTCAATTTAGCTAAAATTGCGTTAGAATCAAAGGTACAAGCCAACTCGCAAACAGTACCAACCGTCACTTTAGTTAGTATCGTAAATCGGTCAAATTTGATCGTATCTTGCTATTTTTTTTTAATTCGGGGTAGTGTGAGTAGAAAACAACCTTGTTGTCATTAGATGTAACAAATTCAATTATTTAAACATTAAGAATTATTTTTTTTAAATTGTTGTTTTATTGATTAAAAGTCGAGTAAGTATTAATAATTTAATAATAATATAATAATAATATAATGTTTAGGATATTATGAGTACGTTATGTATACTAAATTATAATAAATAAGTGTATATTGTTAGGATGAATTGTGGATAAGTATATAGAACAAAAAAAAGTACGAGTTAAAAACAATTTATATTTATTTTTATAATTCTTATTATAAATTTTGATTATTACATATATTAACAAATAAAAGTTATTATAAGAAATCTTAAAACTAATGAATATACAATTGCGCGTCTAATCTAATTGCTTTTTTTTTGCATCTTCGCATTCATTGTCATTTTCATCACTCATCTCGCCTAATCTAAATATCTTGGTTTTTCTCAATTTGCCAATAAACTAATGCACTTAGAAAGATGCCCTTGTGTACTTTTTTGTAGATAATTTAATAACGAACAACTTTTATTCACAACTTTTTCCGCTAAAGTCAGTACTTTTCAAACCGCAGAGGTAAATACGAAAAAAGTGCTGAAATCACACTTCAATTGTTTATTGTTAATTTACTTTACAAAATTAGCCGCTGCTATTCTTATATTATCATTCTCCATACTTATCCAAGCCATTTAGACATCAAATTCACTTGTTGAAATTTTGGTAAATCAAAAAGCTAATTTGACTGGCCTATACCGTAGAATCACCGTCACGTGTGCTCACGTCCTACGGTTTGTTCTTACTCGGGTTCTCTCCACAGTGTTCTGTGCGCATAGCACTGTGCAGATCGGAAGCTCGAGTTGAACACTCCAATCTTCCTACTCCAGCGGCTGGTCTTATATAGCCGGCTGCTACGCACTAGTGTGTCTGGGGCTGTTGTCTGTGTGGCGCTGTGTCGTCGTGTTGGTTTCTGTGCGCGCGTTTGCTCCGCTTTGTGTGGACTCGCATTCCTGTTTGTGCGAACTCGCCTTTCTGTTTGTGCGCCCTAGTTCGTATCGGTGTTAGCGTGGCTGAATTCGCGTGTATTTTTGCATGAGACGAATGTCTGGTTGCAACAATAGAAAAGAAAAAAAGGCTTACAATTATGGAAATAGTGCTCGGTGCAGCATTCAAAGAATCGCTTTGTGCCTCTCTTGGCTGCTTGATTATAATTTAACGTGAGACGAGATTTTTGCCGGCTTTATATATACAGTGCGGAGCAGCTAGAGAAAGAGTATCGGCGTGTTGATATTTCGCTACTGATACCAGAGCTATGACTCACATTTGTTTTCCTTCCAGCTGGTGTATAAGATGTGTGTATACTGTATTAAATTTTTGTGTATCATCTTTCATATTTATCCCGTTTTCTTGCAAGTGTAGATGTAACATTTTGGAAACTAATCTTTTATTTAAATTGATCTCTCTGTATTTAATCTGGTTACTCTTAAAATCGAAGGTGTGATTTAAATAATTTACGTGGTCGGATACTACACTCGTATTGTTTGATCATTTATACGTATACAAACATTTCTTTTCGTTTTTACCGATACGTAGACAATATTATTACTTGTGTACAGAATGACAAAATTGATGAAATTTTAGAAACATTTAATTCTTACAACAACAGATTACAATTCACTCATGGCACCAAAATAAATAACTTCATAAGCTTTCTAGACGTTCTATTTATAAGAGGTAAAAGAAAATTAATAACCGACTGGTACACCAAACCGACATTCTCTGGCAGATTTTTAAACTATATACCTGAACATCCTTTGTCTCAAAAAATCGCGATGGTGTATAATCTTGTTGATAGAGCGATAAAACTATCCAACAAAAAATTCCATAACAAGAACATCAAAAAATTACTGCATAATAATAATTATCCACCTGCTTTTGTAAACAAATATGTATGAAAAAGATTATCTACGATTACATCAAACACACCACCGAGACAACAGATTAGCAGTAATGTAAAACGACATTTTGTCAGCTTACCATATATAAATGGGTTCTACGAGCAAACCAGCCATGCATTTACAGCTTGCAACATTGAAACTATGCATAAAATCGACAGTCAAATCAAGAATATTATTATGAAGGGCAAAGATAAGAAAGAAAAAGATCTCTAAAACAATGTTGTATATAAGCAGGAATGTAATGACTGTTCTGCTACGTATGTCGATCAAACGAAAAGAAATGTGTGTATACTTATAAATGAATATAAAAAAATCAAACAATAGTGTAATATCCGACTACATAAGGGAGCATACCGAGATACCAGATTGAAGACAGAGAGATCCATTTTAATAAAAGATTAGTTTCCGAAATGTTACATATACACCAGCTAAAAGGAAAATAAATATGATTCATAGCTCTGACGTCAGTAGCGAAATGTCAACACACCGATTCTCTTTCTCTAGCTGCTCTGCACTGTATATATAAATCTCGACTCACGTTAAATTATAATCGAGCAGCCGAAAGAGACACACTGATCACCTACACCCCCCCCCCCCGCACCGCCCGGCGTGGAAGCAATTCTTTGAATGCTGTACCGAGGACTGTTTCCATAATTGT
Source organism: Muscidifurax raptorellus (assembly GCA_020010945.3). Lineage (NCBI taxonomy): Eukaryota > Metazoa > Arthropoda > Insecta > Hymenoptera > Pteromalidae > Muscidifurax > Muscidifurax raptorellus. Next base: position 634,174 of record JAHUUD020000033.1, read on the forward strand.
AAGCCTTTTTCTCTTTTCTATTGTAAATAATGTAATATAACACATTTTTTAATAAACACAACTTTTTACATCAGTTTCCTGATGAGGCCGACATTGATCGCCGAAACGGTGAAAATAAGAAAAAAAAATGATATAGTTTTTTTCTTCTCTCTTTCCACCATCCTACCTCGGGAAGACCGATAGAGCCAAACAAATATTTTGGACTACCACCGAGGGATAGAGTCAGATAGAGAACCTTTCTCTCTATATATTGTTATAATAATAATAATAATAATAATAATAATAATAATCGATCTCAAATGGATGATGGACCACGGTCTGCAACTGGCACTAAAAAAGACTGAGTTGCTGCTACTCACAAGAAAACGGATAGATACGACTATACCAATGACTGTGGGTACGAAACAGATGACGACCAGAAACGAAGTCAAGTATCTAGGGGTGACTCTAGACTTGAAACTGATTTTCTGGTCACACATATGTAACGCGGCGACGAAAACAGCAGAAACGACAAAGGCCTTGAGTAGGCTCATGGACAACTTGCGAGGACCGAGACCAAGTATATAGCGACTACTCATGAGCGTCACCCATTCGATCATGATCTGTGGAGCCGAGGCATGGGCGGACGCGCTGAAGATAAAGAAAAGGGCGAACGTTATGACGAGTATTCAATGAATCAGAGCGCTGAGAATCGCATGCGCGTACCGGACCGTATCCAAAAACGCGATTTTCGTGATAGCGGGCGTAATTCCGATCGACCTTTTCGCACATGAGCGGAAATACTTGTATGCGTGGAGTCGCATGCAGGGAGGGTAGATGCTGCGATAATAATAAAACGGATAAGGACGACTGGAGAATGGCAGGCAAGAAGAAAAAAAGGACGTACAAGGACGTTGGACGCACAGACTGATACCAGAAGTAGAACCGTGGAAGGACAGGTAGCACGGCTAGGTAGACTTCTATTTTACGCAATTCTTGTCTGGACACGGGTACTTTTGAAAGTATCTCCATAGAATGGATAAAGTAACGACGCCGGAATGTACTTACTGCGGACAAGCCGGGGACGATGATCACACCAGACAATGTGACGACACTGATGAAAACAAGTACAGACGCTTGGACAAACATCGCATCATACATTCGTAGTATACTGCGAAGTAAGAAAGTGAATGGATGTCTGGATATCTGTGTGACAGAGAGAGTGAAACAACATAGTAGTAGTATTGAATGACCGGAAGCAAGGCGTGAATGTGCAAAGGAAGCGCAAAAGACAGCTGCCCAGTTCGAAGTAATGTGATAAACGATACCGGGCTGGTGTAGGGCGTACAGGGAGATATGTATTTAGTGGGTAGGGGTGGCCGTCGAGCCCCACACATGGTTCTCTTGCAAGAGAGTACCAGTTAGTCCGTTACTTGGATTCACAGCCACCTACAAAAAAAATAAAAATAAATAAAAAATATAGATCTAATGGGGGAAGTAGTTATGATTCAAGAAATAATAATAATAATAACTAGCTAAAAACGTTTATTCAAGTTTCAAATATATATAAAGCGCAAATTTATAATAATATGAATGTAAAATAAAATATGCTATTATTTAAACATAAATTAATTTAAAAATCAAAAGTAATTACGTCATAACAATAAAGCATAATACCTATTATTTAAATTTAAATCAAATTCGAAGGATATATTACAATTGAGTAATATTATATAGTTATGACAAAATATATTTATTTTGATGCGATGAGATGTATTAAGTTTAGTAATGAAAGGATTAAATTTTACATATTATAGTGCAATGTATGAGTTTACATATACTAAAGAACCAAAATAACTTTGAATAACGCGTGATATAATATAGATGTCAATATCATGTTAATTGTACTGCTCTGATTGCCCTTAAAGTCAGATAACAAATATATGACGTCATGGCTGTCCTAACTTGGTTTTGGGAACTTAATTAATATACGGGATCCGTCGCCATATTATGGCGCATTTTTAAATATAATAATTTTATTCTGAGTTTATAAGTTAAATAATGTTAAAGGAAAAAGTATATATTTATTTAGTAATATGAGCCATGCATTCATGCATCTATAGGAGACATATTCACGTTTGAGTTGTTCATTTGTTCTATCTTTACGCCAAAGGTTGTATAATAATTCTCTGGTAGCACATAATTGCACAATAGCATCCGTAATCCAGGTCTTCTTACGTTTATGACCTGCTTTATTGTTCCTAACTGTCGCTTGTACAATACATAGTTTAATTTCGGTTATCAGTTTATCGGTGGCTATGTTAGAATCATGCAATGTCAATATTGTGTTCTAGAATCTGGAAGAGGCAATACATACTAATCTTTTATAATCTATATATTTAATGGGTTCGATCACTTTAGATTTGATTTTACCTAGAGAAACAAAGATCGGATAATGGTCGGTTAATGCATAGATTAATTTATACGAGGCAGTTTTGAGATTATCAATTTTTATGAAGATGTCAATGCATGATCCTTTACAATCCTTTACGAAATTTATCCGTATATTTACTTTTAACCTTCTCACCAATGGTGATTTTCTGCTTACAGATATAATTTTTATATTTTTGTCGTTTCAATTATACTTCTTATTGATATTGCAAGGAAAAATAAACATACTCCAATAAATTATTATTAGTTTTAATTGGGTTAGGTTGTTAGTTAAGTAATCATTGAGTATTTGATGCTATTTAACCTCATTTCTTTAATATTTTAAATATTTATTAGGGTTAAAGTAAGATTATTATGAGGGTTACAAATTTAAAGCGTAAATATGATCTTGATACTAGGACAATCAACTAGCAATTAATCAAAATTATGTCTTGAACATTTTATAACAAAGGTCAGAATATTACATATTAACATTATATTAAATTTTTAATATTACACATTTATGATATATTCTAGTTTAAAGTTTGTTTGATAGGTTTACAACGTTTTTTTATGTAAATTTAACTTAATGTGAATTAGGATAAAATATTGAAGTATTAATTGTGTTCTATTGTAAATTTTTGTTTTAATTATATTGTTTTTATTTTGTTTAGGATACAATTCAGGTTATTTTAAATTTAGGTACGGGTTGTTTAATTGAATAATAATTATTTTTAAAATATATTCTACGACAAAATATAAATATGTTTTTTATACTTCTGGAATAAGTCAATATGAGTCAAACACGTGAGTTTTATAAAGTAATTGAAACTAATATATATGATTTAAGAAGTATGTTAAATGATTTACATATTTTTGAGTTCGCTAAATTTATTCCTCGGTTTAAAATGCAACCCCTAATATTTTTTATTAATTTATTCAAATTTTATTTCGAGGTCCAATTGAATCAGGTCATTGGATATCTATTTGGTATGACAAATATGTCTTACGAATTTTTGATAGCTTAAATGAACCATTGCATGATGATCATAAATTATATATTAATAGATTGTTTCCTAATTTAGAGAAAATAAATATTATTTTTGAAAAAGTTCAAAGACAAGAACAACCATATAATTGCGGATTTAATGCCATTACATTTGCCACTTGTATTTGATAAAAGTAAAATGAAGCATTATTTGATGCCAATTGATGTTCAAAATAAATTGGAAATGTTTTTATTATTATACATTTCTAATCAAAATTATGTGTTTAATGATCAAGCATTGTATAATCGAAATAATAGTGTGTATTTTTATGCTGAATTTCAAATTGTACATTCTATAGATTTAAGAGAAAATATTCACTCAAATATTGTATTATCTAAGATTTCTAATAATTTCAATGTTGATATGTCTACGATTGATTTAACTGACAACGAAGTAGTATCACAAAAAACAACTTTATCTTTATTTAATTATAAAAGTGTAAATATAAAAGAAAATCATTTTGAATATAATATAAAATCATATTCCTTTTCATATTCAGGTAGTATAGCAAATGATAATAATTATACAATTAAGAGTGATTTAACTTCCAATTATACTTCCACTCATAAATCATTGTTAAAAAATAATGCACATTTTTCTTCTATTTGAAAACGAAATCAAAATGAGAATTTAAATTCTACTATTTCAATCGAATTGTTAAATTCAACATCTAAAATTTTGCATAACCCATTGGACATTTTTGATTCATCGCCTCAAATTAAAATTTGTAAATTAAATAATTCCTTAAAAACATCAAATAAAGTTTTATTTGCTTACGTTCCATTGCAAGATTTAAAATTTGGTAATACTGAAATATATTATAAATGCCATGATGATAAATTTAAAATCAAGGAATCAAATAGAAAATTAAATGTATATTACAATATGCCTTGCCAAAAAAAAGTTAAATTCCTTCGAACCCAGAGAATCTATAAAAAATCTAAATGTAATAAAAAAAAGAAAACAAAACGTCTTTCAAAAAAAAATAAGAAAAATAAACTTGAAGTATCATTAGCTAATAGCATATTAGTAGACGATACAAATCATAAGATTCCATTGATTTTTAATTTAAATAATGATAAAATAGAATTCATTGCTAATTCTGAATAAGATGACAAAACGTACACATTTAATTAATTAGGCGAAATGGATCAAGAATGTGAATTTTATAATGCTAAACACTTTACATTAGAATTACCAGCTGATAAAGGTATAGCAATTGTTGTCATAAAGGAAAAGTTATGGTAAAAGATAAATTTTAATATCCGATTCGTTTGTTGCAGTTGACTAATCGCAAATCTCAAGAAAGTAAACAATTTATGCAATTAATACGAAATTATAACAATGCTTTAGCTTTTGCTAGTTTTGGGGCCAAATTAGATATTGTCTCTGGTCGTGGACATCCAATTTTTCGCATTCGCGGCCAAACGTATCATAATGCTTATACATTCAACCCATTAACAAGTGAAAATAAAAAATGTGGACCATTATATATCATAGACAATGAAATTGCAAATGAAATTCGGGTTTCAAGTGGTCTAAAATGCAACATAAAACCACTAAATGAAATTGACAATATCATACGTAAAATAAATCCTTATGCCGAGGCATACAAAATGATGCATGAAGTTGAGCAAGAAGAATTAAACCGTGCTCAAAATGCCAATGAATTACCTAGAGAAATTATAATGTTTATTACACGGCAGAATTATTCCCACAATTAAACCTTTGAACTTCCATCGTGTAATGAAGTAGCTGTGGTTTTTGTAGTTGAGGAAGGAGAACCTCCATTTGATCATGATTTTTGTATTTATTCTAAATATGTAAAACCAGAAAGAATTCCAATTATAAGTAAACATGATGACCCTATGTCATATCTTCTAATTTTTCCTTTGGACTGTCACGGACGAGCGCTAGGCTCTCCGATGGTACCTCCACAGGTAACCGCTGGCAATGCTACGGCATCGTCAGCATAGAACACCACCGCCCAAGATCTCGCGCTACGCAGCGCATGCATTTCCATACGCGCGATCGCTCGCCACCGACGAGTCGCATCGGTGACAAAGCGAGCAGATTACCGGCGACCGACTTAACAAAGGGAGCTCCTCTCTCTTGCCGAATAAACAGAGCTATCTCCACACCATTGTCTTTTCTTCACCTGCCTCTGTGCTCTCTGAGAGCACCCCGATCTTTCCGTAACATTCTGGCATCCCAACGTCGGTCTCTGAAGCAACACAAGGCAGCAGCTGAATTTTCTCGACGATTTTCAAAAAACCAAAAATCGATCGCCAAGACAGGGCACTACTCAGCACAGAAGTGAAGGAAAGCAGCGTCTCCAAGAAAGCACGGTGCCGATAAAACATCGCCGTAAAAAAAGGCAAGGGAAAATCACAAAAAGAGACGTCCATACAAATAAAACTGCGGTCGCCGAGGCTCACGACATCAAGTCTGAGCTCAAGAAAATATATACATCGAGGCCAACTCAACCGAATCTCCACTCGCAATAAAAATACGAGTGAAAAATCCAGCAGCCTCAAGCAAACGCCAGCGAGCTTTGCATTTACCACAAAGCTGATCTCAGCCAACTAAGCCCACCTAGGCTAACGCACGAAGCAGAAGCAGCACGTGTACAGCACAGCCGTCGGCCCGGACCAGCCGCCGACGCGCAAGCAGCCATCTCACCGAGTAACACCAGCGATAACCACCTCACCAAGCAACAGCGAGAGCAGTTAACATGCGTTCAGCAGCAGCGTTTACCGTCATCTTTCTGTAAGTCTCTCATAAATTTTTACGTAGCTTGGCTTCCGCGGTTATATTAATTTCAAAAACGAAATTATACAACGAAAACTATCTATCATAATCGCAAACAAAATATGGCTCCGCCGGGATTAATTAATGCAGCGAAAAGCGCACTCGGGCTTGAGGCGCGTCCCAAGGAAAAAATCGTAGACGAAGATGGTAACCCAAAACTGTCTCGCACCGCGTCTGGGCAAGCAGCTCGGGCTACGTTCATAGTCGCCAGAGAATGACTAGCAATTGGGCCCAGGCGCAGAGACGGCTTTTGGAGGAAATCGCCATGACACCCCGCGCGTATGAATTTCCGAAATCCATCAACAACGAAACTCGCAGACTCCGGAGCAGATATTTCAGTCGTAAAAATACTACGTGCAGAAAAAATAAAAGTACCGGGTGTCACTCCTGGCACCTCATTCACGCTCGGGCAAGCAGTTATACAACTGCAAGGGCTGCAATGCGACGTCCATGTCGTACCGAACGAATATCCGATAAACGAAGCGGGAATCATCGGGTGGGACGACATCAACGCACACAAAGCATGTGTCGATGCAGCCAGCAAAAGCCTTAAACTCGGCGACACAATTTTGCCATTCGAGTCAGACGAGCAAATCTCAATACCGCCAAGAGTAAAAATGATAATCAGCGCGCGCTTACGAAATAACGACGTAAAAGTAGGTTGGGTCCCGATGACGGACTTACACCCAAATCGGCTATTCGGTAATTTCATAGCCGAAAACAAAAACGAACGAGTCTACGCGGAATGCATAAACATCGGCAAAACCGAAATATCAGTCGCGAGCCCTATCGTAGAACTGTTGGAATGCGAAACGGTCATGGACAATACGTTATACCAAGCCGATGAGGACGGCTATGCTGAAAATATCGCATACTTTATAGCTAACTTGCGGCGCATGTTCGAAACAGACAAGCAGCAAGAAAAATACCGAGAGGTAAGCGCGCTAAATAATCGACTGCTTGCAGATAACAAAGCCAGGCGCGAGCGAGTTGAAAAAATACTAGAGTTAGCGGATACCGAGGGTTGCAACGCGGAGGAAATCGAATGCGTACGCGAAATCATCGACGAATATGCGGGTGTATTTGGGCTAGAGGGCGAGCCACTGCCGGCCACACATTTGTTACGGCACAAAATTGTGCTAAAATCCAATAAAGTAATAAGAAACGCCCGAATCAGATTTCCCCCAGCCCTACAAGAGCACATGCTGCGAGAGCTAGCCAAGCTCTGCGAGCAAGACATAGTCGTGCCCTCAATCTCAAACTACTCCTCCTCGCTCTGGATCATACCAAAAAAAAAACATACGCGCAAAGAAACAAAAAATTTCGCCTAGTAAAGATATTCGTGTATTAAACGAGGAAACGGAAGGAAGCTGCCACCCGCTGCATTTCACAAGCGATATCCTCGAACATTTAGCTAGTGCTCTTTACATGACGGTGATGGACTTGAAACGAGGCTACCACCAAATCGAAATGCATCAGGATTCGGCTCATTTAACTGCCTTTTATGAACCCGACGGCATTCACGGTAACCAATTGCTACAATTTAATCGTATGGCTATGGGCCTCAAGGAGGCCACAATCACATTTACTAGAGCTATGTCCTTAGCAATGGCTGGCCTACAGGGCGAAGAGGTAGAAATCTATCTCGACGACCTTATGTTGTTCAACGAAACCCTCGACGAGCACAAGCTCCGGTTGTGACGCGTATTAAAAAGATTGCTTGATGCTAATTTAACGGTAGAGCCGAAAAATAGGTCCACAGAATATACGTGCCGCTTCTCGCATATCTCAAGAGAGAGTATGCTTTTTTCTTAACTCAAAAGAGACTGTAGATCGACTTATAGAAGAAAAAACGAAACTAACCATTCATCAATATGAACAAGTTATTCCGATTCGACCTTACATCTCAAGAGAAAACGAATTATAATTTCTAATATCAGTCCCATTATCCCAACACAAATCCTTATAGAAGAATTCGACAAACTGAAAGTCCCATTCATGTCGTAAATCACGTATCTCAGGGCTGGTAACAACGTGCCTGGTTAATAACATATTATCAGCTTCCGAAGACAAGTCTACATAAATCCAGAAGATGTCCTGAAGCTTCCGCCTTCGATTAAAATTTATTTTGATGACACATCCTACTGGATATATTTTTCAACTGAAAAACTCACTTGTTTCGTATGCAAAGAGGAGGGTCATGTTGCCAGATTTTGTAAAAATAACACCGTACAGCCTACAGACACTCCGCCTACGGGAGCGGACGACCCTGTAGGCGGTTTAAACGAGTCAAAATCACCTACAGTTGCTGTTACTTTAGAAGATAAAGAACCATTGATAAAACAGTACAAAAGCCTGACAACGCTATAAACAACATGCCTTCTCCTCGTTACAAGAGAGCTCCACCCAGTTCGACATCTTCTCTTAACAACTCTTCAACCTCAAACAGTCAAATGGGAAATATCTTGAAAAAACCTAAAAAGAAAAAAACAAGAACAGAAACAACCGTTACAGCAGTAGAAGAACAACTAGAACCAGCAAAAGAATTTATAAAGACTAATTCCAAGTCTTTCCCGCTTGATCATGCACAGCTGTCCGAATTCCTCTACAAGGCTTATGGCAATGCTGATATTTTCAACACGTCTCTAAGTTTTACACAAGACACCGCTTTATTGATAAGTATGCTCGAGCAAATAATACCTCAAATTCTGGAACGGAATCTCAAAAGTCGCATAGGACGAATAATCGAGAAACTACGAAATCAAAGCGCCGATAATACAACACATCAAAATAGAGACTGGACTACAGAGATGTCCTTTAATGAAGAATCCAGCTGTGTAGAAGAATAGTGATTTGTTTTCTTCTCTCTTACTTTCTTATTATGGAAGGTACACGCAATATTGTAAATACTACTCTTAGAATTAAAATTTGGAATGTGAGAAGCGCCCGTCAACACTTACTTGATATAAAGCTTTTGTTAAAGGAATACGACATTCTGATTTGTGTCGAATCTTGGCTTAGGCCAGATATTAAGATTAATTTCCCTGATTTTGTTGCATTTCGCAAAGACAGAGACACAATCGGAGGAAGCATATTATTACTAATCCTCAAAAATTTAGTGTATATAGAAATTCCTAATATTGTAACTCCTACACAGTCAGTTGAAATGTGCGGTATAACAATAAATAATGTGTTTCCTCCTCTTGACATTATAGCATGTTATAGGGCTCCGGGGCTTACTCTTTCATAAAATGATTGGAACGAAACAGTTAAATAATAATACGGAAAATAGGCCAAATTGTTTGTTCGTAGGTGACTTCAACGCTCACAATCAAACATGGAACTATAGAAAAACCGATCTTAACGGAGAAAGGCTCTTAAAATCTCTTGATACTCGCGAGCTGTTTATTCATAATTTTGACATGTATACATGCATAGATTCTCAAAGAATGGTAAAATCTAACCTTGATTTAATTTTCTCAGCTGCTCACATTGCCGATAAAATCAATATTGAAGTATTGAGTGAGACCTGGGACTCAGACCACTATCCCATAAAAATATTAATGGATTCCGAAAAGCATTTGTATGAAAAAATTCGTTCAAAATCAAATCCAACGAACTAATTGGTCTACGTTTAATGATAAAATGGAAAAAAATATAAGGAGTTTCTTAGCGCTAACTATGAAGCTCTTGATTCAATATTAAAATATGAAAAATTTGTCCAAATAGTCACAGACGCTTTGCAAGCAAGTACCCCGACTAAACGAAAAAGTGGATCTAAAACAAAAAAAAAATGTAACTTTGTACCATGGTGGGATTCGGAGTGCGATCGCGTAAAAAGATTACGTTCTGCTGCAAGCAAAAAGTACGACTTCTCTAACACCCAAGAGGATTCGATTGAATACAAAAAAGCTTGCACTCTAGCAAGACAGACATTTAAACAAACAAAAATAGAAACTGAAATATTCGCTGCAAGCCTTAACTTTAATACAATAACCGCGTATGTGTGGAATATGTGCAGAATTTTTAAAAATAAATGGGTTAAAATTACACGATCACATTGCCTAGAAAACTTCCAAGAAAATAAAAACATTGAAATGGCGCTTGACAAGATTTGCCCTTCATGGGCTCCTACTAATCCTGATACGTTACCCAGTAGTGTAGAATGCGATCACTTAGAAGTCCAACTCTCTTTCTTAGAGTTCAATGTTGCTCTGGAGGATAAGAACAAGAACTCGGCCCCAGGGATGGACGGGATTGATTTTGAGGTAATTAACTCCTTATCAATTAAATTCAAACTGATTCTGTTGGATATCTACAATGAAATGTATTTAACTGATAATTTTCCACAAGTCTGAAAAAATCTTTCGTTCACTTCATACCTAAATTGGATGGAATAAACGTACGTCCTATCTCCTTAACGCCTTGCTTTTGTAATTTGCTGAAAACAATGATTAAAAATAGATTACAGTGATGGGCCGAGGCCAATAACTTGATTCTTCCCTCGCAGCATGGTTTTTGCAAGGGCAAATCTTGTCAAGATAACTTAATCACGCTAAAGCTCAAAATCGAGGAATCATTCATTGAAAAAAAAGAAACATTAGCAGCCTTTTTAGATGTTCACGGGGCATTCGAAAACATTAACGTTGACATACACCTAAATAAACTAGCCTCGATTGGTTGCTCTAAAAACGTTCTCGCTTTTGTCAAACATTTGATGCACACACGTCACGCATGTACAAACGTTAATACAAACATCCCCAAAATGGTTTATAAAGGAGTACCGCAAGGGGGTGTGCTCAGTCCGCTTCTCTATTTACTCTATGTAGCTAATCTCACTATGAATGTCTCTAAAAAAGTAACCATCCTGCAATTTGCAGATGATATAGCGGTGTTCATTAAATTCAAGGCTATAGAAAGGAATACAATAATTTTAGTAAACTCTGTTAATATAATAAAAGAAAATCTTGGCAGTATCGGGCTGGATCTCTCACCTGCCAAAACCGTCCTAGTACACTTTAATAACAAAAAAATAATACCCGGTAGCACACAAATCACAGTCGACGGTCATGTTATAAAATCAGAAAGATCTGCACGTTTTCTTGGTATTGTTTTTGATTATAATATGCCGTTTGCTATACAGAGACAAATCACAATCAACAAATGATGATCTTAAAAAATCGATTCTCTGTCATGGCGGATTCAATATATATATAACTAAGAATTTAAAACAATTTTACATCTATACCCTTCGACACAGAGCTTGGCAAAAATCTCAAACGCGAATTTAAAAAAAAATCCCGTCAACGCTACTTGTATGCTGTACAATTTTGTCAACGATAAAAATGCTATAGAGATATATACAGACGGAAGTAAACTACGTAACGCTGATTGTGTAGATTCTGCGTGCTTTTGCCCCCAGCTTCATCTAGAAACTATCAGATGCATCGATCAAGGAGCCTCGATATTCACTGCGGAATGTATCGCTTTGAGCGGCGCCCTCGACATTATACTGAAAAATCCTGGCTTTAACTTTCTTGTTTTTTCCGATTCCTTGAGCACCCTTCAATCCATACAATCTGTAAATCTGGATATCAGAAAAAACTCGTACATACTTGATATTAAAAAAAAAATATAATGCAATCACAAAAATGCAAAAAACTTCAGTTGAATTCTGCTGGATACCAGCTCATGTTGGCATCGAAGGAAACGAAAAAGCTGACAAGTTAGCCAAAGCAGCGACCAACAGCAATATATGCGAAATTACCCGGCTCCCATTCACAGACTTTACCCAATATTTAAAAAAAGATGCACTCGTACGTACAATAGATGAAGCTAAAGGGCAAAGCAATTCCAAGGGGAAAACATATTTCGATTTCTACTTCTCAGACAGAGCTTTACCGTCGTACAGGTACTCTAAAGAAAACCTAGAAAGAGCATTCGTAACAACAATAAACCGTTGCAGATGAAATCATTGTAATCTTGCTGCTTCGTTACATCGCATTCAAGTTATTGACAGCCCAGAATGATAATGTGGAAATGAGCAAGAAGATCTTAATTACATCATATAGCAGTGTTCACTATACAACGAACAAAGATCCAAAATGCTACCACACATCACAAAGCTATTTTCAAACTCTGTTTGTTTTCCTCTCAACATCGAAATGTTCATCAGCGAACCCAATGTAATAGCGTGCCAATATATCTACGAATTCTTAAGAAAATGTAAATTAAATATCTAAGTCAAAATGTTAAAAAAATCTACCTATTTACTTTTTCTTTACTTTTACTTTTACTTTTTCTTGTAATATTAGTCTGACTATGTATATCTTTTCTCTTTATTTTTATAATTCTTTTGTATATAGCTAAAATAGGTGAAATATACCGAAATAAAGCTCATAATAAAAAAACAAAAAAAAATATTAGAATTTAAATTAAACGATCAATCCTATATAGTTTATCGATTGGCGGTTATTTAGAAAATGAACAATTGGTATATTTTAAATAAGGTTCTGAAAAAGAATTAATAGATCGTAATGTAAATACTACATAAACTTGGTTTGAATGAACCAAAATTGATTCTTTGGCACGAGGTTTATTATATATTGAAATTCCCAATCATTATGTATTTGATAAAAAATTGAGCCGTATATATTTTGTTGATCCTGAAAAACGTGAAGTATTTTATTTACGTATGTTACTGTTACATGTAAAAAGTGCCACATCATTTGAGCATATGGGCATATCGACAGAACTTTTAATATTGAATGTAAGTCTCTCATATACACTTACATTATCGTATTGAATAAACGGTATTTTTATGTAACAGCATTAAATAAAGATGTCTATGAAGTATGAACCTTATAGGCGTCACTTTAAAGCGATCCTCAAGAACTAAATGTAATTAAATCTGTACACTTGGCGTGTAAGTTGCATAAACTTTTCTATTCTTAACATGTTTTCTCAAACGCCGTGATAGTTATCGATCCCATTTAACATGGAATAGTTAGTTATTATACAACTTCACCTACAAGGAAATTCCGTACAATACTTGGTTAAAAAAATGTCAGTCCTTATACAGGGTGTCTCATTTTAAAACCACCACCCAAAAATCTGCCAACCAAAGCATTTTAGAGAAAAATTTTTTAAACAAAAGTTCAAGTCAAGTTTCAAGGGGGAGACACAACGATGACCTCAACCCTGACCTTGACCTTCAGGGTCAATATAAGGTCAAAATGATTTTTTGAAATGGAAACCGTTATTTTATTGGTCACACGACATTCCCAAAGTGGAGTAAATTTTTGCCTTCCAGTAAATGACAGCCACTTTAGACATTCGCTGCGAGATTAAAAATCTTAATAGTTACAAGTAGTGAGCGGCAAAGGGATTCACGTTAATCTAGCATCTCGAAGGTAAGAGGCAAGGGGACTAACGATAATTCAGCATGCCAATGGAAACAGAACTTACTACTTGTCTTACTTTTCTCAGGTTGAATAAAAGGGCTTACACCGCATAGCAAGGAAGCTTCCTGGAAGCTCCCTGTGAGAATACGAATCTTCCAGGAAGCTTCCAGAAAGCTTCCATGCTATGTGAGCACCATACTTTTTGCACCATCCAGAGATAACGACGTAGACGTAGTAAGTTCCGTTTCCATTAGCATGCTGAATTATCGTTAGTTCCCTTGCCTCTTACCTTCGAGATGCTAGAGTAACGTGAATCCCTTTGCCGCTCACTACTTGTAACTATTAAAATTTTTAATCTCGCAGCGAATGTCTAAAGTGGCTGTCATTTACTGGAAGGCAAAAATTTACTCCCCTTTGGGAATGTCGTATGACCAATAAAATAAGGGTTTCCATTTCAAAAAATCGTTTTGACCTTATATTGACCCTGAAGGTCAAGGTCAGGGTTGAGGTCAAGATCATAGTCAGACGTAGAATTTCCCGCTCTTTCCATTTCCGGTATAAAAAATGTGGGTTTCCATTTAAAAAAATCAATTTGACCTTAAAATAACGATGTTGTCAAGGTCGAAGTCAAGGTCATCGTTGTGTCTCCCCCTTGAAACTTGACAACTTTTGTTTAAAAAATTTTTCTCTAAAATGCTTTGGTTGGGAGATTTTTGGGTGGTGGTTTTAAAATGGGACACCCTGTATGTGTGTAAGTGCATTTTTGACTTTTCTTTATTTTAACAAAGTTAACTTGATAAAAAGTGCGCCTTCTTTTTAAATCTTAAAATAATACCATATGTTCATAGTTCATATCAAAAGGAACATTTGAGCCCAGTCAGATTTGTGTGCTGTAAATAGTCTTGATATGAGAGCACTTTAAAGATTAATTTTTAAAACGTAACTCGTATAAAAAAATCAGTTTTTGTGTAGCATACGGACAGTATCATATATAGAGGTTTAGTTGTGGTTGTAATAATTTTCTTGACTCTTTTTACTCATCAAAAAAGTATTCGTGTTAATAAGAAATGAATATGAAAAGTTCTAGAGGCTTAACTTATTTTGAAGTTCAAAATGTATTTTTGCTATTAAGAGAATTAAAGGTAGCAATATAGGAAACTCGGTGGGCAGATGACGCGCTGCTAGCATCGGGTAACTTCACCATCATGTATGGGGCACGAGCAGGCATTTCCTAGGTACCGGATTTCTCGTTAACAGAAGCATCATACATTTGATTAAAAACTTCAAATTCGTGAATGACAGACTTTCGTATATTACTATCCAAGGGGAATGGTATAACTATGTCGTTATTAACGTTACACTCCTACGGAGGACAAAAAAGAAGAAGTCAAGGATCTCTATTACGAATATCTAGAGCGAGTAATCGACCAATTCGCGTCTTACGATACTGTAATGTAATCACCGATTCCATTACGCATCCAAAACCCTACTATTACTATACATATCATATCTACACACACACACACACACACACACACACACTTACTCACTAGTACGTCATAGCGGCACATAAGAAGTGGATGTGCAAAATCTACTCATACGTACAAGCGGCACCTAAGAAGAAAAGAACGAGAAAGAGAAAGAGACTCACTTGTAAGAGCAAGCGGCACATAAGAAGTGGATGTGCAAAATCTACTCATACGTACAAGCGGCACCTAAGAAGAAAAGAACGAGAAAGAGAAAGAGACTCACTTGTAAGAGCAAGCGGCACATAAGAAGTGGATGTGCAAAATCTACTCATACGTACAAGCGGCACCTAAGAAGACAAGAACGAGAAAGAGAGAGAGATTCACTTATAAGAGCAAGCGGCACATAAGAAGTGTATGTGCAAAAATCTACTCATACGTACAAGCGGCACCTAAGAAGACAAGAACGAGAAAGAGAGAGAGATTCACTTATAAGAGCAAGCGGCACATCTTAGAAGTGTACGTGCAAAAACCAGGAGAGAGAAAAATCTACTCATACGTACGAGCGGCACCTTCACGAAAATAGGCTATATTCCAACGAACCAAGCAATAAATTCAAAGGGGTCAAAAGAGCGCTAGGAGATATTTTAGATTCAATGAGAGCTTCATAAGAGCCGCGTATTCGTATTTTTAAACACGAGAACAACGTGGCCGTTTCCACGTAATGCGACGGCACACCACCGCGGGGAGATAAGCATAACTATGAGAAAAAAACTAGCGAGGAGAGAAACCGAAGCGCAATATTCGGCGATCTGGAAATCCATTGGAAACACGTGTACGATCTCCAGTAGGGAAAAAGAGACCGCGGGAGAGTTCTAAAAGAGACAAATTCTCAAGTGGTAGTCATAAACTATGATGTTTATGACTTGACCTGCCACGATCCCCTTCATGTTGAGAGAGGAAAATAGCAAGGTGACCCAATATGGAAATCCCTAGCCCGAGAAAAACAAGGGGTATGCGAGTATATAAAGCCCGGGAGCAAAGGGTAATCGTCGCCAGATCAGTCAGTAATCTCTCGCAGAACGTTGCTCTGCTAGTCGCCAGATCAGTCAGTAATCTCTCGCAGAACGTTGCTCTGCTAGTCGCCAGATCAGTCAGTAATCTCTCGCAGAACGTTACTCTGCTAGTCGCCAGATCAGTCAGTAATCTCTCGCAGAACGTTACTCTGCTTGTCGTCAGATCAGTCAGTAATCTCTCGCAGAACGTTACTCTGCTTGTCGCCAGATCAGTCAGTAATCTCTCGCAGAACGTTACTCTGCTTGTCGCCAGACCACTCATATAAAAATCAGCATCACGCAGTATACGCTACTTGTACGTTGCGAAAATAAGAGTATCGGACTTAGTCGCTCAGTCGAGCGAGTGCATCCATCGGCATCTTTTCCGAAGACCACCCCCTGCTGAAAAGAAGAAGCAACAGAGGCAGTTGACTCCCTACGATCTACACTACGCACATCAAAAGGACGAGCCGTCACCTCTAGTGCATCTAGCCACCGCTGTAACCTGAACCACCGAGCCTAGGCTGGAAGGCGCCAAGGATTGACAGCTGCAGACACTCAAGAATCTCTTCACGCATATATACAAACAGCCACGCACACTCACACATTAAGGTACTTTTCTCTTTTCATAGAAATAAACGTGTGTCGATTTTAAAAGAAATAATGTATAGTTTAAGTGACTTCGTATCCGGCTCCCTTCCCCGGTAGGCAGTGACCGCGTCCGCGGTAGCCAAAAGGGATTTCCTATCATTCATTCATTTAATCATTTAAATTATTATAACTTTCACGTATCGTGAAGTTCGACTATTAATTCAGGTAGGAATTCATGTAAATGTATTAATGTGTTATATTTTGGTAATTTAAATTTATCATCTGGACGTAACACATCTACATATTTTTATAATATAAAAATGGTGCATAGCGGCCGGGAAACGCGGAAACGAAGTCACTTGCCATGAATTCCCTACCATGTCGCGTGATGAGTATGTGAATACAAACCGAAAAACAAATTTTTCGTTTGAAACTAACGATTCGCTTCTAACACAACTAAAAGACAAAGAGTGTGAATTAAAAACTGCAATTGAAAAAAATAGTCCTGAAGTAACAAAATTAATTAACGAAGTAAGTGACTTAACTAAAGAAGTTAACAAATCATCCCAAAAATTTAACCTTGACTTAGATAGGAAACAAGAACTTCCGAAAAATAAAATTGAATTTTATAAATATCGTTCGTGCACTAACCAAGATCCCTTTAAAGATAACAGTGATAAAGATTTTCCTATAATCGAAGTGGATGAGGACCTTAATGATACAATAAAAAAACTACCTCGGAAAGTAACACTCAAACCCCCTGTCTTTAATCTAAATCGCGATAAAAAAAGTGAAAATTTTTCGGACCACATCGATACTAGTACACCTATAGTACATAGACCTCTTCCCAAAGAAAATTTAACGACTATTTTTGAGAACTTAGAAATACGCGACGAAACGCCTATTTATAAACCAGCGATCGAGAAAATTAAACAACAATTAAGCATTGAAATACAACCGGAAGTATTAGACGCATTTTTTGAAAACGAGGATAACGCGACCGAAATTAATAAAACTTTAAACAATCAAGGATTCGGGTTTTTCCAAGCGATTAAACTCGTGAGAGATAGACTCAGCACCTTCGCAGCGGGAGCAGCAATATCCTATCCACAGGATATAAAAATAGAAATATCTCCAAGTGACAGCAATTCGACCGACGAGAAAAGCGAACTCTACCTCTCCTTTGATAAAAGCCTAAACGTGCCAAAAATCGAATCATCGCGCAATACATCTATTATAAATAAAAAACCAATCAAAATGGCAGAAACAATTCAAGTTCGCGGAATGTCCATAACCAACGTATTGGATTTAATTCCGCGATTTAATGGACAAAATGTATCGCTATCACTTTTTCTCGATGGGTGTAGAGAAGCTAAAGAATTGATACCCAGTACACTCGAAGGAGAATTAGCCAAATTTATCCGAATGCGCCTATATGGAGATGCACTAAATAGCACTCGCGGGCAGACTTTTGCATCGGTAAACGAAGTTATGGAATTTTTTGAAAATATTTACGGTTCGGCAAAAACTTATCATGATTGGTCTGGCGACCTAGCGAAAATGAAACAGAAAAGTAATGAATCAGTGATTGTATTTCTAAATAGAATTCGGGAAATCGAAAAAGAAATTACAGCCGCAGCTCAGCGGGAGGGCCGAATAAGTAATAAACAAACATTTCAAAGTGACCTCGAAAAAGATTGCATCAAATTCTTTAAAAGGGGACTACGCTGGGAGATCCGAGGGCGCATGGGTACGCCTACTACGTTAAAAGAGGCTCGAGAACAAGCCATTGAGATAGAACGCGAATATGCGGGTTGCGCGATCGACGACGATGAGTTGCCGGACGCAAAATTTAAAAGTAGAGACACGCGAAAAGTGCATTTAGTCGATTTTGACCAAAGTTTAATAAAATGTGGTTTTTGTGGAAAAGTCGGGCACGTGACACTTAACTGCCGACAGTTCGCTCTACAGCATCTACAGCGACAAAACGACTCACGCGACCATCAACGAGACCGAGGACCCCCACCGCGCAATAATCAAAATTTTCGAAGTGACAATCGGCCAAATAATACGAACTTCGGAGGATGGAACGCTGATAATAGACGACGTGTAGAATTTTTACCGAATCGTAACAATGAGTACAATCGCGATAGTCGTAATAATAATTACAATCAAAGGAGTTTTGAAAATCGGAGACAACCTGACAGTGAAAATAATTCAAGATCTAACAATTATAACAATTATAATCGCAACAATCCTTCGAATAATCAAAGCTCATTCGTACCTACATGTTATTATTGCGGAAAAAGAGGCCACACGCAACGCGAGTGTTTTAGACTACAGCGAGAGACGCGCGCGGGAAATACAGCGCAGGGAAACGCCGAGTCTCTCTCTCAGGAGGGCGCACGGAGAGAGATGACAGCTGGCACGCGCCCGAACGATTCCAACGAGAGGGATACTCCCACATCCGTACCGAAACAATAAATTTGAGTCGCGCAAGCACGGTGCCCACTATAAGAGTAGACATCGGAGAGTTTAACAAGCCATTAGAATTTATGCTTGACACCGGAGCTTCTGTTAGTTTAGTGCGTAAATCGGAGGTATCGCCCTATACTAACATAAAAACAGACGAAATTATAAGATTAAAAGGCATAACAACACAACATATTTCAACTCTTGGCAAAGTGACGGTAGATTTTAATAATGTGTTAACAGATTTTCATTTAGTTGACGATGATTTTCCCATAGCGGAAGCTGGCATATTAGGTAATGATTTCTTTCGTAAAAACGAAGCAACGATTAATTATTTTGAAAATTATATTGAAGTTAATGGACAAATAATTCCTTTTGAAAAGTATCCTACGGAAACAGAACCGATAGATACGAAACAAGAAAAGAGAGAAAAAAATGAATCTAAAAATACCCGAATCAGAAGCGATCTGAGGGAAGAAGGGGAAACAGATCATGAATATAATGATTCTTATGTTAATGATAAACGAAATACTTTTGATCAAGGAAATGATAAATTAATTGAGGAAAATAATGAATTAATTGAAGAAAGTTGTGAATCTATTGAGGAAAAAGATAATGAAAAATATTATGAAAGTATTTATGTTAATCGAAATCCGGAAAATATTTATGTACATTTCGACACTAATGATCGTGACGTTATAGAAAATGACGAGTTTAACATTCGAGAAATAAAAGACGAATCAAGTGAGAATATATATACAACTGAATATGTTGAGAATTTATTTAAAGAAATTGAGCGTTTAAAGAAGCTTTTGCAAGCCAACATTTCTCGAGGCAACGAGAGTGAGCATACAAATTATGTGAATATTGAGAAAAATGTCGTTATGAATAAAATTGATTCCAGTGCGGAATATGATGAGATGAAAAATGAAGTTAATGTTGTTGAAGTTATTAATGATGAAATGATTAATGATGATGTTGATACGAAAAATGTATTTGTTGATGAGAATACGGAGAATATATTTGAGGAGAATAAAAATAACGATAATTACGAGATAGTTGCTAATAATGCTACTGATTATGAACTCGACGAAGGACTTGAGAATTGTTTGCTAGAAGAAGGATCTGTAAATGCTGAAACCTTTGAAAATTTATACGGGGATAAACAAGAACGTAAAACGAATAATTGTCATTTTGTTAAAAATTATATTGAGAATAGTCAAATGGATGACTTATGTTACAATTATATGGAAATTTCAGATAAAGATTATTTTGTCAACGGAATGCCAGATAACGCAATTCCCATCTTTCAAGTCACGGAAGCTGACAATGCCGAAACGCCAAGAATAGATCGTTTGAAACCATTACTAAGATATGCTCATTTAGAAACCGAATTGCGACAGCCAATCGAGCGCCTTATAGAAGAATATGCCGATTGCTTTCATTTAAAAGGGGAAAAGTTGGGGACTACTCATTTTATTAAACATAGAATATTAACCGTTAGCGATGTGCCTATCTGTACTAAGCCTTACCGATTTCCTCACGCTCTTAAAGAAGAACTCGATCGTCAAATAAAAGAAATGCTTGATGGAGGCGTAATCCAGCCTTCTAATTCTAATTACTCTTCACCTGTATTTTTAGTGGCAAAATCTCCGGATAGTAAAGGTAATAAACGATATCGAGTAGTTGTTGATTTTCGCAAATTAAACGATATAACTATAAAAGATAAATATCCATTGCCAAATATATTAGATATAATCGATCAAGTAGGCGGAGCTGAATATTTCTCTGTATTTGATCTCGCTCAAGGATTCTTTCAAATTCCCTTACACGAAGCCGATAGACATAAAACAGCTTTTTGTTCTTCGAACGGTTTATACGAATTCACTAAAATGCCAATGGGTCTTTCAAACTCACCTGCTACCTTTCAACGTTGTGTTGATAAGATTTTTAAAGATATGCAAGGAAAAGAAATCTTCTTATTTTTGGATGATGCGGTTATCTATGGAAAAACTATTGAGGAACATAATATTAAATTCGAGAAATTTTTGAAACGATTACGCGAAGCTAATTTAAAATTACAGCCAGATAAATGTGAATTTTTAAAGAAAGAAGTTATTTATTTGGGACATTTGTTAAGTAAAGAAGGAGTTAAACCGGATCCAAAAAAATTAGAAGCTGTACGAAATTTTCCAATACCCCGAACTCAGAAAAATATTCGTGAATTTTTGGGATTAGCCGGATATTATCGTCGATTTGTACACAATTTTTCGGGAATTGCGAAACCATTAAGTAACTTATTAAAGAAAGACGTGCAACTTATATGGAATGAGCAGACACAAGAAGCATTCGATATATTAAAAGAAAAACTTTGTAGCCAACCAGTTTTGCAAATTGCAGATTTTTCCAAGCCGTTCATAGTAACGTGCGATGCTAGTTTACACGCTATTGGAGGTATTTTAAGCCAAGGGGAAATAGGTAAAGACAGACCAATAGGGTACGTATCTCGAGTACTTTCCGACACTGAAAGCCGATATGATTCATACTCACGAGAAGCCTTGGCAATATTATATTCTGTGTCACAATTTAGACCATATTTACTTGGCAGACATTTCACGATTGTTACTGATTGCAAACCTTTAATTTGGTTCAAAAATTCAACAGATTTAACATCGAAAGTAAGTAGATGGAGAATTAAATTAAATGCATACGACTACGATATCGTCTATAAATGTGGAAAGGCTAACGTGAACGCAGATGCACTCTCGAGGAACCCCGTCGAGCGGTCCGGAGAGGGGCAGACGGAAGAACCCGTACTAACAATAGAGACACGAGCCAGAGCCGGAAAAATACAAATTCCCAATTATCGAGAAAAAAGACCAAAACGCGCTAATAATTCACGTAATAAAAACCAAAACAACAATCAAAATGAAAATGATAACACGGAAAATGTCGAGGTTACCGAAGAACGGAACAATGATGTAACAAATTTGCATAATAATCAATTAGAAATACCCGTAGAGTCAACGGAGGATAATAATGCTGAGCCTATTATAAATAGAGAAAGAAGATTTGGAAAACTATTTGTTGAATGTAAAGAACAATTATTTATGCGAAAAGACAATTATATATATTTTATAACTTCGGATGGTACGCCATGTGACGAAGGGGCTCGACAGCTATATACGCGTAACGAATTGCCTAGATTCTCTGGTTTAGAAGCAGGAGAAATTAAAATCACGAATCGAAGTAATAAATTACACTTTGCCATTGTTACAAGAGGGACACAATCCTTAAGTACTACTGAAATTCTAAATAATATGATTGCCGCGTTTAAAGTTTTGAAATCACTCATCATAAAAGAGAATATACGCTCTATTAGCATGGCTAAGAGCAAAGATATTGAAAACGTATTATGGGACGACATATTAGTTAAATTAAGACAAATATTAAAGGGAGTACCAGTGAAAATCATAATTTGTTTGAATTTAATAAAGTACATTGCTGAAAAAGATAGAGTCCGAATTATGGAAGAGTTACATAATACAGCTATAGGAGGTCATAAAGGAGTAACTAAAACTTATAAACGCATTAAACAAAGATATTACTGGGAAAACATTAAAGAAGATGTACAAAATTTTATACGTAAATGTCTCACATGTCAGTTAAAAAAATTAGTTCGAATCAAGACCAAACAACCTATGCAAATTACTGACACACCTCAATCACCGATGGAAAAGATTAGTCTCGATATAGTTGGACCCTTTCCTGAATCTAAAAATGGTTATAATAATATACTAACAATTCAATGCAATTTTTCGAAATATTGCTTAGCAATACCTATAAAAGATTCCACAGCGGAGTCAGTAGCAGACGCGTTAATAAAACGTTTTATTTGTATTTTTGGAGCACCTCTTACAATCCTCACAGACCAAGGTAGTAATTTTATGTCAAGTTTAATGAGAAGAGTGGCCAAGAAATTTCGCATCAAACAAGTAAAAACTACTGCCTATCATCCGCAATCTAACGGTTCTTTAGAAAGATCACATCATTCGCTAACCGAATATATTAAAACGGCCTTAGATAACGAAACTTGGGACGAATGTTTGGAATTAGCTACATTTTGTTACAACACGGTGCCACATGAAGGGCATCAGTTTACACCCTATGAGTTAGTCTTTGGACGACTAGCACGTGTTCCTTCAAACGAGCCACTTGAGCCCGAAGATCTGATCCCCACTTATAACGATTATGTAATTAATCTTAGTAAAAGATTAAATGAACTTCAGAGAATTGCACGGGAAAAATTAATCGAGTCAAAAATTCGATCAAAATATTATTATGATAAAAAAATTAATCCAAAGGAATTTAAAATAGGGGATACAGTTTGGTTGTTAAAAGGAGGGAAGCAGTATAAACTAGCCGATCAATATGAAGGACCATACACTGTTGTAGATGTATTTAACAATCAGCGAAATATAAAAATTAGAATGAAAAATAAGAAAATTAAAACTGTTAATGCTAATAGACTTAGAGTTTCATATATAGAACCTGAACAAGTATAAGAACAGAAAAATATGTATAAATATAGTCATAAAATGAAGTTTAAGGAAGTATACATTTTTATAAAAATAACCAAATGTGTGAACAAAAAAAAACTAACTGGAAAATACTAAAAGCTTCCAATATAAAAATAAGCCATACCACCCTCTAGGATTGAAAGGACAAAGACATCGCAGCCCAAGGTAGTCAAAGAGGCAAAAACACGAAATGGAGGTCATACAACAACAATCACTGAGTCCAGAAGCGGTGATAAAGAAGATCATAAGCTACGGATTAAAAATGAGGCAGGAATCGGAACTTGGGATTACACCTGCATATCACCGCCCCCTCGCCGACAAAATTGAGTTTATAACTGCAATTATTTATCAAAATAATAAAGAATTTCGAGAACTTCTAGACACTATATATGTGGTACTACGACATCTAAATAAAGACATTAACCAAAGAGTAACATATAGAGAAATGAATAAGAGAGCGTGCGAACTAATGCAACATCCAGATTTTCGAAGTAAGGGTAGATCCGACAATCCATGGAAAAGAGAATACGCTACACTCGAGAGAAGAACTTACAGGTACGAAATATTACGCTTGGAAAGTTTCTCCGGTTGGCCCATAAAAGAAGTATCACCAAAGAAGTTAGCTGCAGAAGGGTTTTATTATACGCAATATCGAGATGCAGTTCGTTGTTTTTCATGCGGTGTAGAAATCGAAAATTGGGGAGAAGAACCGGCTAACAGAATAGATCCGAGGGCGGAACATCACCGTTGGAACCAGATGTGTACATTTTTGGGAGGACTGCCGAGTGGCAATATACCCATAAGAGAGGGAGCCATATGGAAAACGCCATTTAACATAAATTTAACTTTAACCACCGGTATCCACGGCCTACATCCATTCACTACAGAGTTAATTTACGAGGGGATAGATTTAAATAATCCTCCGTATTTGCAAGCTGGGGTTACGCATATTTGGAATTTAGAACTTGAATTCGGAAAGTCAGGCTTCGGAGACAAACTCACCTACGGTGAATGCAGAGAATGCACAATGCCCTTACCAGTATATCGGTCGTGCCATCTTTGCAAAGCCATGAGAGCAATGCAAGATGGAAAGAACATCTATTCGGTTTGTATGAGCTGTCCTAACCCACGCCACCAACGAGACTTACTAATGTGTGACTTATGCCTAACATGCAAAATTAAACCAAATTCACGTGCATACTGTATGCTTAAAGGAAATAATCCAACGAAAAAGATAAAATTATAAAAGAGGAGGATTATAAAAACAATAAAAAGAAAGAAAAATCTTTTACACCTGTTTCAGGCCAAAAGAGAAAATTTGTAACTCCTGCCCAAGAATAAAAAAAAAAATAATAATAATAATAATAACAAAGAAACATGGCGCTCAACAACACCACACTATGGAATATTCTATTCTGGATAACCATCACTACGGCACAGAACAACGATTTCGTATGGTCTCGACAGGAAATTGAGTCAACACAGCACTCCGGTATAATTTTTGAGAAACTGCAAAATGTAACATTCAGCCAAGATTATCGAAACGTAACAATAATGATAGATTTAGCTATCCGTGAAAAAGCCATAACTAACCTAGAATTTGCCTTCCGCGAATTGCGGGTTAAATCAGGTCATAGCGTACCTGAAAATTTTTCAACCTTTGGACCACATTTCGAAACTTTGTATGAAAAATTTCAAGATATTAAAGAAGCTATCATAGCAGTGAAATCACTCAAAGAAATACCCAGTACCATGACCGAAGGCAAAATAATACAGAATCGTTTGAGGAAAAATATTTATGATTCCTCAAAACCGCAAACATTCGAGAAAGGAGGCAGCATATTTATTGAAAGTGCCCTTAGCAAGAAAATGAAACAACTTATAATGGCAAAGGAAGAAATGTATTATAACATACAGGATTTACCATTCGTACAAGGTAATTCTTCAAGATTAGTAAAAAACCAATACACCACACATTTACACACAACCTTGATACAAATGCAAGAATATTTAGACGAACATTTGGAGAATTTTAAAGCCATAAAGATAAGCCTATTAAGTGTGAAAGAAAATAAACTTTATCCAAGTATAATAGAAGCAGAGACACTTCAACGAATAGAAAAGAGTTTTGATACATATTACCACACTTGCAAATTTCCAGTCATGAATATAACTCATGCAGGAGAGCTGAATCAGTGGATCGAAGCCAGTTACGGGACGGATCAAGACCAGGTATATTTCGAGATCCAAATTCCTTGCGTAAATGAGAAAAGAGTGCAGTTATATGAAGTTAAATCCATGCCTATTCCACAAATCATTGAGGGTTCTATTCGTAGCGCGCACATAGAACCACAAAGCCGATATATATTGAGGCAAGGGAACTCATATTATCACGCGAAAAATGAAGAGTTACAGGAATGTAAACATGGCCGTAAATTAATCATCTGCCCCGCACAATGGTTTGTCTTTCAAAATCAAACAAGTTGCGAAGGTACGCTATTAACAAATTCCAAGATAACAAACTATCGGACCTGTCGGATAGTGTATAAAAAGGAACACCAAGATTACTTGATGTTAATCAAATCGACTGGTAACGTTTTGCACATATTCAGCAAACCAAATGAATTAGCATATCGATGTCCAGGAACTCAAGGAAAGAGGTACTTAAATGGGACTGGACTATTAAAAATCAAGGCAGGATGTAATATCGAATTTCAAGGTATGAATATACAAGGACCTACATTTGAGACCGATCCAAATCATCAATTAATATTACCAACACAAACGCTCAAGATACAGGAACTCACGCAAATTTTTAATAAACCATTGACAAAAGAAATATTTGAAGCCCTGAGTCAAGAAGAAGGAAAACACTACTTCTGGGAAATAGAGAGGGAGGCTCAGGAAATCGCAAAAGAACAACACCTACAAGCCATATATCGCACAGCTCTTATTTCATATTCAGTAGTTATAGCGCTCATGTTTATAGCTGTGTTTATAACATCAGCAATTATTATCTATTTTAAATATATATATGATACGGTCGAAGACGATATAAACAGCAGTAGTTACCAAGAGGGAGAAAGAATCGAGTTGGCTTAAACAAAAAAAACATATAGCGATAATAATGTTCATATATATATATATATATATCTTATTATAATCCTGAGTGTCGATTATTACTATAAGGAAACAAAAAGATGAAAATAAAATAAAAAAAGAAATAATATAATATAATTTAGAGATAAGATGAAAATTATGTATACACATGTAGAAAATAAATAAAAGAGAGTGCAAATTCAACCTTGAACAAATTGTACTTTCTTTACAGATGGCCTTATCATGGGTTTACTTACTTCTATTAAGTACCCTGCGCACGGTTCATGGATTATACGGGTACGACTGTGGAGATCACCTCTCGAATTTAACAACTATATCGTTGTTAGATATTGGAGATTGCGATATCAGAAGACCAGCCGTAAATGTCTCGCGAACGTACACTCAACTGTTGCAATTAAATGAGTATTCGTCGACACAAGTCTACAAATGTTCGGTTAAAATAACGCGCCTAATCACGCATTGCGGAATGCACTCTCATGCATCTAGAGTATCGGGAGGAGAAATAAGTTATTACAAAGAGATATCGGCTCATGAATGTGATTTAATGCAACAAACCGGGTATTTTCAAATAGGGGAAACCCGAATGATAGGTATAAAAGGGAACAGCACCATTTATAGGCAAGTAGTCTTTGCCGGTAAGAGCGACGGCGACGCCAAATGCATAGGAGGCTCCTACTCAGACCCATACGGAAGGTGGGACGATGTATATGTCGCGGGTTGGATTGAAATTTCGCTTCAAGATTATTCTACCTCAGTACATTTAGATTCCAATAAAATCATTCTTAAAACAGGGGTCCGATGCACCTTTTCGGAAAGGCAGTGTATAGATCACGACGGCGTAAATGTATTTTGGGTAACGATTCCCGAGGATTTTTGCGGATTAAATAGGTATTCGGTACTTTACGAGGGATACCTGAACAAAATTTACGACGAAGAGGCAAACAGGGTTATGTATTCATTAGAATCAGAAGATATAACTTTTGCACTATGGAAAACAGTCGAATTACATAAATGCGGATACGTATTTTTCGGTACAGAACATCCAAAATTATTTATATTGGAAGATACACACAAGGGAGAATTAGTAAAGAAAACACCTATAAGCACAACTAACTTAGACATTTTCGCGTATGTAAATTCTAAATTTTTATATATCGAAAAACACGTAAGGGGGCAATTTAAAGAAATGTACTATAAAATCTTGCAACAAAAATGCGAATTAGAAAGGAAAGTCCTTAAAAATGCCATATCCATCGCGACCATATCTCCCGAGGAGTTCGGATACAGACTTATGGAATCAAACGGGTACATAGGTGTGGTAGCGGGAGAAGCAGTACATTTGTTAAAATGCCTACGAGTGGAAGTCAAAATACGAAACACAACTAAATGCTATGAACAATTACCCGTACGTCGAGGGGATGAAGAGCTCTTCTTAGCTCCCCGAACACGGATACTGGTTAGAACCGGCACACACATTATTTGCGACAGTAGAATGCCTGCAATGTATAAATTAGACCAACACTGGTATAAAATGCTACCCATGCCAATAATCGGAGAAGAACCGGAAACACTAAAACCACAATCAAAACCCGCCTGGAAATATGTGAGCCCGGAAACACTAGCGATTGGCGGAATCTATGGGGAGAAAGATTTAAATAGACTTCGCGACATGATATTATTTCCTATTGAGAAGCCTACAGTGTTAAATAAAGTTGCATTGGGGATGACCGGTAAAAGAGGAAATCAAGAAGGAATCACTATAGCAAATATGTTCGACGAACAAGCAATCGAAATGATGGCTAAAAGTACATGGGATAGAATGTGGTCAAGCTTTTTAGCTTTCGGTACCGCAAGTGCAGGATTAATTGGAGTTATCATGCTTTGTAGACTTATTAAACTATTAATTGATACAATCATTCACGGGTATGCTATATACAGTTTATACGGATTTTCGATACATTTACTTGGCGCAATCTGGAATTCTGTTACCCAACTGTTATTACATTTGGGACGACAGCAAAAAGACAAAGAGGATAATAGAGCCAATAAAAATAAGGAAAAAACACAAAAAGGAAAAAGTGAGCCAGTGTACGAAACTCCCACTTGCCCCCCAAATCCGATATATGCCGAAATCCCTATATATCAAAATCAAAGACCGGACTCAATATAAAAAAAAAGCACATATACGTATATATACACATAGATATATAAGATAAGATTCAATAACAAGTGTGCAATGTTTGAGAATTACTAACAAAATGTAGTTAAGAACAAAATGAAAGAAAAATTAACTAGTGTGAAAAATAAAATATTAACAACTGAAAAGAAATCAACACACATAATAATGTCCTAAGGTAATAATGCAGGAGGACCAACCATTCGACGGAGTGATACCTACTGAATATCCACGAGTCTATCACGCATTATTACACTCCCGGTGCGTCACATTAAAGGAAGGAGTAAATTGTATCTACGTTGGACAAACACGCAGATTAACACTGTGCAATTGGTGCTACAACCCTCGCTACTACCCGAGTACGGAATCAGTAAGCATCATAAGAAACCTCCACACACTAGGAGCACCTACGGATCCTTACTTAATCTGTGCAGCTTGCAAAGAAGTATTGGTAAATATCAGACCCGCAGTGAACTGTGGAAGATGTACGGACAAGTTAATATAACGCCGCCCATTGTGGTGAAAACAGTTTTTCATAGACTTCAAAAGAAAGAAGTCTGCGAAGATTGTGCACGAAAGGCAGCACCTCAAAGTATATTCGTAAGGCAAATTTGGATGACTGAAAAAAATAACTCTCGCCCAGTAAAGTGTATGGAATGCAAAGAGGAAACGATCGAAGAGGAAATAAGCTCATTAAAGAAGATGCCATTTTTGGACCCATCACCAGAAGCGGAAGGTAAGAACCTAGCTGGAATAGGCTCAATCGATATTGTATTGATAGGCCCTAATAGTAACGGCCAACCGTCACAATGTAACGAAGAAATACCGAAAGTCTGGAAACCCATGTTGCAAATGACAGGAGGACTACCAGAATCACAACTAATTATGGTACAAAAGCAGATAACTGAGGAAATAGCTAGGAAAGAAACAAGAAAGATGAGAGAGAGTCGAACGTTGAAATCATCCTCGTCGCAAAAAACTAAAACCAACAAAGTTGCGATAAAGAAACGCGGAAAAGACAACAAAAACAAGAAAACAAGAAGAGCAGCAATGAGATCTCGTGTGAGGAGAAGATCGCAGAGACAAAGATATAGCATCCTGAAGGAAAATACAAATTTAAAAACGCGAATATCAGAACAGGTAAAAATTAAAACAAGAATATCTGAAAATCTAAACGAAGAAGGTACGCCACCTTTAAAAACACCCTTAACAAATAACGAGATAAAACAAGAATCGCCGTTATTTCAAGAAAAAAATGTTAAAAAAGAGGTATTGAAAGAACAAGGAGGAGAGGAAACACCAATACCGACATTAAACCCGATAGAAGCAGTAAGTACGAGTTATGTAGAGGAGGACCTAATTAAGGAAATAGAGGAAGCACTACAACAGGAAGTATCTGTGGATCATCTGGGAGAGGCCATAAATGAAGGAATTCCGTTAACACCTGAAGAGGAAAATGAAATTTGGAAAGATATATGCGACGTTATAGCAGGAAGACACCTGCTATAACGTTGAAAAGATGAAGATAATCATTAGGATTACAGGAACACTAGGAAAAGGAGAGAGAGAGAGGGGAGAAATCGAACACATTTTTTTTTTCTTGATAAAAATCATACAATTTATTTTATTTATTCATAAATAAAATATATAAAATTTTCTTTCTTATGTTAATACAAATAAATGAATAAAAGAAGAAAAAAGAAAAAAAAACCTATATTGCTACCCCTTGAAGAGGAATAGGAATCCAGACCTACAAAAAAAAAAAACAACAAGAAAATTAAATATATATATATATATATATATATATACGAAAATTAACTTACCCCTTCGTTTTGCCAGCGCATACACATTGGAGGAGTGCCCCGCTCCTGGCAGCACACCGAGCAGCGCTCAAGGCAATCCGGAGACATCCAAGTCTCCTGGTGACAAGGCACAAAACAACCCCGCACCTCGTCGGGACAATCCCAGTTAGCCCCTAAGGGAGGCAGGGGATAACGATACTGAAAGAAAGAAAAAAAAAAAATATATATATATATATAAATAAACCTACACATGAATAAAGACAGGGAAAATTAAAATCAAATTAAAAAAAACTCACGGAAGGACAAAAAGAGGCGTCCCAGTATACAGAGATCCGGGATTCCTCTGTCCGGGGGCAAAGGCAAATAGCGCAAATGCCAATGCCTCGCCTATGGCAGGGATCGTACAGGACATCCTCCTCATCGGGGCCACCGAAATCAAAAATCTGAAAAAAAAAAAAAAAAAAAAAGAAGAAAATTTATTTATTTAAATAAAAATTAATAAAAAAAAAAGGGGGGGAGAAGAAAAGAAAAAAAAGACAGACAAAAAACTTACCTCGTAAATCTCCTCCATATCGAGGCGCGTCCTCCAGAAAACTACCTCCAAAAACAACAGCACCAAAACACCAATCATTTTTTTTAGACGAGAAAAAAATATATAAACTATTACTATTAATAAGGATAACCGAAAAGACCGGATAAAAATAGGCCGAGATCTGAACTAGACTAACGTTCGAAATCAACTGATGCACTGCCGAGATGCACCACTAGAGCAAGCTGGGAAATTGAAGAAACCCAGGCACTTGAAAATAAGAGAGTGGGAGTAAAAAACACATGTGTCCTAAAGTAGAAATGGGCATGGGAAATAAAATAATACAAAATCTTTTTAACTCAAAACGGAAAATATTCACATACTTCTCGCTATAAAAGAAGAATGTTGAAATTCCATGTTCAACATTCTTTTTTTTTTTCAGGTGGGGTGGAATTTTATATAAAAAGCAACAACCCACACGAAAGATAAAGAGTAAAAAGACATAAAGAGAAAAGTAGCTTGAATAAAATCACACATCGGTAATAAAAAAAAATTATCAATATACTAACAAAAATTCTATGTTACAGCCGACTCAACACAGGTCATATACACATGTCACATATTCTTGAAAAAATTTTTTTTTTTGCTTCTTTCATTTTGTATCGATATTAATATAAAATTTAAATAAAATTATATGTAATCTAGTATGTAAAAACTGAATGTATGATCGTAAACAAAGAAAATTATATATAAATACATAAACAAAAAATTGTAGCAACGAAAAGTACCTTATAAATCATATTGTAAATAAATAATGATGTGCGGAGAATTATAATACCCATCATTGTTTATAAGAAATACATACAATAATACACGTATACAAATCTTTAGCGAACGTCGAGTTTCACTCGTCCGTTCTTTTTCGGGCCGGGAGGTGTAATGTAATCACCGATTCCATTACGCATCCAAAACCCTACTATTACTATACATATCATATCTACACACACACACACACACACACACACACACTTACTCACTAGTACGTCATAGCGGCACATAAGAAGTGGATGTGCAAAATCTACTCATACGTACAAGCGGCACCTAAGAAGAAAAGAACGAGAAAGAGAAAGAGACTCACTTGTAAGAGCAAGCGGCACATAAGAAGTGGATGTGCAAAATCTACTCATACGTACAAGCGGCACCTAAGAAGAAAAGAACGAGAAAGAGAAAGAGACTCACTTGTAAGAGCAAGCGGCACATAAGAAGTGGATGTGCAAAATCTACTCATACGTACAAGCGGCACCTAAGAAGACAAGAACGAGAAAGAGAGAGAGATTCACTTATAAGAGCAAGCGGCACATAAGAAGTGTATGTGCAAAAATCTACTCATACGTACAAGCGGCACCTAAGAAGACAAGAACGAGAAAGAGAGAGAGATTCACTTATAAGAGCAAGCGGCACATCTTAGAAGTGTACGTGCAAAAACCAGGAGAGAGAAAAATCTACTCATACGTACGAGCGGCACCTTCACGAAAATAGGCTATATTCCAACGAACCAAGCAATAAATTCAAAGGGGTCAAAAGAGCGCTAGGAGATATTTTAGATTCAATGAGAGCTTCATAAGAGCCGCGTATTCGTATTTTTAAACACGAGAACAACGTGGCCGTTTCCACGTAATGCGACGGCACACCACCGCGGGGAGATAAGCATAACTATGAGAAAAAAACTAGCGAGGAGAGAAACCGAAGCGCAATATTCGGCGATCTGGAAATCCATTGGAAACACGTGTACGATCTCCAGTAGGGAAAAAGAGACCGCGGGAGAGTTCTAAAAGAGACAAATTCTCAAGTGGTAGTCATAAACTATGATGTTTATGACTTGACCTGCCACGATCCCCTTCATGTTGAGAGAGGAAAATAGCAAGGTGACCCAATATGGAAATCCCTAGCCCGAGAAAAACAAGGGGTATGCGAGTATATAAAGCCCGGGAGCAAAGGGTAATCGTCGCCAGATCAGTCAGTAATCTCTCGCAGAACGTTGCTCTGCTAGTCGCCAGATCAGTCAGTAATCTCTCGCAGAACGTTGCTCTGCTAGTCGCCAGATCAGTCAGTAATCTCTCGCAGAACGTTACTCTGCTAGTCGCCAGATCAGTCAGTAATCTCTCGCAGAACGTTACTCTGCTTGTCGTCAGATCAGTCAGTAATCTCTCGCAGAACGTTACTCTGCTTGTCGCCAGATCAGTCAGTAATCTCTCGCAGAACGTTACTCTGCTTGTCGCCAGACCACTCATATAAAAATCAGCATCACGCAGTATACGCTACTTGTACGTTGCGAAAATAAGAGTATCGGACTTAGTCGCTCAGTCGAGCGAGTGCATCCATCGGCATCTTTTCCGAAGACCACCCCCTGCTGAAAAGAAGAAGCAACAGAGGCAGTTGACTCCCTACGATCTACACTACGCACATCAAAAGGACGAGCCGTCACCTCTAGTGCATCTAGCCACCGCTGTAACCTGAACCACCGAGCCTAGGCTGGAAGGCGCCAAGGATTGACAGCTGCAGACACTCAAGAATCTCTTCACGCATATATACAAACAGCCACGCACACTCACACATTAAGGTACTTTTCTCTTTTCATAGAAATAAACGTGTGTCGATTTTAAAAGAAATAATGTATAGTTTAAGTGACTTCGTATCCGGCTCCCTTCCCCGGTAGGCAGTGACCGCGTCCGCGGTAGCCAAAAGGGATTTCCTATCATTCATTCATTTAATCATTTAAATTATTATAACTTTCACGTATCGTGAAGTTCGACTATTAATTCAGGTAGGAATTCATGTAAATGTATTAATGTGTTATATTTTGGTAATTTAAATTTATCATCTGGACGTAACAATACTAATATAGTAGTTGGGGATTTTAATGCTAAAATAAGGAAAGAAGGAATGTTTAGGCCTACTGTAGGGAAAGAAAACTTGCACGAAACCAGCAATGATAACGGTATTAGGGTCATTAATTTCGCCGCGGCAAAAGATCTCATAATTAAGCCTACGTGCTTTAAGCACAAGGATATACACAAAGCAACGTGGACATCGCCGGACGGGGCTACGCAAAATCAAATCGATCATTTCCTCATTGATAGAAAACGGCATACAAACGTACTCGATGTAAGGACCTACAGGGGGGCAGATTGTGACTCAGATAACTTTCTAGTAGTAGACAGATTAAAAGCCAGATTAGCAGCCGGTCAAAATAGCAAACAAAAGAACAAAGTAGAAAGCTTCGATATAGAGAAACTACGAAACAGGGCGGAACGAATGAAATACCAAATAGAAGTTAGTAATAGGTTTCATGCACTTGAGGAAGCAGACGCGTCACCGGAGGTTGATGATGAACCGAACGATTCATGGGGGGTTATCGATAAAAACGGTAAAAGAGGCCGCGAACAAGGTGCTAGGGAAAAAGAAGAAGCCTAAAAGCAAACCATGGTTTGACGAAGAGTGCGAACTCTGGTTTGAAAGTCGGTAAAAGGCTAAATTGAACAGCTTACACATTGGAAGCAATAGGGCCATAGAAGAGTATCAAAACGTAAAAAAACAACTAAGCGCGATCTACAGAAGTAAGAAACACGAGTATCAGATGAATCAAATCAGAAAGATAGAAACAAATAGTAAGGAAAATAACGGGCGCGAAATGTATAAAGGAATAAAAGCCATTAGAAAAGATTTTCAGAGAAGGTCGCAGTTGATGAAGGATGAGGCCGAAAATCTCGTCACAAGCGAAAACGAACTGCTAAAACTGTGGAAAAGTTATTTCGATAGGCTATTAAATGTGCATGAAAATTTCGAAGAAATGGGGGACGAAATCCACACTGCTGAACTCCATATGGAGGAACTAAGCTGTAAAGAAGTCAAGGCCGCGATTAAAAAACTAAAAAACAATAACGCCGCGGGAAACGATTCTATACCAGCTGAATCACTTAAATACGGGGGAACCGCGCTCATTTTCAAAATTTATGAACTAATATGTCCTATTTGGAAGAATGAAACAATGACGGAAAACTGGAATGAATCTATCATTATGGGGATGAATCTATATTATAGTCTGTCTTACCCCCTTTTTGAATCTATCAAAAAGGGGGATAAGACAGACAGTAATAACTATAGGGGTATCTCACTTTTAGCTACGTGCTACAAAGTTCTGTCAAATGTAATACAAGCCAGACTCACGCCATCCACGGAAGATATAATAGGAGATTTGTTAAAATATCGAGTGTTGTTTTAGATTCATACTGTTTAGTTTTAAGCATGCGTACAGTACAGAGCCGAGCTCTCAGGTAGGGCCATAAACCCTTCGTGCTAGCCCGCCGGCGGTCAAGAGACGACGCTCCAGCTGTACAGCCGATGCGCGGCTGATGCATTACCGATGCAATAAAAATCCCATAGAGTAGGGATAAGACTAAAAATCTGCGTACTTTCGGGTACGAGCAGCTGCAACGACCGACGCTGCATCGTCAGTCCGACTTAGCCTTCCGCATCGAGCGTAGCCCCCTGCAAGAGCAAACTGCGTTCACTCGGCTACAGCATACCTTTTTACATTTGTATTCATTTACTTGTCAATAAATATTATTATCAACAAACTCTGGGAAGCAATTCAGTTAATTCTCAACAGGTTATGGGCCCAGCACGCTTCCACTGCGCAACGATAATATATTGTTAAAAGTAGCCAAGCCGGCAAAAGTGAATACTCAGTGATCAGTGTTTGTTTTTTTTTGGTGCGAGTGCGTTTCTGCTTTCAAGCCAAGATGAGCGACAGAGAAATCGAAATGGAAACCACAAAACTGGACGGCACGAATTACTCCATGTGGAAGTTTGAAGTAACAATCGTCCTTGAAGCAAAAGAATTGCTAGGTTGTGTGGACGGCACAGAAGCAAAACCACGCGCGGATGAGGCAGAGAAGCTCAAAGTGTTTAATAAGAAATTTTCGCAAGTGAAAGTTATTATATTGAACACGATTGCCTCTAATTTGCGGCGACATCTCATAAACTGTTCCACTGCAAAAGAGATGTGGGACAAGCTGAGAGATTTGTACGGAGATACAAGTCAAGATAGTGCTACATCAGCTTGGGAACAATTTTATGATTTTCGTATCACCAGTGAGGAACCGATTGCCGAGCAGTTGGAAAAATTCGAAAACATTCTTCGACGATTAGAAGATACAGGTAACGATTTAAAAGATGAAGCTGTAATATCAAGACTGATGCGCAGTCTGCCTGCGAAGTTTATGATATTCCGTCATACATGGGAATGCACTCCTAAAGCAGAGATGACTAAGGAAAATCTACTTAAACGATTGATAAAAGAAGATAAGTAGTGTGCCGAAGAGGAAGCAACGACGCTCGCACTTCACGTCCAGAAAACCACGATCAGCGATCAAAGCAAAAAGAAAAAACGCACAAAGAAAGAATTTGAAGAGCTGAAAAAGCGAACAAATTGCGACATCTGCAAGGGGAAAGGACATTGAGCTCGTGAATGTCCGAAAAATCCGAAGAACAAATCTAAAGGAAGCCAAGAAAGCAAAGAGAGTGAAAAACCAGCGATGGTATGTAATATTGTCAGTACGTACAACTGTATTAGCGAATCGAACGCAGATCTGTGGATTGCAGACTCTGGTGCTGGCATGCACATGTGTTATAAGAAGGAGTATTTTTCATCTCTATATCCGAACACACAAGGATTTTCGATAAGAGTAGCTGATGATCGAATCATCAAAGTCGAAGGTGCTAGACGTGCTTTATGTACCGCAACTGCGTTGCAACTTATTTTCTCCAATATCAGCTAATAGAAAAGACTACTCTTTTCATATATATGCGGACAAATGTGAAATCCGAGATAAAGATGACCAGGTAGCAGCGAGAGGCGTCCCGCACGGTGGCCTCTTCAAGATGTCGTTCGCGGTGAAAGTTCCGAGCGAGTGCAACGCTGCCCAGGTGGCTGCCGGCCAACGGAAGGTTAAGCTCTGGCATGAGCGGATGAGCCATATAAATGTGCGCGCAGTAAAGCACACATGTAGAGAACTCGGAATAGCTGGATTAGAAGATGAACATTTTTTCTGCGAGGGATGCGCTCTGGAAAGCAGGTCCGGCTCCCTCATCCTACCATAAAAAGGGAAAGTAATTACGGTCCCGGGGAAAAGATACACACAGATGTTTGCGGACCCGTAAACGTTCTTACTCTTTAAGGACGAGAAAACAGATTTCCGAAAAGTGTCCTTTATGAGCCATAAATCTGAAGTATTCAATAGATTCAAGGAGTTCGAAGCACTCGTGCATACACAACTGGGGACGAAAATAAAAGTCCTACGCTCAGACAATGGCACCGAGTACACGTGTGGAGAAATGCAGAATTTTCTGAAAGAGAAAGGGATAGTTCATGAATTTCGTCGCCGTATATTCACGAACAGAACGGTCGAGCTGAACGAGAGATTCGAACCCTTGTGGAAAGCGCGCGCTCCATGCTGCACGCGATGAAAATTGACAAAAGCCTATGGCCCGAGGCAGTAAACACAGCGTGTTATCTACTAAATCGGATCATACTTAAACAAGGAGAATCCATGACGCCATTCGAGAAATTTTACAAGAGAAAGCCTACCATAGAGCATTGCAGAATATTTGGCTCGCAAGCCTTTGTAAATATTCCCAAAGAAAAGCGGCATAAGTTTGATGCCAAGAGTAAGCCTGTAATTTTGGTTGGTTATGATGGCGAATCAACAAATTATAGACTTTGGGATAGCTCTACAAAGAAAGTGACAGTTAGCAGCGATGTCACCTTTAATGAGACGGTGACGCCGAGAAATGAAGGCAACGTTGAATCAGGCACGGTGCTCATCAAATTTTATCCAGAAGAAGAGGATGAACCTGTCAATGAAGCAGAGCTACACGCAGAAGAGCAGTTTCACGACGCAGAAGAAGAACCTGAAGTTCAAGACGATCAACAAGCAGCTGAGAGAACTGAACAGGTAGCTATACCGAATGAACAGCAGGAAGGCCGACGAGATTCAAGCCCTAAATGAAAATAACACATGGACATTGTGTGATTTACCTCGCGGTCGAAGAGCCATAGGATGCAGATGGGTCTTCGCACTAAAATATGACGCCGCTGGCAAACTGAAGAGATACAAAGCAAGGTTGGTAGCGAAGGGCTTCAGGCAGCGCGAAGGAATTGATTTTTTCGAAACCTTTGCCCCTGTGATCCGCTATGAATCAATAAGAATTCTTCTTGCAATAGCAGCAAAAGAAGATTACAAAATCATGAAGTTTGATGTAAAAACCGCGTTCTTGTACGGGGATTTACAAGAAGAGATCTACTTAGAGCAGCCGCCAGGCTACATAGATCAAGATCAACCAGATGCAGTACTAAAGCTACATCGGAGCCTATACGGACTGAAGCAGTCGCCCAGATGTTGGAACAAGAAATTCACCAAGTTTCTCGAAGAATTTAATTTAGTGAACATTGCGAGTAATAAGTGTGTGTATGTCGGTGTAGTAAAAGGTTACAAAGTGTATCTAGCTCTGTATGTGGATGACGGTTTGATTTTGAGCGAAAGTATGTGTGCGATTGAATGCGTATTACAGTACTTAGAGAGTAATTTTAAGATTACAAGTGACAAAACCGATGAATTTTTAGGTTTTGAAATTATGAGACACCGCGCTAACCGTACACTTAAGATATGTCAATCAGGTTACATTGCTAAAATTCTAGAGAGTTTTAAT
Organism: Muscidifurax raptorellus; assembly: GCA_020010945.3. NCBI lineage: Eukaryota > Metazoa > Arthropoda > Insecta > Hymenoptera > Pteromalidae > Muscidifurax > Muscidifurax raptorellus. The sequence goes on from JAHUUD020000033.1 coordinate 673,407, forward strand.
ATGCGCGACGCAAAATTTTCAGCTGTACCCGCAGAGCCCGGGCTTTTGTTGAAGAAATCAACTCTTGCATGTGAATCAAAAATTCCATACCGAGAAGCAATAGGCTCATTACTGTTTGCCGCTCGTGTAAGCCGCCCCGACATCGAGTATGTTGTTAACTAAATGAGTCAATTTTTAAGCTGCTACGATGAGTCAGTTGCAGTCAGTTAAGCAAATTATGCGTTATTTAAACGGCACGCGCGATTACGGGATTGTCTTCGGAAACAGTGAGAGCACTTTAAAAGCAGTTGGTTTCACCGATGCAGATTATGCCGGATGCATAGAAACACGAAAGTCTAGGAGCGGTTTTGTCTTTATTTTGAATGGCGCACCGATAACATGGTCAAGCCAACTGCAAAAGGTTGTTGCTGCATCAACAGCCGAATCAGAATATATAGCGTTATTTCACGGTGTTAAAGAAGCTATTTGGTTGCGCCGGATTTTGAACGAATTGGATGTGCAGACTAAGATCATACCTCTATTCGTAGATAATCAGGCTGCAATACAAATTTCAGGTAATACAAACAATCACAAGCGATCGAAACACATTGACGTGAAGTACCATTTTACCCGCGCCGCAGCCGATCGTGGAGAAGTAGATATAGCATATGTGCCAACAAAAGAGCAACTCGCCGATATATTTACCAAGCCTCTTCCGAAATTGCAGTTTTCCTACTTGCGAGAAAAACTTAACCTTGTAGGGAATTAAAACTAAGTGGGAGTGTTAAAATATCGAGAGTAGTTTTAGATTCATACTGTTAAGTTTTAAGCATGCGTACAGTACAGAGCCGAGCTCTCGGTAGGGCCCTTCGCGAAACAGAGTGACGGACTCTACACGGTACTCTTTAACCTAACGCTAAAGTATGCTGTTAGAAAACTGCAAACTAGCGAACTAGGCGCAAAACTTAACAGTGGAACAACACAGATTCTGGTCTACGCAGATGACTTGGATATAGTGGGGGATCATAGGACATCGGTAGCAAGAAACGTGGAAATGCTCATTGAAGCGGCTAAAGATACAGGGTTAGAAGTGAGTGAATCGAAAACACAATATATATAATAATGGGTAGGGAAGGCACCTGCGTAGGAGAACGAGATTTTAGAGTTGGACATTTTACTTTTGAAAAGGTTAGCAAATTCAGATATTTAGGTACAACTATAAATGATAAAAACGACATTAAAGCCGAGATCGACAAAAGACTTCATTCGGGTAATGCTCGCTACTTCGCCGTAAGTAAATTATTATAATCGAGGCTGCTGTACAAGAACATTAAAATAAGGATATATAGGACCATTATAATGCCGGTGATTTTGTACGGGTGCGAAACGTGGGCACTTACTAAAAAACAGGAAAATCGGTTTAGAGTATTCGAAAATAAAGTTTTGCGGAAAATATACGGTCCAAAGAAAGATGAAGAAACCGGGGAGTGAAAAAAATTACATAATGACGAGCTACATAAGCTATATGCATCACCAAAATATTAAAATCACGCAGGTTGAGATGGACAGGGCATGTAGCAAAAAGGGGGACGAACGTACGGCAGCGCGTGTTACCCAGATAACATTGCGTCGGCAAATTCCTAGCAATATGACGACTATCGCGCCGCATTTTAGTCGGTAGTGTGCCCCGGCTATGCGAGGTCAACTTGACGACGCATGCCGCACGCCCCCATAGAGGAAAGCATACTTGCCGTCAATTTGCTTCAGTTGTGCCGGCAAATTGAAAGCAAGCGACTTTTTTTTGCGCACTTTCGGCGGGTAAACCTAACCTATAAATATAGGAATTCTGGGATTTTAAAATAATAAAAATTCATTACTTAAAAAAGTAATTATATGTATATTTATTAAAAAAACAATATTAACAATTTACATAAATATTAAGCTATAACAATAAACAAAAATAATAATTAATTAATTAAAAATTTTAAACAACAGTAATAAAATATTTAAACATAATAATAATATTATAACAATAAATATAAAATTAAATAAAAACGTCTCGCAGCGTGAATGTAGCAGCGTAGTTGGGAGTTTTGACTTGACTCTGCACCTGCAAAAATAATGAAAGCTTACATATAACTTGTTGTGTTCAAGGGAACGTCTGTAATAATTGATTTAAAAAATTTTATGTGCAAAGTGAAAAGCCACAAGGGAGGTGTACATGAGAACTTGTATAATAAAAAATGCTAAATGAAATTTGACATGGCTATTAGTTTTGTATTTGCTTTTAAAATGTTCATATAAAATTTTAGACTCCTACCTAATAAATGTTTAAAATGGCATTGCAAACATCCTTATTCTATCAAAATATGGCTTGTGCAATGTTGATGTATGCAAAGCTATTTTAAATATTCATTAGGTAGGAGTCTAAAAATTTGTGTGGATATTTTAAAAGAAATTACAAAACTAATTGTCGTGTTTTATACTAAATTTTCTATATAATATATCAGTAGTCTTACCTTTTGATGGTTAATGACGATAGAAGACTGATGGTGGATGCTGGCACGTTCTTATTGAACCTATAAATAAATACATATTTAATTTCAATAATTTAATTGAAATGAATAATATTATTATTGTGTTGTACAAAATTTTGTATTAATTACTGAAAATAAAAAATCAATTATCAAAATATGATAGTATATCATAATATACAGAATATATTTAAAATGTATAGATAAAAACTTGAACTTTTATTTATAATTATTATATTTACCTATAAAATAAACTCTCCTTGTTGAGTGAAAGCCTCATCAACGGTTGAAGCTCCTCTCAAGGATATTAGATGGAGTATATATGAAGCTCTTCGCTGTGCTGCAGTACCACTCTCCCCAATACCCAATCGTCACCATGAAATTAAACCAGACAATTAGTGAAGTAATTTATTCTAAACCTAATATAGAAATTAATAGAAATCGAAAGACAAAGAGAAAGAGAAGGAGAACAAGTAGAAAAAGTATTATAAATAAAACAATATGCCCAGGAAATCGAGTGAGGTGGCAGCCGCTCTCCGGGCCCGCTCCCTTTTAGCCACAGGTGGACGTAGCCGAGGGAAGATTCCGCAGTGTCCCCCAGGAGGTAGCTCTTGCTCGCTCGAAATACCGGAACTATATGCAATAAAAATAACCTCACTGCATACTATTCACTTTGATACATTTGTAGCTTCAATAATTATAGAATAATAAATATCCATACTTACCAAATCGGACAATTATATGCAGCGTGTGAATAGACTCACATCAAGAGTCTATGACCCTGGCGCATCGGCGTTGCAGTCCTACGACAGCAACCCACGGCCATTACCGAAGAAGAAGAGTCTATGACCAAAGCTGACCGTCTCGAACAAAAAGTCGTATATTCGACAATAATGGGGGAGTTCCTAATGTGACTGTCACGGCGGCGGTCAAGATTTGGTCTTAATACTTTATCGTGGATTAATTCACGTGCAGTGTACGTAACGAATTGCACTAAATTTATTAAATAATTAATAATAACTATTAAAATAAGCATCTATTAAACATAATTGAGTTAATGGCAATAATACGAGTAATCAGTTTTATTATTATTATAATATATCTATTGTAAGCGATCCAGCGGTTTGAATCGCGCGCGCAAGGTCATGCGCAGGGTCGCCGCGGTTCGGCGCGCAGACGCTGCGCGCGGCGCTCGCGACGCGACGCGTGCGCGATTGACAGATAGCTTCCGGCCTCGAGAGCAGCAACACGTGCTCGGAATTTATCGACCTTGCGATACCGCGCGAACGCGATCTACTGTGCCTCCGCTGTGCGCGAGTGTATCTGTGGAGTTGCAAGTGAAGGCGAGCGTGCGAGCGGAGTGATCCAGCGAGCCAGCGACGAACCTGTCGGTACGCCACCGACTCGCAGTCCACGCAGCGTAACTGAGGGAGGACGCTCCCGCCATTTTGCGCGCGCCGCACCACGCAGGAGCGGCGCTTAGCGAAATTGTAAGTACAATTATCTTTTGTCGCGCGTCAATTGTTATTGCGATCGAACTCGCCGCGAGCGAGTTATTATCGGCGTGCGTAATCTGCCTTCTCGCGTCGCGCGTACGCAACATATATCACGGTTGTTAGCTCGTGTAATTCGAACTTGAATAAACAGACGTTCTCTTGCATCTAAGTGTTTACTTTTCGTTCGCTCCTAACGTCCTCACATTCCCGAGTACCCCGACAGCCTCCGCGGGTAAATCGCGTGCTTCGCGATTTATAGAATAGCTGACTAGCCGAGCAGCGTGTCACAGCGACACAGCAGCGGTAGGCTGCACAAGCGACGGCGCAGGCAATCGCCGTCGCATCAAGGAGAGTATCTCTCCGTTGAACGGGAAGAAGAGAATCTTCTCGCCGGAGTCGAGCCTCCGGCGCAGCGTTGGAGCCGTCGCATCGGCACAAAAACGCCCCGTTACACTATATATAACAAAATATATACATATATGTATGTATAAAAATCAAATGTAATAAGACTGGACTTTAGACTATCAATTTTTTTATAAAGTGTAATAAATATTATTAATATATATTAATATAATATACTTGTCTAATAATTTTTAAAACAAAAATTAAATGTATGTAAATATAATACGATCGACTATATATATATATATATATATATTATTATCGATCTTATTATATATTTACATATATTTACATATATTATACATATATTTATTGATTTATTTATTTATTTATTTATTTATATATGTGTTTACAAATTGGCAAACACTGCTATCAAATGCCGGCAAGTTAACATCACGAATGGTGCATAATACAAGCGATGGCAAAATACCGATATTTAGCCCGCGCAAAACGCGCGCTGCATAGAAAACCGGCACATTGACGGCAAAACGACGTCATGTGCGCCGAGCAATCTTGCCCCATCTTGCTCAGCACGTGCTGCTGTCTGGGTTATGAGGGGCAAGCCAAACGGACCGCGACCTCTAGACCTAGAAAATGTTTTAATAGATAGTATATAAAAATAAAGTTGACCTGTTCGAGATAATTTTTCAAACCACCCTTAAAATGGAAAAATCACCCCCCCAAAGAAGATTTTCCAACATAATTTATTCTAATTGATAATTTACCACGAAAAAAAATTCATTTCAGTTATCATGTAAATATACGACTAAGCAGCGCAGTTCACCCCATAAGGGTTGCAAGCCCAATTTTTTTCAATGAAAAATTTCACTTTTTTTCAATGAAAAATTTCACTTTTCCATGCCTATTTATGTGGAAAAAAATTCAAAATAATCTATAAAAAAATTGGATAAAATATTTTCGTCCATGAAATACAAACGAAGTTGACCTGTTCGAAATTGTCATTCAAACCACCCTCAAAATGGACAACCACCCCTTTAAAAATTTTTTCCGATATAATTCAGGTACTAATTTATAATTTACTATAAAATTAATTACGCATTGGTTCTAATGTAATAATACAATTTACTTATATATTTATGACTATAAGGGTAGCAACCCCTCACTGAAAAATCTACATTCTTTACGTCTTATTTTGTGAAAAAAAATTCAATCTGCTTATAACAGAAAAGATAACTTCGTTAATTCAATACGAAAATACAGTTCATGTAATCGAAATTATTTTTTACACGACCCTCCAAATGGTTTTCGGTATAATCCAGGTTTTAATTGATAATTTACTATGAAACCAATTTAACGAACTTTATACAGTGAGTTACAATGACAAAAAATTGCATTACAATGGCATGTAGTTCAATTATGTAGTAAAAACAATCGATAAAAAATCCAATATACGATTCTGGTAACTATACTCTCTATATGTATATAAAATATGTTATGCTTACATATAGCGATCGCATTTTTAACCTCTTGCATAAATCATTATATTTTATTAATTACAATAAAAAATCATTATTTATAAAATAAATCACCTGATTGAACTAAAATTATACAAAGCGAATTGATTAATCAATTAAATTGGGTGAATTTTTAAATTAAGAATTTATATTTCAATTGATAAAGTTCAGTGTTATTACGGGTCTCGCTAAAAATACGACTGTTTTGGATTTGATGAATTTTCCATGTGCACATTAATGCAATGCAAGACATCAGTTCTATTCAACGTGATTTTTACAGTAATGATATTCTTCCAAAAAGTGTTTGAAACACAAAGATTTTTTACACCAACTACATCTTATGATTGCTATGTTTCTGCATAAATCACAATGAGTTTTGCATGAGTCTCCATAACTGAAATCAACAGGATTTTCAAATGTATCTGGACTTTTATCGATATAACCACTTTTAAACCACGAATATTTAAAAAAATTGATGTATCATGGTGACGAGAACTGGCTATGAATTAGAGATTGTAATTTGATAATATTATTTCTTAAGTGTAAATTCATATCATAATCCATTAACAACACATTATCTGAAAAATGGCGAACGTAGTTTTTCCAAATACGGAATCCAAATACACCCAATGGTTGAATTTTCCCAGTGGTTCCAGTAGGAATCTTTTTTACATTTACAATCTGATTTTCTGGTAACGGTTTCCTCATTTCTTTTTTCACAATGACCACTCCAAGAATCTAGTAATAAAATTGTATGAGGCCCTACATTCGGATAAAAAACTTCTCTTAACCAAGTTTCGAAAAGATCTAGAATAGAAATAATTTTTGGATTAAAATAATTTAGATACTAGTTGTGATATTTTATTATGTTATATTTTTACAACTTACTTGTAGTTAATTTTCCAGTTACCGTTGATTCAACATAAACATTTTCAGGACGAAAAAGATTAGCTTCAACAACAGGACCAAATTTTCCAGATCGCACTTTCAATACTATAAAAAGAGGAGAAACGAGTTTCCCTTCAGCTGATACTGTAGGTTGGATGGTATAACTATAAGTCATTGAAGAAACTGATTGCACTGTACACTCTATCTGTTTTCTCCTTCGGGAGCCAAAGTTCTCCCAGAATGAATTTCAAGTTGGAATCCGCTTTGATCAGTGTTGTAAACATTAGCCTATGCAAGAGATAGTGCACATTGTCTAACGTCATTTACAAACTTTTTGGCTTTGTTCTCTAATTCTTTACTACTCTCTATTGATTTTCTTGTCACAAATTTATTAATTTTCCTAGATAATATCCTGTGCAGTTGCTTGAAGCGACGTAACCAATGGTCTGATGCACGAAATCTGATATCTTCGTTGCCTATCTCTTTTTAGGCTTGTAAAGCCCATCAACGTAAGTCCTTATCATGAACAAAGTGACCAGCATCAACTGCTGCTTTAAAATTTTGCAGAGTATATTCGCAAATTTTAGCAATTTTTTCTCTATATGTACCATCTTTATTTATTGAGTTGGACCAGCGATGCAGTTGACTGGTTCTTTTTACACTTTTGAATTTTTGCCTCACAGAATCAACACTTAATTTTTCTTTCTTTCCACTTTTCCAGCACTGCACTGCTCTTACTTTATAATCGTATGTTACCTCGTCATCAACATCATATATACATTGATCTGTCGGAGGTTTTGGAGAATCAGGAATAGTGTGCAGGATTTCGTCTTCTATAATTTGTGCTTCAATATCCTTATATGGTTCTTGAAATTCCAATGAATACAATACGATAATTTCTACGTCATAAGATTCTTTCATTGAATCTCGGGACAAACCATCTTTAAAATCTAAAACAAAAATTTCAACATTAGATGCAAATGCATGGCAAAGCAGACTAGTTTCGATGACTTTTTTCACTGTCCGTAAGATTCAAAGAGTACGCATGGTTGGATTGGGCTTAAATTTTGTGGAGATACTCTTTATACATGTATTTTCAGTATGAACGGAGGGATTTTTATGTGAGCTAGTAGAAGTATATTTTTGTTTAAATAAATGCAATATTACACCTATTTTGCAATAATTTTATCACTTTTATTGGTGTTGAATCAATTCTACTCGTTCAATTCAAAATCCCTTCGTTCATACTGAAAGTACTCCTCTAAGAAGTATCTCCACAAAATTTGAGCCCAATCCAACCATGCGTTCCCTTGGAATCCTACGGACAGTGAGCTAAAATTCAGAAAAACAATATTATGAGATATTTAACAATTAAGATTCCAATTATATTAGCTATAATTAATACTTATCTAATATGTTCAGGACCTTATCTCCTCTTTCCAATGCATTAGGCAAGCGTATCCTCCAGTTGGCACCAATATTCCACGGTTGGCTTGGGTTGAACCGCTCTTTTGTTGTTGCATGAGCTGAAATAAAAAAAAACCCAAAAATTAGAAATTTAAGTACACTTATAACGGTGTTGCTCGCTGGTGGTGTCGTTGCGGCCGCGCAGACGTTAGCTGCGTGCTATGCGGCCGGAGGGCTGCTACTCCGATATAATCAAGTCGCGAGCGCGCGACTTATTTGCTCGCCGTATAGCGAACCGTCGGGAACCGAGCTAGTCAGGTCGCACAAAGTTCGGGAAGCGACCGACGTGCCCCCGGAGGCGGCTGGGCTGCTGAAATAGTCGCGGAAAGAAAAAAAGGTAAAGCGAGGGAAATAGCATGCAAACAGCAAGGAATTGTAAGCGTGTACGCCAGAATAAGTGGACGAAACGTTTATTCAAGTATAAGCGATACAAAAAGCTCATATACGCACGGAAACGAGAAGATCAGCGAGAGGGCGGACGAGCACTGGTGAGATTCGCAGGAGAGAGAGAGAGGGCGAGCTAGTACTTACATAGACTCGAAGGCCGGAGAAGTCGCTAATAGGCTTTCCCTAGAAAGAGGTGACTCGCACAATTGGAGTCTCTCTGGTCGAACGCCTGGTGCAATCGCGAAGGTAGACGCAGCTCGTAACAATCACTCTCGGGATCCACACAATTAGAAAAACCCACGAGTTTCTCTCTCTCGGTGGCCGCAACGTATCTCTCAGCGCGTGTCGCGTTTCGCGCCGCTCTCTCTCTCTCTCTCTCTCTCTCTCTCTCTCTCTCTCTCTCCCCCCCCCGCTCCGCTCAGCAGTCCCGCAGTTCCGCCCTCGCTGTAATAGCCTGTAAACACATGCTACGGGAAGAAAAGCATGCTGGGCTAGACGAGGGCTCTCGCTCTCGTCACACACTGTACTTATCACACTTAACTCAGTTGATAATACTTATCTTTTTTTTGTCACATAGACAAAGCATTGTAGTCATTCACTGAGTCTGCTACACATCCATAACCTCACCTGTCACTGTTGACAGTGACGGCTCATGCCAGCTCTGCAAAGAATAAAATAAAAAATGTACATTTTAGTTGGAACTAAATTATATTTATTTTATTAAATAAATTAAATAATAAATAGAAGTTAGTGGCAATAAAAATATAATCATTGGTTAAAATCAACATTTATAATAAATAACTTAGTGGGCTCTTGCTGCATATGATTCCTCTCGGATTCTTTCTCGTGTTCTACTTCTGATAGTCCAGGCCTCTACGGCATTGTTTAATGTTTTTCTTTCTGCATGAAAGAGTCTGGCATCGTTGCTCGTATTGATCCAATCCACTGCTGCACATCCTGGACTGATGTCAAACTTCCTCATAATATTCAGAAATCCTGTGCGTCCATCATTGAAACAGGTCACAGCTATATATACACCAATCTTAAGAACCAGCAAGCCACTCTTGGTAGACTTTTTGACTTGAATTGATTGAAGCAATCTGATTACACTTTACACACACAATATCAACTTTGAACCCGAAGCCTTGTACACCAGACTCGCTAAACGTCACTTTGCCGTTGCACTGATTGCATACTAAAATATTCTGAAGTGCAGGGAATAGAATATTGATGTCAATAATTCTATTTCTTGGGTCACTAATAGAGTCTTTGACCACTGTTGCACTTTTAAGTTTTTTTGCACTGGTAGAGGGTCTTGGTCTTTTTGATTGATTCTCCTTCTTCGTCAAAAATTCTCTTGACCTCTTCTTAGGTCTGTCTTGAGAATACTTACTGTCAGGATGTGTACTTTGAAGTCTTCCCTTCTTATCCCTCGAAGACATTTTGCACAAAATTTTGCTGCACTACACACACATACACACACAAATTGTCAAGAAAAAAAAAAGATAACACACAAAAGAATTTTAAAAACGAATTTGTTTAAAATTGTCACCTTTGAAACAAACAAATATCGTATAATTAAAATTTTTTTTAGCAATATCAGCATGTAAATATCAGCTGTGTTTATTAACACGTACCAATAAGCTGTGTGAACATAGTCGAATTTGAGCTACGTGAAGGTAGTTCGAAAATTCGTTCGATCTCACCTGCATGCGAGTTCCAATATCCGACGATAAAGTGGTGGCGCATCAACCGTCAACTTTCGAATAAATTCCTATTCCATTCAAACGTTTTATGACGATCATAACACGTTTACATAAAATTATTTATTATTTATTAACAATAAAAATATTAACTTTATGGACTAGACACGACGGCATTATATGATCGAATAGCAGTAATTGTAAGTGGAAACAAACTTTACTGTATACTCATTAACACGTATGACTAACGCCGAACCTTTAGGTTTGAGTTTCCTAAAACGTTTTTCTAAAGGAAAAACGTCCAGAGTAAATTATATTTTATATTAAATTATTAGAAAAACGTCCACAGTAAATGATTTTATTATTTAAAACGTGAGGGTATTTTAAGGATAACTTACCATATAACAAGTAGATTCGAATTAATTTGAAGAAAAATTTTTTGCTTTACAATTAAAATAAGTAACTTTATCTGAAATTGCACACAATTTTTGTCGTTGGTAAATTGAACGATAATTTACTATTCACATGGGTAGCAAGTAATCGAATAAGACGAATATATTTATTACGAATTTATATATACGTGACCCTATCGAAAGTTGATGCCGGATACGAAAGCTCATATCAAACTCTTTCGTTCGTGTAAACAACTGATATCTTGTATGATTAATGTGTACATGAAAAATTCATCAAACACAAAACAGTCGTATTTTTAGCGAGTCCCGTAATAACACTGAACTTTATCAATTAACCCATTAACGTCCAAAACAGAGAAATCGTAACTCTGTTTTCAACCGTAAATCTATCACATATTCCACGGATATATTCAAAGCAAACATACTTTTTCTTAAGTATTTTTTCTCTACTTTCCATTTCTGGTATCAGAATTTCGAAGTTTTCACTCAAAAATCCAATATGGTGACGTTTGAAAAAAAAATGCAAAATTTCGATACTTTTTTTTTTAATCCAATTTTTTGTTGTGTTAACGTTGAGGACGTAACTTTATTTTTCAACTATGAGTGCATAAATGAGTTGTACTTTAAATTCAGTTTGGTCCCGAATCCAGAAATTCAATATGGCGGCTAGAAATTGGCGCCTGAAGCGCACAATTTTGCCCAAACTTTCACGCATTTTTTTCTCGAATATATTGCATTCGGCGACAAAAACCAATAAGAATAAAAAGTGCTTAGAATCAATCAATGAATATGTCTAAATTTTTTCACTGAGTTTTGAGTTTTTTTTTTTTTGCCAATAGGCAATTTATGACAAATTGGAAAAATTCATCGAATCGTCTCGAAAAAATTCAGATATACTTCTTGGTCAATTCTAAGTACTTTTTATTCTCTAACTTTTTCTTATATAACGCTTTGTTTTTGAGTAAAAAATCAAAAACCTTAAAATTCTTAAAATTTCTTGAAATTCAAAAAAAAAAAAATCAAAAACATTAAAATTTTTTGTTTCATATGCACTTTTCGGTCAATTGTGAGCAAATTTACTTCGAATTTGTGCCCGAGTATCAGAATAATCTTCTTCAGACTCTGATTAAGATCTTACATTTCTCCGGCGTTTTGGAGCCATTACAATTTTAAAACTTGAAAAGCTAAATACACAAGTAAAATATTAACGCTAATATTTAGAACACTAACAGTATATATAGTAGACAAGGAGTGAAAAAACTAAAGATTCTTCAAAATCGATTTATGAACATTCAATGAGGATTCACTATTTTGAAATTCAGATAAAAACATTACAAAAGCTTTTGGCAAAATTCGGCAAATTGAATATAGTAATTAAATGATGAATTTTTCCAATTTGTCATAAATTTCCTATTGGCAAAAATAAAAAAGTTGCTCAAAACTCAGTGAAAAAATTTAGACGTATTCATTGATTGATTCTAAGCACTTTTTATTCTTATTGATTTTTTCGTCGAATGCAATATATTCGAGAAAAAAATGCGTGAAAGTTTGGGCAAAATTGTGCGCTTCAGGCGCCTGGAATATGTGATAGATTTACGGTTGAAAACAGAGTTACGATTTCTCTGTTTTGGACGTTAATGGGTTAAAATATAAATTCTTAATTTAAAAATTCACCCAATTTAATTGATTAATCAATTCACTTTTTTTAATTTTAGTTCAATCAGGTGTTTTTTTTTTATAAATAATAATTTTTTATTGTAATTAATAAAATTTAATGATTTCTGCAAGACGTTAAAAATACGATCGCTTTATGTAAGCATTACATAAATTTATATACATATAGAAAGTATAGTTACCAGAATTGTATATTGGATTTTTTATCGATAGTTTTTACTACATAGTTGAACTACATATCATTATAATGCAATATTTTGTCATTGTAACTCACTGTAGAAAGTTCGTTAAATTGATTTCATAGTAAATTATCAATTAAAACCTGGATTATATCGAAAACCATTTGGAGGGTGGTGTAACAAATAATTTCGAATACGTGAACTATATTTTCGTATTGAATTCATGAAGTTATCTTTTCTGTTATAAGCAGATTGAATTTTTATTCACAAAATAAGACGTAAAGAATGTAGATTTTTCAGTGAGGGGTTGCTACCCTTATAGTCATAAATACATAAGTAAATTGTATTATTACATTAGAACCAATGCGTGATTCATTTTACAGTAAATTATAAATTATTACCTGAACTATATCGGAAAATATTTTTAAAGGGGTGGTTGTCCATTTTGAGGGTGGTTTGAATGACAATTTCGAACAGGTCAACTTTGTATTTCATGGACGAAAATATTTCATCCAATTTTTAATATATTATTTTGAATTTTTTTCCACATAAATAGGCATGGAAAAGTGAAATTTTTCATTGAAAAAAATAGGGCTTGCAACCCTTATGGGGTGAACTGCGCTGCTTAGTCGTATATTTACATGATAACTGAAATGAATTTTTTTTCGTTGTAAATCTTATATATATTATTATATTAAAGTGACATATTCAAATTTTCTCCGGTTCTCCGGTTCTCCGGTGCATTTTTTTGAAATTCATATTTTTTTATAACTATAACGACTATTCTAATAGGTTTTTGGATTTGTAAAGCATATAGTCTTTGAGTAACGATTTTGGAAACGTCTGACCGAACGCCGAAGCGAACTGCGAACCTCCACTGAAACTCATCAGACCAACCTTACAAATCATATTTAATTAAATTCTAATCTAATATTATTTTATTCTGTCTAAACAATTTTATTAAACCTAAGTATCAATTACACGCTAAGTATCAAATCAGTGTATTTTAAGCAGAGCTGTCGATCTGAGGAGCTCCGACTCGCCCAAGACTCCGCTGTCGACTGAGGCCTGCCGCGTTGCGCTGCCGCTTATATACGGCAAAACTGCAGAGTCATTTTCAGAGCCGCACATCCACCTTGAATTATTTGATGACCCTGAAGAGCTCCGACTCGCCCAAGACTCCGCTGTCGACTGAGGCCTGCCGCGTTGCGCTGCCGCTTATATACGGCAAAACTGCAGAGTCATCTTCAGAGCCGCACATCCACCGCAAAGTTTTTGATGATCTTGAGGAACCGCTCAAGACTCCGCTGTCGACTATGATTACTACAAAGATTGAAGTTATTACAAACAAATATTTAAATATATTAAATAATTAATTTAAAGTTTAACGTTTTTTACTTTATACTACTTGTAGAAAAAGTTTCATTATATACGGCAAAACGGCAGAGTCATCTTCAGAGCCGCTCATCCACCTTGAATTTTTTGATAATCTTGAGGTGCTCCGAACCGTCCAAGACACCGCTGTCGACAATGATTACTACAAAATTTACCGAAAGTGCATTTAAAATTTTGCGAATCTCTGTGAATCTTGAAGAATCAAAATATAAATAAAACGTGTGGAATATGACCTTCCAGCGTTTGCCAACTTATTTACGTTGCCCGACTCTCACGACGGGGACGTACTGGTAAGTTAAATTTTCGAGATTTATGTGTTTCTTTCAGCGCTGCATTTTCATATATCTATAATTTTCATATATCTCTGCTGCCGATTTTACTTTGTTCCAGCACTGCACTATAAAAAGGCTGCTGCCGATAGTTTCGATTTCAGCGCTGCACTACAAAAATGCTGCTGCCGATAATTTTGGTTCCAGCGCTGCACTACAAAAATGCTGCTGCCGACAATTTTGAATCCAGCGCTGCACTATAAAGATGCTGCAGCCGATTTTTTGTTTAGCACTAAATTGTAAAATACTGCTGATGTTTTATACTTTTTTATAAAAATAAAATATCGATTTACCTCAGTGTCGTCTCATCATCGTCATTTATCTATTTATACTAATATTTTACAATACTTCTTGAAACACTATATTTTTAGTATAAACTTTTTGATCTTTAGTCAATTTATTCTTTATTTCTGCATTGTTCAGTAGCAAAATTTTTAAGTATTTTCTATCTCTTGTTCTTGATAAAGCAACATACAATTGACCGTGACTAAAAACAGGCGATGGCAAATAAATACCAACTTGATCATAAGATTGTCCTTGAGATTTATTAATTGTCATAGCAAAACCTAATCGAATAGGAAATTGTTTTCTGCGCATATTAAATGGTATTTCTTTTTTGGATGGTGACAACGTTATTCTTGGTATCATAACTAATTTTCCTATATTTTTTCCACTTAAAACTTCGGCTTGAACTGAATACTGAAATAATTTTTTTATTGCTAATCTTGTTCCATTGCATAAACCTTTATTTAAATTCAAATTTCTTAAAAGTATAACCATTGCACCAATCTTCAAATGTAATTTATGTGGTGGTAAACCATTTGGACTTAATGAATTTAAAAATTCTGTTGGTAACATAACATCCAAATTCTCACCATTATCATCTTCTGCCGTATCTATACTCAAATATTCATACGATTCTCCTTCCATTATCTTCAAAATTTCATTGTTAATGTTCGTTACATCGCTGTTTTTGGGAGACAAAATAACTATCTTTTAATTTTTTATCACTTATTTTTATAACATTTCCAAAAATTTCTTTAATGATATCTTCTTCTTTCGTTATTAAATCATTAGGAATTTCAATTAGTTCATGCTCTTTCTCATAGGACGTAGTCGTTTTTCCTTCACCCACATTTAGTAACCATTGTTTAAAATCGTCATCATTATTAGATACTCGTAAATTTTCGTTCAATGTCATACGTGTAAAATTAGTCCATAAATTACTTTGTTTAACTGAATTCTCAATAACTTGTATTCGACTTCCGTGCCGAACAACTGGTAATGTTTGTCTAAAATCTCCTGACACAAGCATAACTTTACCACCGAATGCATCTTTGTCACTACATAAATCCTGAAGTAGACGATCTACTGCTTCAAATGCAAATTTTGCCGTCATTGATATTTCATCCCAAATAATAATTCGTACTTCTTTCAATTTTTTACTGTACTCAGAGTTGTGTTTTATGTTACATGTGGTAGCGTCTGTAATATTAAGTGGTAATTTAAATGTCGTATGAACTGTTCTCCCATTACTCAATAAATTTGCCGCAATACCTGTCCAAGCAACACACAAAAATAGTATATTTGACAGTTTTAAATAGTCGATTAAAACATTAAGTAAATAACTCTTTCCACTTCCTCCAGGTCCATCAATAAAAATGCAATTATTCTTTTTGTTATTTAAACATTTCAAAACAGTATCGTAATTTTTTTTTTATTTGATTAAGGATTAATGATTTCTATGAAATTAGATGATTTGATTGCAAATCATCTAATACGTTTTTTTTATCAAAAATTACTGCTGAATCATCATATTCTTCTATGTATGAAGTCCAAACTGGTAAATTGAAATCAGATAATTTATACCCATTAATTTGTAAATTTTTATCAATTGTATTTAGAGCAATGTTTTCTCCAATGCTTTTTTCGTACTTAGGGTGATAAAAAAACTCTTTGTATTTTTCATACAACTGCCTTGCATTAATAGAGTTATGATAAATACATATGAAAGCAAATAGTTCGCAAAGTGCAACAGGAAATAGTACTTGTTTTGCTTCATCTAAACATCTATCCCATTCTTGGTCTTCATCAACTAACTTTTTAGCTACAGCAGCTTCATAAAAAGTATTATACACGACATCATTTACAGTACGCAAATGTTCAAAAGAAGTTGCTCCTTTAATATGTAAAAGTAATAACCTTATAAAATACCGTTCTCGTTCTTTAGGATTGACTAAATACATTCTGCTTAACACGGGCTTTTTAGTTTTTTTTCGCTTACTCCACATTTTTGATTTATTATCAAAAACATAAAATACTGGTATTTCAGAATATAAGTATTTTGAAGCTTCTGAATCTATTTGATTCAATTTAAAATAAGCAGTTAATTCTGTTTCGACATTTTTATTTATTATCGTTTCTTCTTTACCTTTTTCAAAAAAAACATTTTGTCCATCTTCTTCATGTACAGGTAATTTTTTTATTGTATGTGATATTTCATTTAAAGTATATTCTAATAATCTAAACATAGCTTCCGGTGCACATAAATATCTTGTATTAAGATATTGCCTTATTTCATCGTATTCGTATTCATCAGTATTATCTTTCTCACACACACAACTTCAATGTATTGATAAAAATAGTTTTTGTCATTGAATTCTACTTATTTTAATAGTTTATATAGTGACTTATATCACTACTGTGGTCCATTATTATGTAAGGATCCTAAGTAATGATGCAAAGGACTTAAATAAAATGGAATTAGTAAAGATAATACAAATAATTATTATATAATACTATAATAACAACAATATTATACAAGGTCATAATTATTCGGAAGTACTACATTATTTTTATTAAAACGGCAAATTTAATAAACTCAATTCAAAGAAGTTATTTATTATAATTTATGTACGTTAATAAAACAACATCGAAGTACAACCGAGCGAGCGTTAGCGAGTGAGGTATTTATTGCTAGTTATCAATTAGAATGAATTATGTTGGAAAATCTTCTTTGGGGGGTGATTTTTCCATTTTAAGGGTGGTTTGAAAAATTATCTCGGACAAGTCAATTTTATTTTTATATACTATCTATGAAAACATTTTTTAAAATATTTTTAAGCCCATTTTGAATTTGATTTTCATGAAAATAGACATGAAAAAGTTATATTTCTCAATAAAAAAAAAGGGGGTTGCAACCCTAATGGTCGGTACTACGTGTGTTAGTTGCGTCTTTTTATGAGAAGTAAAATAAAATTCGTTTTATTAAGAAATATCAATTAGAACCTGAGATATATTAAAAAATCAATTTTTGGGGGTGACTTTTGAGTGTGGATTTCACCCCTTTAAAGTGCTTTTCCGCCGATAAAAAAACACGTGTCTCTTGTTTTTTGATAAACTACAACATATTAAAAGATTATTGAAATCGGTGAGTTCGTATTAAGGCGGTTTCCTTTCAGTGCGGCTTTCAGCGCGCCCACTCGCTCCTGGGATTTCCCGCTCTGGGTAGAGGCACGGCCCACAGCTAGCAACCAGGAAGGGGACCTCTCATTGCGTAGCAACCGTTGCTATGTGTTTAACAGTACCGGCTATATGCCACCTCCTTACCCTCCTATTCGCCTAATCCAATCGCAGCACTCTCGCCATGTCTCGGGTCCATATTTATTGTATTATTGTGGTATTTTTTATTATTGGAGTATGTTTTGATAATGTTAATTGAGTCTTTGAATGTGTTGAGGAGGAAGTTTGTAGTGTTTGGAAGTTCTTGTGCTCTATTGATTGTGTAATTGTGTAGGTGTATGTACGGCATTTCTGTGAATCGTAGTGTGTAATAGTTACGTGTTTTGTCTAGTATGTGTGTGTCTGTTATATTAAAGGTGAGACCTGTGTCTATGTTGTGTATTGCAAGAGGAGATTTTTCATTTTTTTTTATGGATAGTGCGTGTTCTCGTTTTCTATTTTTAATTGTCTTGTTGTCATTCCTCTGTATGTAGTTTCGCGGTCATTACAGTCTATTTTGTAAATTACGTTGTGAGTGTCATTGGTGTTTAGTTGGTCCTTACCTAGTTTTATGTACTTGTTGAATTTATTTGTAGTCTTGTTCGTTAGTGAAATCCAGTTTTTTTGTAATTTGCTTTTGATTTTAGGGTTGGTGTATTTGTTGTAGGGTAAAACTATGGAGTTATATTGGTTGTGTTGTATGTCTGGGGTTATGTTATTATTATTGCTGTTGTTTTGTACGTGTGCGATTCTTTTTTGATATATTTGTTTATAAAGTCCAATGGATAGTCATTGGTAGAAAGGAAAAGTTTAATTTTTTTCACATTCGAGTGGTGGAACTTCCTGTCTGACAGTTTGATCGCCTTGTCTACTAAATTATAAATAATGGCTATTTTTTGCTGATGTCTTAAACTCATGCGTCCTATTACCATCTCCCCTCATAGTAAGGAATCGCCCGCCTGTATGCCATACATACTTAAAACCCAAACCGCGAGCAATGTGCTTAAGATTGTTAAAGCAAACAAAATCTTCCCTATTTAGATATTCATTGAGGAATATTTTGCTCTGTATTAGGCTTTCGTGCGTTTCCTCACTAAGTGGATTTATGTTTATGTGCCTCGTATTAAATGCTGTAGATCTACCCTTTAGACGCATGATTCTATCCACTACGTCGCGTCGAGAAAGGCAAACCACCCACGGGAAACGACGAGCCACCAGACCCAACGCCGCCACCCCGTCACTCAGCCTCGCTCCGTGTCTGAGCTGGTACGTTGATACGAGGTCATTCTTTGACACGGATGGGTCAATCGTAGTAAAGATCGCATGTACTACATCTAAGCGCATGGCATCAGTGCCTTCGCAAACATTTGAAATCACAATTTTTTATTGATCCTTACCACAATCCGCTCTCTTCGCACGGGAAGCGCCCCCACTCTGCTCCGGAGCAAACACCTTTCCGAGAATGCGCCGCGCCCGGTGTCGTTTGTGTTGCGTTCGGAACCTACACGATATGAGCTCATAATTAGTGCCACAGTCGCTATTTACATAGTGTCTGCGTCTTTACCATTCTTTTTCCTAATTACACTACTTATTTCATTATTAACTACATTACTAACACCGCTCAGACAGACAGACTTATCACGGTCTCCAAGGGACACCATCAGTTGTGAGTACTCCAGCACTGCAGTGTCGACAAGTCGCTTTTCAGCGTCACCCACCATCACAGATATTTTTCCGATGAGGTGCTGTAATTGCTCTTTAAGGGCACGATTTTCTTCTTGTAAGAGCAGCAAGCGGTCATTGTGCAATCCCTCTATCTTAGAAGACTGCTCAACTACCCTCGCTTCAAGCGACGTAATCTTCGCAGCTAGACCAGTCATCGCTTCTACTCGTGATGAGGCTGGTGTTGGCTGACGAAGGCATCAATCTTGCTCATAAGCAATGTCCTGAGATCACCGATTGTTGACTCAAATAAATCGAAACCCGCGGTAAACAGTTCAGGCATCGAAGCCGGTAATGTACAATAACGCAACGCACCCAAATCAATCGACGATGAGTCAAATGCCAGGAACTTGCTCGCATTAGAACTTTTTAAATCCGGTGTTGAGACGTTAAGACTTTTAGGTGCCGATACGCTACTATTTACATCAAGTCGGTTAGTGCCTAAAGAAAATCGGTGGGACACCTCTATCGGCACCACACCGTAGCACCGTATTCCTTCTCCCACTGTGCGCACACAGGACAACGGGAATACGAAGCCCACGAAAACAAGGATTTGTGTAGTCGTGAGCACATGCCTCCATACCACCGCTTACCATTGCAGCCACCATTGTGCGCACACAGGGTGGTCAGGAACCGTAGCGCCGGGAAGCGTCTAAAAGTAGCTTAGCCGTGCGCACACGCCTCCGCCGCTGATAGATGGAATGCTAAACCGACACACACCTACACACTCACACCGTACCGTATATTGTGATACCGTCCCGTACCGCAACTGACACATTGTAAAAGTATTTTAAATGAAATCTTTCTAAACCACATGCGTTGGCTTATTTGTTTCAGATTGGAGAGAACATCTAAGACTCCAAGTGTAACTTAAGCATTGTAAATATATTATCCTAATTACTATAAATAAACTTTATTATTTTCCATTTCCCCATTCCGAATCCTGGTTCCCGACTGAGACCTCGGCACAAGGGGAATGCAACCATTACATTAGTTTTAAGCGTCTTCTTATTATTCTTATTCTTATTGTTACTAACATTATCAGCACTACCTCCATCTCCATCCATCCATTTGCTTATGTCAATAATGACCCGCGGGCACCCGTCCTTTTATGTTTTGATTATAGGCTATTTCGCACGTTCATTTGTCGGTAGTTGTGTTTAATTACGTCATTTATTTTGATCATTACCGTATGTTTATTATAGGCTTATCGTCGCAAAACGCGTGCAAGACGGCGTATGTATAGGCACACTTTTGTTCTCTATATCGCCGAGACAAAGTCATTGTCAGTATCTGCCGGATGGGGTTGCGCAGGGTCTGTTTCCCTTGCAGTCATCATAATCTGCGGTACTCGGTAGTGCCTGTAGGGCATGATTAGCATATCCATAATTATAATTGTATTTATCGTCCACGATCTATATCGCATAGAACACACCATTCTTATGATATGCGTGCTTCCCATCATAAATGGTGAAGTATTGCTCTGTTTGTATGTCTTTTATTGCTTCCTACCTCAGGAAGCCTTAAAAAGAGTAAATAATTTTGGAGTTATCATAGAAGTGTGTTTAAAATGTGTTTTGAGGCCATTTGAACTGAAAATAGTATTTTTACAAAATGTCCGTACGGAGGCATGTATGTGTGTGTGTATATACGTCTCTATCTCAGCTTCTACGTATTTTATTTCAATACACCAAGTCGCATCCCTTTTGTTTTCCTGTAACATAATAAGAGAAGCATTCTTTGTTCAATTTGTAGATGCATTTTTTTATAGCGAGTTTTCAATTTTGTAAATTCAGTTTATTATATGTTTTTGAGAATAACATTACCTACTTTCGTGCAGTGAATACTTGAGATTGTCATAAATGTTCTTTTGTTATACACGAGACAGTGATTTGTTTGGACCTCCCACATTAACACCTTTTTTAACTTGTTTCTGTGATGTTTGGAACCTCGATGCGAACATGTATAGGAGAAATTTAAAAATGTATTATGGTGAGAAAGTAAAACTAAAGAGACTAAATTTAAAAATTTAATAAAAATTGATATAAATTTTATAGAAAATTGTTTACGTAAAGGAATGGCTTTTTTAAGGATGACGTCAAGTTCATTTTGCAATAATACACAAAATTGAAGAATGCTATATACCAAAGAATTGGCAGCGATATCTTGTTTTAGTGTGGTCTACAACATATGCATATTAGTTATTAATTATATTTGATTTGATATTCTTGTATTTACCAAGTATTCTATATATTCCTATAAGCCTTCTTTCCCTCTACCATCGTTTATCATAATTTAATCAATTATTTCTTACTCACAGTTTTTATTTGATTATTTATCTTATTAATATTTTATTTATCAATCTTATTATTAATTTCTTATTCATTGCTATCGTTATTTATGTTATTTGGTTCTTCTACCTTTATGTACTAGTCAAGTTTGTTTACATTAATTATTTGCGTTTTGTCCCGTCTCCAAATTTTCACTTTTCGTGTCGCGTAATTTATACCTAAAAAGGTACAAATCACCTATGTTTAAATTGACTTAGACTTTTGGTTCCTTAAGGATGCAGACCATTTGCCCTTCTCTAAAATGTGTTATATTTAGTTTCCTAGCTAGTCAAATTTTATCAATGTTTTAACTACTAGATTCATTGAGGCTATCGTTGTTAGTTGTGCGTAGGTTTCTGTTGTATCAGCAATATAGTTGCCGTATGGAAGTAGGTGCCCGAATGGCGGAAAGCTTGACAGTATTCGTGCGCGTCGGCCGAAAAGTAACCCGTGCGGTGAGTATCTAATCCATCGTGCTCTGTTGGATTGTATGCGTGTTTTACAAGCGGTACTAGTTCGTCCCAGTTGCTGTTGCCTTCGTAATACATTTTAATGTATTCTTTTAGCGTATGATGCATTCGTTCTATTCCTACACTTGACTTAGAATAATATGTGTTGTTGAGTACTTATTCATTCCGAACACCCGTGTAAACACTTCCATTACTTTGTTCATAAAATATGCCTGATCGGATATAGGGGTCATCGGTGCTCCGAAATAGCAGGTCAATTTTTCCGTGACTGCTCGAGTTATCGTCCTAGCCGTTCGGCTGTTTCATATTCCACTAAGACTAGTGTGTAAAATTTGTTGTAATTATTTCTTATAGTCTTTCGTATTGGCTTCCGGTTGGGGAAATTGGTCCGCAAAAATCTATAGATATCTTATCAAATGGATACAATCGCGTGACCGTAATCAACATCGGCTGATTTTTTGTACGTGAACTAGCTTCTTTTCCTGATATACCGCCCATCTATTCAAACTATCTCACCTCTACTTGCATGTTTTGCCAGTATTACTCGCCCGCTACCCTATTATGTTTTGTTTATACCTTTATGACCACCGATCGATATTCTCTTATGACTCTGTATCCGTGCTCCACGTTCAGTACTGATACATTATTACTAAAACAACGGATAGTGCCTTTCCTTTGATTATCTTATTGAATTGCTCGATTACGAGTTCCCAATCTCTGAGTGTTCTTAATCCTACATCTTCGATAAATTCGAATGTTGTTATTCTGCACTTTTCAGTTAATAATTGTAGTGTCTTCATACACGTTGTTATATCTCACCTTAAAGGTTTGTCGCAGATGTGTCATTTGAAGGTTATCCTGAACATATACTTGTGTCTCGTAGCTATTATTTCCCCTCATGTGCCCTGTATCTCTAGTATTTACTCTTCGTATATATACTCGTCGTTCAATAAGGACATTTAGTACCTCCGTATCCAGAACCAGATCTTCCGATAGCATACAGGCAAGATTGCACTTGTGACAAAACGGATGTTTGTTTAAAGTTTGTACGCCAGTAAATAAGTCGAAAGCATCAGAGCCTCTTTCCCAGTCTAATTCGGTTTGATTAGGTTGCGCCTTTGCTATTAGATAGCGCGTCATTGCTTCACGTATACGAAAATTTCGTTGAAAACTCCGTGGTGAATCGTAATCTTCTGACCCTGTGTCTGATTTTCATCCGTTTTCTCCTATGCTATGATATACGGAGTAAGTAGTCATCCGCAAGGTATACATGTATGAATTATTTTGCTTCATTTATATTAAAGTGACATTATTTATAACTGACGTTGTTTGGAAAAAGTACATGTGGTGTTTAAAGACTTTCGAAAAGATGTATGTGCAATCCGCTTCTCCATACACTACTTCTGATAATAATATTCGGCGCGATGACTCGAGATTACCGGCAGTTTCTATATTCAGACTTTCTATAACAGAATTTTTGTTAGGTGATTATTAGTCACCTAGCAATGTAAATCAAGTTTTGCGTGAGTTAATCTCGCGCACGCAACTATACAGTTACGGGAGAGACTCCACTCTTCGAATCTCTCCTGGCTGTCAGCTAGATTTTCTCTTTGTTAGAAACGCGGATTTATTTTATAATAGATTTGCTTACCTTACGCGCTCTCTTGTTTTCCGGGGATCAACCTCAAGAATCTGTCCTTTATATCCTTCCGGTCGAAGAAAGGTCCAAATATATATATATATATATATATATATATATATATATATATATATATATATGTATAGCTGGGTGAATGAAATAAAATATTTGTAGCGAGTCCCTTCTTAGATAAAAGCTTCTGGCTTTACTTGGCCTGTCTTTATTTTTAATTGAGCTTTGTGTTTATAAAGTATATGTATATATATGCGTAAACTTAAGAAAACTGAAGAAAATATAATACAATGAACTGAACTTTAAACAAAACTAAAACAAAGTATAAAATAAACCAAAAAACTACTAAAAAATGGTCGTCCGCACGGCAGCTCGGCTCGAGTCGGAGTGCCTGAGGTAGCGTGGCTTGGGGACACTTCGGAAGTATATCCGGACCTCCCACGCGTCTCCAAGCTCCACTTCCCCATGTTGACGTCAGTGCGTCTGCACTCGTCGCACTCATTAGGCCTTACGGGACCTGTCCATGGTGCAAAGTTCAAGACTGCAGCGTGGCTTCTCACGTGCGGTCTTGCGCAGTGGAGGGGAAACTGTTTAGGTCAGCGAGATTCTCGGCTACCTGATACTTTGTGGCCTTGAGTCTCGCTGTACCTTTTATGTGCAGAACTTTCTCGATTTCATATTCGAAATAATTGTTCGAATATGAATATCGCAAAGTTGTCACATAACATCCTCCCCCCCTTGAAAACGTTTGTCGTCCTCGACAAACTTCGCGGGTCCTAAGGGTAGTGTGGTTCAGTTCGTTGGTGGTCCATGACAAGTAAGGTTCAAAGATGTGAATGTATCAGTTAATGAAAAAAAACTAAAGTCTCAAATCAAGGACAAGGGCGAACATGTTACAGGGATGATTTATTAGTATGCATTTTGCTTTTGTAGATATGGAGCAAGTTTTTATGACACGTAAGCGTGATGATTCTACCAATCATTTGTTTAGTTTGGGTGTGCCGGCATATCCTACAGAAGATCTATATGTTTTTTATCTTGTTAGTTTAGGCGTTTTCCCTTCTTCCTTTTTTTTATACATGTGCTTTACGTTCATTTGTCCTTTGCCCAGTTTGGCACAGTGTGTCCCGCACATGATCTATGTGATGTTTATCATGTGCACGGCATGTGACCTTTCGAATGAATTTCATTCCTTTATTTGCACGATGGGATGGGTTTGTTGAATAGATCATCTCTTTCATGTCCTTGATATGGTGTTGAATGAAAAGAAGGTGAAGAAAGCTTATTGAACTTAATTCTGGCGGTTGCCACTTACTTGTTGCTGGATTATTTAGTCCCAGGGTCCTTTACAATCTATCTTAGTCCCTGTTTCATTAGTATTGTTAGTTTCCTATGCTTAATGTATTGCTTATTTTCTATTGGTTATTATATCTTATCTTAAAATTTAACAATATATTTTATCTCGTAATATGGTTGGTGAGGTTAGAGTTAAATGGTCCGGGTTTCATTATAAAAGTACAGAAATATGGTTTCCTTTATTATATCAATAAATCTTATAAGTAAATTGGTTTCTGTCGACGATAAAGCAGGTGAGTTATCCATCAGTAGGTTCAGGATGGGTTATTGTGATGGAGCCCCATGACTGATGAGGCTTAACGTCTCAAAGCGGTCTAGCAGGTCTTCGTCTTCGGCGTCTACCCTGTCTTCTTTGATTGGTACCAATGGTTCATCGAGCATCAGGTCACCGTCAATGCTCTGGTCCAGTAATGAGATTGGGTTGATTGAGCATCCCTCCTGTTTCGTTTTCTCGCTCAAGATGGTTTCGGCTCTGCTTGTCCATGGTGTGTGTTTGGCGGGGTCTCTATTAGTTTCTATTTTGTTCATGTTGTTGGTGATGCAGCCATTGCATTCTTTTAGATGTTGGTCCCAATTTTTATATAGTATTAGTTGGCCACATGCTCTGTACAGCAGCTTTGCATTTCCATTTTGGATCTTGCAGACTATTTGATGTTCTCTTTTCATCCTCGTATCAGCCAATCGATGACAGACCGGATGTACCCTTCTGACTGTTGGTTTCTCGCAAGATGTTTTGGAGCGGCCCATATCTGTCTGTAGAGATGGTTGCGATGGTCCATAGCTTTCTGAGCATCACTGCGGTTGAAGTACTGCACAAAAGCTAGATACTTCTTTTGAGGTTTTTCCTCATCTTGATTTTTCTGTAGTAAAAATCTGATGTGGTCCACTGGTCCAAATGTTGCGAATACTTTTACGAATTCTTCGTGATCCATGGCTAAGGGTACTTGGGCGCAGAATCTTAGTCCTGCAGTGTTGTCTAAACGTCCGGTTATGATGCTGGGTTTGGGCACTGGCATCTGACTGGGTTTCATTGGCACCCATGTGTCTGATGTGTCTTCTCTTGCTTTCTCTGGTTCCAGGGATGATGAAATTTGTTCTTGGTTTTCTGTTATAAAATGTGTCTCACTCTCATCTTTGGCGTCTTTGTATGTGGCAAATATTTTTGTTTTTCCGTCTTTGTTCGTGTAAACCAGCTCTATCCACACTGGTCCAAATTCTTTTAGGTTTGCCAATAAATCGTGCGTGAGTCCTATTATTGTGATTGTCATTGTTTTGTTGTTTAGTTTTTTAAAATGTGTGATTCGTGGCGTCATGTGTTTTGTGTCATTTTCTTTTGAGTAGGTGCATTGTTGTATAAATTGTAGTTGCGTCTCCTGTGTGAACTGATTTTCGACGGTTAGGCCTAATCCTTGTCTGTTCGTGCATGGTGTCAGGACCGGAGCTTCGACCATGCCTTGGAGATTTTGTCCCAGCCCTTTTCCGCGTTGATATCCCATCTTCATCATCATTCTTTGGGGTATTGACAAATTAGATTCCTCTGCAAATTTTCTTTCTACTGTTGGTGTGATGTCATTTTCTTTGTCATGACCATCCATACATTTCATCGCATCTTCTCCTGCATTCAGGGCTCTATTTTTATGATGTTCATTTTCATATATGACCATCAGTAAATATAGGTTTGGTGTTGTCGTAGTGGTGCATGTGATGTTGCAGGGTCCATAACTTCTGAAGAGGTGAGTTATGGCCTGTTGGTCGCCTTGAGCTTTTGCCAATATGGTCCATTTTGCTGGAACAATTCAAGTTAGTTTGAATTAATTTTGGTTCAGGTCCAATTTAAATATGGTACTTAATGTTTATTATTAGTGGTCATGTAACAATTACTAGGGTATGATATATGGTTTTGGGGTCCTTGTGCTTCGTATCGGTTACGGTACGCACTTTGGATCTGATGTTGGTGCCTCTCTTTTTCTTTAATATATTATGGTGTGGGTACCTTTTTTTTTATATGTCTATAGGTGTAAGGGTCCACATTGGATCTTCATATCTAAACTTTAAAATTATTAAAATATTTATGATTGAGTGTGTCCTATCCTAAAAAAAAATAGTGATTAGTTTACATTTATAAATGATATTGTCCCTTTTATTATTCTCTTTATTCATGTGATTTAGTCAGAATTCAGGTCAGAATCCATCTCGACATCCTTTAGTTTGTCAATGTGCTTTCTGACCCTCTTTCCGTTGGGGTATTCTAGAATTACATTTTTCCGACCTACGAATTCTATGATTTTTAGTGGTTTATTTCTATATGAATCGAACTTATGGATGCGGGGTTCTTTAATTAATCTAGCATATCCGCCGACTTTTCCCTTGAAAGTTCTGACCTTTTTGTCATACCTTTCTTTAGTCCTAATTTTGTTGGTTATTTGAGTTTCTCCTGCTAAAAGTTTCATTTCTTCTAGTCTTAGTACTAGGTCTCGCATATAAACGCTATATGTTTTTAATTTTTCGTCGGAGGGTATTCTCAAAGGGAAACGTGCTATCTTTCCGTAAACCAATTCAAAGGGTGTAAAGTTCGTAGCTGCGTGTACACTGGTATTATATGTAAAGGTTGCAAAGGGGGTTAGATGGTCCCAATCATCGTATCTTTCAGAGTATATTCGGATGAACTCTATGAGTGGAGCATGACTTCTCTCCAATGACCCATTTGTTTGAGGTCTATAGCCTGAAGTTGTTAGATGATTTATCTTGAAAAGCTTCAGTAGTGATTCTACTACACTTGATAAGGAACTGGTCCCTCGGTCTGATAGTATGGCTCTCGGAGCTCCAAATTGGCAAATGAGATATTTCGCCAGTGCGTCAGCTATTGTCGTTGCATTGAGGTTTTTGATGGGTATTGTTATTAGGTATTTGGTTAAGTTGCACTGCATCGTTAAGAGATGACAGTTCCCTCTTGGTGTCATCCTCAATTTTCCCACTGTGTCAATTGATACTTTATCAAAAGCTTCTATTGGCGTGTTTGTGATGATCATTGGTTCTTTCGTCTTGAACCGTTCTATTTTCTGTTCTTGACAGTTTGCACATCGTCTGACGTAATTTTGAACGTCGTTTCTCATTCCTGGCCAATAGTATCGTTCCCTTAGGTTCTGGTACGTTTGGTTGATTCCTTTATGTCCTCCTGTCAGGCTGTCATGAAAGTGTCTAATTATTTCTTTTCTGTCTTTTTCAGCGGGTACTTCTGCTTTTCTGTAACACATTGTTACTCTTATTTCACTTTTGTGGAAATGTTCATGAAGTATTTCAATGATGGTTGGGGAGCCCATCTGGTCCAGAATGTCTCCTTTTCGTGCTAATCTGAAACTCTTGATATTTCTATTGAGTAATATTTCTTTCAGGTTCTTGAGTCCTTTGTGTACATTCTCCATTTCTATTGTATTGAAGTACTTGTCTTTCACTATTACAGTAAATATTTGATGTTTCTTGAAAGGAGTGACTAAAACTTGTCCTGGTTTTGGCCTTTTGCTCTTTATTTTCATTAGATCAATGGCTCCTATTTCTTCGAGCAGTCTGGTAACGGACCACGTGTTGTCACAATCCGCTGATAGGAAATGCACAATGTTGTCTCGCTTATGTATGAGGCATTCTCTCACGGTAATCATGTTGTTGGGAATTCGCATGGTCTTTTCAGTGGTACGAGTTAAATCGCTTTCGGATTTTTGCTCGCTTTCTCGTGTGTCATGACCTTTATTTAGCGGCTCTAAACCTGGTGGGGTGGGTAGGAGAAAAGGCATTGTAGGTTCTGGTGGTTTCGAAAATCTTATATCTATAATGGAGCCTTCTTCGGCTTCTATTTCGCTCAATATCCCTAACTTCTTGTGGTTCTTTGACTTATTTCTTGGCGTACTGTTGGCGGTAGGGCTGTCACTTTTTATTGTAGGTGTGACTGATAATGTCTTTCTCAATGGTGGCAGTATTATGTCAGTTACGCTTTGGACATCTGACTCATTTCCTGTGTCCTCTTGACCAGATGCTTCTTGTAGCTTCTGTCGTGCTCGTTTTATAAGGGTTTGAACACTTTCTCTCCAGACTTTGTCTACGTCGGTTTCTTTCTCAAATCTTGGGTCAGATGTGTAGATTGCTTCACGCACATCATCGGGTACATTGTCATCGTCAGAGAAGTGTGAGGGTAAATCCAGTTGGGTATCTATGTCAGTTGTTGATTCGTCGATATCAGCTTGTTTATCCATTTCATATTTCCTCATGCTTTCTTCAAATTTTCTGCTAGCTTCTTCTACTTCTTGTTTCGTTACGGTGGTTCTGACTGATAGATTTTCTATAGATTCTTCATCTGCATTATCTTCATCTTGAGAATCTTCTACTGCAGTCATGTCTATTGCGATATTGCTTATAGTTTTATTCTGACTATCTTCTGAAGAAGATGTCTCGCTCTCGGGTACTTCTTGGGCTTCATCTTCTGTAGTCTCTGAGTCTGGTTGTCGTAATCCGCTGTATCTGGGGTCTTGTATGGGTGGTTTATCTAGATCGCTATGTTCATTAGCCGTTGACGATAGCCATGATCCCTGGATGGGTTGACTGTCATTGAAACATCTGAATCTGTATCAGATGAACTTCCTGGCACTTCTCGTGGTTTGATGGAAGTTGTCTCTGTTATTGCTGTTTCAGTTTTTGTTGGCGTTTCTGTATGCGTAGTTTTCTTTGTACCAATGGGTTTGGACGTTTTGCTTGGTCCTCCTTGTTTGATGTATTGTCCTACTGGGCTTTCTACCTGAGCACGTTTTGCTGTTGTCCTCTGCGCTACCACACTATGTTCCAGTTTGGGTGCTTCTTTATTTGTTTTCGCTCCTATGGGTCTACCTCTGCCTCTGGGTACTGTAGTCTTCTCCGATACTGAGTGTGCTCTGTTGCGAAAACTAGTCTTCTGGGATGGTACTTTGCTTTTAGCCTTTTCTTGTTCTTGTTTCGCTTCTTCTTCTATTATCCTCACTTTGATCCTAGGTAAATTATTGTTTATTTCCTCTTCGGTGGTTTCTGGAGGGTTTCTTGAAAGCGCATCAGCATTTTTGTTTAGCTTTCCTGGTTTGTATTTGAATGTATATTCGTAGCCTGTGAATCTAAACATCCGTCTCATTAGCCTTTGTCCAGGATCCTTTCTGCTATGCATCCAGTTTCATGGTCAGACACTAATGTGAACTTACGGCACAGTAAATATGGTCTAAACTGATGTAGAGCATATAGTACCGCCAAGTACTTCTTTTCAGTGGTGGAGTAATTCCTTTCAGCTTTATTCAAAGCTCTACACAAGTATTGGACTGGATGATCAAATCCGTCCTTTTCTTGACGCAGGACTGTTCCGATCGCGTAGTCTGATGCATCTGTGGTTAAGGTAAATTCCTTATCAAAATCCGGGAATTGTAAGATGGGTTCTTCCATTAGGCATTGCTTGAGTTTTTGAAAGCTCTCGTCACATTGAGGGGTCCATTCAAACTTCACGTTTTTCTTTAGTAAATCATTCAATGGTTTCGCTATTTTAGCAAAGTCTTTGATATACTTTCGGTAATATCCAAACATTCCTAGTACTTCTCTTATATTCTTGGCACTCTTGGGTGTGGCTAGTTTGGCTATTGCCGAAACCTTTTCTGGATTGGGTTCAACTCCTTTTGCGCTAATTATGTGTCCTAAAAATCCAACTTCTTTTCTAAAGAATTCAATCTTGTCAGGTTGCAAGACTAACTTTGCTTCTCTTAACCTTTCCATAAGACTTCGTATTCTCCTTTCATGGTTTTTTAAATTTTTACTGTACACTATAATGTCATATACTAACATTTCAATATTCTGTAGACCTCTGAGAACCTTTTCCATGAGGCGTTGGAAGGTCGCCGTAGCGTTCTTCATTCCTTCAGGCATTCTTGTGTACTCATAGTGTCCATTTATTGTTGTGAATGCTGTTTTATAACAATCTTCAGGAGCCATCGGTATTTGTTGGAATCCACTGACCAAGTCAAATATCGAAAAATAGGTTGCTCCTCCCAGTTGGTCCATTATGTACGCAATGTTGGGTAACGGGTATGCATCTCTGATGGTTTTCTTATTTAGCTCTCTAAAGTCAATTACCATGCGCCATCTTGGGTTGCCATGACTATCTGGTTTCTTGGGTACTATCCAAATGGGTGAATTGCAGGGAGAATTGGATTCTCTTATGATTCTGTCTTTCAGCTTTTTGGCTACGCTTTCTCTTACAACTTGTTTATGTTGAGGAGGATGTCTGTATTGTTTGGTGTTTATAGGTACGCTATTTTCTAAATGAATATGATGCTCGATCATATCGGTGCACGGGAGTCTGTCTCCTGGCAATAGAAATCGATCCAGAAAATCTTCTATTATGTGATCCACAATTTCTAGTTCCTCTTTATTCAAATGATTTCTTCTGATTGATGCCTTCACTCGTTCTAATCTTTTAATCTGGTCAACAATTGCATCTCTATCAAAATCACTGTCTGTTTCTTGTAGAAAGTCTGGTCCGGTATCGAAAGGTATTAATTCTTTTGGATCTACCTCTATCATTACGTCTTGTTCACTTGTATTTATGGCCATCATTTTGCAGGTATTGTTTGCATTATAGACTACGCCTTCACCCAGAAATACATTGTCATTTCCTACATGTATCCTAGGAATGTAGCCTTCCTTCAGGTCACTTTTGATTAGGTTAATTTGGACTACTTGTCTAGTTCTAGCTTTTATTATGTATTTTACGTTGTCCGTGGTAACATTTTCTTGGTTCTCCATATTTTGTCCCATGCATTTGCTCTCGTCATCAATTTTCGTTTCCGCTTTCAGTACTTCATTTGCTTGTTTGCATGTACAACCTCTTCTTAGATTCCTTGGGTTATGTTCTTCTTCATGTCCTATGAACGGTATGGGATGCATTACATCACCACTTACCATGAGAGCATTCTTATGGTAGGAGATTACTGCTTCTTCCTTCTTTAGGTAATTCCTTCCTAACATGCCATCTTGTTTAATGGGAAAATCATCCTGTATTATTTGAAATTTTACTGGGGTTCCTCTTATATCCAGGTACACTGATCCTGCTGTCCACACTGTTTGGTTTGTGATGCCTCCTAATTCTCTGGCATCTTCAATGCTTATTGGTAAGTCGTCGTGCAGAGCTCCGATTTTTATTAGGTTAACAGTTGCGCCATTGTCTATCATGAAGTCCAAATACGGTCGCTGTGTTCCTTCGGGTATCCTTATTCTTACAGCTGTTGCCTCTCCATCTTCCCAATTATAGTTTTCAGGTCCTTTACAGTTCGTGGAACACATCCTCGCGATTTCTCGGGTTTGGTTAGTATCGCCATTACTGGGGCTTTCGTCTGATTTTCTTGCAGGTTTCTGGGATTCAAATCTCGATTCTGGTTGTATTCCTGCATCTGTCTCTGATAATTTGCTTGGTCCATATTCCTTGATGTTTGTTGATCGTTTTGTCTCGAGTACTTTTGATTTTGGCTCGTCATCTTGGGTTCGTGATGAGCGTGCTGGTAGTTTAAATTGTCCCTATCATTTTGGTTATCATATCTGGGATTTTCATTGCGCCAATTGCTGGCATTCCGCCTGTCAGGTCGGTTCTGCGTACTTTCATATCTTCCTGTTTGAGGGTTGAATATTCGTTGATTCGCTCTGTAGGATTGGTTATTACTTTCACGCCAACGATAACTCTCTTGTCGGTTGTCATTGTAGTTTTGGTTCTGGCGAAATCCGTTTCCATAATTTGTATTATTGTAACGATTTACGTAATCCGGATTTCTGTTAGTGTTTTCTTGGTAATGGTTTTGTTGATAACCATTTGTTTGGCGGCGGTTGGTGGAATATCCATCACGTGGTGCATTTCTCGATCGATCTTGTACATAGGCAACGTATTCGGGTTTTTCACATTCATAACGCTCCTCCATGTAACCTATATAGTGAGGTTCCCTATGCTGACTATTCCTGTATTGGTCTTCGTTATTGTATCTTCTGTTATTTCTGTAATTTATTCCAGTCCGTGGTTCACTATATAATCTGGGATTGTTGTAGCTATAAGTCCTACCACGGTATGGTCTGGAGTCTGGGATTATTTTGGCCTCCATCCTCGTCTCTAGGCGTACGGCTTCTTCATAGGCTTCACGTAGTGTTGCCGGTTTGCTATAGTCAACTCTTTCCGCTAAATTGGCAGGTAGACCTTTTATAAATATATCCACTGCAAGTGATTTCAACGGGTCCATCATTTCTTTTTTATAACTATTGCCTTTTTATTCTTGGAGTGCTGTTTTTGCACTGCCAAGCAAAACGTTGATTTCATCATAGAAATCACCAACGGTGTCATGTTCTCTCATTCGAACATTCTGAATTTTGTTATTAAAATAGCTAAAATTCCTTCCTGGTCCAAATCTCTGCTTTAGATGTGCTATGAGTTCTTCAACTGTAGTAATTTGTTTATTGATTAAACTCTTCTTTGCTGGTCCAATAATTTTGTGCACTGCATTTTGTAAAAACTGTGGTTGTATGTCTTCACTTACTAGAAATGCTGCATTTCTTAAGTCCTGTATGTATTCTCTGAGACTTCTCTTGCCGTCAAAAGTTGGGATACCGCTTATGCAGTTCATGAGCGCGAAGGTGTTTGCCATGCTATTCATCAGCATAAAATTGGAATCGGATGTGTTCGCATTTGTTGTTCTGGTTCCTCTGGCATTCGTTTCGTCGCCTAGATTCATTTTGAATACTGTTTTGTATATATTTTTTTTTTGTGAAAATTCTTCTTCTTCTTCTTTTAAAGGAAAAATAGTTTATAATCG
Organism: Muscidifurax raptorellus; assembly: GCA_020010945.3. NCBI lineage: Eukaryota > Metazoa > Arthropoda > Insecta > Hymenoptera > Pteromalidae > Muscidifurax > Muscidifurax raptorellus. Next base: position 707,604 of record JAHUUD020000033.1, read on the forward strand.
ATTTAGATGTTGGGATTGTTTATTCAAACGGGTTATCGGTCGCTAAGTGTGGGTTTAGGGTCACCAGGAAATACTTCAAACTGGTTCAAGGGCAACTAGATGTGGTCTTTTGTCAAAAAGAAAATTAATTAATTGACTTCTCGTTTATTTGTTTCCTTTAAAGCGAACTCCAAAAGTTCATTAAACTTTTTGCTTACTTCAGATTGAAAATTTAAATTATTCTCAAAAACTTTATTATGATTCGCGTTTATTCTATTGTCTTCCCGGTAATAATTGTGCAATTAATTATTTATTTCTTTGAGCCTTTTCTCTAATGCTATCTTTTCCAACAATAATTTTTGCAAGAAATATTTTTTCCTGATCTTCTTTTGTTAAATAATTTTTCTCTGCCTGAGAAATTTTTTTCCTTCATGGGTTGTGTCTTATTGGATACAATGACCGCTGTTAAGCTGGTCCAAGGAGAGCCGCTACTCAGCTAACTCAGGATTCACAAGAGTAGTCGCTGCTAAGGAGACCAAAGGATCAGGTTGTTACTGAGCAAACCTTAGGATATAGAGTGACCGCTATTGAGCAGATCCAAGGAGAAGCCGCTGTCAAGCAGACTTACGAGGTTTATGATGCATAGTCGCTTTTGTAAGCAAACTAAAGGAAAAGATAAAAAAATTTTCAGCCAATGAAGAATTCTTTTAAAAATGAAATAAAATACATAAGTCTAAAAGTATCTTGACAAATGCTCAAAAACTTCAATGAAAATTACTGTTACGCTCTTGGTTTGAAACAAATAAAAAAATTTTGCACTTTCGAATTGAAATAATTAAACTAAATAGAAGTGATCAAAAGTGAATTCATTATTTAAAATATTCACGTGAATATTAATGCATAAATATTCACTGCATGGACGCATTAGAGTGGTGCCTCAATCGGGAATGATATTGTAAAAACCCTCAATGCATAAAAAAAAACAAGAAAACAGTAAAATCAATGTTATACTATATAATATTTTATGGTGTCCGAATTGCACTCTAATTATTTAAATAATTGATTTTTATTTTAATACTCTGTGAAAAATCTCAATTATGAGCAAATAAAACCAAAAAGTTGTAAAATTCCCCGAGAAAATTTTATTATGAAAAAAAAATTATTTATTTATTTAAATCGGCACTTTAATAATTCATTTATAATAATTAATTAATTTTCATTGTCAAATATCTATCTATCAGCTTTACATGTATTGTAGTTTAAATCTCTCGCGCGTTCTATACTCTTCCAAAATGGCCGCTGTAGAGGTGCCAAGTCACTAGACCTACACCACTATAGTTTCCCTAGTGCCGCGTTTAGTTCCACGCCTGCGCTGGTGTTTGCTCTGAACAAACACGAGGCGTCGGCTGCTACACGCTGTATGCTGCGTGTTTAACCTTCTCGCGCGTCACGTATTTTTCTCATCAAAGTATTTTGCGTAAAACGCGTTATTCATTACTGAAACCCATAATCTGTGGATTCGCGAGTGTTTCCTCTACTCGTGTGTGTGTGTTTCGGATTGTTCGGTTGATTAGGACCAAGGTTGTGACTGAAAATGTTTATGGATCCAACACGATGTATCACAAGCAGTGCAACCTGTTGCTGCTTGTCAGATAAGTATTTTTATTTATAATTGCTTGATTGAATTATCATCAACTGAGCACAAGAGCAAATTGCTTTGGGTAAATTGTACGTTTCTTTTACAGGTGGTATGAATTTTCATACACCAGGCAAACGTATCCGAGAACTTTTGTTCATCTACGAGCACTACTTCATAGGTACGTAACCTTTAAGTTATTTCTTCAAATATGAATAAAGGACAATTATTTTGAATGGTCTTACCTTTTTGTTGTCGACCATTCGATAGAATTATATTATGTATTTTGAAATATGTTAATAAATATATGTATATATAGGCTTAGAGGTCAACCACGCTCTGCGGGGTCTATCACCTCTATCGAGCACCTGTGTCAGCTACGCCCTGGTTCGACTGTGGCAGAAATGTGCCAATTCAGCTACTCCTTGCTGGTCGACCAGATTTTGGTGAGTTTTTTTTTTATATATAAATTCTTGTATATTCACTGCTTATATATATAAGAAAACTTTGGTACGTTTATCTTGAATGGGCCCTTCCCTTCTTAATTGTATTGTAATGCTGCTCGCACATACTTTAAATTTCTAGACGTAGTTAAATTTCACCCTGGTTATCGCTGCTTTTACCGAACAATCCTTTTGCTATATTTATCTCTAACTTTCTTATTTCTGAATTAAACAACAATTAGAATCATTTACATCCTTTTTTTTACGTCAAGATATTCTCATTTCTATTTTAAACAATGATTTTGTTATGATTTTATTGAACCGTACATCAAAAAAAACTAATATAATGCTCAATTAAACATTCACAGCAATTCAAACTCTTTTGTATTTTCTAGCTACTTGATGCTGTATCTTTGTATAAAGGCTCGATTGTGACGTCACCGCACAACGCCACGCTATGCTTCTACGCGTCTGCTATTGCCGATAGCACGCGGCCAGGTAATGCGATCCTTTTCTCATTCCTTTGTATTTCTCGTCGCTTTATTTATTATTACTGTTGTTCTTATTATTTCTCTTCGCGTTTCTATTATTCATTAATTCGCGCACTTTTTATTATGTTTTATTTAATTTATTAATCTTTTTAATATATATATTTTAATATATCCTTTTCTTTTTTTAGGCACTCAAGATTTCTATGTTCATGCAACGAAAAAGGGAAAATTAGCTGTCAGTTATGCACGAGATCTCGGTGGGACCTCCAATTTTTGTTATGTGATTATTAGTCACCTAGCAATGTAAATCAAGTTTTGCGTGAGTTAATCTCGCGCACGCAACTATACAGTTACGGGAGAGACTCCACTCTTCGAATCTCTCCTGGCTGTCAGCTAGATTTTCTCTTTGTTAGAAACGCGGATTTATTTTATAATAGATTTGCTTACCTTACGCGCTCTCTTGTTTTCCGGGGATCAACCTCAAGAATCTGTCCTTTATATCCTTCCGGTCGAAGGAAGGTCCAAATATATATATATATATATATATATATATATATATATATATATATATATATATATATATATATATATGTATATATATATATAGCTGGGTGAATCAAATAAAATATTTGTAGCGAGTCCCTTTTTAGATAAAAGCTTCTGGCTTTACTTGGCCTGTCTTTATTTTTAATTGAACTTTGTGTTTATAAAGTATATGTATATATATGCGTAAACTTAAGAAAACTAAAGAAAATATAATACAATGAACTGAACTTTAAACAAAACTAAAACAAAGTATAAAATAAACCAAAAAACTACTAAAAAATGGTCGTCCGCACGGCAGCTCGACTCGAGTCGGAGTGCCTGAGGTAGCGTGGCTTGGGGACGCTTCGGAAGTATATCCGGACCTCCCACGCGTCTCCAAGCTCCACTTCCCTATGTTGACGTCAGTGCGTCTGCACTCGTCGCACTCACTAGGCCTTACGGGACCTGTCGATGGTGCAAAGTTCAAGACTGCAGCGTGGCTTCTCACGTGCGGTCTTGCGCAGTGGAGGGGAAACTGTTTAGGTCAGCGAGATTCTCGGCTACCTGATACTTTTGTGGCCTTGAGTCTCGCTGTACCTTTTATGTGCAGAACTTTCTCGATTTCATACTCGAAATAATTGTTCGAATATGAATATCGCAAAGTTGTCACATAACACAGACTGCATAGTTTTCATGCTATGCTTTTCTTTGCTAGCGCTCCCGTAGTCAAGTTTATTAGCACCTTCGTGACTTCTCGACTGCCATATATTTATTTGAATGCCTGATTATTTTCAGAGTTTATTTTCAGAGTTTCGATTTCCTGCTTGCAATTAGCTTGGTTTCGGTATGCCCTGGCTTATTCAGTCCCGTGAGGCCTTTTGCTGTGTTTGATGATGTAGTAGACTAAGCAGATCTATGGGAGTTTTTTTTTTTGAACTTGCTTTTGGACTTACCAAGTGACTTCTTTTTTTCTTGACCTAATGTTATCTGCTTATTTTGTAATACCTCGTCTTCGAAATCCTCTCCTAGGCTACTCTCACGGTCTATGTTGATCCACACATCGTCTCTGTGAAATCTTGGCGCTCCACTTTTAAGAGACTGATGTTGTAGAGTAATCGTTGTCTGCATTCCAATCATCATATTGGCCGATCTAATAAGTTTCCCTAAGGGTTAACACTGTAAATCTTCGGCCTGCGAAATAGACCTAACAGATCTCTATCAAAGATGGAATATTTTAGCTCCGCTCCCTTACGGGGACACAACACCTTTGAAATAAAGAAAAAATCGATTTTTTAAATTTCTTATCTTGATAGGAAATTTTTCGTAAAATATGTTTCCGTTGTCCTAATTGCAATTCTTTTAATTTATATAATAATTCCTTAAAGTACTTTTTATCTACTTTTTCATGAATTAAGTCTTCTGCTGAAATTTAGTTAAATAATTTTCAAATACATTAGAATTTTTTGAAGTTCCGTAATGAGGAAGATATTGACAAAATTGATGAAATTTATGTTAAAGTACAAACTAAAATTAATTTTAATATTAAAAAGGATATATAATAGATATTAATATTTGGAATTCGTTAATAACAAGAAATGAAAAAATCTAACATTTTAATTTTCTTGAGAATGTCTTGTGACCGTCAAAATTTTGCTTCCTCCTAGAGGAAGCTTTGTAATAGTAAAATTTTCAGATCCGCTAAAACTTCATAGAAACGTGTTTTGCGATGTCTGCAGTTCGAATCATGTGTTTTTAGAAAATGTTCGTGCGGATGGCTGTGTGTGTGTGCAATTATGTGTCCCGACTTATTTTTGGAACTACGTAGTTTATAATAATAAAATTTGACATGCATAGGTATTTTTTGATTCGAAACAAATTTTTTAATTTTGAAAATTGTGGCAATTTTTTGTTTTTTGAACAATTTTATTTTATGATATAATTTATACAAAAAATTCAGCAATACTGTTTTTGGAAGAGTATAAAATTTAATACTTTTTCCCGCAAAATTTTCTAAATTAACCGATTCGTTCAATTGTTATGACAAAAAAGGTGTTTTTTCTAAATTAAACAGTCTAAAGTTTAACAAAAATTCATGATAACAAAGAATAATAATGTCTACATGTTGTAAAAACTTTAAGTCATTTTGGTGATCAGTTATTGAGAATAAAATCGAAAACCTAAAAAAATCGGTTTTCTATGTCGCACGGTTACGGGAGTAAAAAAGCTTGAAATTTTGGGAAAAGATAGATCCTTTGTTTATCTCTGCTAAGTTCTTTGCGCAGCTTATAAAATCCTTCAGAATCGTAGATACGAAAATTTCAATTTATTTTTCACTCTGTATACCCTGTATAACCGTTAATCATTATATTTCATTAAATCTTTTGTTAAAACTTGAATCTTTTCTTTAAAATACGAGTACGAATGTAAACTAAATGAAGTTTACTTTGGAAAAAGGTGCATGGATTAGCTTTAAGAGTGTAATGTAAAACTACTTAGGGAATCACAAGAGCGACAACTACAATAAACTAGTTAAAGACTTACTTAAAAATTACAATAGTTTGGATTGCTTGATGAATATACAAGCTACACCTTTTTCATTCACACTTAGACTACTTTCACCAAGATATTAAAGTAATGGAACAGCGATACCAGGACCGGTGGGACATAAATATGATAGCGGATTTTTGTTGGACATTGAAATGAGAACACATTATTGACGGAAAGAAACGAAAGCGGAATCCGCTACACCGATTATTCGAAGATAAAAGAACAAGAAAAAAAAGAAAATCATGAGTTTTGTAATACATAATATCCGTGTCTCCGTGTGTGGCTGTTTGTCATACGACGGTTGGCCAAATTCACTATTTTTCTCAAATACTAATTTATTGCACATCATTCATTAAGATGTAAAGTTTTCCTTATTCCCTTAACCTATGGTAAAAATTTCCTTTTTAGTAAAAAAATGTATATTTGACCTGAGGATGACCTTGACTTTGACCCTGAGGTACTAAGAAGTTTTTATATTTCGATTCAGCGGCCTAAAAAATATGTCAGAATAATAACTTGACTCGATTTCACTAATTGTCGAGGATTTGACCTTCAAACGATCTCCTATTCGGCCTGATGGAGACGAACGGACACCGGATTTAGATTCGGCGACCCTTAAAATATAACAACATAGTAGTTTGCCCCATGAAAATTCTTTATATTATTGTTATACGAATCTTCCATCCAACAAGATTAAGTGACCTTTATATGACCTTGAGGGTTATATTAAAAAAAAATTGAATATCTATCTGGACGTAAAATTTCCCGCTCTTTCAGAATCTACGGTCAAAAATTCATTTTTGAATTCAGCGCCCTCCAAAACTTAACAGATAGATATCTTGTATTGGTTATTGCTGATTTCTGCAACTTGACCTTCAAATGCCCTTGGACCCGACGAGCTGAGGTTAAACGAATGCCAGATTCGGACTCAGCGCTCAAAAATACATAGGAGCACATAGGTTTTGTCGATGGATATTCAAGGTCATTTTATTTTTATGGGGCTGTGTAATTGCTGTGAAATATGAGCAGTTTTTTGCATGTTCGCGAGTGAATCTGCACGTGATTATTGTATTTAAATAGGTTAAAATTTTTCAGAGTACAACTTTGTGAAAGGGTATTTATTTTTTTACGAGTGTAAATTATATAAATTTAATCGTGTTAGTGTATTTATATAAGTATAATAAATTTTAGATATCAGCATTCTATATATGTCTCAAAATGGCTGCGGTGAGCAGAGGCTCGCTCCTTCGTAACAAAATAAAAACTTATAAATGTCATCCTAAATAAAAAGTTAAGTTAGTAGTGTGCATTATTTGTGAAGAAGTATATCATACGAGTGATTTTATAAAAAACGAGAAAGCAATACTATTGAGTTCAGTTCTGGGAATCTGTCATGAACATAAGGATCCAGACCTAACCTAAAAATTACACAGTAAATCACTGAGTAACGATGCGAGAATTGTAATCGCTCGAGTGAAGCATTTTGAAAAAAACGAAACGAGAAAGCAGTTACTGGAAGATTTTCAAAATGATCTATCAGAAGATAACAGTGAATTAATAGATGTCAACTTGAAGCATGAAAATGCTCTTTTAGGAACTCAATTCAGAATTGAAGGAAAGAAACGAATTATTAAAGCAATTATTAGACAAAAATAGGAATGAAGCAGTGTCGGTCAGAAGCAAGTATTAATATTCAAAAGCCTAAACGTGGTCCTATATAATATTAAAAAAAAACAGATGAAGACGAAAGTATTGATAGTTTAAACAAAATGGTATCCCATTATCTGATAAAGGACAAACTAAACGAGGAAAGTGTCCACAAAGCACATAAACTATTAAAAGGTAAACTTGCAGACGTATGTGATATAAACAGAGAAGAAGTTGAAAACCCTAAAGTCAAGGTAGTAGGAATTAATAATTTTGAAAATATGAATTCCTATAAGAATAGTAAAACTGGATTTCAGTCTGTGATATTGGAAGCGACTGCTGAGATATACCAAAACATCAGAGAAAATAAGAATAGACTCTTTGTAAAACTGCAAAGTTTATGATTATATTAATGTTAAACCATGTTTTAATTCTGGCACATTTGGTCACAATGGCACCAAGTGTAAAAATAGTAATATTTGCCTAAAGTGTGCTGGTGAGCATAATACAAGAGACTGCCAAACAAATAAGTTTAAGTGTGCAAACTGTATTTTCAGTAATGATACTTATAAAAAAAATTTCAACGTAGAACATGTGGCAATAGATAGCCACGAATGCGAAATCCTGAAATCTAAGATAAGGAAGTATATTGATTATACCGACTATACCATCAAACCTACAATACCAAGATATATCGGCACAGTAGAAACGTCTGAAAGAGGCATGGTAGCTAAAGCTTCAGGAATTTCGTTAACGTCGCTTCAATCGATAAATTCAAATATAGCAGGAAGACTACGGAGAAATAAGAAATAGCAATGGATCAAGACATCAGTGCTGAAGATATAAGCAAGTTTGAATTTGAAGTTGATGATGTAAAAAAACTCAATAAGACACTAAGTAGAAAAAAAAACATTATTTTATGCGTAAGCATTAGAAGCTTAAATGCTAATTTTGAAAAACTGGAAGTTTTTGTAGAGTCTTTAAAAAGAAAACCGTGTATAATTGTATGCACGGAAACTTGGAATTTACAATTTGCTCAATTTTATCAACTACAAGGCTACAAAATTTGTTACAATGAGAGTAAAATTAATAAGATGGATGGCGTCTTAATTTATATAAAAAACAATATGTATACCAATAATAAAATTGATGTAGTTGACAGATTGAGCGTTGTGAGTACTGACATAAAACTTATGACATGAGAATCAATTGTAATATCTGCTATGTATAGGTGCCATGACATATCAAAGTCTAAACTTGTTAATAGCGTTAAAAAATGTTTGATAAAACATAGAAATGTTAAAAATCATTGTATTATTGGTGATTTTAATATTGATATATTATATAATAATGTAGTAAATTTGGAGATTAGTGACAAAAGAATTAGTTAAGAATTTGTAATTAACTATCTTGAGGCTTTCCTTAGATAATAAGAAGGGAACGTGCATTGATAACTGTTTCGCTAAAACTACAAGTATAAAAGTTGAATCTATTAAGCTAAATATTCCTTTCAACGATCATTATCCGTTATTAATAAGTATAGATCAGATTAAGTTACAGATGCCAAGCGAAACAGATAACAAATGCATTAATTATAGGAAATTACAAAATATAGCTGGAAATATTGATTGGCAGATAGTTTTTGCAATACGGGATCCGAATGATGCTTTAAACAAATTGATACAATTGATACATGACTGTCTTGAGTGGCCTCATATTCCATAAAATTAAAGAAAAAAAATAACATTCAATGCCAAGAAAAAATTGGATAACTAAAGCAATACAAATCTCTTGCAAAACTAAAGAAAATTTGTATAAAACATGGAAAATGAACCTAACTAATTTGGAATTCAAAGATGAATATAAAAACTACGAAAAAACCTTAAATAGAGTCAAAAGATGCTAAATAATCTTAAAGATGCTAAATACAAATTTGATAATAATGAAATAAAAAAATTTAGTAGCAATCCAAGACAGCTATGGAACAATATTATTGCTAAGCTTGGTAAACACGCGCAACAAAACAAGTCCCCTGACTATTTAGTTGTAAATAACCAAAAAATTAAAGACAAATCTGCCATAGCAAACTCCATAATTGATTGTTTTTGCAACATAGGTTTGGACTTGAGTAATCAAATTCCAGTTTAGATATAGATCAATAAAAGTTCCCAGAAAGAAATAGCAAATCAATTATTATATACCCTACAAACTGTATTGAAATTCGAAAAACTATAGAATCTTTAAAAAACAAATCTGGAGGCGTTGATAATATCAATGCAAAAACAATCAAATTATTGGTAAAGTGCATGGTTGAACGTTTGGAATATATTTTTAATACTTGTATACAACAGGCTACGTGGCCAATTGCGCTTAAACACGCTGGCATAGTTCCCATCTATAAAGCTGGTGACAAGTCCTGTATATCGAACTATAGACCGATATCACTAATATCGAACATTGCGAAGATGTTTGAGAAAATTATGTATTTATTTATTTATTTATTTATTTCCAGAGTTACATATAAACAGAGTTACACATAAACATTTGCAGAGGAATACGAGGATCCCTGTTCGCAGGTCCGGTTTAACAGTAAGAAATATAACAAAATGCTGGTTAATTATGCTGTGGATTACACAGCAATAACCTCCAGCCATACTTAAATCTTCCATACAATTCATTGATTCTTAAGGTAGCAAGTCTCCAAATCGGACTTCCTTACTCAGATCCTACTATCCTTCACACTTACACACATTCGCACGCAAGTTTTGGTTGGGTTTCAAAAGCCTTTTTGACTCTCTTCGTCTCAACTCTAGTTTACCTCATTTGTGTGTCGGGATTTAACAGTGATATATAATCTTTTGAACATTTTGTATAAATCCATCCCCGGTAGAAATCATTTAACCCCCCAGCGTAGACCAGCCAGTAACAGACCACTTTATGCTGTAACTGCATTTAAATGATCTGTCACTGGTCAGTCCCGGCTAGGAAATTGCATGACTTATACCAGGGATTTTTGTTACTTTATACGCTAAATTATCTTATATGCTAAAGATTCTATATTTGTATCTAATTACTAGTTTCATGACAATGTCACAAAAGTTAATACTTGCTAATAAGACTACATTGCACAACATTATGAGATTCAATATTTCTGTATATTATAATTCTATCTTATCTATGAGATTCTATGTTTTTGTACATTATGTTTCTATCATTATCTAAATGTTCGTTCTTAAGATCTAGTCTTTGTGTCCACGCATTTTAGTTTACCAATTCCTTACTAGCATAGATCTTGCCGTTGTAAAAGGTTCTGTTGTTGCATTTTTGTTTCTTGCATATGCTATTCTTTCATATGAGTTAAGCCTGGCCGGGCACGTCAGTCCAACTGCACAGGTAACTCTGTAATGTGGAAGCATCTTTTTGTTTTGGTTAGATGAATCGCATGTACATGATGAAGTAAAAACTATGTCATCAATAACTACGATGTCATTGTACGGTGACTGTTTTTTGAGTGAGCACATTGAGTTTAGGAATATTTGTTTCCCTCTTATTCCTCTATCAAAGTAAAAAATCGCCTTGTTTGAGGCTAGGTAGTTGATATCTCCATATGTCATTCTATTACTGGCTGAGTTGCAGTGCATCCATTGCCTTTTTATTACTTATTTTTTTGTTATTTTCTTTCGCCATTTAATCAATTTTGTCAAAAACCGTTTCTATTGGTTTATATCTTTCTGTGTTAGAATATGATTTTGTTTCTAAATCATTAATTGTTCCTTTTATGAATTTTATATATTTGATATTTGTTTTTCCGTTTCCTGTTTTTTGCCTCCATGCATTTATTATTTCATTTGTTATATTCCCTAGGCTATTTATAATTTTCGGATATGAGTTGATCATTTTATTGTAGTTGGAATTGGAAATACGACGATGTTGTCGATTATTGTATAATTTACAAATACCCTTGGCGCAAATATAAGTTCTAATATCTAATGTTATGTTATTATTCAATGCTGAGTTTTTTCTGGTTCCATCCTCGCTATTGATAGTTTCTTTTTTAATTAATGTTGTATTTTTATGTTCAAGTAGATTTTGCATTTTAGAGTATATCATACAGTGACGTGCATGTTTATCTTGATGGTATATCGATTTTAACCACAAATTAATTAGCTGGCAATCTATTCTCACTATTGCATTAACTTTATTCATTGTTCCTAAGACAATCTTTTAATTTGTTTATACTTGTTCTTTTTTTTTATTCCTAACGTTTTGAGATCATTTGGTAATTTATTAAAGATATTGACAGCTTTGATATAGCTATTTTTAGTACTTATAGTTTTGTTATACTTTGGTGGTATTATCAGTTTGTGTCTAGTTTTACTCGCAGAATTGATATATTAATATTTAAGATCATCGTAGTCAAATCGGAGACTTTCATATGCGAAAGATTGCTTCAGATTTAGAGGCATTATTTTTTGAAAGGTGTTTTTATTTATGATTTTTAATATTCTTGTTTGAACTTTTTGCAGTAGTTGTAATTTGTTTTGATATGCATGTTTTGATTAATGTATTAATGTCCATAAATTTGGTGATTTTACCAAAAATAAAAATCAGATATCTAGTCTTTTGTATAAGATTTTCAATATGTTTTTCCCATTTCATATTTGTATCAAAAATTATGCCCAGATATTTTGTTTCATTCACTCTCTTTAATGTTTCAATATTAATTTTAATTTCGAATATTTTAGGTACACTATCACTATAGTTTTTAAAAGTTAAATAGACTGTTTTTTGTATATTTAATGTTAATTTATTTAGCGCTAGCCATATTGAGACATCATCTAAGTATTTAATCATTTTGCTTTCAACTTCTGGCTAGGTTTTCCCAGTTGCTATAACTGCTGTATCATCATGCTTGTTAGCAAGTCGTTTACATAGAGTATACAGAGCAAAGGACCAAGTATAGTACCTTGAAGTACACCAGTGTTTACATTTTCAAAATCACTTACATGTGAATCTATTTTTACTTTTTGTTTTCTGTTGCTTAAGTAGCTTGTAATCAATGTATGCCCCTTTCCTCTTATACCATACGCATAAAGTTTGTTTAGTAGTATTTTATGGTTAACTGTATCAAAAGCCTTTGCTAGATCCAGATAAGTGATAGCTATGGGTTCACTTTTTTCTAAGTTTTCATATATTGTTTTGGATAGTAGATTTAATGCATCTTTAGTTTCAATATTCTTGATAAAGCCAAATTATTTTTCACTTAATATTTTACTCTGATTTATAAAGTTTGTAATTCTGTTGTGGATAATTTTTTCAAAAATTGTTGCTATATTTGATATTAGCGATATCGGTCTATAGTTTCCCATATCATTTTTTTCCCTGCTTTGTAAATTGGTATAACTTCAGCCGTCTTCAGCATATCAGGCCATATCCACGTTTCAATACAGTGATTAATCACAAATGCCAAAGTATCTACAATAATTGGGGATATAGTTTTTAATATCTTTGAACTAAAATCATCTATACCACCTTTTTTCAATTTTAAGTTGTTTATTATTTTTATAATTTCCGTTTCATTTGTGGGATTTGAGAATATGGTTCTTGTATTGCTTTCAGGTAGCTTTACATTTCTGTTAATTGGTATAGTTATTTTATTGCTCAGTGTTTCTCCAAGTTTGCAATAATACTCATTCATTTTGTTCGCAATTACTTTCTTGTCTTTTATCGTATTATCATCAATTTTCAATTGCGAAATATTGGTATCTGTTTTATTTTTAATTTTACCAATTTTTTGTTTATGCATGACCAAAGTTTTCTAGGATCATTACTATTTTTTTCTATAGTTTTTTTGTTATGTTTGATATTTGCTTCCTTTATGACCTTATCTAAGGTTTTCACAAATTGTTTATAGCGGTCTTTTAGTTCTACATTATCGGGTTTTGGTTTTAGTTCATTATATAGTTTCTCTTTTCTATTACACGAGTTCAATATTGCTGTGGTTATCCAGTCTTTTCTGGGATTTTTCTTGGAATTGCGAATATTCTGTTTTTTGCATCTTGATTTCTTAATGCAGGATTGTATATCTATTATTATATCATTTATATTTTCATTCGAATCTTTTGAATTTTTATTTTTTGTCCAGTTTATTTGTTTGACCGCATTGAATAGTTTTTTGTAGTTATAGTAATACGTGTCTGTTTTTGTCTCTTTGATGTTTGAGTTGAATTTACCATTTCTTATTTCTAAAAATAGTAGATAATGATCAGTTATCGGCACCATAAGCATTAGAGCTTTTGTGTTGAGAAAGTCTGTTTTGATAAAAGTGTTATCAATACATGATCCTTCCTCTGTAGTGGTATTAGACGGTCTGGTAGTATTAGTAAATCCCGGAAGGAAACCTTTTTCTAATAAATTGTTTAGAAAATTAGTGCTAATAATGTTACAGTCTAGTATATTTATATTAAAATCGCCGATTATAATATGATTTTTAGTTTTACTTTTATGATCTAAGTAAGTTTTTAAATTCAAATTAAATTCAGTACAACTCAGACCGTGTGATCTATCCAGAGATGATATTTCAAGTTGCTTGTTATTATTCAATGTTATAGTAGTGTTCAATATTTTAAGTTTGTTTATAACTATTGTTTCGTTAGTGTGTATTACATTCTCATTTACATAAACTACTACACCGTCACTTTTATTAATTTCTGCGTGGTTATAATATAATATATAATCCTTGATTCTATAATACTGATAATGCGTTAATTTCCATACCTCTGTACATACAATAACATAAGGTTTTATTTTGAGACTTCTAATAAAGATTTGAAGTTTTTCAAAATTTGCATTTAGGATTCTAATATTCAAGTGTAAAATTAGACTATTATTACTATTTCTGTCTCTATTAAAAGTCTCGACATCCCTATACCAACGCTCTTGTTGATGTATGCTATCTTGTATTTCTTCAATTAGCTCCACTTGTGATGCCATTGTTGCTCTGTTGTTAGAGTGTTTGTTGGTTGTGGCTTCTTAGTTGAAGGGTAGATTTCGTAATTAGTTTATTTCCTGCGTTTTTGCCAGTATTTACCTGCCTTTTGTAAAGCTGTTTATTAGTTTGTAGATTACATAATTGTCTCATAGCCCATTCAATGTTAAAGAAATAGAGATAAAAGACCATTTGCAAATGATACTGTTAGATTTGATGGAATCGTCTAAAAATATAGATGTAATACCGGAAAAATTCTTCACGTAGGTTGAAGAGGTTGATTTACATTCAGTACCTGACGATCCTGAAATCCCTACGGATCAGTGTACAAGACATAAAGAACCATTGAGTTTTGAATATAAAAAAGGGCTGTAGATTATTGGAAAAGTGGAAAAAGAATTTATCGCTACAAACAGTTCAAAAGAGATTCAGGAAAGTCAGTTCCGAAACACAATTACGACGCTGGGCTTACCAAGTCAATCAGGTGGAACATACCGAGAAAAAATTGCAAGAATTTGCGATTACACGCTAGAAAATTTTAAAGCTGCTATTGAAGCTGGATTAATAATTCATGACAATGATTTAAGAAGATGGGCTATCCAAGGACAAAAAATAATTGGAAATAAGGACATAAGATTTAGATCTTCGAAACACTGGCTTTCAAAATTTAAAATCTCTCATAGAATTGTTTCTCGAAAAATTAATAAATTTGTCACAAAACAAAGTATAGAAAATAGAAATGATTTGCATAAAAAATAGGTAGAATTCGTGACAGAAGGCAAAAAATTGATGAATGAAGTAGGTAATGAAAACACATATAATTCAGACCAGAATGGTTTCCAGTTGGAAATGCATTCTGGTCGAACTCTTTGTGAGGTTTATGGTTGTGAAAACGTTGCAATTGTTAGATGTTCATGGTGTACAAAATCTTTATGCTTAAAACAACTTTTTGAAGACTATCATTATTGTACTACTTACAATCCAAATTGCTACAAATAATTTGACAACAATTATTTTTTGAGAATACTTTAAATTTGTTGAAGTAATCAATAAAACTTAATTTTCGTTTTAAAAATATTGGGGGGAGATAGCATTACAATTAAAATAATGCGTTTTATTACCTAATCTATTTTAAAACTTTTAGCGTTAGTTCCATCAAGAAATCTTTTTCTGTTTAGAAAATAATGAACAAAATAAGAAAAGGGGGTAGTAATCCCCCAAGAAAATATATCTTTACTTTTAAATATTTTATTAAATAAAATTACTTTTTTATATGGTACATAATTCATCATTACTTTTGTAGTCGAAAGATGATTGAAAAAAAACTTAATAGGGGTTGCTACCCATAAAGTTGAAGGGGTGAAGTTGTGTACTCATTCTTATTCTAAAAGTTTTAGGTTTTGTTCCAACAAGAAATCTTTCTTTGTTTTGGAAATAACGAACAAAATATAAATAGGAGGTAGTAACCCCAAAATAAATAATTTTGGCAAAAACCACGAGACAGGTCAACTTTATTTATTAATATTCTTTTAAATGAAATTAATTTTAAAGCGATCTATAAATTATTGTCATTTTAATAGCTGAAAATTGAGTAAAAAAACTTAATTTTCTCTTAAATAAATAGGGGTTGCTACCCTTAAAATTAAAAGTGGTCCAGTTTTGTAGTCTCTTTTTTTCTGAAACTGTTGGCGTTGGTTTCATTAAGCTACCTTGATTAGTTTCTGAAATATTTGAGAAAAACTGTTTTTGGGGATGAACTTTAGGCAGAGAATATAGAATACTAGTGTACATATAGAAGGCCGGATCCCGGAGTTTCGCTGAAGCTAAAGCTCGGGGGGCCGACTGTTTAGTTCGGCCCCCCATAAGGTAGATGGCGCGCTCAACGGAGCTGAAATGAATCGCGCGGGAATTAACGTATTTCGAATGTAAAATATACTTACAGCTGAATATTCCACGTAGAAAAGTATTGTAAAAAATTATTATAAATATATACTAAATACCCTAAACTTTTAAAGCGAAATACCCCACGTATTTTAGTTTAATAAACAAATAGCTATTACTTAAACTGTAGCACTTAAAGCTAAATAACCCATGTATAAATTTGTTCTTATAAAATAATATGCGTTTATAACAAACTTCGATTGTTAAAACAAGATACCCCATCAATGCCACTTTTAATAAACAAATTAGTTTAGCTATAAATGCTAATTCAGGACTTTAACTGAAATATACAGGTGTAAAGCAAAGTACCCTTCGGAAAATTGCAATACGTATAAATATCTAAAATTATTGAATAGATTAAGACAAATATTTTAATTAATTAAGTATACAAATTACAATTAATTAATAAATTTTACAAATTAAAAAACATTAATGTTTCCTGCTCTTGGCTAATGTTAATAATATTGTCGTAAATACATAGAGTGTAACTTATGATTAATTTTTTTTAGTATTGAAATACAAATATTTAATAATATATTAAAAAAATGTATAATGTTATGTATTGACAATTTATTGACACTACTCAATGGAAACCAACGGGAAGGTGGCAGGTTTTCTTCCATCGGGAGAGGATGAAGAAAAGGAGTATGTACAAATTAGTAAAGTAGGAATATAGACAGTTAGTTACAACTATTTACATGCGATGATAGACTGGTCACTCGCTGCCTTGGTCTGCATACTGTATCTGAAAAAGACCTAAACTAACTATGCGCCTTATTGCGCGCGTAACATCGTCCGCCGATCATCCTGATATGATGACATATGCCTGATAAACTTTATTGTTATCAGACTTATAGTCAACAAAGAATGAGAGAGGCCTTCCCTGTGGCTACCTAGACCCACATCGGCGTTCGATGAATACCATGACCTAATTCTAGGTAGGTATCTGCATCTGCTCTGGAACAAAACCTATAGGGGATCAAGAAAAAGGCCCTTCACCAGAAGTAATTGCGTTTAAAATTACATACAAACAAATATTATATTTTGCTTTAACAGATCTTAAATTTCAATTGAAGAAAATTTTTTATTTAGTTATATAGATAGAGCAGTTTTTTAATTAAGACT
The DNA here is from genome assembly GCA_020010945.3 of Muscidifurax raptorellus. NCBI lineage: Eukaryota > Metazoa > Arthropoda > Insecta > Hymenoptera > Pteromalidae > Muscidifurax > Muscidifurax raptorellus. The sequence continues at coordinate 724,926 of JAHUUD020000033.1, forward strand.
GTTCGGATTTTGGTTTAACCAATTTGTTTATTAAAAGTGGCATTGGTGGGGTATTTTGTTTTAACAATCGAAGTTTGTTATAAACGCATATTATTTTATAAGAACAAATTTATACATGGGTTATTTAGCTTTAAGTGCTACAGTTTAAGTAATAGCTATTTGTTTATTAAACTAAAATACGTGGGGTATTTCGCTTTAAAAGTTTAGGGTATTTAGTATATATTTATAATAATTTTTTACAATACTTTTCTACGTGGAATATTCAGCTGTAAGTATATTTTACATTCGAAATACGTTAATTCCCGCGCGATTCATTTCAGCTCCGTTGAGCGCGCCATCTACCTTATGGGGGGCCGAACTAAACAGTCGGCCCCCCGAGCTTTAGCTTCAGCGAAACTCCGGGATCCGGCCTTCTATATGTACACTAGTATTCTATATTCTCTGCTTTAGGGGTTAATTTCACCCCCTAAAAGTGCCTATCGGCACATAAAATATACGTGTCTCTTATTTTTCAATGTACTACAACATATTGCAACATCATCCAAATCGGCGACACACACTTGGGCTACCTTCCTTGTTAGTTCAAGAGAATCTGAAAAATAAAAACTAAAAACTTATTCAACAAAACATTATAATGATGGGCAGAATACGAAGTTGTTCTAAATAAACATGATTTTAAAATTTATTAATTAAAACGTTTGTGTTCCAGCGCAGGGTGGTGCATCTACGCTCCAACAGGACTTTTCATAACTATCCGGGCGCGGGAATTGGTTGCAAAAAATTATTTTTTGATAGATAAAAGTGAAAAAATATACAGTATAAGTATTGTTTCAATTATGTATAATTATTACAAATTAAATTTTTAATGCTTATTTTCTCTAAATTATGTTTTTTCTAATTGCAAGTGCTTGACCGTAAGTTTCCAAACGAACGGGTGGATCAAATGAGCTCAGATTTGGAAAAATTACTTATAAGTAGATTCTGTAACTAAATGGATCGTTCCAATAAATAAATTATTATTTTAATATTTTAATAAATAGAGTATTATATATGAAATATACATGCAGACTATGCATAAAAAGAAGATATCAATTATGTGTAGATTGTGTTCAGTCGACTGTATACAGTTCATTTACCCAATTTGTGTAGACGATTGATACTGACGATAAAGACGACTAACATTGACGATTGTATATAATCTGCATATAATGACATAGATTTTCAATATTTATTACAGTAAAATAATAGTTTTATGTAATTAATATCTTGGTAATTACAGTTTTTTATACTATAATTTAATAGAGGACTACACAGTCACACAAGAAAAAATATTTTGGCCAAGGTGTCTGACTATGTATACTTTGTTTTTAGAGTCGCTGAATCTGAATCCGACGTCAATTAACCCCAACACGTCAGGGTTTGTCCGTAACCTCAATAAACACTCCAAAATCTACTATCATACTTAAATACAATCTTAACACAAAGTATTAAAGCTATAAGGTTAGGGGTTTATAGAATTATGGGATCATAAGGTTATAGGATTAGGAGTTTATTGGGTCATAAGGTTGTAAGGTTAGGAGTTGTGGGGACATAAGTGTGTAAGTTATGGGGGTTTATTGGGTATATAGAGTTGGCATTCTCATATTTTAGGGTTAGTGGTTATGGTAAGGTTTGATCAACAATTTCAGCATCGGTTGGCAACAAAACACGTTATTTTTCTTACGATTTTTTAGGGGTGGTTGGCCAACCGATAATGAAATTAAAAATTATTAATAAACATAATGAATTATTGTCTTTACTTTAAATAATTGTATTTTAACGTTATGCTATTAATATAAAAGTATTTAACGAATAAAAGTACACTCTATTCCAAAATTATATTTTACGAATTGAAGTTTTACGTTATATCCATGGATAGTACAATAACGTATACGATTATAATCTTTTTTTAATGAAAATTACATTATTTATTGTAACTTGATTTCTGCATGCATAGGAATAATAATTCAATACATTCAATTCTACACTTATGAAAAGTAGCATACAGTCATGTAGGAATTGATTTTATTACTTTTACGTTTTTCACGTATCGATAACGCAACAGGCATCGGCCAACCGTTGGATAATTTTAGCAGTATCCACTATTAAGTAAAGGACAGTGTTAAAATCCGACTGATTTTCGCCCCGCTTGGAAACTTTTTCTAGCTATGTTAAATGATTCCAATAGGTTTGTATTTGATGGGAATACACGTATAAAATCGTTGTACGCTGGGGAAATTGCTCCAGTTTACCATATGTACGTAAAATAATATAAACCTTGTTTTACGACTGAGGGTGCATTCTTAAGAATCGATCGGTCTTTTCTTTGCTTCGGAACTTTTTCTATATGTTGAGTGACTCCAATAGGCTTATATTTGATAGGGATAAACGTATACAACCGGCGTACTCCGAAGAAATTACTCCAATTTACCATAACAGCGTGAAATCTAAGTACCTACCATTATAATTGCTTACATAATTATATTATATATAAGTATCTACCATATATATGTATCATTGAGAACACACATATATGTTTGTGAGTAGTCAATATCTAAGTTGAACAGGTGATTCTAAATAAATATCGTACTGATTGTACTATTGTATTTGCCTATCTAATTAAGAGACCAGTACAAGAGTAATCCTTTTTTTGTAAAGTATATAAAAAATACAAAAAATACAAAAAAAAACTCGTGTTGCATTCCGGGAACACATAAAGTGACTGAATAAACATCCTTAAAATCTAAGTGCTACGAAATCGATTCTTAATGTACCCTTAGCGCTAAAACAAGGTTTACATTATTTTACGCTCATATGGTAAACTGGAGCAATTTCATCAGCATACAACGGTTTTATACATGTATTTCCATCAAATACAAACCTATTGAAGTCGTGTAACATAGCTAGAAAACGTTCTCGAGCGGAACAAAAATCAGTCGACTTTTAAGATTGTCCTTTGGCCAACACTACGTGAATTGAACATTTTCGTTGGTAAAATTTTTATCAGAGTATAAAAACAATTTTATTTGAAAATTGAAATTATCTTCCGGATATACTTAAGGAAATTGAATGAAATTTATGTTACAATGTGCACAAGATTTATAGACCTCATAACCTTGTAATACTGTGAATTTTGTCAAATCCTTCTAGGCTTTAGTTAGCAAGTCATAAGCTTTAACAAAAATAGTGCTTTTCAGTTATACAGGTTACACAGGGTGAAAGAAAAAAAATTAGATCCCTAACATTTTTTTATAGCACAGTGTGACCTAAGGCCGCACTAGGTCACGCCTATCGTGACCTAAGTAGTCCTTTTTGCTCCGTGTTTATTACACTCGCTACGCTCGTGCGCTAACTTCACGGTACAAAACAGGACTGCTTATGACACGGATGGCCATGACAGCGGGGTTAGGTAGGATGTGCTATAAAATAGTATACGATACACGTGGCGTAACTTATCTTTCATGGCACGGCGCTTGGCTTCCTCACTTCGCTCGGGCGCTAACTTCATGCCGTGCCGTAAAAGACGACTTATGCCACTAGTATCGTAATGTACTATAACTAATCTGTTTCATAAGCTGCAAAAAGAACTTAGCCAAAGTAACCTGCATATCTATATTTTTCCCAAATTTTAAGTTAATTTAGTCCTTTTTACTCCCGTAAACGTTGGACATAATTCACTTTTTTCAATTTTCGATTTTTTAGTCAAAAACTCCATGGATCAACTTGAAATTTTAAAAGCTCATAAGTATTGTTATTATGCATAGTCTTGAATTATTTCAAGGTATTATATCAATTAATTTTAGAGATATGAAGATATTACAAAAAAGGCCTTTTTAAATCATTATAACTAAAAAAGAAAAATAGTACAATTTTCGAATTAGTCAAAAACTGGTTAGAAATCCATTTTGAGATGTTGAATCACGTGTTTATAGAAAATGTCCATATGGATGTGTGTGTGTGTGTGTATGTATACCGTATTATTTCTGGAACTACTCAGTCAATTTCAATAAAATTTTTCATCCATATCTATTTTTGGATTCTGAATTCGGAATAGCTGTAAGTTTTTATTTTGGCAACTAGTCTTCGTTTGATGGCCATTTTTAATTGTTGATAAACACTATTTTGCATTTTTTTCAATCAACCCATTATTACAAACTATTCAACTGTAATGTATTTGAAAGAGAATAAAATTACCTACTTTTCCTGTTTGATCCTCGGGATCGACCGACCCGTTTCAAAACTAAGCAGCAGATTGCTTCAAGAAAAAAATTTGGTGATTTATCATAGCAAAAAATAATTACTGTGAAAATCTTAAATGATTTTGTTGATTGTTTCCTGAGTTATACGCTGATCTGTAAAATTCGATTTTTCTATACAGTTTTGCTTCTTCCTAAAGGAATCTTTGTAATAGTAAAATGTTCAGCTTCATGAAAAACATGTTAGAAACGCGCTTTATAAATATCGTTTTTTATTTTAATACCTGAACCCAAGGATACTAATGAGGTAGGTACTTTATACACTATCATTTACATTTGATCGCATTTTTAAAATTCTGTTTTATCAGAGGAAAAAATTTAACAAACGTTAGGAAATTCGATAACTTACCATAGAACAAAAATGTTTATCCATTGTTACGTCATAGGTAAAAAATAGATATGTAAGGAAAATATAAAAATTTTAAAATAAATAAAATATCGACGCAGCTGCGTCCCAAAAAAATATGTACCGTACGGCTTAAGAGCAAGCGAGCGTCCAAACAGAGCAATTAGGCCGTCTGAAGAAATAACAATTAGAAGCGAGCGTAGTTATAGCGATTGGGATCGGTATACAACGGGCAGCGGCCCTATCGTAAAATTTGTGCGCAGACAGGGAAAACCCAACCATTAGAAGAATTTGCGTGCGACAATCTGGCGCCTTAATTTTTTGATGTGCTATGCCGCAGAATGCGAGGCTGCGCAAAGCAAAATTTATATTGAAAATGGAATATTTATGATGAAACAAATATAAAATTAGATTCATAAAAAGTATGAACAGTTGTACAATAACAAAATATAGAACTGTGCATATTTTTTATTTATATTAAAATGAAGAACTCGTATTCGTGGCATAGAGATAAATTTTTGCTCGTGCAGATTTTACGATTTATTTATAATCTTAATTAGATAATTTATTAGAAAGTTATTAGCTATTAGATAGTTTATTAGAAAGAAGTTAGAAATAAAATTTAAGTTATTATAATAAGAAAAAAATAACGAGTTTAAGAAATACAGTTTTGAAGTTTTTAAAATATTAAGTCATCAATAACATAGTTTACAAGTATTATATTACTATACAAGAAAAAATGTAAAATCAACAAATTATTATAAAATAACAATTAGGAAAAGCAGAAATGATACAGGTAGGGACATTTAACGGAAATCGGCAAGACTAGGAGAATAGCGTGGGTGGGACCAAAGGTGGAGCGGAAGAGGACCGGAAGAGGCGGCAGCCAAGCGGAAAGATGCGACGCTATAGGTCAATGACCGATATAGAGGGCGCTAACGCAGACCCAAAGGGATGGGCCTAAGGAAAAATCGGGTTAGAGAGGGAAAAGGACGCGACGCGAGGGTGAAGCCAGGAATTGCGAGCGAGGAAAATTAGAGTCTTGTTGAGGAGTTCAGTCGAGGTGGCTGCTCCCGAAAATTGTAATAGTTTCTAATTTTGTTTCTAAGCCGTGGTGGCTAAAGTGTGTGGAAGTATTTTTTTCAAAGTTTTCAAAATATATACTTACAAAAACATTATTGAAGTAAAGTGTGATTTCATTGATTTTTGAGTTTATAACAATCAATAAGAATATTATATTTATTTAAAATAAGAAGGAAGAAGTTTGAATAATGAAGTAATTTGTATAATGAGCAGGGTTTGAACGTTGCCACTCATTATTACAAATATTTTGAAAGAACTTGTTTGGTGCTTTGGAGGATTGATTGGACTTTGCTTGTCGAAGGCCCTTTGACCTACAAATGACTAGATTTGCTCATTAGATCGGGAAGGGATTTTTGTTTCGACTCTCGCGTATTTTCAAGATAAAATAAGGAACGACTCCATCCCGAGTTCAGCGGAAGCTGACTCAAAACGGAGAAGAATTATATTGTGCGCCGACTATCGGATGTAACACCATGCAAATAATGTTACCTTTGCCAAATTCAGAGTCAAAAAACAAAACGTCATGCCAAATTTCAATAAAATCGCCTTTATAGTTTTCGAGATATCACGGTATACATATACATGCACATACATCCATACGGCCATTTTCTAGAAACACTTGATTCGAAGTTCTAACACATCGAAACGTATTTAGAAGTATTGAGCTTCCTCTAGGAGTAAGCAATTTTTCTACGTATTCAAAATTTAATCCCTGTATTCATACCAAAACGAATAGACCTTCAAACCATATTCCCAAATTTGAAAATAAAGGTAAATATAGCTATTTAAGTTATAAAAAGTAAGTTTATGGATATATATTTATTAATATATTGTAAATAATTATTTTTTATTTATTAGTTTAAAGGTGTTGTACCCCCTTAAGAACACTGGGCTGGTTGCTGTTTAGCTGCCCCTGACTCAAAATTGCTCCTATCGCATAATCTAGTGTATCGGTTATTAATAGGATGGACTACTGCATTAGGTATGGTGTCTTCGTTATTGGTCCCTTCCACAGGATGTTCGTAACGCGATGAAGCTTCCTTAGTAGTCTAGATAGAATTGCTGCTAATTTTGCCAAATCTTTCATAAAGCGTCTGTAATATCAATCGAGCTCTAGGGGTTGTTTTATTTTCTTTGCATTGGCTGGTACTGAAATTTTGTTCACTGCCGCTATTTTCTTAGGATCCGCCCGAATTTTGCAACCTTGCTCCGATAATACTGTAAAAAGTGACACTTTATTGGTTCGACTGTCAATTTGGCGACGTCTAGTCTTGTTATCAAAAGTCGGAATTTTTTGCCATGCTCGTAAAGGTTTTGCGAAAACAATTATATCACTAAGTAGATGTATAGTTTTGTCCTTGTAAGTCCACTTGGGACAAATTCATCAAGGATTGGAAGGCTGATGGGGCGTCCTTGAAATCCATCCCCAATCTGTGATAACAGTAATGACTAAGAAGACTGTCTTGTGAGCCTCCGCTAGGTCCATTGGTATCTGATAGAATTCACTCCTAGAGTCTGCTGAAGTTATGTATTTGGTTGATGCCACGCTATCGATTATGTCCGTCGTGTTGGGTATTGGATAACTATTACTTCGTTTAATTTTCTAAAATCAGTGACCAATCTCCATCCTTTTGTTCGGCGGCTGGTTTCTTAGGTATCACGTATAACGGAGAACTGTATGGCGAGTCTGTTGGTTTGATTACATAGTCCTTTAGCATCTATTTTTATGACGTCCTAGTTCCTCTCTTTCATCCACGTTCAGTCTATATTCTTTAGTGGGCATCCTGTGAGATACAACCGTTGTTGCTCTAAGTTTTCGCCAGCTAACCCTAAAATATATGGATTCTTCCCAATGAGCTCTTTGATGTAATAGATTTCTTCCCCGTTACGTCTTATAGGGTCTCTGCGTCAAGAAGCTCAAAAACTCTCTCGGCCCTTTCCCTATTCTCATTGGAAAACATCGTTCGTTTGTCTATTGTCTCCTTAGGTTCGTCTTTTTCTAGATCAATATCCTCGGCTCCTTCCTTTATGGCTTCACATAACTCAAATGTTACTTTCGGTGGGTTTATTTCTAGTTCCGTCTCTGTAGTATTGATACACCATGCGTGTATCTTCCCTTTTTGATTCGTGCTAATAAAATTCTCAAAATATAATCCATTTCCTAAGTTTTGCTGCTGGTTTTGCATAAATTTCTTGTCTCGTTCGTACAGGTATAATAAATCTTACATTTGGTAACGCTAGAATAATCTACTTCTATTGCGCTATTCTGAATGCACCCATATATTTTGCGAACAATACCCCACACCTAGCACCGGAACATTATCGGTAATGCTTGTTTTATTAATCATAGTTCGCAATGAATGAATAAATTAGGAAAGAGAGAAGCGCATGTTTAAAGTAGATTAGAAATAATTCAGTTCTTAACTACACGATCCTAATCTATATCGTCTCTCAGCCTAAACCTGCTGTCTCGTATTAGATCGTGGATTCAGCGGTGAATAAGCAGTGAATAAGCCGTTAGTAAGCAGCCGAGCTCCTGCCTTCATACCCTTGATTACTCACAATTGGTGTCGTAGTTCGTAGTCGTAGGATTAGCCAAAATCGTGGAAGTGGTGTTGCGCTGATTGAATCAGCGGTTTCGCTGTTCCGCTATAACTAGCAACGCACTTATCATATGTGACAATATATATGTTTGTGTCTGCGTGTCTGTGTACCTGTTTATCTGTGTGTATGCGTGTGTGTGCTGTGTGCGTGTGCGTGAACCTAATAATCTGTACTTATGCGGATACTCAAAACGGGAAAGATCATATAAAATACATTGCCGAAGATACGAGATTAAAATCTGTATATGAATTCATGAATGTTTAGTTCGGAATTGATTATTGATATTTAGTTGTATTAAAAACACAGGACCACGAAAGGTTAGCGGGGCGGAGTATTTCTGAGCTCAACGGAAGTTTATATTTTTGGGGTCGGTGATCACGATCATGGTAAGATCAAGTTCAAGGTTAAATGAAGGTAAAATCATTAAAATCATTTCCTATGGGTTGCCTTTACCTTTTTGTCAAAGTGATTCCTAGAGCTCATGTGGAGGTTATTTGTTGCGCCTGCCCCTCGCGAAGTCCCTGAACGAAGGCGTTTAAGCAGTCATGGTAATTTACGCTGTAGGGACTAGGAATCCCAGTATCGGCGATTGGTTAGGGTGAGTAAGTTGGCCCGCAATTGTCGTCATTATGCGACCGCAGCTCGAAATCAGTTTCGTCGCCACACCTCCCTTTTGTGGTCCTGTGATAATTAAAGCACTTTTCAGGAGCGGCGTTGGCTTAATGGTTAGCGTGCTAGGCACAGAAACAACGTCGTTCTAGGGGTCGAGGGTTCAATTCCCGGTGAAATCACTCGGATTATTTTGAGTGTTTTTCAACGGGAAAAGAACCCTGGACACCAGCTGTTTTGAGGCAGGTTTTTTCCCGGAATTTTCCGTTAGTGTAATTTCGGGTGTTCCCTGCCTCACGGGCAAACCGAAACACCTGGGCAAATGCGAAACAGTGGTAGGGACTATGTAGAAAGGTCGATAAAGTAGGTAGGTCACTCCAATACACTAGGCAGGGAACGCTCGCTCCGTAAATACGGACCTTCTCCGGAGAAGCCTACACTGGAAGGCGGACCCTATGTCCTCTCGAGGACAGAGTGTTGGCTTAACCACCAAGGTACGTGACTGAAATATGTCGTCACCGGAAAAGCCTTCCAGGGAGGTATAAATATAGAAAGGAATAAGACTGGATAAAGAAATGAGGATGGGATTTGGCTCAACTTCCTCACAGAGGTGGTGGAAGGCAGCAGGGCCGAAAGGCTGCGCCGGTAATGGAGTAAAAAAAAAATTAAAGCACTGTTCTTACGTTTAGCCGGCATATAGTCAGCGTAGGTTTCTGCAACTCCCATTTCTTCATCATCTACATCTTCCTCTTCAGGAATATCTACTTGCGTATTTTTCTTATTGGAATCCGAAATCGTTGATGTATGTGATACTACCTTGCCTAAAATAAGAAGTTACATATTCAATTTTAATGAGAATTTCTGGTAGTAAAAAGATATAAACATTTTGTGATTAAATATAATAAATCAAAACTTCATCATTTTTGAGAAAAAATTCCGAAAGTATAGAGATTTGCAAAATTGCGAAAAATGCTCCAATCGTTTTGAAAAATTCTAGTGGATCCTTTTAATTTCAAGAACGTTTTACTCTTGATATTTTTTCTAAAAGTTCATCATTTTCGCGAAAAAAAATTCATGAAATTTTGCAGAAACATTTCTGATTTCCGGTGCTATTTTGAAAATTCCAAGGGGAAGAATCGATTTCCAAACCATATTTACTTAAAGATTAGACATTTATTCTACGGATTAATGAGTTTCCAAGTTTATTGCAGACGGGACATATCGGAAATTCGATTTATAAAGAAAAAAACTATGGAAAAATCACGTTTTTTTGTTTAAACTAACTTTTCTCATAGTTTATAAATTTTTAAGAAAATTTAAAGGTGGCCATCGGAAACAGCGTATCTTAAACTATAAAAATTTGTATTTCCTTAAAAATTTACTAACAAATTCTGTCTTTGACACAACGATGAAAAAAGAGTGAAATTGATGCCATCTTGAGCGTTTACGAGTTAATAGCGCTTTCATAGTAACGAGTACTTAAAGGCATTTCGAACACCAAGCGTAAGGTACATGTAGTCGTCTAGAATACATTAGATACGTCTCATTTAGTTTTGAAACTCGCGAATATGCAATGATGCCTGCCGATTGATACTGTGTCACCTGAATACACCAACACAGTGCTTAAGCAGCCGACATACTTGCGGATCGGCGTTCACAGTGCAAGGCTATACTGTTGTAGCTGCGAATCGCCAAAAGTATATCATGAAAGTCTCTTCATTCCCGTTTTCAGTTAGAGACAGGTAGATACTGCGCACATGCGTGGGACTTACTGAGTTAAAGAGTGTAGACCTGTTTATGAGCATTGCTTGTCAGTGTTATGGCTATAGGTTAAGGTGAACATAAACAACTGTAAATGACAAAGTGTGCCTCAGTGCATTTGCGGCGATCAGTACTCGAACCCCAGCGCTCGCGGCTATCTTAGATACTACCATCTTGAGTCAGCGCCGCTTTGGGTTTGCCAGCTACCCAGGGGTAGCTATACCATTAGATAACCTCAGATACCATTAAATACCCTTAGATCCCCCTCAGCTATCCTTAGATCCATGCCGCTATTCTCAAATACCTACCCGAATCCTACACCGAGAGAAATTTTTTTACATATTTGAAACATATTATATGGTTATGATTTACAATGTTAAGAATGAAGTGATTAAAATTTGTTGAGGGCGACGTAGTTCGAATCTTGATTTCCGGAGCAAGAGTCGGCGGCACTTACCATTTACCTAAACAGAGCTCTTACGTACAAAAATTCAGATCTCGTATTAAGTATCCTCATGTATGAGCTAATGTTAATAATAAATAACTAACAATTGTAAGTAGTAGCAGTAACAAATAAATACAAATAATATGTTGAGGCGATAATGTGTTTGAGGTAAATAAGTATAACCGAAATTGTAAATATTAGGTATTAAAAATTAATCATTGGGTAGCAAATATTAATGTTTTTATATCAGACCTCTTTAAAATTTGGATGGACAATTATGATTTAAAATTTAATCAAAGGAATAACATCATGAAATTACAATTTGTAGTCCATAATCAACTTTTCGTACCAAGACATATAATTTTTTTAAATATTCCTGGTTTAAAAGTTGTTATATTGATGAAAAACCAGAATATATTGCTATTATACGTTGGGCTTGCTATAAAAAATCATTATGTTTTAAACACTATTTAAACGTACATAACGATGGAAAATTACAATAAATGCACTTGTCAAAATTGATAATTATAATCTAAATTTGATATTAAAATTATATTATTTAGCATAGTCTAAGAATTAGTCTAATTTATGAAGATGAAAACACAAAATAAACTAAACTTGTTAAATTATTAGTATATTACGATACGTGTGACTTAGCGGACACCACACGTTTAAACCCTGCAAAAAAGAACACTATGTACAATCCAGAAATTTTAAGTAAATATTTTAAAATTTTTCTTAGACATATTTCACATAAATACCTTTAATTTCAGCAGACTTAAACCTTCATAACCCCTACTGGCCCATTGTGGCACTCGGTGCAAGAATTTGTGAACTTTTTCACTTTCCTTAGGATTTCAAGTGAATGAATGTTTCTTTTTGGGTGAAATTCAAGAAAAATACTTTATACACTTGTAGTTTTAGTATGAATGCAGGGATTTTAATTTGAATGTTTATAAATGATTTGGCAATGAACAAACTGCATTTTTTATTTTGTTCGCTTATTCTGGTACCTTTTTGTGTATAGAACATTTTCTATACATTTAAATCATAATCCCTGCATTCAAACCAGAACTAAAGATGTACAAAATATCCCCCTTGAATTTCAGCCAAAAAGAACTATGCGTTCATTTGGAATCTTACAGCCAGTGAGCTGAAATCAGTAAAAACAACATTTAGAGAAAATCAATTTTAAAGTTTATGAAAATTGTTTTAAGTGTAACTTAAATTAGTGCTTACCAAATCCTTTGGGAACAAGTTTTCTTTCTTCCACACGCATAAACCTTGATTCTCAGCAATGATGAGATATATTCACTTGTATCTCTGGGTTCTGTACGGCTTTTCTTACCTGCAAACAAAAAAAGGCATTTTATGAATTTTTGACAAAATTTGATAAAAAGGATATTTTATCCTTGATCATGATAACACTTTATACTTATCTTTTTTATTTAGTGTGTTTAACCTTTAAGCTGCAACTGTTAGTAAATTACCAGTCTAACCTCGAAATGTAACCAAACAGGTTAATGTTACCAGGGTCAGCTGAAAAGATAAAATAAATTAATATTTCAAGTTCTTAAAAATGAAATGAAAAAATAGAAAGAAGTACACTTATCTTATTTTCGTAGTCATCACAAGGCTCTTTACTTCAAAATACTTCAGTGCACACTGCCCAGTGTGCTCCTGCAGCGTAGCAATCCTCCTCTTGTAGCTCCCTGGCTCTCCTTCTGAGGGTTCTTGCTTTTTTGGTGCTGGCCTGGACTTGTTGCTCAGCATGAAAAATCCTCTGGGCATCCGCAGAGTTTACCCATTCTGCAGTAGCGTGTCCAGATGCCACGTCAAACTGCTCCAGAATCCTAAGCAAACCAGAACAACCATCATTAAACATGGTTACTGCTGCATTTACACCAATTTTGAAGACTGTCAAACCACTGAATGATATTTTGGGGACTAATCTCTATACACAATTATTAAAACTCTCATTAGAGTTTTGTGTAAAACCACCAAGACATCTTTCAAGTAACTCTGGCTTCGACAGATCTTCATAAATTGGCCTCACTGCATCCATCACCACAGTTGGAAGGCTATTCATGTGGCTGAAGCTCTGAGCTGATTAGCGGTTCTGGCTACTTGCCACTTGCACCAACTGTCGGGTCCTGGTGGGCATAACTGAGGCATTGGCTTTGCGTCAGTTGACTGTATATGATTGAAAGTCCTCAGATTGCATTGTACATATTGTCAATGGAATCTGCATGACTTCTAATAGCTTTGCCATAGAAAGTCGACAACTTATCAATCACTTTTGCAGTGAGCCTTCCTCTTCCGGCAAAAGGCTTGTTGTCTGGAAGCTTCTTCCCAGAAAAAGATTTGACAAGGTTTCGGAGGCGAGTACCCATCCTCTTCTGCACGTGATGGATGCACTCCTTCTTCTCCACAACAAATTCTTTGCCATTAGGCTTGCTTTCACTCCCTGTCTTGTACACTTTGCAGTCTCCATCTCCAATGTAACGGTGATACTTCATACCATATTCCTCTTCTGAGCGTTAGAAAATTTCACAGATGTCGTCTACTTCCATTTTACCTGCACTACCTTTGTGGTTTGCAGTGCAGTCAAGCTCGTGCTTCTCGTACCACTCTTCATATTCTGCAGTTTGTAGACGGTTCTCCCACGCTGAGCATGCCTTGCAGAAGCTATTTTTTATAGCAACATCCAGAACCTTGCCTGTGTAGTGTCCCACGATCCTTGCAACAATGAAAAGTCTTTTTTTCTCCAGGAACCATTTTCAGAAACATTCAGTCCAGGTGCTCCAGTCTCTGTAGCTGCTTTTTCTTCTATCACTGCAGTCTTGATAGAGTCTTTGGCAACTTTCTCACACACTTCACAAAAAGTTGATAGACCAGCGTGTCCAAAGTCCAAGAGCGCGAAAAGTAACCATTGCTCTTCTGTTGTTCTCCTAAGCCTGGTTCTTGACACCAAATTTTCTGCATGTGTTGATATCTGCCAGCTCACCACACTGAAAGGTGGTTAGAGCCTGCGAAGCGCCACCGGTCGGATAACGATTACACTTTGATTTCGTGTAAAGGGTGCACCGGTTTTAGCACAGTATACGTCCTAAACTCCAGAGCAACGTTTATCGTACATATGCGTATACCGCAAGTACTTCTATTACCGTTATGGATAATCCAATATACTGTATTAAGAATAACGCATCTTTCATGCTATGTACACATGAGTATATGTATATAATAATGACCTCTCGTAAATATGTTGTAAATATGATGTATAAATTGTAACGCCACACTTTGTGTGTGTTACATAGCAGAGCAGGATGCGATGGTGCAAGCACCAGTCCTGCTCATGCTGAGTTAGAAAACCTGACTAGCGAACAAAGTGCATAGATTGAAGACAGGCTCTATGCAGCCAATGCGTCACAACCCCCCAACACCTAACCCCTCACATGCTAAATCCTACCTAACTAAGTTAAATCTGCCTAAGCTACCCTATCCCCTCACATACTACCCTACGCTCTACCCATATCCCTTTTATATCTTCCTTCCTCAACGCCCTGGCAGGCGTTGAGCTGTTGGGAGGCCAGTCGTACTCCAACCTAGTCCCCTGTAAATAAGAAGAAATATTAGTAAATCATCAGAAGAGAGAGAAATACTTAGCACAGTGCAACGATACAGAATGTCCTACCTCGACTCCTAGACAGCACCTGTAAAGAAGACAACATTAGTACAGACTCACTACGATGCACAAAAGGAATTAAACATACCTGCTATCGCTCAAGGAGTCACCATCGAAGAATATTGCTGCACTGGATGTCCTGACAGGAGAAGGAAACAGCAAGCACCAGACAGCCTAGGAGCAAAATAGACTATATAGAAACTGTCAGAAGCATACAGTCAACATACATAGGTATCATAACCTATGTATGTACTTATCCTGTTACAAGTTCCACCAGCACTCTTGCACACTGTGTCCAGGATCGTCGAGGAGAAGATGGGACGGCCAACTCCCGGCACTGGCAGCAGGAACAGCTGACTTATCGTATTTTCACGGCACCAAGAGGAAACCACACCGGTACACGCGCACCGCACTACGTGTCGTAGGTCATGCTGTAGCAGCATGCCCGCTCTCGCTCGCTCTCTCTCACTCCCATTCCTATAGTCCCTTCCCCGTCACGTGACTGGCCCTCTCAGCGTCTCAACGGCTGTTACGGGAACTACGCAGTTGGACCACGCCGCTGCCGAATTCCCATAGTCTCGATCACTTTGTCCTCGGATAGCTTCGTGATCGCTTGTTATTAACATTCGCTTTCGTACTCGAACCTTTGTCTCAAATACTTGTGAGGAAGCTTGTGCTCCAGATCGGAATAGAAGGACTACCCAAAGCGCGCCTAGACTCTGTTCTCGACGTCCTTGTTTAAATAGTGTTTTCTTGTACATCGAAGCCTAGTGCGACCGACGAGCGACGACGAGCCACGCTAGGACGGAATATGTAAGTTACACTTAAGTATTGTGTGATACCGCGCGCGTAGCTAAGCTCATATTTACTTAATATTGTATTCGTGCTACAAAGTAGCTGGCGCCCAACAATGTATTTATCATAATGTCAATCATTTTACCTTACATTTATTAAAGCTAATATTACTTTTAATTACTTGATTGATTTCTTTCTCGCTACCTATAAAACTTATGTTAAAGTCTGCCAGAATGCAGCGCGCACCTTCTGGGGCATTGACAGAAGATGCGTCATAAAATATAATATTATAATATATGTCTGGTAACATATTGATCATATTTTCTTATTAATATATCATTTAACACATTATTAAATAACATTGACGGCATATAGTAAAAAGATAATTTATTCTTTTTTCTTTTAGCACTTCCAATTGTTTAAACAAATTTATTTTAATTAATAGTTTTACAAGTTTAAATAAAATAAATAAGCGAATAAACTTTCACATGTATAAAAATGTAAAGATAAAATTCTCTTATTTATGAATCAAGCTTCAAAATTAACGAGTTGACAAAAGAATTATTTTGTTTAATTTCAAATTGTAAATGGCTTTGTCAATAAAGTCCACACAAAATCGCAAGTCGATAGAAACGCCTGTAGTGCAGATTATAGCATGTTTCTAGTGCTTTCATGGGGTCCTCCTTAGAATGATAATGTATACAATTTACACATCTTTTTTATAATAATATTATTAATAAATGAAGAGCCAAATCATAAATCATTATATTCACAAGGGGGTAATGCTTTAAAAACTAATATTATACTTTCAAGCTCTTTTAAATATAAAATTGTTTATACTTACTTGAAATTAATCCGATCTTTTTCAATCTCATGCCAAATTACTAACTCTTTTAAAACTTGTAAATCAAGATTTTTCTTCAATTATATTTACTTAATAACACTCTACTTCTAAGCGATGAGTTTAAATATGTATAGAGTACGCTATGAATATTATACTCATACCCTATAACATGCACACAAAATCACACAATGGAAAATTATTTAAAAAAATAATAAAGGAAATTAGTTTGTTAAACAACCTGGTGCATCTGAAGGATTTTGTGAATAAGATTCATGCAATGATTCTGATGAGGATTGAGAAGTGGGTTCTTGTGTGGAAATAATAATGTAATTAGTAACATCAGGACTAGCTACCACTTCATCATATGCTACAACTTCCATGTCTTCCACTGCAATTCATTCACTAACAACATATATAATAATTAGAAATATTAAAATAAAATGAAAAAACTAATTAGTTTATAGAGGTTATGTTTTATTGAAGAAAATTATGACTTATTGAAGAAAAACAAAGTAATTTGAACAGCAATTATATGGTATACAATAAGAAGTATAGTAATAAGATTTTATGTTTGTTTACTTACATATTTATGCTTAAACAATTGCCTCTCACACTAGTTAATAATAGTTAAACTGCTCGCAGGTTGATCGCACTTACTACCGCCAAAAAGAAGGTTAGGCGTTGCGCGAGTTAAGAGAGTATACCGTGATTTAATGCATAGTGTAACATAAGCGCTGCCGTCGCACTGGTAGATATCTTAAAGCGGGCAATATACGTCCTAAATCCAAGAACATGCGGGTTACTCGGATTTGCGCCCCCTGTATCCGCGAGAGGGCATCTTATGTGCTAACCACCTTTCAGTACTTGCTGCTGAACTTGAAGGTCTTATCTTGTTGGCAGGTTCATCGTAGCATGTTGCTCCTAAAAATCTTCTTGGCCTCTTCGTATCTCTTCCTCGAGAGTACTTCTTGTCAGGATGGGTACTCGCAAACCTTCCCTTGGCATCTCAACTATCACACATTTTTAAAATCACTATCACTTCACACTTTTTTAAAAAAAATTCACTGTTTTGCTTTTACACTAACACTTCACTTTTATTTCTTATTAATGTTATAAGCTATAAGTTACAATCCCAAAAACACTATAAACACTACTTAGATTAGTTCTAAAACACTTTTGAAAAATATCAGCTTTATTTATTTACTTAAATATCAGCTGGGTTTACATAGTGTAAATCACATCTCAGTACTTTATCAGCTGTGTTCAAATATTTTCAGTCTACTATAGAGAACCCGCTGAATGTTCGGTCTGTCACTAATTTATTTACTAAAATATGTATGCGGAACATAATATACGTATATACTACGGTAAAAAAATAGTATTTTAGTAGTTGAACTATAGGCATACTAGATCATAGGCATACTGGATCAGGGGAGGTGATCCTGTACGCCGCCCGTGTATAAGCATAGGGCTTTCCTACTCCAGACCCGAGTCTCCCTTCTCTCGAGTGATTCAGTATGCCTATAGGATACTGCATCACTCGGCCTGGGGTGGTACGGCGGCCTGTGTATAAGCATAGGGCCTCCTCTTTTTGAGAGTCTTCTTTCCCTTTGGCTCGCTGGCATAGTGGGAAAAGAGGCGACCCCTCGCTCGCTTAGACGCGAGCAGCGGGTCTCTTGGCGGTCTGTGTGTATGCATAGGACCCCTCTTTTCGAGTCTCCCTTTCGCTCGCTAGTATAGTGGGAGTAGAGGCTCTCCCTCGCTCGCTTAGATACGAGCAGCGGCTCTCGCTTAAATTGGAGAGATACGACCTGCTAGTGTAGGAACGCGAGGGTGTTAGCTGTGTTTGCGACGGATAAGATAATTTTTTCCAGATTTGGTGAATGGTTATGAAAACAAATAGTTTTCACCTAAAATGCTATGTATGCTCAAGTATTCTGGATATTTATGATACAGTATTGCTCGCTCGCTCGCTCGCTCGCTTAGAATCGAGCAGAAGCTATCTCGCTTAGATTAGAGAGATATGACCTGCAAATACAGGGATGCGTGGGAAA
Organism: Muscidifurax raptorellus; assembly: GCA_020010945.3. NCBI lineage: Eukaryota > Metazoa > Arthropoda > Insecta > Hymenoptera > Pteromalidae > Muscidifurax > Muscidifurax raptorellus. Next base: position 743,447 of record JAHUUD020000033.1, read on the forward strand.
AAATCTTTTTCGGCGCTTTTCGACCTTGAGAAGCTCGTTCTCGTGGGACCCTTTTTCGGGCGCGCTTATCATTTTCTGTAAGTGGAAAATTTTAACCAAGGATATTTCTTATCCTCATTCTATCCGTATTCAATTTTCGTTTTCCTTTTCTTATCGCTGATAATTTTTTGTGTGACTGGGCGCGGTTGTCGAAATGAAGGGCGCGATTTTTAAATTTTGGGGTGGAACAATTAAATCTGTTTAGATTTTTCCAATTGGTCAAGACAAGGTGGAGAGAGAATTTCTAGAAAATATTTCCCAAGTGGTGGAAAAAGGGCTCGCCCACCTTTTCAGGAATAAATAGTTCCGGGCATGCAGTAGCTCCTCAGATCCGTTTTGCGCTTCTACTGCGTAGTTTTATTCAGTTTCTACAGCTTCTAAAGTGTACGTAAATTGGAATCCCTAAATATCCCTGAGTGGGTGATGATGGGAATGATGAAAAACAGTAAGTTAAGCTATTTCTATCACTTATTGTTTTATATCCACCTCCCTCTCACATACACACACACACAGTACACAAAGTTCGCACACGGAGTTTTTCAGATTTTTTTTGTGTCCCAAGTTCACCCCCCTCTTCACTCACATACGCATACACACACACATACACACGCATTCTTTCTGTTGTTCTCTCTGTCGCACACACATACTGACTTTTTCTGATTTTTTAGTGCCATCCACACCCGCGCAGATGCTATAGCAAAAGGTTGCTGGGAAGAGCAGCAGCAGCAGCAACAGCAGCGACACCAGCAGCAAAAAAACCAAATCATGCAGCGGAATATCGAAAAAGCAAGGTAAGCGATTTTTGTAAGTTCACACACACGCGATCTCTCTCTCTCTCTCTCCCTCTCTCTCTCTCTCTCTCTCCCTCCCTCCCTCTCTCTCCCTCTCCCTCTCTCTCTCTCCCTCCCTCTCTCTCTCTCTCTCTCTCGCGCGCACCAAAATTTTACAACTTTGACTACTCCAGCATATTTGGAGTATATGTTGCCAAGCTGTTCAATGTACTCTGGCCAGCAATATTCATCTTGTCTCCAGTACATACCTCTGGCCTTTAATATATTTGTTTAATAATAATTATTGACTTGAATCAAGTGAGAGAATTGAGTAACAATAACAGACTTGTAGGCTAGATTTGAATAATTACAATCATAAATCTACTATTATATTTAAAATCTTACCAGGAATACCTAACGATTGGATCGTCGTCACCGATTTTATAATGTTTATGAATAAATTTTGCACTAAATTAATATTTATTTCTCCCAAATTAAGTCGAACTCGACGGAACCAGACATAAAGTTCGACGTTGACATTATTATAATTTTGCTCACAGTTGGACCCGCTGCGCGCGCTAAGGGTATGGGCGCTTTGTTGTATTTTGAACAATTATTATACTTTATTATTTACATAGTATTTCTAACTTCGAACTTCGGGTGCCATACGAGCACATTTCGGGCAATCGAATCACTATTAATAATTTTTATCACTAGTTTGAAAGAAAATAGGCTAAAAGAAAATTGGGCGCTGAAACGGTAGCGCCCAAACTTTATTGCTTTATTTCTCGAAAACTAAGGCACACGCAAAAAAATTATATTGATAAATAATTTATATTTTTTTGGTGCGCAATCATCTCCGGTAAGTGATTTTGTTATATGATACTTTTGGGTGCTAACTTTCTGAACCTCCAGTAGCAGCTGAAAAAAAATAAACAGCGTAAGATCGAGCAAACGAAACTCGATTTCATCACCGTCACCGACAAAACAAGGTAAAGGATTTTATACCAATACGTAATAGTATATTACGATATAGTGCTGAAAAGTAGGTTCAACCTTGTAACGTGGTGGTTCCCCGGCCTAGAAACTGATTTCCAGGGGGTAACTTCCAAGCACCAATGTTAACAAAGATTAACCCATTCGACCGAGTTTATGAACAATGGGCGCCAGCCCGAATGGTAATCTGATACCTCGAAACTATTACTACGCCGCGGCTGAGACACTCTCTCCCACAGAAGATTCCGTCGTCAACACTTTCAGAGTTCTCGGGCGAACTCCGACTATCACGCAGGTGTGAGGGGAAGAATGAACAGAGGTGATCACAACTCAATTTAACAAATAAAAGAAATAGTATTTATTCTACGATTCTCTGGCCACTAGATACAAATTCTTCCGCCTCGCCGTATATATATAAATCAGTCATTCGCGCACTTATACCTCGCAACACTCACGCCACGTGACTCTACTTCCTTCGCGACAGCTCTCGACAACACACCAACGCACCACGAGCTAGCTACCGACCACAATATTTGCTTCAAATCCCCAATACTCAATTAACACCAATCTCTACTACGATGCTTCGACTCCTAGTTACTTCGTCCTCGTCCTCACGACTTCAACTCCTATAATTCCTCACGTGTTCAGTGGTACTCGCGTTCGCTCGGTGGTCTTCCTTCTCAAGGTGTTGCTTGCGAGCTAGTCCGGCGCAAAGTGAACGAGTCGCTGGCTTAAACCCGAGTGCTCTATTATTCGCTGGTCCGACGCAAAGTGCACGAGTCGCTTGCCGCGAGCTTCCCTCTCGCGAAGGACCTGTCCGCGTACCGATAACTGACGTGTCATAGACAGGCGTCAATTAGTCCTATAACGTGCGCGACTTTCGAACCGCAAATACAATCATTCCTCGATCCGCACTCATACATAATTACAATACTCCTAAGATTAAGTCCGTCCGCACAATAATGCCGGTGTGAAGTAGGCTTCTTTCGCCCCTCCTTGAATGCTATTCTACAGTTAGGTCGCACGTGGACCTCCACCGGCACCCACCCACACCTTACACAAGCTCATCACACAGGTGTGGGATACCGTGCGCTAGCCGCTAGAACAGGCCGCGCATGCCCACGCATCTGATGGTTCCAAATGCTGCTCGCAGCGAGGCTTCCTCCTCTCCGCGCTGACGACTCTCTCGCTGCTGCATGTTTTGGGTATTGCCGAGCGGCTATAGCTCTGGCCGCGACTCTGTCTTCCTCTTGTTATCTTTACAAACAACAAAGAAGGAATTATTTTCCGTTGTTGATGCGACGCAAGTAACGAGAGCGGGGCGAGGAGTCAGTGCTTGGCCTGACGAGCGAACCTCGTCACAACCTCGTGGGGACGTTATCGCCCAAGCGAAGCGAGGTGAAATAGGGTGAAAGAGGGTAAAATAGTAAAATTATATCTTTTCGCGCATATACTCGGCTCATAGAGACATTCATCACTTTTTTACGACGGAATATTGTTACTGGCCTCAATATCTATCGATATGACAAGTTTGGTTAAAATTGAAGATGGGCGTCCCAGTCTAGTGGGTGCATAAAGAGGGTGAAATATTAATATTAAATCTTTTTCGGGTATATACTCGGCTCATAGAGACATTTGTCACTCTTTTACGATGTATTGTTCCTGGTCTCAATATCTATCGATATGACAAGTTTGGTTAAAATCGAAGATGGGCGTTCTGGCCTAGAAGGCGCATAAAGGGAGTGAAATAGTAAAATTATATCTTTTTCGGGCATATACTCGGCTCATAGAGACATTCGTCACTTTTTTACGATGTATTGTTCCTGGCCTCAATATTTATCGATATGACAAGTTTGGTTAAAATCGAGGATGGGCGTCCCGGCCTAGAGGGCGCATAAAGAGGGTGAAATAGTAATATTACATCTTTTACGCGCATATACTCGGCACATAGAGACATTCGTCACTTTTTTACGACAGAAAATTGTTACTGGCCTCAAAAACTATCGATATGACAAGTTTGGTTGAAATCGAAGACGGGCGTCCTGGCCTAGAAGGCGCATAAAGAGGGCGAAATTGCGAAATTGGATTTTAGGCCAGTCAAATTAGCTTTTTTATTTTCCAAAATTGCAACAAGTAAGTTTGATGTCTCAAATGGCTCAGATAAGCATGTAGAATGATAATATAAGAATGGCAGCGGCTAATTTTGTAAAGTAAATGAACAATTAACAACCAAAGTGTGATTTCAGCACTTTTTCGTATTTACCTCTGCGATTTGAAAAGTACTGATTTTAGTGGAAAAAGTTTTGAATATGAGTTGTTCGTTATTAAATTATCTACAACAAAGTCCGCGAAGGCACCTCTCTAAGTGTATTAGTTTATTGGCAAATTGAGAAAAACCAAGAAATTTGTCAAAATGGAAAGTCGTTAATAGCTTATGAAAAAATTAATTTTTTTCTTTGGTATTTTAGGAAATCGTTGAACGTAATAGCGCAAAACAGCCTACCGAATTTCGAGGATCTAGCAATTATAGTTTCTGACTTAGAGCTACCAATAATGTCAAAATTTTTTGCTTTCACAGTACTGGCATCAGCAGAAAAATTGAACAGCTTAGTTGCCGTTGCTTGAATGTGATCAACAAGAGTTATATTTCAATTACCATTTTAAAAAAAAAAAAAAAATTTTAATTAAGGATGCTCCTGGTTGCAAAAGTTTATAAAATGCCTAATTAACGCTAAGAAAGGCTACTATTTTTATTTGCAATTTGTAGCTGCAGTTAAAGACATATACTTTTTAGATATATATTAGCCGTAAGTTTTTCAGTTTCGAGCGTGAGCGCGGTTCCCCCGGTGACTGTCCCCCCACTCCGTCCCACGCCCCACTCCAAACAATTATACCATAATTAATTAGACTTTGGAAAAAAGCATAATATATTATATTTAAAGTCATGTTGTCCATTCTATACCTAATTTTTGCAAAAAAAAAAATTAAATATTTCGTTTTCTTAACTATGTAGTTTACATGCTTATCCCATTTCATGTTATAATCAAAGATTAGGCCTAGATACTTATAATTTTCTACTCTCTTTAGTGTATTATTCCCTATCTCAATATTTAGCGAGTCAGGAACGCTATCACAGTAGCTGCCATACGTAACATAAACCGATTTATTAACATTTAACGATAGTTTATTTACAGTAAGCCACATTGCAACTTCACTAAGATATGTGTTCATTTTATCCTGTGCTGACAACCACGAGTCATCACTTGCAATGATGAGTGTCGTCTGCATAGGAAACAATAGTACCCTCTTGCATACCTCTCAGTAGATCATTTACGTATAAAATAAAAAATAAAGGTCCTAATATAGTCCCTTGTGGGATACCAATTGATATTTCTTTATATTCAGTTTTCGAATTCTGTATTTTGACGCATTGTTTTCTATCTGAGAGATAGCTGTTCATTAGTTTTAAGGCACTGCCTCTTATTCCATATCTCTCTAGTTTATCTAGAAGCTTTCTGTGGTCCACCGTATCAAACGCTTTTGCAAAATCCAAGAAAGCAGTTATGATTCGCTTGGATTTATCAATTTTTTTATATATAATATCTGTAATATAATTCAACGCAACTGTTGTTCCTTTGTTTTTAACAAAACCAAATTGTTTTTCCGATATAACATTAAATTCAGTCAGAAACAAATATAACCTATTATACATGATTTTCCAAATATCTTCGCAATGTTCGATATTAGTGATATCGGCCTATAGTTCGACATACAGGACTTGTCACCAGCTTTATAGATGGGAACAATGTCAGCCTGTTTAAGCGCAGTTGGACACGTAGCCTGTTGTATACAAATATTAAAAATATGTTTCAAAGGTTCAGAGCTATGTAGTTTACCAATAATTTGATTGTTTTTGCATTGATATTATCAATGCCCCCAGATCAGTTTTTTAATGATTCTATAGTTTTTCGAATTTCAATACAGTTTGTAGAGTATATAAAAATTGATTTGCTATTTCTTTCTGGGAGCTTTTGTTGATCTATATCTAAATCTGGAATTTGATTACTCAAGTCCATACCTATTTTGCAAAAACAATCAATCATGGAGTTTGCTATGGCAGATTTGTTTTTAATTTTTTTGTTATTTACAACTAAATAGTCATGGGACTTGTTTTGTTGCGCGTTTTTACCAAGCTTAGCATTAATAATGTTCTATAGCTGTCTTGGATTACTACTAAATTTCTTTATTTCATTATTATCAAATTTGTATTTAGCATCTTTGATGACTCTATTTAAGGTTTTTTCGTAGTTTTTATATTCATCTTTCAATTCCAAATTAGTTGGGTTCATTTTCCATGTTTTATACAAATTTTCTTTAGCTTTGCAAGAGATTTGGATTGCTTTAGTAATCCAATTTTTCATTGGCATTGATTTGTTATTTTTTTTTCTTTAATTTTATGGAATATGAGGCCATCTCAAGGCAGTCATGTATCAATTGTATCAATTTGTTTAAAGCAGCATTCGGATCCTGTATTGCAAAAACTATCTGCCAATCAATATTTCCAGCTATATTTTGTAATATTTGTTATCTGTTTCGCTTGGCATCTGTAACTTAATCTGATCTATACTTATTAATAACTGATAAAGATCGTTGAAAGGAATATTTAGTTTAATAGATTCAACTTTAATACTTGTAGTTTTAGCGAAACAGTTATCAATGCACGTTTTCTTCTTATTATCTAAGGAGAGCCGAGTAATTCCTCTGAAATACGGTACATATTCACGCTCAAGATAGTTAATTACAAATTCTTGACTAATTCCTTTGTCACTAACCTCCAAATTTACTACATTATTCTCTAATATATCAATATTAAAATCACCAATAATACAATGATTTTTAACATTTCTATGTTTTATCAAAAATTTTTTAACGCTATTAACAAATTTAGACTTTGATATGTCATGGCACCTATACATAGCAGATATTACAACTGATTCTCCTGTCATAAGTTTTATGTCAGTACTCACAACGCTCAATCTGTCAAATACATCAATTTTATTACTGGTATATATATATTGTTTTTTATATAAATTAAGACGCCATCCGCCTTATTAATTTTACTCTCATTGTAACAAATTTTGTAGCCTTGTAGTTGATAGTATTGAGCAAACGGTAAATTCCAAGTTTCCGTGCTTACAATTATACACGGTTTTCTTTTTAGACTCTACAAAAACTTCCAGTTTTTCAAAATTAGTATTTAAGCTTCGAATGCTTACGCATAAAATAATGTTTTTTTTCTACTTAGTGTCTTATTGAGTTTTTTTACATCATCAACTTCAAATTCAAACTTGCTTATATCTTCAACACTGATGTCTTGATCCATAGCTATTTCTTATTTCTCCGTAATCTTCCTACTATATTTGAATTTATCGATTAAAGCGACGTTAACGAAATTCCTGAAGCTTTAGCTACCATGCCTCTTTCAGACGTTTCTACTGTGCCGATATATCTTGGTATTGTAGGTTTAATTGTATAGTCGGTATAATCAATATACTTCCTTATCTTAGATTTCAGGATTTCGCATTCGTTGCTATCTATTGCCGTATGTTCTACGTTGAAATTTGTTTTATAAGTATCATTACGGAAAACACATTTTGCAGAATAAAACTTATTTGTTTGGCAGTCTCTTGTTTTATGATCACCAGCACACTTTAGGCAAATATTACTATTTTTACAGTTGGTGCCATTGTGACCAAATCTGCCACAATTAAAACATGGTTTAACATTAATATGATCATAAAATTAACAGTTTTGATATCCTACAAAGAGTCTATTCTTATTTTCTCTGATGTTTTGGTATATCTCAGCAGTCACTTCCAATATCACAGACTGAAATTTAGTTTTACTGGTCTTATAGGAATTCAGGATCACACTTTTTTTTTTAAAGCACTAAAATTTCTTTCATTGATATCATGTTCAATTGTATTGTTGTCCATATTTTAAAAATTATTATTAATTCCTACTACCTTGACTCTAGGGTTTTCAACTTCTTCTCTTTTTACATCACATACGTCTGCAAGTTTACCTTTTAATAGTTTATGTGCTTTGTTGACACCTCCCTCGTTTAATAGGTTTATGACTATCTCATTTCCTTTTTTGATAACCTTTTTCGTTTGTATGGATTTCTCCTTTATCAGATGATGGGATACCATTTTGTTTAAACTATCAATACCTTCGTCTTCATCTGTTCTTATTGCGTCACAAAGGAGCGAGCCTCCGCTCACCGCAGCCATTTTTATGAAATATATTTTTGAAATATTTGTCAATAACACTGAATATTAATATGTGCTTTGATTGAAGCGTCGAAAAACAATTAGACTGCTGTTTTAATTTTTTCAATGAATTATTTGTAAACGTGGTACTAAAGGTAGAGGTACGTCTAAGGAAGGCTTACATATACTTCATATTGAAATTATAATAATATGAAGCCTATGCAAACTGCGGATGAACCGTACAAGAGAAATATTCAGTAAGAAAATTTTTTAATAATAATTACTTTGATCTATAATAACATTTGTCACCAATTAAAGAATATCATAATTTTACTATGAAGAAAAAATAATTTTTTAAAAAATTCGTATCCTTGTTCAAAAGTGTAACTTTACAACTTACAACTTACAACAGGAAAAGCTTGTTATCTTATTGATGAGCCCAGCAAGCATTTCCTGTTCTGACATAATTTCTGACAAACGATCACAAGCAATGCAATCACTGCAGTCGACAGGTCATTGAAGTTAATTTCAGAAATTAATTATGATTAACCACTGTTCAAATATACATGTATAAGTTTAAAACAATCGCAATTTGCGCTTATTTTAACCAAGCTTGTCATATCTATAGATTTTGAGGCCAGAAACAATATTCCGTCGTAAAAAAGTGACGAATGTCTCTATGTGCCGAGTATATATGCTTAAAAGATCGAATTTACTATTTCACTACCTTTATGCGCCTTCTAGGCCAGGACGCCCATCTTCGATTTTAACCAAGCATGTCATATCTATAGATTTTGAGGCCAGGAACAATATTCCGTTGTGAAAAAGTGACGAATCCCTGCGCTTGTATATGTATAAAGCTAGCATTAATCAATGTGTGCGTGAAGCGGGCTGAGATTTTGGCCGGGCCTTCTAAACAGTGTTCCACGCCCCAGATCGTAGCCAAAATTGACATACAAATCATTTTTCGCCTAGAGAACAATTATCAATTATAAAAAATTGTTAAACTAAAAAAGAAATTTCGCTCCTACGAACGTTGCCAACTTCAACGACATACAGAAGGTAAATTTATTTTGTTTGTACACATTAATAAATTACAAGTATTTTCATTTTTTTAATAATATTGATTTTTTCTTTTTTCAGAGCACAATGAATTGTTTATTTCAAGTCCTGTGGTTGTTGATATATCGCAATCTCCGGAGCAAATGAGACCTGCGACGCCACAGATTCTTCCCGAAGAAAATTGTAAGTTCGTTATAACATTAATTTGACAATGAAATTTATTCTAATAATTTTTAATTTGTTGTTTCAACGGCGAAATAAAGATCTCTTTGCAAGAATACAGGGATCTAGTCAATAAGAAGCCTAAAATAATTTGTAATAAGAAATTTTCACCTAAATATAAAATTTTGTAAAATTTTTTTTTGTTGCTCTTTGTAAATAGTAATTTTAGCTAAATATGCTTTTTTTGTAATATGTGTGTGTGTATAAAAGAAAATAAATTAAATTTTTTTTAGTAATAAATAAATATACACATTTAGTAATACAATATTTTATTTCTAATAAATACATTCACATTCCCAATTATCCACCTCATCCTTAGTATAAGTACCACTGAAGTAATTTTGAAGCCATGTTCTTGTCGCAAGAACATTATACACTGTACACCATGGTTTCCTTCTGATGCACAAATCATGGTTGAAACACGTGTACTGATTGTTATATTTTATATTTTCTAAGGATGAACATCCTAAATCCTCAATGTTGCAAATCGATCTGCAAGAATACAAAAATAATGGGATGAGTATGAAATGTGAATGATAAAAGTATAAAGTGAGTATCAATGAGTATAAATAAGTATGAAGCGAGTATGAAGCGAATATGAATAAGTATGAAATGAGTATGAAGTGAGTACGAAGTGAGTATGAAAAGAGTATAAAGCGAGTATGAAAAAGTCTGAAGTGAGTATGAAGGTTGTATGAAAAAGTATTAAAAGAAAGTATTAATAAAATAGCATGAAAAATAACTTACACATTAGGCAGCAGATTCTTAGACACGGCATTTTTTCTTCTCCCTAAACAAATAATTTCTCAACGCCTTGTGTACACATTTGAAAAATACGTTGAACTCGATGATATGGAATATCTCCAGAGTTAAAAGCTATTCCATGATGAGTTTTCTCGACCCATTGGGTCATTATTTTTTCTTTAGCCGTGAGTTCCTCCCACGGTAATGGAGATTCAAAAAGGTAAGGAGTTGGTAACGCAGTTTTCTTCAAGTTTAGAAAACTCACTTCTTTAATAATAAAACAATCTTCAGCAATTCTTTGAAATCCTTGGATATCGCATATATATGCGTTTTCGTCTTTGCATTTCAATTGTTATGTGACAACTTTCCTACAATTATATTTGAACAATTATTTCGAATATAAAATCGGGAAAGTTTTACACATAAAAGGTACAGCGAGACTCAAGGTCACAAAAGTATCAGGTAGCCAAGAATCTCGCTGACCTAAATAACTTCCCCTCCACTGCGCAAGACCGCACGTGCGAAGCCACGCTGCAGTTTGAACTCTTGCACCATTGCCAGGTCCCGTAAGGCCTAATGAGTGCGACAAGTGCATGAGTGTAAAAGTCCCTCGTTGCATGACTAAAAGTTTTAGTTATCTAGAAAAATAGGAAAATATATATGTTAAAAATTAAATAAAATTAACAATAATATAATAAAAAAAGGGGCCGCGAATAAATAAATAATAAACACGCGAAGAAAGCTAATAAATATTCAAAGTAACGAGAAGTACAAAAGAATTAGAAAAAGATCGTATTACCTGGCCGCGTGCTATCGGCAACAGCAAACGCGTAAAAAGCATAGCGGTGACGTCACAACCACTCTTTTGACACAAAGACACAGGATTGAATATCTGGAAAACACAGAGAGTTTAAATTGTTTTAACCATTTCAAATTAGATAATTGGTCATTATATTAGTTTTTTTTTGCTGCACGGTACAGTAAAATTATAATAAACATTGTTCTAAAGAAAAATGAGAGTTTAAAATATCTTGATACACAAAAAAGTCTAAATCATTCTAATTATTATTTAATTCAAAAATAAGAAGGTCGAAGAATGAATATAGCAAAAAATTATTCTGTAATAGCAGTGATGATCTAAGTGAAATTTAATCCTATTCAAAAATTTAAAACATGTGCGAATAGCATTGGAATACAATTAAAAGGGAAGGGCCCAATCAAAATAAATGCATTACAACATTTTCACATGCATAAGGTGTGAATATGTAAAATTTGTATGCACTCAGCAAAACTCACCAAAATCTGGTCGACCAGCAAGGATAAGCTGAATTGGCATCTTTCTGCCACAGTCGAGCCAGGGCGTAGCTGACGCAGGTGCTCGATAGAGGTGATAGACCCCGCAGAGCGTGCTTGACCCTCTGAATCTATATATACATGTGTTAATAAGCATTTTTCAAATATATGATATAATTTTATTGAATGGTCGACAACAAAAAGATAACGCCATTCACAATAGTTATCTTATACTCATATTAGAATAAGTAACTTAAGGGTTTATATACCAATGAAGTGATGTACGCGAACAAAAGGAAGTCCCCGGATACATTCGCCGTATCGGGCGTATAAAAATTACTACCACCTGTAATAAAAACATACAATTTACACAAAGCAACTTGCTCTTGTGCTAAATTGGCAAAATACAAATAAATTATAACAAAAAGGGAATACTTATCTAATAAGCAGCAACAGGTTGCACTGCTTGAGATACTTCAGCTCGGATCAGAAACACTTTCACTCAGCTTTAGTCCTAATTAGTTAAACAAACTGAAACACACACACACACACACACACACACACACACACACACACGGATAGAGAAGACATTCGCGAATCTGCGGATTATGGGCTTCAACAACGAATAACGTGTTTTGCACGAAATACTTTCAATAAAAAAATACGCGACGCGACACACGGGAGGTTAAACACAGGGCATATACAGCAGCCGACGCCTCGTGTTTGTTCAGAGCAAACACCAGCGCAGGCGGCTAGAACTAGATGCGACACTAGGGATACTATAATGGTGTAGACCTAGGTACTTGGCACTTCTACAGCGGCCATTTTGAAGAACAGCGAGCCTGCGAGAAATTCAAATTGTAATTCATGCGGATCGACATCCGTTTAAGGTAATACTCTGATGCATCAATAATGATCAAATATTTCTAGATCAATAAATACTTTGAAATTTAAACAATAAATTAATTCTTTTCATTATTTTCATTCAGTTAAATTATTTCAAAGAGTAAGAAATTGAAAGAATAAATTTCTTTTATTAAACATTTATCAAAGCAAAGTTGAAACAAACATTTTATTTCTTTTTGTTTTTGAGAAATTTTTCATTGGCTAAAGAATTTTCTACCTTTCCTTTAGGTTACTTCTAAAAGTGACTATGCATTCTATACCTCATAAGTCAGCTTATTAGCGGCTTTTCCCTAGATCTGCTCAATAGCGGTCATTGTATCCAATAAGATCACAATCCATGAAGGAAGAAAATTACTCAGGCAGAGAAAAATTGTTTAACAAAAAGAGATCAGGGAAAAAGTATTTCTTGCAGAAATTACTACTCGAAAAGAAGGCATTAGAGAAAAGACTTAAAGAAATCAATGATCAATTGCACAATTATTAGCGGGAAGACAATAGTATAAACGCGAATAATAGTAAAGTTTCTGAGGATAATTTAAATTTTCAATCTGAAGTAAGCAAAATATTTAATGAACTTTTGAAGTTTGCTTTAAAGGAAACGAATAAACACAAAGCCAATTAATTTTTTTGTTTTTGACACAAATTTACATTTAGTTGCCCCTGAACCAGTTTGAGGTATTTCCTGGTGACCTTGCCCACACACTTTAACGACCCATAACCCGATTGAATGGACAATCCCAACATTTAGACCCATTATAAATTATTTCCTTTTGAAAGAAGAAAAGGGTGAGGGAGGTCAGATTTTGCTAATTTAGAATTTTCATACAAGAAGAGCATTCAAAATGAATCTCGGCCACGAAACAAATGCCAGAGGTGCCAGAGCAACAAATGCAACTTCATCTGACTCCAATTTCATGCTAATGAATAGCATGGCAAATACCTTCGCGCTCATGAACTGCATACGCGGTATTCCAACTTTTGATGGCAAGAGAAGTCTTAGAAAATATATACAGGATTTAAGAAATGCAGCGTCTCTAGTGAGTGAGGATATACAACCACAGTTTTTACAGAATGCCTTGTACAAAATCACCGGACCAGCGAAGAAGAGTTTAATTAATCAACAAATTACCACAGTGGAAGAGCTCATAACACATCTAAAACAGAGATTCGGACCAGGGATAAACTTCAGTTATTTCAATAACAAAATTCAAAATGTTCGAATGAGAGAACATGACACCGCCGCCGCCGGTGATTTCTATGATGAAATCAACGTCTTGCTTGGCAGTACAAAAACAGCACTCCAAGAAGAAAAGGGTAACAGTTATAAGAAAGAGATGATGGACTCATTGAAATCGCTCGCAGTGGACATTTTCATAAAAGGTCTACCTGCCAATTTAGCAGAAAGAGTAGACTATAACAAACCGGCAACACTGCGTGAAGCCTACGAAGAAGCTGTACGTCTCACCAGAGCATACCGTGGCAGGAATCATGGCTACAATAACCCCATATATAGTGAATCACGAACTGGAATGAATTACAGGAATAATAGAAGATACGATGATGAAGATCAATACAGGAATAGTCAGCACAGAGAACCTCACTACATAGGTTTTATGGAGGAACGTTATGAATACGAAGAACCTGAATACATTGCCTATGTGCAAGATCGATCGCAAAATATACCACGTGATGGATATTCCGGCAACCGCCTCCAAAGAAATGGTTATCAACAAAACCATTACCAGAAGAATAATTACAGAAATCCAAATCATGTAAATCGTTACAACAATACAAATTAAGGAAATGGATTTAGTCAAGATCAGTACTACAATGACAGTCGCCAAGAGGGTAACAGTTGGCGTGAGAGGAATAATTAAACCTACAGAGCAAGTCAACGAATATTCAATCCTCAAACAGGAAGGTATGAAAATACGCAGAATCGACCCGACAGACGGAATAACAGTAGCTGGCGCAATGAAGATCCGAGATACGACAACCAAAATAATAGGGATAATTTGAACTACGAACAGGCTCGTCACAAACCCAAGATTACGAACCAAAACCAGAATTATTCGAGACAAAGCGATCAGCAGACAGCAAAGAATATGGACTAAGCAAGTTATCGAAAACAAATGCAGGAGTACAACCAGAATCGAGATTCGAGTCAAAGGAGCCTGCACGAAAATCAAGCAAAAGCCCCAGTGATGGCGATACTAGCCAGGCCCGAGAGGTCGCAAGGATGTGTTCCACGAACTGTAAGAGGCCTGAAAACTATAATTGGAAAGATGGAGAGGCAATAGCTGTAAGAATAAGGATACCCGAAGGAACACAGCGACTGTGCTTAGATTTCAATGATAGATAATGATGCAACCGTAAACCTAATAAAAATCGGAGCTTTGCACGATGATTTAAGCATTGAAGATGACAGAGAAATAGGAGGCATTACGGATCAGACAGTGTGGACAGCAGGATCAGTGTACATGGATATAAGAGGAACCCCAGTAAAATTTCAAATAATACAGGACAATTTTCCCATAAAACAATATGGCATGCTAGGAAGGAATTACCTAAAAAAGGAAGAAACTGTAATCTCATGAAGAAGAACATAATCCTAGGAATCTAAGGAGAGGATATAAATGCAAACAAGCAAATGAAGTACTAAAATTGGAAGCAAAAACTGATGACGAGATTAAGTCAATGGAACAAAACATGGAGAACCAAGAAAATGTTACTACGGACAAAGTAAAATACATGATAAAAGCTAGAACTAGACAAGTAGTTCAAATTAACCTAATCAAAAGTGACTTGAAGGAAGGTTACATTCCTAGGATACATGTGGGAAATGACAACGTATTTTTAGGTGAAGGCGTGGTCAATAATGTAAACAATACCTGCAAAATGATGGCCATAAACACAAATGAACAGGATGTAATGATAGAAGTAGATCCAAAAGAGTTAATACCTTTCGACACCGGACCAGACTTTCTACAAGAAAAGGACAGTGATTTTGATGGAGATGCAATTGTTGATCAAATCAAAAGATTAGAAGGAGCGAAGGCATCAATCAGAAGAAACCATTTGAATAAAGAAGAATTAGAAATTTTGGACCATATAATTGAAGACTTTCTGGATCGATTCCTATTGCCAGGAGACAGGCTCCCGTGCACCGACATGATCGAGCATCGTATTCATTTAGAAAATAATGTACCTATAAACACTAAGCAATACAGGCATCCTCCTCAACACAAAAAAGTTGTAAGAGCAAGCGTAGCCAAAAAGCTGAGAGACAAGATTCTAAGAGAATCCAATTATCGCTGTAATTCACCCATCTGGATAGTACCCAAGAAACCAGATAGTCATAGCAACCCAAGATGGCGCATGGTGATCGATTTTAGAGAACTAAATAAGAAAAGTATCAGAGATGCATACCCGTTACCAAACATTGCGGATATAATGTATCAACTGGGAGGAGCAACCTACTTTTCGATATTTGACTTGACCAGTGGTTTCCAACAAATACCGGTGGCTCCTGAAGATTGTTATAAAACAGCATTCACAACAATAAATGGACACTATGAGTACACAAGAATGCCTAAAGGAATGAAGAACGCTACGGCGACCTTCCAACGCCTCATGGAAAAGGTTCTCAGAGGTCTACAGAATATTGAAATGTTAGTATATGACATCATAGTATACAGTAAAAATTTAAAGGACCATGAAAGAAGAATACGAAATCTTATGGAAAGGTTGAGAGAGGCAAAGTTAGTCTTGCAACCCGACAAGATTGAATTCTTTAGAAAAGAAGTTGTATTCTTAGGACACATAATTAGCGCAAAAGGAGTTGAACCTAATCCAGAAAAAGTTTCAGCAATAGCCAGACTAGCCACACCTAAGAGTGCCAAGAATATAAGACAAGTACTAGGAATGTTTGGATATTATCGAAAGTATATCAAAGACTTTGCTAAAATAGCGAAGCCATTGAATGGCCTACTAAAGAAAAATGTGAAGTTCGAATGGACTCCTCAATGTGACGAAAGCTTTCAAAAAGTCAAGCAATACCTAATGGAAGAACCCATCTTACAATTCCCGGACTTTGATAAGGAATTCACCTTAACCACAGATGCATCAGACTATGCGATCGGAGCAGTCCTGAGTCAAGAAAAGGATGGATTTGATCATCCAGTCCAATACTTGTCTAGAGCTTTAAATAAAGCTGAAAGGAATTACTCCACCACTGAAAAAGAGTGCTTAGCGATACTATATGCTCTACATCAGTTTAAACCATACTTACTGTGCCGCAACATCACTTTAGTATCCGACCATGAACCATTAAATTGGATGCATAGCAGAAAAGACCCTGGACGAAGATTAATGAGATGGATGTTTAGATTCACAGGCTATGAATACACCTTCAAA
The DNA here is from genome assembly GCA_020010945.3 of Muscidifurax raptorellus. Classification (NCBI taxonomy): domain Eukaryota; kingdom Metazoa; phylum Arthropoda; class Insecta; order Hymenoptera; family Pteromalidae; genus Muscidifurax; species Muscidifurax raptorellus. The sequence goes on from JAHUUD020000033.1 coordinate 760,167, forward strand.
TTCAAACCAGGAAAGCTAAACAAAAATGCCACTGCACTTTCAAGAAATCCTCCAGAAACCACCGAAGAGGAGATAAACAAAAATTTACCTAGAATTAAAGTGATGATAATTGAAGAAAAAGCAAAGCCAGAACAGGAGAAGGCCAGAAGCAAAGCACCATCACAGAAGACTAGTTTTCGCAATAGAGCACGCTCAGCATCGGAGAAAACCACAGTACCGAGAGGCAGAGGTAGACCCATAGGAGCGAAAACAAATAAAGAAGCGCCCAAACTGGAATATAGTGTGGTAGCACAGAGGACAAGAGCAAAACGTGCTCACGTAGAAAGTCCAGTAGGACAATACATCAAGCAAGGAGGACCTAGCAAGACGACCAAACCCATTGGTGCAAACAAGAATACACAAACAGAGACACCAACAAAAACCGAGACAGCAGTCACAGAGACAACTTCCATCAAACCACGAGAAATGCCAGGAAGTTCATCTGATATAGTTCCAGACATTTCAATGACAGTCAACCCATCCAGGAGATCATGGCTGTCGTCAACGGCTAATGAAGACAGCGACTTAGATAAACCACCCATACCAGACCCCAGATACAGCGGATTACGACAACCAGACTCAGAGACTACAGAAGATGAAGTCCAAGAAGTGCCCGACAACGAAACGTCTTCTTCAGAAGACAGTCAGAACAAAACCATAAGCAACATCGCAATAGACATGACTGCAGTACAAGATTCCCAAGATGAAGATAATGCAGATGAAGAATCTATAGAAATTTTATCAGTCAGAACCACCCTAACAAAACAAGAAGTAGGAGAAGCTAGCAGGAAATTTGAAGAAAGTATGAGAAAATATGAAATGGATAAACAAGGTGATATCAATGAGTCAACAACTGAAACAGATAGACAACCAGGTTTACCCGCACACTTCTCTGACGATGACAAAGTACCTGACGATGTGCGTGAAGCAATCTACACATCTGATCCACGGTTTGAGAAAGAGACCGACGTAGTCAAAGTCTGGAGAAAAAGTGTTCAAACCCTCATAAAACGAGCACGACAGAAGCTGCAAGAAGCATCAGGTCAAGAAAATACAGGAAATGAGTCAGATGTCGAAAGTGTAACTGACATCATATTGCCATCAGTGAGAAAGACATTATCGGTCACACCCACCATAAAAAGTGACAGCCCTACAGCCAACAATAAGCCGAGAAACAAGTCGAAGAACTACAAGATATTAGGGATGTTGAGTGAAATAAAAGCCGAAGAAGGCTCCATTATAGATATAAGATTTTCGAAACCACCAGAAACAACAATGCCTTTTCTCCTACCCACACCACCAGGTTTAGAACCTCTAAATAAAGGTCAGGACATACAACAAGACGAGCAAAAATCTGAAAGCGATTTGACTCGTACCACTGCAGAAACCATGCGAATTCCCAACAACCTAATCACCGTGAGAGAATGCCTCACACATAAGCGGGACAATATTGTACATTTCCTATCAGCGGGTTGTGACAATACATGGTCCGTTACAAGACTACTAGGAGAAATAGGAGCCATTGATCTAATGAAGATAGAGAACAAAAAACCAAAACCAGGACAAGTCTTAGTCACTCCTTTCAAGAAACATGAAATATTTAGTGTAATAGTGAAAGACAAGTACTTCAAAGCTATCAAAATGGAGAATCTAAAAGAAATATTACTCAACAGAAATATCAAGAGTTTCAGAGTAGCATGAAAAGGAGACATTCTGGACCAGATGGGCTCACCAACCATCATAGAAATACTTTATGAACATTTTCACAAAAGTGAAATAAGAGTAACAATGTGTTACGGAAAAGCAGAAATACCCGCTGAAAAACACAGAAAAGAAATAATTGGACAACTTCATGACAGCCTGACAGGAGGACATAAAGTTATCAACCAGACGTATCAGAAACTAAGGGAACGATACTACTGGCCAGGAATGAGAAGCGACGTTCAAAACTACGTCAGACGATGTGAAAACTGCCAAGAACAGAAAATAGAACGGTTCAAAATGAGAGAACCAATGATCATCACATACACACCAATAGAAGCTTTTGATAAAGTGTCAATTGACACAGTAGGAAAATTGACGATGACACCAAGAGGAAACTGCCATCTCTTAACGAATCAGTGTAACTTAATCAAATACCTAATAGCAATACCCATCAAAAACCTCAATGCAACGACAATAGCTGACGCACTGGCAAAATATCTTATCTGCCAATTTGGAGCCCCGAGAGCCATACTCTCAGACCGAGGGACCAGTTTCTTGTCAAGCATAGTTGAATCACTATTGAAGCTATTCAAGATAAATCATTTAACCTCAGGCTATAGACCTCAAACAAATGGGTCATTGGTAAGAAGTCATGCTCCACTCATAGAGTACATCTGAATATATTCTGAGAGATACGATGATTGGGACCACCTAACCCCATTTGCAACCTTTACATATAATACCAGTGTACACGCGGCCACAAACCAACAGAACACCTAAGGATAGGAGAAATTACAGAAGTATCAGAAATCGATACCATTCATGAAAATGGTAGAACCATAGCTGTACTACACATCCCATTGGTTGAGAGGAACCCCTATCAAACATATAAATTGCATGCGGTAACAGTACCCCAACACAAGACCAACGGAACCACTGGACTAGCCTTCATAGAGCCCTCACACAAGTACATTGCGATAAGCTCAAATGAAGAAAAATATATAAAATTTGAGGATAACCTTGCAACAAAATGCATTAGAACCCATTATGCATCAATTTGCCCAGTACTAGGACCCCTACAGAGCACTTCAAACACTCAGGACTGCGAGGCAACTATACTCTTAAACCCTAATACTCGAGTATTGAAAAACTGTGACATAAAATACAAGACCGGTATCAAAACGCAATGGAAATATCTAGAGAATGACCAATCGTGGTTATTCTCCACGACAGATCCTGACTAATTGCGACTCTCATGTCCAAGTCAAGAGGACGTGAAAATAACTTTAAAAGGAGCCGGCATCATACATATCTCACCAGCGTACGTAGGCATAACGGCAGATACATTAATAATCGTCCAAGAAACCAAATCAAACCAAGTAACATACCTGTACAAACCCGAAATTGACCTAAAATTACAAAATATGTATTCATCCCTGAATCCGGAAACCTCGGACCTTGACAACGGAAAATACCCCGAAACAATTTTCAAAACCGTGCAGAAGGCGACCATTGAGCGGATCATCACACATAATAATACTCGAACCCTTATTCGATGGACTCTTTAGCCTAACATTCTATAAAAATAACGTTTATTTACAGACTGGGACACCACGAATACTAGAACCAACACGTCCATGTTCTGTGACATCAACATACCTCTACGGAGCATAGTTAAAGAATTCGAATATATAGGTACACGATATGCTGTATATGTGGAAGACCACTGAACGGACCCAAAAAGCAAGAGAGTCACACTATGCTTCGGCACAGAAAAACAGGCAATAAGGGTCAATGAATTAAAAATAGCATTGATGAAATAAAGTAAACTCAGACGACGCACAAATTTAATGACTGGACCATCATTAAAAGAAAATGTACCAACATCAAAGTAAAGAGAACCCAATATGAAGTCAGAAGTGCATGTCATAACTAACACACGGCACAAAAACGAACTCAGTAAAAACAGACTATTTTGCCTATTATCCTGGGATGGCAACGACAAAGAAAAAGATGAAGCCTTCTTCAGACATTTTGTTCAATTCGGACCAATGGTATACTACGAAACTGTACAAGATAAGAAAGGACGTCTATCCTACAGATACGTGCAATACTTCAAAGACCGGAATGCTAAAGAAGCAAGAAGGGAGAGCAACCCCATTTACAAAGTAACTTTTGCAGAACCGAGAAAACAGATGCGAGACAAAACTGAAATGGAGACCAAATTCCATTCATTTTGCAAAAAGGAGATAGATCTAAATCTCTATAATTTACACGAAGTAACTTGCAAAAAACAAACCATGTGGACCACTTTTAGAGACCCGGAACAGTCACCACAAAGCAGTAAAATACCAACTCTGGACGAACTGAAGAAGATGCTAGCGTACTTAAAAAGCCTAGAACAAAGAAAAATCAACCGACCAGTGGAGCCTCAAAATCTACCCGTACCAATAATTAAGAAACAGAGCAAAAACAAAGCTGAGAGTGTATGTGAACAAATGAATGTGGATGACTGAAACCCTGGACCCTGGAATAAGCTACAATCAAAACATATCCTAACTTATCTTCAATAACCTTATCCCATCCCGAACCAAAACCAACATCTATCACATAAAGCAAAATTTGTAACCACATTCCCAGCAACACACACAACACACTTATATAATCACAATGAAAAGAAAAGTAAGAAAGGGGGGAAAATTGACAATTTCATATATCATTAAAAAGCAACCCAAATTGCATGTACTAGGGAGCCCATATATATGTTGCATGACGAAGCATGATATGAAATAAGGACTATAATAAGTACCCGTACCCAAACCCATATAATAAAGAATTTTCTTTTATTTCTTATGTTCCAGAAATTGAGGTCCAACCAGCAGAGCTACTAAGACAAATAAGAATTCTCAAAGTAGAAAGGCGGGGACCAAAGCAGGCTCTGCTGGAATTCATTGGGGACCCGAATACGGTCGTAGAATTATTAAGGATTTTTGGTATGTGCATCATGGACCTCAAGTACCACGAGTCCGTCAACACACATACCATTAGGGTCCGATATAATGACGAAGAGGACGCGGTAGCTGCTTCAGTTCTGAAGAAAAGCCAGCAAGCATCCAAGATGATACTCAGAAACAAGAAAGAGGACCACAGTAGAAAGAGCTACAACTGAGTCTACAACTGAGGTCCAGTCAGAGACCGATCCCGGAACCAGCGGTCATAACGGGAAAACTCGACGATATCCAAGGGCTACGCTTCTGTGTACTGGTGCCCTTGGGATATTCGACGGAAGAATTCCTAAAAGAATTCATAGGTCAATTCATTGGTCCAATTGACCATATATATGAAGTGGTCATAAAAGACCAAGAAAACAATCCTGGGATTAAAAGGAAGATGGGTTTTGTCCAATTCGTGGCAGACATCAGGAACCAGAAGGACCATGTCACGGTCTGTAGCCTGCAGAACGCAGATGTTTTGCAAAAACATTCAGCATATGGGATCGAAGTACCATATAAAGGTTGGACCAACCACATGCTAGAATGCAAAATAACCAAGGATCCTAGACCAGCAACTTCAGTGGCAACCACCGACCAAGAGAATCAACCGGACCTCATCTCCTTCGACCCGTTGAAACAACTCCTACTAGAGTTAGGAGAATCCATCACCGAAGGACCAATAAAAACCCTGCTTGAACTGCGAACCAACAGTCCTGGTCCCAACAAAAGAATGAAAAAAAAAAAAGAATGGGGGCAACAGTGGACTAAATCATTGTCTTCTACACATAATTTTTAATGTATAGCTCTTTCAATAATAAATTATATTTTATATTTTCATAATAAACCCGGACCATTTAACTTCAGATCCCACCAACTATATAACAGAATAATAATAATATAAAAAGGGGTATATATTGTCAAACTTTAGGCTAAGATATAATATCCCTAGGAATAAGTACTAACAAATGAAAATACCTAAAAATTTCAATACATGTACAATTTTACAATATACAAAATAAGTAATACACTAGTTAAAGGAAACTAACAATACTAATAAAATAGGAACTAAGATAGATTGTAAACGACCCTGGACTACGGACCAAATAATTCAATGATTCTTATTTATTTTCTTTCTATTCAACACAAACAAAAATTAGCTCAAATCAAAGACATGAAAGAGACGATCCACCCAATAAACCCATCCCTTCGTGCAGATAGGAGAATGAAATTCTTTCAAAAGGACACCTGCCGCGCATATGATAAACATCACATAAATCATGTGCGGGACATACCGTGCCAACTCGAGCGAGGGACAAATAAACGTAAAACACATGTACAAAAAAAAAGGAGAAACGCATAAACTATCAAGATAAAAAACATATAGATCTTGTGTAAGGTATGATGGCACATCCCGCAAACCATCACGCTTACGTGTCATAAAAATAAACTTGCTCCATACCCACAAAATAAAAATGCACATTAACAAACCATCCCTGTAACATGCTCGCCCTTATCCTTGATTTGAGACTTTAGTTTTTCTTTTCATTAAGTGATATATTTACATCCTTGAACCTTATTCGTTATAGACCGCCAACTGGGCTATACCACCCGCAGGACCCGCGCAGTTTGTCGGGGACGATAAACGTTTGAAACGACAAACAAGGGGAGGAGGATGTTATGTGACAACTTTCCTACAATTATATTCGAACAATTATTTCGTCTATAAAATCGGGAAAGTTTGACACATAAAAGGTACAGCGAGACGCAAGGCCACAAAAGTATCAGGTAGCCAAGAATCTCGCTGACCTAAACAACTTCCCCTCCACTGCGCAAGACCGCACGTGCGAAGCCACGCTGCAGTTTGAACTTTTACACCATTGCCAGGTCCCGTAAGGCCTAATGAGTGCGACTAGTGCAGACGCAGTGACGTCAGCATGAGGAAGTAGAGCTTGGAGACGCGTGGGAGGTCCGGAAACACTTCCGCTACCCCAAGCCACGCTACCACAGGACACTCCGACTCGAGCCAAGCTGCCGTGCGGACGAGTATTTTTAATTCAGTTTTGCTTATTTGATTTACTGTTTTTTTTTATTTCATTTATTAGTTTATCAGTTTGTACATTCAAGTTTAGTTTGTCTTGAAGCACCAATAAACGAGCTCTCGATTAGAACATTTAAGCGTATTTACAATTAATTTTAAAAGTCAAAGTCCAAAATCCCAAACAAGTCCGAAAGGGGATCCTGACCACAGCACAGGTAGAGTATTGGCCGAGCAGCAGAAGTGACCCTTGTCGTCTTTTTTTTTATCTGCCACCACGAGAACGTAAGAGTCTGAATCATATTTGAGTTCGCATTTCTATTTAGAGAAAATATCAAGTTGACAGCCAGGAGAGATTTCAGGAGTGGAATCTCAGCCGTAGCTGTATAGTTGCGTGCCCGAGATCAACTCACGCAGAATTCAGATAAACATTGTTGGGTGACTCACAATCACCAACATCAATAAATAATTTTTAAATAACAAATCATACACTAACGTTCTGGCCATCTTGCTTTTAGTTTTTTTTTTTAGTTGGTGCTATGAAGAACTGATGAAGAAAATTCTCTCGGCGGATTTTTTAAACACAAAACTCCGCCTTTTGATTTTGTCTAAAGGTGCAGAGGTGGAAGGAAGGCAAAATTTCCATTGGTTTCGGAAAAGTAAACTTTCTTTGGTTGGGTAAAAAGTGATAAAATTCATCCCTACTCGAGAAAATTTATCCTCTCTTCTTACGAGGAAAAGAATCTTCCTCAGCATTGGTTCCAATGTTAATTTCCCCCACCACTTTTCACAAGATTTTCACCTTCAAAAGGGACGCAGTTCCCTTGGAAGAGCACATTTCACTCGTCTGCGAAAAGCAATCACAAAGTTTGAGAGTGAAAATGGCTTCGATGGAGTTTTACTAACGTTTTGTTGCATTGATTCGTGATTCATTACAAAGTGAAGAGCATCTAACCAATAATGAAATTCATTATTGGCTAGATAAGTGCAACAATACGATTCGAGAACTCATCGAAAAAAATAAAAGTGATCTTACACGAGGTGAGAAACAAAAATTCCAAACTTGTATGACACATTTGTCCTGCATGCAAGTTGAGTTCGAGCAAAGACTGAAACGAGGAGGAGGAATTATCGAAGAAGCTGATGTTGAGTTGCGCGATATTGACTCTGCTTTTGACAATCGAATTCGAACGGGAGTGATAGTAAACTTAAAACATGTTGATATTGCAAGTTTTTTGAATGATGCTTACAATCTGTTTAGTGAAAAAGTTACAGCATGTTTAAATGAGTTCAATGCACTAAAAGAATGAAGAAAAAGAACACTGAAGAAACCACTGATATTAAATGAAAGTGAAAGGTTTGTTAGAGAGTTAAAAGCAATCAGTGAAAATATCGACCAACTTTAAAAGAATCCGAAGCCAATGAGACTTACATATTTGGAAGAATCATCATTCCGGCGAGCATCTATCTGATACATATGTCGAAAGCCTTTTAGTAATGAAGAGATGATTGTACGAGATCATTATCATCTTACAGGACGGTATGTATTAGATTTAAAGAAAGAACTAATGGAAATTATATTTTCTATTATATTTTTTGTTTGATTATAGATTCAGAGGTGCAGCTCATAATTCATGCAATTTGAATTATACAGACTCAAGATTTATATCAGTTGTATTTCATAATCTCAATTATGATACACATTTTATTTTGAAAAAGATTGCAACTTCGACCGTTTTACCAGGAAGAGTGACTCTCATACCACACAACAAGAAAAAATATATTTCCTTCACGAAATATATAGACAAGTGTGAAATAAACTTTAGGTTTATAGATTCATGGCGTTTTTTGCCCTCATCATTAGAAAAACTATCTTCTTGTCTAGAAAATGTGCCTATAGCAGTTAAGAAATTTCGAGGAGATGGATACACTAACGAACAGATTAATCTCACGTAGAAAAGCTCACGTTTACAAGTTTACCCGATAATCATGAGTTTTACAATAAACTCAATGAATCACATATTTCCGATGAAGATTATATGCATGCCCGAAATGTATGGAATACATTCAATGTACAAACGATGGGACAGTATTCAGATATTTATTTAAAGACAGACGTATGATTACTAGCTGATGTATTCGAAAGTTTTCGAGAGACATCTATTCAAGCATATGGTTTGTGTCCAGCTCATTTTTATACAACACCAGGATCAACATTTTCAGCAGCTCTAAAAATGACCAAGGTAGAATTAGAGCTTTTAACTGATATAGACATGCTAATATTTATTGAATCTGACATTCGAGCAGGAATCAGCCAATGCTGCAATCGATACGCCAAGTCTAATAATCCATATATGGGATCGTCATATAACAAACAAGAGAAGATCAAGACTCTTATGTATTATGACATTAACAATCTCTATGGATGGGCAATGGTTCAGCACTTGCCCGTTGGAAAATTTAAATGGATTGATTACGAGTCAAATCCTAACTTCTACAACGCAGCATCCGATTCGGACGTGGGATATATCGCAGAAGTTGACTTAGAGTATCCTGAAGAAATACACGATGAACATCGAGATTTACCTTTTTGCGCTGAGCATCGTTCACCACCTGGATCGAAGCAGAAAAAGCTTCTAACAAATTTAGATGATAAAGATGTCATTCATTATCGAGCACTAAAACAAGCATTCGACAATGGACTTCGATTAAAAAAAGTGCATAGAATTTTAAGTTTTAAGCAAAAAGCATGGTTAAAACCTTACGTTCAATTAAATACTGAGAAGAGGATTCAGTCAAAAAACGAGTTTGAAAAACTGTTTTACAAATTATTAATTAATGCAGTATATGGAAAGTGTATTAAGCGAGAACGGTATCGAGTCGACGTGAAATTGGTGAACAAATATACTGGTAGATATGGAGTTGAAACAGGTATAGCACAACCGAATTTTCACAGTTGTGCAATCTTTGATGATAACTTAGTAGCTATTCAGATGAAAAGAACAAGAATTACAATCAGAAAAACAATTTACATAGGGCTCAGTATTTTGGATTTGTCGAAAACATTGGTCTATGCTTTTCATTATTCTTATATGAAAAAACGTGTAGGAGAAAAATGTAAACTTCTCTACACAGATACAGATAGTTTGATCTACGAAGTTCAAGACTTCGATATGTATCAGATTATGAAAGAAGACATTCATAAATTGACACTTCAGATTACGATGAGAATAATCCATTCAACATTCCAAGAGTAAATAAAAATGTGCTTGGACTCATGAAAGACAAATGCTGTGGTAAAATTATTACTGAATTCATCGCTTTGCGGAGCAAAATGTACAGTATTTTAATTGAAGATGGAGAAACTATAAAAAACACCAAAGGTATAGAATCGTGTGTTGTTAAAAAATCAATTACATTTGATGATTATCCAAAATGTTTGCAAGATTTAGCAATCATACGACGTGAGCAGTGTAATATTAGATCGAAATTGCACATTGTTCACACGGAAAAGCAAAATAAAATGGCGCTGTTCCCACGACGATAAGCGATTTATCCTGCCGGGTAGAACCGCTACATTACCATGGGGGCACTACAAAGTTATAGAAGAACAAATGAATCAGCCAATGCCAGCAGTCCAGCAAGAGTGGAGAGGGCATTCGAACGAATCAATGATAACAGCTCAGTAAGAGTGCAGAGGGGGTCAGAACGAGCCAATGTGAAGAGTCCCCCAAGAGTGGAGATTGAATGGACTACTGATTTGATGGAGGAGTTTTCACATGAGTCGGAGAGACCAATGACAAGTGATATACTGCAGGAGACTATAGAAAAGGCAGACATCGTCGAGGGGAATCTGCTATATGAAGCGGTGCACGAGGCTGAGGAGCATATTCGAGCAGTCCAAGAAGCCGAAGCCTACCAACCTAGTAGAAAAAAAGCAAAACTCCAAGACACTTATAGTAATTTTACACTAAAATTTATACATCACCGAAAAACTTGTACGAAAATTTTCATTTACTTATGTCACTTTTTCCTCTTTTTTCTCTAGAATGGATCTATCAGCACTTAACAAGATTGCTAAAAACAATTTCTTGCCAAGAAAGAAGCTTACAGAGTTGAACAAAAATCATCGATACATGATCACAGCACTGAAAGAGGTTGAAACGAAATACGGTCGTAAAATCGTTGCTGAAATGGACTCGAGCTTCCAAGTCTTTTTACCAGAGAAAATCTCATCAGCCATGTTGCAGAACGAAGAGTTCTTCAACAAGCTCTGCGAATCAACAAACAAGTTAACTTTATTTGCCACATATCTCGGAGGGAATTCTTTCAAATTTGAAAATTGAATGTAGAAAATAAACAAACACACACAAAGACTGATATTTTTAAACAAATTTATTATTTTGTACATAATAATGAATAAATACATATATTTATAAAAGAATACATTGCTTTTTATTTGCTGCAACCTGTAATCCTCACAGAATTTCATTTTTATCTATCCAACTGTTATGCTCACTACCAAATCCTAACCATTTAACAAACATACGTTTCCCACTTTTTTAAGACCTTTTCTACTAAATATACTTCTGGATACTTAGTTTTCTAAAGTTCCATTTCATAAAAGCCACCAGCGATGGGTTTATCATAATAATCTTTGAGATGATAAGTTACTGGAGTAGTTTTGACTATACGTGTTATTGTAAAAATTTCTGTAGAATAGTTTGGTGTATAACCTTTTTCAAAAACTTGTTTCAGCCTACTTATGCGCACTTTGTTTCCAACTTTGAATTTTGGCTTTTTTCGTTTTACTGAGAATCGGTTTTGACTCAAAAACCGTTGCAGTATCTTGCTTTCGTTCGCCTCCGAGACATTTTTTGGTTCGGTGCCTATTCAATGTTTTTTTGAATTGTAGCCTTCGAGCACGTTGGGATAATATCTATCCAGTTATAATTTCCTTGTTTACTGGACTCTATCTACATTGCATTTTCTAATGTCCTATTGAAGCGTTCGCATATGCTTGCATGAAGATCGCTGTGTGTCTAATACAGATTTATCTTGTACTTTTTCATGAGGGATTGAAAATCGAAATTGTAAAATTCTTTTCCCTGGTCTGTATGTAGATTGGAAGGTATTCGGCCTTGTTTCAATATTGTCTGTATAGCTCGAGTAACATTTTTATCACTCTTTGATAGAATCGGCACAGCCCATGCATACTTTGAAAATATGTCTATGACTGTGAGTATGCAATTGTAACTTTTGTTCTCATCAGAATAAGGTATCATTTCGACAAGATCGGCTTGCCACGTTTCGTCAATACCACGAATGTCTTATTTTCTTCGTTTGTATCTTCGACGTGCCGGTTTGTGCAACTCTTCAGCTACTACCTTTCGTTTCATGGTAATCTATTGCGACGTTCAATTGCTTATTTAGTTCACCAGTTACATATTCAATAGCGTGGCAATTACGTTGAGTTACATCATAAAGATATTTCTCTTAAAGATATAGTTTTACATCCACTTCTGATTGAACTTTCTCAATTTGCTTCTTATATTCTTCTATGAGATCACCAATTTCATCAAGTTTAGAAGCTAGATAGTCCACTCCGGTCTGTAGGATAACTTTCAGTGCATGCAAGGTAATTGCATCGTTTGGCTTACGTGGCTCGTCTATATTACAAAGTCGTTTATTTTCTAAATCGAAATTGCCATCTAATATAAAATTGAAACCAATGCCGGGAGGACCGGGACTTGCTTGCGAACCCTCGAGTTTTCTTCCAAACACATCGAGACTCATTTTGCTACTGATTTAATAAGGTGAATGACAGCGTTAATATACATGTCCAGCCTCACGCAACTCCTCAATAATTGAAAGAATTTCATTATTATGATTATTGTTTCCAGCAGTTCGTTCAGCAGTGAGTAATCGTAGTCGTTTAACAAGTTCATTCGGATCGTCCCAGTAAACTAGGTCTATAGATAAATCTGACTTTGCTATTAGATTTGTTTTTTTTTTTATTTTTACTACAACTGCGAAACATTGGCTGGATGATTGATTGATATTTTCTGCTGACTACGACTTTCATTGAGCATTGCCAAAAAGTCAGTTGGTGTTGATTCATTACTGTTGTGTGCAGATTTAAATGTTGAATTAATTATTGTATCATTCGTTAAAGAAGCACTATCATCTTCGTCCTTGTAAGCTCCATCAATTTCTTGCTCATTCATTGTCGAATTCAATGCATTTGATAGGTCAAATTTCAATCGTTTCCTCGATTTTTTATGCTTGCATTAGAGATGATATTATAAGATTGCTGCTGCTGCTGTTGTACATAATTCATTTTTGAATTGACGAGTTTTTCAAGCGGTGTAATGACTGGTTTCAATGTATCTGCAACGATTTTTTCCACATCTTCTCTCTCTTGCTTGAGTACAGAGGACTTTCTTTTAACTGCTTCCCGCTCTCTTAAGAGCTCGCTGAGAATATTTTTTTCTTTCTCAAAATCGGGGATGATGATTACAAGTTGCTGGCTGCAATCAAACTGTTAATACTTTATTGCAAAACAGTCGAATCCTTTTCTATATCTACCATCATTTATCTCTCGATCTTTGTCGACAACGATGAATCCATACTTGTCAGTTTTCCAATAGTTAGAACATAGGTTTCGAAACTCGTTGAAGGTTAAATCAGTATTTACGTGATCATCATAGATGTGCTTAAGATTTACATCATCTTGACGGTAAATTACTAAAAAATTTATATTATCTAGAATGAGATGTCTTGGAATTCGAGCATACGATTGACAAAGATAAAAACTATCCACACTTTTGTGTCTTCCCAGACAGAAAAATGCCTTGACACTATCCTGCTTCTAATAGGCGATATCATCGAAAATCATGATTGAATTGGGTAGAACTTCATCAGGAGATACTACAGACTCATGATCGCGAAACGGATGGTAAGTCACATCATCTATCGACTCACAACAACTTTTCGAGAAACTGATATTTCGGCTGATTCAACGATTTCGAGTACACATATACATTTTCAAATTTAAAACCATTGGGATGTGTAATAAGAGATAATAAACTGTTAGTTTTTCCACAGTTGAATGAACCACAATTATAATATCTGGCTCTTATAATATCTGGCAATAACTCTCCATGGCGCTTCTTCTTCTTCTCTTTTCCAAAATCGAAATTCGCAACAGGGAGATTGACGCTCTACTCGGTAAAATCCATGTTTTCGTGTCAAAGGCAGATTTGCTATTAAGCTTGATTATATAAACACATGCTTTTTATCTCATACTTCAGTAGTAAATCAGATTTCGAAGAGAGATGATCGAACACAAAAGTAAAAAGCAGCAGCAGCAGTCAAAGAAAGGTTATGGATTACTTGATAAAGTGATCAATAACTTACCTTTTGAAATGCATGTGCCTGGATATCAATATTGCGGTCCTGGAACTGACTTGAAAAAAGGATTCAAAAGAGGTGATCCAGGAATCAATCTTCTTGATCAAGCGTGTAAACAACATGATATAGATTACTCTGATAAAAACAAGGATCGTAAAGTTGCCGATTCGAAGCTTGCCGAAAAAGCTTGGAAGCGTGCAAAAGCGAAATACGCCAGCCTAGGTGAGAGAGCCACTGCCTACATGGTTGCTAATGCCTTGAAAATAAACGCTAAAACTGGAATGGGGTTATAATTTGGCAAATTAGTGATAGCAGCTAAAAAATTGATGAAACTCAGTAAATCTTCTCGAAAGACTATACAATCTGCATTGAAAGGCGCACGACGAGTAATTAAAGAAGCTGGCGGAAAGAAAAAACTCATCATCCCACGCGTTCTTCCGCTTCCCTCGAAAATCGGTGAATATTCCCTTTCTCATACCACTTTTCGCAGGGTTAAGTGCAATCGGTGCTCTAGAAGGTGGCGCTGCCGGTATTGTCAAAGCAGTAAACAGTGCTAAAGAAGCAGAACAAAATTATGCAGAAAGTAAGAGACATAATAAAGTAATGGAGGCCATTGCTTTGGGCAAAGGACTCTATATCAAGTCATATAAAACTGGTACGGGATTATTTGTAAAACCATACAGCGGCAGTGGTCTTGCTTCTAGAAAAAAAAATTCGATTTAACTTTGCCCAATCGCGCACTTACTGATTACGATCTCATAAAGTATGCTCGTATGCTAAAAATTCCTCATTTTCGAGGTGTTTTCATGAGAAATAATCTGCCTCAAAGCGGCCCATGGACTATTGTCAACTTGGATGATTATGAAAAACAGGGCACTCATTGGGTGTGTTATAAAAAACATGGTGCGGAAGTGATCTATTTTGACAGTTTTGGCGATCTCAGACCTCCCAAAGATCTTATGTCATATTTCAACGTAAAAGAAGTAAAATACAACTATATAAGATATCAGAAATTTGACACATATATCTGCGGCCATCTTTGTCTTCAATTTCTAAGTGGAGACCTATAAAAGAGCTGTATGCCTGTGAATATGCATCATTCGGTTGTAATTAGTCATGGAAGATAGTTTTATTCTAAGTCTTTCTGGAACAACTTCTGTTTTAGAAGCACAATATTTTCCATACATTGAATTATCTCAAGATAAAAATTTTGTTCTTGCATTAGTTGAACTTTTAACATTCAACTCAATTCTTAATGTAGATTTTACAAATAATAAACTACATGAGAAAGGGGATATTATTAATTTACCTCCTGGCAGTTACGATACGTTACGTTTTCACCTCACGATTCAATAGGTCGCCTACTTGGATTTACATGATAATTGATAAAAGTAAAAATGTCGGCATGAACAGTCTCATAAAGGGATGAGCATTTGACACAAATAAATTTTTCTTGCTGGAAAATGCTGGCTAGTTTGGTAATAAAGATGATAACAATACCTTACCCGACGAACAAGGCAACTTTGACATTTCTATACCTCTGAGCATGATATTGGAGTTTGCTGAAGACTATAAAAAAATTGTAGTTAATGTAAAATATTAACTCATTCTCACAAGATCAAGAACTGACGTAAATGCAATAATTCAGACCGGAAATATAGCTAATGGCGTTACTACTACTTATGAAGACTTTCGTGTAGTGATTGTAAAAATTGAGTGGTTAATGCCATATATCATCGCATGTGACAAACAAAAAATTCAGATGTTGAACTTCATTGGTAAAGATAATCCAATCTCTTCGAGTTTCCGTTCCTGGGAGTTATTTGAATATCCTCTACTGCCTACCACAAATAAACATGTTTGGACAGTAAAAACATTTTGATCATTGTCATATAAGTAATGCAAAACTTTTCCTAAATTCACAATATTATCGATACAATAACCTAAATCTTGACATGTCTAAGAAACAATTTGCAGACTTATACGATATGTATACAGACTTCCAAAAATCCTACTATGGAAAAGAGCCTCACCCATTGCTTACAAGACATGAGTTTTTAAATTTCCAACCATTAATAGTTATCGACTGTTCTCGTCAAAACGAATCTCTTAAAAGCGCTCCTGTCGATGTACGTCTTGAATTCGAGGCTGCGCAAGACTTTCTAGCTAACACTTCAGCCTACTGCTTGATCTTGCACGATCGTATCATACAGTACAATCATATCAGTGGAGATGTAAGAAAACTCGTCTAGACATAGTGAGCCTACAGTTTTTTTTCTAATGATATTGTACAATGCGACTATTCTGTATAAACCATTATTCAAATGTGTACACATCATAATCCTATTTTATAAGACTGTCTGTGCGTTACACAATGTAAAATTCATGAAATTGTAAAAAAAAGAGCCTTGGTCAGGGCCAGTCATCGGCATTATCACAATCTCAGAAGTTCAATCGGGAACTTAGTTGCCGTCGGATAAATTTTCGCCGAGTCGGAAACTCGGTTCAGGACATAGCATCAGTGTGCATAAAATTATTCGGTTGGGGACTTAGCATCAGTGCGCGCAAAATCATTTGGTCCGGGATACAAGTTCACAAGACAGTCAGAATTATTGAAAGAAATTAGAATCTCGCGTCGCGAACGGATGAATTAACGCAAGGCACGAATAGGTTTTATAATGAATAAAATTAGACGGAAACCAAGGAAATCGAGCCGCGAGATAAAGTAGTCACCGCATAGCAACGAGCAAAGAAAAGAATAACTATACACCACGAAAATCTTTCAAACGCGCTTCTGAGTCACATAAAATAAAGCCATCTAAGAACCAATCGGAATCGAGTGCATATTAAATTATTCGTTTTGGGCACTAGTAGCCCTTTTAATAAAGAAGTCTACGATCATTACGTCTCGCACCGTCTCTCGGAGTAGATCGTCTCTCACATACAGTTTGTAAACTTAGAACTACTACATCGAATTGGCATATTTCAATAACGTAATAGTCACGGGTAATTGTCAGTAGTATATGGGCCCGGATAGCGAGACGGGGCGTGGCCAAAGTGGGGGAGGTTGGCGCCACAGTAGCAGTGTGTCAACAGTAGCGCTTGTTTATGTAAACAGTAGCTAAATAGGTCAATTAACATGATTTATGACCCCTAAGTATGTCAACAAGTGGTTAATTGTTGTAAACAGTAGTTAAGTGTGTCAATTAACATGCTTAATGGTTTTTGAATAGATAAACAAGCGATAAAAAAGTGTGTCATAGCTGTATTTCAGTATGTCAACAGTAGCACTTGTTTATGTAAACAGTAGCTAATTAGGTCAATTAACATGATTTATGACCCCTATAATGGGGTAATGCGCTACTGTTTTTATAAATAAACAATGATAGATGACCGATATAATTATGTAAATAGCTACTGTTTATGTAAATAGCCTCTCAAAGGAATGTAGGTGACCGAGTTAAAAAATATATGTCAACAATTTAATTATTTATTTATATAAACAAATAATAAAACTCAAGTGTAAACAAGTGTGTTAGTAGCTCGAGAAAAATTTATGAGGTATTAAATTTTATGTATGTATAAATATTAAACTATATAGGTTTCGACAACTATGTGTCCCTCCCCCCTTTTACGCCATACGGGCCCCTTGAGCTCGCCAAGAGTCTTACCCCTCCCCCCTTTTTACACCATAGTAGCTTCGGACTCTTTTTCCGTTACTTTACGCTATACCAGCCCCGAGTGCTGACGTCAGAGAGCCAGACTTCCCCCTCTCCTTTTACTCCATAGCAGTCCCGGGCTCTCTCTCTCTCTCTCTCTCTCTCTCTCGCTGCTGTGACTCTTCTCCCGTCGCTGTACGCTATACCAGCCCCGAGTGCTGACGTCAGAGAGCCAGACTTCCCCCTCTCCTTTTACTCCATATCAGTCCCGGGTTCTCTTTCGCTGCTGTGGCTCTTCTATCGTCGCTGTACGCTATACCGGTCCCGAGTACTGACGTCAGAGAGCCAGACTTCCCCCCTCTCCTTTTACTCCATAGCTGCACTCTTCTCCCGCAGCCGCTGTACGCTATAGCAGCCTCTAGTATTAGAGGCGCGTGCCGTTTTCCCCCACCGCTCCAGACCCTCTCGCCGTTGCGCTACAGCGACGAGCAGCTACCTGTCGCTCGTATACCTGTCGCGTTTATTGCCCCAAAGTTAACTCTGCTCCCTTCTCGCAATATAAAGAGATGATTACGATATTCTTAAGGGAAAGTAAGGGTGTCCTACTACACGTTATCGTGAAGCCTACTCTAAATTTCAGCTTCAGGACTCAAATAAAAAATACATCTATCAAATTTTTAATATTATGGTGATTCTTTAATAACATTATGTAGAAAAAATATAAAGTCTTACAATAATACACACTTATACTTTTAAATACTTTAAATTATACGTTGACAGTACAGAAAATATAAACTTACAATAATGCACACATACCAGAACTTAAATTTATACGTAAACACTAGGAGATTAAAAGATAGCACTAAATTATAAACAGCCAACACATCTGCAGACGCGAGTCGCTCGTTTTTGTCGCAATTGACGCAACGGTCCACCTCTGAGCAGTTCGCGTGCGAATTCCCTGGGTGGGGTCGGCAGTCTATAAAAGTCGAACGATGTACCGCGACGTGATGATGGTGAACCCTTGTCGTCTGGAGATGGTGGAGGCGACGGGGACCTTGGTGAGTCCATATCCTGTATACAATTACAGACTTGTCCTTGACATTTCCAGCATCGGTATAATAAGTACCTCCAACACTGTTCCCACAAATCGTGCTCCGATGTTTTTGCCAGGCACAATCGGCAGCGTACATTGAAGGGTACTAATTGTCCGCGTAGAGCTGCCTTTTGTTCTTCTTCTTCTTGTTTTTTTTGCAGCACTTTTGATATGTCCAACAGACGTTGTTGGTAACGTTCCAGTTGGCCGTGCACTTTCTCCAGGTACGTTTTTTCTCGTCTATACTGGCCAAGAGCGCATCGCGTTCCGCTGATATTTTTTGTAACTGTGACATGTTGTACACGTGTGTTCTCTGTTAGCGCTCAGAGCGGACTGGTCCTCGTGCACACTGCCATAAGCGTAAGCCTTTAGACTACGTGGAGAAATAATCGACACATGCTGATAGGGAGGGTGGGGACTTAGTTCTCCTTAACCGATGAATTTCACTGACGGTTATTGTTTTAAAATACTCTGTCGACGCAGACTGTAGGAAAGGCGTGGGAGAAGGCAACATGGATCTATTTGTTTTGCCTCTTAACGGTATGTGCTGTATTAGAATCCGACTCTAACGTAGTATCGGTGTGACTGATTTATAGGTTTACGTTAGGGTACTCGAGATTCAGCGCTGGGGCGGAGTTATGAAAAAAATTTGAGCCTATACGGCGATAGAAAGAAATAAGAAACTCATTGCGTTACAAATCAACACTAGGCAGGGCTTTCCCTGTGTCTGCAAGCATACGTGCGATGGAGAGAGAGGTTTATTGCCTCAACGTGTTTCAGAAGTAAGCAAACTGCATAGATCGGTTCATTGTTCTTAGCTATAGATAGTTGAGGAGAGTAGAAAAAAGAGACGAGATGTTCGTTTGGACTTCTCAAAAGGGTCTGTGCTCGAGTCATAAAACGACTAAGACTTGTGGGGGGGGGGGGCGGCCTGAGCGCACGCGTCAACGGGTTTCGGAATTTTTCTCTCTATCCCAGATTTATGACTGCTACGTGCCTAAAGCATAGACACCTTTGGTATTATTTGTAAATTTTTTTATCGACTGTTAGACTGGATACTTTCTTAGCTTTGTGCGTAACATGTGTGACACTTATCAACGGCAGATGTGGAATTTTTTGTATACACAGCGTAAGATTTTGGATACCCAACGCTACTTGGATTTTTTTATTACAAGAGCTCTTTTCCACCGAGGAAAGCGAGGAAAACTCTGTGATTTGCCAAGTATCTATCTCGAGGAGGGCCTTATTTTTTCATGCGAAAGTTTTCTCCGTGTAAAGCTCTGTCATTTGCCGAGATCCCTTTCTAAGGAGGGATTTGTTTTTTCATAGTGTTTATTTACAAAGCGATATCCCCTCTCTAGTCATCTCAGTCGTTCTATGAGACATCTGATTTGCTCTGAGGAGGGAGGTCTTATTTTTTCATGACACTTCTTGACCAACAAAACTCGTTCGCACAGCCACGTAGGGATCATTCTGCTCAAAATGCGCGACATTGTGAGACAGGAAGTAGAAGCGATAATGTACAACTACAACGACGAATCGATTGCCCAACTGCGCAATGCAGTATTGCGTTTTGCGCGTGCAGTACGTGTGTATGTGCCCAGTGTGACGCGTAGGTGTGATCGCGAGTGGTTTAGTGAAATAAGACTCCATGCCACGTTCACGCAGCTTCGCCGTGAGTTGCGGTTATTACTAGCCGCCGTTGGCTATCGGCGAATAGGCAGACTGCATCGTTCCATCTTCAGGCATTCGAGTGCGGTGATGAGAATTGTTGGCGAGTTCTTAATTGACAGAGGCGCTCGAAATGTGCATTGTGTATCACGTGTAATGGAGGATTATTGTAAGTATTTTGATTCTTCTATTTTATACTAATAAATTTAGAAAAAACAGTGAAAATTATATTAAATTTTTTAGTTCGCATTACTCTTGCGGATGACTCCGATGAAGAAGGAGAGAAGGAGGAGGAGGAGGAAGAGGCCATGCAAATAGAAGAGGTGGATGATAATGCCATGTAAGACGACGAGGCCTACGTGTCAGGAGAAAGCAGCGGCGAATCGGATGCCAACGATGTGGTTCCCGCTGTGCACGATGCGCCCCATCCTAATGGACTCGGAGAAGAGGCGGGTGCGGCTCGCGTGGTACCGTATGTGGCTCGCGTACAAGAGAAACCGCCTCATGTTGAAGCAGCGGAGGAGGCCGCTATGGAAGAGGCGGAGGGTGGCGAGGAGGATGAGATCGTGAATGTGGAGGAGGAGGAGGAGGGTGGCGAGGGCAGCGATCTTGCAGAATCGGAGCAAGAGTTCGGCGCTGATGGTGAATTTGAAGACAATGGGAATTTCGTCGGTGGAGTCCCGGACCATCATATTTTCAGAGTGGGTGCTCCAGCACCACTACGGCGCAATGAACCGTACAGAGAAGCACGCATGGTTTTGCGGTCTTTTATGTACGAGCCAGCTCCGGAGTTTGGACCCACTCGAGCAGAAGTGTTCGCTAGATTTATTACCCGCGAACAAACGGAAGCAGAGTACGAGCGAAACTCAAACCAGGGAAGGTTTAATCAACATTCGCCCTTCGATCGTCAAATTAATGAAAGTGAGAACAAATTTTTTAAAATATTTTATAATTATTTTTAAATATATCATCGCTAATAATGATAATAATTTTTAAGTTATCAGACGCCGCGAGAATTTTGGTTTGCAGCTTGGTCTGGATGCAGTTCCAGAAAGCGATACAGCAGCGAATTTTCAAGCCGCCGTTTTACGAATTCTGTATAACGGACGGGCGCAAGAAGTACGTTGGTTAAACAACGTACTCGAAGAATCCGCAGAAGTGTTTCTTTCTATGACTGTGTTCGAAATGGCTGAGCTGTTCGATGCCATCATTGAGAGTTGCAATGGTCGGTCCGAGCAGTAATTGATTGATTCGCGTTGCAGTCGATGCTGATAACGTTAGCAGCAGCGAGGAAGGAGATGTACCTCGCTCAACAGTACCATCTAGTCCGTCGAGCTTCTCGTGCCGCTTGTCGTCACCACCGACAGTTGCAACCGAGGAGGTTTTGTGCTCTACGTTATCATCGGTGTCGTCGTCGTCATCGTCGTCGTCGTCGTCGTCGTCATCATCAAGTCCCTCACCATCCTTACTACACGAAATTTTATTTTACGACGCGGGTCACCCGCTCATCGATGGTTCGGAAAGTGAGTGTACGCAGGTAGGCGGTGGCCGTGCCGGGACCCCGTCATCAACCGATGGTTCCGACAGTGAGGCGCACAACGTTTCCGAAGATGAAGAAGTAGGCGACGAAGAGGGAATATTACCTGCAGGTGAGAGGTTTACAATTTTCAGTCAGTGTGAGCAGCACGTGCGCCAATTTAGATTGATAGGTAGACGGTTGAGTCTTAATCGCGGAATATCGCTCATTTTGATGTTGTTTTAAATATTTTTGGGGCTGCAAAGTCCCGTTTTTTTTGCACTTACTGCAATAAAAGATATAAAAACGTAGAGGATCACAAGTGCTCGAAAAATTGTGATCGGTGTTTTGTCGCTCCACCCTGCGAAAAAGTCGAACGGGAAAAATACTGCAACGACTGCAATAGGTATTTTTATAGCAATACTTGTTTTGAAAATCACAAAGAGGTTGGTAGTTACAAAGTTAAAAACCAACCACTTTGTGGTTTGATACAAATATGTCGAGTGTGTTCTAACCAGATTAACACTGCACGCGGCGTACACGAGTGCGGTGTTAATTGGTGTAGGCAGTGCAAGACTCGACATGGCTACAACGAGTATTGTTATATTAAGCCTATTGTAGTGAAGCCAATGGTCAAAAAGTATCTTTTTATTTTTTACGACTTCGAAACGCGACAAGATACGGTATTTCGTGGTAACGATGCTCTAAGGGAACACGTGCCAACATTATTCGTCGCACAGAATGTATGTACCGACTGTCTAGACAATGAAGACATCTCGCAGTGGTGCAATTCTTGTGGAGCTCGCGAACACATCATGTCAGTAGATCCTGTCGAGCAGCTGCTGCAATTGAGCATTCGAGAAACATCTCTATTCGAAGAGATCATTTGTATCGCGCACAATGCTCGTGCATTCGACGCGCAGTTCGTTTTGAAAAATCTGGCAGAACTAGAGTCGCTTGTCGCACCAAGCGTCATCTTAAACGGGCAGAATATTGTATCATTACAATATGGTCGAACGAGATTTATAGACAGCCTAAGTTATTTTCAAATGAAGCTTAGTGCTTTGCCAGCGACTTTCGGTCTGCCAGATAGTTTTAAAAAAGGGTTTTTTCCACACCTGTTCAACAAGGTGGAAAATCAAAATTATATAGGTCCCTTACCCGATGCCAAATATTACGCGATCGATTCGATGACTACTAGCGAGCGAGATGCCTTTTTTACATGGTACAGAGAGACTCGCGCCACCAACGATCATTTCGATTTCAGGCGGGAAATTGTAGAATATCGCAAGATGGATGTAGAGATTTTGCGTAAAGCGTGTTTGGCTTTTAGAAAGATTTTTCTAAAGGTTGGCAACACCGATCCTTTTGTTGCAGCGACTACAATTGCATCGGCGTGTTCGCACCTCTTTAGGAAAAACTTCTTAAAGCCAAATACGATTGGTATCATTCCAGCGGGGGGATATAGACGCTCGGACAAACACTCGCAGAAAGCAATCGAATGGCTTCTGCAGTGCGAGCGTGAATTCGATCGCGATATAATTCACGCTGGAATAGCACGAGAATACCGCCTGACGGAGGGATTGTTGGTGGATGGATATTTACCGTCCGAAGACCCCCGAGAAAAAGGGATTGTGTTTGAATATCAGGGCTGTTACCATCATGGTTGCCCTGAATGTTTCAAACATAATCGTGACAAAAGCACGGCTCGTGGACGCACGTTTAACAAGTTGTACTAAAGCACTCGTGCAAAAGTCGCTCGTATGAGGACGTTGGGCTATGAAGTTCGAGAAATGTGGGAGTGCACGTTTGACCGTGTGAAACGTGATAATCCCGAGATCTCAAAATTCATAGCCGAGCATCCACTGATTTCAAAAATAACGTTGTGTCCGCGAGACGCTTTTTTCGGAGGCCGAACGGAAAATATCGTGGCGAATTACGTTGCAAAAGAAGATGAGCAAATTATGTACACCGACATATGTTCGCTATATCCATTTATCTGCAAGCGAGGTCGATTTCCGCTCGATCACCCAAAAATATATGTGGGTGACGAATGTACAGCCCTGACTGGCGGACAAAACGATTTGTCGGGTATAGAGGGGCTGGTAAAATGTAAAGTCTTACCACCGAGAAATCTTTTTTTGCCTCTCTTACCCGTCAAAATGCGTAGTAAACTTTTATTCGCCCTGTGTTGCACGTGTTGCGAGGAATCGCGAGAAGGTGCTTGCGATCACGACGATCCCCACGCTAGAGAATTTACGGGCACGTGGGTCGCCGATGAGCTCCAGAAAGCGGTCGAGCTCGGTTATGCGATTACTGAAATATACGTAATATGGAAGTATCAAATAACCGAGTTAGACCCCACTACAGGAGAGGGTGGGCTCTTTGTCGAGTACGTGGATACCTTTCTACGACTTAAGCAACAAGCTTCAGGCTTTCCAGCTTGGTGTCTCGATGAAGAGTCCAAAGAACGGTACATTCGCGAGTACCAAGAAAAAGAAGGCATCTTGCTAGATAGGAAGAAGATCGATAAAAATGCGGGATTGCGTACGGTAGCGAAACTTTGCCTAAATTCGTTTTGGGGAAAATTTGGTCAGAGGAGTAATTTGCGACAGATGAAAATCATAAAAAAACGCGAAGACTTACTGAAATTTCTCGTGGCCGAAGACAGAGAAGTTTTGAGTATTTTACCAGTTAATGAGAAAATGCTATATCTAAACTGGCGATATCTAGACGAGGCGGTGACGACAACGGCGTACACAAATGTCGTCATCGCTGCGTACACAACTGCTCAGGCTCGACTCAAATTATACGATCACCTGCAGAAGCTTGGCGAGTGAACGCTATATTATGATACAGATTCGTGTATTTTCCGTACGAATATACGAGATCCTCTGGAATATAGACCCAAGTTAGGGTCTTTACTCGGTGATATGACCGACGAATTGCAGGGGTACGGCGACGGGGCTTATATCACGCATTTTATTTCGGGCGGCCCGAAATTTTATGGTTACAAAGTCCTCGTGCCTGCTACCGGTCAGGTCATCGAGAGCTGTAAAGTTAAGGGTATATCATTAAATGTTTGTAATTCGTTAAAAATTAATTTCAATAGTATAAGTAGCATGATTGAGCGATATTTTGACGACGAGCGCGAGAATGAGACTGATTTATCAAATAATCTTAAGCTTAATTTTAATGCAATACGAAAAATGCCCGACCATTCAGTTGTAACGCGTAAAGAGTTTAAAACCTGTACTATTGTTCTAAAAAAACGTCGTTACCTTTCAGAAACACTGTCGCTTCCGTATGGTTTTGTGTAACTAACAATAAGTTTTGTTTTGTTTTTGGTGTGTGTGTGTGTGTATAGAATAAATTATATTTTAAGTTTAGCATAAATATATGAAATCCAATGTACCTTTTTGTTGTTGTCATAAGTCTTAAATATTTTATTTGTATTAGTATGTAAACAATGCCATAATTTTATAACGTTTTAGGTATAAATATATATATAAGCTGACAAGTTTTCATTTTTATTATAAAATAAAACAATAAAAAAAAATATTTGCAAATCAATCACCTTATCCTAAACCAAATTTTTAAAAACTTACCTTTATACATACATAGTGCGCTAATTGTTCATTTTAAGATTAAAATTTATAAAATATTATTTTGAGATCTGTTATAGTAAAATATTTATTTTCATTTTAAAATACATTCAATCAGACTGATTTTTAAATTGCTTAACATACACGAGTACTATTTTGAAGCGCTTGGAATACGCGGACAGGAGCCCCTCTATACGCTCATCAAGAAGCAACGTTTATACGCGTATTCGCAGCCCCCCCTGAGTATACGCGTATAGTGGCCCACGTAAATATAAGCGTATACGTGGGTCCCTCCGCGTGGGTACAAGCGTATAAGTACGCGGACCGCGTAAGTATATGCGTATATGCGGCCCGCGTGACTATACGCGGATCCGTCCGCGCCCGCCGCCGCCGCCGCCCGCGGTTAAAAAAAAATATAAAAAATGCTTCTAGGTAGATTGCTGGCTCAGTTGAAAAAATGGATACGCGCTGGAAACACCCTTTTACGGCTTGCATAGCAGGACCCACAGGGGCAGGTAAAAGTTGGTTTTTGAAAAAATTTCTCCAACATTTGCCACAGATGTGCGATGTTCGCTTTGACAGGGTGCTGCTCTACTATACCGAGTGGCAAGAAAGCTACCGTTCGGAATTCAAGGTAGGCGGTTCTACTGTACCGATCGAGTTCCGAGAAGGGCTTCCTCAGCGGAGCGATTACTCGACGGATACACAGAAGGAAAAGTTGCTCATTCTGGATGATTTGATGCGCGAATCGTCCAACGATATAGTTCTCTATTTGTTTTCGCGTTCTTCGTATCATTTAAACTTATCGGTCTTTCTCGTGACGCAAAGTATATTTCATCAGGAAAAGTCACAGCGCGACATCAGTTTGAATACCAAATATCTCGTGATATTCTATCTCTCTCTCTATCATCGCTATTCTCTATCTCTCTCTCCCTCTCTCTCTCTCGCGGGACCACAGGTGTCGTGGCGACGAGAATGCTGGCGTTGTTTCGCCTTCCGGCTGCACTCTGCAGCCTTTGGCTGCCCCATCGTCTGGGTCGTCTCAGGGGGCTGGGATCGCGGGGCCTGGTGACGGAGGTGCTGAGGACTGTGAGGTAGTTATAAATGGCATTTTATCAAGGGAAGGAACAGCCTCGCAAGAGGACCTGTATGGAATTGCCTTCGCAGTCCTCAGTACTATTATTCCCACCTTCGACCGAAGTAACATCATCGGGGCCCGCGTTCTGGGGCCTCGTGGTCCGACTGTGACGAATGGGAATTCTGCAGAGGGCGGCTTGGGGCCGAGGTCGAGCGTGGGTGGGCTGCCATCTTGTGTGGTGAGGCTCTCCAGGGCGAGTTTGGTCGGTGATGTGATGCGGGCTAGACGGGCGCTCGCCAATAACTACTTAACAACTAAAGACATAAACCCGGATCTGCTTGGTCGGTTTTCGTCGGCCTGCGTGCCTGCACGGAAAATTTTTATCAATGAGCTGCTGCCCCACAGAAAATTTCAAGTTTTTAAGAGTCTGAAACCCGTAGCACAGGGGCTGGGTTTCAAGTACGTCTGGCACGCGGGCGGGAGATTTCTGGCTAGGCGTAGGGGCGGTGAGCGTGCGTATATCTTTGCATCGGCTGCTGATTTGCAAGCCATTCACACGGCGTACCGGGCTGCTCATGAACGACGGCCATCCTCACCTATACGAGTTACTGACAGCGACGAGGACGGAACGATACAGAGCAAGACAGGAGGAGTATGCCCGGAAGGCAAATTGGTGGCCTCCACCTGACTAAATGGGCCTGTTAACATCGAGAGGGGGGCGAGGGATTCCCTCAGAGCGGGATTTCTGAATGTGAACTCGCTCAGAGCTCGCATTGAGAGTCTTCGGCTCTTCCTTGCTGAACATCCGTCCTATAACATCTTTGGTGTTGCTGAGTCATGGCTGGGCTCGGTTGTAGATGACTGCCTCATTAGGATTGAAGGCTTTTCACTGCTGAGGCAGGATCGTAATGTGAATGGAGGCGGGGTGGCGTTGTATGTGCGCAATGAATTTAAAGTTCGTTTATTGGCCAGTTCTAGCACGCAGGGACCAGGTAAACCTGGGATCCCTGAGTATCTGTTTTGCAGCATACAGCAGGGTTCCTCTCCTCCAGTTCTTGTTGGGGTCATTTATAGACCTCCGAAAGTTGCGATGCAAAGAGACTCGGATCTCTTCAGTGTCTTACGTGATCTCAGCGGTGAATTTAGCCATAAAATCATCATGGGCGATTTGAATGCTGACTTGTTGTCGAGATCGGATGATGCCAACACTATCCGGCGTCTCACTGAAGAGTTATCTCTTCGGATAGCCGGCCATGGTCCCACGCACTATACCTCATCCTCTTGCACCTGGATTGACTTAATACTAACGGACGAGAACGACAGTATACAAGACGTCAAGAAGGAACGGCTCCCCAGTTTCGGTAAACACTGCATTATAGAGGTCTCTCTAAACATCTTTGCTCCCATTCTTGGGAAGGAGCCTTTTGTCTACAGAAATTTTAAAGAGATAGATACCGCCTCGCTTGGTGATTTACTATCAGGCTGCAACTGGGAAGTCATGAATTCTATTGAAACCAATTTGGAAGGTGCCTTGGAAAGCTTGAATGCTAACTTAAACTCCGTAATTGACATAGTAGCACCTTGTAAGATGGTTTGCATAAAGAAAAAATATGCTCCTTGGATTGGTTCTGAGCTGCGATTGCTCATTGATAAGAGGGACGCCACGCACGGACGCTACAAACGCACCGGGCGTTCAGAACTCTTTGATGAGTTTTTCCGGCTCAGTGCTGAGGTTGACGTTCGCATGGCTCAAGAGCGGAGCTCCTATATCACTAAACATCTGTCGGAGGCTCTTGATGACAACCAAGATATATGGAGGAAAATGCGCAACCTTGGCCTCATACCTAGGCGTAAAGAGGAGGAGTTTCATGGTTTTACGCCGGGCGAGCTGAACGATCATTTCGCTGGGATATCCGTTTCACCCCATGAAAATCTGGATGACGCACTGGACTTTATCTCTACTGCAAGTGAGGAAGGCTTCACGTTTAGTTCAGTCAATATAAATGACGTCATTCTCGCCATTGCTCACTTTTCCTCACAGGCGAAGGGTGTTGATGGAGTTCCCCAGGGAGTGATCGTGAAAGCTCTCCCAATAATAGGCGAATTTATAGTAAGAATATTTAATTCCTCTTTCGCTCGAGGCATCTTTCCGAGCATTTGGAAGCAGGCACAATTAATAGCTCTAAAAAAGAAAAGTGCTCCCTCATCCGTGTCTGACTTTCGTCCAATAGCACTACTCTGCTTCCTGTCCAAAGTGCTCGAAAAGTTGGCTCATTCCCAAATCACGGAGTATCTGAACAAAAACAAAATTTTAGATCCTTTCCAGGCTGGTTTCAGAAAACATCACAGTACCCAGACTGCGTTAATTAAACTGACAGATGACGTACGCATGGCCATCAACAGAAAGGAGGTGACGCTCTTGCTGTTATTCGATTTCAGCAAGGCCTTTGACACCATATCACCTACCAAACTATTAACCAAGCTGCAACGGCTGGGCTTCTCACGGATGGCTCTCTTGTGGCTAAAATCATATCTTCAAGGCCGCACGCAGATGGTTACTTCTGCCAGGAATGGAAATTCTGAGTGGTTGGAAACCAATCTGGGCGTTCCACAGGGGTCGGTCCTGGGACCCCTGCTGTTCAGTTTGTACGTTAATGACCTACAAGACTTACTGGACGAAGGGACGACAAAACACATTTTTTATGCCGACGACCTACAGATTTACCTCCATACCACCAAGGATAAAGTGGGGGAGGGTCTGACTCAACTATCTGAAGCCGCAAGACGGGTATCGGAATGGGCGGAGAGCTCTGGTCTGCATCTGAACTCTGGCAAAACCAAGGCAATATTTTTCGGATCCAGGAAAAATGTCAATGACATTAAGTCCTTGAATTTGCCGGGGGTAAAGATGAGTGATGGAGTGATCGTTACTTTTGAGGAAACGGTGGTGAGTCTCGGTGTTACATTAGATAGTAAATTAACATGGAAACCGCAAGTAGATCATGTTACTAAAAAAGTTAACAAAGCCCTGTATAGCTTGCGTTTTATCAGGGATTGTACCACCGAGGCTCTAAGAAAGAGGCTAGTTGAGTCATTGGTCCAACCCCATCTGGACTATTGTACTGTAGTGTACCTGGACGCGACAGACGAACAGAAAATACGAATACAGCGACTGAGTAATTCCTGTGTAAGATATGTATTTGGAATAAGAAGGGATGAGCACATCTCCCCCTACCGGAGAAGACTGGGCTGGCTTAGTACTGACTCACGTAGGCTTTACTTTGAAGCTATATTACTTTATAAAATTATGAGATTGCGTGAGCCAGAGTATTTAGTGTCGTTCTTTAGCAAGCATCAGCCCAGGCCCTCCGCAAGGGGTCCCCCACCTGAACTTCGTGTTCCGGTGGTGAGCACTGAGACCGGCCTAAAAGCCTTTCAGGTCCAAGGTGCCCGTTTCTGGAACTCCCTACCCTCTTCCATACGCCTACTACCTTCTCTTACATCATTTAAGGGTGCAGTGCGCGGCTATTTGCTCGACCTTGAGCCTTAGCCGTCCTTCATGTGGGCGGGCGACGCGGGCGTTCGATGTAATATTCGATGTATTAGTTTTAGTTTTTATTGACTCGGCTTTCCGGCCTCAATCTGTGATTATTCGACGCAATTAATTATGTTTTTGAAGCTGTGATATTTTTATACAAAGATTATAATAAGATGGGTCCTCGACCAAAATTAGTTTTAATGTTGTTATATGTAAATTGTATTTTGTATTTGTTATATACATCTATTGTGACATGTATTTTTACTGCAAAGTAAATAAAGGCCTATCTATCTCTCTCTCTCTCTCTCTCTCTCTCTCTCTCTCTCTCTCTCGCGCGCGCGCGCGCCTTCAGAATATAAACTCGATTTAAAAGCTCCGAGTAGTCGATGACACGCGTTAGTCCTATAGCATTTCTTCTAACAAAGAAGGTACCCCAAGTGTGTGTCGCCGATTTGAATGATATTGCAATATGTTATAGTACATTGCAAAATAAGAGACACGTATATTTTTTTATGTGCCGATAGGCACGTGTTGCTACTCTCGCGGCCGGAAACTATCTGCCGATCGCGCTCGCGTCGCGTCGCGAGCGCCGCGCGCAGCGCCTGCGCGCCGAACCGCGGCGACCCTGCGCATGACATGCGCGCGCGATTCAAATCGCTGGATCGCTTACAACCCCCCCCCCCCCCCTAGAATCGGCTAATCGTCCCGATGTCGATTCTATACACGGCGTCGACGCGTATCGTTCGTGGGGATGGGTGTGGGCTTCGGGTCTCATATTGAATACGCGTAGGTATTCTCCTTTATCTTTTTATTACCAAAAATAAACTATCTAAAAAGGTAACAAAAAAAACGGCTACTTTTTGTAGCGCCAGTGTTCGTGGGCGCGAGGGCATTTGTTCGATCTGGAGACCCCCGGCAGTCCTCAGAGGAAACAGCTCCTCTGCGACTCGCCAAGCGGGCTGTGGGGATCCTCCTGCCCCTTCTTGATCGCGCCGGTGGCAGTGCGCGGGCGAGACGCGCTTCTCGCGCGGGATGGCCTAGCCGTTTCGCCGGGGATTGCGCCGCGCATCCGTGCGCGCGCCTTGGCGCGTTCGAGCGCCTCCTGCGCCTTGCGCACCTCCAGGAGGGCCTCCTCCTTCTTTCTTTCTTCTTCGGCCGCCCTCTTCCTTTCTTCGTCGGCCTTTTGTTCGGCGCGCTGCCGCCGGGTCCTTTCGTCCTGGCGCGCGCGTTCTCCCGCGCGGTGTGCTGCGCGCTCCTCCGAGAGCAGTCGCTCCCAGTCTCCCGCGCGCCGGCGGTATTCTTCGCCGTGCGCTTTGATACCGGCGCTGTAGCGCTTACACGCCTCGCGCACGGCGCTTGTCGCGTGGAGTGATATCTCGATCGCGTCCATGATGAAGGCGCGATCTCTCTTCCACGCGGTGTCAGCCACCTCTTCAGGCGTCGGAGTCTTGGGTTTCGGCGCGGTGCCCGACGCATCCGACCAGGAAACTGTGGGTGCCGCCTTGGCACTCTTCTCGGCGTTTTCCTGGGCGTGCTGAGGGGTGACCACGGTCACCTCTTCCTGCGGCGCCTGCACCGTCGCAGGCGGCGCGTGGGGGCGCCTTAGCGCGATGGCGCTTCGCGCCTCGCCTCGGCCGCCGCACCCTCGGCGTTCGGCGGCGCCAGGTCTTCGGGCTCGTCCGCCCACGGGTCTTCCCCTTTGATGACCTCGCGGATCAGCGCCGAGGAGGTTCCCTCCTCTTGGCGCAGCCGCGCGATACACGCGAGGATCATTGCCTCGAACGTCTGCGGATCCATCTGTATGGGAGACATAAGAATAGGCATTACTCCGCGTTCGCTTTTTTCGTTCCGCGCGTTCGTAACGGGGATGTCGAAGTCGGCGCGGGGTTCGTTTTCGGCCTATTCTTCGAGCCTTTCGGGCGACCGCGTTTTCTTTTTTCGGGGCACGCCTGCGCGGACGTCGGTGAATTGCCCGCTGCCCTTGTACGCTGTGACGAGGTTCGTTCGTCAGACCAAGCACTGATTCCTCGCCTCGCTCTCGTTACTTGCGACGCAACAACAACAGGAAAATAATCGCTTATTTGTTGTTTGTAGAAGTAACGAGGGGAGGAAAGAGTCGCGGCCAGAGCCATAGCTGCCTAGCATTAGCCGGAGCATGTAGCAGCGAGAGATTCGGCAGAGCGGAGAGGGGGAAGCCTCGCTGCGAGCAGCAGTTGGAGCCAGCGAATGCGCGCGCACGCGCGGCCTGTTCCAGCGGCTAGAGTATCCCAGACCTGTGTGATGCGTGTGAAGTGTGATTGGGTGCCGGTGGAGGTCCACGTGCGACCTAAATGTATAATAGCGAGTGGAGGGGCTAAAGAAGCCTACTCCGCACCGGCATTATTGTTGCGGCCGGCATTAGTTTTAAGTAATTGTAAGGATGTATGAGTGAGGATTGAGGAATGGATGAATCGCGGTTTGAAAGTCGCGCGCTTTGTGTGACTAATTGACGCGTGTCGATGACACGTCAATTAGCGGTTCGCGGACAGGTCCTTCGCGACAAAAGGAGGCTCGCGGCGCGCGACACTCTCTCTCTCGATCGAGGACCACGGACGGGAGCACTTGGCTCTCTCGGCTTCGGACCACCGTCCAGAACACTTTGTTCCGGACTAGCAACCGAGTAGCATCTCGCTCAAGGAGCCAGTATCAAGGAGTTTTATTTAAGCGTGCCACGTGGAATCGAGATAGAAGAACACCGGTCGTGAGGCGAGTTGAAGAGCGGACAACAGATTTAGAGAGAATTGAAGGTTCGTTACAAATCTGTATTGTAAATTTTGTAGTCGATTGTGGCCAGGTCTCGCGTTGACGGTCGTTGGTGTGATTGCGCGAGTGAAGTGGTGCGACTTGATCGGGGCGTGCGGCAGCCATTTTCGATGCGAGGATGCTATAGAGCATTCGCCGTAGTATTTCGCCTTGTGTAATTTAATTCGTGGCCAGTCTACAAATAAATGCTGTTAATTATGTATTACTTTTAAATCAGTGATTGTGTCATTCTTCACCCGATTTCCTATACCGTGGTACGCAGAGTTTGAGTACGCCCGAGTACTCCGTATTTTTGTCGACGACGGAATCTCCTCGCGAGAGTACAAGTCTCAGCCGCGGCGTGGTTAAACGTTTGAAGTAACAGATTACTATTCGGCCTGGCGCCCATTCTTTATTAAATTTGGCCGGATCAGGGAATCTTATGTTAACGTTGGCGCTCGGGAGTTGCTTCCTGGACACTCATTCCTGGGAGCAACCACCACGTTACAACGCCTAACCGTGTACACCGCTTTGCGTGGGCGTCCTCGCTTCTTCGCGGGTTTGGGGTCGGGAGGGATTACGCGGCTCGCGTTACGCGTGTCTACGCCGGCGTCTATCGTTGACGCATGCTGTCCGCTGACAGCGTCTCGCTCGCGTGGAGTAGCGTCGCGTACTACTCCGTCGTCGCTCGCATCCCTCGGTGGTTGAGCGCTGTCGGCTTCTTCTTCGCCTTCTTCACCTTCCTGACGCGATGTGTAGAAGGGCTTCAGTTGCGTGGCGGCGACCAGGTCCACTTCTTGTCCCAGTTCGTCGACTAAGCGGTAGGTGTTGGTCCCTCGCTCCTCTATAATCTTATATGGGCCAACATAAGGCGGCGCTAGCTTTGCAGAGCGTTGCTCAGCGCCGGAGGATAACACGTGATTCCTCTTCATCACGAGGTCTCCTACCTTATACGGCGCGGGCTTACGGCGTTTGTCGTAGCGCAGCGCTTGGGCCTTCTGCGCCTCCCTACTGCTTTCGTACGCTCCGTCACGCAGGCGTTGCAGGTCGGCCATTCGATCCTGCCAGTCGCTCAGCGCCTGCTCTTGTAGCGCCTCCTCGGCGGCGAGCTCTTGCTCGCGTCGCGCCGCGAGGGGCGACCTTGGCTGATTTCCATACATCAGCAAGGCTGGGCTTCGACCCGTGGACGCGTGTGGCACGGTGTTGTATCCAAACACGATCTCGTTCAGCTTATCGTGCCATTCCGTGTGCTTCTCCTCGATAAGCGAACGGATCATCACCGTGAGCGTACGGTTCACCCTCTCGACGGGGTTGTCCTGAGGGTGATACGGCGGCGTGACTTCGTGCCGTACACCGCGCCTCGCGAGGTATTCGTCAACGGCCTGATTCTTGAACTCAGTCCCGTTGTCGGAGAGGAATACCTCTGGCGCGCCATAGCGCAAGAATATGCGCTCCTGCAGGTACTTGAGGATCGTCTTGGCGTTCGCTTTCTTGATAGCGACACACTCTATCCATCGAGTGAAGAGATCCTCGAATACTAGGATGTATTCATTGCCATGGACGCTCTTGGGCTTCGGACCCATGATGTCGGCGGCGACGACTTGCCACGGGCGCGTGATGATGCGCCGCCCCATCAGTTCAGTCGGAGGGCGTTGTTCGACTTGCTGACAGACGAAGCATTGTCGAACGTACCTCTCAACGTCGGCGTACATTCCGGGCCAATAATATAACGCAGCGACGCGGGCGTAGGTCTTTTCGCGCCCTAAATGACCGGCTGTGGAGGCGTCGTGGCTCTCCTGCAGGATTCCCTCTTTCTTTTCGCGAGGAACTACCAGCTTCCAGGCGTCGTCATGCTGCATCGCCGGCGGCAGTTCCTCGTCTGGGCGATAATAGTACAGATTACCCCCAACGTACTTAAACGAGGGATGGTTGGCGGGGTTCTTATGTACTTCACGGACCTTCTTCAGGTACCACTCGTCGTTAGTGCCCTCTGTCCACCCCAGGGCACTGAGTGGCGCTTCCTCGTCCTCGTACATGCAAGAAAGCGCGTCGGGAACGGCGTTTAGCGCGCCTTTCCGGTGTTCGACGGTGTGCTGGTGGCCTTCCATTTCTAACGCCCATCTTGCTAGGCGACCGGTCGGATTATGCAAGTTGCAAAGCCACCGCAGGCTACTGTGGTCCGTGACTACTTTAAACTCGTTGCCTTCGATGTACGGACGGAACTTCCGTATCGCCCACATACGCACAACAGCTAAGCACTCGCGTTCGGTGACACTATAATTACGCTCAGCCTGCGTCATCGTGCGGCTGGCGAACTTGAGCACGCGTTCCTCGCCGTTCACTATTTGATAAAGAACGGCGCCGAGCCCTGTGTCACTGGCGTCAGTCTGTAGCACGAACTGCGTCTCTCGATCTGGGCGATGGAGGACAGGCGCCGACGCCATAAGCACCTTGACCTGTTCAAAGGCCAACTGCTGCTCCTCCTTCCACTCATATCTGCGACCCTTCTTGGTCAGCTGGTGGAGTGGTTCGGCGATCGTGGCGAATTCTTGGAGGAATTTACGATACCACAACGCCATACCCAGAAATCGCCGTAGCTGTTTTAAGTTCTTCGGCGCTGGATACGCCATAATAGGCGCTATCTTCGCCGGGTCTGGCCTAAATCCGTCATGATTAACCAGGACGCCGAGATATTTCACTTTTTCGCTGCAGAAGACGCTTTTTTCCCGGTTAATCGTCAACCCCGCCTCGTTGATGCGCGCCAGCACGCGGCCCAAGTACTCGACGTGCTCTTCAAACGTCTCCGTTGCGACGATAACATCGTCTAGGTAGGAGTAGGCGTAGGGTTGTAGTTCAGGGCCGATGGCTTCGTCAATCATGCGCTGGAACGTAGCGCCTGCGTATGCCAACCCGAATGGCATACGCTTGAACTGAAACAGTCCAAGCCCCGGCACCGTGAACGCTGTCAGCGGTCTGGCTTGAGGCTTCAGCGGGATTTGGTGATAGACGCTGCTGAGATCTAGCGTAGAGATATACCTCGCCTTCCGGAGTTTGCGAAGGATATCGTCCATGATGGGCAGTGGATACCCGTCTGATTTCGACAGCGCGTTGACTCGTCGGAAGTCGACGCAAAAGCGGTATTGGCCGTTCGCTTTGCGCACCATCACCACTGGGCTTGACCAGCCACTGTACGAGTACTCGATCACACCGGCCTCGAGTAACTCGCGCACCTGTCGGTGCATCTCCTCTTCTATTTTCAGGGAAACCGGAAAATACTTCTGCTTGACCGGCCTCGCGGATCCTACGTCGATCCCGTGCTCGATCAAGTGGGTGCAGCCGATCTTCTTGTTGGATTTCGGGATCATTTGATCGAGGAGTTGCCGAATGCGCGCGTGTTCTGCCTCGCCGACACGCGCTAATCCAACTGCGGCTATATCCATGAATCCCGAAGCGCTGATCGATGCGACTTGTAAAGGGACTATCTTGCGCTCCTTCTTGAGATATAGCAAGTTCTCGTTAGGGTCGTGGATCGCGTTGAACAACCGACCGAAGTTCGTGCCCACGAGGCACTCGTTCAACGCGTCGGGCATAATAGCCACGGTGACTTCGCGTCGCACTCCCGCGACGTCGACCGGGAGATCCACGTACCCGACGATCGGCGACGTCTGACCGTTGGCGCACTGAGCCTTTCGCCCGTTGCACGGCCTCATCGAGCGACCACAAGCGCTGGCAATCTGGAGCCCCAGTGAACCCATCACTGTCAGGGCCGCGCCCGGGTCGTAGAGTGCTCGCACTCTAAATCCCCCGATGCCTAATTGCACCCACCACCGCGACTCGTCGTCATTAGGCGGTGTCTCTGGAGGCTTTGGAGGCGTCTCTAAGATGGCGATCATCTGATCGAAGTCATTGGGTGAGGTCGCGCGCGGTATAGGGTCTTCGCGCGCCGCTTCTAGAGGGGTAGCGACCTCACCTACGCCCCGGTCCTCCCGTTTCCCTGGCCGTTAGGGCAATTAGCAGCGAAATGCCCTAACTGCTGGCAATTAAAGCACTGCGCCTCCGGATACCCAACCGGAGGGTTGCTTGGTCTCGGCTGCTGCTGCTGC
This sequence comes from Muscidifurax raptorellus, assembly GCA_020010945.3. Taxonomy (NCBI): domain Eukaryota; kingdom Metazoa; phylum Arthropoda; class Insecta; order Hymenoptera; family Pteromalidae; genus Muscidifurax; species Muscidifurax raptorellus. The sequence goes on from JAHUUD020000033.1 coordinate 797,398, forward strand.
TGCGGCGGCTGATACTGCTGCCGCTGCTGTCGTGGGTATCGCTGCTGTTATTGTGGCGGACGCTATTGTGGCTGTTGCAGTTGCTGTTGCTGCTGTGGCGGCTGATTACCTCCATTCTGCTGGGGGTAGCCGCGTTTCTGGCCGCCGCCGCGTCCGCCGCGCCGTCCCCGGAAAGCATGGCCGCCTCCTCGGTTCGACACTTGACCTTGCTGGCCGTCCCCTTGTCGTCCTCCTCCATTCTGTGCGGGGTTGCTTTTCTTCCCCGCGCCGAAGTCTTTCGTGACGTTGGCCAGCTTGCTGTCGATCAGCTTCCCTATCGCAGCAAGGGATAGGGGCTCTTCGGCTGGCGCCGTCTCCACTGCGGCGATCTTCGCTGTTGGCGCCGAACTCTTCCCCTTATACGCCAGTTCGGGGAGCATGGAGGACGCGGGCGCTGGGGGCGCCCGATACGAGGTTTCGCACTCGATGGCGGCCTTGATACCTGCGGCGGCGTCAAGGAGTTCCTCAACCGTTTTAAACTCCGGCCGCTTAAGAACTCGCTTGATCGACGGGAGCATGTTATGATATAACATGTCCAACTGCTGGCTTATGTCGAGCCGTGGAGTCATACGCCGCAGGATCCCCTGCAGGCTGTTAATGTATTCCCGCACCGGCTCGTCTGGGCCTTGTGTACGGGCGTGGGCCTCCGCCTGGAGCCACTGCTGGTAACCCTGCGTCTTGCCATACCAGCGTTTCAAGCACTCCTTGAAATCGGTCCAGCTGTTCCAGTCGCCTTGATCTGTAAGGCGATTCTGCAGCCATTAATAGGCGTTTCCCTCGAGCACTTCTTGCTGCGCGGCTAACATCTCATCGTCGGTGAGGTTATCGAGCCTGCGCCGGCCTTCCATCCTCTGGATAAAGTGCTCGACACTTACGGAGCCATCGCCCTTGAATTTTATGCCCCATTTATTTACCGTACTACCGACGGACCGATTGGCCCGACGGTTCACCGAGCCATCGCTGGCGCTCACGCCACTGGGCTCGAGGTTGCGAGGGCCGCTACCCCCCCCCCCCCTCCCCCAGCGCCAGCGTATGGTGGAAACGATTGCGCCGTGTGATTGGGCATTACTTGTTCACTACGGCGTGCATTCGAGGCGACATCCTCTGCGAAGCTACTGTGCGTCAGCTGCTGGATGTCGATGTGGTCCTGGAAATTTACCTGCGTCTCTCGTCGCGGATTGACGCTTCTCCCCAGGTCCATTCTGGTGCTCGACGCCATCGTTCCTGGCCATTGGTGAAGGAGCATTTCGATCCTCTGCGTGAGTGCTCTGATCGCCTCAGAGTTCTCCTTCACCTGCGCTCTCACCTCCGCGTCGTACGTCGGCTGAGGCGCTTGCATTGCCATGTTCGCTTGGCATTGTGGCGCAGTATTCCATCCTTGCGCCATCATTCCTGGATTCGCAAGTGGCGCGTTGAATCCCGGGAACTCGGCTCTCCCCGTCAGTCCGCTCCACGACGTCTGTATTGGCGCTGAATGCGACGCCGTCGCGTGCGTGCTGAATACAGTGTTTGCCTGTCCTGCAAACTGCGCCTGTGCAGGCGGTGGCTCATACCGTACCGTCGGTATGCTCTGCTGCCTGAATGTGGAGGAGGCTGGGGCGCGAAAGTGGCTTCTCTGCCCTGTCGCATTTTGCGGCGCTTTCGCGTGCGCCGTGCTAGGCGTTGCGCCTCCTTGCTGGATGCCGAGTGTGTTGCCGAATTGCCACGTCGGCTGCGTTGCCGACGTTGTCGTTACCGTCGTGGTTGTCGTGGTCGTAGTTGAGGTTACTGGCATTATAACGGCTTCGCCGTTGTCGGTGAGTGGCATTTGCACCTCTAACTGTGTCTCTGCCTGCGCTTCTACCTGCGCCTCTACCTGCGCCTCTACCTGCGCCTCTATTTCATATTCGACGGCCGAGGCGTCGTGTTGCTGTCGCATGTCCGCTGTGGCCTGCAGCAGCAGCTTCAATGGGTGAGGCGCTGACGTGTCGTAGTCCGGATCCGCCAGCGTTCGTGACGACATGTTTTCTGCCGTCATATCAAGGTAGGACGCCCTGCGTCCTTCTCGCTTTATCCTCACTGCTATTGGGTCTTCTCCGACGCATTGCTCGAAGTCTGCTTCGGAGTAGTCTCCGAAGAGCCATTTCTGCAGCCGGTAGACCGTTTCTAACCGTCTACCGTCTTTGCGCAGCTCCAGGTGTTCTAGCGCCTCCTGGAGTTCTTCTCCGTCAATCCCTACACACCAATCCTCGACGGCTTTCTCCAATTCGGGATTCATCGCGGTATATATACCTCGCGAGTGGTCTCAATACAATCCGTGTGCGGGCAGCAGCAGTATTCTCTCACACGTCGAGATAGCTGAAGTTCGCGTATCCGTGCTTCAACGTAAGCTTGCGGATGCGCGAACTTTTCGCACTCACACTTCACTCCTATCGGCGGATCGACTTGCGGTGCGTCTTTAGACGTGAAAGGGTGGGTCGCGCCGGCGCGAGTGTCTTTTCCGGCGATTGCTTGAGCGAAAATCACCGTGTACCGAAAATCGCGGTTTGCGTTCTCTCACACGCTCGCGCTCACACACGTCGCTCTTCTTCTTCTGCGGGAAATGCTGCTCTCGGTCTCGAGACCGTATGTGCACGCACTGCGTGCTGCTGCCCTCGCTGCGCTGTACTTAATTTCTACGCGCGCGTTGACAGCTGTGCGAAAGTTTGAGTTTCCTATCCTCGTCAGACGCCTACTAAGTCCCAACGTGGACGTGACGAGCGTGAGTCTCTCGCGGTCAACCCGACACAGAAAAAAACGATTTTTTGTCTCGGAGAGCGTGTCTACTATTGCTGTCAGCTCGCAATGCAGCCGCTCCGAGACAATCCGAATTAACTTCGGACAGCACGATCCGCGCCGCTACTCTCCGGCAGGGGTACGCGGCGCTAACCGCACTGTCAACTTTCGCACTGCTCGTCCGAATGTACAATATTTTTCCTCAGTACAAACAGTGAGACCGCTGTTTGCACTGGTCGCCGCTGCCTTCTCGCTCCTTCAAGCTTTCGCTGCTCGCGCTGCTACGTCCTAAACCGTCGCGATACGCGGCGTTTACTCCGACGGCGCGCGCTAAACCGACTCTTGTATATTCAGGACGTCGGTCCGTGTCCTTTGATTGCGCCTCTTGCGGCGATTCTAAATTTCTTCTATAAAAATTTTTAGGCGCAATCCTCCCGAAATTACACCACGATATTGGGCGCCAGTTGTAACGGGGCGTTTATGCCGATGCGACGGCTCCAACGCTGCGCTGGAGGCTCGACTCCGGCGTGAAGATTCTCTTCTTCCCGTTCAACGGAGAGATACTCTCCTTGATGCGACGGCGATTACCTGCGCCGTCGCTCGTGCAGCCTACCGCTGCCGTGCCGCCGTGGCACTCTGCTCGGCCAGTCAGTTATCCTGCAAATCATGAAACACGCGATTTGCCCGCGTAGGCTGTCGGGGTACTCGGGAATATAAGGACGTTAGGAGCAAACGAAATGTAAACACTCAGGTACAAGCGAATGTTTGTTTATTCCAAATTCAGATTACACGAGCTAACAACCGTTATATAGGCGCGACGCGAGAAGGCAGATTGCGCACGCCGACAATAACTCGCTCGCGGCGAGTTCGATCGCAATAATAATTGAAGCGCGACAAAAGATGATTGTACTTACAATCTCGCAAAGCGCCGCTCCTGCGTGGCGCGGCGCGCGCAAAATGGCGGGAGCGTCCTCCCTCGGGTACACTGAGTGGTCTGCAAGTCGGTGGCGTACCGACTGGTTCGTCGCTGGCTCGCTGGATGACTCCGCTCGCGTACTCGCCTTCGCTCGCTGCTCCTCGGATACACACGCGCACGGTGGAGGCACAGTAGGTCGCGTTCGCGCGGTATCACAAAGGTCTTTATCTAAAGCACGTGTTGCTACTCTCGCGGCCGGAAACTATCTGCCGATCGCGCTCGCGTCGCGTCGCGAGCGCCGCGCGCAGCGCCTGCGCGCCGAACCGCGGCGACCCTGCGCATGACATGCGCGCGCGATTCAAATCGCTGGATCGCTTACAATCATTATAAAAATTTTGTATTTATTATAAAATTTTTATTATTATTAAGCAGCGTCGTTTCATGAGTGTTGCTACTTCGAAAATATATTTTTTTTTCTAAAATATTGTGACTGTAAGATAAGTTCAATTCAACAAAAAAAAATCAAAATATTTCAACGGCACAAAATATTATTTTAGAAATCTGTTCGATTTCTAAAATAATATTTTGCTTGCTTAAATACGATAAGTTAACGTATTAGAAAATATGGATTTTCGCAGAAAGTTACACTTTTAAAGAAATATTTGGCGTTTACAATTAGAGTTATGACGCATACAAATAAAAAAAATTTATATATATATATAGATATACACATATTTTAAAGCTACTATTTTATTCTTATAAATGTTTTATTATTTCAGCACTAAAAATGATAATTAATCCTTTAAATATTATTAATCTTCTGCTTGCCTATTTCCAAACACTGGATATTGAAGATAGCCCATTCAATGTTAAAGAAATAGAGATAAAAGACCATTTCCAAATGATACTGTTAGATTTGATGGAATAGTCTAATAATATAGATGTAATAATGGAAAAATCGTCGGATTTTCAAAAATATTTTAAAGAATCAGATACACGTATTGTTGAAGAGGTTGATTTACATTCAGTTCTTGACGATCCTGAATTTCCTACAAATCAGTTTACAAGACATGAAGAATCATTGAGTTTTGAATATAAAAATGGGCTGTAGATTATTGGAGAAGTGAAAAGAAAGTAAAATACCTTGTACAGTCGGTTACATCAACAACTCATAGCTGTACAGTACAACCAACAGTTTCAGCCACAGGTAACTTATTATCACCTTTGTTTTTAGTATTAAAGGAACGAAGCGGAGAATTCGGATCAATCGTCTCAAAAAACGTATTAAGGCCTACTAACGTTTATGTTGCATCCTAGACATCTGGGAAACTAAATTCGATTAAATTCATATTTTATTAACTTCTAAACATGTAAAATTAATTATTTCACAAGATACGCTTAAATGAAATAAAAATTTGTAGAATTCTTCATGACGTGGTTAAAGGAGGTATATTTTCCTCAAGTTGTCCCTATAAGCATGCTGCTAATTGATTCGTTGAGTGGTCATTGTCCACCCACTGTACAGGAAGTTACGCCATATGATAAAACGGTACATCTCAAAATGATACCTACAGGAACGACTGGAGACATTCAGCCATTAGATGTCTATGGATTCCGCACATGGAAGAACTATGTTAAACATTTCTCAGAAAATGTTATGCTTCTAGACGAAGACTTAAACTTGCATTTGAGAAATAATGTAATTAAATTACAGTCTTTGGTTCATAACGAATTTTCATCACCGCGATATCAAAATCTATTTAAATATTCATGGTATAAAAGTTAGTATGTTGTATATCGACCCCGTCAATTTCGGTTTTAGAGATTCCTGTGCAACGCTTTGTGAGGTTTATGGTTGTCAAAACGTTGCTATTGTTAGATGTTCTTGGTGTAAAAAATCTTTATGCTTAAAACACTTTTTTGAAGACTATCATTATTGTACTACTTACAATCCATAATGCTACAAATAATTTGGCAAACAATTACTTTTTGAGAATACTTTAAATTTGTTGGAGTAATCAATAAAACTTGATTTTGGTTTTAAAAATATAGGGGAGATACCATTACAATTAGAATAGTGCGTTTTATAACCTAATCTATTTTAAAATTTTTAGCGTTAGTTCCATCAAGAAATCTTTTTCTGTTTAGAAAATAATGAACAAAATAAGAAAAAGGGGTAGTAACCCTCCAAGAAAATATATCTTTATTTTTTAATATTTTATTAAATAAAATTACTTTTCTATACGGTACATAATTTATTATTACTTTTGTAGTCGAAAGATGATTTAAAAAAAAATTAATTTCTGTTTTAAAAATATAGGGGTTGCTACCCTTAAAGTTGATGGGGTGAAGTTGTGTACTCATTCCTATTCTAAAAGTTTTAGCTTTTGTTCCAACAAGAAATCTTTTTCTGTTTTATAAATAACGAACAAAATATAAATAGGGGGTAGTAACTTTTGGCGTTAGTTTCATTAAGCTACCTTTATTAGTTTCTGAAATATTTGAAAAAAACTGTTTTTGGGGATGAACTTTAGGGGTTAATTTCTACCCCTAAAGGTTCCTATCGGCACATAAAAAAATATACGTGTCTCTTATTTTTCAAATCGGCGACACACACTTGGGGTACCTTCCTTGTTAGAAGAAAGGCTATAGCACTAACGCGTGTCGTCGACTATTCAGAGCTTTTAAATCGAGTTTATATTCTAAAGGCGCGAATTTAAGTTCTCTTTCACTAACGAAGGGTTTCCCAACCAGGCATTATGCGCTGTTCTTCAGAATTGCGGGAACGTCTAAATACCGAAAGGGCTAGGATTCTTGCATAAAAATTCACGTCGTTCTCCGTGTTCCACATAATAAACTAACCATAAAAAATGTTGCTACCGACGACAGCATCATAGCTGAGGACGAAACAATTTGATTGCTTCTTTTTAGCAAAAGATTACCATTTTTGGTATACGGCATTTTGTTTTTTTTATCTTTCAGTCAAAATAAAAAATATTTTTTCTGCAGTCATTATTTGCAATAGATGAAGTACATTGTTTTGTAGCAATTTTTTGTGTACGTTTTTTTATTTTGATTATTTTGTAGAAAAATTATATGATGATAATTGTTTTTTAACCCTTTGAAGCATACATGTTTCTGTTCGATATTTCAAGCTGAAAATTATTACTCAGGGGTTTTTGGAGTTTGTGATTACGAATATTCTTCAAATTCTTTATCCAAGATGACGGTTACTGATTTTTTGTATTTTCACTCGTCTACTCACGAAAATTGACATAAAGTTTCTGGTGTCGCTGATAACGAATATGACATCAGATTTTGAAATTCCTTATTTAAGTTGGCGGATTCAAAATGGGGGCGACTGATTTCTTGCATTTTCACTCGTATGCTCATGGAACTTATACCTGCTATCTTGAATTCCACAATTCTGGTAGCGGATTCCAATTTAGCGACTTCGAAAATTCTTATACACAGATTTTTGTAGACAGTTGTAATGAAATGGTTGAAATGCAATAATTTTAGTTGGTCGCTTCCGCTATATTGGATCCACCATCCTGAATTCTTCAATTCTGCATGCAGATTCGGATTCAGCGACCATCAAAACTATCGGCCATGAAAATATTGACGTGATTTTGTGATGTATTAAAATTACGCAATTCCTCACGGAATTGTTATATGTGACTTATGACGTTAGTTTGTTACGTACTTATTTCGAATGCTTTATCACGTAATTACTTTAAATTTCTTAAAATGAGTGTCCTTATAGGTGCTACCACGCGGATGGTATAGCACAGAAAATGGGGGCTGTATGAAATTAATCACTTTCAATATTTTAACTAAAATAAAGAAAATAAAAAAATAATATTTCATTGGTATTAGCCCCCTAATAACTAGGAATGGCATCATGAATTCGAGAGAAAAATATTAAAAAGTAAAGTCAGAAATGAATTTCTCCGGAAAAATACGATTTATCATGTGGGAAATATTTCATTATGGAGAGATTATTCTAAGAAGAAAACCTATAGTCTGTAGAAGAAAGGAATCGTTCAACCAATGCAGAGATGTTTATAAAAGATTATAAACATCTGATTAGACTGGCACTGGCCCTTGCCAGAGAGAAGCAGAGGCAACGCCAGTCTCGTTCTGACCGAGAAACCGAAAAGTCGCATTTAGTGCGAGACTTATATATTGATTAGCTACTAAATAAATCATATATTATTGGTTATTAATTATTTAATTGTTTGTGATTATTATTAGTTAAATATGTTTCTTACAGATCAGAAGTGGGATAACAGAAAAATCATACGCGCTGTATAAAAAGAGTGGTTCATAAGATAATGAATTAGTGTAAAAGGTAAAAAGCAGAAAATAGGAACAGAGTGAGAGAGCATAGTAAGGACACGGCTATACTAGAAAAATACTATGTCATCTTGAGATCGAAGAGAAGAAAGAAATCGCTCTTGCAGCAGAAGGCGACATAGCACAGGAAGACATGGTGGTAGACGGGAAACTCGTACGCCAAGTCAACCTCCAAGAAGGTCTGCAAGCCGTGAGTCTGATGTAGCTAAATTGGCGGATGGTTTGTCAAGTATTTTGAAAACGGGTTCGAAGCGCTTTCATTTTATTAATGAGAAAATATTAGCGGAATTTGACCCGGAGGAAAAGCAAATTTCGGCAAAAGAATGGGTTCATAAGGTAGAGTAGTGTGCAGAAATGTATGATTGGGATGACAAAACTAGATTGTAGCAGTGCTTAAATTAAAGGGAAATGCAAAGTTATCGTACGAGGATTACAAAATTCTTTGTTAACGTGGAAGGTCTTTTCTTTGGCAATAATTAAGCAATTTCCGGGAGAAGAAAGTTTTGGGAAATTGTTAGAAGAGGCAGTTCTTTTTAAAAGTACTTTCGACTAAGATTTGCAAACACATTGTTTTCAAAAATTAGGTAAAGTAAATAAATTAAAGTTAGATTTATCTGAAAAGAATATGGCAGATATAATTGCACACGGAATTTATGATGAATCTATAAGAACGATTGTGTTATCTGATCGGTGTGAAACGGTAGCGGAATTGAATAACCGATTAAACATTTTTTTTAATTCAAATAAGATTAAAGAAATTAAGGATGGAAAGAATTTAAAGGGTATTAAACGTCCATATCAAGCAGAACAAACAGAAAAAGGAAAAATGTTGTATAAAAACATTGAATGTCATAAATGCGCTCAACAGGGACATATAAGACGATTCTGTCCGAATAATAAGTAAGAACAGGCCCCAGGTGAGATTGTAGAAGGCGAATCAGCGAAACCACAAGAGGTGGTAAAAATTCGAGAAAGGGAAATTAGTAAGGTATGCACATTCTGTGGAAAGTGCGGACATGTATTGGAAGAATGAAAAATGTTTTAAGCGGTTCAGAAAAGAGGAGAAAGAGAAGTCCGCATGACAAGTCGGGAAGTGCGTGCGCTCGTTATCGGTTTTAGAAGTAGAGTCAGGAAAAATAAACAGGCCTCTTAAAGCATGTCAAATTAACGAGCAGGAAAGAGAATGCACAATTGATTTGGGGAGCGAGTGTCCGATTATGAGAGAAAGCGTAGCTTGAGAATTGAATTTAACCTTTAAACGATCGAACAAAGTTTTGACCGGATTTAATCTTGCACAAGTAGAGTCATTGGGATATTCTAAAATTTCCATAAAATTGGACGAGGTTACTCTTAGAATTAAAGTGTTTATTGTGCAGGACTGTCATTTATCCAAATCGATATTAATCGGGCGGAATATTCTAAAATCGGGAATAGGCGGGCTGTCGGATGCTACCGGCACGAAAATATATAGAAAAAATGATGTAGGCGGAATGGATTACACTGTTTGTGTAGACCAGTTTGATATTAGTGAAATCGAGGAAAAGGATGTGCATTGCGAAGAGTTGAGTCCGGAATTTCGAAATCGATTTTGAAAATAGAGGAGTTAAGTAAGTCGGACATTGGCGAGATGAAAATCGAATTAATTAGCAACGATCCGGTACAAAACAGACCATATCGGATGTCAAGAAAGAAGCGAGAAATATTACAAGAAATCATTGCTAGGCTCATAGCAAGCAGCATAATCAGAAAAAGTATATCTGATTACGCCAGCGCCGCATTTTTGGTTAACAAAAAAAACGAGGATGGGCGATTAGTTGTCGATTATCGCGATTCGAACAGAATTACGAAACAAATTAGATTTCCGCTTCCATTGATTGAAGATCTTATTGATAAATTAGGAGGAAAGTTATATTTTATTTCTTTAGATTTAAAATCAGGATTTTACCAAATTCCAATGCACCCGGAATCAATACATAAAACTGCCTTTGTTACTCCGGACGGGCAGTATGAATTTTTTTTGAATGGCGATGGGTTTAGCCAACTCACCGGTCGTATTTCAGAAAGTAATGCGAGAAGTTTTGAAAGATACAAATGCTTTAGTATACATTGATGATGTTTTATTAGCATTTGATAGTGTCGACGAAGGTTTTTAGGAATTAGAGAAGATTTGCAAGATTTTCAAAAAGCACAACTTGACTTTGAATTTAAAGAAATGTCACTTTTTTAAAACTAAAATAGAATATCTAGGAAGAGAGATTTCAGCAAAGGGCTTTCAGCTGGCAGCAAGTAAAATAGCTGCACTCGTTAGAACGGCAGATCCGAAAAATATTAAACAGTTGCGACAATTTTTAGGGCTCGGAAAATTACAGAAAAATGTCGCTTGGGAATGGACAGTTGAGCAAGCAACTATAGTAAGAGAAATTAAAGAAATTTTATCGTCTCGACCGATATTAGCTATTTTTGGTGACAGTTTAGAAACCGAACTTTTTACAGATGCTTGTTCGATCGGGTTGGGTCCCATATTGATGCAAAAGAAGGCAAAATTAAAAGGGTTGTTGCATATTATAGTCGGAAAATCAGTCCCAAAGAGCAAAAATATCATTCGTACGATTTAGAAACGTTAGCGGTATTTATTGCTTTGAAACATTTTCGGGATTATTTGATCGGTATAAAATTCACGATAATAACTGACTGTGTTGCCATCCGCACAACGGCAACGAAGAAAGAAATACAACCTCGGGTTTCACGTTGGTGGATGTATTTTCAAGACTTTGATTACGAAATTAAATATCGGCTGGGATCACAGATAGCTCATGTTGATTATTTAAGCAGGAATCCCGTGGAATGTTTAACCATATATCACTCCGTCTGAGTGGATTAAAGCAGCTCAAATGCAGGATAATGATATTGAAATAATCAGAACAATTTTGGAATCAGGTGATAATGAACCTGCACTCAAGTGGAAAAGCGGAGAGACGTTAGATGTGAGAATTGTGGAACGCTGTTATCGCCTGTAATTATTGTTGAAATTTACAATATTGTTTGAAGATAGTCATAGATATCTGTTCTGAGATAAATACTGAAGAGACAGTAAGTGAATTTTAACGAAGATACAGAGATTGCTCCGATATTAGAGAATTAGAAATATATAGTGATTTGGAGGCTAAAGGACCGTTACAGACGAGATTCGAGGATTGAAAAACACGTAACTGAATTCTTCAACGGATGTTACATGGTTTTATAATTATATTGATATAATTAGGAGAAACTCGATTATAACTAAAAGAGACTAATAAAGGATTGACTATATATGGGAAAAAGAATTCTATATTTTAAATAAGAACTTTTACTAATATTTTGTATGATTGTTTCAGGAGGTCTTTTGGTTTTGGATAACATTCACATTTCTTGTTTCTGATTTGGAAATTAGAGACTGCTCCCCCAGAGACGGGTTAAGAGCTAATCTGTAAGTACTACATTTTTTGGATATAGTGTGTTTTAGTTAATTTATAAATAGAATTCTTGACATATTGCGGATAGATTCCTATTATACTTCCAAGGCTTTCTAACCTGTAATGAGTAAGAGAGGTAGTGATCAGATTCTTTCAGACTTAGATAATAGTCGAAAAAAAAGAAGGCTTTTGAGGGAAGTAGCTTCCATTAGATATAATGATGAATCAGAGGCTATATAGTTAATTTAATCGACACAAGGGTTGATCAGAATTTGGAAAACGGCCATCCTATGGTTATAGGTAGGACTCTCAGACTAAATATCTCTCTTAATAATATTGAAATTGTAAATGAGGATAAAATTGCATTATCCTTTAATTCAGTAGAGGAAGCTAATGACTTTGTAAATGGTAAGGTTAAATTACTAAATAAGAATTGGCAAGCTTACATTCCGGGATCGGCAGTTAATGTTGCAGGCGTAGTTAGAGATATACCCATTGAATTAGCCCCCAAATTACCCCCAAATAGCAAGGAGGATATCATTGAAGGTATTCAGGATGACAAGATAATTAATTCTATTGTGGACATAATTAGACTCCAAAAGAAAATTTTTAAAGACGGTAAACCATTATTGATTGAGGGCAAACCTAGCTTTGAAGATTCAAATTCTGTTAAGATTATCTTTAGGGATAGACTTCAGTCTAAAGTATTTATCAATAGCTGTTTTAGAAGGGTCTTTAAATTTATGTTAGACACCTCAAGTGAGACGTTGTTTTAACTGCCAAGGTTATGGACACGTTAGTAGTAGGTGCAAGGCTAAAACTAGATGCGTAATTTGCTCAGGAAATCATAAATCAGACATTGAGTGTAATGAAACTATAAAATGTGCTAATTGTAATGGGAATCATATGGCTTCAGATTTGAAATGAGATAGTGAAACAGAGATACTACGCCAAATATACTAAGTTCAATAATGGAAAAATAGGTGACTCTTTTAAACAGATATTGATGGGTCTCAATTTTGATTGTTCTATTAATATAATTATATTCGAAGAATATATATTATTTCGAATATAAAATTGGCAAAGTTTTACACATAAAAGGTACAGCGAGACTCGAGGCTACAAAAGTATCAGGTAGCCAAGAATCTCGCTGACAATTTCCCTTCCACTGCTCGAGACCGCGCGTGCAAAGCTACGCTGCAGTTTGGGCGCTGTGCAGTTGTTAGGCCCCATAAGACCTAATGAGTGCAACAAGTACCGAAATAATGATGTAGTTAAGGGGAGGAAAAACTCACAAAAACGTGGGAGGTCCGGAAACACTTCCGAGCGTCCCCAAGCCATGCTACCTCACGGCACTCCGACTCGAGCCAAGCTGCCAAACGGGCTAATATTTTTTTAAATGGTTTTCTTTATTTTCTTCCTGTTAAAATTTTAGAGAGAAGAATTAATGATAGAATTCTATGGTGGTGTGAAAGTAAAAATTTTGTACCAAGAAATTTTTTTGGTTTTAGGAGAAATAAATCCTTTCTTGATTGTTTGAGTATTCTCAGAACTGAAATTTGTCTAGCTAGAAGTACAGAAGAAAACTTAGGTGCTTTATCTCTGGATTTACAGGGAGCATATGATAACGTAAATTTGGAAAAATTGATTAAGGTCTTAGACAAATATAATATTCCCTACAATACTATTAGATTAATTTCAAATATTATTGATAATCGTAATCCATGGGGAAGCTATAATGAATTTGATCTCGGTCTACGTAAAACTAATAAAGGTTTACCACAGGGCAGTATATTAAGCTCCCTGTGGTAAAAAGCCAGGATATCTGCATCCAATTGGAAAAGTTTCGATTCCTTTTCATACATTGCACTTAGATCATGTTGGACCTTTCATTCGCGCGAAAAATAAAAATACGCAAATATTAGCAATTATTGACAAATTTACAAAGTTTTGCATTCTCGAACCTGTACAAAATATTAAAACAAAATACGTCTATAGGGCATTAGGTCAGCTGTTTGCCTTATTTGGCGTGCCAACTAGAATAATAACGGATAAAGGAACTGCTTTTACTTCCCATACGTTTCAAGATTTTTGTAAAGAAAATGGCATTATGCATATAGAAAATGCAGTCGCAACACCAAGAGCAAACGGACAGTGTGAAAGATTAAATCGCACAGTTTTAAGTTCGCTAGCAACAACGTGTGCTGGAGATTCAGAGGATAGATGGGATTAGAAGTTAAAACAAGTACAAAGTGCAATAAATTGCACTTCTAATAGAACCACTAGAAGGAGTCCAGCAGTTTCTTTTTCGGAGGTTCAAGCAACACTTGATAAATTAGATTTAAAAGCACTAAGAGAGGAGGCAAAACAAAATACGGATGCCGAGCAAGTTGAACAAAAGAGAAGATTCGATGCTCGACGAGAGGATGCTCCTAAATATAAGATAGGAGATATTGTAATGGTCAAGTCAAGCCCAATAGCGTCGGGAGAGAGCAAAAAGATAGTTGCAAGGTCCAGGATTTAAAAGATTTGAAAAAGTCGCAGGGTCACAGATCGGTGATAGCGGTGGACAGCCTGCAAAAATGGATAACTTTTGATGCCATGGAATAGTAGGCTGGTAAGTTATGTCAGTCATTTTGTTTGACTGTGTATGGCCAAGTCTAGAACTTAGGGCAAATTTTTAGTCAAAATTTGGCTGGAAAACTAAGTATCTAGGTGTAGGCGGGACTTGTGTACAGTCGGAGTCTGTAGTTTTAGACTGGAGCGTTGCTACACTCCTAGTTGATAAGATTGCTGGCAAGGCTGGTGACTAGTTATTTAGCTAAATTATTTCATTTAGGCATTGAGATTCAAAAATGTTCTTAAGGATTTGATCACTCCTTTACCATTTTTGTAATCACAGCAAGGCTTTAGTATTGTTTACTAAAAAAGAAAATTTTTTTTTGTTTCTTATGTTATAGTTTAAGAATTCGATAAAGAAAAATCGAGTCGAGGACGATCGAGTATCAGGATGGTCGATTGTCGGGAATATTTCATTAAGGAGAGATTATTCTAAGAAGAAAACCTATAGCCTGTAGAAGAAAGTAATCGTTCAACCAATACAGAGATGTTTATAAAAGATTATAAATATCTGATTAGACTGGCACTGGCCCTTACCAGAGAGAAGCAGAGGTAACGCCAGTCTCGTTCTGACCGAGAAATCGAGAAGTCGCATTTAGTGCGAGACTTATATATTGATTAGCTACTGAATAAATCATATATTATTGGTTATTAATTATTTGATTGTGTTATGATTATTATTAGTTAAATAAGTTTCTTACAATCATAATTTTGTAATCTATAAAACATAAATAATAAGTGTTTAACCTTACTAAACTTTTTTATTATGTTCCTGAATGTCTAAAATACCTGAAATATATATGTATTAAAATACTTATTCATTATACTAACATATTGTTTCTTAAAAAGAATTGAATTTTAATAATGTTAATGTTCTATAACATGTTAATAAAATACAGTAAACAAAATATATAACAGCAAGCGAATCGAACCTGTTTGGCTGGTATACTATTATTATGTTTTAGAAAAAATTATTTTTCTTACTTTGTCAAATAGCAGCAAATAGTCTATACACATATATTATAAATTACTGAGATTCGTTTATGATTTTCAAGTTAGCATTAGGACGAGTCTGAAATGGCTTAGGAAGTAAGATAATGGATTGATCACGTGATCGATAGTATGGTATATTACATGATTTTTCTCGCCAGGGTTCACTCGATATTCAACCATATTTTTATTTCTTTTAATAAATGTTAAAAACATTTTTTTTTTATTTGTCTATTTTTCTTTAACTAAAAATTCATGAATAGACTTAATCAAAATTGTTTTTTTCATATTTATTAGCGTTTTTATAATACATTATTTGGATGCGAATTTTTAACTAAGGTTTACCGATAGAACCTTCTAAAAAAATATTTTGTACAAAATGTCTCTAACCTTGGAGTAAATTTGTATGAGTATCTGAACAATTTCAAATGCATAATAGCCCTGGTAGAAATGTTAACCTATTCATTAGCCAGTTTTTGGGTTATGAATCTAAAAACTGGGCTGCTTTCTTTGCCGCTTGTTAGGAAAAAAGCTTTATAATCTATTTTTGGGTCTTTTAATCTAGCCTTAGGCAAAACACTTTTTAACCAAGTTGATAAGTAGTTCTTGAATTTATTCTGTTGGTGAAGTAATACAATAGTCCTACAGGTGGATTATCACGGTTTAAGGTTACAACTAGAAAATCTTTGCTAATAGGCTTGCTATAGCCAGAGTTTTAGTCTACTGAGCCACATGGACATTCCATAAGCTCTACAAGTTTAGCTATATATTTAAATTAATCGAATTATACAGTTTATGCCTAAATAATGACAAAATGCATGACATATATTCCTCTCCCATAAAAAGTAGATAGTTATTAGTAAGTTTTAGATACATAAAATATGAAGTTTTATCTATTTTGATTGGCTGATTCATAACTCCTTACCCATTTTAAATTGTCACTTTTCTACCAGGGACTGAAAGAAATAGACATATACAAGTTTTTGAAATGCAAATCTTTATTTATTAAGTATATTACTTGTTTATAATGATAAATTATTAAGTTGATTTTGTAACACGTGCATGATATTCATGCGTGTTTTGTACTTATTAGGCGGGACTAAATTAATTTTTTTTACCATAGTTGAAAATTTTATTGCGTACTTTTTAAAAAATGTTGATTTTTAAAAATTGTTCAAATACATGCATGGGTTACAAAAAATATAGTGTGCAACAAGGACCAAGTGGTATTTTTGACCTTGTATGGTTGCAGTATTTATCTGAGACTAACGAATGCACTTGCCTTCAGCTTGTATTAGCCTGGACTTGTACTATAGACTTCACGATTTTTCTATAAAAGTAGCCCACTTCACACCCATGATACATATTATAATATTGTGTAATATTAGTATTAACCAAAACTATGTGCATAATTTAAGGTAACAGTTTGAAAAATTGTATTTATAGATATATAGATATATATATATATATATATATATATATATATATATATATATATATATATATATATATATATACCATTTATTTACTATGCTCCTATAGATAAATAAATAACTCTGAGAAATTTTTCACATTGTTCCATAATTTTTTAATGCATTTCCACAATTAAAGGATGCAATATTTGCATGTTTGATCATTGGATAATTTATTATGATTAGGTTCAAATGTTTATCTCTGCTAATAAGCTAAATCTATTATTCTAAGTTGAGATAAAAGTTTTTATTTACAAGATGACTGTCGTATATAGCATTATTTCGATAAGCAAGGGTCCTACTCTTCCCTATACATTATAAACCAATAATAATTAAGAGTATATACCTAATCTTGCAAAAAAACTCATTAATTATTATAATAAAACCATTTCAAAAGTTTATTTCAAAGAACTTTGAAAAAGTAAAATATCTCTTATTGTACAATGCTCAATCTTATGACTTAAAATATATAAAGCTTCTATTATTCAAAATTCAATATTACCAATAAGGAACAATAAAATTTAATGACAATCAATTAGTTTACCACAACAAACACTTACTTTGTAAATATGCAGTTGATTTTGAACTGGATATTTCCATTATCCCTGGCGCATAGGCTAAAGTATTATTAACTTCAAGATATCTTTTGTTTATATCCATTTCATTTGATTGATTACTATCTATAAAGTTACTTGTTAGGTTTTGAGAAACATTAGCTTGTTGAATTTTGTTATAAATTGTATCTATGTTATTAGCCATAACAATATTTTTCTTTTCTCGATATATTAAATTATTACTGATTATAGCTAAGTCCATAAGTTCTTCATCTTTTGTCAATCTTATACCTGCTGCTGTAGCAAGATCCTTACCACCTCCTAAAATATTGGTAACATGATATAACTGAATATAATAAATTTAACAAAATGATTTTAACTACTGACCAGGAACTTGAGTTTTATCAGGATCCTCATTGTCATCGAAGTCACTGCCACTACTTTCATCGCTCATTGCGTTAACTGTCTGCAACTTACTTAAGGAAAAACAGAATAAATAAATACAATGTTTGATATTAAAAATTCATTTCGAACATTATTTAGTAATATAATGACAACCAATTAATAATAAATAAATGTCTGGACTAAACAGAATAGTTTTCTTTTATTTTTTTTTCTAAACAGACTATCATGCTATATCTTTTGGAATAAAAGGAAAATATGCTCTTTTTCCTTAATAAGGTATCGGCATCTAGCCAAGTACAGATATACTCAGACAATTTCTACCTGTCTATGTATCTGTGATTTGTGGCATCAAATGATCAAATCATCAGATGTTTCTATCATCATCATCAAAAAATATCAGCATTTTTTGTTTGAAACTTTTAATGTTTGAATGTTGATGTCATGGTTGCTGCACCAATGCACGTGTTTCTCAGGTTATATTAGTATCTACATTAGGGTCCATCTATGGCTACTTGCCAACCTACCCAATCCCAGCCTGCAAAAATAACAAAGTGAAAATAAAAAAAATACTAAACGATGTATTTTTAATAGCATATTACAAATATATCTACCACTTAAATTGCACATCCCTATTTTAATTATTAAAAATAAAAAATAAATTGCCAAATTCTTGATATATTGAACTTTTAAAATCTCCGTAAATATTGTGTTTCCGAAATTGCACAAGGCGTAGATAAACTGCACACATGCCATTTGTAATTGCACAATAGGAAATTTTAATTGAACATGTTTATTTATTTAAATAATGAGTAAAATGTTAACAGTCCTTCAACAACCATGCATATAGAATGTTTGGAAGCGATATGCATTAGCGCGAAATTTAAATAACTTCAATCGTTTATAAAATGCAACCATTGTTCAACAATATTTTAATGAAAATATGCAATATTAATAACGTTGATTGAACTAAACGATGTTCTAATGGTTATTATTGAAGAAAAAACTACGTACCGATAGGTCAATATCCGTTTCTTTATATTGAAATAAAAAGAACGTGCATAAAAGAAATTTATACTAGTTTAACTGTCCAACCATGATGTTTAAATCAATAAATCATGATTAAATGAACTAATTTTATTACGTGTAAGCTATAAACATATGTAGCTTTCATTGAGTTAAAAGTGATATTGTTTGCAGTCAACTGGTTTGAAGCGTCGCTTTGAAACCTTTTGGTCCCTGGTTCAAATCTGACTCAGCGCAATATTGATTTTTTTTTGCAAATCTTGGCCGATATGTAAATAAGAAAGCAACGTCTCGATGTTCACTGGTGAAACCAATAAAATGGCATGAGGTAATAGCATGTCTTCTGCCTTACGTTTTGGGGTGATTCAGCCAACGCACATGAATGTATCAAATAAAAATTAAAGAGTTATTCTTATTAATATGATAATAACAAATTTTAAAGTTGAATTTTTGATCTTATATATATTGGAAGATATTGCATTCAGCTCTAGTGTCTTTTTTTAATGATAATTACGTTAAGATACTAATGCAACGTAATAATATATTCTGTAACGCGCGAGGAATACGGTATAATTAAAAAGAGTGCCATTTCATTTCTCGATTAACATATAGGTGGGGTAAAGATTGGGTAAATATTATCATAAATTGTAGTTTTCAATAGTTTATTAAAACTTGTTTAATAAAATACTGCTGGAATATACATAGTCGAAGACAGTTAGCAGTGTAACGCCACGGGTTACAATGTATGCGAGAAGTCGGTAAGGAAGCGATCCTCGTCGTCGCGGTTTCGATAAGCGAACAATCACTTAAGCGGGATCGCGACTCTAAGGCGTTAACAAGTATAGACCGTAAGTAATCGTGACGAGAAGAAAGGCAAACGTGAATGTTAGAAGAATTAAGCAATGTTAATAGATGTAGCGAGGTTACCTTGTGGAATGATGTCCTTGGAGAAGCGTAGAGGGCAATGAATCCGGCAGTCGGACAAGGAACGTGGAATAGGTGCGAGTTTAAATGAGTAATAGATTTAAGTAACTTTTACTCTTACACAGTTTATTGAATATAATTACAAGTGTCAATAAAAAGTAATTCGATACAGACTAACGTGAACGAGTTTACAGTTGAGCTGGCTGCCGCAAAAGAGAGCTAGACCCGGCGCGGGTCATGCCTTTATACCCTGAGGGGTTGCGTGCGTTACAAATATAAATGTATAAATTATCCTAGCAAGGCGGGTGAGATTAATTAGGGGAATGGTAGTGAAGGAAAATTTGAGTGGGTGCGTTTGATTGGCTTTTAGTAACCAGGTCAATGGAAACGGCGGGAATTCGGTGTAGATGGTAAGTTACTGGTAACGTAGCGTAGAGTTCTTCTTTATCCAGGCTGATGTGATGTGGTGGCGGTAGGTGTCACGACGTTACAGTAGATACACGCATATGGAAGATGTAGTAAAACAGTTTTTGTGGCGGCACCGAAGCGAATTCGCACTTTCGGAAGCCTGCTTCGGCAGACAACAGATGTTGAGTAAACTTGTGCGGGAGAAACTCGATGGTCTGGTAATTCTTGTAGAGTTTCTCCTAAATTGTTGAAAAGTATCGTTAGCTTATTTTTTAAAATATTTTATTAAATAAGTTTTATTTGAAAACAAAGGATTCTTACCGTTAACGATTTCCTTTTTTGAGTAACTGCTCCAATTTTAAGGCTCCAGAATTAAAACTCCTCCTGATCCTAATTGTGCATACACTTTTAAAACTTTGCTTCAAACGGGCGTCACCTAAATTTAAATGGATCCAATTTGTAATTGATAGGCAGATGATTGTATCAAATTGGGGTTGTTCTGAAGATAAAAGTGCATCATCTTCTAATACATAGTTACCCTATAAAAAGGAAATACACATAAGTCAATTGAATTTCATTTCGCTAACGTTAGACGAGGTGTACTGGTTAAGATAAAATATCTCATAAAAAATCGATTTTTTCAAGAAATAGGATTGTTTTGTCCCCTTCATATGTGTACGTTCTGTAAATAGTGTTGCGGGTCGCTTAACAAAATTTTATTGTACTTGGACGCATATCACATCAGACTCTAGGGTATTATCCTGGATACAAGGCGTAAAAATACCGTTCAAAGCAATTCCTATTCAATCTAAGCCTATCTTAGAAAAAAAGCGAACACACTCGGAAATTGAGAATATTTCTATTGTAATTGCACGACTTCTAAAAAAGATGTTATTGATACTTGTACACCTGTCAAAGGTCAATTTCTCTCTCCTATTTTCTTAGAGCCAAAACCAAACAAATCTTATAGGTTAATCTTGAATCTTTCAATGCTAAACGAGTATGTCATAACGGAACATTTTAAAATAGAAGACCATAAAGTAACAATAAAATTAATTTATAACGACTCTTTTATGGTAATCCTAGATCTCACAGACGCCTATTATTTGATTGCTATTGACAAAGCTCATAGAAAGTTCTTGAGATTTTCGTTTTTTGGTGTTTTATACGAATTTACATGTTAGCCTTTTGGCTTGAGCGTAGCTCCTCAGCTTTTTACAAAATTAATGAAACCTGTTATTTATTTTCTTAGAAATTCAGGTCTCAATCAGTTATATATCTAGATGACTTTTTATTATTAGGAGATTCATTTAATGAATGCCTTAATAATGTTAATAAAACATGCGATTTATTGACAAACTTAGGATTTGTTATAAGCTATGAAAAAAGTCAAAGAAGTCCTTCTCAACAATGTAAATATTTAGGTTTCATTTTTGATTCATCGTCGATAACTTTGGAACTACCAAAGAATAAAAGATGTGCTATAAAAGATATGCTCGAAAAAGTCTCAAAACTAAGAAAAGTAAAAATAAGAGGATTTGCCAAGTTTATTGGCTCGATTGTAGCTTGCTGTACTGCAATTACATATAGCTGGTTGTACAGAAAAGCATTTGAGAGACAAAAATACTTAGCACTAAAATCAAATAATGATAATTACAATGCGGTCATGGTATTAAAATCGAATCAAAGTGATTTCAACTGGTGGTAATCCCATATCCTTACGGGAGTCTTTTCCTTCAGGATTCCTGAATATTCATTAGAAATTTTTTCAGATGCATCCCTATTGGGCTGAGGAGTCGTGTGTAATGATCAAAAAGTCAACGAATTTTGGACAGAATCTGAAAAACAATACTTTATAAACTATCTTGAATTGAAAGCAGCATTTTTTGGCCTCAAATGTTTTGTAAAAGACTTATCCAATGTATATATTAATTAGAATAGATAACACAACAGTTATTTCGTACATAAACCGAATGGGAGGTATCCAGTTTGAAAACTTGAATAAAATAACTAGGATATTTGGCAATGGTGCGAAGCGCGCAGAATCTGGATATTCGCTTCATATATAAAATTGAAGGAAAATTCTGAAGCCGATTGGGAGTCGCGTAAGTTACAGCCAGATACGGAATATGAGCTGTCGAACTATGCATTTAGTAAAATAAAACATGTCTTTGGCTTGCCAAATATCGATCTGTTCGCTAGTCGTACTAATAGGAAATGTAAGCATTTGCATCATGGAAACAAGATCCTGAGTCTGATGCGATAGACGGTATTAATTCTTACAGATCAATATGAGAAGGAACTGTCCTACAGTACTATGAATTGTATTAGATCCGCTATTTCTCTTATTGTAAACGTAGATTTTGCCGAAGATTGAAGAGTAAGACGGTTCTTTAAAGGTATTTCTAACTTGAGACCGTCTAGACCAAAATATGACCAAACGTGGGATCCAAAGAAAATTTTAGACTTTTATAATGAAAAAGAAGAAGATAAAAACCTAAGCTTAAAAGTTATCTCTAAAAAATTAATAGGGCTCCTACCCTTAACTACGGGACACCGCTGCAGACGTTTTCTCTTATAGATATTACTAACTTAAGAAGGTCAGAATCTCAGTTAGAAATTCACATTACAGATCGTATAAAAACATCTTAACAGGAATGCAATACAACCTTTATTGATTTTACCGTTTTACTCGAATAGAAAGATTTGCGTAGCAACTACGTTAATTAGTTATCTTGATATAACAAAAGAATTAAGAGGATCTGTAAATAAATTATTTATATCCTTTAAAAAGCCTTATAAAGCTGTTTGCGCACAGACGTTAAGCCGTTGGGTTAATGACGTTCTCTCTGAAGCAGAAGTAGATACTAAAAAATTTTCTGCTCATAGTACACGGCATGCATCAACATCTGTAGCGAAAAGAGTCGGAGTCCACATTGAGCTAATTAGAAAATCGTCAGGTTGGAGTAAGAACTCTGAAACCTTTGCTCGTTTTTATAACAGAGAGATCGCCTTAGATAACCAACAATTCACATTATCTATCTTAGACTTATCAATATTATATTTTTTTTTTCCTTTGTGTTAGGTCTTTATCATATTTAATAAATAAACTAACGATAAGACTATAGCCGTAATGTTTGCTTTAAACATCTACAATTTGATCTTGAGGAGTAGGCCCGAAATACAATTATACAATTGAACGAGCTTACTTGTAAGTGAAGTTCCATCCTAATTGTATGAGCGCCTCCCCCGAAAAGATCAAACCCACCCAAAACCAGTGGTTTTCTTTCCCTCTATCATCTAATAGATGATCCCGAGTCATTACGGCACTTTAAAATAATAAACCGCGAGGCACAGTGCTGCCGTCGCGAGCGACTTTTATCTTTAAAAATGTGGCAACAGAGCATGAAGTAGGGGGGACTACAATTTGATCTTTTCGGAGGAGGCGCTTATACAATTAGGATCGAACTTCACTTACAAGTAAGTTCGTTCAATTGTATAATTATTTTCTATAAATATATCTTAAATTCATTTTTATACCAAAAGTAGTTGCATAACGTTCCTCCATATAACCTATGTAGTGAGGTTCTCTGTGCTGACTATTCCTGTATTGATTTTTGTCATCGTATCTTCCATTATTCCTATAATTCATTCCAGTTCGTGATTCACTATATATTCTGGGGTTATTGTAGCCATGATTCCTGCCACGGTATGGTCTGGAGCCAAAATAATTCCAGGCTTCCATTCTCGTCTCTAGACGTACAGCTTCTTCGTAGGCTTCACGCAGTGTTGCCGATTCGTTATAGTCCACTCTTTCTGCTAAATTGGCAGGCAGACCCTTTATGAATATGTTCACTGCGAGCTATTTCAATGGGTCCATCATCTCTTTCTTATAACTGTTACCCTTTTCTTCTTGGAGTGCTGTTTTTGTACTGCCAAGCAAGACGTTGATTTCATCATAGAAATCACAGCCGGTGTCATGTTCTCTCATTCGAACATTTTGAATTTTGTTATTGAAATAACTGAAGTTTATTCCTGGTCCGAATCTCTGTTTTAGATGTGTTATGAGCTCTTCCACTGTGGTAATTTGTTGATTAATTAAACTCTTCTTCGCTGGTCCGGTGATTTTGTACAAGGCATTCTGTAAAAACTGTGGTTGTATATCCTCACTCACTAGAGACGCTGCATTTCTTAAATCCTGTATATATTCTCTTGCTATCAAAAGTTGGAATACCGCGTATGCAGTTCATGAGCGCGAAGGTATTTGCCATGCTATTCATTAGCATGAAATTGGAATCAGATGATGTTACATTTGTTGCTCTGGCACCTCTGGCATTTGTTCCGTCGCCGAGATTCATTTTGAATGCTCTTCTTGTATTTTTATATGAAAATTCTAAATGAGCAAAATCTCATTTCCCTCGCCCTTTTCTTCTTTCAAAAGGAAATAATTTATAATGGGTCTAGATGTTGGGATTGTTCATTCAATGGGGTTATGGGTCGCTAAAGTGTGGGTGCAAGGTCACTAGGAGATACCTCAAACTGGTTCAAAGGTGACTAAATGTGGATTTAGTGTCAAACAAAAAAGAAAATTAATCGGCTTTGCGTTTATTCGTTTCCTTTAAAACAAACTCCAAAAGTTTATTAAATTTTTTGCTTACTTCAGATTGAAAATTTAAATTATCCTGAGAAACTTTACTATTATTCGCGTTTATACTATTGTCTTCCCGGTAATAATTGTACAATTGATCATTTATTTCTTAGAGTTTTTTCTCTAATGCCTTTTTTTCGAATAGTAATTTCTGCAAGAAATACTTTTTTTCCTGATCTCTTTTTGTTAAACAATTTTTCTCTGCCGAGTAATTTTCTTCCTTCATGGGTCTTGATCTTATTGGATACAATGACCGCTGTTGAGCTGGTCCGAGGAGCGCCGCTACTCAGCTGACTCAGGATACACAAGAGTGGTCACTGCTAAGCAGACCAAAGGATCAGGTTGCTATTGAGCAAACCTTAGTCACTTTTGTAAGTATCCTAAAGGAAAGGTAGAAGATTCTTTAGCCAATGAAAAATTTCTCAGAAACAAGAATAAAATGTTTGTTTCAACTTTGCTTTGATAAATGTTCAATAAAAGTAATTTATTCTTTCAATTTCTTACTCCTTAAAATAATTTAACTGAATGAAAATAATGAAAAGAATTAATTTATTGTTTAAATTTCAAAGTAGTTATTGATCCACAAATATTTGATCATTATTGATGCATCAGAGTAGTACCTCAAACGGAAATAATAATTGCAAAAATATTCAAAACAAATATAAAAACCCAATAATGTTATTGTATTTTGTTAATACCAATCAAGTAAAATCTCATCCTTAATGTTCATTCCCCCTAGAAAATTTTATTATTCTGGAAAAAAAATTGTTTATTTATACCTATTGCTCCTTTTGTAATTTATTAACAATATTCAATTAATTTTTCTATTATTAAACTTTATTTAAATGTCGACCCGCATGAATTACAATTTGAATTTCGCGCGCGCTCGCTGTTCTTCAAAATGACCGTTGTAAAGATGCCAAGTAACTAGGCCTACACCACTATAGTATCCCTAGTGTCGCGTCTAGTTTCCAACTACGCCTGCGCTGGTGTTTGCTCTGAACAAACACGAGGCGTCGGTAGCTGTATATGCCCTGTGTGTTAACTTCCCGTGTGTCGCGTCGCGTATTTTTTTATTGAAAGTATTTCGTGCAAAACACGTTATTCGTTGTTGAAGCCCATAATCCGCGGATTCGCGAGTGTCTTCTCTATCCGCGTGTGTATGTGTGTGTGTGTGTGCTTCAGTTTGTTTAAATAATTAGGACTAAAGCTGTGAGTGAAAGTGTTTCTGACCCGAGCTGAAGTATCTCAAGCAGTGCAACCTGTTGCTGCTTATTAGATAAGTATTCCCTTTTTATTATAATTTATTTGTATTTTGCAAATTTAGCACGAGAGCAAGTTGCTTTGTGTACATTGTGTGTTTTTATTACAGTTGGTAGTAATTTTTATACGCCAGGCGAATGTATCCGGGGACTTCCTTTTGTTCGCGAACACCACTTCATTGGTATGTAAACCCTTAAATTACTTATGCTAATATGGGTATAAGACAACTATTGTGAATGGCCTTACCTTTTTGTTGTCGACCATTCAATAAAATTATATCATATATTTGAAAAATGCTTATTAACATATGTATATATAGGTTCAGAGGGTCAAGCACGCTCTCCGGGGTCTATCACCTCTATCGAGCACCTGCGTCAGCTACCCCCTGGTTCGACTGTGGCAGAAAGATGCCAATTCAGCTTATCCTTGCTGGTCGACCAGATTTTGGTGTGTTTTGCTGAGTGCACACAAATTCTATATATTCACACCTTATGCATGTGAAAATGTTGTAATACATTTATTTTGATTGGGCCCTTCCCTTTTAATTGTATTGCAATGCTATTCGCACATGTTTTAAATTTTTGAATAGGATTAAATTTCACTTAGATTATCACTGCTATTACAGAATAATTTTTTTGCTATATTCATTCTTCGATCTTCTTATTTTTGAATTAAATAATATTTAGAATGATTTAGGCTTTTTAATGTATCAAGATATTTTAAACTCTCATTTCTCTTTAGAACAATGTTTATTATAATTTTACTGGACCGTGCAGCAAAAAAAAACTAATATAATGACCAATTATCTAATTTGAAATGGTTAAAACAATTTAAACTCTCTTTGTGTTTTCCAGGAATATCTCCAATAAGTGGCATTGAAATCCGAAAAAAATAAGCAAACTAAATTATTAACTATTTAATCAATCCCTATGCATGAGTAGAACTAAAAGAGATTCAACAGTCTATCTGGGAGTTGCTGTTTCGTTGGATATCATGACATAAAAACTACTTATTTTGCTTACATTTTAGATTCTCAAGCGTTTAGTCAAAAGATGAATTTGAAATCATTTCAGGAGACTTGCATGAACAAGTGTTTTTGCAACGATAAACGAACCGGAATACCTTTGAAGGTGTACACGGCGACTAGAACAATTGAACGAATAAAAATTCTTAATTATTTCCTCAGTTTTCCTTGCTAATTCGCGCAGTTAAGCATATACTCACATTTGTAAAAATTTATTAACGAAATCCAAGATCCAAAATTTCCGTACCCTGTGATATACTGACCGATCAAATTGTGATTCTGATTGTGAATGTCTTGTGATAAATTTCTTGGTAATTGATTGATATCATGAATTGCAGTAATCCGTGATAAGAGTTATATACAAGTAGCTTCATTTCAATACCTGACAATTCAAAAATGGCCTTTCTGTATCCGTTTATATTGATCTAGCTGCTTATGAAGTCATAATTCATTTTCATTCTAAGTAAAATTATGCAGCTAAATTTAATACAAAATTTTACAAGCATTAAAGTATCATTAAATGAATCTTCTTACCAGTTGATTTATTTTAGATCTGAACTCGCAACACTTCTCTATAAGAGTCTATTTTAACTATCATGATTTGTATATCTATAGTTGATTTTTTTTCAGCAGCAATTATATTGTCCAGTTGATCCGTAATATTATATAATTTATTTAAATTTTCTTCATGTGTAGCACAATAATAGATTCCATGAAGTACAGGATTCTTCACTTCCTGAATGTTCAGGATATTTTTTCTTTCACCTACTGAAATAGGAAAGAATGATTAGTTATTGTATTTTGCGCCTCCTCTTCAAGATCGAATTATAGTCCCCCCTACTTTATGCCCTGTTGTCACATTTTTAAAGATAAAAGTCGGTCGCGACGGCAGCACTGTGCTTCGCTATTCATTCCTTTTCTTTGTGCCAAGGAAGTCACATCGCGGAAGAAAAAACGAGGATGAAGAGAAAAAGGTCAGGGGCAAGATGCCCGATTGCGCGGCAGACATGACAGTCGAAGCCGTTTGAGAGAAGGCATCCGACGTAGACCACGTGACCGAGTAAGCATGGACTGCCGTGATAGTCACAGCAGTTCGGGAGAAGATCGCCGACGTGGATCACGTGACCGGCGAAAAAGTCGTAGTTCCTCAACAGAACGACCAGGGGCAGCCAAACCACCGATGAACTCGCTGAACTCGCAACACTTCTCTATAAGAGTCTATTTTAACTATCATGATTTTTATCTCTCTTTGTGTTTTCCAGATATTCAATCCTGTGTCTTTGTGTCAAAAGCGTGGTTGTAACGTCACCGCACGACGCCACGCTATGCTTTTTGCGCGTCTGCTGTTGCCGATAGCCCGCGGCCAGGTAATACGATCTTTTTCTAATTCTTTTGTATTTCTCGTTACTTTGAATATTTATTAGCTTTCTTCGCGTTTTTATTATTTATTTATTCGCGCGCCCTTTTTTTATTATATTATTGTTACTTTTATTTAATTTTTAACATATATATTTTCCTATTTTTCTAGATAACTAAAACTTTTACAGTCATTCAACGAGAGAGTGAAATCAGCTGGCAGCTATGCGCGAGATCTCGGTGGGACCTCCAATTTTTGTTCGGTGATTGTAAGTCACCCAATAATGTTTATCTGTTTTCTGCGTGAGTTGATCTCGCGCACGCAACTATACAGCTACGGGTGAGATTCCACTCCTGAAATCTCTCCTGGCTGTCAACTTGATTTTTCTCTAACTAGAAATCCGGACTTAACCCTTTCATGCACACATTTTTCTATTAGAGGAATTTTGCGCCTCCTCTTCAAGATCGAATTATAGTCTCCCCTACTTTATGCCCTGTTGTCACATTTTTAAAGATAAAAGTCGGTCGCGACGGCAGCACTGTGCTTCGCTATTCATTCCTTTTCTTTGTGCCAAGGAAGTCACATCGCGGAAGAAAAAACGAGGATGAAGAGAAAAAGGTCAGGGCACCCAATAATGTTTATCTGTTTTCTGCGTGAGTTGATCTCGCGCACGCAACTATACAGCTACGGGTGAGATTCCACTCCTGAAATCTCTCCTGGCTGTCAACTTGATTTTTCTCTAACTAGAAATCCGGACTTAACCCTTTCATGCACACATTTTTCTATTAGAGGAAATGCATTGAAAATTGGTATTTACTAGGTTTTTGGGGTCGCTGATCACGAATCTTCCATCAGAATTTCAAAAATTTTGAATCCAAGATGGCGGATTCAAGATGGCGACCTACGATTTTCTTCATTTCTAATCCTGAGTCAATAAAACTACGTGTACGGGGGTTTTCGGGGTCGCTGATTACGAATCTATCATCAAAATTTAAAAATTGTTAGGATACTATTAGTCGCAATCTTGGATTCAAAATTTTCAAATTTTGATTGCAGATTCGTAATTAGCGACCCCAAAAACCCCCGTAAACGCCGTTTTATTGACTCAGGATCAGAAATGAAGAAAATTGTAGATCGCCATCTTGAATCCGCCATCTTGAATTCAAAATTTTGAAATTCTGATGTCAGATTCGTAATCAGCGACCCCGAAAACCCTTGTATACTAATGTTCACTACCCTATCATCATTTTTTCTCTTTGACACACATTCTTTGTAAAATAATCATGAAATTTCGACCTTTATTTATTTATATAAATAAACAAATGAGCAACAAACACATGAGAGTCACGGAAATCACATCTCTATAATATATAAGAGCCAATGCAAAAAAAAACCGCCTTCATATAACGTGATTTGAGCTCCTAATAAAAAAAAAACTCGATAAAAAAAGGTGTTCCCTATAGGGAACACTATGCCGCAAAGGGTTAAATATGATTCAGACTCTTACCTTCTCGTGGTGGCAGATAAAAAAAAAGAAAACAAGGGTCACTTCTGCTGCTCGGCCAATACTCTTCCTGTGCTGTGGTCAGGATCCCCTTTCGGACTCGTTTGGGACTTTGACTTTTAAAATTAATTGTAAATACCCTTAAATGTTCTAATCGAGAGCTCGTTTATTGGTGCTTCAATGAAATAAGACAAACTAAACTTGAATGTACAAACTGATAAACTAATAAATGAAATGAAAAAAAAACAGTAAATCAAATAAGCAAAACTGAATTACAATTTGAATTTCGCGCGCGTGGTAGCGTGGCTTGGGGACGCTCGGAAAAATTTCCGGACCTCCCACGCGTCTCCAAGCTCTACTGCCCCATGCTGACGTCACTGCGTCTGCACTTGTTGCACTCATTAGGCCTTATGGGACCTGGCAATGGTGCAAGAGTTCAAACTGCAGCGTGGCTTCGCACGTGCGGTCTTGCGCAGTGGAGGGAAAGTTGTTTAGGTCTCTTTAGTTTTTCAGGATGAGACGAACCGTCAATTTTTAGTTCCTTGAGATATTTCGTGGCTCTTTGTTCACTGATTGAATTTATTCCAATATATTTCATTTTCGATACACTAAAATAAAAAAAAATTAAAACAGATGTTAGACATTCTAAAATTGGGACTGCCTGCAGAAGAGAGAGAATCTCTCATTAAGAAATACCCTCCCCAAGAAAATTGCGCTTTTTTAGACCCTCCAAAACTGAACCCAGAGGTGGATCGTGCGGTTAATGATGTCGCACGTACACGTGACAAAAGAATAATTGCAAAATACCAAAAATTGTCAGCGTGCGTTGCAGGTCATGCAAAGCTCATTAATATACTTTTAGAGAAGAATGACCCAGCGGGCATTCTAATTATCGAAGCTCCGAGCGATTTATGCAGATTAATTATTAACGCTATGCATGATGAGTGTGCTATTCGTAGAAGCCTCATTCTGGCTAATGTAAATGCGTCATTAAAAAGTACATTGAACATGTCGACTACCGATGACTATTTATTTGGCAAAAACTTAGTGGACAACTTAAATGCATCAAAATTAATAGAACAATCGGCAGAAGAACTAAAAATGAAAAAATCACAGAATAGTTCGAAAAATTACAAGGGCCCGTCTCGACCATCAAACAACAAAAACACAGGATCATCGAGCGGGCAAAAACAACCGACTCACTCAACATACAATCAAAGATCATGACGCAACGACCAGCAGCAGAAGTCGCACTATAACGGATACAATAAGTCATTCCGGACTCATCCTCGAGATCCTGCATTCAATGGTAATGAAATTTTATTATATTATACACTCAGAGGTGAACGTTTGATTACAATTATTTAAAAGTTGGTGTACCTTTAATATTAATTGTATGAGATTCTCTATTTTAATTGGGCTATCAGAGCTCTCCTCACTAAAGCAGCCGTTATTCTGTGCAAAAATTCTTTGCAAAAATTATCCGACCACCAGTAGTATCTTTTTCTCTGATTTGTGGATCCGAATGTTCGAAAAATAACAAATCATCTGATATAATTTGTGGATCCTCGATTTGAGGACCCTTACTTGGAACTTTCTTCAAAGTGGCAAGCAGCATCTTCGGATATCTTTTGAGAATGTTGCCGAAACACGTCAAAGCAAGGGAGTTGATGCTTACACGAAAACGCTTGTACGGAATCAACTGTCCAGGATTTCTAGCAAGTAAAAAGGATGAGACGAGAAAGCGACAGCAGTAGCTGTGCGTCAAGTGATGCGTCATTATCCAGCAAACTATCAATCGTCAAGGCATTATGCTGCTGCATGATAAACTGATTTAAAGACACATCGTGGTTAGATACGATGGAGATAGTGGTGTCATCGAGATCTTCTTCCACCTCTTTTGGGCCTGGACAAGAAGGTAAACTAGTATCTATTGGTTTCTCAAATTTACCTACATCACTACTGGCGTTACTCTCAACTTCCATGCTTCCATCTAAACAAAAATATAATTGTTAATAGCATGATATTTAATTTATAATTATATATTTATATTAACGTACTCTCAATGGAACCAATGATGAGACCAGTGTAATCATGTATATCTTTGGTATCAACAATTTCAGAGTCTGATATGTCGTACGCGATATCTGTCATCCATTTTTACACTTTTGGAGGTATTTCCGAAATGTCTATAATATCAGATTCAAAGAGATTCGATGATTCTAAATTATCTCAGACAAAACGGTGGTCGAAAGACTAATTCTGCTTGGCCACTGTTTTCCTCTTTCTTTCAACGTATTAATACGTTGAGTTATTCCGACTTTAGATAACAATGCAGCTACAACATTTTTAGGAGGATTTTGTAACAGTTGTGATAGAGTCTTAAGAGTAGCAATTATCACATTATGATTTATAAAGAATTTTGCATAAAATAAACTTCGTTTATATATACAAAACAAGTGATCAAGAATATGATCTTCATTAAAATCTTGAGTGAGATTTGAATTTGCATCAATATTTGGTAGTATTAATCTTAAACAATCATAAATACCAAGAATAATATTTACAGAATCCTCTTTACCCTCCTCTTCTTCCATGTTTTCCTTAGCAATACGAGATAACATATCTGAAAAAATAAATCAATTATTATTTATTTCCATTTTCCATAATGAGTTATAAAAAAGTAGAAATTAAATTAGCTGTCAATTTTTCTATCACACAGTTCATAAATTGAAGTGGTTTACGACAATTTATACAAGTAACTGAAATCATGCTAGAGGAAGCTTTTCTTACAACAGCTTCACTTGAAGTTATATCTTTAAAAAATGCTTCTAACAAAGCCTGTTTTAAATAAATTAGATAATCACATTCGTTAATACTCAAAAAAAAGTAATTTTCAAAATTCAAGGATTGAGCCTTATATGCATACCTGTACATCTTTATCAGATATGTAATTTACAGATATGTAAAAGACCCAACGTATTAATATTAACCCGTTTCGGCCGAAAATGCCACTTCCAGTACGTCGCTCTTCAGTGCCTCATAACTGTTAATATTTGCGGCAGAAAAAATTTTTGAAGGACATATTTTCAAAGCTGAAGACTTGCTCTTTTTCATGGTGCTAATGAAATTTCTCAAAAACATCATTGAGTATGCAAAAAAAACATTTATTCATAAAATAACATGATTTTTTTGCACATTTTTTTTTATGTCAAATTTTCGACGGGTTTTCGGTTTGCAACGGACCTGGAACCTCATTAACCAGTGGAATAAATGTCTGAACTTAAAGTATACGTTGTTCTAAGATCAATTTTTTCCTTCTGTGTGTTCAAAATGGCGTCTGAACTACAACATTTTTGCGAAAACATTTAAGAATTTTTTATTAGATAATGACGCACTTTTACAAAAAATTGTCAAGAATAAAAAGTTTTTAAAATCACTCAGAGACTACACTGGAATTTTTGAGTGATTTTTTTAATTTTGCAAAAAGTCAATTTTTGTAAAGATCAAATTAGTATCGAACTATCCAAAATTTCTATATATTTGCACATTTATCGTCGTTAGCCGCAAATAAAATTTACGTTGCCCAACTATCACCAACGTGGAGGTCGACGAGTATTGAAATTTTTTTTTCTTTTCTTTATCATTTTATAATTTTTTTTTGGTTTTTTTCATTTTTAATTTTTTTTTTATTTTTAAAATTTTTTTTTTAACGATTTCAAGAACGTCACTTTTCTACTTTTTTGTGTAACTTTGGATAACACTGCTTACAATAATAAGTATTGCAATCAATGCAAAATCTGGTGGTTCTTTTAACCCCTGGTAATTACATGATGCTCTCGATCTGGATTCGTGTATGTGAGATTCGAAAGCACCCAATGCTGATTGCGATAATTATTCTCTACTTACTTCTTTACACAAATCTTTCGTTGATAACTTTTTTTTACCATCCTTGTTGCAAATATTCCAAAGTACTACAGCATTTGTAATTGACGAGTCTATGATCTTCACAAAAATCGTAAATGGCTATTTTTTCGAATGAATACTTGGAGAAGCTTCTTACATCGAAAATCATGCAAGTCGACCCCTCCCATGAATTTATTATATAAAGAAAAAGCAAAGGGAAATTTTACTTCTTTTCTCTTGCGATCAGTTCGTGAATATCTTTTCATTGGTGTCATGGGAGTGATACCAGCTGCTGTAGACAAAATAGAAACCTGTTTTGAGTCAATGACACTAATAAAATTCATTCCACTGATACGGTCGTGACTTACTTTGAACGACCCTCGCAGAGCTTTTTTTTCAAAGACATGTTTTTCTTTTACTCTGTCTTTACGGACAGTCCCCGTTGATTGTAAACCGCATTTTTTCAAACGAATGACTAAGTCTGGACTGGTGAATTAATTGTCGAAGTATATGTGATAGTTTGATAGTTTTTTTTCGAAAGGTTTTCTTAGGAGTGGATTGACCATTTGTAATACAACTCTAGAACCAAGTGGACAGGAGGATAGATTGATACCAATACTTGGGTTATTTTTACCACAATAAACATCCAAATTGAATATGTATCCGCTGGCTCCACACAGTCCCCAGAGTTTTAATCCATATCGATCAGGTTTGGAAGGCAAATATTGTTTTAGGGAAGTTCAACCAAAAAATCGAACCATCATTTCATCAATAGAAAGAGCAGTAGAGAAAAATCCAAACTGCTGAATGTTTTGCCTAAATAAACATAATATTTTACGAACATTTCACGCCTTATCGTTATCATTTTTATCAGTAGATTTAGCATATTTTATTGTAGATTTGATTTCATTGAACTTATCACGTTTCATCGCTGAAGAAACAGGAGAGCACTTTACAAGATAGTCTGTTTCTCAATACTCACGTTGATTATTTCTAATACTGAAGGATGATAGCAATAATATACCAATAAAAGTATTAAGTTCTCCTAATGACAGTTGTAAGCCGTTTTCCTTACTAGCTTCAATAATGTAACTTTTTATTTCTTTAGAAAAAAAAGTTCGAATAATTCTACAGGTGACATGAAAGATATTTTTCGTTTTACATTATCACTCAATAATAATTGATCATCATAATTTTCAGAATAAACTTTTTCTCTATCAATCCATGAAAAAACATGCTCTGATTCCAACTTTTTTTGAGTTTCGGTATAATTGTGAAAAATAGATTTATACAATAAATTTGGTACAGAAATTTCCAAATCAGAAGTTTCACTATCTGACGAAGCTGAGCTTCCATCAGAGCCAGAGTCATCAGGATCGGGTATTACAACATACTCATCATTTTCATCAGAGTCTGATTGCTCATCCTGAGTTGATTCGGATTAACTTCTTTTTGAACTTTCAAAAGCTCTACGCTTAGGCATTTTCAGTCGTTAGAAAAGGACTAAAAAAATTTCAAAGAAGATTGAACTACTACGTACGCAAGATCAGTTATACCCTACAGACTTGAAAAATTGTATCAACTATTTCAAACAGCTATATTATCTTATAGTATCATGTATTCATGATTCTAATGATTTTTACCTGATATAGTTTCAGTATAAGTTATATGCAACGTTATTCAACTAGTTGAAAAAAGTCATTTTATTCTATTCGATCAAATATTTAAAAGACATAACTATAAGTTTTTAATTTTTGAAAACAAAAAAATACTTTACCTTTACCATTGTATTTTTGTGTTGTTACTCATCATTTGAAGAGAAATTATGATTTTACTGCAAAATTTATTGTCCCTCCCATGGAAATACGTATATATGAAAACGATACTTTGAAATCAATATTTTGAAAAATTATGACTTAATTTTTCTGAAATTTCTTATTACGTACATTGTACATTGTATTATGTACTTTGCGGCTAACGACGATAAATGTGCAAATATATAGAAATTTTGGATAATTCGATACTAATTTGATCTTTACAAAAATTGACTTTTTGCAAAATTAAAAAAATCACTCCAAAAATTCTGAAAAAATTCCAGTGTATTCTCTGAGTAATTTTAAGAACTTTTTATTCTTGACAATTTTTTGTAAAAGTGCGTCATTATCTAATAAAAAATTCTTAAAGGTTTTCGCAAAAATGTTGTAGTTCAGGCGCCATTTTGAACTCACAGAAGGAAAAAATTGATCTTAGAACAACGTATACTTCAAGTTCAGACATTTATTCCATCGGTTAATGAGGTTCCAGGTCCGTTGCAAACTGAAAACCCGTCGAAAATTTGACATAAAAAAAAAATGTGCAAAAAAATCATGTTATTTTATGAAAGAATGTTTTTTTTTGCATACTCAATGATGTTTTTGAGAAATTTCATTAGCACCATGAAAAAGAGCAAGTCTTCAGCTTTAAAAATATGTCCTTCAAAAATTTTTTCTGCCGCAAATATTAACAGTTATGAGGCACTGAAGAGCGACGTACTGGAAGTAGCATTTTGGGCCGAAACGGGTTAAAGAAAGAGAGAAGACACAACGAGCAAGAAAACCAAGAAAATCAACAAAAGCAAGAGAAGTAAATAATATAAAAGAAAAAGAAAATGTTCATAAGTGTAAAATATTGTAAATACGAAAGTATTGTGATGGAATGTGGGTCGCACTAAGAGGTTCGAGGTAACACGCGGTGGTTGGTGATAGACAATTTATTCGGTAACTAGGAGCTCCGTCCACTAAGCCGGTCAACGGTGATCTGCCCGCTCTTCCGCCGATGTGGAGTAACGACGGGGAGCGGTCTCAAGCTCAAAAGTGCATAGGCTGCACTTTTGCGCGTATGAGCCGTTGGGCCCGGTGCTCGCTGACGGTTTGCGAAACACACCGTCAGCCTGCCTCGCGTCGCCTTCGGATAGCTTATGGCTCTCATTTTAATGGCCTTGTGTCTACGTATTCTTCGATATACAGGCCGATTACGTAAAAATCTTTGCACTCGGTAACATTTACTTCGCCTAACTTGAACTTTTGCTCGGTGAGTAATTTTTCGTTTAGATAACCGCGCTCTAATAAGGCACTTTGCACTTCTGATTCGAGAAAATTGTCGGTCGAAGCGAGGTAAAGTAAATTTTCTCGGTAGCGAAATGAGTGTTCGGCCCGGTGGTAACTGCGCGTCTACCCCCGGCAGTAGGCTCACGATCAGCTGACTCCCGCTACGTGATGTATTTGAATAATCAGGTGGTAGAGACGCGCACGGGGATTGTTGCCCAGATGACAAGGGCTCGAATAATTTCAACTCTCGTCCTTCTTTGTCACCGGTGACTTGAGTCCCTTCGCCTGTTCTACCGCTTCTCTTACGCTCGGACTACTCGAAGACTGTGGGTTTTCGTTGCCGCGGATCCTTTTTCTTGCCAAATATTGGCGAATTCGAAATTGCATTCCCGTTGTTATCCGGCGGCTCGTCGTAAATTGAATCTTCAATCGAATAGGCTGACGGGGCCGGGAGTTCTATTTTTGTATAGGGCGTGAAATGATGGCCTGTTAAATTTAAATGCATCCAAGTCTGCGCCGCCGCGGTCATTATATGGAAACATATCCGCTTGTTTTCCGAGATGTCGTAGTGTATGTATATATTAGTCGCAAACGTGTGCGAAAAAATAAATGCGCAGTCTACCGTACTCTACTCCTATTACGAACGTAATATTCGCTCTGTTTTGTCCGGTTCTCCGCAGGATCTTAGAAATAGAGATGATAATAACCGCTCGCCAAGCTGTGTTGCTGATATTCTTAACCCGGAGAATTTTATAAGCGAAAAAAATAGGCAATTACCGGGCGGAGAGTCCGGTATATCCGGTATATAAAAGGAGGCCCGCAGCCAGCAGCGATCACTTACGATCTGGGTCTAGCGCGGAGAGCACAAGAAGAAAGGTAGTCCTCTTTGAGTGCTCTGTCTCCTTAGTACCTAGTATGCAAACGAGCATAGCGCTTTCGAACAGTACTAAGGGGACCCTTTCCCTTTCCATTTAGTGTAAGGACCAGATCTGTATTCTTCTTGACAATATAAATGTATTTTATTTAATACTTTGTTCAAATCATAATTACTGATTTTTTTACCCCTCCTCTCTCGAATACCCCTTGGAATCAGGATGGTAGCTCCCTGTTCTTAAGTGGGTACTTTTCGAGCACGGATTGGTAGTGAGATTGTAGGTCCTCACATACTGGTCCGAAGCTGCGTGGATTGCCTAAGCGTGCTGAGCTCCTGGTGCACACGAGCAGCTTCCCTCTGGTGGTTTCTCCACTACAGAGGGTAGGGAAAGCTTGCCCTCATCCGACCAATAGTGCGGGGTAATTGCGAGTTTAATCTTGCTTCCTCGAGTGCATTCTCGCTTCTTCACTACATCGCGTCTCAAATCACACACACGGCCTAGCTTCTGCATTGCTTGGCCCGTTTCACCTTTCTGAATTTAAGCTCCGACTTCTCGTGAGCCTCGTTGACCGAAATCTTCTACGATTGCCGTTCGTAGTACAAATTTTTCCACTGGACTGGAGTGGCACTTATAGTTTAAGTATACGACAATAAAGGCAACAGAAAAAAAATTTTGTGCGAAATTTGACGAAGCTGCCGAATAATAATTCTTCTGTTGTTCCTTGCAACGCGTTCAGGTTCCCCAAGGGATGCCAGATGTGATGGATTGTGGGTCGCACTAAGAGGTTCGAGGTAACACGCGGTGGTTGGTGATAGACAATTTATTCGGTAACTAGGAGCTCCGTCCACTAAGCCGGTCAACGGTGATCTGCCCGCTCCTCCCTCGATGTGGCGCAAGGACGGAGAGCGGTCTCAAAAGTGCATAGGCTGTACTTTTGCGCATGTGAACCGTTGGGCCCGGCGACGCTCACGGAACACACCGTCAGCCAGCCTCGCGTCGCCATCGGATGCTTATGGCTCATCCGTGACAGTATGTTTCGTCTGGTTCTCCGGATATCAAAAAACTTCAAAGTAACTAATTTATTAATTTTATTGCAATATTATATTAAAAATAGTTTAAAAAGTAAGATTTTTCTGAAATAAATAAGTGTAGCCACCCCTAGGAATCAAACTATACTTGCTAGTTTCGCCATGCAAAAAGAATTTTTTTCCAATTTGTTTTATTTCAAAACATTAATTGGGGCGATTTTTATCCCTTTATAATAGGTTTGGGCCGATAAAAAATACTCGTCTCTTATTTTTCAATATTCTACAACATATCAAATATTCAGGAGATATCCGGAGGCGGACACCTCGGGCGGTTTCCTTGTGAGAGCTATGATTGTTGGAGCAATTGGTTTTTTGTTGAAATCGATCGGTAATAATACACTTAAGAACACCATAAAGTCTCTAATACGAGGGAGGTCGGGAAGGTCATTATTATTCAAAATAAACTACAAAAATGCATTTGTTTTACTTTTTCTTGAACAGCTCTCATACTATTGGTTTTAGAAAAGAAAGTAATGACATAAAACTTGTTCAGAATTATATTTTCTACAAGACAAGTGCGGTTATCAATGTAAACAAGTTTTTTTACTATTACAAAACTGTTAATAAAACCAATAAAATTGAAAAATGTACATGCCGAGAAAGCAAGTGCAAAAAATGCTTAATTGTTATTGGAACTGCACTGGAGGATGTCTTTTGGTTATTAGAACATGTAATTCCAAGGTTATTTTCCCATGACAAAATGGCGGCCTATTGCAAAATTATTTGTTCCTAAATTTCGAGTAGTTGCAAAATTGGCGCTGTTTTAAATAAATTGATAAAACCAATTAGAATCGTCAGCCTTTGATATACTTATTAAATGCTGGAACGAGATTTTTTTTTAATTTCGAGAAGCGCGAGAAATCGCATTCTAATGCACGTAAAAAACATGAATTTAAAAAAGATCATTAAAATCGGACCAATACAAGCCGAGATCCTCAAACTATTCGGTATTTTTACTTGAAATTTGGCACAGCTATAGCGGCCGTAATAAATAACTTCCCCCGCTGCGCGGCGAGCTGGTGGGGATGGCCCGGCAGGCGCAGCGGAGAGATTTCGTGAACCTTAATTGCAAATCGTTTTTACGGGAACTAAAGATCTTTGGACAATGAATTTTTTTTACTCTGCGTCTGTTTTTTGAACTTTTCAATTATGACAATGAAAATTTTGTAGATGTAATGGAATGCAGAAAGAAAGTCGAAAGCCAGAGAAAAAAAGAGTTAAAGTATGTACAGTCGATCACGAAGATACGTACCAAAACATGATTAAGACTGCTAAAAATAATCGTAAAGACGATGCAGCTTTATCACTCTTATGCTTAATTTCTTCTGTCTGTTTTTTTTTTTTTTTTTATTTATTTAGCTCTATCAAGCTTTGGAGTGAGTGTACACCAAGCTTATTTAGCTATACAGAAATAAGTACATAATCGTTCGGACCGATTTTCGCAGAATTTATCTCTCACAGTAGTGGTTTATTATTATACAATTTATAAGCAGATATTACAAACTTTAAGAAAGGTTACAATATTAGCGCACGCAGTAGAGCACGGAGTTGCAACAAAGGATTCAACATTAAAAGGGGGGTTGTAGTGATTTTTTCTTAAGTTATTCATAAGTTTTTTTCTCTGAGTTTCATATAGAGGACAATTCCAGACAATATGGTTGATATGTTCAGTGTCATTGTTCCATGAGCACATGGACGAGGTAACAATATTTAGTCGGATGCGATCGGATGCGATTTATTGTAACGATATGGTATCTATCAAGACTTTTGTTTCTGAACCATGGGTGGCATTTGTCTTCGTAGAAAAATTGGAAGTATGTCTCCGTGGTAAGTTTGAAGTGTGCTTCCTGTGGTAGCACTTGACAGCAGAATATTTTTTTTTATTTGAAGATAGCTTTTTTTGGATACTTCAAATAAGTCGGTGTACGGATTTAGTACAACATCGGGCGAGTTCATCGTAGTTGCATCTTTTGCTAGAATATCGGCTTGTTCGTTTCTCCAGATTCCGCTGTGTAAGGGTAGCCAGAATAGTGGTATGGAAGTATTAAATTTATTTGTGGTTTTAAAGGTATTGTATTTGTGCTTAATTTTTAAAATGTGTACATTAGTTTTAATATTGTTTTTAATTGATTTCAGTGCTTGAAGTGCACTAAGAGGATTTGTGTAAATACAAATCTTATTGTTTTGATTTGTGATTTGACTGTGAAAACAGATGAGCAGTTATTTGAGCGGTGCTTGTTATAGTAATTCAGTTTGGGGCATATGCACGCAAACCGACTAGAGTACTACCTTCGAATTGTATTTTGTTGCCATCTGTGTAGAGAGCCAATGTGTTGTCTTTTACATCTAGTTTTTCAGATATTTGTTGTGCGTTTGAATTTTTCAATATGGTTTTACAATTTTAAAGTTAGGATAATTTTTTGCCGAGTTTTTTCTAATAAATTGAAAGCGTTTGATCATTTTGCTAGTATCAGAATCTGTGGTGTGGTAGACCGGTACCCTAAAGCGCAGCGTATTGCCTTGTATTGTATTTTTTCAAGTTTCTCAATTTGGCCATTGGCTGTAGGAAAGTATATAAAACAGTTATATTCGAGAACAGCGAACAAAGCTTTTGTAAAGAATAACTAACGTGGAGGGATGGAAGCCCCAGTGAGTATTACTCAGAAATTTGATCATGTTAGTCGCTTTTGAACACTTTTTTAAAATCGCGTTATTTTGTTGCTTGAATGAGCATTGGTAGTCATATATGATACCGACAAACTATACGGTTTCGAATAATTTGCTTGTGCATGATGTTAAGGAGATGGGACGTAGGCTTTCGCTGTTTGATTTTGGAATAAAGTGAACGAAGGAGCACCTCCACTCGTTTTGGAAGGTGCTGTCTTTATACATGCTGTTAAAAATATCCAGTAGAAGTAGTTTGTATTTATTTGGGCGATTTTGCAGGCAATTAAAGTCAACTCCGTCCATTCCTGGAGAAGATTTGAAATTTTTTTAATCTAATGCTACGTTGAATTCTAAGAAGTCTAAAGATAAGGATAGGAATTCATTTTCTTGGCATTGTGGAAGGTATATAGGATTTAATTAAGCCCAGAGAGGGCTGATTTTGTCGAGTGCAAGTTCGGCTCTTTATTGGGGTTTTATCTATTGTCTTTGAGAATTTTGCATATGATCCAAACATAATTAGGATCAGTGCGTATATCAATTTTTTTGGCAAATTCTATGAGGCAGGCTTTTTCTTTTTGTTTAATATTGTATGTATACTCCCATTGTTTGTAAGCATCTTGCCGGTTTTTAAAAATTTCTGCACATTCCTCATCCCACCAAGGTACAAGATTGCGGTTTTTATTATTATTATTATTATTATTATATTATTATTATTATTATTATTATTATTATTATTATTATTATTATTATTATTATTATTATTATTATTATTATTATTATAGATTTATTTGTACTAGTCAAAAATACATACATATTACAGGGAGGGCGCTGGGAACATCAACGGGAAAGGTTGATAGTCCAGGTTGCTCGAAAGGAAAAAGTAAAAGTAGGAGAATAAAAGCGCGAAAAAAAGTGAAGAAGTGAAAAAAAAAGCTATAGTGGTAAGGGAGAAGTGAAAGTGTTATCTGGGATAAGGAAAGTGACAGAAAAAGGCAGGTTAAAGACAGTAAAGATGGCAGATGACGCCAAGAGTGACAAAGACAGAGTGATAGAAAAAATGGCAGGAGAGATCGAGAAAACAGAGAAGAGAAAGAGAGGTAGGCCGAGGAAGGAGACAACAGCAACGGAAGAAGTCAAGGGAATGAGGAAGTTCCTGGGGTTCGAGGAGATGACCTACGAGGATGTATTTAAAGGAAAGGATAAATTAAACAGGTCGCCGGCAAAAGAAAAAGAGAAAAAAACAGCGAGAAGGAGGGAGAAGAGAAAAGTAGTGAAAGCAAGAAGCCGGAAGATGGCAGCAGGAGTTCGGATATGGAAGGAGAGGATGAATCGGAGGAGCCAGAGAGAAGGAAGGATAAAGAAGAGGACGGGCAAAGAAAAGAAAAAGACATTGATAGAAGGGTCAGAATGGAGGAGGATAGGGATAACATAGTGAAGGAACTGTAGGAAAAAGTGGCGAATCTGGAGAAAGCTGTAAATGAACTGAAAGTAGAGAGTATACTGATAAAAAGAGAAGCAAGGGAAGAGGGCAAAAGATGGGAACTGGAAAGACAAGAACTTAAAGAAGAGATAAGAGAGATAAAGGCAAATATAGAAATATATTGAAAATAAGTGAAGAGAAAGGAGAGACAGATGGTGAAAACGAAGGAAGAAGAGACGAAGGGAGGGATGATATAATCGGGCAAGAAGAAGAAGAGAACGACAAGAATAATAATGTAAGTATAAAAATAGATGAAAGGAGAAACTACTTGAAGGAAATACCGGACAGCTTGAGTAAGAGTGAATACCAATGAGAGGTGAAAGAAAGGAAAGAGAGAAAGAAGAATATAATGATGAGAGGAGTGAGAATGACAGGAAAGGACCTAAAGAAACAAGTCAAGGAAATTATAAGGAAATATATAGATATAGATATATACATCAAAAGCATAAGAGCAATAGGAGAAGGACTGGTTCTGGAACTGGAGTCGTTAGAAAATAAGATTGAAATAATGAAAAGGAAAGGATGGCGCGCTAGCAGGAACGAGAATCAAATTGGAACACGACTTAACACAACGTGAACTGGAATTAGGACTACAAGCAAGAATAGGATATATGAAAG
The DNA here is from genome assembly GCA_020010945.3 of Muscidifurax raptorellus. Taxonomy (NCBI): domain Eukaryota; kingdom Metazoa; phylum Arthropoda; class Insecta; order Hymenoptera; family Pteromalidae; genus Muscidifurax; species Muscidifurax raptorellus. Next base: position 840,829 of record JAHUUD020000033.1, read on the forward strand.
TCAACGTAAATGGAGAATGGTATGTATGCCGATAGGGTAAATATAACGGGAAGGGCTAAAGGGGGGGCATTAATAGGGATAGATAGAAAAATGATAAAAAAAGGTGTAATTTGAGGAAGGAAAAAATACATTGAGTATAAAAAATATAAAAGTAAATAAGGAAGAAAGATTAAGAATAATCACATGTTACAATAACAAAAAGGTCAGTGAGATAATAGGGGAATTAGAAAACAAAGTGCAAAAGGCAGTAGAAAAGGGAGAAAGAGTGTTGTTAATAGGGGATTTTAATGCACACATACGAGATGTACAAATAGGAAGGGAGGAAAGAAAAAACTTGTAAATAAGAATATGGGGGTGGAAGAGGTGAGAGAAAATAGAAAGAGTGCAAAACAGATATATGAAAATGGCCTTGGGTGTAAGGGGTAACACTCCTAATTATATAGTGAGAATGGAAACGGGAACAAATAGTCTGGAAATGGTAGCGAAAAATAGGGCTAGTAAGTATATAATAGAGGTAAATAATAGGATAGCATTTTATGCTTAATAAAGGCTTGAGAAGGTCCCCACAAAGGACGAAACGTCGCCGTATTTTGAAAGAAAATGAAGATTTAGTTATTGTTTATTCCTGGGTTATCCTCCCACTTTTGAGAAATTTTAAATATTTTGTTCTGATATAATAGAGGTATTAAACATGAAAAGGGAAAGGTGACCATACGTAGGCCTAAGGGAGGAATTGAGAGGGATAATAAATGGGAATCCTTCGGTATGGGGAAAAGAGTTAAGGGAAGCTTTTCAGGAAGTGGGGGATGGGACAGGTATTAGAATGCTATACGAAAGTGAGAGCAAGAAGGCAATAAAAGAAAGATTGGAGGGAAATATGAAAGTTAAAATCTAACAAGAAATTCAAGAACACTGGGGGAGGATAGATAAATTAAAGTACTGTAGGAATTATATAAAATGGAATTATATAAACTAGGAATGGAAGGGTAATGGGGAAGTAATAAATGGAGTGGATTCTTCAAGCAGCAATGGGCAAAACTGAGATGTGGGAGCATAGGAGGGGAGGAAGTAAGGGGTTTAGAAATAGCTAATGCAGAATATGTGGTAAGGGGGAAGAAAGGTTGGAACACATATGGGTATGCGAAGGAGCAATAGATAGGATTAAACAGGAAAGAAAGGAATTGATATAGGATATAGAAAAAGAAGGGTTGACTGGCAGTGAAAGGAAAATAAGAGATAAATTGAAGAGTATTCTAAGGGGGGAAATAAAGGAAAGCCTATGTATATATGAACATAACTTTGAAAAACTAGCTGGGAAAGGAATCGAGAAAGAATAAAGAAAGAAAGTAATAGAAAAAGAAGAGATAGAAAAGAAATCAGTAAATATAAAATGCGATAGTAGATAAGTTTATTATATAAGGAAATATTGCAAAAAAGCGGGAAAGCATGTAAAAAGATGTAAAATCTGTACATTATTGGTAATAAATAAATATAAAATATATAATGAATATATATTACATACATATCACAGATTTGTCACACGTCGTGACGATACCAAGTACAATATATATTCGCGTTAATCTATAAGGTCAATACGGTACACAATACAATTACAAGGTATATAATACTAGACGGCTTATCACATTTTTTTTTATTACATATGTATATTATACAGCTTACATCTATCAGTCAACGATACTACCATCATCGCATCGATGGATCTGTCGATGTATTTATATTTGTACGGATCAGTTTTTTTTCGTGGAGTTGAGTGTCGAATAGCCTCTTTGACAGTGTTAAAAAGAATCTTTGCGTGTTGAAGTTAATTTAAAAGTTTTTTTGACATATATAATAATTTTTTTCCACGGAGATTTTAATATCAAGCGGCTACTGATCCGAGCCTCAGGTTTCATCAAGAGCTGAGACAATATTTTGCCTGCTATGCCTAATGTTGATAAGACTAAGTCGATATTAGATTTCGTGCAATTGTAAGTATTTATTCGAGTTATCGTGTGGTCGTTGTGAATGAATAAGTCCCGTGATTCTATGAAATTCTGGAAAAATTTGCCGTTCTTGTCGATGTGTGAACAATTCTAGATAATGTTCTGTGCGTTGAAATCACCAGTAAATATAAAACTATTGTTTTTATTTACGTTTTCGATCATATAGTTCCACTACTCTTGTGTCAGAGTAATACCTGGGGTCCAGTAACATAAATGATTAAATCTATTGAAGGAAAGATATTGTTGAAAATTAAGCCGCAAAGTTCAACATCTTCGTTTGGAGAGGAGAGGTTTTTAATTTCAGAATATGCTAAGTCTTTCGATGTTAGCCAGGAGTCAATACAAATTAGTATGTATAAACTTTTGAGATCGATTTCGGTATCAACCATATGCTGCTTTATACTGCCAACGTTCCAGAATAAGATTCGCAAATCTTTTAGGTAAATTTTATCTGATGTAGCCATTTTATATGTATTAGTTAGTTTCGTCGATTGAAGCTGAAGAATCACTTGTGTCTCCACTAATATGATTAAGTAGTTTATTTTTAAGTCTGCTTATTCAATTTTTTAGTTTGAGTTCTATGGGTTTATCACTTATAATCGAGAGCAGTTTGGGTTTTATTTTTGAGCCTTTTAGCGTGGGGATTGTTCGGTTCAATCCTTCCTTTTCTTCAGCTTCCTTGTCGTTAATAGAGGGGGCATATCGCCTTGGCTGGTCAAAGCAGTTGCATCTGCAACACTGGCTATACTTTAGTTCACATTGTTTGCACTGAGAGAAGGTTGTGGGATCAGTGATAAAGCTTTCTTCTAAAACTCATGATATGATTTAATCCTGGGTCAGAGTTTCCAGCTTTGCTATATGAGATTGTAGATACTGGGTTGATATTTATCTTGTTTAGTTCCTCTAGGATAGTATCATATTGGAGATAAAGGGCCAGGCATTTGATAGTATTATATACGTTTGGTTCTGGAGATTAGCGGTCGAATTGTGAGTTCGTGATCTCTTATAGTTATTGTCTTGTGTAAATCGATAAGGCTATCTGCTGTGTCCTTGTTGTTTAAAAAGAGGCATACTCGGTTATTGGAAATGCGGGATACGAATCTTATTTTGGTTGGATCAATTTTTCTTGCAATTGCACGCGTGTATATTCGTTCACTGGTATACCTTGAAGGTTCAACAGCATCCAGTATCACTGCACATTCTTTAGTCGGAACAGAAATTTGTTGAGTAGTCTGGGAGTACGAGAGAGAGAGTTATTTGTTGAATCGGCACTTATGTGGAGTCATTTTTTAGGAGAGGTACCTCTGCAGACAGAAGCACTGCACCAAAAATTGACTTGCAGTAGTCGGGCGTAACCCGGTAGCCACTCTAACACACTATCTATCTGTTACCAATCGGTATTTCGAAGACTAGAAGTTAACTCGTAAGTGCTTGATTGTAAACACGTCTATTCGCGACGATGGTTCAAATCCAACTCCTTCTGTCAATTGTGCGCAGGTTAAATTAAAGTATCACAGGACATGCATGATTTTGTTTTACGAATACCGCGCTGCTACTCCTCGCGTTGTTATTGCTGAGTCTGCAGTGCAACACATAGTTGATTATTTACGCAGTCATAAACTCATAAAGAGGAATGTCAATTTTCCATGACGGATATTTTAAGTTCATACGAAGAAGATTTACCTAATGAAAAATATTTATTACAAAAATTACAAAAAAGTAAGGAGACGAACTTATTATAAGTCGAAAATATAAAGGCGACACAATTTTATATTCTAAAAGTACAGGCGGTCGCATTATTTCTAACAATTGGTATGAGAACCGGAACGAAGATTTTAAAAGTGAGCGTTAATGTGTATATTTTACTTTCAAACATTCTTACGTACGCTTTTTTTCTCTGGTAACATTACATGATTTGAATATCGCCCATATTTAATAAAATATGGCGTCGCAATTGAAAAGCTCGTTTTAATGCTCTCTGACAAGACCCGATCGATCGATGATTCCTGTAAAATGGCGCATTGGAGTTGGAGTCTAAAGAACAAATACCCCCGGCCATTAAGAGTGCTCCACACCACGAGTGACCCGCCACCTAGCGTAGAAAACGTATTTTGTTTATTATAATTAATTGATTAAATTTATCACCATAAATCGAGTTTCAGCACTTGCAATAAGTATTAAGGCATGTTTTTAAAAAGAATTAAGCAATTAAAATTAAACAATAACGACGTATTTTGTCGGACAAAGTCAAACTTTAGTTAGTATAACGGCCACTATTTCTTAAAATTTGTCCTACGAAATAAAATGTTAATTTTAACATTTGTCTTATAAACTTAATTTTGTAATATTCTTTGATACTTACTACACTTGCTGAAACTCAGTAATACCCACTTTTCGACTGTTAAATTTGTTTAAATCATTAATGGTTATTGAGGTGTAACGTGGGGGCGCTGCTAAAAATTCAGACTTCGAGCATAAATGTGGAGAACTATTAAATGGAAAGAAGAAGAATATCGATTATTCCTGTACCGCAACCGTAAAGGAGAAAGAAGTAAAACTAGTAAAAATTGTTATAACTAAAAATAAATCAACTTTTACTTAACAAAATGACATCTTCCGTTGTACCCCGTTCTGTTACTCCTGTTATAGAATTTTTGCGTTCAATTTGTAGAGGAGTAAGTATCACGAGTATTTTATCTTTAACATACATCATCTGAAACAACCTAATTTCTTTAAACCTCGTTGATATTTACATACAATTTTATGGATTTATTTGAACTTTTACATCTCAAATTTCACATGAATTAATTAAATTGTTTTATATAAAATTTGATGTAAATTTTTTTTACATGTAATTAACTAAATTTTTACCCTAATATAAGTAGTAACGTGGTAAGATAGCAAAACCTGTAACAAGTCATATGCCTATATTATCTAATATTCAACAAAGTACAATAATAGATAACATATAGTCATATGACCTATTTTTGTCGTTATTATTTCCATATGGTACTTTTATTTTTAGTCACAAAAGTATACATATCCTAATTTAATACATTTGTCATCCTTTTTCTTTTGTCATAAGAATCAGGTAGTAGTCCTACTATATGATAACAACCAATATAGACTCGTATAGAACACTCAGTATTGGAAAGCGGGGATAAAATCTTGGGGAACAGATATAGTATGTGATAGATTTCTCCTGTGTAATCTTGGGGAACAGCTACAGTGTAGGTTCTACGTGTATTCAATTTTGTCCCTGGACCAAGACCACCTTTTGTCTCTGATAATAGAGCCAAAACAATTTTTTAATATTTGAAAGTCTTATTCAGAATTGTGAGATTTAAAAAAATGGACTTGCCTCACTTTTTTTGCTTTTGTCTCATTAATTAACTTTGTGGGAAAATATGCTACTTTTGCTCTTATTTTCAGCGACAATAGTGGCCTTTTGCTTGGGGTGTGCAATAAATGTATATATATATATATATATAATTTAATGGAAAATAAAATGGATTATATTTAAAAAATCCTGGTTTATAGGTAGATGTATGATGCACACATAGGTTACATAGGTGTGCAGTCCCTGTACCATTTAGAGACCTAGTACTCTAAAGAACAGCCAAATGTATGTACTAAAATACATATTATAGTGCAGCCCATTATCAAACAATTTTAAAAGTATTTAAATATTTGTTTAAAAAACACTGTAAAAGTATTTAAATATTTGTTTAATAAAATATTTTTTTTATTTTGCACACTGCTGATAATGCTTTTAACTGCAAATCCAAGGAAACTTTGTGTCACTTCTAATCTATTATCTACAGTACTGTCAATAATGCTATATGTACAATATAGCGTAAATTCCATCTAGTAGGTTAAAACCATATACTGCAGCTGGGTGTAATCACTACTAGCCTGCGATGTTATCCTGGTATATGTGCAGAGTCCAATAACAAAGTCTACGTATATTGTTCACTACCTAAGCCTCAACAGCTCTGCATACATGTGAATACCATTGCTGGCTAATGATTACACCAAGTCACAGTGTATGGTTTCACCTTCTTAATGGAATTCGCCTCATACTGTACATGTAACATGTAACACCCCATTATAAAGATACAGTTATAGAAAATAGCTATTGATATAGCTGTAAATATAGCTAAATTAAAGCCGTATTTTAACTGGATTTCAGCTATATTCGTTTTGATTTTAAAACTATGGATCCATCTTATTTTCCAGTTAAAAATAGATGGATTTCAGTAGATGGTAGATGATCTCAATTAGTTATTTGTAAAAATTGAAAAGATGGTTTTTTGTTGGCAATTGGTCGGCATGATCACAGCTATTTCGAATAATATAAAAAGATAAGTCAGATTTCAAATTTATTTTTCAGTATTTAACATTTCTAAAAATATATTATATCATATAGTTTTGGTTCATAGTCTCTAGAGGCTATTGGTGAAATTAAATCCTATGAAAATGAAAACATTTACCAAAGATTTCACATGATTTCTTTTTTTCAATAGATTATATACTATGAATCGGAACTAACGATAAACATATGTTCTTTGAAATATTGAAAACTGAAAAATAAGTTAATGTTGGACTTACCACTTGAATTAAAATCTCTACTGATCGTTCCAAACTTATTTTCACAAAGCAATAATCTAAAATATCAAATTATAGTTGTTCAAAGAAGTTTGTATCCTCAAATAATATATGTACATGCATTATACAAAAATAAATTGTTATGAAAGAATAGAAATATAATGTTATATTTGGTTTGGTTTATTTATATGTATTATTTGACACTGGACAAACTGTACACAAAATCTACAAAGCATGAAATATTTCAGAAATCTGATGGTAATATTCGATGGTAATTTATCAACCGTACCAATTATGGTATAATTATAAAATATTTTTTAAATATTTCGTTGAAAACTGAAAATTGCTTTTCAAAACTTCAATGAATTATTTCCGAAATCCTTCAAGCATATTTCAAAAAGAATTGCTTAGAATTATTTAATTAATATTGCATCAAAATATTATGTCGATAAATTACGAATTTTTTTGTAGATAATTTGTTGAAAATCTTTAAAAATAATTTTTACTATTTGAATAAATTATTTACAGAATTTTCCAAAAATATTTTATAAAAAATAGTTGAAATTTACTTCATGAATATTCCACTGCAATATTTCAGGTAAATTGTACAAAATCTTTCACAAATATATTTCTGTTGAAACATCGAAAAAATGGTATAATTCTTTTGAATTATTTATGAAACATTTCAGGAATATTACTTGAAATATTTGTAAAATATATTTTATTAGTATTCCACTGATATATTTCATGAAAATTTTCGTAAATATATTGTGCTATTATTTCTTTGTGAGTATTCAAAAAATTTCAAATATTTGCCTGGATTATTTGCAGAATATTCTAACAATATTTCATGGAATTTATTTCATAAGTATTCCACTGAAATGTTTCATGAAATAATCACTTGAAACAAATGAGTTTTTAACAATTAGATGGATAAGTTGAAATATAGTTTATTTGATAGTTTAATAAATAACTGATCATAAAACTTGGGCAACCTTAGTCACAGTTGGTAAATCGATGCGTATGCGGTTGAGGTAAATATAAGAAAAATAAATATATAATTATTATTTTTTATTTTTGAAAGGTTTAGTAACTACTGAGGATTGCTCTTTTGTAAGTTATTAGCATTCTTACGCTAAAATGAATTGTTCAATCAATGTTTAGAAATTTCCGATGAAATATTGCTGAAAGATTTCTGGAATATTTCATGAAATGACTGTTTTTTTTTACAGTAAAATAATGCAGTAATATTTCAGAATTTTATCATAAATTATTTCAATGTAAGAAACTTTGGGACATACATCTGTTTTCGAATACGATATCATATATTCATTCAAATACTTTTATAAAATGATGTATATAATATTAAACAATATATTTAAAAAATGGTAGAATTTTATTTGTAAAATATTTATGGAATATAACCTGAGCAAATGCGAAACAGTGGTATAAAGATGTTTAGGTATGGTAGAAAAGAAGGGTAGCCAAACCGATGAAGTGGAAGGGATTGCTGGCTATATTGGCAGAGAGTTGGTCCTAAAATATGGGACCTTCTGCAAAAAGGTTACACTGGGAGATGGTTTTGATGCTCTCCCATTCTAGAGAAAGTTGACGAATAAGGTATCTGTTTGAAAAATATCCTCACCAGAGATGTCTCCTAGTAAAAGAAATCAATATATGAAAAAAGGATATAAAAATCGATATAGGTAAGTGTTGGAGTAGTTGGTGGAATTCGACGGGATGAATAAAAAGGAGATTAGTCCTTCTTTATTTTAGTTTCTTTATTTTATCACACATTGAAAGAATAGAGAAATAAACTCTTAGTTGTATAAAAAACGGAGGTGTTGTCTCTAGCTCGGACGAAGTAAGAATGAATATAGAGAGAAGTGCTATCACGCCTCGAGAGCATCAGGCGGGCGTCTAGAGAACTAGTCGCGAGCAGTGTTATACTTCTGACACTCCCTCCCTGCGAGCGACTCTGATTTTTGACCCCTCTGAATTTTTGTCGCCTTGGTTTGACACATCTGAAAGAGAAAAAGAAACTTTTCACATCTGACTCAAAATTATATTATGAATAATGAGTTTATTTAAAATTTAGAATTTTGTCTATGAAACATTTATGTTTTTCTATAGGTAGAGGTTTTGTCATAATGTCTGCTATATTTTCTGATGTAGAAATCCATTTTACTCTGAATTTCCCTTCTGATACACGTTTTTTAATATAATCTCCCTGTGTGTCTGCCATGTGAGCTTTGCTGCCTGATTTTTCTCTTTCCTCTAAATTCCTCTGAATAGTTTCAAGGTCGTCATTAAAATTTTTCAATTTGTGATTTCCTTCCATTTGAGTGTAATCTCCTGGTGACTTGTCACACCAAATAGTAATAGGGTACATTGTTTTCCCAATGATGCTTCTGATTGCTTTGTTCTCTGAGATATCTGAAAACACGTTTTACGTTTTTCCGGTCATTTTCAGTGGGGTTCAGTTGTCTCCTTGACAGATGATTTACTGAAAATGAGATGTCAGGTCGGGTTGCTCCAGCTAAATAGAGTAAACTACCTATTGTTTCTCTATAGGGAGCTTGTGTTCTTATTTGACTATCCTCATTGATTTGTTTTTCTCCTGAATCTCTGATTTCTCTGTTTCGTACTTGTTTAGTTACCATGGGTGTCTTCTGAGGTTTGCACTCTTTCATGCTGAAGCGTTCTAAGCATTTTTCAATGTACTCTGACTGTGACAATTTCAGTATCTTTTCTTCCATATTTCGAGTAATTTTCATACCTAGAAAAACTTTTGGTTCTCCCAAATCTTTCATCTGAAATGTGGCATTAAGTTTATTCTTTATTTCGTTTATTTTGCTCTGATCATTACCAGCTAGTAAAATATTGTCTACGTACAATACCAACACTACCATCTGATTTTGTTTTCTCCACGTGAGTAAACATGGTTCATTTATGTCCTTCTCTAGACCAAATTCTAATGCAACTTCTGAAAAACGTTTGTTCCATTTCTTGGGACTGATTCTCAGTCTGTACAGAGATTTTTGTAATTTACAGACTTTGTTTCTTCTGAATTCTGGATCACACTCTATCCCTTTAGGAATTTCCATATAGATATCTTCTTCTAAAATTCCGTTAAGAAAAGCTGTCTTAACATCCATCTGAAATGCTATCAAATTGTATTTGTTTATTATAGCTAAAGTTGCTCTGACCACTGATAGTCTTGAGACGGGTGCGTACGTTTCTTTCAGTTCGTACTCGTTTCTGTCCTTGAATCCTCTGATGACTAGTCTACCTTTGTATATAGTCTGACCATCATCTGAAGTTTTCCTTTTAAATACCCATTTTGAATCGATAGTATGAATCTTCTGACCATTTCTGTTTAGTGAGGGTCTGTCGACGATAGTCCAGACATTGTTATCTTCCATTGACTTTAGGTCTTGATTTATAGCTTCAGTCCATCTGAGTTTATCTGCTGATTCTATGGCTTCTTTAAAGCTTGTAGGATCTCTGAATATTCTTGCGATAGACGCATATATTAGTTCATCATTGTCTGTGTAATTTTCTCTGATTTCTTTGGGTTTCATTTGTGTATTTATCTTCTGATTGGTGTTTTCCTATACAGTGTCTACTGTAGTTTTCCTGAGGTGTGTCCAGGTTCTTCTGTTGGTTTTGGCTTTTCTTTCCAGACATGGTCGCTTTTCAGGTTCTGGTTTGCTCATGGTTATTTTATCTAAAGTTTTATTCTTTGATTCATTATCATCTGATTTTCTTTTGTTAACTTTTCTTGGGCTCTGAGGTTTGTCTTCTTCCAAGATATTGTCTTTGTTAGTCACTGGTTTATCTGATTTGTCATTTATTTCTAAGATTTCACTGATCTCTAAGTTTTCTTGTAAGTCAAGCTTATGTACATCTTTGTATACCAGTTTTTCGTTGATCTGACATCTCTAGACGTCTGAAATCGTTTTGACTTCGGGTGCCATAAAACATACCCTGTTTGTGAATATCGTACCATAATTGCTGTAATTGCATTCTCTGAAAATTTACTCTCTGAAATAGGTATCTTGACATAAGCTAAGCAACCAAAGCGTCTGATTTTATCATTATGAGTATTTCCTTTAGATGACATTCTTTTTATGGGTATTTCTGAATCAGTCCCTTTGTGTGGTGTTCTGTTGTAGACATATATTGCAACCTCAAGTGCAAAAATCCACATACTTTTCGGTAAACCAGAGTCTAACATAAGGGCTCTGATTTTCCATTGTAATGTCTTATTGAATCTCTCTGAAGTACCATTATGTTGTGGAGTATACGGAGGTGCAAATTCAGCTTCGTTTTTTTCTCGTTTCATGACTTCTGAAAATGTGCCGCCTGTAAATTCGGTTCCATTGTCCGTTCTGATATAGCATAATTTTTCGTCTTTGCCCAGAATATTTCTGGTAGTGACTAAGAACTTTTCTAGACAGTCTCCAGCTTTATTCTTATGTTTGACTGAGTACGCCTTTGCGAACATAGTATATTCGTCTATGAATACTACAATGAATTTATTATCACCTGGATATGAAACTGGTTTTATTAGTCCCATCGTATCAGTGTGAATTCTCTGTAGTGATCTGGAAGCTTTAGTCCTTACTTCCGAGAAAGGAGATTTTCCATTTTTGCTAGTATGCACTGTTTCTCTCTCAGTGTGTGAGAAATTGTGTGAAAGGAAATAAAAATTCAAAACAAGTCTCTATCAAGTAAAAGTATGGGTATATTTTAAAAGTATTCGCAGTTACAATTCTCTAATGCTATGATCCTACTCTAACGAAGCCTGACTCTCAACTACCGCCACCGCGGACGGGCCTTAGCCCTTCGACCCGGCCGCCGCCGCCGCTCGCTGGAAAAATCCCTACTCTCACTCAAATACTAAATCTTAGCAGATGTCAACAAGCATCGTACTCACTTAGATTTTCCAAGACGTCGCATAGACGCCTCATTCTACGGCTCTCGGCGCCGGGTCCAGCGATAATCCGCGCGCAGTCATAAAAAAAGGCTAACCGGCCCAAGACTGCGAGCTCGAATATCGCCGCTTTCACTCAAACACTCGACCCTGCGTTCAACGCAGGCCTTACAATCATAAAATAATATACTCTAAACTGCCTGCCTATACTCGAATGCTGTTTTCGCTCAAACCGCACGTGTACATAAATCCTAACTAATAAATATACCCGCCTAAACAAATGCGCAGTTCTTTCCCGCATTCACCCAAGCTAACGCTTGTGACGTGGGAAAAACTCGAAAGAAAACCCACGCCAGGAAATACTGTCACATCTGTCAAACATGCTAAAATTCTTATGTCTACGCGAGCATTATCAACCAAATTTATTGCGCTATGAAAAACTAAATAATCTAAACGTGCAAGAGCTTTCCCCGAAAACACAAGCGAGCCTCTTTCGTGAAGAGGCTACCCTTCCAAGCGACACGTCTCCCAACGGCATCTGGACACAGAGAAAACAACCCAAGTTTTCCGTTCTGTTCCGGGCCTCACCTATTAATAAGTCGTAGCCGACTGGGGGTGAGATTAGCGGCCCGATCGATCCCATTTGGATCGTCGTGCACGCGGCCTACACAGCTGGTTTCGAAAACATTGTGCTGAGACGCTCACCTTCAGAAGTCTGTGCTTCCAGCTAATGCACATCGGTAACATGCACACTTGACAGACAAGAATTGTTTTATCGAATTTTATCTTTCTGAGTTTCTCTTCTGATTTTTGTAGTACTATTAGGTACTGTAATGAAGCATGGCCAAGTTTAATATGCCAGAGCATCCCTTCACTCAATTTCTTTTCAAGTTTCTCTGATTTATTTGCTGTGTTGTTCTTTAGGGATTATATAATTTCATCTGAGATTTCGTCTCATATATTTTCTAAGTTTAGAATCTTCCTGTTTAGAACACTTTCATCCATGTTCGTGTCTTGTATTTCATTTGGATTCAATTTTTGTACATTAGTTGTTTCTTGCTCTTTCTCCCTCCCAAACTCAGCGGGACTCGTGTGAATATTTTCTGATTCTACATTTTCTTCTGAATTAACATTATTTTGAAGATTCATGATGTTTGCCTGAGATTGTTGTAAGAATTCATCAACGCATACTATATTTGCCATACAGAATTATGTATCGTATTTAATGTTATGATCGTCTGAAACTCTCTGATTTTCAACTTCAAATGAAATAATCCAGTTTAATTTTTCGTATATTCCTGTCAGGTACTCTGATCCTGACTTTTTATCAAAGATTTAAAGTATTTTGTCATCTAAATATATACTTAGGCCTGTGTCTGCAAAGCGTCAGAGAGGTATTAAATTATCTGATTTATCTTGTGCAGCTATTACGTTTATTAATAAAATTTTGTAATTTTCGTCTGATTTAAATTTTAAGTATAGGTCGCCTTTTCCATTTATGATAATATTGGCTGATTTATTCTTGTTCGCACTTCTAATTATCTGTCCTGAACTTTTTTTGAAATTTCTTAGAAATAGGCTTTTGTTTATAATGTGTTCCGTCGCCTCAGAATCCGCAATAAAAACTAATTTTGTTGAATCATCTCTGATATTAGAATTATTGTATTTACCTGCTAGTCTTGCTTTGTTGATTTGTGTTTGTTTCTGTGTTCGGCCTGGAGTTTGGATTGTTACTTGCTTTTTGAAAATTCCCCGTTTGTTATTACCTCTGAATTTATTATATCCACCTCTGCCTCTACCCCTATTACCTCTGAAGTTATTGTGTGTATATGTGTTTTGTGTATTGTTAGAGTAATCTGATGATTTTGCATACCCGTCTTTTGGATTATTCTTGTTTGGACAATTGTCTTCCTTGTTGTTTGCTATGGCCTGACAATAAAAGCAGTACCATAGTCTGTACACAGCTAGGGAGCAATCTGTTGCCTTGTGTCCTACTTTATTACATCTGAAGCATTAAGTCGTCTGACTGAAGGTTTGAGTTACTAAGTTTGCTTTGGCATCTGAAGGTTTCCCGTCTAAAGTCTTATTTTGTGCTTCTATCTGCAACAAATATGTTATCATATTATCTAAACTCATTTCGGTTGCAGTGGACTGAAGCCTCGTTATGTTAGCTGAGCCAAGTTCAGGGTATGCGTTACAAGCTGCTTGAAAAAAAGCAGATCTTTTCTCTGCTTCTAATAGAGGGATATCAGTATTGCAAAATTCAAATTCACTAACAACGGTTTCGAAGCGTTCACAAAAATCATTAACGGATTCTTTCTTTGACATTTTCAAATTATATAATTTACTTCTCATGGCAGAATCCGTCACGTTTGTTTCTGCCCTTCTAAATTCTCTGATTTTATTTAGAATCTGTTTCGGGTCATCAATATCTAGTATTCTTTTGTGATAGTATCTACCTACATGATTTATTATAATGTCTCTGACTGTGGAGGGTGGCTTTTCTAACTCTGATTTGTCGTATGGACTGATTAAGGTTTCGTTATCTTCCAAAATAAATAATAAGTCATTTGTTTTTAAATCTGTTTTCAGATAATCCAACCACTCGTTCAGAGGCATTTTTCGTGTAAGCATGTAGTTACGTTTGATATTAACTGAGTGAGATGTGTTTGTGTTTCTTAAGGAAGTGTTGTTAGTACTCTGATTTGTATCTCTGATGGTAGAGTTTGCGAGGGGATTTGTCACCTTCTGATTTTGTAATTCTTTGACGAGGTTCGTCATCACCGTGGCTACTTTATTGCTTTCCATCATGGACTTCTGAAGATTTATAATGGCGTTGGCTTGCTTTTCAAGTACTTCTGCCTGGTTGTTCATAGCTTCCTTCATGGTCTTGATGCTACTTTCTACCATCTCCAATCTTCTGCCATACGGAGCAGGGTGTCTTAGAGTAATATACTCTACTCCCTCTCCCACTGAATTTACAAACAAATATTCTCATTAAACATTCAACCTCTGATTTCTTACTTCTGAGATTACTTATTAATTTATATATATAAATAAGTGATTTTATAGGCCTATCGTCTGTCTCTGATTTATTTGTTTATATTCTAATAGAAACACTTTTACGTTGTGAGACCGGTACAATTTCCTCGTCTGAATTGTCGGACATCCTGACACTTCTGATATTTCCGAGTTTTATTTCACCCTCTGTAATGTTGAATGTTTCTTTTAGTATTATTTCTTGCTTAGTCTTGCCGCACTGCAAGTCAGACTAGCTTGAAAAAAATGTTTTGTTCCGCCGAACAACATACACGTGCTCCCTCCCAACGTGTGCAAACGAACGCAATTTTCGGTGAAACTGCAAACAGTGGTTTGCTAAATTTGTAGTTTTATTCTTTATAGAAAGACTCGTCTTTACTGCACTGCCGTATTATCGAAGATTCTATTTAATTTGTGTTTCTTTTTACTTTAAAGTTCTCGTCTGATTTATTTTTGATTTTACGTCTAAGAAAAAAATTAATTGCAAATACTTAAGCATGCGGTATTATTCCATAAATATCTGAAAAAAATATTCTGAAAACAAACGTTTGCTTCATGTTTCCGAGAGAAAAACCGAGAGATCGAAAAATAAACAAGCCGGGCGCATGACTCTCTGCGCCGCGCGTTGCTGCACGCTTGTCTCCGATTTCGAGAATCAGCCTGCGCGAGCTCGCGGCGGCGTGCGTTCGCGCGGTTTCTACGCGCGTTATAGCGCTTCTATGCTTTGTTCTCTCTCTGAAGGATAGTGGAAACAAAACTTAGTTTCTCTGACTGTAAATCTCTCCTAATGTTTTTCTCTATTCTGAGCTAATTAGACACCGCATTGTCTATCCTATTTTTTTTCACCACTCTGAATACGGCACGGTTAAACAAAAAGCACTCCCGAGACCAAGTAAATGAGAGATTTAATTATATGTTTATCTGATTAGTTTTTCACTTCTAATATTTATTTTCCTTTTGTTCGGAAAAGAAAAACGAACGTTACCTCTGAAATCGTAGCAAACAGCTCGCCTCTGAATTGAAAAAAACCCGTCAGGTTTGCTGGCCCACAACCTGTTGAAGTAGCTGGTGGAATTCGACGGGATGAATAAAAAGTAGATTAGTCCTTCTTTATTTTATGTTTCTTTATTTTATCACACACGAAAGAATAGAAAAATAAACTCTTAGTTGTATAAAAAACGGAGGTGTAGTCTCTAGCTCGGACGAAGTAAGAATGAATATAGAGAGAAGTGCCATCACGCCTCGAGAGCATCAGGCGGGCGTCTAGAGAACTAGTCGCGAGCAGTCTTATACTTCTGACAGTAAAGGATATAGAGTCGAGAACTACTTGCGTAGAGCGGCGGTAGAAGACACCCGCCTACTTAGGACTACTAAGCTCTTGGCGATAATGAAAGAGACAAAAATTCATTTTTCAATATTATATCGCTCACGGGAGGTAATATAGCGAGCCAATAGCATTTATTTGCAACCCTTGCCTCGTCTTTGGCTCAGGTGCAAATTTATACATGCTATTGACTCGCCAGTTCTTTGTATGCTTAGCGGTGTAATATGCTAATGAATGATTTTGAAATATTCTTTAAATATATTTAAAAATAGTATATTACATAACTGGGAAGGAAGAAACTTGGGCTGCCCATATTCTCGTGCACATTGCCAAACAAGATATATGGGCTGTCTTATTTTCCTCTCGCTGTATACTATTATTCCTTGCAGCAGCACGGGAGGGAGTGACGTGTACTTTCCGTGCAGCTGTGAACAAAATATTTTTAATATTTCTATACAATATTCTATAAATATTGAAAAATATATTTAAAAAATATTATTTTTGAAACTATAAATGATATATTTTTTTGAAAATATAATTGAAATATTTTGAAACTATTTTATAATATTTCTTAAATATATTTTATTTTACAAGAGGTGAAATGTATCAGTGAAATATTTTGACATATTCTACAAAAAATCTGAAGTTATACGATAGGTAGGTGAAGTAGGTGTAACTAAAGTGATTGTACACGATTTACGTAGAATGCAGATTTATTAAAGTAAAACTTTCAAATATAAAGTATTAAAGACTCGGTGGAACGCAGACAGCATATCAGGCAAGCAGGCCGAGATCTTTTCGAGTCTCTAGTCCGAGGGAGAGTGACGAACACCTACAGCGAAGCTCGGAGGAACGATATAGGTCCCATCCACAAGGTCCGAAGAGAAGGGATAGGTGGGACAATCGAGAGGGTTGGTGGCGTACGTGCTTTTCCATCAATCGGGGAGGATTATCGATCGCGCGTGAAAATTTAGTTCATTACGTAGGAGGTAATAAACGATGGACCGTTTGGTCATCGATAGGATTATCGAGCGTGCACGGAAAATCGTTTCATTGCCATGAGTGCAATAAAAGATGTACCATTAGATCACGACAAGGATTTTCGAGTGCACGCGGTTAATCGTTTTATTGAGGTGAGAGTCAATAAAAGGAGGGAGCACTTAGCTGCCGAAAACTCGAGCCTAATACATCTCTCATGCGAAAATGAGAAGACCCCGCATTTTTTTATATATAATTGGGTGAATCGTAGCCGACGCGCAGACGTTAGCATATTTTTCTTGCCTTCTGACGAGTTACGTTGGACCAGCACCGGTCTCACGTGCAGCGGCTAGCGTAGATATTGCCCGCTGAGGCGGCAGGGATCTTGATATCAAAATGCAAAATGCGAAGTGTTAATGATAATATGCGGCAGAAGTCAAGAAGTAAGTTAAAGTTAATGAATTTATTAAGTCAGGATCGAATTATATACATCCGCACATACGTGAGTATGCGGCATCGCAAGCGTACTCATGAAAGTAGCGTACTTGCACGATAGCACGGAGTACAGTCATACAGGTGACTCGCGGCCGCTCCTCCGCAATTCCAACGGGATGCATGGGTGAACTTCGCGTTGGACAGACTCACAAGCCACTTTCGCCCCGCACGATGACTCGGCCAAAACTCGCTACATATATGTCGAGGCTCTCTCTTTCTCTCTCTCTCTCCCTCTCTCTCTCTCTCTCTGTCTCTCTCTGTCTTTTTTTTTTTTTTTTTTTCTATATTGGAGAAAGAGGTTGGAGGGAAAAATCTTAATAGACCATGACATGGCCTGAGCCACCGTGTGTTGGATTCTCACCAACTAAAACCCTTCGTTTTGCGACCGAATATAGGCTCCAATTGCAACCCGAATCCTCTTCGCTCTCTTTACCGATTTGTCGGTGAGGAGGGCCAAGCTCCGTCTTCAGTGCCTTTTTCCCCCGCGGTACCACGGTCAAGTATTACTTCGCGGGGGGGCATAGGGACATTGCCCTTGTCTCCTTGATGTGATTGTCATTCCTTATGCGTCCATATCTAGTAGATCTACTATCGTACCTTCTTCATTATAGGCTGCCGTCTACTTCTTACCGCATCGTCCGGTCGTCAGCTTCTTGCAGCATCTCTCGTCTTCTTCTCTCTTCGTCGCCCCTCACTTTCTTGAGGATGACCGCGGCGTAGTTACTAACCACGTGCCAGCCCTCAGCGGTGGCGAACATAGCTACCATAATAGACTCAGGAGTTGCTCTGGTCTGGAGGTAGCGTTCAAACTCTTCACGCTCCTGCTGGTAACGCGAGCAGTAGCAAAAAACGTGCTCAGCGTCCTCGCACATGTCCAAACATGCTGGGCAGTCTGGACAGTCTTCTAAATTAAATCTACACAGGTATGCTCGATAGCATCCATGTCCTGTCAAAAATTGCGTGAGGTAGTAGTTTACTTCCCCGTGTCTTCTTGTGATCCAGTCTTCAATCTTTGGTATAAGTCGGTGCGTCCAGCGCCCTTTCAGGCTACTGTCCCATCTTCTCTGCCACTCAGCTACTGTTTGTTCTCTGGCAGCGTTCCAGATTTCTGCCTTCGTTCTATCGCTGTTCTCCTGTTTTGCCATGTATATGGCCTTCCTCTCTAGTGCTAAGAGGTCGATGGGTGGCATGCTTGCCACGACGCTTATTGCATCGTCCGATACCGTGCGGTAAGCTGACGCTACTCTTAGCGCACTCCGTCTATACACGGATGACAGGTTCCGCGCATAGGCTTTTATTGCCATTACATCTGCCCAAATTGGTGCCCCGTAAAGCATAATCGATGTACTGACACTTGCTAACAGCTTCTTTTTCTTCTGAGTTCAGCTCCACCGACATTCGGCATGAGCCGAGAAAGAGCAGCAGTCGTTCTTGACGCTTTTTTACCTGCTAATTCAAGGTGCTGTTTAAACGTCAACTTTTCGTCTATAGTAACGCCCAAATACTTGATAGTCGATTTAGAGGTTATCTCATGGCCGTCTATCATTAGGGCGATTGTCTCCATTTTCTTCCTGCTAGATATCAGGATCGCCTCGGTCTTGTGTCCAGCGAGTTCAAGTCCCGTTTCTCTCAGCCACCTCTGGATGGTGGTGATCGCTTCATTGGTGATTTCAGCGACGTCTTCTTTTTCCTTCCCTACTACTACAAGAGCTATGTCGTCTGCGAATCCTACTACCATAGCCTCCCGCGGGAGTTCTAGTCTCAGCACTCCGTCATACATAATGTTCCACAATGGCGGGCCCAGTACTGATACCTGTGGAACACCTGCCGTGACCTTGTAGGTTTCAATGCCGCAATCCGTTTCGTACAGTAAAGTTCTGTCCTTCAGATAGTCGGCCATCATCCTCCTGATGTATGTGGGCACCTCAAGCTTTTCAAGCGCTTCATGTATCTTCGTCCAATTTGCAGAGTTGAATGCGTTTTTGACATCCAAAGTAATAACTGCACAGTACTTCTTTGTTCCGCCCTTCCACCGTTTTCCACTGATGGCTGCTCGGGCTGTGTTTACCACTAGGCCGATCGCGTCCAAAGTAGATCGGCACTTCCGAAAGCCATATTGGTGCTCGGCAAGCCCCTTGGTCTCTTCGATTATGCACTCCATCCTGTTGCTGATAATGCGCTCCAGTATTTTTCCTTGAGTGTCCATCATACATAATGGTCTGTACGATGTCTCCCCTCCGGGCGCTTTGTTACCCTTAGGTAACAACACAAGTCGCTGCTTTTTCCAGTTCGTCGAAAATCGAAACAAATTCTTCAGGTTTAGCCTCGATGGCATGCTTCAGCGCTACATTTGGTATGCCGTCAGGACCGGGAGCCTTATTGTTCCCTACCCTCTTGCTTGCTACAAGTAGCTCCTCAACTGTAATTGGAGGTATATTTTCTTCCCGCACTTCCTCTGCTATAGCATATGGTGCGTCCGGCTGACTTGGAAAAAGTGTTGTCACTACCCTCTTTAGTACCTCTGGGCACTTTGGTGGGGGTATATAGCTTCCTTTGAGTGTCTTCATAACTGTTTTGTAGGGCCTGCCCCATGGATCTTTATTGACCTCTTCTAGCAGCTCCTTATGACATCTCTGCTTGCTTTCACTGATGCACTTCTTGAGGGTGCACTTGGCTTCTTTCATTCTTCTCCTGCATTCTTCTACAGCTTCGTTTCCAATACCGGTTCGGTAAAACTTTTTCCTTGCCCGTTGCTCAAGCCTTCGTGCTCGGTGGCAAGCGGAGCGCGCTGATCTAATCTTCTCGTTCCACCAATATACTGGTGCCCATCTTTGATTGGGCACTTTTCTTGGCATAACTGCGTCACAGGCTCGGGTGAGCCATTTTGTCATTTGTTCAGCCTTATGTTCTGCTGATCCCGTCAATTGGATATTTCCTAACATCATCAGAAATAGTTCCTTGTCGTACTCCTTGGCTTTCCATTCCATTTTCGTACTTATAGGGTTAGTAGTACAGTGCACCATGTTTTGTGTGCCCAGCTCCATTATAATGGCGTGGTGATCACTATTAGTGAAGTGATCGCTTACGGTCCATTTACTCACCTCTTTTACCAGAGATCTACTAACAAATGTTAAGTCGATCACTGATTCAGCGTCCACCTTTTTATAGGTTGGTACGTTGCCTTCGTTCACCAGCACCATGTCCAGAAGTGTGAATGCCTCTAGTAGGGCCTGTCCTCTTCTATTAGTTTTTCGGCTGCCCCATTCAACCGCCCATGAGTTAAAGTCCCCAGCTATAATAGCTGGTTTTTTAGCCCTGACATCTCGTACTAGCCGGTCCAAGAACTGCTGAAACTGATCCATTGGCGCACTGGGTGGGGCATAACAGCTGTATACCTGTATACTCTCAATCTTTGCGCTGGCAAAACCTGCTTCTTTGACTTTCATCCTACTTTGAAAGGTAAGGTCTCTGCACGCCCAAATAGCTGCTTTACCGGAGCCATCGGATTCCCACCTTGGCTGTTCAGGATCTCTGTACTGCTCACTGATTATAGCAACATCAATCTTCTGCTCACGGACGTACTGACAGAGAAGGTCCTGTGCTATCTCACAGTGGTTCAGGTTTAACTGTACTATTCTCATCTTCTTTGTTTTGTGGCTTTCACTGCCGCTTGGTACGCTGGGCAATTATAGCTACCTGCGGCATGGTCGCTTCTCTCTACGTCGTTCTTTCCTCGGCAGAGAATGCAGCTGGTGCAGAGAATGCAGTTTGTGCAGTCTTTCGCTACATGTCCCGCTTAGCCACATTTGTAGCAGTAGCGGCTTCTATCGTGCTGCTCAATGCAGCTTGCGGCAGTATGGCCGAAGCCCAAGCATTTATAGCACCTGAGCGGGCGGGTGTCTCGCTTTATTGCCCTTATTCGGCAGATAACCCACCCTATCTTTATCTTCTCACCCTTGATAAACTTCTGGGCTATCTGGGCAGGTAGCTGTACTATTGCTTTCTGCGTATCTCCATAAGCTTTACGAAGCGACTTAACCGCCGTAGGTTCGAAATTATGTCCTTCCTCGTTATTTTTGCGTAGTGCGTCCACTATATCCTCCTTAGTGGTCAGCATGTCAAGATCCTTAATCTCGAAGGCCTCTTCATGATGCAGCGCCCTGATTGTAGCAGTTTCCACTAGTACTGCTTTCACCGCTTCCTGGAGCTCAGCTGTTTCCACCTCCTTGGAACGTCGTAGTTCGAGTAGCAGATCTCCTGCTGTTGTTTTGCGTATTCTATGTACGCTGTTTCCTAACTTTTCTAGGCTAGGCTCTGCCTTCATTTTCTTTAGGATTTCAGCGTAGCTTTTTCCACCCTCGGCCTTGATGACTAAGGCGTCAGGTCTAGGAGGTCTTGCTCTTGCCGTCCTACTTTTTCTGGTGCCTTTTTGGTCTTGGCCACGAGCACCAGTGTTGTCCTTCCTGTTCACGCTTTTTTCTTTTTTCTTCTTTGCCTTCCTTGTCACCACCTCTTGCCACGAGTCTTTCTCCCTCTGGTGGACATTGTCATCGGCTACTCTTCTTGCAGTGCTCGCCCCACTAACGTGGCTAGCCTGCTGTGGTTTCCCCTTGCCGACCGGCTTAGGGGTCACTTCATTCGCCTCTGCTAGGCTAATTGCCCTTTCCAGAAGGCCAGGGGTTGTTTGGGTCACCTTGCCCTTAGTCCCTGGCCGTTGGCACTGCATAAGGTTATCGTCTGCAGAGCAGAGAGCCCTATAGCTGGCCCTTATGCTCCGGGCGAGATCCTTAATTTGTTTGTGCACATTGTGTCTGTCCCTGACATAATCGATCAGCTCATCGATTTTGCTGCCAAGGCGATCTAAGTGCACGTTTTTGGAGGTCGCGCTTTCTGCTCGCTTGTCGCCATCTGCATCTACCTCCATATTCTCTGCCTTCTTTCCTGTAGCATTACCATTGCCTTCCCGTGCCAGATTACCTACAACGGGGCTGGTTGTGTTGTGCATCGAAAGCGTACTTTCGCCTCTCCCAGATCCAAGGGCTTTATCCCCAAGGAGGCGAGCGTCGACCACCGGGGCTGATACCCGATCGGAATCGACGGCAGGATTAGTAATGCCTGCCTGGGTACTCATATGTTTGAGAACGCTTCTTGATTGATTGTCCTTGCCACCCTAAAAACCTGAAGTTAGCTCCTGTACCCTAGGAAGGGGCCCTTTAACAAAGTGCTAGCATCCGGGCCAGATGCACCTTGGTTTTTTAAGCGAGGTTGTTACTCCTCCCCCTCCTCCTTCCCCACTTCTTGGGTAGTGGGGCCCCGGGCTTGGGACCGGTGTAGCGGAATTTGTCTCTGTCTCTGTCTCTGTCTCTGTCTCTGTCTCTCTCTCTCTCTCTCTCTCTCTCTCTCTCTCTCTCTCTCTCTCTCTCTCTCTCTCTCGCAATGATAAAATGAAAATGTATAGTTTTCTTACGTTTTAAGCGTCTGTTGTGACTAAAACTTGTATGAATCGTTTGCAAATTAATTGCGGATTATGTAAACGGGCTCGTTGATACGAAATTCGCGATAATTATTTAATAATTAATCAATATATTTTTCCATAAGCGAAGCGTCAGTTTCGGTCAGTCCGGGTTCCGCATTCCAGCTGTCTCATAAACTTGTAAAACACAAATAAAAACAAAATAATTCAATTGCGTAGTTGAAGTACCGAGTTTGCATCGTTTATGTACTCGAGTGCATACGCATACCGCGGCCGGAACTCGGACGATCCTTACTATACAGAGAGATGGACTGTTGAGACAGCTGAAATGCGGAACACGGACTAACTGAAATTGATGTTTCGCTTATGGAAAAATATATTAATTGATTATTAAATAATTATAGCAAATTTCGTATAAACGAACCCATTTACATAATTCGCAATTAATTTGCAAACGATTCATACAAGTTTTAGTCACAACAGACGCTTAAAACGTAAGCAAACTATACATTTTTATTTTATCTCAGCGGATGAAGTTTTTTATTTATTATAAAAAAACTAAAACTACCGCAGTTTTTTGCATTGCATTCGCAAACTCTGCTAACAAATCCGCAATTATGGACATTTTTTAATTATTAATTTTTGAAAATCAACCGCCCAGTTCACGGAACAGGCAAAAACTTCGGCGCGGACCCGCTCAACTTTATATAAGAAGGCGCATCTCACGCTTAACTTCATTTGCTCTCGCGAGCTGGAAAGGTTTGGAGCTTAAGCGCTTCCCAACTGAGTAGAGTACCAAAATTTTTGGACGCGAGTCTCAGCAAGGGCTATAACTAGATAAACAACGCGGGTTCGGGACCACCACCCCCCCCTCCACTCCACCCTCAGCACACCTGTGCAGGTGAGACTAGGCCCCGCCCACTTCGAATGTTCTGGAAACTTTGAGCCATGACGTCATCAGCACACCTCTAAACTCGATCAGTAAAGAAGGGCACTACAAACAGGTGTGCATCTATGGCAGAGGCTAGCGCCAGGAGTTGGCTGCTGCGCGGCGGGGAGGCGGCAGCGCTGGGGGTCGGACAGTATACTCCGGGCGGTATACTCTGAGCAGCATACTCCGGGCGGTACACTCCAGGAAGCTTACTCAGGTCAGAGACGGCACCAGCATCTCGGCGGGCTGCAGCGGTGCTGACGTCAGAGGCCGGCGAACATGCAGTTGGACCTTCGACAGCATGTACGTATGGTCGAAGAGTCAGACGCATCTTTCTCGTAGCCGGTGACTCGCGCGGCGAGATAGTGCGCGGATCAGGTTACAGCTGCTGTTATTCTTTTGAGAGTGTTTATATACACATATTCGTACTTTCATCGAGCACGACAAGATATGCGTATATTCTCACTGCAATACAAAGCTACTGCGTATTATCGAGAACTCTCTCTCTCTCTCTCTCTCTCTCTCTCTCTCTCTCTCTCTCTCTCTCTCTCTCTCTCCCTCCCACTCCCTCTCCCTCTCCCTCTCCCTCTCCCTCTCCCCCCCTCTCTCTCTCTCTCTCTCTCTCTCTCTCTCTCTCTCTCTCTCTCTCTCTCTCTCTCTCTCTCTCTCTCTGTCTCGCTGTAGGGGTGATGATACAAATTAGATGCCCGGCTAAGCTGCTGCGTATTATCGTGAGCTTTTTTCCTCTCTCTCTCTAACTCGCACGCTGTGACGGCGAAATAATATGCAGGGCTAGTACGCGGCGTTTAGTCACAACTACAAAATCTATAGGTGTGATATATGCAGACAGTAGCATCAGCGGCTAGCTGCGTCGGGTGGTATACCCCAGGCAGCATACCCGTGCTGTCTCCAGCAAGCTGCTCAAGGTCAGCATCCTAAGACTAGAGATTATGACCAAAAGAGAGAAAATCATTTTTGCTGCTAATATCAATCTGCACGCAGTATGATTCACAAATGATACTGCGTGAAATGCATGTACTTTAATAATGCTAGCGGCGTATTTACATCAGCTTTCTTAGAATTCGTTTACAGCCAAAGTAATCTTTGTTGGACGAATTTTCTAGAGCATTTGTGTATGCATTGATCACAGCGGCAAGTATCAAAGGGTCTCTAGTTTCACGCTTTTTTTTAAGTCGATTCATTTGCGTATATTAAATACAATTCGCATACGTACATTTCACATAGTATGAATCATTTATACATCCTCATACCATACGTAATAAAAAGGAAAGAAGACCTGTTTCAAATGGGCTGTTCTTTCAGCATTGCATCCAGCAAAAATACATTCTGATAGAGTATCATCATATAAGGCTTATGAAAACAACCCAATTTTCAAAGATCTACAATACCCTGCGCTACCAAAACATATACCTAAATTTTAAAAACAAAGTGGTATTTCAGTTAATGTTTATACTTTAAAAAAAGTGGAGGATCATTCAAAGTTGTGCCAACGCACTTGACGTCATGTAAAAGAGAAATTCACGTTAATCTTTTACTTGCACAAAATTATTATGCAGATGAGAAAGAGGAGGTTGATGACCAACTTATAGTTTATCATTACGTTTGGATCAAAGATTTATCCCGTTTAGTATCTAGCTAACTTTCAAGACAGAAGGTTAAACTACACATCTGTAATCGGTGCTTACATTATTTCCGAACTGAATCGCAATTACAGGCACATGAACGTGACTGCTCATAACTAAATAAATGTCGAGTAAACTTGCCAAATTTCAGAAACTCGATTCTACGATTTAAAATTTTCAAGAATAAAGAAAAAGTACCATTTGCAGTTTATGCTGACTTTGAGTGCATCCTTAAAGATATAAAAGATGGAAATGCTTATCAGCAGCATGAAGCTTTTAGCATAGGATATTACGTGAAATGTAGTTACGACAATTCAATCTCAGATTACCGTTGCTATAGAGGATCTAATCCTACAAAATGGTTTGTTGGTGAGCTTCTACAACTTGCTAAAAATATTGAAACAGTATTTTGGTGTCGGATACCTATTGAGCCATTGAGTTGGAAGCAAGACCAGTCTTTCCAGCAAGCTACATCTTGCCACATTTGTGAGAAACGTCTGGATTATGATAGAGTACGTGATTACTGTCATCTCACTGGAAGGTAATTTCTTCACGTAACAAGAGTGATAGCACCCTTATGTCAAGTATTATATACTTAAATGTGTTTCAGATATTGAGGAGCAGCTCATGAGAAGTGTAATCTAAACTATCAAGATTCTCGCTCTGTTCCTATGATTTTCCATAATTTGAGTGGATATGATTCACACTTTTTAATCAGAGATATTGCTCAATGTATACCTGGCAGAGTCAACCTCATTACGTATAAATAAGGAGAAATTTATTAATTTCAAATTTATCGACCCCTTTCGATTTATGGCATCGTCACTAGACAAGCTGTCATCTTATCTCGAAGATCTGAATATACTCAAGCAAGAGTTTAGCAAAGATAACCAGCTAAGTGAAGAAAAATATCAATTGCTAAGAAGAAAAGGCATTTTCCCTTATGGTTATTTGAATTCATTGGAAAAACTCATCGTTTCCGAGCTACCGTCAAAAGATGCATTTTACAATAAATTAAACAACTGTCACATTTCAGATGAAGATTATAAACACACTCAAAACATTTGGAATAAATTTGACATCGCTAACTTGGGTGAATATTCAGACCTTTATTTGAAAACATCGATGTAATTCGCATAGGTATACAACATCAAGATCTATGTGTGCTGCCTTCACGTAATTCATTGCACATATGTGGAAAATTGCAAAAAGCAGATGGCACTGCCGTTGCAAGTACAACTTTCGTAAACAACGCCATATGTCATCTGTTTGAAGAAATTCGTTAGAACTCAAAGCCATCGAGATTGATCGATGCAAGAATGGGGGCTTGACAAGTCTTATGAAAGGATTCGTATCGTTCAGCCCTAGTCAAAGCTCAGTGATTGAAAATGCTGGCTGGCGCAATATTGCAAAGACTCAACAGCAATTGGTAGACAAGAATGGCAACTTTGATGTATCAACTCCACTCAGTATGATCCTAGGCTTTGCTGAGGATTACCCCAAAATCATTGTGAATGCCAAACATGAGCTCATTCTCATAAGATCGAATTCTGATGTAAATTCAGTTATACATTATAATGTATCAAGATCAGTTGAGAGCTGTCCTCTCATGCATCATGACCGTATACAAGCAGAAATGACGAAAAAGTCGTGGTTTATTGAATACACTTATCAACGAGCTTCCAGTAGAGCTGCATCTTCCAGGATATCAGTACTGTGGACCTGGTACTAAACTAGCAAAACGACTAGCACGTGAATATCCTGGAATCAATGCTTTTGATAGAGCTTGTAAAGAGTACGATATTGCCTACTCACAGAATCGAGAAAACGTCGAAGCAAGAATCGTTGCAGATAAGATTTTAGCTGCAAAAGCTTGGGAGAGAGTCCGGGCGTCAGACGCGGGTGTTGGAGAAAAAGCAGCTTTGATCACTTTGGCCAATGACAAAGATGGCTTCTTTTACTTCTGCTTCTTTATTTGCCTTTTAAGATCCATTCCAAACTTGGATTTTGCCTTCATGGTGCCTGCTATGGCGAGAGCAGCTGCTTTTTCTCCAACACCCGCGTCTGACGCCCGGACTCTCTCCCAAGCTTTTGCAGCTGAAATCTTATCTGCAACGTTTCTTGCTTCGACGTTTTCTCGATTCTGTGAGTAGGCAATATCGTACTCTTTACAAGCTCTATCAAGAGCATTGATTCCAGGATCTCCACGTGCTAGTCGTTTTGCTACAGTCACGTTCATGTGCCTGTAATTGCGATTCAGTTCGGAAATAATGTAAGCACCGATTACAGATGTGTAGTTTAACCTTCTGTCTTGAAAGTTAGCTAGATACTAAACGGGATAAATCTTTGATCCAAACGTAATGATAAACTATAAGTTGGTCATCAACCTCCTCTTTCTCATCTGCATAATAATTTTGTGCAAGTAAAAGATTAACGTGAATTTCTCTTTTACATGACGTCAAGTGCGTTGGCACAACTTTGAATGATCCTCCACTTTTTTTAAAGTATAAACATTAACTGAAATACCACTTTGTTTTTAAAATTTAGGTATATGTTTTGGTAGCGCAGGGTATTGTAGATCTTTGAAAATTGGGTTGTTTTCATAAGCCTTATATGATGATACTCTATCAGAATGTATTTTTGCTGGATGCAATGCTGAAAGAACAGCCCATTTGAAACAGGTCTTCTTTCCTTTTTATTACGTATGGTATGAGGATGTATAAATGATTCATACTATGTGAAATGTACGTATGCGAATTGTATTTAATATACGCAAATGAATCGACTTAAAAAAAAGCGTGAAACTAGAGACCCTTTGATACTTGCCGCTGTGATCAATGCATACACAAATGCTCTAGAAAATTCGTCCAACAAAGATTACTTTGGCTGTAAACGAATTCTAAGAAAGCTGATGTAAATACGCCGCTAGCATTATTAAAGTACATGCATTTCACGCAGTATCATTTGTGAATCATACTGCGTGCAGATTGATATTAGCAGCAAAAATGATTTTCTCTCTTTTGGTCATAATCTCTAGTCTTAGGATGCTGACCTTGAGCAGCTTGCTGGAGACAGCACGGGTATGCTGCCTGGGGTATACCACCCGACGCAGCTAGCCGCTGACGCTACTGTCTGCATATATCACACCTATAGATTTTGTAGTTGTGACTAAACGCCGCGTACTAGCCCTGCATATTATTTCGCCGTCACAGCGTGCGAGTTAAAGAGAGAGGAAAAAAGCTCACGATAATACGCAGCAGCTTAGCCGGGCATCTAATTTGTATCATCACCCCTACAGCGAGACAGAGAGAGAGAGAGAGAGAGAGAGAGAGAGAGAGAGAGAGAGAGAGAGAGAGAGAGAGAGAGAGAGAGAGAGAGAGAGAGAGAGAGAGAGAGAGAGAGAGAGAGAGAGAGGGAGAGGGAGAGGGAGAGGGAGAGGGAGAGGGAGAGGGAGAGGGAGAGAGAGAGAGAGAGAGAGAGAGAGAGAGAGAGAGAGAGAGAGAGAGAGAGAGAGAGAGAGAGAGAGAGAGAGAGAGAGTTCTCGATAATACGCAGTAGCTTTGTATTGCAGTGAGAATATACGCATATCTTGTCGTGCTCGATGAAAGTACGAATATGTGTATATAAACACTCTCAAAAGAATAACAGCAGCTGTAACCTGATCCGCGCACTATCTCGCCGCGCGAGTCACCGGCTACGAGAAAGATGCGTCTGACTCTTCGACCATACGTACATGCTGTCGAAGGTCCAACTGCATGTTCGCCGGCCTCTGACGTCAGCACCGCTGCAGCCCGCCGAGATGCTGGTGCCGTCTCTGACCTTGAGTAAGCTTCCTGGTGTGTACCGCCCGGAGTATGCTGCTCAGAGTATACCGCCCGGAGTATACTGTCCGACCCCCAGCGCTGCCGCCTCCCCGCCGCGCAGCAGCCAACTCCTGGCGCTAGCCTCTGCCATAGATGCACACCTGTTTGTAGTGCCCTTCTTTACCGATCGAGTTTAGAGGTGTGCTGATGACGTCATGGCTCAAAGTTTCCAGAACATTCGAAGTAGGTGGGGCCTAGTCTCACCTGCACAGGTGTGCTGAGGGTGGAGTGGAGGGGGGGGGGTGGTGGTCCCGAACCCGCGTTGTTTATCTAGTTATAGCCCTTGCTGAGACTCGCGTCCAAAAATTTTGGTACTCTACTCAGTTGGGAAGCGCTTAAGCTCCAAACCTTTCCAGCTCGCGAGAGCAAATGAAGTTAAGCGTGAGATGCGCCTTCTTATATAAAGTTGAGCGGGTCCGCGCCGAAGTTTTTGCCTGTTCCGTGAACTGGGCGGTTGATTTTCAAAAATTAATAATTAAAAAATGTCCATAATTGCGGATTTGTTAGCAGAGTTTGCGAATGCAATGCAAAAAACTGCGGTAGTTTTAGTTTTTTTATAATAAATAAAAAACTTCATCCGCTGAGATAAAATAAAAATGTATAGTTTGCTTACGTTTTAAGCGTCTGTTGTGACTAAAACTTGTATGAATCGTTTGCAAATTAATTGCGAATTATGTAAATGGGTTCGTTTATACGAAATTTGCTATAATTATTTAATAATCAATTAATATATTTTTCCATAAGCGAAACATCAATTTCAGTTAGTCCGTGTTCCGCATTTCAGCTGTCTCAACAGTCCATCTCTCTGTATAGTAAGGATCGTCCGAGTTCCGGCCGCGGTATGCGTATGCACTCGTGTACATAAACGATGTAAACTCGGTACTTCAACTACGCAATTGAATTATTTTGTTTTTATTTGTGTTTTACAAGTTTATGAGACAGCTGGAATGCGGAACCCGGACTGACCGAAACTGACGCTTCGCTTATGGAAAAATATATTGATTGATTATTAAATAATTATCGCGAATTTCGTATCAACGAGCCCGTTTACATAATCCGCAATTAATTTGCAAACGATTCATACAAGTTTTAGTCACAACAGACGCTTAAAACGTAAGAAAACTATACATTTTCATTTTATCATTGCGGAAAAAGTTTTTTATTTATTATAAAAAAACTAAAACTTCCGCAGTTTTTTGCATTGCATTTGCAAACTCTGCTAACGAATCCGCAATTATGGACATCTTTTAATTATTAATTTTTGAAAATCAACCGCCCAGTTCACGGAGCTGCTGTTGCCGCTGCTGCTCTTCCCCCTCCAGTTCCGCCGCTGAGCGCTGCACGATGATTGGTTCGACGCAGCTCCACTCCGTAGAGTTAGTCTTGATAAAATTTTCTCGTTTTATGCGAGCGCTCTCCGACGTCTATCTATTGATAAATCACTTTAAAAATAAGTTACAGAATTTTTGTATATAATTAAATTGCCAGAAATTAGATTTTTTCTACAAAAAGAATTATAAAAGAGTATACTTAACGCAAATCTAAAAACAATTAAACACTAAAATAATATTTAAATATTTGCCCTGGCCGAGATCAGAACCCGGGTCCTCGGTTTGGTAATTCGTTATCTTACTATACCTCAGCTTTTTTTCTCAGAGTTTTTATGTGTACCTTACTTTTTATTTGATTAGTATCTTGAAATACATGGGATAATTTTTTTTCGTTTTTTAGTTTAGATAAAAATAATCAGGGTTTTAATGGTATTTTTAAGCTTTTTACACACTTTTTTGAGGAATTTTAATTTTTATAATCATCAAGGTGACCTTTAAAAAATTTTTTAAAATTCTGGTGTACTTACTAGTACATTTTTAATAAAAAGAATTTTTTTTAAAGCGATTCAATGTGTTGACGATTGGATGCAGGGCAAAATATCCTAAAAAATGCAGTTTTTTTTGCGATTTTGACAACAGCTCACCATTAGGAAGCTAATATAAATACCTAGAGCATTTAACTGAAGTCAAAACACGTATTTTGAAAAAAAAAATTGTTGTAGGTCCATTTTTAGGGTACTTAACATGCAATTAAAGTTTTCTTTATTTTTTTCACCTTGAAGATAACTACCAATGAGTGAAATTGTTGGATTTTCCCAAAATCTATAGCGTGTAATTAGTGAAATATTCTCGTAGCTTAAGTTTATAGTTTTATAAGCATACAGCAGATAGAGGCATCATCCACGAATTTTCGTCACCGTATATCCACGAGCAGAATGGACGCGCCGAGCGAAAAAAGCGGACCATTGTCGAGAGTGCGAGGACCATGCTCATCAACAGCGGAGTCGACCTAAAACTTTGGCCTGAAGCAGTCAACACAGCATGCTACGTGCTACACCGAGTAGCTATGAAAGGTCAGAAGACAACTCCACATGAAGAATGGTTTAATCGCAAGCCAGAGATCAAACATCTTCGCGTGTTCGGTGTAGACGCATACTTAAATATACCGAAAGAAAGAAGAAGAAAGCTCGTTATGAAGGTGAGTCACAAAATTATAGACTCTGGGACAACGAACGTCAGAGAGTTCACATCAGCAGCGATGTGAATTTTATTGAAAGCAGCAAAAGCATCGCAAAAAAGGAAGCAGAGGCTTATCGAGTCAAGCGGGATTTTAACGAGCCCGAAGATCGAGTCATCCACGCTGTCAACGAGCAACCAGAGGTGATTCATCAACCAGCTGTTGATATCGCCGCTCCAAACCAGCCTGCTGCGGAGGTTGTCGACCCCAATCAACCAGCTGTTGATGAAGAGGGGGAAGAAAATCAGCAGGTTAATGACATCGCGCCCGAACCCGAACGACGACATCTGCGCGACAGAAGACAACTGAATGCCATCGATCGTTATGGAATTCCAATCGCGTACATCGCGGACACCGTACCGATGACTTACGCTGAAGCCATGGCAAGCCCAGATGCAGACAAGTGGAAGAAAGCCATGCGAGAGGAAATCGACGCACTCATCAGAAATGGTACGTGGATTCTACGAAAATTGCCCAATGGTAAGAGAGTGATTGGATGCAAATGGGTCTTTTCAATCAAGAGGAAACCGATAGACAACAGTGTAAGATACAAAGCGCGACTCGTTGCAAAGGGTTATGCTCAGAGAGAAGGCATATATTTTTTCGATACCTTTGCACCTGTCGTCCGCTATGAATCTATTAGAATTCTGTTGGCAATTGCGGCAAAAGAAGATCTGGAGATAGCGCAGTTCGACGTAAAAACAGCGTTTCTTTACGGCGACCTGCAAGAAGAAATCTATCTGCAGCAACCAGAAGGCTGCGTCAGCAAAGAGGGCTTTGTCTGCAAGCTCCAGAGAAGCCTTTACGGCTTGAGGCAGTCTCCACGGTGCTGGAATGACAAGTTCGTCCGTTTTCTAAAGAACTTTAATTTTAATAGTATCGAGAGCGACAAATGTGTATTCGTTGGCGACGTGAAAAATTGTATAGTATATCTAGCATTGTACGTCGACGACGGCTTAATTATATGTAAAAGCCAAGACGCAGTTAATATTGTACGTAACTATTTGAAGAGCAACATTCAAATTACTGAAAATGGGGCTAATGAATTTGTCGGCATGGAGATCACGTGCGATCGTCTAAATCGTAAGATTAAGATTAGCCAATCTAGTTATATTAATAAAGTTATTAATAATAGAATAGAATAGAATAAAAATTTCTTTGTCAAGACAAAATAGTTAAGTACAATTTCGCATAAATCTTATCCTATCGCGTCAATTGAACAACAACGCGGAGTACTACATACTAATATCAGGGTGTTTTCAGTCTTATTAAAATATCACAGTTAATTATTATTTAATAGGTGGCAACGCAACGCCATCTTAAACCGCGATAGCGAGGCCAAAGTGCGGATCTCCTGCGGAATAAAGTTCCACAGGCGCGCCCCATAAACTCGAAAGGAGTTCAGACCCGCGTCGGTCCTCGCTCCTGGAACCGCCAAATCCCTGGGCACCCTACCAGAGGTCCTGCACTGGTTCTTTTCGAAGAGGGCCGAAATGTACGGCGGCTGACCCATATTAAGTGCCTTGTATATCAAGACCGCCGCGAAATAGGCACGTCTGTTTTTAACATCCAACCAGTCCAGTGTCCCCCTGTAAGGAGTAATGTGCTCGGCCCTCCCAGCGCCCGTTACATACCTCACACATGAATTCTGCAATCGTTGCAGTCTAGTCTGCTGCTCACCTGTCACGTCAAGATACACTACGGAACAATAGTCCAAGTGAGAGATAGCGAGAGCGCCTGCCAGCCGCTTCCGCAGTACTTCCGAGGTACCGGATCGAAAAGATCTCAGGCCATAAAGGGCTCTGTTAACCTTTCGGCTAACTGCATCTACCTGCGGTTTCCATGTAAGCCTGGAGTCCATTATCACTCCAAGATTGGTCACCTCTTCGACAAAGGGCACGAAAACACCATTTTGAATCTCAACACCAGGCAAGTCCAAATCTTGCAAGTAGTTAATACTATGCTCCGAACCAAAAATTATTGCCTTGGTCTTGCCAGTGTTGAGTCTCAAGGCATTCTCGGAAACCCAAGCCGACACAGCATGCGCCACAGCCGACATTCGCCCCACACCCCCACACAGATCGTCCCTCGTGACCTGAGTGTAGGCTTGCAGATCGTCCGCGTAAAGCAAATGCGCAACACTATCAGTCAATTTCCCCTCCATACCCTTAAACTTTGAAAAGACTTCCTGTATATCATTTATATACAAGCTGAACAGAAGAGGCCCCAGTATCGAGCCCTGCGGGACGCCAAGATTGGTCTTTAGCCAATCAGAATCACCGTTATTATTTGTAACCACTCTCTGGTTACGTCCAGTCACAAAAGATCTGACCCACAGAACTACCGACCTAGAGAAGCCCATTCTGATCAGCTTACGAAGCAATTTGGAAGGAGAAATCGTATCAAATGCCTTACTGAAGTCAAACAACAGCAAGATCGTCATAAGGCGCCCGCTACTGTCTATACCCGCCCTTATGTCCTCCGTTAGTTTCAGTAGCGCTGTCTGTGTTGAGTTATGCCTTCGGAAACCAGTCTGGAAAGGATCCAGAGTCTCCAACGCCCCCAGAAACTCTACAATCTGATCATGCGCCAACTTCTCCAGTACCTTAGAAAGAAAGCACAAAAGGGCAATTGGACGAAAGTCCGAGACGGACGATGGAACTGCCGTCTTTTTGAGTGGCACCAAGTGCGCTCTCTTCCAGGCCGCCGGAAAGACCCCGCTCGATAGTAAAGAGTTAAATAGCACTACTAGGTGATGGCCAATTATCGGTAACGATTTTGCAACGATGTTTTGAGGTATTCCATCCTGACCCTTTGCTTGAGATGAGAAATGAGCGACCGCAAGCACGACGTCAGCGAAGGTGACCTCACGAAAGGAGAAGCCACCCACGCCAGCCATCGACACGACATCATCCAAGTCTGCCTCGCACTCAAGGTCGGAGACGGAAACCCCGGCAAAATGATTATTCAACTCGTTTGGGGTAAAACCATGCAGGTCGTTCTTGGCCTTTGGGACAAGACCGAGATTGCGAAGCTCATTCCAAACGTTCTTATTACTACTGAGGGCGTCGAAAACTCTGTCGTTAATGAAGGCATCCCGCGCTCGGGCAGTACGCTCCTCAGCATCGTCTGCTATAGACTGATACTCCGTCCACAGGTTCGTCCGTTTCGTACGTTTGTATCGTTTGTGTATAGCGTCTCGTCTTCTGTACAAGTCTTTAATGTCCTCGTCCACCCAAGGAGGATGCCCTCGTTTCCTCGGCTTAAACTCTTTCAGAGGGGCGAGTTGATCAATGACGTTCATGATGATCTGGCTGAGGTGTTCCAGCCGAAGGTCTACTCCACTGCTCGGACAACTGACCGGCGACCAATCACAAGCAGCTAAAAGGATTAGAAGTTCCTCCGTTTTGATCGATTTATAATCCCTATAAACAAAACCGTTGAGAGCCGGAGGTTTTCTGTACGAATGTCAATCTCAACGTCTATAATATTATGTCTGCTTGGGAAAGTCGCCAGTGAATTACCCGCATTCAGCACCACATTGTCGTCGTCCGTAAAGATCACATCAATCCACGTGTGAGAATCCCCTACATGATGCGTCGCGCCGTGATCTGCTAATTTGAAGTTTAGCTCGCAAGCGAGCTCACGGAAAAATTCTGCGTCTTGTGAGGTCGACAACATGTTAGCATTCAGGTCACCCATGATAATTCTAAACGTGAAATCCACGGAATGTTTGCGAAGGTCGTTGACCAGATCAGAGTCGCCCGAGACGCGAATTCACGGTGGACGGTAGATCAAGGCAACGAACACCGCTGGCGAGGAACCCTGCTGCACGCTACACATTAAATATTCCGGAATGCCTGGCTTCCCCTCCACCTGTGAGGGCGACGAACATAATAAAGAAGCTTTGAAGTAATTCCGGATGTACAGGGCTACACCAGCTCCACGCTTATTCCTATCCTAACGCATGACAGAAAAATCCTCGACCTGAGCGAACACATCGTCGACCTCGTGACCGAATCGCGTCTCCGCCACGCCAAACAGGTGATACGAGGGCCGAGCACCCTCCAGGTACTGACGGAACATCCCCATGTGTGCATAGAGCGAGGTTGCATTCAAGAAACCCGCTCTCAGCACATCCCCATCCGCCACTCTATCATTATCCTGGCCTAGTCAGGCGCGGCCAGCTGTCACGGCTGCAGGACCCGCACCGGGACCCACACTCAGCTCGGCCACCGCACCAGCCTCGACCGCACACCCGTCGTCCTCATTCTCACTGCAGCTATTCTTCTTATATGAAGCTGCCAACGCATCCTTCGCTGAAGAAAACTCATGCGCTTTACTGCCGTCTCTCCACTTAGTAAGGAATTGCCCGCATCTATGCCAAACGCATTTAAAGTCTAAACCGCGCGCAATCTGTTTAAGATTGTTATAACGAACAAAAACCTTTTTACTTAGATATTCATTAATAAATATCTTACTCTGAACCATGCTTTCACGCGTTTCCTCAGTAAGTAGAGTTACGTCAATATGCCTTGTGTTGAACGCTGTTAGTCTGCCCTTCAAACGCATGATCTTGTTTAACCTATCGCGGTGAGAGTGTTGGAGCACCCACGGCGAACGGCTCTGCGCTGCACCCGAACGAGTCCCCCATTGTCAGGCCCAGCCCCTGGCCCGAGAAGACGCACCGACACAATGTCATCTTTCGTAAAGGATGGGTCAATCGCAGCAAGGATGGCAAGTACTACGTCTGAGCGCATGGCATCAGATCCATCACAAACATTAGAAACAATCACTTCAGCCAAATCCCCACCGCGACGCGTCCCCTCCTCACGGGAAGCGCCCCCACTCAGTTCCGAAGCAGTAGCCCTTCCGGGGTGGAGACCACGGGATCGACGCCGCCTACGTTGCGTCCGAAACCCTTCGGAGGCATGCTCAACATCACAGGCTTTTATTACATTGTTTTCCGCGTTGTTGTTCTCGTCCTTATTGCTGATCTTACATCTAGTTATTTCTAAACCTAAATCTATGGTTCTGTCAGCCGGAGCTGGAGTTTCAATGTCTCTGAGTGAAACAAGGACCTGAGACTCATTACAGTCAGTCTTTACCGTCTCAGGCCTACCAGTAGCACCGCGCCCAGCCCGCTGACCAGAAACCAGCGACTGCACATTTAGCATGAGACTGGAGAGCTCGGTCAATTTGTTTTGCAGATTTAGATTTTCCTGCACGAGTAGAGCGCGGTCTTTTTGCGCCTCTACAAGCATAGCATTTTGCTTCTCAATTATGCTCTCTAGCGAGGAAACCCGACCCAGCAGACCTTCAAACTCCCCCTGCCCCGCCGGGGCAGTGTTCGATATCCGGGCGACAGCATCGAGCCTACTCACAAAAAGCGACCGAAGATCGCTAACCGAACTCTCTAGAAGGTCGAACTGGTTCCTGAACAGAGAGAGCATAGATGCCGGCAGTGTAAAATAACGAAGCGCACTCAACTCGACCGAAGAATTCAGTGTAGAGCGCTTCTTATCACCGAAAATCTTATTGGTGCAATTATTCGGTGTTGACGCCGCCATGTCATTCCTAATCAACGCCTCCAAGTTCGTAGTATCATTATGCACAGTATTAGTTTTACAATAAACAGTATTATTGACAGTATTATTATTATTACTATTAATCACCCCCACATTAATTTCTCTCTCAGTATTATCTCCAGTATAACCCGCCGCATTATTGCCAACAGTATCATTTCTATTAACAGTATTATTATTATTGACAGTATTATTAACAGTATTATTAACAGTATTATTAACTTTGGCCTTTAGAGTAGTAATCTCTTTATTCTTTTTAATACCCCTAACTTTATTCTTAAACCTGCTCTTTGAACTGCATGCTTGACAGATATAATTTGCCTCTATCAAGTGCCAATTCATGCAAGTACTGTGGAATGTTGCCGTACATTCCTTGCAGTGACGCATTACTGTGCCTGTACGCAGGATCTTCTTACATTTCTCACAGGAATCACGAACCATTTTGAGAGATGTAAATCAAAAACAATTTATCAATAAATAAATAAATAGATACGGCACAAGGATAAAGAGTTTGACAAATGCTTAAACAATTAGAGAATTAGAAGAAAAACGTTATATAATAAGATTGCCAACAGATATATATAAATTAATACACGAAATAAATAAATAAATAAACAAATAAACGAATAATAAATAGTCAATATATAGTGTAGTAAATAAATAAATAAATAAGTAAATAAACGATAGAAAGTAGTCAATTAGTCAGCACATAAATAAATAAATAAATAAATAACCGACAAGATAGACAGAAATAATACTGTAAAAGCAATGGGTGACTAGACATAACAACTCAAACGCTATTTTCAACTTTCCAGAAAAGGAAATCGCATTTTAGAAAATTTTAATATTTGAATTTCGCGCCATAACAATGCAAGCATTGGCGCCGAATAATTTTCAAAAAAAAAATCGCGCACGCGCTCGATGACTGCCGGCAATGGAGCCAAATGCTGCTCGAAGAAATTCAAGACGATGGTGTTGCGCCCTGATGGCAAAAATCGAAAAACTCCTCACAGCGACGCCAGTGACTGTGCGCCAAAATAGTGGGAAAGTGAGAGAGACAAAGACAGAAAAAAGAGACAGTTACTCCAACCTCTTAATCAGCGTAAAAAACCCCGTAGACCCTCCGGTAGTGGTGCAGCAATGGTCCCAAAAAGACACCAAATCGTCCGACGATGATGGGTTCTCGATGCCAGTATTACCTCAGTGCCCAGATGATGTTGCATAAATGATGTAGTAGTTTGAGGTTAGGATACTGCTTGATTGCGGAAAGACTCTCATGGCTCATAAAACAGCGTAAAAATACACTGTCTTTTTGCTGGAGAGCGTAAGAGCCATGTAGAGGACCTTTACCGCAGTGCGAGATCGCTCGAAAGAAGTTAAATACCAATTAATATATGGTAAATAGCTAGAGCAGATAGTAAGTGATGCTGAACTTACCGGAGACTAACTGTAGAGTTTAGAGAGAATAAGTTTGGTATGAGCGATGCGTGTGCAGTATTCCTGCGGAACCTGGCTCAATTTGTAGCAAAGAAATTGATGAATGTGAACGGAGCGAGAGCATACCGTATCGCGAAGCAGTTGGGTCCCTCTTATTTACAGCTCGAGTATGTCGGCCCGACATTGAATATACAGTAAATCGCGCTAGCCAATTTTTAAATTGTTTTACACAGGAGCACTGCAAAGCAGTCAAAGAATAATCCGCTACTTGATTGGCACACGCGACTTTGGTATTATTTTCGGAAGCAGTGGGAGTCTGGAGATTTACGGGTACGCCGATGCTGATTATGCTGGCTGTTTAGAGACGCGTAGATCGCGAAGCGGTGAACCTTGATCTCTCTGTCTTTTCCTATGACCTATTTCATAAAATTTTCTTCTCTTTTCTTTGCATCTTTTACGTATGTTACGCGTCTTTATCATTCTTAACTCTATTTCTCTTACCGCTTCCTTCAGCGCTTCTATTTCTTTCTCCATTATTCCTTTTCCCATATCCCGGATGAGCACTCGGTTCTCCGATGATGGCTTCGGTTGCCGCTGCTGACGATGCGCCTGGCGCATTGTTAGCAGGAAACACCGTTGCCTGGAGTTTTCATGCGCAGAAGATGCAGCGTATGCGCTTCTGCACGTGCGATCGCTCGCCGTCGACGAGCAGAGCTCCTTTCTTGGCTAATACACTTCCTTGACCACCAGTTCCTTGTCTCCTTCGCTCATAAAGTGAGCCAACCCATCTTTCCGTGACATGTGGGATCACTAGAGGGACTCTGGCGTAGCATCAAAGAAGCAATGCGAGGGAAAATTGTCCAGCAAGTTGCCAAAATTTTCTTTTTGGAAATTGTGACTTTGGGGATCCCTTGCGGGTCTCTGGTGCAGCATCTTCGAGCAGTGCAGAAATTGACCAGTGAGTTTGCCAAAATTTGTTGTTCCCAACTTTTTGGGGAGTTTCGGCAGCTTACCAGCAGTCTGCGTCATCAAGGGCTAACTCGTGGGAAATCTCGTGTGGAATCCGAGTTTCAGTTGCGGGTTATTATATTTTTTATATTCTGAAGCTATAGGTTCCCTTTTTAAGACTGTAGGAAAATTCGAGGTCATAACATTCCTATAAAATAATAAAATAACATGCTCTGGCATGAGCTTATCAATGCCCACGCTGAAAAATATATTGAACTGTCAAATATTACCCTATGCATACGGAAACAGGTCTGTATTCATTAAAGAGGAAATTACCTCCTAAGATAGACTAGAGTGAATCATACATAGGAGTGAACACTATGAGACTATGTGCACGACCAAAGTATGTGCCGCATAAGAGGCCAGAACCTCCCAAACACAAACAAAACCTTCAAGTCACTGAGTTGGGAGAACGATTTAAGGATGAATTCGATATCCTGTAAAAAATTGTAGTACTGCTGCTCGATCCGGCGTGCCTATACATCGTTTGTGAAAAGAGGAAGAAATTCTACTAAAGTAGCTAATGGTATCTGACGCGTTAGTGTTGTTTCGGAGCAAACGCTTATTTATGGTTTACATTTCAAACCGAATAATTACAGAAATTTAGGTTAGTTATTTTAAATTAATCAATATATATATATATATATATATATATATATATATATATATATATATATTGAGAGAGATAGAGAGGGAGAAAGAGAGAGGGAGAGAGAGAGAGAGAGAGAGAGAGAGAGAGAGAGAGAGAGAGAGAGAGAGAGAGAGAGAGAGAGAGAGAGAGAGAGAGAGAGAAAGATATAGATAGAGCGACGTGTGGGTTATTTGCCGACACGTCACAATTCATGGTAGACGCTTGTGATAATTGCCGCGCTGTCCTTGTGGATGGTGCGTGACTGCCGTCGCTCGCCGTGGCTCTCTCG
Organism: Muscidifurax raptorellus; assembly: GCA_020010945.3. Lineage (NCBI taxonomy): Eukaryota > Metazoa > Arthropoda > Insecta > Hymenoptera > Pteromalidae > Muscidifurax > Muscidifurax raptorellus. The sequence goes on from JAHUUD020000033.1 coordinate 881,643, forward strand.
TGCTGATCGCCAGATGCTGCCTCTCGTCTCCTACTGTCCTTCGGGCTAGGACTCGCCCTAAACCCTCTCGTACTCTGGAGTCTCATCGGTGGCTCCGACGGCTCCTCGTGTTCGCCGGCTCTCACCAGAGTCGCTGGTTATGTCCGTTCGCTACCACAGCTGAACGTGAAAAGCCAATGAATCTTGCTGATTGCTCGACTCATCCCCCGTTTTTGTCTCGGGTCCTTTCTGTTAGTTAATCTCGAGACACTTTCTTTCTCTCTTTCTCTTATGGCGCTGCTCGGCGCCGTATTATATAAGATGTTGTCTCTCTCCGCGCTACTCTCTCTCTTACCTTGTTAATACTTCGTGTGCGGCTCCTGCCGCCTCGATACTCACCTTACCAAGCTTCAAGTGCGGTTGTGAGTATACAAGCATACATACATTATCATGTATGTATGCATGCTTGCGTATGTGTGCTGGACACATGCTCAGTTAGTGAGCGTGTGCACTGTCACAACATCATCTCTGTCAACTGGAATTATACCACAGGCCAGTCAAAACAAACCAGCCGCTGGTTGTGCTGACGCACCACTGTGGGGGGGGGGGGGCCTTCAGTGTGCGGGAGGAGCGACTGCCGTGTGTCTGCTCCAGTGGTGCGGAGGGCGTAACCGTCCCATTCCCCTTTTCACACCTTTTTAATATTTCTTTTCTTCTTTCGGTCTTTATTCTTTTCTTTCTTTTTTTTACGCTTAAGTTTGAATAAAAGAGTGTATGAAATATATATAGAATATAGCATGGAAATGGAGAAAAGGTAAGGATATAAATATAAAGAAGGTAAGTATTTCTATATTCACGAATAATCAATTATTTATTCAATCATCGATATTTCTACAAATTCATTGTGATATACAGCATTAAGATATATTTATAAAAAATGGTTATAATATCAAAAATTAAAAAACAAAGAAAACATTTTTTCACTCGTTGTGACTGTTCAGTAAGTCGACAATTACATCGAGGTGCTGTGACGCAAGCTAATAAAATACATCGACAATATCATTTCGGTTAAACGGTTTTTCAATTTTCTAGCACGCGTTTGCACACTGACTGTAATAATATCGAACCATTTATCATAAATCAGATTAATAATTTGTTTGACAAAAGTCGTTGTATACACACCAGTATTCATGAGTGGTATATTGTCTAGATCAACACTCTTAATGTATTCTACAGTCTCTCTGGCAACACAACTTACACTGCTCGCTACAAGCTTAAAATATTCTAGGCGTGCATCAATACATTTCACAATATACTCATTCAAACGAAGAAATTTAACTTTATTCATAATAATAGTTGCACCATAGCGTTTATTGAGAACTCCAAGTGTCCTAAGAGGAGTATTATCCTCAATTTCGATATCCCTGTCTTTCCCACTGTGTGTGAATTTTGCTATTCATCCTGTACCACAAATCTGTTGACCCGTCATGTCTTCGCTGCTGGGTCCACAAAGATACTTGAAAAATTCGTTGAAGCAGTCTCTGAATTGCAGCCATCCATCGTAGGTAAAAGCGATTTCACTGGAGTCATCGCCCAATAGACGTACCACAGGCTCGTAGAAGCTGATGTATTCCAGGCCGACAATGATCTCCGTTGCGTACGATTTGTCTAAAGTGTATAGAGTATTCAGCAGCTTAAGCCGGTCTTCCTTTTGGTGCGCCATGTCGTTGCTGTCAGCTCTGCCACCACTTTGAAACGACTAAACTACTCCGAGCGCTTGTTATTTAGTATCGGCAGGATGGTACGGAGGTGGTAACCGCCACGTGTGCGACACTCATCGGAGGGGGAACAAAGAGAGAACATTAACACTGATTGAGCAACAAACATTCGAAGAAAAAAAACTCTGTATCTCGCAGTATCATCTTGCGCAACAACAACGATATCTTAGAACTGCAGCTTTTCAAGCACAGGTTTTTCGATATTTGAAGACTGTTCATCATTACAAATGTCTTCAAAAGTACTGCTCGATTTTTTAATCGTACCTGTGAGTAGCCACGATTTTAGCCTACAACCCTGATTTAGAGCACAACGATAATTTTTGTAGAAAGGTTTGACAGCGTGATGCATGCAGTATACATCGGGCGATAATTTATCGAAAGACGGGCAATCCTGATCGTACTCGTGATTACAAAGTTGCCGAGGAATTATTTTGCGTAGCACTAGCCATTTATCATTACCCTTAACGTATATTTCCCGCACACTTTCCGAAAGTTCTCTTAAAATTTTTTTCACCGCCTTCAAAGACATCTTACCGTCAAAGTAGTCGAGTCCGTGATGGTACTGGGTCAGCCAATCGTTCTGACTTCGTATATCTTCACTCAGATGACCAAGCGCTATTGCAGGTGTTACCAGCCAATGACTACTAAAATTACTGTTCACAGCTACTACGGATACTTCTTTTGGTAGATTTTGATGCCTGGTGCCTTTGAAGAACTTAATGTCAATGATCACGTCCGTGCTTGGATGAAGTGTATAAGAACAGTGTTAGAGAGAGACTGAATTTGTAAAGCAACTCGCAAGATGTATATATGTACAGTAGTAGAGAGGGTCTGGGCTGGGTACAAGACTGGGCATTGTATGAGCCAGATCGAGGTATTCATAACTATTGCCAGGGATCACAAATTCTATAGGTGAGTCATCTGTCAAAGACGATATCGGTTTGTATTCAACCCAATGCGATCCAAACACTCGCACAAATGAGTGTGTAGGAATGCCTCTTTTTTTTTTTTTTTTTTAAACTGTGGAAAATATCTCTAGCCGTTCTGCTTCATTTGACCCTCCTCTTGGAGCTTTTCTTTTGAGCTGCTTGCGTCTTCTTCTTCTTCTTTTTCGTCTTTTTCACGCCACTTCTCGACTTGCGTTTTATACTACTATCAGTTTTACGTTTTTTCCTACCGACACCCCTCTTTCTCTTGCGCACTGTGACAGGTTCACCGAGCAAGTGCAACTGAGCTGGATTCCCGTAGCGTGCCATTTTATATCCCGACCCCTCCATCAGACTGTCCAATTTTTTTCCGCCTTTCTTTTCAGAACTTCACCAGATTCTCTCATACGGTTGCGAAAGGACTCCTTAACTGGTGTGTTGCATGTCGTAACGTCGGACACAATGTTGAAACCCGTACGTACAGCCTCCTTACCCACAGCTTTGGCTCCCCGACTAATAAGCGGGAGAACTCGACGAAACTCGACGAAATATGCCGGCTAGGAAGGAGCCGATACCACCCTGACCTCTTTGGTATTCCTCCAGTGTACGGATTCCTACCTCCTCCTCCTACCCCACGGTAGCTATTGCCAACTTGACAACTGATGTAATCTTCGTAGCGAAACATCTAGTCGATTTTCATGAAATGAAGTGTCACGGTCACTGTCCCATAATTAAATGGTATCGAGTATCCGCATTCGTCTCTTATATCTAATTCAATGGTCTGAAATGAGCTGAATAACAATGGTGCGTACATTGGCGGAGAGAAACTTTTGATTCGGGTAGTACCGTATTTGTAATTATCGGTATTCATCGATACAGCGCGTAGCAACCTTGATTGAACATAACTTGTCATATACGGTTCACAGATGTCACCGTAGATCATTAACATGGCTGGTAGACCATTGGAAACTCGAGCAGGTCTATCAGCCTCTATGGTGTATTGATCGTCAACAAATTGAATCTGCCTATCCTTCGTAAATTTTTCGCATTTTTTCCGATAAGCAAAGCTTGTGACTGAACTGAGAGCAGCTATCCTTTCCACAGACTCTGCTAACTGTCACATAACCACCACGTTCAACTATCAGCCGCAAATGACCACTAATACATTCTTAGTTATTTATCTCCTCAACGACAGTGTGACTGTCTTTGTAATTTCCTGGACGAATCAGCGATTTTGCGATTGTAAAATTTTTCACTCTTAGCTCATTCGTTTCGAGTCTTGTGGGGGCAATTCGTTTCAGGGAAAATTTCCTTTCTTCTTTGTCGACTGACATGTGTTGGAACGTTAGCGGAATTTGAACTTCTGTGAGCGCGACCAGCCATGAACCTTGTAATCGGATCTATTGTGGCAACTGTGTAACATAATGCGTTGTAGTATTTTCCGCGAAATAATTCATACTGCTGTTGCTAGGCAGAATAATGTAAAATTGATCCCCCATATTTGCGAAAGTTGATTAGCCTTGACCCAGGAGTTGAACTTTTCTGGATAGCCTTTCCAGCGGCGGAAATACTCCTTTGAGCGACTCTTACCTCTACTGCGTAAAATTTTTTCTATTTTAAATGATTCCGTGACCAGATCTTTTCGAACTCTGCTCAATTCCGCCGCGTAGAAACCACCATCTATGTCCTCATCTGACAGATCTTGCAAATGGTAGACAGGTGGTTGACGTGTCAGAGAAATCTGCATAATTTTAATTAACTGTAGGGTCCAGCCGCGCTCGTATCGTTTGTCAAAGACGGATCGTGCACAACTGACGCGAACCAACTCACCGACTTTCAACTTGGGTAAATTACAACCATTGTTATTATTATAGCGACGCTGCAAATTTTCCCGTACTTTTCCAACGTTGTACAAGGTCACAGATGCAGGTGTCATCTTTATCGCTGAGTGTATACTGTGATTGTATGTCTCTATAATATTCCGCAACACATCGATGTACCTCCGTGTATTTTTGTGAGAGAAATATCGCCAAATTCGCTCCTTAATAGTTCGTATCATCTCTCCGCGATGGCAGCCTTTGTATCCGGACTGCGTGCTACTCTGTGATTGATGTCTTTGTTGCGCATAACTTGCTGCGTCTCACGACCAAGGTATTCTTCCAACCTGTTATATTTGCTGACAACATCGATGACAGTCAAAATATAACTGTAGCCATCGTTGTAAGTTTTCAAGGATCTCATATCCATGAGATCAACCTCCCACACATCATCCAAATTTCGGACATTGTAACTACGTCGCTGAAATCGATGTCTGACCGATCGATGTAGATTATACGCATCGTGACTGTCGAGCCACTCTACAACACTCTCACGATTAACTTTTTCTTTTTTATTTGCGAAAGTTGATTAGCCTGCTTTTATATCTCTCACGCGTACCTTGAAAAAGTTTATCAATACCACCGTACGCTGCCGGATGTGGAGGCGCGTAATAAATGTTCTTGAATCTTCTTCTTTCTCTACTCATCATGCATCGGTTGCTCATTCACTTTTTTATTTTTTATTTTCGACCCCTTACGTTCTTTGTGTTGTTTGCTAATCCCCTTTTTCACAGATTCATCAACTTGGCTGCTACTACTACTATCTTTTGATTTCTTTTGTACTTGTTTCTTGTTCCTCTTCAGTACTTTCTTGATTCGTGAAAAAACTTTTCAACGGTTATCTTGCTCACCATGCAGCAGACTGTCATCATAGCCAATGTTCGCTCGTCTCCATCTGTTTCATCCGCGAGCATTGGTGAAAATGCGTATTCAGCTAAAACTCGATCAGCCTTGTACCGATTGCCTTGTTTGTCACGGTAGACTAAATTATCCTGACGACACGCCTCATCCAATGGATTGATACCGAATTCACCACGTTCAATACGTCCCGCTAATTTTGTACCTGGGCCGCAAAATCTATATCCGGATACGTGCATTTCAAACGGTAGCAAATCGATCAATTTATCCAGTGCGCTATTTTTCACGTTCACTCGTTCTTGCTCTTCTTTTTCTTCTTGGTCGGTGATTTCACTCTTCTGTCCTGCTCGAACCTCCCGCTCAATCGTCGCCATGATGTAATTTCAGAACTGCCAGCAACAACTTTTTTCCTCGACTTTTTTGCACTTCCTTGACCAGTTGCTGCTGCTACATTGCTTTTGTCTCCTTCGCCGGTGTCAGAGCTACTGGTCTCGGCAGCAGCCTGGTGTGGCGTTCGAAATAGACGACCAACGCTACTTTGTGATAAATTCTGGCGAGGAGGATGTATTCGTGTGGTATAAACGATTCTCGAAGTGCAACGGAAAATTGCGTGTACCCGGGTAGCGGAGAGCCTTTTTTATTTCTCATAGCATCATTTACCAGGTCAATCATGTTGGCTCTGTGTATACGCACACCACCTATTGTCGTGGTACCATTTGCATCTCAGGCGATATTCCCACTAACACGTAATTTATGCAATACTTGGCCAGCCTGTCGCTTTTTTCTCCTTTTTTCTAAACTTATAATAGTTATCGACATCCTTGAGTTGGAGATAACGCTGCAGCACAGAACGATATTGTGTCCATTTATCCCACTCATTTTTGCAAGTAGATGAATTCAGTATGTTGTTCATTTCAACATCTAGTCTAGTCATCACGGTTCCGGGTGTTTGATCAGTCTTTAATATATTAGCAGCATTATTGCACCCGTTATTTGCTAGCACACTCTGGAGACGTTCAACGTTCTCATGCGGCACAAACACCATCTTTTTAGCGTGTTCCATGTCGTCTACTTACTAATGATACTAGTCAACAGTGTACAAATAATAGGAGCCAATAATTCTGGTAAGGAACCACCACGTTGTACAATGATTTTTTTTTTCGACAGGCTCACACAAGGTTTGGCTAACTTCCGCAGTGTTTTTGCATGTCTGCGTAAGCGTGATTTGTGAGACTTCTCCAACGGCACGTTACCGACCAACTCATTCAAAGCACACTCACAAATATGACGCACAATTTCAAATCAGCCTTCTGCAAGACCACACCCATCACAAGGAGACGATTGGTACGAGATTCACCATGTCGCCACTATTCATCTTTTTATTCCGTGACACGTAGACGTAGTGCACTTCGTCGTCCGGAAAGATACAGGTGCGAAATCGGCAGTTGTCCGGTGTAGTTTGTTTTAAATCCAGCAGAAGGTATCCATATGGTTTCGATGTGGCGTCCCAGTAAGCCTCTTGCGAAAATCGTGGATCCTCGGGACAGAGTTGACGCGACAGATATCTGAGATCTTACTCGCAAATTTCTAAACACGACAATGTATTGTGCATTTAGAGATATGTCACGCTGTCCTCTACCCTAATGAAAGACGTTCTATGTGATGAATATCACCGAGAGCGAGTGATGGTTGGAGACCTTCGAGAAAATGTTGACTATACTGCCGTTCGATGACGATTCTCGCATCAAGTCGTCAATGATCACGAGTTTCGGTTTGGAATCACTGGCCCAGTCACTAGTCTGCGGTAAACCCTCGCGAAATTCTACCTTCTTGCTTTAAAGATTCTTGTAGCTCTGCTGCCACTCTGCGTAATAGATAGTGACACGTCCGATTTGGGTATTGCACAGATGATCAAGATCCTGTAGGACCGCACAGCATTGAGGTAAACAGATGTTTCCATTGCGTATCCATAAGTGCTACTGTGACAATCATGTAACGAACACTTCACTTTAACCTTCACATATAAGATCGTGCATTGTGGGTGTAGCAATACTTAGCATAGGCACCAACCAATCAGGTTAGCGATGGAGTGATGACCGACCAATCACCTTTTACGTAATACGGTGCCATCTATAGTTACACCATAGAAGTTTTTTTTTCGTCCACATAGATAAGAATTAGGTATGGTATAAGGGATTAAGAAAGAGTGAAAGTAGAGACAATGAAAGTAAAAAATACATTTATTTAGAAAAAAATTATAAGTGCAAACAATTTGTTATTTAATAGACAATTTTTCGAGTTTTTTAAAAAGTACAGCAGTAATAATGCTATTAGTTCTTACAATCCTCATTCGAAAACGCTCTCAATCACGGGCTATTTGTTCCCACTCTCTACGACGTACTTTTTTATATGCAGACACCCATACACACATTGAATAAACCACTGATTTCTCTTGAAATCGTATCGGTCTTTCCATATTTATAGTTTTTATTCACAAAAGAGTTACACTGTGGTACTCAATAGCGTTGTTACCCTTATAATCTAAGAAAAGTTGTAATTTGTTGGTTTGGGCCCTCAGCTTGTCAAACAAGTTAGTATCCTTCGTCAGTGCACAAGATACCTGAGAAGGAAGAAAAATTTGGAATTCTTTATCGAGAACTGCCACAATCTTCGACCCAAAACGTGTTTTGACTTCTCTTAGTACCGTCACCATATGATTTCGATCAACCTCCAGCTCAGATACCTTCTTCGTTGGAAGGTAACCTCCATCAGCAATCTTGTTCAGGCCCTCTAAATCCATCTAAACATATAATGTACATCATTTTATTACTATATTATTTAAATGATAATAATAATTTTAATTGATATACATACTTTTTCTTTTAAAATAGATGAAAAAAAATCGTGTAGTTTCTCTTTAAAGCTGTACCGTGTGGCTAGTCAAATACTGGTAATTTGTAGTGTGAACACGTTGACTTAAATATAGCCCCCCCCCCCCACGACTAGCGCTATTATTGTGACCGCCCACCACCACCACCACCAGCTGCATCAGTACAAACAGCCAATGAGCTAGACGGCAGCGTACCTTGTCCAATCAGGTTGATGGTGGTGTGTCGTGCCCAATTCTTAGCCAATAAATAGTTTTTTCTTTTGTAGTGTCGTCTATACACAAGTTTTCGCTACACGTAACTACAGGCTGTCAGTTACCGATATCTTATAGTCATACGGGTAACTTTCGTCTAACTCTGTAAATCTTCGTTTGCTATATATAGGTTTCATGTCTTTGTCTCATTCTGAGATATCACGTCGAGAAATGCCGTTCTAGGTATAGTGGAATTCGTCAATACTATTTTCAGATGTGGAGAAACGATCACCTTTCGAATCGAACCAAAATTGACTTCTTCACTGCTCGTATAGTTCAACCAAATCCATTTGATCTTGCACATACACTCCTCTTCACCATACGATTTTTTACATTTATACGCGTAAAACTTTGGACCACCTGACAAAAAGGTCGTTATATATGCACCAGCGTTCTTGTCGGCTAGTTCATTTGTCAGACTGCCCAGCGACGAACCGATTGGGAACTCGTATTCACCGATTTTACCTCTGGTAACGTAAAATACCGAATCAGTGTCGTAGTAGGGAACTCATTGCCCAAAGCATGCAGATATCGGAACAGTTTTAGACGTGCACATGCTGATGTAAAAGCAGCGGGGACCACGTTTGTCATTGATGACGATACTGAGGATGAAAGAGCCTCGTCTTTGTAGCACCAATTGACGTAGAGTGTATCGTCATTCACAGGTAGAATACCGTTAACTTCAACCTCTTCACTGGTAAGTAAATTAATAAGATTCTCTGGATTTTTCACCACAATAGTTTTTGTTAAATCCTCGCGTTGACCAAACTTTCCCCATAGAGAATTTAGACGCAGTTTAGCTACAGACCGTAACCCAGCATTTAAACGTATATCATCCTTGTTCAATTTTATACCCTCGTTGTGTTCCAACTCTCTCACGTAGCGATCCTTATCCTCATCTGTGATACGGTATGGTCGGTATCCCGACGCCGCGACCTTTTGAGCAAAAAATTTGTTGATGTATCCCGCAAATACGCCACCTTTCCGCTATTCTAGACTGTACTGCGTCATTTCGTACTGCCAAATTTCATAGATAGTTTTGACGATGTATCCCAACATGACAGCAGCCTTCACCTCCTTTGAAACCTTTTGGTAAACTACTCAAAGGCATGTGAAAGTAATTTAAACTATCAATAAACTTTGCATGGAGAGCCTTCATGAAAATTATTCTTGAACCATTCATCACTACCGATGGTAAACCTCGATCTTGATTGAATTTTTCCACAGCGTACTTAAATATGAACTGTGCGTCTAATCCTTGGGCATTGTGTGTTAGGCATATAACCTGCTGAAATTGTCTTCTTGGCGCTAATGCTAGATCAACAAGCTGCTTTACCGGGTCGCGATTAAACATGTATTCCCGAATACCGCACATCTCGCATCTATTTGAAATATCTTCAATCTCTATGCAATTGATACATACTTGCTGTACAACGCACAAATTTGGAACGTGGACTTTTTTCTCATCGTCACCCAGCACCCAAAGAGATTGTTGGGTTCCGAAGTCGTAAAACAAAAATAAGACTGGTCTTACACGTTGTGTCTGTTTAATCGGTTGTACGTAACACAGGTGTCCAATAGATAATCTTGATTTATACTTTTTACAAAAAGATACATTACACTCATACGGCTGACTTTTATTTACTTGAACTATTTTAAAACAAATTTGACAGAGTCTTATTTTACTGCATACATTACTGCTTTTATTATATGATCCTAGTTTAAGATGGTTTTGCAAACAACCATTGCCAAAAAATAATCTTAAACAAGCATTACATTTTTTTAGATTTTCCGCTGTATTACACGGTGGCACGGACATACACTTATAGCACTTGTTTGAACATCTATGTTCCTCGGCTCGCTAATAACTTATATTGCATAATATACAGTAGCCACTGTTACCGTTTGCTCCAACAAGATTTAATATTGGTTGATAATGATTTGTCCGGTCGTAATACATTATGCATAATACGTGTGTAACATCACCGTGATTTTGTCTGACATATCGTGTGTCGTCATAGATTGGTGGATTTCCACAAGCGAACGATGAAAAATTACAATTGCCGTACCGCTAGTAGCGAAGAAATCTTGAAACTTACGGATTTCTGCTAGTCCACAGCCTTCCACCGGTACTTCAACGTTTGCCAAATTCATGTGATCTGTGGCAGCATTTTTTTTAATTCTTCCTTGTGATTGACGAATCTGGTTCCAATATTTGTGAAGCAGTCCTGAGCGCACTTGACATCTGACGGCATAGGCATAAGCAGCAACTAAACTTCGCGGTAGACAAAGATTGTCATCGTTATTAATGTTTAATATAGTTTGTTTTTCACTGACTCCTCAGTTAAACGAACTCGTCTACGACCGGCCACACCTCTGACAACACCACAATTAACGGATAACCGTTCATTTACATTGAACTCGTTTACACGTTGCATAGCACTGTGTAATATTTCCCAAAGATCTTCGAATTCAAAATCCTGTACAAGTCTGAATGATAGCCAAAGGAGACCATGATTGAACTGGTCCCAATTGATGGTTACACTAACAAAATCCATTGGTCCACCTCTCTCACAAAGCTGCCGATGAAGGTCCTGCATGCAACCCTTTAACCAGTTGTAAACATGGGCATTGGCTGGTGGCTGCGGTATGATTCCACGGATCTCTCTACCGTCATATCCAAAATATCGATAAAAACACGTTGCCTCATTCTAAATCACAAATCTAGGTCGCTCTCCTCCTTCACCGGTCTGCAAATGAGCATCTATAATATCAGCCTGTTTATACATATACTTGATTAAATTAAACAAATTTAAATAAGAGTCTCTTGTTTTTTTTCTCTTCACATCAATATTTAAACACTATTCGCGATTATCCGTATTGGGGAAATTTTTAAATTGTCAATTGAAAATAAGCGACAAGAAAGAGAGAGTTCTATAAAAAATATTTGAGATCGTGGTTCACGATGCTCGAACTTATCGGCGGCACTTGATATCCTGCGAAATTCAAACATAAAAAAATCGCGAATTTTGGTAAATTAATTTTTTTATCAATGGCAATTGATAGAGTGCGTTAAGATACATCTACAGTCTAAAAATCAGTGCTCTAGGTTGAAAACTAAATTTTTGCTAAGTAGGTAAAGGGTAAAAGATCGCGATATCTCTGTAAATATTGGAGATCCCTACAACCGTTTCTCTTACGAGAAACGGTTGTAGGTGTGCTTACTCCATATCCATGGTCAAAATAAAGTTTTAGCCATTATTTAAATAATATTATATACCCTAAGCTTGACACAAGGGTAAATATTTTTTTTTTGAGAATCCTGACTTATAAAGCAGCTGTATGGTTATACTAGATACGCCTGTGTATGTCCTGGGTCTCAAGCAGTATCATTACCGAATTTATTTTTCTCTGTTTTTGATAATCAGCGAAAAAGTATGAATAAGATAATGCAGCTGCGCTGTTATAGCAAGCCAACCATGAGTAAGAAAATGCAGCTGCATAGTACAGGCTCTAATATACGTGCAAATGTTTTGGGAGTTGGTCAAAGATATTGTTCCTGAATTTTGAAGCATAAGCAAAAATAGAAGAAGCAAGATGTGCTTGTAGCGTGGGATCCTACGTGTTCAGGGCTAACAAAGTATCGCAGTATCATACCTCTGGAAGAGAGCAGCCATCAGTGATGGTTTAACTCTCTCCGGGTGATTACCATGCGCAATTGTAGCTATGATTTTACCGGGAGCATTTGTAAAGGAGCGTACAGCGCAATGAGGAAAATCACACAGGACGATAAGTGCTACCTCTGCCATGTGCACTATCATCGTCAGGGCAGATATCAACGTATACGCTGGTCGTACAGCATCAAGTTTAAGGTTTGGATGTTCCCGCGTTGTAATATCAAGAAGATGCAGATTTTAAATAAAAACTTTTAAATAAATGAACAGTGAAGTGTTTTTAAATAAATATACTTTTTAATAAATAAACAGTGAAGTGTTTTTAAATAAATATACTTTTGAATAAATAAACAGTTAAGTGTTTTTAAATAAAAAAATTTTTAAATAAATGAATAGTTAAGTGTTTTTAAATAAATGAACAGTTAAGTGTGTAAAAAACAAAAAATAATTTCGTGGATTTTTGGTGCATGTGCGCGGATAAAAACAATTATGCTCCCGGATGATGGTAAAAGTGATGACTCTGCTCTCAAAACTGATTCAACTGAAGAACAGATCTAAGAACATGTAGCAGTACCCAGTGCTATTGTAAGGCCACTTCCGGATTTGCTTCGTCGGCGATTAATAGCTCGCGCGAGGCGATTATATGAGACTCCTATCACACTATAATGGAGTCTTAAGTTTCGTGTTATAGAAGTGTTGATGTGGCCTGAATATTATCGGCTATATAGTCTGCAGCAGATGCCAATAGAACAAGCAGAGAGCTTGTTTAAAGTGCCGGCAGATAAGTCTTAAATTTGGCGTAGAAATAATTCGACGATGCCAAAGTTGAAGCCTGGACGTAGACCGAAGTACGTCGTAATCTATTTAGGCGCATCAAGATGGACAATTCTGCAGTCGACGGATTTGAGAGCCAAGGAAAGGCAGTTCAAGTCTACCTTCACATATCGGGATTAAAGGTATTTTTTCCAATCATATTATATAAATATGTATTATATATATATACATATATATTTATATAACATGAATTCAGAATTGAAGGAAAAAAACGAATTATTAAAGCAATTATTAGACAAAAATAGGAATGAAGCAGTGTCGGTCAGAGCAAAACTTTGGTGAAGCAGTGTCAAGTATTAAAAATATTCAAAAGCCTAAACGTGTTCCTAATATAATAATAAAAAAACAGATGAAGACGAAAGTATTGATAGTTTAAACAGAATGGTATCCCATTATCTGATAAAGGACAAATCCATACAAACGAAAAAGGTTATCAAAAAAGGAAATGAGATAGTCATAAACCTACTAAACGAGGAAAGTGTGAACAAAGCACATAAACTATTAAAAGGTAAACTTGCAGACGTATGTGATGTAAACAGAGAAGAAGTTGAAAATCCTAAAGTCAAGGTAGTAGGAATTAATAATTTTGAAAATATCGACAACAATACAATTGAACATGATATCAATAAAAGAAATTTTAGTGCTTTTAAAAAAAATGTGTGATTCTGAATTCCTATAAGAACAGTAAATCTGGATTTCAGTCTGTGATATTGGAAGTGACTGCTGAGATATACCAAAACATCAGAGAATATAAAGAAAGACTCTTTGTAGGATATCAACACTGCAAAGTTTATGATTATATTAATGTTAAACCATGTTTTAATTGTGGCAGATTTGGTCACAATGGCACCAAGTGTAAAAATAGTAATATTTGCCTAAAGTGTGCTGGTGAGCATAAAAGAAGAGACTGCCAAACAAATAAGTTTAATTGTGCAAAATGTGTTTTCCGTAATGATACTTATAAAACAAATTTCAACGTAGAACATATGGCAATAGATAGCAACGAATGCGAAATCCTGAAATCTAAGATAAGGAAGTATATTGATTATACCGACTATACAATTAAACCTACAATACCAAGATATATCGGCACAGTAGAAACGTCTGAAAGAGGCATGGTAGCTAAAGCTTCAGGAATTTCGTTAACGTCGCTTTAATCGATAAATTCAAATATAGTAGGAAGATTACGGAAAAATAAGAAATAGCTATGGATCAAGACATCAGTGTTGAAGATATAAGCAAGTTTGAATTTGAAGTTGATGATGTAAAAAAACTCAATAAGACACTAAGTAGAAAAAAAAACATTATTTTATGCGTAAGCATTCAAAGCTTTAATACTAATTTTGAAAAACTGGAAGTTTTTGTAGAGTCTTTAAAAAGAAAACCGTGTATAATTGTAAGCACGGAAACTTGGAATTAACCGTTTGCTCAATACTATCAACTACAAGGCTACAAAATTTGTTACAATGAGAGTAAAATTAATAAGGCGGATGACACCTTAATATATATAAAAAACAATATATATATATAGCAATAATAAAATTGATGTAGTTAACAGATTGAGCGTTGTGAGTACTGACATAAAACTTATGGCAGGAGAATCAGTTGTAATATCTGCTATGTATAGGTGCCATGACATATCAAAGTCTAAATTTGTTAATAGCGTTAACAAATTTGTGATAAAACATAGAAATATTAAAAATTATTGTATTGTTGGTGATTTTAATATTGATATATTAGATAATAATGTAGTAAATTTGGAGGCGAGTGACAAAACCATTAGTCACGAATTTTTAATTAACTATCTTGAGCGTGAATATGTACCCTATTTCAGAGGAATTACTCGGCCCTCCTTAGATAATAAGAAGGGAACGTGCATTGATAACTGTTTCGCTAAAACTACAACTATTAAAGTTGAATCTATTAAGCTAAATATTCCTTTCAACGATCATTATCCGTTATTAATAAGTATAGATCGGATTAATTTACAGATGCCAAGCGAAACAGATAACAAATATTACAAAATATAGCTGGAAATATTGATTGGCAGATAGTTTTTGCAATACAGGATCCGAATGATGCTTTAAACAAATTGATACAATTGATACATGACTGTCTTGAGATAGCCTCATATTCCATAAAATTAAAGAAAAAAAATAACAAATTAATGCCAAGAAAAAATTGGATAACTAAAGCATCTTGCAAAACTAAAGAAAATTTGTATAAAACATGGAAAATGAACCCAACTAATTTGGAATTGAAAGATGAATATAAAAACTACGAAAAAACCTTAAATAGAGTCATCAAAGATACTAAATACAAATTTGATAATAATGAAATAAAAAAATTTAGTAGCAATCCAAGACAGCTATGGAACATTATTAATGCTAAGCTTGGTAAAAACGCGCAACAAAATAAGTCCCCTGACTATTTAGTTGTAAATAACAAAAAAATTAAAAACAAA
The DNA here is from genome assembly GCA_020010945.3 of Muscidifurax raptorellus. NCBI lineage: Eukaryota > Metazoa > Arthropoda > Insecta > Hymenoptera > Pteromalidae > Muscidifurax > Muscidifurax raptorellus. The sequence continues at coordinate 897,175 of JAHUUD020000033.1, forward strand.
TCTGCCATAGCAAACTCCATGATTGATTATTTTTGCAAAATAGGTATGGACTTCAGTAATCAAATTCCAGATTTAGATATAGATCAGCAAAGGCTCCCAGAAAGAAATAGCAAATCAATTATTATATACCCTACAAACTGTATTGAAATTCGAACAACTATAGAATCATTAAAAATCAAATCTGGAGGCATTGATAATATCAATGCAAAAACAATCAAATTATTGGTAAACTACATAGCTGAACCTATGGAATATATTTTTAATATTTATATACAACAGGCTACGTGGCCAACTGCGCTTAAACAGGCTGACATTGTTCCCATCTATAAAACTGGTGACAAGTCCTGTATATCGAACTATAGATCGATATCACTAATATTGAACATTGCGAAAATATTTGGGAAATCATGTATAATAGGTTGTATTTGTTTCTGACTGAATGTAATGTTATATCGGAAAAACAATTTGGTTTTGTTAAAAACAAAGGAACAACAGATGCGTTGAATTATATTACAGATATATATATAAAATAATTGATAAATCCAAGCCAATCATAACTGCCTTCTCGGATTTGGCAAAAGCGTTTGATACGGTGGACCACAGAAAGCTTCTAGATAAACTAGAAAGATATGGAATAAGAGGCAGTGCCTTAAAACTAATGAACAGTTATCTCTCAGATAGAAAACAATGCGTTAAAATACAGAATTTGCAAAGTGAATATAAAGAAATATCAATTGGTGTCCCACAAGGGACTATATTAGGGCCTTTATTTTTTATTTTATACGTAAATGATAAACTGAGAGGTATGCAAGATGGTACTATTGTTTCCTATGCAGACGACACTGTCATCAGTGCAAGTGATGACTCGTGGTCGTCAGCACAGGATAAAATGAACACATATCTTAGTGAAATTGCAATGTGGCTGTAAATAAACTATCTTTAAATGTTAATAAATCGGTTTATGTTACGTATGGCAGCTACTGTGATAGTATTCCTGACTCGCTAAATATCGAGATAGGGAATAATACACTAAAGAGAGTAGAAAATTATAAGTATCTAGGCCTAATCTTTGATTATACCATGAAATGGGATAAGCATGTAAGCTACATAGTTAAGAAAACGAAATATTTAATTTTTATTTTTGCAAAAATTAGGTATAGAATGGACAACAAGACTCTAAATATGATATATTATGCTTTCTTCCAAAGTCTAATTAATTATGGTATAATTGCTTGAGGTGGAGCGTACAGTAATTGTCTGTACTTAATACAGGGTATACAAAGAAAATTATTTAAGATTATAAATAAAAATCAATTTCACCAACAATCCCCTCCACTTACCGTAAGGCAATTATTCCATTTAGAGGTATTATCCTATCACTATGCTACGTTAAGAGATAAATACATGAATAGCACAAACAATACTAGAAACAAAAGTATTCAGCTTCCAATTATTGAGAAAACCATAAGTAAAGAAACCAGCTATTTTGTAGCTATAAATATTTTTAATACTTTAACAGATGATCTGAAAAATCTAGTGATTAGCAAAGTCTCGATCAAGGAGAGACTGAAAAGATTTATAAGAGAAAATTATATTAGACAGTTGAAGAGAATTTTTAAATTATACTGTTACTTAACTTTTGCGGGAATTTTAAAACAGATTCCAATAAGATGACTTAATATCTTGTTGGATCTCATTTTAGTTTTTAGGTTTGGACTTTTCATGTATGTTTTTTTTTTATATTTCAAGTTTCTATGTATGTACCATCCCTATGTACAGACAACAAAGTTTGTCTCTTTAAGATGCCTTCTTTATAAGGCATATGTTATATGGTCAATAAATAAATAAATAAATAATACCTCCAACTCTCTCTCCCTCTCTCCCCCCCTCTCTCTCTCTCTCTCTCTCTCTCGTAGGGCGCATGTATAGTAGTATGTCCTCCCGCACGCTGAAGGTTCCCCCTTCCCCCACAGTGTTGCGTCAGCACAACCAGCGGCGGCGGCCGCTGGTTTTTTTTGACTCGCCACTGTGGGGGGGATTACTACTAATATATAAAAGAAATAACAGTTGAAGAGAATCATTCAATTTTATAAGTGGATAAATAAAATCGGAAATAAACAACGAAATCAAACAAAAAAATAAAACGAATTTAGAAATCAATCAAATAATATAATAAATGAATTTTTTATCGATTTGTATTTATCATATGTTTTATTCTAATCGTTTTTCTTTATTTTATAATTTAAAACATTCAGTGCGAGTTATGTAGAATTTTTCAACAAAGATCTACTATTAGTTCTACCTTAATAAACATTCTATTATTATACAAAAAATGTACGGAATGTAATATTTATGTAATGTTTCTTTATTTTACAGAAAGCTTTAAAAGCAAATTCATTAAGATTTGCTAATCAAGTAGCTGCGCGAACCCAACCCCAGCCAGAGCTGCCTGGTGGACCATATAGCAAATCAACTGAAATCTATTATTACACTAGAGATGCTAGACGAGAAGTAAAACCACCAATTATTGTGTGTACTTCAGAGCGATTGATATTAGGGTAAATATAAGGATTTTATACTAACTGACGAGTATTGAGTGGATTCATTATTTGAATTATATAACATGTATTCGATATTATCAAATAATATTAATGATTTTTCGATTTTTTATTCTTACTTGTTTTCTTTTAGTGAAGGTTAGTAGTATTTGCTACCATTATTCGTCCGGTACCCCTACGTCACTTAGTCCCCTCCATGACCCTCATGAATGAAAGAGCACTATGGAGGGGTAGGAGAGAATTTGGGAGATGAAAACAAATGATAGCACATTTATGTACAATCTTTGAGAGAAAGAGAGAGAGAGAGAGAGAGAGAGAGAGAGAGAGAGAGAGAGAGAGAGAGAGAGAGAGAGAGAGGGAGGGAGGAGGGAGGGAGGGAGGGAGGGAGGGAGGGGGAGGGAGGAGGGAGGAGAGGAGGGAGGGAGGGAGGGAGGGAGGGAGGGAGGGAGGGAGGGAGGGAGGGAGGGAGGGAGGGAGGGAGGGAGGAGGGGAGAGAGAGAGAGAGAGAGAGAGAGAGAGAGAGAGAGAGAGAGAGAGAGAGAGAGAGAGAGAGAGAGAGAGAGAGAGAGAGAGAGAGAGAGAGAGAGAGAGAGAGAGAGAGAGAGAGAGAGAGAGAGAGAGAGAGAGAGAGAGAGAGAGAGAGAGAGAGAGGAGAGAGAGAGAGAGAGAGAGAGAGAGAGAGAGAGAGAGAGAGAGAGAGAGAGAGAGAGAGAGAGAGAGAGAGAGAGAGAGAGAGAGAGAGAGAGAGAGAGAGATGAGAGAGAGAGAGAGAGAGAGAGAGAGAGAGAGAGAGAGAGAGAGAGAGAGAGAGAGAGAGAGAGAGAGAGAGAGAGAGAGAGAGAGAGAGAGAGAAGAGAGAGAGAGAGAGAGAGAGAGAGAGAGAGAGAGAGAGAGAGAGAGAGAGAGAGAGAGAGAGAGAGAGAGAGAGAGTAGGGCTACTACAATTCCTCCTTTTGATAAATATATTGAGGTCCTTTATTTCAAAAATCTCTTCATCTTGCAAAGTTCTTATTGTAGTACCTTCTTCCAGTGCTTCTTTTATCATTTATGGAAGTTCCTTTGCTTTCCTGTCAGCTCTGCGTTGGAGTTTCAAAAGCAGGTCACCAGCCGCCTCATGCATATCATGTTTACGCTATGGCCTGGTATCATTAGTCTGGGCGCCGCCTTCATCTTTCTCAAGATTTTTGCATATACCTACCCCTCCGTAGCCGTTATAATTAATAAGATCTTCCGGTTAACTTTACATTTACCGTGGCGGTTTTATATTTCGAGTATTTTTTTGATTCGGGGCACTTGTGCCATTTTTGCCGTCGTCTTTATTTCCATTGTATCCGAAGGGTATAAATGGCTGATGGCTAGTAGGTTCTACCCGGAGCAGGCGGTATGAACTGAGATGTGCTAGGAGTTATTATCCCCGCCATTTTCTCAAGTGGTGGCCTTCTTTCCCCGTTTTCCTTTCCTTTTCCCGTATCTTATTCGTCCGTCTTTCGACTAAGATATACTGCCATCGGCTGTTCAGCAGCATTCGCCCAAAACTCGACTTGATATTCGCTTTAAGAGGGACATATAAGAATTTTAATTTTTAAATTCACATGACCTTCTCCATATAATCTTTCACACTCTTGTAGATGTTGCGGGCTGGTTCCATCACTGCATTCGTATTTTCTAGATTCCCCTGCAGCTTATCAAATAGGCCTTGCGCAGTAAATTCTGCTCTCTGCATTTTAGTCCAGAAATCTTGCACCTTCCTGTTTTGTTGCCATCACCAAGGTTTTTTTAGTCTCTTTATAGCTGGTGTAGGTTTTCAAGCCTGCGTTTATTTTCCAAACTGATGTTAATGTCTGATTCAACTCCTTGTTGGGTCAGAATCTACTTTCTACTAATCTTTTTCATCCCGATATGTGTCCAACCCTCTGGATCCCGACGTCTATGGGGACAGCCGACTTAACCCCAACATTTGCCCATAAGCAGTGCCAGGCTGGGTATAGCATACCAAGATAATGCACGTGTTATCGCGTTAGCCCATCTCCGCTTTGTCGAGCCCCCCACTCTGAATAAAAGTGATCGGCTCTCTAGAAAGTTTCGAAATGACATTAGGCGATTAGCACGCACTCACCAAGCCAATTGACCGGTACTCAAGATGAACGATTTACTATATATGCACGAACGAGACAAATAATCGGAGCCAGCAAGTGCACCTGAACTTGATATTTCTGACGATGACTCGTGGAGGAAAAAGGGCTTTTCCTCGTTACAAGGCTTTGCCAGCATTATTGGAAATAAATGTGGTAAAGTTTTAGATGTGCCAATCAAGAATAGTTTTTGAAAACCTTGAGCAGCGTGGAAAAATTTCCAGCATACTGCAAAATATGATGAGTGGTTCAAGGAACAGCAACCACTCTGCACTGCTAACCAAGAAGGTAGTGCAGGTAAAATGGAAGTTGATGGTATTTGCGAAATTTTTCAAAGATCTGAAGAGGAGTGCGGAGTTAAATCCCAAAACTACATTGGAGATGGAGTCTCGAAGGTCTTCAAGGCAGTGAGTGAGGCCAAACCATATGGTGATGCACTTCTGGTAAAGAAGAAAGAGTGCATTGCTCATGTGGAGAAGGGAATGGATACTCGACTGCGCAAATTGAAAAAATCACTTGCTGGTAAGAAGCTAAGTGATAACAAGACCATCGGAGGCAGAGGAAGCTTAACAGCGAAGACCATAGATAAGTTATCGGGCTTCTATGGTAAAGCAATATGAAGTCACTCGAATTTCATTGATGACATGAACAATGCAATATGGGCGACTTATTATCACATACAGTCGACCAATGCTAATCCTCAACACCACTTGTGTCCACCTGGAGCTGACAGCTGGTGTGCATGGAGAAAACTTGAAGTGATAGAAGGTCAGGACTCGTACAATCACCGGGATAGCCTGTCACCTGCTGTAATGGATGAACTACGTTCGATTTATGAACATTTATCAAAAATGGATCTACTTGAAAGATGTCTTGGAGGATACACCCAAAATTCAAATGAAAGTTTCAACAGCACTATATGGAAATTAGTCCCTATGACATCATTTAGTGGTCTCACAGTGTTTAAGATTGGAGTCAATGCAGCTGTTGTCGCTTTCAACAATGGACGTGCTGGCTTCCTGCAGATTATGAAGGAATTTGTAATACAACCTGGACACACTGCTGCTAATTTAACCAATACCACCGATAAGTAACAAGAAAGCCAGAGCTATAAAAAGAGCTTTCCCACAAAAAGATGACAGCTATGCTGCTGGTGCACACTAGGCTGCGTGCACATCATGTTTTGTTCTTCACCAAATTGGAAAAAAGAGGTATAATATATATTTTCATTACTTCACTATTTACTAATCCAAAATATTGACTAATTTAATTTTTCAGTGTCAAATACGACGATATTCAAGTAGCCTGCTTTGTAATTATAGCAAAAAAAAAGTATACTTCTCTGTATTTTTTTATGACTATTATAAATCAAAAATATTTATTAATTTTTTTTTGAGTGAAGGAATCTGCTACCTGCCTTTCTTTATGAATCTAACAGGTGAGGTTATGTATGTGTATATACACATGGATAGTATGGTGCCAAATATATATATTCACCAATTCACTTTTATGTAAGTTGAGTATAATTTTTTCAATTTTACCCTGATATTAATATTTAAAATAATATAGAAAATAATTAAAATGTCTTTTTTAACTTCCAGGTAAAGATTGTCGTACAGACCTGATATGGTATGACCAAATATACTATATTTTTTCTGATTTCAGCTCACTGTCCGTAGGATTCCAGGAGAATGGATGGATGAAATAGACTGAAATTGTTTTACAAGTTGTACACACCTGTCATTCTCATATGAATGTGATTTTGATTTGAATGTGTTATGACGGGATAGCCATTTATTCCATTTTATACTTACATTGAAACATTATATACATCATTGTTATTCATCCAACTGATACAATAATCTTTTCGCAACAGTGAGCGTAAAATTCGATTTTAGACCTCGATTGTGAGGATCTAAATGAGGTCATTTCATCACAGTGTGCCTAAAAATCTATTTTACGCACAGGAGGTCTAAAATGAAAAATCTTGTATTCGGCATTTGTTTATACAAAGATTATTTATTTTACTATAATAAACATTGAACTATAAAAAATCACATTTATGGAACTTTCTAATTACGTGTATATATTTTCATTTTTTTTTTTTTTTTTTTTTTTTTTTTTTTTTTTTTTTTTTTTTTTTTTTGAGGAAGTTCTGTATAGTTATTGTTTTAAATTAAGATTTTCAATTTATTTTTTTAAAGGCGGGGGGCTCCGCCCCCTGAACCCCCCGTCTCCACCCCCGTGCACTCCGCCACCTCCGACTACCTCTTTGTAATGTACTATTATATGCTATACATACATTTAATTTCGAAACGCTTCAAAATTCGTTATGGTTAAACGTGTAAGGATGCATTTTTCACGAATTTTCCGCACACTGTTGCGAAAAATAGCGTATGCGACGTGGGCGTACGATTTACACCCTTGTGCTGACTAATGCAACCCTCGGGCCGGCGAAGCCGGCCCTCGGGTGCATTGATCAGCACGCGGGTGTAAAACCGACTTTTACGCCCATGTTGCATAATATACTAATTTAATTACATCCTATAATGGGACGAACGCGTTGTTATTTATGCGGCGGTCGCGCAGTCATTAGCTGCGTGCAATGCGACCGACGATCCTCGTTATAATCAAGTAGCCGACGGGCGTACTTGTTTGCTCGCGAAGGCGAGCTGTTTGGTATCTCTGCACCTGGTTGCAGAGGCGACAGCTAGTCAGTTCGCACGCACTTCGGGAAGCGAAATGCGTGCCCGCGGAGGCGTCTGGGTCGCTGAAATACGCGAAGCGGCCAGTAAAACGATAATGCATGCAAAGTACGGAAAATAAGCCAAGGCGATAGTTAACGTTACAACACACACTTTATTCAATAAAAGCAGGAGATTTACAGCAGCGTCGCAGCGTAGAAGCAACCTGAAAAGCGCGTAAGCCGTGCGGAAAAGCATAAACTCGCGACGAGCTCGAGCGAGGTCAGCGAGAGCGCGAAAGCAGTGGTGAGCAAGCAAGTGAGAGAAAGAGAGCAGGTACTTACAAACAGTAATTGCAGTAAAGGTGCAAGCGGGCACGTATCGCAGGCAGGAAACTCTGGCCGTTGTTCTCGCGTCAGTGTCTCGCAGTCGTACACACTATTGTCTCTGAACCCAAAACATGCAGTTCACTCGACGGTAGTCGAAACGTATCTAAATAACAACGTGGCTATCCCGTTATATTGGCGCCCAAACGTTTGGAAAAATTAGAAAGGAAAAGCGGTTGAATTTAAAAATTATACAGCAAATTTAAACGCTTATATATAAAAGATCTTAGTGCGACGAAGCGTGTACACGCATAGCGACGCTCGACTTTGCTCAGCGTATCGTGTTGTTGTTTATATTACCAGTCGTGAGATTAAACGTAATAATTTAAATAATAGCGAGACGATACGCAATAACACGACAGCAGGAAAAAGTCGAGAATAACAACGAGCGTCGACATACACGGTTTGTTTATATCGACAGCATTAACCGCTGCTGAACTTGAGGATTCGCGCTGTATATACGCCGAAGTATACACTGTTGTAGCTCGGTTCGGCGAACTGTGCGTATGCCGCTGAGTTTCTCAAATTGTTTTCCTACTCGGTATTGTGTAAAATCGAAACGTATCTCAACGTGTGTATAACACAATATACTCGTGTCGATACGCGTATGCTTTTGTCTTGGCACTCGGATATAACTATATATATATATATATATATATATATATATATATATATATATATATATATATATATATATATATATATATATATATATATATAATTATATTATTATAAATTGCGTTACGCTAGGATAAGGAATTTGAATTCTCCCTAGCGCGCGAAAACAGTGTAGTCACCAGTAGGAGCCTACACGCGTATATACACATATATATATATATATATATATAAAGAGCTGCGGCCAAGCTATATGGGCAGTTCCATAAATAGGGTTGTGAAGTAATTGCGGCGAATTCACGTGATTGTCACGAGCCTAAGAATACAGGGCGACGACGAGGAATAATTGTCAACGAAGAGACAAAGATTATTAACTTTTATTAAAAGTTTAAACAAAGAAAAATTTTTTTTTTTTTCTTTTTCTTTTTTTTTTCTTTTTCTTCTTTTTCTTAATTTTTCTTTATTTTTTATTTTATTATCCAAAAATTTTTTTTTTTTCTTCTGGTTTCTTTTTCTCTTAGTTGACAAGACGTCAAGTTGTCTGGTGTAGATATTTTTTTATTTTGTCATTGTTTTTTTTTCTTCTTAAAAATAATAATAATAACTCCGAGCGAACGCGCAGACTGTAGCAACGAAGGAGAGAATATCACGTCAGTTTAACGAGTCGTGAAATAGACCTCTCAATTCGGCGTGGAACGCAAAGTTAAGTGCGATATTTAAATAATAGCTAATAATTAGTTCTGATAATAGAATAAAGAACTGAGAGCGTAACGCGGAGATAGCCAAGTGGGAAGTCTGCATTACGTATTTTGGTTAAGAAAATCAAACGACGGATATTCCCTCTAAAAACGTGCCAGTCGCCTCATAACCTACGTTTACAGAATTAAGACAAAGTAGAGCCAAGATGGCAGAAGGTGGCGGACAGTTTGAAGACCAAATTCATGCAGAAATTGAGGAATGGGCGATGTCGCTACCTGCCAATGAATTATATACAAGACTAGTAGAATTAGAATTAAGAAAGGGATCTTCACGTCTTGAGAACGTATGTAGGTTAGCTAGGCGACTGCGCGGTGACTACACGGCGGAAGATTTTTTAGAAACGAACGATCCAGAGTTTATAGCATCATTAAGAAGAGACACAGATTTACATAGAATGATACAAAGAGACAGATCATTATCAGAAACAGTAAAGTTGGCTATAATAGAGGAGAATTGTGCGGGTCGAGTCAATATGTTCGATTGGAATTCGACCTTCCTGGATAATTTCGACGGGTCTAATGCAAGAACACTACCGACAAGGCCAGAGTCGCAGAACGCAGGAGCGGATATAGAAGGGCTGGATTTGAGATTGCAGACGTCTCACGATCCACGAAATCAAACATCAACACCTACAACAGCGACAACGACAACGAATACGACTGCCAGAATGGACGACAGATTTAATTCCCCACCTATCAGCAGCATGGTAACAACAAGGGCTGTAACAAGCACGGTTACTACATCGACAAGACAGGCGGATACGCAAGTGACATACTCACCGAATTACCGGCAAAATCCACGAGACAATCAACCAGGGTTGTATGAACAACTACTACGAGATCGCGTAAATCACTTAGCAGAAAAAGAGACACTCAGGTAACAAATTGAATATCTCGAATCATTGATATTGGAATTAACGGACGTAAGTGCGAGAGAGGAGCCAACTGCACGACTGCAAGCCCCTGCTACAAATAGTGATATAAGCGGGCCTGATGGGAGGAAGAGAAGGCGCTCGATGGCGCGGGGAAGCCGGCTGAGGCCGGTTGGACCTGCTTAATCCTTCCTGCTCCTGGGCAGGGAAAGGGGTAGGCGAGGCGAAGTGATCCCCTCGTGCCGGTTCGCTGATTAGGGAGCGCCCGTTGAGGCGCCCTGGATGAGTCCTTTGTCGGCTGCTGCTGTGCTCGTTTCTGTATGGGCAGTGAGCGCCCGCTGAGGCGCCCTCGGTGCAGTCGCTGCTAGACTGAATCCCTCGACGGTGCTTCCAGTTGCCTAGAGAGCGGACACTGCTCGGAACTCTCTAGGTCGGCTCTGTGGGAGAGCCTGGACGAGGGAGGGCCGCCCAACCCGGTGAGAACTCACCACAGCTAATGGGGAAAAGGGGAAAGAGAAATTTATCTTTCTTTTGTTGCGGGCCAGCCCCAATGAAGGAACCGACCACACAAAAATGACTAGAGGACGCGAAGAGCCTTAGTCGTCGAGCGTCAGGTCGACTTGCTCGTCAGCCGCTGGCTTCGGAGCCGTCTTCCGTACCGCCAGGAGGAGGGGAGGTACCACGGGAGCGATGCGAACCAGCTTAGGTTTGCTTCGTGATGGAGGAGCGGTGGATTTGCGTTTGAGCGGAGGAGTTGGCTTCGCCGCTCTCTTGGCCCCGATCTTCCGCGAGATGATCTCGAGCCGGGGTGTGGACGACTTCAGGAGTTCCCGGAGATCCGGCGAGGGCTGGCGGCTCGGGAGGTCGATCAGCTTTAGGTGCTCTGGCCACTCTGCGCAGAGCGCTCCGTTATCCAGCGAAGGCGAATCCGCAGCGTTGGCGGGAACGAGTGGCGAAGTCCGCTGATCGTCGGTCTGGGTGCTGTTGTCCTGGTGAGGGCACTCGGTCTGGGTGGCGGCGTCGACTGGGCTGGCTCGGTGTTGCCGGCGTTCCAAGATGGTGTTTCGCCGATTGGCTACGGCCAGGTAACCATAAATCAACTCCAACTCGGCTCGGTAAGCCTCTCTCTCACTCTCTCTCATGGGCGTGGGATTAGAGGAGGTGGAAGGTGAAGAAAGGGTGAAATAATTACGATGGTAATTATTTAATACAAAAAGAACGGTTTATTCCTCGATTGACTAATACTCGCACTTGCCTAGGCTCGGCTTTCTTTGGTCGGTGAGGACCGTTGGGGAAGGTGTCTGGGCCATCTCGGCCGGCCTCTTTATATGCCCCGCGCGGTGCTGCTTTGCTAGCGGGCAGCGCGCCGGAGGAGCGTGGCCACCTAGCGTCGGTGCACGGTACTAGCGGCGCGGTGTTTGGGGCTTGTCGCGAGAGAGCCTATGGGTGGGTTATTACAATAGTAGAGCAGTCCGTTTTCAGGATATTATTGATATAGTACCTCCTGAGCCTGATGCTCATAGTACGCGAAACGCCACAAGCAACCCGTGGATAATTGACCCAGCTGTCCAAGCAATTAGACAACAACCAGGAAACCCCTTCAGGGGACAACAGATTTCCCAACCTTACCATCAGTTTAGGGAGAGGGGCGGATTACCTGGCGGTAATAATAATACTAACCCTTTCCTGGGACCAGGAACGGATCATATGAGTGGCGCAAATCCTTACCGGCCGGAAGGACCAAACCCATTCTATGACACGCACACTAATCCTTCGAGTGCGACAAACGCCAATCTGTATAGCGTTACGCAAATCCCCTCGTGGAGTTCTTCATCGAGGAGAGATATTGGGAAAATTGCTCGAGAATGGAACATCAAGTTTGATGGAAGTCAAGAACACTGCATTGAAGAATTTTTACAGAGGGTTAATGAATGCAGGAGGTCATCCCACCTAGATGACACAGACTCCCTCAATGCGATGCAGCACGTCCTCACAGGACCAGCCCTGGTTTGGTGTCGACAGCTAAGACATACGTGGGTTAGCTGGACAGATTTCTGTAGAGCTGCAAGGCAAAGCTATGGCGCGGACCAAGATGTTCAGATGCAACTGTTGGCAGAGGCACAAGCGAGGACGCAGGGCAAAAAGGAGCCCGTGCGAGAACATATCTTTGCTGTATTAGCAATCCTCAGTAGATTAGATGAACCGCCGCCGCTAGAAGCTCAACTCAGAATGATCCACGATAATATGCTTGCCGATATTAGAATGCTGGTGCCACGCAGTGAAATCGTAAGCCTCGAGGCCTTAATTACGAAAGCGAGAGCCGCAGAAAGACTTATTCACGATCGAGACAACTATGAACCGCCGCCGTCACCTGTAGATGTTTATTGCCGCAATTGGCCTATAAAGAGGTGGTCGAAGCCAAGAAGAAAAGTGCTACGCAGACTTCACCTGGCTTAGCGGAAGTTAATGAGCCTACCGCCCTTTGCATTTTGTTCGCGGACGCGTTTAAGGAAGCGATCGCACAACTGAGTGTTACACCGCAGGCTAAACCGTCAAGCAATCAGCCGAAGAAGGCGAATGGCTCCAGCGGGAATGGCAAGTCCAAGGCCAAACCGAAACCGAAGGGAACCGCATCGATAGATACGCCAACTCAGGCGAATGATGCAAAACCTCAGACTCGCACACCGACCAGCGACCATAATCAGCACCAGGAGGCTAGAGGAAAACTGCCTGATCCAGTAAAGTGCTACGGTTGCAGCTGACCCGGTTATATTACAAAGACGTGCCCAGAATGCTCGAAGAAATCGGGAAAAGAGGCAGGGAGGAAATAAAGCAGGCCGTTATTCCTCCCGATGCTCCGAAGGCCTCGAATCTTCTTGCGAAACCGCCAGCAACGAATAATATTATGCCACTGAACGACGAGGATGATACGTCCACGATTGATTGTAGTCGGTGGTGGCTACAAGTTGGAATTGGGGGTTTTAGCCTTCGAGCTCTCTGTGATTCAGGAGCGGCACGCACAGCAATTGGGCCAATCGGTATCCAGATTGCTTCCGCATGAGGTCAATCGATCACGCCGTATAAAGGCCCTGGTGCAAAACTCGCGAACGGTCAACTCGTGCCGATATATGGCTACGTAGATCTCCCATTCGAAGTACTCGGTCGTCGCCGACACTTGAAAGTTATGATTATGAGGGATCTAGACTCTGAGTGCATACTTGGCACAGATTTCCTGCGTGCATTTAACGCAGTGCTAATGCTCAGAGAAAACAGCCTTCGTATAGAAGGTACGTCAGAGCCCATTCCATTAGAAGTGTCAGCTCTGACAGAGGGAGTGGCGAACGCGCTTGCCGCTGTAGGTTTAGCGGATGTTACGCAAGTTCAACGAAATCATTTAGAAGAAGTTTTAGATCGTTGGCTCCCCAGTAACGAGAAACCCCTCGGTTGCACAACGCTTATTAAGCACGCCATCGAGGTAGGGAGTGCGTGGCCCATCAAGCAACGCTATTACCCGGTTTCCCGGAAAATTGAAGAAGAAATGCACGCTCAAGTCCATAAAATGTTAGAGGCAGGAATAATACGCCGTGCTAAGGACAGCGAATGGTCAAGCCCAGTCGTGATGGTGCGTAAGGCAAATGGGACCTACAGATTCTGCGTAGACTACCGCAAACTCAACGCTGTCTCAAAGGCCAGTGCGTACCCGCTTCCATATATGGATTCGATCCTCAACAAGCTGCAGAACGCTAAATATATATCGACAATCGATCTCAGCAGCGCGTATCACCAGATCCCGATGCGCGAGGAGGACATGCACTTGACTGCTTTCACCGTGCCTAGCCTAGGACTGTTCGAATTTACTCGAATGCCGTATGGGGTAGTCGGAGGTCCAAGCACGTTTCAACAACTCAGTAACAAAATTATAGGTCCTGAGTTGGAACCTCATGCCTTCTCATATTTAGACGATATAATTATTACAACCAGCACATTTGAAGATCATCTGCACTGGCTAGAAGTGGTCTTAAAGCGGATACGCGAGGCTGGATTGACTATCAATCGCGAGAAGAGCAAGTTCTGCTGTAACGAAGTCAAATATCTGGGTGTCGTAGTAAATCGCGACGGTTATCGCCCTGACCCGGATAAAATAGCTCCGATAATGAACTATCCGGCTCCTAAGAACTTAAAGCAATTACGCCGCTTCTTAGGTATGGCTTCTTGGTACCGGAAGTTCTTGGACAACTTCGCGACTATCGCTGAGCCATTGGTTCACTTAACTAGGAAAGATGTCAAGTATCGCTGGGAGGAGCCGCAGCAAATCGCTTTCGAGCAGGTAAAGGCGTTGCTCGCCTCTGCTCCGGTCCTGCACAGTCCGGCGTTTGACCAACCATTCGCGATACAGACAGATGCGAGTGACACTGGGATCGGAGCAGTGTTAACTCAAACTATTGACGGCGAAGAGCGCGTACTCAACTTTGCGAGCCGCACTCTTACGAAAGCCAAAAGGAATTACTCCGTCACTGAGCGTGAATGCCTCGCTGTGGTGTGGGCCATTCAACGTTTTAGAGCCTACGTAGAAGGATATAGCTTTCAGGTAATTACTGACCACAGTAGTCTTAAGTGGCTGTGTAACCTGCGAAATCCGAATGGCCGGTTAGCTCGGTGGGCCTTAGAGCTGCAAGCTTATGATTTTGAAATCGTGCACAAGAAGGGCTCAATGCACTGTGTACCAGATGCCCTATCCCGTATGTACGAGGACGAAGAGAGCGAAACGTAAATAGCTTCATTAGGTGATAAAGAAGACACTTCCCAAGATGCTTGGTATAATCAAATGAAAGCTCAGGTGTTACAGGACCCAACTCATCATCCCTATTGGAAAGTGGTCGGAAATAGGCTGTATCACCTGCGCGCTGATCCGCTTTTAGAGGACATCTTAGAAGACCGCGAAGAATGGAAATTGGTGCTGCCGTCCGAGAAAATTAAAGAAGTGCTGCGCGAATCGCATGATGAGCCTACGGCCGGTCACCTAGGTCGACGAAAGACTCATGAGCGTATCGCAAGATATTTTTACTGGAAGAACATGCACAAAGATATTAGTAAATATGTACGAGAGTGCACCGTGTGTCAACAGACGAAAGTAGAGCAGATGCTTCCTGCTGGTTTGATGGGCAAGCGCAAGGTCGCGGGTCCGTGGGAAGTAGTCGCTGGTGACATTATGGGACCGTTTCCCCGCTCTACACACGGCTATACACACATCCTCATTTTCATGGATACTTTTACCCGTTGGATCGAGATCATTCCGATTCGGAAGGCAGACGGAGCGACCATTCGCAGGGAGCTGAAGGAACGCATTTTTCTACGTTTCGGGGTGCCAGAGATTTTTCTATCCGATAATGGCACCGAGTTCAGAAATAAATTGCTGGACAAGTTCCTTACTGAGCATGGCGTAGAGCACAATACCATCCCGCCGTATCATGCACAGGCCAACCATGTAGAGCGAGTGAACCGCACAGTCAAGACGATGATCACGTCGTTTATCGAAGAAGAGCACAAAACATGGGATAAACGACTAGCTGAAATCGCATTTGCGTATAATACCGCCACGCAAGAGTCCACGGGGGTCAGCCCAGCATTTTTGAATATGGGAAGACATCTTAGCCCACCACATAATACTAGAAGAGCTGAAGACGTCGCCACCAGACAAGATTTAGAAATAGAAGCTCTTAAACAGTGGGAAGAACGCATGCGTAAGCTGCTCGACCTACAACTTAGAACGGCTGAAAGAGTGCAACCCGCCAGTGAGCGACAAGCCAAGTATTACAATGCGAGGCGCCGTCAGGTCGAATTCAAAGTAAATGACCTTGTTTGGAAGCGGAATCGCATTTTGTCATCCGCTATCCAAGGAATAAATGCGAAATTGGCTCCAAAATTTAATGGTCCATATAAGATTATTGAGAAGCTGGGACAAAACGTATATTTGTTAGAAGATGATCAAGGCGAGACGTTTGGGAAAATCCACGTAGTCGACCTCAAACCATATAAGAAGAACGAAGATGAACCCGCCTCAGATCAAGAAGACAAGAACGAGCAAGAAGAACGTGCTGTTAAAGGGGTAGAAGAGGCAAGCGAGTCACAAGAGAATCAAGCTATAACCGCAAACGCGCCGCGTAAACGAGGTAGGCCGCGCAAAACGCGAGTTATTGTAAACCGCGTCGCGATTAAAATCACGCGACGAAGAAGTCTGCGGATCTGCCGCCAGACACGGAAAAGGCCGTCGGAAAGGCTGATGGGCCCCGACGCGGTCGACCGAAAGGTTCCAAAAATAAAAGCGCGCCGCGGATTAGTCTTTCCCCCCGTCGCACGAGGTCAGCGATAACGCGATCGTAAATTCTCTATGTTCAAAATAAAATCTTGTCGAGTTTCTCAGACACCATCCTTCCTGTACTGTTATACAGAAAGAGAAATAAATGAATAAAATGAATACGACTGAAGTAATTTCCCCATCTTCCTTTCCAGAATTTTTTTTTGTTTTTTTTTGAACATGTATGCTGGTGAGATGAGTTTGATTGAGAGCTGGTACGCCCTTCGGCTACCCAGCGTCTGGGAGGGGAGTGTGACGAGAGCAATAGCCCTCGTCTAGCCCAGCATGCTCCTGTAGGCTAAGTTATAGATATGTGTGTACAGGAGAGACAGCGGAGACGAGCCAGAGGTGAGTGGGGTAGGGAGAGAGAAAACAACGCGACGCGATTAGCGATACAGATACGTTTCGACCATCATTGAGTGAACATCTTGTTTTGGGTTGAGAGACAATAATGTGTGCGACTGCGAGACACTGATGCGAGAACAACGGCCAGAATTTCCTGCCTGCGATACGTGCCCGCTTGCGCCTTTACTGCAATTACTGTTTGTAAGTACCTGCTCTCTTTCTCTCGCTTGCTCGCTCACCACTGCTTTCGCGCTCTCGCTGACCACGCTCGAGCTCGTCGCGAGCTTATGCTTTTCCGCACGGCTTACGCGCTTTTCAGGTTGCTTCTACGCTGCGACGCTGCTGTAAATCTCCTGCTTTTATTGAATAAAGTGTGTGTTGAAACGTTAACTATCGCCTTGGCTTATTTTCCGTACTTTGCATGCATTATCGTTTCACTGGCCGCTTCGCGTATTTCAGCGACCCAGACGCCTCCGCGGGCACGCATTTCGCTTCCCGAAGTGCGTGCGAACTGACTAGCTGTCGCCTCTGCAACCAGGTGCAGAGATACCAAACCGCTCGCCTTCGCGAGCAAACAAGTACGCCCGTCGGCTACTTGATTATAACGAGGATCGTCGGTCGCATTGCACGCAGCTAATGACTGCGCGACCGCCGCATAAATAACAACGTAGCTATCCCGTTATATTGGCGCCCAACGTGGCCAGTAAAACGATAATGCATGCAAAGTACGGAAAATAAGCCAAGGCGATAGTACTTTACAACACACACTTTATTCAATAAAAGCAGGAGATTTACAGCAGCGTCGCAGCGTAGAAGCAACCTGAAAAGCGCGTAAGCCGCGCGGAAAAGCATAAGATCGCGACGAGCTCGAACGAGGTCAGCGAGAGCGCGAAAGCAGTGGTGAGCGAGAGAAAGAGAGCAGGTACTTACAAACAGTAATTGCAGTAAAGGCGCAAGCGGGCACGTATCGCAGGCAGGAAACTCTGGCCGTTGGTCTCGCGTCAGTGTCTCGCAGTCGCACACACTATTGGCTTTCAACCCAAAACAAGCAGTTCACTCGACGGTAGTCGAAACGTATCTGTATCGCTAATCGCGTCGCGTTGCACTCTCTCTCTCCCTAGCTCAATCACCTCTGGCTCGTCTCCGCTGTCTCTCCTGTACACACATATCTATAACTTAGCCTACAGGAGCATGCTGGGCTAGACGAGGGCTATTGTTCTGGTCACAGTGTAGAAGTTGTTTTACAAAAAAATTAGTAACAAAAATAGTCAACAAACAATAAAAAATATAGTATTTTTGTTGTAAAACAACTTCTATGCATTCAAATTAAAATCACCTCATTCATATAAGAATGACAGATGTGTAGAACTTCTAAAAAAATTTTGAGCCCATTTCATCAATCGGTTTAGTTGGAATCTTACGGACAGTCACAAAATAATTTCATGTGTGTCTGTACTGTCACCACTACCAGATAGCAGTACATGAGGCCTATTAGTACTCAAATTGTAGGTAATTTGACCATGTTTTAGTATAAAAAATATCTCAATAACAACTTAAATTTATATATTAATTTTATGTATTTTTATTTTTCAGCCCATAGGACTGTTTTGTCCCCTTAAGTAATCATTTTTAAATGATAGGACTTATCCTAGTGTAAATGTATCAACATATATTGTATTGAAACGTTACTTGGTTGTTTTGTAATAAATTATTAAAGAAGCACGGGTTTAGAATTAATAGTCCAGTAAAAGTAATTTTGAAATATACTTGTGGTAGTAATCCATCCCCTCCTGGTTCTCCACTACTTGTACAATCAGGCCCCGGGCTTGAAATCCGTTTAGCGAAGTTGTGTATGTGTGTGTGTTCTTTGTTATTATTTTATTTATTTATTTATTTTTATTTTCTTAAAGAAGGAGGTATTACGGAAAATCTTCGAAAGACCATAATATGATATTGTTGTTGAATCATTGTAACAGACCCATTCCCAACATCAGTCGTGCGTCAGATTTTTACCGAATAAACCCATTCTTTCTTCGGTCAGGTTAAAACGCCTAACCAACATCTGCAACGTCCCCGTTGCTTCTGCCGTCTCTTATGTTAGTAAAGATGTATCTGGCTTCATCCTCTTTGCACCTGAACCCCGTTGTACAACCGTCAAGCAGTGATTCGCGAGAAGGCGTACGGCTTATGCCCGCTTTCAGTCGATGTCGTCGTAATCTCTATAGTCGTCGCTCACTGCCTGCGAACAACGTCAATCTATCGAATGCCCAACACATACTCCTTTAATGACCAACAATCACCCATACATACACACACGTTTGGGCAGGATTTTGTTGAAAGGAACTCAGTAATTATCGTAAAATATTACGTTTTAAAAGAAACTGTCAATTTAAAATAGAAGAACATATTTTTATCATTTAGCATACGATTTCCTGCATTTCGGTGTCACGGATGAGCTGCAGGCTCTCCAGTGGAATCTCCGATGGCTGCTGCTGGCGACGCTCCGAAAGCGCTGTCGCAGGCGTTATGGAGGGCCTTATGCTGCCTTAGTTTATAAGCAATTATTAGACGACTATTTCAATTTTTCAATAATAAGAGTACACAATGTAAACATTAATGTCCATGCGCGAACACCTGGGTCAGAGACGTGTTTAAGAGATGTACACTCACAGAACAGGCATTATGAGCCCAAAAGTCGCACTTAGGCGCAAAGCAGGGAGATGCGTTCTTCGCTCTATACTCGACTTCTCCAAACTGTAAAATAAAATCTTGAAGTGTACATTGCCAGCAAATGTCTATACGACTATTTTGTACTAAAACAAAGGTATTTGAACAGATTTAAAAAATGTACACCCAAGGAAACCGAATTAGAAGCCCGAGAATTCCACTTACGCGTCGAGCAGGGAGATGCGTACTTGGCCCGTTTCTCAACTTCTCCAAACTATATACAAAAATCTCGGAATGTATATTGCCAGCAATTGTTTGTACGACTATTTTGTACTAAAACAGAGGTATTATCACAGTTTCAGAAAATGTACACCCCCAGAAACAGAATTGAAAGCCCGAGAATTCCACTTACGCGTCGAGCAGGGAGATACGTACTCGGCCCGTTTCTCGACTTCTCCAAACTGTATACAAAAATCTCTAAGTGTACATTGCCAGCAATTGATTGTATGCCTATTTTGTACTAAAACAAAGGTATTTCCACAGTTTCAAAAAATGTACACCCCCAGAAACCGAATTACAAGCCCATGAATTCCACTTACATGTCGAGCAGGGAGATGCGTTCTCGGCCCTTTACTTGGCTTTTCAAAACTGTAGACAATCTAGGACTCATCGCCGCAATTTATTTATTTATTTATCCTTGTTCTGGTGCAATGAATTCATATTTGCATTCTTTTACGCGTCCTCTACAGATCCTGAATTTCGAGCCTCATAATCCACTTCTTCCGCTGATCAGAGCGATTTGTCTGGATACTTTTTATTATTGCAATTCTGCCATCCGCCGATAGGTGGTTTGACGTACAGTTTTGCTACCCCATAAGTGATTTAGTAATCTGGAGCCTACAAGTAGAGGACCGCCCATTTCCCCCTCGTTTATTTCGGTCGCTTTGACCTAAATGATTGCCCGTTGGACTTTTCTGCTGACTTTTTATGCCGATCAGCCATAGGCGTCTTGCTGATTACTCATGATTTTTATTATTATATTTTCTTTTTATTGAAGTTTTATGCAAAGTCTGGTATTTATTTTTCATATAAATTTTGGTAGTTAATTTTTTCTTTTAAAAATGTCTAATACCGATAGTCTTTTAAATTGTCTCAGAACAAATTCTTATTTGAACATTTTTTATGGAAATGAGTTATTGCCACGTTCGCATGATGTGTGGAGTATAATTCCAACGAAATGCAAAATAACTTTGAAACTAATTTCTGTATTTCTGTTATTTACAACGGATAGAAATGGGATTTTCACTCAAGCTAAACAAATACGTGATGTGAATCTCTCCAGTTTCGAGAGTAGTACAACTTTTCTGGACGTTCCGAATAATGTAAGTAGTAATGATACAGATGAAATTTCAAAATCTGTAGAAAATGATTTAGCTGATCACAGCATTTAATCGATACACATTTAACTGATTTTACAGGGGCCAATAATGCTAGCAATACGACAAGATTGAAAATTGATCAATCTGTAAGTTTGATAGACAAAAGGAAATCAAAGCAGAAACGTCCAAAGCTTGAAAATATTTTGGATTATGGAAATCTAAATAAATTGACACTTCCCGCTGCCTTTATTGAAAAATATTGGAAAAGTGGCGCAAAGAGATTTTTAAAAAATTGGTCAATAGATTTTAACAAGTGTTTTGAAACTGTTAATAAAAAATATGTTTTAAGCGTTGAATGTCATGAACTTAAGTATGGAAACAGTAGAAATTTACAATTTACACCTTTTTTAATAGTAGCACACTGCAAAATGGAAGGTTGTTGTAAGTATAGATTTATAACTAATGAATGTATAACTGAAATAAAAGATTACACCGTTTTTCATTCCAAATTTTCATGTATTTTTATGTAAATTGAAAGAAAAGTTTGTCGAGGACAAAAATTTGACGGGCAAACACATTAGTGGGTTTATACAAGGATATTTCACATATCCATCGTTTTCTACTACACTTTTCATGGAAAACCAAGTAGATGAGATCCTGAAAGTTTCAAAAGAAAATTTCGTGTTCCTTCATTTTGACGCTACAGGCTCCATTTTCGCTCAACCACCAGACTCTGATAAAAGAGTATTTTATTGCAGTTTAGTTCTGCCGGGCGATGAATGGGGATCTCCCGTTTCAGTATTGGAGTTCATAACAACTGGGCATAGTGTTAGAAATATTCAAGCTTCACTCGATATTTTTGTGGAAATTGTGAAAAAATGCTTACCAGACAAATGGACATTGATTTCGTTAATTGAAACAGACTTTAGTAAAGCTATTATACAAAGTTCATGTAAAGCATGGAATAATATGGATTTACAAATTTATCTCGACAAGACTTTCTACGATTTAGAGCATCCAGAATGCGAAGAATCCAGTTTGACTATTATTCACGTCTGTTCAAGCCATTTGATTAAAGCAGCGGTTAGGCGAATAAAGATTATGACTAGTAATGAAGAAATACAATTATTATTGAGATCTGCCATAGCTTTGCTAGTACATTTTGGATTATTTGGATGCTCACATAAGAACGCAAGCCATGATATATATACCTTGCCAAATTAAAAGACGTAGAAACTCTGGATTTGCATGAAGGAAATTTATTTAAAGATGACAAAGTGGAAGATGAATCCGAGGAAGAATTGGTGGATTATGAATTTACATTCAATAACACAAATAGAGAAAAATCTAAGTACTACCAATCTTTTTTTGTAGTCTTTAATGAAGCTACAGTAAAACTACTAATGGAAAAAATAATTTATATTTACTAGCTTTTATTACCTATTTATTAAATGAGCTATTACCGTATTTTCCACTGTGGTCAGGCATTTTAATCAAGCGTTTCAATTTAAGACGTAATTCAAATGCATGCGTTGAAAGTTGGAACAAAATAATTAAAAGGTACGTTTTTGATGGTAAGATGCGCCAAATGGTTCCAAGAGCGATCACTACTCTTGAAACAAATATAATTAACCGATTAGCACGTAGAAAATTTGATGTACGAACTACCAGACAACAAAATAATTCTTTAACCAAAAAATTCAAAATATCTGACGGAACCGCAAAAAAGTTTAAAGATTGTGACTCAACGGAATTAGAACATAAAAAAGATGATATAGATCAAAATTTATCTGAATTGGAAAAAGAAATGGCGGAACTTGGCATTTTAAATCTTTTTAAAAAAAGTATTGCCAAAGCAAACAAAAAGAAATGGCGGAACTTGGCATTTTAAATTTTAAAAAAAAAGTATTGCCAAAGTGACCAAAAAGACGAAACCTGCAAAAAAGAAAAACACTAACAAAAAGCAAACTATTGCAAAAAAGTATAATCAGGAAGAAAATTGTGTAGAAAGTAACAAACAAAAATTTGACACAATACTAAAAAATCAAGAAAATACACATATTTAAAAAAATGAAAATGAAAACGATGGCGACGTTGAAACAGATAAATTTATCGAAAATAAGAACATAAAGCGGAAACGAGAACAATCTATCAGCGCGTCAAAGAAAATTAAAATACTGATGCAATCTGATACTGATATATAGAGAAAAAGGAAGACGAACAGTGTATTCAAAACGACAGATCTGCACCTAAAGAAACTGAAAATGTTGAAGTAATCGAAAATGAAAACAGAGACTATGACTTGTATACATAAGAGTGGAATCGTCGAGGAAGCTGGGCATTTTTCAAAGGCGGATTCCAAAACTTTCCAAAAACGCTAGAAGCATGGATGGAAAAGAAAGAATGTTATAAAAAAGAAAATGCTGTCGACAGCAACGATGAAATTAATGTCATGGTTGCAGACGAAAATACAACCAGTAATAAAGAATCTTCCTTACCGAGTACTAACAATGTTAATAATATTGCACCATGGATGGATATTGACGAAACCAATATATCAAATTACACAAATGATGTGTCATATTACATATCAGGGTTATTAATAACCAAAGGTACGTTAGATACGTTAAAGCCTAATAAAGAGTTAGACGACAATGTCATTAATGAATTTTTGCAAATATGTAACAATAAAAATGAAAATCGAGAACCGTTAATATTTGATCTCTATTTCTTCAATAGCCTTCTATCAAATTTTGAAAATTCTGGGTTTTATAAATGGGCAAACAAAATAAAAGCATGGTCGTATGGCATAAGGGTTCTACCAAAGGGAGGTAATAGTCATTGGACTTTTACTTGTAGTAGTTTTTTTAACGAAACAATTTATTTATATAGATTCATTACACAACACATTACCAATTGACATAAAAAAGAAATTGTGTAGTTTTATCGAAACCGTGTTTGAAAGAGCGAATGTGTCGAATTTCGATTGGAATGAATGGACTTTTTACAGTCCAAAAGATGTCCCGTCTCATATGACAGAGACAGGTGTCGGTGTGAATTGCGGAGTCCACTTATGTGTGTGGGCATATATAATATGTTCCAGTAACAGTATACAATTTACTGAGTATGACATGCCCAAAGTTCGAAGATGGATTTTGAAAGAAATTCTTGAAGCAAGAAATAATAATATCGACGGAAGGTTGTCATATGGGAATGAAACCAGATCAGAAAAAGTTGCAAAGAAAAATAAAATTATTATTTCAAATATAAGCGGAATGAAGAAATCCAATAACACTCCTATGGCAGCCATTAATACAATACGATACACTACTGCGCATGTTTAAAACATTTAGTAAGTTAAAAATAACATACATTTTACAACACTTATTATTTATTACTTTCATGTACTTAAACTTATTTTAAAGAAAATACTATATTAATATTTTACAGTTTGACTAACGTTACTTTAGCTTATATAGTCGAGTATAGAGCGAAGAACGCATCTCCCTGCTTTGCGGCTAAGTGCGATTTTTGGGCTCATAATGCCTGTTCTGTGAGTGTACATCTCTTAAAACTTTTTAAATATTATTGTTTTACTATAGAATAAGTTGTATAACCAATTATAAAAGGTGTACAAGTCCCTGTTCTCTCGGAGTGCTGTAGTCGGCACTCAAACGCACGTCTCTGACCCAGGTGTTCGCGCATGGACATTAATGTTTACATTGCATACTCTTATTATTGAAAAATTGAAATTTTCGTTTAATAATTGCTTATAAACTCATGTAATATGTTCCCAACTGAGCTGAAACCATTTACGGATGATTCTACGTATTGAATGAGAACTACTGCTTTTCCTTTTCCACCTGCTTGCTAGCTTCAGCGACATCGCCGAGGCTCGGGAGGAAAACTCGAGCTACCAAAAAAAAAATCTTTAAGCTGTCTGGATCTCGCTGGAGTTCATAGTCAACAATGAAAGAACGAGTGACGGCTATGGAAATCGATTTAATCCATGAAGCGCCAGTCCTGCCAATTGTCGCTAGCCAGCAAGGAGCAGACCGCCCTAGAAATTGGAGTGCTCCTGGATCAAGGCAGCATAAGGCCCTCCATAACGCCTTGTGCAACCTCATTTCAGCTCACGCTCAGGAAGCTGAACGCGCAAGGCAGCGCAGGACAAGCACGCATCACGGTCGATCTCCGCCGATTGAATTGAAAACAAAGTCGCAAACACTGTCCCCAAAAAGGTGCAAAAACCTTCGGCCCACACAAGGTCCATCTGAGCTAACGTTCAGCCGTCGGCGCGGTCCAGTCGTTGACGGGCCAAGCAGCCACCAGCTCCATCAGTAGCCAACCCACACAGCCGCCAGCTCTAGCAGCGCCCAGTATCATCGTGCAGCTGATTTAGCAGCATAACCAACGGTAGCGAGCAACAACCGAGTCCGTAGCAGTCACGATGCGTCTAGCGAACTGTCTTCTACTGTAAGTCTTTTTCGCCTATAATGTATATCCAGTAGCTTGGCTTCCCGCGAGTACGAGTTTCGATACTTTAGCGTTTAATTAAGAGAAGCAGTGCGCGAGCTTCTAAGCATTATTTTTTATCGGGATTCGCGGAGAATAGAGCACGTACCGTACCAGCCACATGGCTCCTCCCGGCTTATTTCTATATCGCAAAATCTGCGTTTTATCTGGGTGCGCGCAGAAAAACTAAAGACCGTGAAGCCGAGAGTGACCCGGAAAGACGCGCGCGAAAATCTCTTAAAAATGCCGCAGAAATGTTAAGTTTGCATAGACCGAACGCACCGTGCACACGCAAGGCTATGGCCAGAATTATTGCTCGTGACCTGTTAGTGGACGAGTCGGGATCCGAGAAACCGACCGAGCGCATGACCAGTAACTGACAGGAGGAACGGCGGAAGCGCGATCGGCTGTACCGCGTGCACTCACTCGCCGTCTCTCGCTTTCTCTCTCTCTCTCTCTCTCACTCTCGCAAGCCCCGCACTGCTCGCTTACGTCCTCGTGCGCCCGGCACCGCACGCGAAAACTCACGGGTACTCTCTCTCTCGCACGCTCTCTCTCTCTCACATGCACACACGGGTCTCCGACGGCACGCTTGCTCGCGCCGGAGATTTCGCGTAAAGGACAACAAGTCTTACCTCTCGAGGGGGGGGAACGAGCCCCTGGTTCACTCCTCTCCCACGAAGCGCAGGAAGCCCCGCTGCCGTCAGGCTCGCTGGCTTCCCGGGTGCCCGGGGTCTCTCTCTCTCTCTCTCTTCTCTCGGCGCCTGGCTGGCGAGGAGGCTGAAGCTCCCCGAGCTTGTTGCTCCTGGCTGGCCCCGGACGTCCTCTCGTTCTCTCCGCCGCTGATGCCTGCTAGCCGCTGGCGACACACTCGCCAACGGGAACAGGGGAATAGTCCTGGGGTCGGCGTTGACACCAAGTGTCTCCGCCGTCGCACTCACTCTGTTTCTCTCTCTCACTCTCACTGCGCACAACACCACTCGCGTTAGGCATCACTTGTGATCGTCGACTTGCGTCGACGATGTCAGCACGAGAACTGACACGATTTGCGCGCGCTCTCGCGAACTGCCGCGCCACATGCTTAACGCATATCGCGGGCCCGCTCATGTAAAAGCCGCGCTGATTGGCTCACGGTCCGCGCGAGCCGTTGAGCCTCGCGTTGCGGTCAGCCGATAGGCTGAAAACCGCGAGACGCTGGCTCTGGCTTCGCGCGCTATCCCGCGCTCGTGTCTCTGCTTGCTGCGCCGATTTCTCAGAAATCGCGCGGCAGGCTCGACAACAAGCTAGCCCGGCGCCGCTTCACCGAAAACAGTCTGGCTCTCGCATGTTCACGTGCAGGCTTAGACTCGCCGAATCGGTCGGAAATTTCCCGACTCGACTCGGCGGCGACGTTCAACGTCGCAATCCTCCCCCCTTAACCTTGCTAGCCAGGCTGAGGAAATTCCCTGAACCACATTAGTCCCAGGAATTTGGAAAACCGCTCAGCTCTACCCTGTTAGTGTTGGGTTTGAACTGGGCGGGAGGCGCCACCCTTCATCCACCCACTCGCCCCGGGGTCACACAATTGACGATGCAACCCCGTATTCTTCACCTCTGGCCTAGCTGTTCTCTGGCTCTCCTCCGCTGGCTACTCTGGCTCACTGCCGAGGCTCGTCTCGCAGTCGTCCGTAAACTTCACGGAGGACTAGCTCTCGAGTCTCGGCAGAAACCCCTTCCAGGCCCCGCAGGATCTGCAGGATCTGTTCTACCGGTTGAAACCGATAGGCATCTCCCACTGCCTGCTGTTCCTCCACCCTCTCCGGCTCTATCCGTCCTCTCCTCCTGGCCCCGTCCTCCGAGCTCACCGCTGATGCGGTGGCTTCTCTCCTCTCTCTCCGAGGACTGGCCATCCTGGCTGCATTGCTCGACCCCCTGTGCTCTCTATACGCAGCTGCACAACGCGGGCAGCCAGCCATAAGCACCCCGTGCCTTCCGCAATTGTAGCAGAAGTCCCGGGTCACCTCACGAGGACACTCGTGAAGGCTATGGCCAAACTGCCAGCAGTTAAAACAGCTGTACGGAGCTGGATCTACCGACGGATCGGTCGGGATCGGGGTCAGTCCGCCGAACCACACGCCCCTGTGCTTTACGGCCAGGGTCCTGCGGACGGCGGATCTACTCCGAACCCTTACCCGACCCGACGGGCGATCCAGGGCCTGCCGCTCCTCGCGACGCGACCTCTCGGGTCCTTCCCTGGGCCGTTGTCGCTGCTCTCTGTCTCTCTCTCTGGCGCGGCTCCTCCACCTCTGGCTGCGCCTCTCCCTCTCTTCTTACTCTCCTCGCTTCCCGCCGGCGGGCAGCCCTGGCCGCATTGCGGCGGGCGTTCCGCGAAGCGGTCTCTGGCATCTCCTCTAGGGCAGGAGTGGCTGGACGATGATCGTCCCCAGGCCTCTGCTCGATGTTGCGAGCCGCCTGCCCCGCCAGTTCTTCTCGGCGACGGTCCGCTGCCTCCTCCTGCTGCCGCCGTCTTTCTTCGGCCGCTCTTGCCGCCCTCTCGGCACGACGGCGTCTCTCCTCCTCCTCTTCCGGCCTCACCTCCTGCTGGCCTTCTCGGGGGGCATCGGCTGGACTCGGGTTCTCCCTCGCCGGCCCAGGCAACTCGTTGGCAACGGCCTCTGAGTCGTCCGTTCGGTCAGTAGGGGCCCAGTTGGTCCAGTCGATCTCCGCTGTTCCTGGATACACCCTTCCGAAAAAACCTCGCAGAGGCGCGCCAGCTTCGCCCTCCGATGACTGGCCATCCTCGTTGTGGGCGTGATGGTCAGCCAGCGTTAGCTGCCGTACGCCACCCTTCTTCTTCTTCTTGTTCTTCTTCTTCTTCTTCTTTTCCTCCGCTGGCTGCCAGCCCATCGGCTCTTCCCGCGGTCTCTTCGGCGGGCTAGGAGTCGGGTCTCGCCGTTGGCATGCAGGGGAGCCGGCGACGTATCGCTCCAGCTCCTTCTGCGCTTCCCGGATTTCCACGGCCTCCTCGCTCGCATCCTCCGCCTCTGCTACGGATGGCGCTCGCCTCTCCGTGCAGGCCTCAGCTGGCGCCGCAGGTGTCGCCACTACAGCTGGCACCGTTGGCGTCGCAGCTACTGCGGATACTCCGGCTTCTGCGCTGATGGCGTCGCGAATAGCGCCCAGCCGCCGGGGTAGCGCACCTTGCGCCACCGCCTTGCTCAGGCTCTCTATTGCCGCCGTCCTCAGCTGCTCCTCCTCCTCCTCCACTGGCTCCAGCCTCGGCTTGCCCGTCGGTTGTCCCGCGGGTCTAAGCCTGGATAAACCAGTTGAGGCCTGGCGTCGTCTCGGAGAGACGAGGCCTATCCTCAAACTGGTCATCCTCCCCCCTTGACCACGCAGGGGACTCGGTGGTGGTGTCGTCCTTGGCGTGGCTGGTCTCGGGGATGAACCCGGCTGAGGCCATGCTCCGCCAGCCATCTGCGCGTATGTCGCGCGCGGTGGCGTGCGACTCCCTCGTGGCTGGCTCGGCGACGGCGGTTTAGCCGCGCCCTCCTCCTTCCTCTGCTCCATCCTCCCTAGAACAAAAAGAAAACATATATTAATTTTTCTCTACTCTCGCACCTCGCGGCGGAATCCAGCGCTTAAGTTCGTTGACGTAAGCTTTGGTCAACCGCCGCGACCTTCCGTCACCGTAGCCCAGTATGTAAACAATCGGGGATTTTACCTCGACTATCTCATACGGGCCCTCCCAGTGCGGAGCCAACTTTCTCGACACCTTACTCGCCGCATCAGATAGGACATGGGTTTTTCGCATAACCCTATCTCCCATCTGGAAACGCGTGTCCTTTCTCCCCTTATTATATACTTTCTCCTGCCTCTCCGTGGCTTTGCTCGCGAATTTCGCCACCAAATCCCTCAACGCATCTAATCGCTTCATTCTCTCTTCCCACTCCCCTGGCTCCCGCCTCTCAATCGGCTTGTCCGCCTCGATTTCGCGGCGTAAACTCAACACAGGGCGGGGGTGACGCCCGTAGTTGAGAAAAGCCGGCGAAACTCGAGTAGACGCTTGTGTGGCCGTATTGATGGCGTGGCGAAACTCATGCAGGTGCACATCCCAGTCGCGATGATCGTTCTTCACGAACGTCGCTATCATCGTCTTCAGCGTTCGTACGCTCCACTGGGTTGGCCTGCGGATGATAAGGCGGAGTTGTGATGTGTTTTACACCATAGATTTCCAACACCTTACGGAGATGTTGGTTATCAAACTCTTTGCCATTATCCGATAGAAAATATTCAGGAGTCTCCCACCTGAATAAGATCAGCTCCTCGAATGCTCTGGCCACTGACTTAGCATCTGCCTTTCTCAACGGTTTTACCTCTATCCATCGTGTAAACAAATCTTGAAACACGACGAGACATTTAAACCTGTTTTTACTCGGCGGAAACTCCATGAGATCCGCTGCTACGATGGCCCAGGGCCTCTCGACAACACGCCGTCCCATGAGTCCTTTCGCGCCACTCTGCACCGTTTTATATTTCTGGCATTCCTCGCAAGATTGCACAAAGCGGTACACATCATGGTACGCTCCTCGCCAGTAATATTCTCGAGCCACTCGGTCATATGTTTTCTCAATTCCCAAGTGACCCGAGGAGGGTGTGCAGTGCGCATCTCTCATCACTCTCTCTTTGTGCTCTTCAGGCACTACCAACCTCCACGCCTCCTCTCGATGTGTAATCGGATCAAGCAATGGATCATTGCGCCAACGATATAACACACCGTCTTCGATGCGCCAGCCTGGATACTTTCCCGGAAAATTTTCAACTTGCTCTCGCAGTATCAAATATTCTGGGTCGGTAATCTCTTCGAAAGTGGCCACGGCATCTTCGCCGTTGTCCTCGCTTCGAGACAGCGCATCAGGAAAGTGATTCAATTCACCTTTCCTATAAATATTCTAAAAGTCCCACTGTTGCAGCTTAATCGCCCATCTCGCTAGGCGGCCGCTGGGATCTTTCAAATTCCTCAGCCTCTGCAGGCTCTTGTGATCGGTTATTACACTGAAGCTGTACCCCTCAATGTACGGCCTCAGCTTTTTAATAGCCCAGATCACAGCCAAGCACTCTTTCTCTGTCGTCGTATAATTCCTCTCGGCCGACGTCAGCACTCGGCTAATGTACGCTATGGGGTGTTCGCCATCTTCCCCCTCTTGGGTTAAGACAGCCCCAATAGCCACGCCATTGGCGTCACACTGCACTTTAAACGGCTTCGAAAAATCGGGCCGTGCGAGCACAGGAGCCACAGTGAGCGCGTACCGTAGTGCTTCAAACGCCTCTTGCTGTTCTTCACCCCACTCCCACTTTTGGTCTTTCCTCAACAGACGTACTAGCGGGACTTTGAGCTCGGACTCGCCCTTTATAAAGCGCGAATACCAGCCCAACATGCCCAGAAAGCGTCTCAGCTGTTTCACCGTTCTCGGCGCCGGAAAGTTTTGCACAGGCTCTACTGTGTCAGGATCGGGGCGTAAACACTCGCTATCCAGTAGAAAACCTAAATACGAAATCCGAGAGCAACAAAACTCACACTTCTCTCGATTTACGACCAACCCTGCCTCGGTGAGTCGCTTCAGGACAAACTCGAGCCATTTTAAATGCTCTTCGAACGTCTCCGTGGCGATCACCAGGTCGTCGAGGTAAGCGAATACCGCTGGCTCACACGCAGGACCAAAGAGGGCATCGACTAGCCGCTGCTGGGTCCTAGGCGCGTTGCACCATCCGAATGGCATTCTTTTAAACTGCCACAGGCCTGAGCCTGGAACAGAGAAAGCCGTATACTTTCGACTCTCCTTCGAAAGCGGAATCTGGTAATACGCTTGTTTCAAATCGACTTTTGTGAGGTAACAAGCATTGCGCAGCCTGTCTGTAATCGAGTCCATACTCGGAATCGGATGTTCGTCCTTTTTGGTAACTCGATTCAGATCTCGGTAATCGACACAGAACCTCCACGTTCCGTCCGATTTACGAATCATGACAGGTGCACTCGTGTAATCACTGGCTGACCTCTCGATTATTCCCTCATTGAATAATCGCTCTACCTCCTCGACTGCAGCTCTCTGCTTCGCTGGGGACTCACGTCTTGGCTTATGTCGAATTGGCGTAAAATCAACCAACTCGATATGGTGCTCGGTGAGATGCGTCATCCCCAACGAGGAGCCTTGGTCCTTCAACAGCCTCTCTAACACTTCCTCTACTCGCTTACGCTCCTCCTCAGTGATCGTGGTTAGGCCTGCACATTCAGCGTAGACAGTAGCTTCCTCTTTGCCAGCTAAATCGGCAAATGGCTGCCACTCTCCCTCGCCTGTTCGCCACAAGCCTCTTCCCAGCCGCACGTCGCAATCGAACTTCTTGCAGAAATGCATACCCAGGATTATCGGCTGTTCGAGCGACGGTGCGGCTTTGAACGATATGGCTTGAGCTTCGCCTCCCACGTCAAGCATTAGCTCCAATTCTCCGAGGATTTTGTTTAAATGTCCCGTGGCGGTGCGTAACATGGTACTACACTTCTTCAATCGATCCCGAAACCTCTCCGTGATTTCTGGACCAATCAAAGAGAGCGTTGCCCCAGGATCAAGCAGTGCTTGATACACCTGCCCACCAAGACTTATCCTCAGAAAATTCCTATTCTCTGTATTTACTCCCGCTATCACCTCCTCTTCACTCAAGTCGCCACCCACAACACCCTCAGGCGTCTCGAGCTGGGTAGGGTTGCCTACTGGGTGAGAAGCCATGCTCTCCTTCCCCGCAGCTTCCTTTCCCTTGCTCTCTGGTGACGCCCAAGACGGCATGGACAAGCGACACTCCCGATCAGCTGTTCAGGCTTCGCTTCTGTCCCAGTTTCTCCTATTACTTAGCAGTTTTGTGAGTTTCTCCTCTAATTCCCCTAATTCAGCGAACCGGGAGGCCTCTTCGCTCTCCCATGTCGCGGTATCGCTGAATTCACTGAGAGGATTCGCGAAAGTCACCTGCTTTTTCCCTCTCTCACTCACCGCTTGGCTTCTCGGGGGTGCAGATCTATTTATTTCTGCGCCCCCAGTCTCAAGTTTCCCAAACTTGCAATTACTTTACTGCAATCGGGGCACGAGAGCACTGTACTTCCGTTCCGACCACAACCCTGGCACGAGACAGTCGCTCCCTGCTCACTCACCCGCTGAGTGCACTGTCTCGAGGTGTGGCCCTTCAGTCTGCACCGGAAGCAGACGATTTCAGGGCACTCTGAGGCGCGGTGTCCTACTCTGTGGCACGTAAAACATGCCCCCAGAAACTCACCCTCTCTCACGTTAGTCGCCCTCATCGGCGACTGGGCCGCCCCCGCACCTGAACTCCCTGGGCGTGGCTGAAACCCAGCGCCTCTCTGTCCACGTGCCGAGTTCTGGCTTGGCGAAGCACTCTTACCCTGCGAGTTGCCTCTGCCAGTGTTAGACGGCACGCTCGCACTCGCAGCCCTCTCTGACTCGGAGGTAGTGGGCGAGACCGTGGCTTTCTTTGCCTTGGCCTTCTTTCCCTTTTTACAAGCTCCTTCGAGCTCCTCTACCTCCTTCTCGTACACCGCTGCTGCTACGACTTTCTGTCGAGCAGTACCACCGTTGTATGCCGCGCCGGGAACGTGCATTTTGTCGGCTGGCGGGGGTGGCGTGTAGCGGCTATCAAGGTCTCGCTGTTTCTCCCAGCGACGACCATAACGCTCCAAGTCCTCCGTACTATCGATGAGCTTATCACCGATAGCCTTGCGGTATTCGGGGAGGATGTTACGGTATGCTATTCGCAACACCTCTCGATCCGACGGAGGCCGATGGAAACGCGACACAATATACTCAAATTTGCTAATGAACTTCGTAATCTTCTCTCCCTTGTGTTGCGTCCTCCGCCTCAGATCCTCCATCAGATCTTCCCGGTTATATTCTGGCACATAACATCGACGGAAAGCCAGACAGAATTCACTCCGCGTTTGAATCCTGTCTCGCTTCGCTCGGAACCAACGTCCAGCATCTCCCTTGAAAATACAAGGCAGAACACTGAGCCACTCCGCGTCAGTTCCTTTAGCCTCCCGTCGGCAATTGCTCAGCCGATCTATAAACTCCTCGGCATCCTCACTCCGGCCTTCCCCTGTGAACTTGAAGTCCCAGTCCTTAAGCCTCTTCGTGATACGGGCCGTATTATCATGGCCATCACGGCGAGAGTGTGCAGAGCTCGCCTTGCTGGACGCGCGGCTCGAGACACGCTCGAACTCGCTATCACTGCTCAGGAGGCTCACGCTTTCTCTCGGGCTTTTACCACGCGAGACCTTCACGTCCACATCCCTCTTCACTTTCCCACTCTCTCCTGCCCTCTTTGCGCGACGCTTACTCGCGTGAGGGACTTCCCACTCGCTCTCTGACTCCTCAGAGACATGCCTCGCACGGCTGGACCTGCGGCCTTTCGCCAGGTCCGCCGGAGCTGTCAGATCTCTCCTCTGTGTAGCGCTATCCCCAGAGGAATATAGTGGCAGTCCCACTCCTCTCGCAGAGGTAAGCCGTTGGCTTTTCAGCCTCAGCTCACCCTCTCCGCGAAGGATGGACTGCCCAACCTCTGTGCGCGCTACGCGTTGAGCTCTTTCTCTAGCAGCCTCTCGCACCTGCTCTAGGCGATGCTGCTGCTCTCTCTCGGCCTCTCGCTCTTCGCGCTCTACGCGAAGTTCTTCGAGCGTCTCATTATATACGCGCTCGCCCTCGGAAGAGAGTTCTTCGTTGAAAACTCTCTCCCTGGCTTGCTCGTAGGTCATTCCGCTCGCGCGGAATTCTCCTATACGAGCGACGCGTGCGGCGAACAACTCGTTCGTCGCACTGTGACGCTCAGCCCCGTTTCTCGTGCTCTCGGCTGAGCTCTCGCCGCTTTGGCGGCTCCTTCGCCGAAGCCGCCGATCTACGCCTGCAATATTCGCTGCAGGCGTATAGTAGCGTTCATTCCTCGCATCGAACGCATCCTCACTACCAGAGCTCTCTACTCTGGCATCGCGTCTAGCAGGACCCGCTGGTGGCTGCCTATATCCCCTCACCACCCTCGCTGAGATATACTCCCAGTTAGCAGTATGATTGCTAACCAGGTAACCCGGCAGCCCCCTCGCCGGTGTCGCCGACAGCTGGTCTAAATCGCCGACTGCAACTGTTGCAATCGGGCGACCCGACAACGACGCTGTCGTCGTCACCACTGCTCTGATTGCCTGCGATGTTACCACTGACTGCGCTGTCGTAGTCGCAATCGCAGGCCCCACTACCGCCACCTCATTTTCATGAGTATTGAGGGGTAAGTCGCCGCCATTCTCGCTTTCGCTAGAATGTGGTCTGACTTCCCTCGCTGTACTCTTAGGCTTGGCTACCCGTCGCCTAAGCCCGGGTAGTACTTCGCTTAGTACTACCCTCTCTATCTCGTTCTCGGGACGTGCGAGATCCTCGCCCGCGATATCCCACCCGTACCACGGCACGTCATGCCCCTTCTCCACAAAACACGCGCGCAAAACTCGGTCTCGCTCCACCTCGACCTACACCCCCTAGTGGCGAGCTCTGCATCGAGTTCAGCCTCGACCAGACGACTGACGTCATACTTTAACGTCCGCGCCTCTCGCGATTTGAGCAGCATCCTCATCGCCGCGACATGTGCCGTTGCGGCGGAGGTCTGCTGCGCGGCCGTCGCTGGCCTTCTCTCCCCCCCTGACGCGCTATCTCGCTGCATCGCGGCCTCTCACACACACTCACACACTCACACTCTCTAACCGCGAAAGCTCTTCCCTCCTCCTCCCCGGTGATCACGTAGAATCCCCACAAGGGATGCCAATTGCGACGTGCTGCCTCCCAGCAGCGCGCACGCAACTCTTGCGCCTCTTCTGCGCTCGATTTGTTTATTTCGTCGAGGGACTCGATGCGATCACTTTAGCTTGGGAGAGCTGGGAAAGAGGAACGAAAAGAATACTACAATTTTTATTAAAAGACTATATTTCGCCCCAACCCCTCCCTACAACGTGGTGGCTATGGAAGCCTCCCACGCGTCGTACGGCCACGCAGGGCCTTCTCTCTGTCCCTACTACACGTAGGCTCGGTGCTGTCCCGGTGCGTAAGCACCTGGTAAGCGGCGGCCAACCTCTCTCGGCAAACGCGCTCGCCTGCCTCGCACGACACGCGCCGGCCTAGCGCAGAGCCAGACCGGGCAGCTCGCTGTCGCCGGCAGCACTCACTCGCTCTATCTCTCTCACTCTCGCAAGCCCCGCACTGCTCGCTTACGTCCTCGTGCGCCCGGCACCGCACGCGAAAACTCACGGGTACTCTCTCTCTCTCGCACGCTCTCTCTCTCTCTCACATGCACACACGGGTCTCCGACGGCACGCTTGCTCGCGCCGGAGATTTCGCGTAAAGGACAACAAGTCTTACCTCTTGAGGGGGGGGGGGGGGGGACGAGCCCCTGGTTCCCTCCTCTCCCGCGAAGCGCAGGAAGCCCCACTGCCGTCAGGCTCGCTGGCTTCCCGGGTGCCCGGGGTCTCTCTCTCTCTTCTCTCGGCGCCTGGCTGGCGAGGAGGCTGAAGCTCCCCCGAGCTTGTTGCTCCTGGCTGGCCCCGGACGTCCTCTCGTTCTCTCCGCCGCTGATGCCTGCTAGCCGCTGGCGACACACTCGCCAACGGGAACAGGGGAATAGTCCTGGGGACGGCGTTGACACCAAGTGTCTCCGCCGTGGCACTCACTCTGTTTCTCTCTCTCACTCTCACTGCGCACAACAGCACTCGCGTTAGGCGGCACTTGTGATCGTCGACTTGCGTCGACGATGTCAGCAGGAGAACTGACACGATTTGCGCGCGCTCTCGCGAACTGCCGCGCCACATGCTTAACGCATATCGCGGGCCCGCTCATGTAAAAGCCGCGCTGATTGGCTCACGGTCCGCGCGAGCCGTTGAGCCTCGCGTTGCGGTCAGCCGATAGGCTGAAAACCGCGAGACGCTGGCTCTGGCTTCGCGCGCTATCCCGCGCTCGTGTCTCTGCTTGCTGCGCCGATTTCTCAGAAATCGCGCGGCAGGCTCGACAACAAGCTAGCCCGGCGCCGCTTCACCGAAAACAGTCTGGCTCTCGCATGTTTACGTGCAGGCTTAGACTCGCCGAATCGGTCGGAAATTTCCCGACTCGACTCGGCGGCGACGTACAACGTCGCACGGTTTGTCGGATCCGGGAAGGAGACTAGAAGCAACAGCAAGGACTCAGACTACGCTGAGACAGCAAAGGCCAGAATTCGCGGCCTAAGGAGCCCTCGGACCTATCCAACCGCCGCAACTTCTCAACCCTTTCGCTCTCGGATTCTCGCAAATTACGCGAATGAGAGCACCGTCCGCACAAAGCCATCCCCAAGTGCAAGCGTTGAACAACGCACCCACCGAACAACCTCGTAAACGGCACCAACGGTTGGACCGTGGCGCGTTTGGAGATACCGGATTGGAAAATCGAATTTTAGTAACGCATAGCAACGCCATCCAGGATAGCAATGCGTATGTACCGCTAAGAAGTTCGTACGCGACGCGCGTGGAGCAGCGAAAAGTGAGCGCATGCAGTGACGGCCGCGAATCGCCGCCGAGCGTACGGCAGCTAAGAGACAGGTTCGAGCGACTCGCGTCGGCAAGCAGCAGCTTGGTAGGCAGCTCCTTAGGTAGCACCGCAAGTAAAAGCCAGAGCAGCTGGCAGGACCAAACGATCGCTGAGTGATGCAAGCGCGTAAAATCCTTGGAGTCGGCAAAAACCGTCGCGGACAATAATATTCTACGCGAGCAAAAGCGCATCACAAGTCTTACCTAAAGCCAGAGCCAGAAACACTCAAACGGCATACGACTCGGACGCGCTTTCTGTCGCCACGAGCAACTGCAAATGCAGCGGATTTCCTCCGAATCACCGCAGTGTCGAGCGCCCTGATGATCCCCGCCGAAAACGGAGGAGGATCGCGGAAGCACTTGGCCGGCTACAAAACACAACGTCAAGGCCGACTCCTTCGCAATTTTCTCTGCTAGCTCAGAAACGGATACCGAAACCGAACGCCGAACTTTCGCGCAGGAGCGGAGCACATCGCGCAAGCACACGGAGAATCACAGATGGACGGGCACGTGAGTCGCGAGCCAACGTGAGCCGATCCGACGGTGGCCATAAACGCAAGCAGAGCGGCCGGAAGGCGACATACGTACCGGCAGTGCCTGCGAAACCTGTCGCGCAGGTACGCAGAGCTATTACTGTAAAAGTCGATAATTAGCACGGAGCGAATCCGGAAAATTCGGGAAACGCGTAAGCGGTCGAAGACGACAGTCCGCGAGCGCACTGTGTCTACTGCAACAGACACGGACATTCGGTCGACGGCTGCAAGGAGCTCATGCGACACGCGTTTAAGCAGATGATTTTAAATCCTTTCCAGAAAAATAATAATTCCAACAATAATTTGAACAACAACTTGGGAAATAATTCGAACAATAACCCGAATAAAGGTAACTTGAACAATAACAACGGTTCGAATAAAAATAACAGCGGCTACGGCAAAAATAATAATAAAAAGAGAGGTGGCGCGAATCGCAATAATCGCAACAAGGATAAGCGCGACCACTCTGCCGATAGTCGCAACGGCAGCTCAGACCACGATGATTAGCACGCCGATAATTTAAACTAGATTCACGTTCGTCGTGATCCTCAAACAAGCGCCTAGTAAACAAGCGAGGTAATGAACAAGCAACAAAGTCGGTAAATATAAAATTCCTTACTGCAAAATGCAGGGAGTGACCGGAGGTACTGTATACACGCTCGGCCAGGCGGAGGTCCTGCTAAACGGGCTGCTCTGCAAAGTCCAAGTGGTACCTAATGATTTTCCTATAGAGAATTCGGGAATCATTGGGTGGGACATAATCGATACTCACAATGGATGTGTCGATACATCGAGCAAAAGCCTCAAACTCAGCGAAATAAGCCTACCGTTCGAATCCGGCGAAAAAGTCACAATTCCAGCACGAGTAAAAATGATAATTAGCGCGAACGTACTAAACGACAATGTGAAAGTTGGCTGGATCCCTCTTATCGACCTCCACCCCGACCTATCATTCGGGAATTTCACAGCAGAAATTATCAACGGCCGCGTGTACGCGCTTGTGAATCGATGCTTTGTAATTTTTGCTTATTCCACTGATATCGTTTACAATTTCTTTTGAGTCGTTTAACATGATGTTGTGAGATTGGTGGCAGTCCATAACTGTCAAATTATGTTCGATAGCCATCTGCATCAATGAAAACAGCAATCCAATGTGTTTCTCTCTTTGTGTCAGCATCTGTATTTGCAATGATAGCTGTAGGATGTTCCATAACATTGGGGAGTCTATCAGCAGCGTATACACCCACTGTCTTGACGCTTAGCGGTTCGAGAGCTCGTAGCAACTGACGGGTATTCATTTTTTTAACTTTGATCGACTTCGTTTTTACCGTTGTTTACACGCCATTCGTAGATAGAAGTAGCAGTTCTTACTCGTGAGTGTAACTTCGAGTATAATGCATCACTAAATTTTTGTGCTGAATCTTGAGTTATATCTTCTGCTACGGAGTGTAACCACTTTCTCAATAAATATGTCTGGTTGAGAGCACAATCACGAATATTGTGTATACCCTGGATACTGTGATTTAAACACATACAGCTGCTCGGATAATTCTTTTTTAATTCTTCGAACGTTGGTGCGTACATTTCTTCCACATTCACAATCTCACGTGACATCACAGTCTCCAAATATCGCCAATTTTCGTGCCCGCGAGTGAAAACACGTATAGCCACGTTTGCCACTTGTAAATGAAATTGCAACTGTTCAAAACTAATGTCACCTTCATGCCAACGGATACTGTGAAATTGATTAGAGATGTACTCGTTGGATCTTTTAATTCCAAGAGGTAGTTCGTTAAAATGATGTGGTGCCTTGATGATCCAATGTTCGATAACTCTATTTTTTAAACCAAGCACGGCTACTTTAGAAATAAACTTGTTGTTACGGTCTCTCAGACCTTGTACGTTAATAATGATATCCATGATGCTTCAAACAGTAATAGCAGCAGCAGCTACAGCAGCGATCTGGATAGCCTCTCAAAGAGTACTGAATGTATCATGTCGAAATCTGACCGTTAAAATCGTGAAGGCGCTGCTGTTGCTTCCTCCCTCCACCTCACTCTTATGCATTGAAATCCGTTATGATTTGGCGACTTGACTCTGTTTCCAAGACGTTATCATATTCAGCGTAAATTATGCAATTGATTGTTGTTGCGAGTGCTGCTTCAAATTTCACTTCCACACGAACACTGCCGTGCTTGATGAGATTCCAATGAGATAACGAGTTTGCAAATAAATCAGGTGTTAAATCAAAAGCGAAAAAACAATAGCCCTTCTTGTAATCCGTTCGTGAAATACTCAAGGATTCGTTTAGAAAATGTGTCCCAGTACCAGAGACTAATGTATGGTAACAATCGACATATAGTGGATTACTTCCTGTAAAACGTGGTTGCAATGGTTTGCTAGGAATCTGCACTCCGTCCACATAAAGAGTAAGATAGTTTATGTTATAATGTTGGAAATCAAACGGGTTAAACTTCCTATTCCCATTAAATGCTCTATTATCTACGAATCCAATGATTATTCTTTTTGTTATCTGACCTAGAATAACATTGTCAAGTGTATCTCCGTGAATTCCAGTATACAGTGTAAATGCTTTTACTTCCACACGATTAATTGGGTATTTAGCAGTTGCTTTTGCAAGGGTATTTGCGTACGCTAGCATAATTCTTGGACTTACTTTGACAGGACGCACAATCAGCGAAGCTTCTTTAATATGAACGTTAAATTTGTCGTCCAGCATCCATCAAACAAAAGGCATCCATCAAGCAAAAGGCATCCTAACTTCTCACTAATCGTAGTCGTAGTTCGACGCCATTTATCAGGAACTTATTTTGTTTAAAAACATCGCAGTGTAAATGTCCAATTAAATCAACAGTCTGGCCATTAGCAGTATAATAATGACGATAAGCATTCCCCATATTAGCTGCTGCATCAGTACTCGCGATATTGGGTAATGCATCCATACGTCCGGGAGTGTCTAAATACCAGAGTGAAGTTTTAAGATGAGATTTCATGGTTGCTGCTGAATAATTTAGCAGTGTTTCGATATATGCTCGGTATGGATATGCGTTATCCCATTATCTAATTCTGATTTCATGCATTTGCACGAGTTTGAATGTAGAAAAGCCATAATGGTATGTTTATATAGATCCAAAAATCTCAGCGACACTGCGTTGTTTTAGCCTTTTCTTATTTACTTTCCTTTTATTGCTCGATTTTCTTACTTTACTTTAGCTGACACGTCTTTTCTTCACACCACCACTTTTACTATTGCCGTTGCGCGCAGTTGAACGACTCTTGTGCGACTGACGTTTTCGCTTCTTGACTCGTTGCTTATACCCTGAGCCCTTCATCATTTCAGCTATTTTAACTGCGGCTTTGTGTTTAAGATTTCGTCCAGACTCTCTTACACGCTTATTTACAGCTTGTTTAAAATGGATTCCGTGATTTCCTACATCATCTAACACGTTCATCCCTGCTCTAATAGCTTCTTTGCCAACGGCTTTAGCACCACTTGTAAGATAAGGTAAGATTTGACGAAATAAACCACTCAAGAAATTTCCTATGCCACCATGTCATCGCTGATAACTCGAACCTACAAACACCCGTCGCACTCCTCTTCCCTCTTCTCCACCAATTTGATCATTATAATATGCTGCGTAGTAACTCATTTTGAATTCTTGATTTTTCTTAATGACAGCGTTTGAAATGAAGTGTACTGGTTTGATCCCTTATATCTACTATTATATTTTGGAATGTATTTTTTCGCACTGGTATGTAATTCGGTGGTGAAAATTGTTTGACCATAGTTATTCCCAATTTATACTTGGAATTATCAAATGCTACTATACGTAAAAGTGATGTTTGGGTATCATCGACAGTGTATGGAATGCAAATATCCGAATAGATGAAAAGTTGATCCGTTATAGCTCTTGCTAAACAAGCAGGCCTGTTCCCAACGATTGTAGCCGAGCTTGACATTGGCAACGGTGGCTTCAGTGGTATAAAATCTTGCAGTCTATACTTTTCATTCTCAAAGCCAAATATACGTCTAACCTTTTGACTAAAATTATAATAATGAGTTTCCTTGCACTCGCAGATTTTTCGTAGATTGTAGTAGCCTTTTTTCTTCTTTA
Source organism: Muscidifurax raptorellus (assembly GCA_020010945.3). Classification (NCBI taxonomy): domain Eukaryota; kingdom Metazoa; phylum Arthropoda; class Insecta; order Hymenoptera; family Pteromalidae; genus Muscidifurax; species Muscidifurax raptorellus. The sequence goes on from JAHUUD020000033.1 coordinate 938,736, forward strand.
CCGGAGCTATTAGGTGCTAACGCTACTTGGTTTAGAAAATATTATTTCACATTCATCTTTTTGAATATGCATCATCGTGCATGGAATGTGAATTTCCGTAAGTGCGGTACACCAGTTTCCAGATAAACGAACTTCGTGAGATTGTTGAAGTGTGTTGAAGAAAGATGTGGTATTGTTAGGAAAATATTTCATACTACTGTTGCTTGGTAATACCAGATAAAATACATCGTTGGCCATGTTTAAATTCCTACAATATCGCTTGCTTTAATCCACGAGTTGAATTTTTCTGGATATCCAAACCACTTTACGAATAATTCCTTTTTCGCACCGCGGCCTTTACTCGTGATAACTCGTTCAATTTTGAATTCCTTATTTTGTGCTATACGATCGTTGCCAACACGAACTAGTTCTTCGGGATAGAAAAATCCGTCAATAACCTCTCCTTCTAGATCAGTCAATTCGTAGGTATAAAGATTTTGACGCCGTGAAACGCGATGCACCTTAAAGATCTCTTCACTGTAATTCTTCTCATAACCTTTGTCGAAGGTGCCTTTTGAAAGACTGATACGAACATGCTCTCCCACCTTGTATATACCTGCTCTAGACTGTTTTCGCTGATTAAGCGCTCTTTTTTGTAAATTTTTTCTCGCTTTATCGGCATTGTACATATTTACCATGGCTGGGACCACTCTGATACCACTGTGTAACGTATGATTGTAAGCATAAACAATATTATGAATAATATCTATATATCTATGAGTATCTGCGGCTTTAACATCGGATTTACGTGCAACTCGAAAATGTATATCATGTTGTTTTAAATATTTTTGAAATTCCGATCCGACAAACTCTTTACCTTTATCTGTTTGTACAAGAATATGGGATCGTCCATCAGCTCTTTTCAAGATTTTGTCAAAAGCCCTCACAACACTCTTAACACTTTTATCGCGTAACACCTCGACCCATGCATATTTGCTGAGAATATCTATCACGACAAGCAGGTATACATAATTATCGTTATAAGTTTTGAGAGACTGCATGTCACATAAATCCATTTCCCAACAATCATCGACATTGCTAACATTGTATGTCAATCTAGGAAATTTTTTTCTAATAGGCCTGTGAAGGGTGTAAACATCTTGATTGCTTAACCAATTGTAAATGTCATTTTTCTTCTTTTTATTAATGACACGAACCAAGTTACGTGCACCTGCGTATCCAGCCTCGTGTCTAGTGTCAAAATATTGATTTTCATAAGACATGATTAAATATTATAACTTAACCACTTATCTCCAGACCTTCTTGGTATGGATTTTTTTTGTTCAAACGTTCGCTATAGCGCTTTGCAGCGGCGAGCCTCGTACCTTGCTCCAAAGTCTCAATACTCTCAGAATTATCTCTCTTACTTGAAGGTATTTTTTTACAGCACGTTTAAAATTTCCGCTCATCGTCAATACGATGGGATTACTTATGAATTTAGACGGGGTGTCAACCGAAGCTATGAAATACGTATGTTGAAACCTACCAACAGGTTCCTCTGTTGTTTTGCTCTGAAGAACATCTTCTACCAAATCTATAATATTTGACTGAGGTATAACTTTGTTGTCAATACTGACTGTACCTGAATTATCCCATTTTATGCGGTAAGGTACGCTTGATTTCCAATGTCGAAGCAATAATCGTGCTTTTCTTACAGATCCCTTGGGTTCACTTGTAATAATTGCCTCATCAGCCAAGGGCTTCAGTGTGTCTTCATTTTCATGCTCTGTGACGACAGCATTGCCATCGGGTAAAACATCTTGGTTTTCTAATTTTTTGAAATGAAGATATCTTTTTAAAATTTGTAAATACTTTAGACTTTTTTCTCGCTCATCTGTAATACTTTTTGAAAAAAGTATATCATGCATCTCAGCATCAAGGCGAGATAAGTTATCACCTTTTATCTGAACAGTTTGTTCGAAAGTATTATTCGCTTTCTCCCCCGGTTGTGATTTTTGTTTCATTACTCGTTCATATGATTCCTCCGGTACAATAACCATTTTACGTGCATGCTCCATATTTTAATTTCTTGAACCACCAAATATCTTCGACACTAATGCACCAATTATGGGCGCAAGTAGCATAGGTAAAAAAGCCCCACCTTCCTGAATAATTACGCGTTTTTTCTTTTTCCACTCTTTATCACTATTCTTATTACTAGCATTACTACTCTTCGTCAATAATTTACGCAAAACGTTTTTATGTTTCTTCAACCTTGATTTGTGAGAATTTTTAATTTTTACAACACCCCGCAATACATTCAGTGCACTCTCACATATACTTTTGATGAGTTTTTTATCAGCTGAGCGAATTAATGCTAAACGTTCTTGACCATCTGCATGGCAAAGAGCGTTCAATATTGCTATACACTTTTTTGTGAAATGTTTTGGTAAACAGCCACACTCTGTATCGTCAGCATTAGCAAAAGTAGTACCATTAGTACCAGCACCACGCTGCCTTCTGACCTTCTTCTTCTTCTTCTTCTTCGTCCCCTTTCTCCTCGAAGATGATGCTCCCCCTGCCATCGTTGTAGTCAGACTGGAGCTTGAGCTAGCGCTCTCACTACTTTTATCGGAATTTGTTTTTCGGTATATACACGTAGTGCAATCTATCATCGGGAAAAATATATGTTCTAAAACGAAATTCTTCTTTAGTAGACTGTTTCAAATCTAGCAAAAGATAACCCTGAGCAGTCGATGTACTGTCAAGATGTGCCTCTTGCAAAAATTTCGGATCTTCAGGATAGACTTGACGTGCAAAATTCTGTATTTGTGATCGATCTCGTGGATTTTTAAAAATAACAAGATTACTAGCATTCAACGAAATATAACGCTGACCAGCTCCTTTATAAAAAAGATTCTGTGTAATAAAAATCACGCTCAAATTTTTGTGATGACTTTTTTTTGTAAATAGATCAAGAATTACATTGTTCGAAGATTCTCTCATTAAATCATCAATGATTAATAATATTTTCTTCTCATTGTCTTGCGAATAGTCTGAAGATTGAGGCAATCCCTCGTGAAATTCAACAATTTTTCTACCAACAGTACTTCCTCCTGGTAAAAATTCTGTTTCATAAGTAGGTTGCCATTCTACATAATAGAGTAAGATTCGCTCGAAATTTGCATTGCACATGTGAGGTAGATGCTGAAGAAATCGTTTGACAAGACAGTTTTACCACAACCTGTGGGTCCGCTAATGATACACGTAAATGGATGTTTGAACCGTGCATCCATTTTTACACACCTACAAACTCATACACACTCGCACTAGCAAAAATAAGCTTATTTTACGTGTGCTGAACCATCAGCTGATTACCGCGATTCAAGCTAATTATAGCGCCAAGTAAGCTAAGAAGCGCGTCAAATAAGCTATTTTAAGCGAATAATAACCTATTTTACGCGAATAATAATATATTTTACGCGAAGAATAAGCTATTTTACACAATGAGTAGGCTACATTTTTCAAAGAGCAGTGTTCTCAACGATGGTATAAGCTATACTGAGTGTATTAATAGGAGTAAGGAATCTTATATATTAGGAATAAAACAATATAAATTTTCTCATTTTTTTTATTAAAAACACACACATGTCATCATACAGAACTTAGTTATTTTTATATCCAAATGGAACCGAATTACGAGTTGTGATATAACGACGTTTTTTCAATACTACGCAACATGTTTTTGATTCATCTCTAGTAACAACTTCATGCGTTTTAGTTCGACGAATCGCTTTAAATTTTAAACGTATCTTTTTACATTCAGAATTAATTTTTTCAGATTCCTCCTCACACTCCTCCTCACTTGTGGGGGTTGTAAATGCGTCAATAACCAAATCTTTTATACTTTCAAAATTTATTTTTATACCGTTTGAAAAGTTTAAAGATATACCTTTTACTTTACAACATTCAATTTTACGATTTTCACCAGGAATTACAGCTGTGTAAGCATAAAACTTGGGACCTCCAGAAACAAACTTGTCTATATATGCATTTTCACCGTAAGCGACAATTTCATCTATCTTATCACCAAGCTTGGAACTTATAAATGGTTTGTACTCATTCGCGATGTCGTTATGTGATACAAATATACATGAATCGGTGTCATAATAAAGAACTCTATTATCTAACTGTACCGAGTTTTCGTAAAGTTTCAAATGTGCTTGTGCCGTTGTATAGGCAGCAATAACGACACTAGTGACACATGACTTTATAACAGTTGTTTGCCCGAGGTTACTTCTTTGACCGAATTTGCCCCAAAACGAGTTTAAACAGTTTTGCAACTGCACGCAAACCGAAATTTGTCACAATATCACCCCTATCTAATTCAATGCCCTCGTCTTCAATGTATTGTTCAATGTACTGCGTTTTTTTCGACTCATCGTCACTGCACCACAAAGGCCAACCGCTTGCTTCTTGCTTAATTGTCAGAAAAAGTATTAACATATTCAGCAAAAAGACCACCTGTACCATCAACTTGAGTTCGCGCTCACACTGTACTAACCACTGCAACGACTTTTGCGAGTGCTTATCAGCGCGACGGAACCCAGCGGCTGGTATGACAGCTATAGTATTTTCACGTAAAAAATTTTTCCTATAAACAATAGAGCAACCCGATGCAATGGTTGTAGCTTCTGTAAAAGGACATGTATTACGTTTAAAGTCAAATACAAAATTTTCGCGGGTTACCTCGTACCAGAGGAAGAAAGCTTCTCTCTCATCCGACGCTATAGAATCGGGTACGTAGTATTTACACTTGGGCAAAGGTCCAACATAATTTTGATTATCACTAGTATTAAAAAGATGAGGAAAATAACCTTTTTTACTGGCTGGGAGTAGAGCGAAAGCTTTCGGTAGAGCACTTAATTTAATTTAAAAATAATTTAAGCTATCGATAAATTTTGTTCGCCCGCACTGCAGCATAATGATATTTTGACCGTTTAAAATTACATATGGTACTATATTTGTATTCTCAACATTTTTTTTTAAATAAATTGACCATCAAAACCGCGCGAATTATGTGCAATACATATTATTTGTTCGAATTGAGATTTTTCGCGAATAGTCAACGCTATTAATTCTTTGACAGGGTCTTTTTGAAAAATATATTCTCTTATCACACACGTATCGCAAAATACACCAATATCATCTATATTCAAACAATCATCACAAGCCTGTTGAACAATGCACAGGTTGGGTATAATAATAATAAAAATATACTTTATTCAACATAATAGTTTTTAAAGTTACATTGTATTTTAATTTCCTCTCTTTTCTCTTTCTCTCTCAATTATTCTTTATTTCCATTGTTTGTGTATCTGTGTGTGTGTGCTTGTGTCTGTCTGTTGTTTGCGTAGTGTGTAATTTCATTCCTGTGTGTGTCTAGTTAGTGATTGTGTGTCAGTGTAACTGTTCTTGTAGTGTATTTTCTTCTCTCTTCTTCTCTTTTCTGTGTTTCCTTCTTTCCTTTCCTTTGTTTCTTCATCTTATTCCTCTCTTTCTCATCTCTGTTTGTTTTCTATCCTTTAATCTTGTCTGTGTCACGGCTTTCTAACCTCTCCGCTTTCTCTTCGCCTCATGTTGCCTCCCATCTTTTGCGCGTTCTTAAACTGATTGCTCTCGTTCCGTTTTCCTGTTCGTCTTCATTCCGTTCCGCTCTTTTCCTTATCCATTTTATTTGTAGTAGCTTTCCTAGATTTTTCTGCCGTCCGTTTATTTTCTCCTGCCATGTTCCTTCCGTTTTCGTCTTTTCGCACTCTTCCATTACGTGCTTTGTCGTCTCTCTCTTTCCTTTGCATATTCTGCATTTTCTATTTTCTTCTTCTGTCCAATATTTATTGGCTTTTGTTTCGTTTCCTATTCTAAATCTTGCTTGCGTCTCCAGTTCTTTGTTTCTCTTCTTTCCTCCTCTTTTAAGGTACTCCGGAGCTTCTCCGTAGCTATCTATTATCTCTTTTACTTCTTTTGCGAATTCTGATTTTTCCATTTTCTCGTTCTACTTCTGTCTCTCTATGTCTTTGCTTGTCTGCTCTAGGTCTGGCCATACTGGCCCTTCTTCTATCTTTTCCATGTATCCTTGTAGTGAGATTCCTCTGCCTTCTAGAAATTCTCTCCTTGAGTTCGCGTCTTTCCTTACTCTCTGTTGCCCTCTCGCCTCCTTCTACATCTCTTTCCAGCACTCTTTTAACAGCGTCCTTTCCTTTGCTGCCCTTAGTTTCTCTTCATATTTTAACGCTCTTTTCCCCGGTGTGACCGCTATTCCTTCTCTTCTTGTTTCTAACATTAGTACGTGCCTGGGGGTGTTCCTGTCTGCTTTCAACACCCATTTCATGTACTTATCCTGGATCCTTTCTATTTCTTTATATTCCTTCCACCCCCATATTTCCGCTCCGTATAGTATCAGCGATTTTATCAGGCAGTCAAAGAGCTTCATCCTCAGATGCCAGTTTTCTTTGAATAGTATTTCCCCTATGCTCCAGATTTTCCCTAGCGCAGCATTCGCCTTACCTTTTACTCTTTTTATTTGATCTTCTTCCTTGTTATTGCATTTCATTTCGTACCCCAGGTATGTGAACGTCTTGACTTCCTCTATTTCTTTCCCATCCCATTCGAAGGTGATCTTCTTCTTCCTACCTCCTCTTTTCCTGCATCTCATTATTTTCGATTTTTCGATATTCAGTTCCAGCCCTTTCTTCTTTATGTATTTTTTAAACCTCTTCAGCATTTTCTTCATTCCTTCTTCGTTATTTGCCATTAATACTATGTCGTCTGCATAACCTATTGAGTGTACTTTCCTGTTGCCTAGTGTCAGCCCTCCTTCTTGTACTTTCCCCATTTCTTGTTCTAGATCTGCGAATGCGATGTTAAACAACGCTGGACTGAGTGGGCACCCTTGCCTTACTCCTTTTTCTGTTTTGAATTTCCCTGTCCTTGTTTTGCCAATTCTGACTCTGCTATGTGTGTCTTTGTATATCTCTTTTATTTTTCTTATGTACTTGTCTTTTACTTTTTTCTTTTCCGTCATTTCCCATATCTCTTCTCTTTTTAATTTATCAAGCGCCGCTCGTCTTTTCCTTTTTCTTTTTTTATTTCTTTCTCTACTATGGCTTTAACTATATATATCGTATCTGTATATATCGCATCTATTGTGCCTCTTCCTTCTCTGAACCCCATTTGTGTGTCATCTAGTACCTTTTTCTCTTCCAGCTCGGCCCTTAATTTCTTTTCTATTATATTTGCGTAAATTTTATATCTCGTGTCCATCAGCGTTATTCCTCTATAGTTTCCTACTTCATCGTTATCTCCTTTTTTATAAATCGGCACGATCAGTCCCGTGTTCCATTCCTCTGGGAATCCATTCCCTTTCCATATCTTATTTAGGATGTTGTATAGGAAGTCTTCAGCTCTGTCCCCTCCAAATATCCGTGCCTCGTTCTGAATCTCATCTTCTCCTGCTGCCTTTTTCTTTTTCAGTTTCCTGATTGACTCTTTAATCTCTTCATGTGTGATCTCCTCTTCCTGTTCTCTTTCCCTTTTTTGATTCACTCTTTCCTTCTCTCTTTGTTCTCTTACTCTTTCCATGTCTTCCTCTCTGTCTTTTTCTCTTTCTACTGCTTTTTTTCCGTCCAGTAGTTTCTTAAAATATTCTTCCCATTCCGTTTCTGTAATCTTTTCGCTGAGTCTCTCTCTCCCTTTTCTCCTTTTCCTTTTTACCACTTCCCAGAAGCCTTGTCCTTTTTTTTTCATTTTGTTGTTCTTCTATTATTCTTTCCCCCTCTTCTTTCTTCTTCTTAACTAATAGCTGTCTATATTTGTTGCGTTCATTTAAGAATTTTTTTTTGTCTTCCCTTCCTTCTCTCCACTTCATTAGTGCTTTTTTAAGCACTAAGGAAGAACTTCATCCTTCGCCTATTCTTTTAACTTTCTTTCTTCTTTTTGTTATTGCATTTTTTACTATTTCTTTGAGCTCCTTCCAGTCCTTCGGCACCCATGCTTTCCCCAGCCAGCTTCTGTATTCTTCTATTCCTTTTTCTGTCTAGTCTGTTATTAGTTCCTCTTCCTCTATCTCTGCCCTTTTCTTCATTTTCAGTCTCAATTCCACCGGGAAGTGGTCTGACTTCCATTTCCCTCCTATTGTCATGTTATCCATTATTTCTCTTCCTTCTTCGTTTGTTATCACATAATCTATCGTCGAGCTACCATTTCCTCCCAGGTATGTCCATTCTCCCCGCCAATCTCCTTCTATATCTCCGTTTATTATGTGCATACCTACTTCTTTTAGTTTCTCTATCACGTGTCTTCCTTCTTCGTTTATGAACTTATCTTTTGATTTCCTGCTCTCTTCTTTGTCCTCTGTCGTAAGGCATCTTCCTCCTTTTTCCGCAGTTCTTGCATTGAAGTCTCCTCCTATTATTATTTTTTCTTCTTTTTCTTCCTCGGAAATCTTCTCTAGCTCCTCCCAGTTTTTCCTACTTCTTCTCTCATATATACTACTCCCACTCTCACCTTTTCCTTTCCTTTTTCGATTTTTGCTGTTATCATTTCGTTCGTGGGTTCTTTCCACCAAACTATTTCCATGTCTTTGTTTATATTTTTTATTGCCAGTACTACCCCTCCTCTTGCTCTCCCTTTTTTGTGTGACCTTATTGCCGGTTTCGTCTTAAATTCGTATCCCTTTAATCTGTTCTCCCATATTTTATTGTTTGTCCCCTCTACCCATGTTTCCGTTAGCCCTACTATATCGAATTCCTTGACGTATTCCCAGTCTCTTTCTTTTATTTTCCCCATCCTTGCTATGTTCCACCAGACTGCTTTTATTTCTGTTTCCTTGTCTATTTTATTCCTTCCTTCTTTTTTCTTCCACCGTTTCTCCGTTTTCTTTCCGAAACCACTTTTCATTTTTCTCGTTCCAGAATCATTCTACATTTCCTATCTTAAACTTATTGTATCCTATCTTTACCTTTTCTTCCTTTTTTACTACCTCTTTACTCTTTTTTATTATTATCTCTCTATTTTTTCTTTCTTTCCATGTTGTGTTATTATCTATGTATATCTCTTCTCTTCCTAGTTTGCTCTTATTCTCCATCACTTTGTTTTTATCTTCTTTACTTCCTAGCTTCGCTCCAATCTTTGGGTTCTTACCTCGAGTGATCCAGCATTTCCTTACTTTCACTTCTACTTCTAATTTCTCTTTTATCCAGTTTTGTACCTCTTCTATCCTCACTCCATTTTCAGTTTCCAATCCGCTTATAACTATGTTATTCCTTATTATTTCTCTTTCCTCTTTTTCTGCCATCCAGTCCAGTATCTTCATTCTTCTCTGTCCTTCTATCCCTCCTTGATTCCCTATTTGCTCATTGTTGTTGATCTCTTTTTCTTCTTCTTTTCCGTTCATCTCTTTTACTGCTTCTGTTAAGTCCTCTATTTTCTTTACCCATTCTTCTGCTATTTCTGTTCCGCCTATTCCATCTTTCTCCTGCTTTTTCTTCAGCTGCTCTATCTCTTCTCTTAGCTTCTTCCTAGCTTTCTCCTCCTCCTCCTCCTTATTTTTCTTTATTTCCTCTGCTATCTTTTTTATCTCCTTTTCTCTTTCTCTTTCTATTTTCAAAATTGTTTCTTCAAACCTTCTTCCCCTTTCCTCGGCTTTTCTGTTTATCTCTTCAAGTCTTTTTTTCCATACTTCCTCTCTTTTTTTTTCTGTTAGCTTGGCTTCTTCTACCTCCTTTTCTCTGGCTTCGCCTTGTTTATTCATTTTCTCCAGTATCTCCTTTAGTGTTTTATCCATCTCTTCCGCTTCTTATACCTTTTCGTCGCTGTCTTCTTCCTTATTATCTTTTTTCTCCAGATTCTCTTCTTCCTCTTTCTCTTCGGCTGCCTTTCTTGTGCTTGGTGAACTTGGTGGAGTTCTTACGATTAGCTTGCTTTTAATGGAGATCCTATTCTTTTCTTCTTCTTTCCGCTTTCCCTCTTCTTCTTCCTCTTTCTTTTTTTTATTTTTTTCCGGCGTGTCCTCACCTTTATTTTTTCTATCTTTTCCTCTGTCTCTTCTGCTTCTTTCCTTTTCCTTTTTAATATCAGTCCTCCTTCCACTATGTCAATTACTCTCTGCGATTTCCTATCCAATTGCGGCTTTATCACTCTTCCCCTTCCCTTTGTCTCCTCTTTTTTGTGTTTACCTGCGAATTTACTCTCTTTGTTCTTTCCTTGCTTGGGGGTATACCATTCCGTTAATCCACCTGTTTCTTCCTCTTCCGCTATTGTAGTCTCACCTTCAAGTTGCGTTCCGAAAATCACCTCGTTGATCCTCTCTATTCTCTCAATCAGTTTTTTTGGTGCCTTTTCTAGGGACTTTTTACTCATGCTATTTCTCCTCCCTGTCTCCCACCTCTCTCTCTCTCTCTCTCTCTCCCTCTCTATCGCTCTATCTCTTTCTCTCGCTCTCTTTCTCTCTCTCCCCTATTCTAACCTCTTTTATTCCTCGCTCTTACTTTGTTCTTTCCTTTCTTTATCTTTATTCTATATTCTTTATCTTTATTACTCTTTCTGTTCGCCGTTCCGCCTTTCACCTTTCTCTTGCTTTGCTTTGTTTTATCTCCACTCTTTCCACCGCTAATCACCTTCTCACCATTTACTCACAAATCATACGTCCGTTCCAGGCCACCATTTTCACTTATCCAACTACAGGTTGGGTATATGAATCTTTATACTAGGATGTTCGTGATATACAGAGTCTTGCCGCGTTTCGAAATAATAAAAAATAAACAAGTTTTTCTTTGGTTTTGTTGGTTTGTTTACATTCTGAGCTATAGTTTCCCGATCTATTGGTTGGATATAACATAATTGATTGACATTATATTTATTACGACACAAATTACACCAGTTATTACCACACTCATGCTTTATTCTGTAAATATTGATTCGATAAAACACGTTACACATACTTTAACAACATCACATACTTTTTTATTCTTTTTTTTTATAAGAACCATCTCGCTTATGATTATCAAAACACACGTTGCCAAAAAATGATCTGTTACATTGATAACATTTAATTAATTCAACATCTGTATGGCACGGCGGTATGCAAAAACACATTGAACACTTGGCTGTACATCTATGATCATCTATGTATAACATTTATTACAGTGTTCACAAAAAAAACCTACTACGGGCAGCCCCGGTGAGATTTAAAATGGTATCAAAATGGCTCCTTGGCGCGTTATAGAGGAGTCGTATAACGTTATAATCATCACTGACTAATAAATCTCGTCCGTCATAAAACGGTGGATCACCATTTCCAAAAGATGAACTGTCGTAAATTACAATGGTGATATCTTCTTCAATGAAATACTGTTGGAAAGCCTCTACCTCGCGTATACCGCAACCATTTTCCGGAATCACGACATTCGCACAAGCTATAAGAAATTCAGCACGTGTTTCATCTGTAACTGATTTTTTGTACGAAATAAAAGCCTCTCCGACGACTAGAGCCCTTGGCAAACATAAATTATCACTATTCTGTATAGACACTATGGATCTCTGTCCTATTGCATCGATACATAGCTTTTTTTCGCCCCTTATACCGTTAGGGACATTCACAAGAGTAGCAGTTAATATAAAGCTTTCATCTATGTGAAAGTCCTCGTTACTTTGTGTTAAACCACTTATCAAATTCCACAAATCATTATAAAAGAAATTATTTACAGGTCGTAAAGATATACCCAAGTCCGCGTTTAAAATTTACGCTCCTAACTGACAAACCAACCATATCATTTTCTCGTGTTAATGAAATAATATAGGAATAAATATCGCGTATAACTAATTCCAACCAAAGATATCTGTTGGTGGCGGTAGTATTTTTAACAGAAGTCGCCTACCATCCAACCTATACTTAGCAATATAATGCGATTGATTTTCATAAATTATAAAACGCTCACCAGGTGGTCGAACATCATTATTTTGTTCGATATCAACCTCATCGTCATTTCGGCGATTGTCGACCCCTTTCTCCTCCTCCTCCGACACCGCTTTATCGTGGCTGTAGTCAGAAAATTCGCCCTCAATTAAATTGTCTTGATGAGTTCCTTCGCCGCCGACAACTTGCGTTGAAATCAAGCTTTCGTCTGCATCGTAATCTGTAGATTCTATGGTATAATCGCTGCGTGAAGATGATGTAGATAAGGGGAAAAGTGACGAGGAAGGATCATCAGAGCAGATATATTCTGAAAAAATTTATTTTATATAAAAATATTTTCAGCAAGTTTATTTACATGGTTTTTAAACTATTCTTCTGGTGGGCCGGAAAAACTTTCCCCTAAACGTTTAAAAAGCTCAGGAAGATTCGTATATTCTAAAATTATAGAATTTTTATCCTTGCACACATCATATAACCATCTTATTTCCTGGGCTCTCCTGACATACAGGATTCGCAAGATTTCCCGCTGCACCGCTTTGGAAAAGCATCAAATCCTTCACTACTACGAATAACTTAAATAATATTTAAAAAATGAAATTTATGAAAATCATATTTTTTTAAATACATAAAATATACTTACGCTCGGTTATTTCGCGATCCCTATCATCCTGCTGATCGAAGAAATGTTCTGTTACGGCCTTCCGGCACCAGTTGTGTATCCCATTTCATTGGGTTCTATCGCCCGAGTCATGAAATTGAGAAGATCTTGACGTTTACGTATGCTTTCGTGGTTCTCGAAGTCTTCATAGGTTTCGCTCTCATCACACCCGCGCTGTACTAATTTATTCAAGATATTATCCAGCGCTGTTACTGGTTCCTTGCAAGTAGCGAGTAAATGGTCTATGTTAGACATGCGCGGAGCTTCCCCGACGTCGCTCGCAGCTTCTCCTTCCTCCAAGTGTTCCTCCGCAGCATCCGCCGCCCCCTCTTGATGCACCTCTTCCTCAAACCCTGCCTGAGCTTGCCGTTCCTCTTAGCCTGCTTGGTTGGCAGGAACTTGCTGCCTCTGTTCCACTACTTCCCTCTCAGCAACCTGCATCTCGCCTTGCTGCATCGGATCAGCTACCATATTCCCCGCATCCTCCTCTGACATAGATTCCTCATTTTCAGATCTCTCGATCTTCATGATATTATCTTCATCGGAGCTTATGTCACCCAACAGATTTTCAAAAGCTAAAAAATGAAATAATAAAATATATATTACTTTCTAAAATATTTATTCAATAAATATTAATATAAATATTAAAAAGGTATTTAGTGTAATACAGCATACAGTATATACAGGAGCTACGTATATTTAAGTATAATGTAAAAATTATTCCTGCGTGTAAAGTAAATAATTTTTTTAATCATTTATATACTTATTAAAATTTAAAAAAATATTTATTTGTAATATATATGTATATACACGACAAAAAGAATATTTAAAAACGATTTTTAAAAATGGATAATTTTCCAGGCCGGGATTTGACCCCCAGACCCTCATCGTGAAAAGCATTGACTGTATGCAAAAGCACTAGAAGCAGGTCAAGAGCGAACAACTCACGGTGTGGAGGACATCGATGTTACCGACTATACTTTATTATTTAAATAATAAAGCATAGTCGGTTTTCTTGTTAAATAAAAAATTTAACAATAAAAACAAATTCAAAGTTTCAGATTCAAAAGTATTTAATAATACTGATAAAAAATCTACAAAGTCAGTATCTTCAAATGTTTAATTACTAATTATCAAAATTGAGAAAAATTTTTTATCCGTAATATATACAGCGACAACGTATATTTAAAAACGGATTAAAAAATGAAATAATTTTCCTGACCTGAGATTCGAACACTATACCGCGGCATGAAAATATAGAGTATATATCGGAAATTACTATCGTGTATACACTGCATAAATAAGGTGAAAACAAAATTGAACTTACCATTATTCTCTTCGAATTTCGTCATTAAACCACTCAGTACAGGTAGATGTGCAATGTTCCGCATCATGCAGAATTCAGCTGCACACTGTACGGCGAAATTGGATGATCTAAATACACGTAGATAAAGGCTAGCTATTTTTCGCGGTCCACAGCACCGAAGTAATCTTATAAATTCGCGGCTCAACTGATTACTTGTCTTTCGATTCACCTGTGCACGCCAGGTTGCATTACACCTCGGTGGACGGTGCAGTAGTTATATACCGCAAAAAGCAGGAGTTAGAGGGGGATTATGATTTATAATATGAGAATATTATACCTGTATAGGGCTGCGACACTTGCATAAATATTATATGCAAGACGCAACATCCTGCGATAAACATCACTCACCTTCCATTCAGTACAATATCGAAACGATATTCTTTTGTCTGTAAAAAATATCTTTCTTCGTTTCGATGACTGCTTCACGTCTGCTAGTCAGTGACCATCGATCAGCTACACAGTCAACATGGACTTTAAGCTAATCAGTGCGAGCGCGAAAATTGCGAAAGCTTACTCGCAAATCGAGATACTTGATCGCAAGTTAGAAAATAGTATTCAGTTGATACGGAAGCATCGCGTGTGCTATGACAAGCACTGGCATGCGCGCGAAGTGGCCAAAAATAAACTAACGCAAATGCTCTTTAATATGGACAAAATTATGGCCCATAATAAAGTTTATTACCTCGGTGAAAATCATGCGCAAGTCGGCGATTTATGCGGTATGTGTGGTGCTGTTTTACAAAAAAAAACACGACGTACGGCATGGAAATCGTGCGACTTATGTGGTCGACGATGCTGCACTAGCTGTAGCTCAAGAGGCTCCTGCGTAGCATTGTATATGCTCTCGCTCTTAATCTCTCTCTCTCTCCCTCTCTCTCTCTCCCTCTCTCTCTCCCTCTCTCTCTCTCTCTCTCCCGCTCTCTCTCCATTTCTCTCTCTCCCTAATTGATTGTGTGAAGTAGCGTGCGGAATAGAAAGATTCTCTCACAGCTGTGCTGGGGTAGTGCTGCGTGTATGTGTGTGAGAGGAGTACTCTGGTATAGCGAAGATCGAAAATGAATGACGTCATCACACATTCTTACATAATTTTTTTATTTATAATCTAACGTAACTTAATCGTTTGTTTAAGTGCTTAATTGTTTCTTTACAAAATAAATTAACTATCATATAGAAATTGTTAACATTTATTTTTAATGGTTTGTTTACTATAAACAAATTAATAAAATATGTAATAAAACATTTTGGTATGCGACCTTGACCCTTATACCTTATCATGTAAACAAACAAATAAAATAATTAAAATAGCTTAGGTTGTAAACAAAATCATTGGAATGCAATCCGACCGTTATCTTATAAACAAACAATTAAAATACTTTATCTCATAAATAAACCATTAAACATGACATTAGATAAGGATGTGCCAGTGATGAGGTCATTTGCTGTGTCTCGCTATAACAGACTATATACTACTAACGGATTGGCATGATTTCTTACATGAGAAATTCATTTTCCAGACTTGGATGCAATTCATCCAAGTCTGAGACCTAAAAAGGCGGGTAAAACAAGGGAGGCCTTAACTACTCCGCAGGATAGGAGTAACAAAGAGGAGAATGAGAGTAAACGACGTAAGGAGGCAACTTGGCAAGAGGTCGTTGCAAGAAAGGCGAAAAAAAAGGAGAAACAGTCAAGTAAGGAGAACAAAAACGTCCTTGGCGTTAACTACCAGAATAGGACCAGTAAAGACAAAACAAAGCGGGCAAGGCCGACCAGACCTGACGCTCTTATCATTAAGGCGCCGGAAGGAAGGAGTTACGTAGACATTTTGTCAGTATTGAGAACTACTCCTTCACTGAATGCGATTGGAGATAGCGTAAATAAAATACGCAAAACGGTGGCAGGAGATCTCCTCATAGAGCTCAAACGCACAAAAGAAGTTAAAACCGCAGACTTCCAAGAAGTGGTTAAAGCAGTACTAGTGGAAGGAACCACAATAAAAACACTGCAGCAGGAGGAGATCTTTGAAATAAGGGATCTCGACATACTTACCTCAAAAGAGGAGGTACTGGAGGCCTTACAAAGGGAAATAGGAGAAAGAGATGCGATTGAGATTACTGCCTTAAAATCGCTGAGAAAAGCGTACGGAGACACGCAGATAGCTGTTGTGCAACTGTCGAAAGAAATAGCGACTAAGTTCACAAAGCTAGTTGGTTTTGGTCACGTCGCTATCAAGTGTACTGATCCACAGGATAAAAGCAAATGCTGCTACAAATGCGGTAAGACGGGGCATAAAGCAAATAGCTGCCGTAATGAACCGTGTTGTTTACTGTGCCGTAAAAAAGGCGACAATATACCGACGAACCATGTCACTGGTAGCTACTTGTGCCCAGCCTACCAAGCTTCAGTTAAAAAAATCAGGAAAGGGTAATGAGAATAGTTCAGCTAAATCTCAACCATTGTGTGACTGCGCAAGACCTTCTCTGTCAGTTTGTACGAGAACACAAGGTCGATGTCGCTCTTGTCAGTGAGCAGTACAAAGATCTGAATGGGCCATCCTGGGAATCTAACGCCTCAGGTAAAGCCGCAATTTGGGCATGCGAAGACTTTACCTTTCGGGGCAAGATGGTAAACAAGGAAAATGGCTTCGTAAGAGCGAAAATAGGCGGCATACACGTATACAGTTGCTATGTCCCCCTTAGCGCGTCAATAGAGCAGTTCAGCTGCTACTAGACCGGCTGGTACAAGACGCTAGGAATAAAAAAACCAGCTATAATAGCCGGAGATATTAACGCATGGGCGATTGAGTGGGGTAGTAGCAGAATCAACAAACGGGGACGAGTGCTACTGGAGGCATTCACGTTACTCGACGTGGTGTTGCTGAATCAAGGCGACACCCCTACGTTCGAAAAAGGAGATGCAGAGTCATTCATAGACTTGACATTTGTCAGTAACTGCCTCGTAAGGCAGGTAGACAAATGGATCGTGAGTGATCACTACACAAATAGTGATCATCTAGCTATAATAATGGACCACGTGGACCAAATAAGAAATTCTGTACAAATTTCAGTAGTACAAGAACTGAATGGAAAACCAAAAAGTATGACAAGGAGTTATTTTTGACGATGTTTGACAATATTCAATTGAGGGGATCAGCAGACGACAAGGCAGCACAAATGGTAATGCCGAGAAAAGTGTCCAGTCAAAGATGGCTATCAGCATCTTGGTAGAATGACAAGATCAAACAAGCGTGCAACGTTTGCTATCGAGCTAGAAGATTGGAACAACGGGCAAGGAGAACATTCTATCGAACCGGTAGAAGAATGGATGCGGTGGAGAACTACAGCGAAAAAATGAAGGAAGCTAAGCGCAACCTTAAAAGATGTATAAGAGAGAGTAAACAAAGATCTCTAAGAGAGCTGCAAGATGAGGTCAATGAAGACCCTTGGGGCCGACCTTATACAATTGTCATAAAGAAGATCAAGGGAAGTTACATACCCCCACCAAAGTGCCCAGAGGTACTAAGCAGGGTGGTAACAACACTCTTCTCAAATCATCCGGGGATTCCATGTGCTATGGTAGAAGAAATAGATGTAGATAATATACCCTTAATTACGGAGGAGGAGCTACTATCAGCCTGCCGGAGGGTCGGAAACAACAAGGCTTCAGGACTTGATGGCATACCCAATATTGCATTGAAACATGCCATCCAGGCTCACCCAGCAGAGTTTATAGACTTGTACAACACTTGTCTCAAAGAAGGAACGTTTCCATTAAACTGGAAAAAGCAAAGGCTTGTGTTGCTACCAAAGAGTAGCAAGCCATCTGGAGAAGGGTCGTCATACAGACCGCTCTGTATGCTCGATACGTAGGGCAAAGTATTAGAGCACATAATCATCGTTAGGATGGAATGCACAACCGAGGGGACAGAGGGGCTTGCGGAACACCAGTATGATTACCGTAAGTGCCGCTCAACATTAGACACTATCCGCTTAGTAGTGAATACAGCACGGACAGACATACGCGGAAAAAGGTGGAAAGGCCGTGCGAAAAAGTACTGCGCGGTGATTACACTTGACGTTAAAAATGCGTTTAACTCTGAAAATTGGTACAAAATTCACAAAGCACTAGTGAGACTAGGAGTGCCTCCGTATATAAGAAGAATAATGTCCGACTACCTCAAGGACAGAACTCTCTTGTACGAGACCGAGGAGGGCACGGTGAATTATAAGGTTGCCGGGGGAGTTCCACAGGGGTCAGTACTGGACCCATCGTTGTGGAACATTCGCCGACGACATAGCTTTGGTAGTGGTTGCAAAAAATAAAGAAGAAGTAGCTGAAATTGCTAGTGAAGCTATCGTTAAAATACAGAAGTGGCTAAATAAAGCGAATCTAGAGCTTGCAGGCCATAAATCGGAGGCAATCCTAATATCTAGCAGAAAGAAGACGGAGACGATTACCTTGATAATAGCCGGTCATGAAATTACTTCTAAACCGACTATTAAATATTTAGGTATAACGTTAGATGCAAAGCTGACCTTTAATGAGCACTTGGAAGCAGCAGGAGAGAAAGCCGCAAAAACTCCCGCTGTGCTAGCGCGGCTGATGCCAAATGTGGGTAGTCCGATACAGAATCGCAGAACGCTACTGGCAAGTGTTAGTACATCAATCATGTTGTACAGAGCCCCGATATGGGCAGATGCTATGTTGGTGAAGGCATATGGACGAAAGCTCTCCTCAGTGCACATGCGAAATTAACTTAGGGTCGCGTCTGCTTACCGTACGGTATCGGACGAGGTGGCCTGCGTTATTGCAGGTCTCCCGCCAATAGACCTATTAGCAAGGGACAGAAAATCAATGGAAGAAGAATATAGACGAGATAGCGGCAAACCCAAGATAGAAATTTGGGATGCCGCTAGGAAAGTAATAATGACGGAGTGGCAAAAGCGATGGGACTCTAGTAGAAAGGGTGGTTGACACACCGCCTCATTCCAAGTGTAGAAGACTCGACAAAAAGAAGACATGGGAAAGTAAACTTCTACCTAACACAGTTTCTGAGTGGACATAGATGCTACCGGGCGTATCTGCACCGATTTAAATTGGTGGATTATCCGGATTGCCCGACGTGCTTGAATGCAATCGAGGACGCCGAGCATGTATTCAGTGAATGTCCACGCTATGAACAGGAACTAGAAGAACTTGAGTGTTACCTGCAGACCAGAGTAACGCCTGAGTCTATTATGGTAGCTATGATGACTTCGGCCGACGAATGGAGAGCAATAAACAATTTTGCTGCAGACATCCTTAAGACGGTCCGAAAGGACGAAGAGTAAAGAAGAAGAAGGCATGAGATGCTACAAGAAACAGACGACCGGACGATGCGGTAAGAAGTAGACGGCAGACGACAAAGAAGATTTATAACGAACGGCTGTTCAAGTGACAGAAACAGAGAAAAACATGATGACGACCACATCAACGGACGAGGGCGGTAGCGCAAAGTCCCCCGCGAAGCAATACTCGAACGGTGTTATCGCGGGGATGACTTATTGGAGAAAGATTCTGTTGCCGTTGAACTTCAAAAGCTAACGGTAGCGAAGGGTTTAGTGGGTGAGAGTCTCATACAGGTGGTACCAGTCGGTGCCATATCGTCCATAATGGATTTGCCCTTAACTTCTCACTCTATAAAGAAACACACACACACACACACACACACACACACACACACACACACACACAACTCCGCTACACCGGTCCCAAGCCCGGGGCCCCACTACCCAAGAGGTGGGGAAGGAGGAAGGGGAGGAGTAACAACCTCGCTTAAAAAACCAAGGTGCATCTGGCCCGGATGCTAGCACTTTGTTAAAGGGCCCCTTCCTAGGGTACAGGAGCTAACGGTGCTGCCACGAAAGTCCTCGGCACCCCAGTACTGCTTAGAATTACCGAAACATCAGGTATTTAGGGTGGCAAGGACAATCAATCAAGAAGCGTTCTCAAACATATGAGTACCCAGGCAGGCATTACTAATCCTGTCGTCGATTCCGATCGGGTATCAGCCCCGGTGGTCGACGCTCGCCTCCTTGGGGATAAACCCCTTGGATCTGGGAGAGGCGAAAGTACGCTTTCGATGTACAACACAACCAGCCCCGTTGTAGGTAACCTGGCACGGGAAGGCAATGGTAATGCTACAGGAAAGAAGGCAGAGAATATGGAGGTAGACGTAGATGGCGACAAGCGAGCAGAAAGCGCGACCTCCAAAAACGTGCACCTAGATCGCCTTGGCAGCAAAATCGATGAGCTGATCGATTATGTCAGGGACAGACACAATGTGCACAAACAAATTAAGGATCTCGCCCGAAGCAGAAGGGCCAGCTACATGGCTCTCTGCTCTGCAGACGATAACCTTATGCAGTGCCAACGGCCAGGGACTAAGGGCACGGTGACCCAAACAACCCCTAGCCTTCAGGAAAGGGCAATTAGCCAAGCAGAGGCGAATGAAGTGACCCCTAAGCCGGTCGGCAAGGGGAAACCACAGCAGGCTAGCCGCGTTAGTGGGGCGAGCTCTGCAAGAAGAGTAGCCGACGACAATGTCCGCCAGAGGGAGAAAGACTCGTGGCAAGAGGTGGTGACAAGGAAGGCAAAGAAGAAAAAAGAAAAAAGCGTAAACAGGAAGGATAACACTGGTACTCGTGGCCAAGACCAAAAAGGCACCAGAAAAAGTAGGACGGCAAGAGCAAGACCTCCTAGACCTGACGCCTTAGTCATCAAGGCCGAGGGTGGAAAAAGCTACGCCGAAATCTTAAAGAAATTGAAGGCAGAGCCTAGCCTAGAAAAGTTAGGAAACAGCGTACATAGAATACGCAAAACAACAGCAGGAGATCTGCTACTCGAACTACGACGTTCCAAGGAGGTGGAAACAGCTGAGCTCCAGGAAGCGGTGAAAGCAGTACTAGTGGAAACTGCTACAATCAGGGCGCTGCATCATGAAGAGGCCTTCAAGATTAAAGATCTTGACATGCTGACCACTATGGAGGACATAGTGGACGCACTACGCAAAAATAACGAGGAAGGACATAATTTCGAACCTACGGCGGTTAAGTCGCTTCGTAAAGCTTATGGAGATACGCAGAAAGCAATAGTACAGCTAGCTGCCCAGATAGCCCAGAAGTTTATCAAGGGTGAGAAGATAAAGATAGGGTGTGTTATCTGCCGAATGAGGGCAATAAAGCGAGACACCCGCCCGCTCAGGTGCTATAAATGCTTGGGTTTCGGCCATACTGCTGCAAGCTGCATTGAGCAGCACGACAGAAGCCGCTGCTGCTACAAATGTGGCTCAGCGGGACATGTAGCAAAAGACTGCACAAACCAGCCCAGCTGCATTCTCTGCAGAGGAAAGGACGACGTAGAGAAAAGCGACCATGCCGCAGGTAGCTATAATTGCCCAGCGTACCAAGCGGCAGTGAAAGTCACAAAACAAAGAAGATGAGAATAGTACAGTTAAACCTGAACCACTGTGAGATAGCACAGGACCTTCTCTGTCAGTACGTCCGTGAGCAGAAGATTGATGTTGCTATAATCAGCGAGCAGTACAGAGATCTTGAACAGCCAAGGTGGGAATCCGATGGCTCCGGTAAAGCAGCTATTTGGGCGTGCAGAGACCTTACCTTTCAAAGTAGGATGAAAGTCAAAGAAGCAGGTTTTGCCAGCGCAAAGATTGAGGGTATACAGGTATACAGCTGTTATGCCCCACCCAGTGCGCCAATAGATCAGTTTCAGCAGTTCTTGGACCGGCTAGTACGTGATGTCAGGGCTAAAAAACCAGCTATTATAGCTGGGGACTTTAACTCATGGGCGGTTGAATGGGGCAGCCGAAAAACCAATAGAAGAGGACAGGCCCTACTAGAGGCATTCACACTTCTGGACTTGGTGCTGGTGAACGAAGGCAACGTACCAACCTATAAAAAGGTGGACGCTGAATCAGTGATCGACTTAACAATTGTTAGTAGATCTCTGGTAAAAGAGGTGAGTAAATGGACCGTAAGCGATCACTTCACTAATAGTGATCACCACGCCATTATAATGGAGCTGGGCACACAAAACATGGTACACTGTACTAACCCTATAAGTACGAAAATGGAATGGAAAGCCAAGGAGTACGACAAGGAACTATTTCTGATGATGTTAGGAAATATCCAATTGACGGGATCAGCAGAACATAAGGCTGAACAAATGACAAAATGGCTCACCCGAGCCTGTGACGCAGTTATGCCAAGAAAAGTGCCCAATCAAAGATGGGCACCAGTATATTGGTGGAACGAGAAGATTAGATCAGCGCGCTCCGCCTGCCACCGAGCACGAAGACTTGAGCAACGGGCAAGGAAAATGTTTTACCGAACCGGTATTGGAAGCGAAGCTGTAGAAGAATGCAGCAGAAGAATGAAAGAAGCCAAGTGCACCCTCAAGAAGTGCATCAGTGAAAGCAAGCAGAGATGTCATAAGGAGCTGCTAGAAGAGGTCAATAAAGATCCATGGGGCAGGCCCTACAAAACAGTTATGAAGACACTCAAAGGAAGCTATATACCCCCACCAAAGTGCCCAGAGGTACTAAAGAGGGTAGTGACAACACTTTTTCCAAGTCAACCGGACACACCATATGCTATAGCAGAGGAAGTGCGGGAAGAAGATATACCTCCAATTACAGTTGAGTAGCTACTCGTAGCAAGCAAGAGGGTAGGAAACAATAAGGCTCCCGGTCCTGACGGCATACCAAATGTGGCGCTGAAGCATGCCATCGAGGCTAAACCTGAAGAATTTGTTGGCCTCTACAATGCATGCCTAGCAGAAGGGAGATTTTCGACGAACTGGAAAAAGCAGCGACTTGTGTTGCTACCTAAGGGTAACAAAGCGCCCGGAGGGGAGACATCGTACAGACCATTATGTATGATGGACACTCAAGGAAAAATACTGGAGCGCATTATCAGCAGCAGGATGGAGTGCATAATCGAAGAGACCAAGGGGCTTGCCGAGCACCAATATGGCTTTCGGAAGTGCCGATCTACTTTGGACGCGATCGGCCTAGTGGTAAACACAGCCCGAGCAGCCATCAGTGGAAAACGGTGGAAGGGCGGAACAAAGAAGTACTGTGCAGTTATTACTTTGGATGTCAAAAACGCATTCAACTCTGCAAATTGGACGAAGATACATGAAGCGCTTGAAAAGCTTGAGGTGCCCACCTACATCAGGAGAATGATGGCCGACTATCTGAAGGACAGAACTTTACTGTACGAAACGGATTGCGGCATTGAAACCTACAAGGTCACGGCAGGTGTTCCACAGGGATCAGTACTGGGCCCGCCATTGTGGAACATTATGTATGACGGAGTGCTGAGACTACAACTCCCGCGGGAGGCTATGGTAGTAGGATTCGCAGACGACATAGCTCTTGTAGTAGTAGGGAAGGAAAAAGAAGACGTCGCTGAAATCACCAATGAAGCGATCACCACCATCTAGAGGTGGCTGAGAGAAACGGGACTTGAACTCGCTGGACACAAGACCGAGGCGATCCTGATATCTAGCAGGAAGAAAATGGAGACGATCGCCCTAATGATAGACGGCCATGAGATAACCTCTAAATCGACTATCAAGTATTTGGGCGTTACTATAGACGAAAAGTTGACGTTTAAACAGCACCTTGAATTAGCAGGTAAAAAAGCGGCAAGAACGACTGCTGCTCTTTCTCGGCTCATGCCGAATGTCGGTGGAGCTACTGAGAAGAAAAAAAAGCTGTTAACAAGTGTCAGTACATCGATTATGCTGTACGGGGCACCAATTTGGGCAGATGCAATGGCAATAAAAGCCTATGCGCGAAACCTGTCATCCGTGTATAGACGGAGTGCGCTAAGAGTAGCGTCTGCTTACCGCACGGTATCGGACGATGCAATAAGCGTCGTGGCAAGCATGCCACCCATCGACCTCTTAGCACTAAAGAGGAAGGCCATATACATGGCAAAACAGGAGAACAGTGATAGAACGAAGGCAGAAATCTGGAACGCTGCCAGAGAACAAACAGTAGCTGAGTGGCAGAGAAGATGGGACAGTAGCCTGAAAGGGCGCTGGACGCACCGACTTATACCAAAGATTGAAGACTGGATCAAAAGAAGACACGGGGAAGTAAACTACTACCTCACGCAATTTTTGACGGGACATGGATGCTATCGAGCATACCTGTGTAGATTTAATTTAGAAGACTGTCCAGACTGCCAAGCATGTCTGGACATGTGCGAGGACGCTGAGCACGTTTTTTGCTACTGCACGCGTTACCAGCAGGAGCGTGAAGAGTTTGAACGCTATCTCCAGACCAGAGCAACTCCTGAGTCTATTATGGTAGCTATGTTCGCCACCGCTGAGGACTGGCACGTGGTTAGTAACTACGCCGCGGTTATCCTCAGGAAAGTGAGGGGTGACGAAGAGAGAAGAAGACGAGAGATGCTGCAAGAAGCTGACGACCGGACGATGCGGTAAGAAGTAGACGGCAGCCTATAATGAAGGTCATAAGGAATGACAATCACATCAAGGAGACAAGGGCAATGTCCCTATGCCCCCCGCGAAGTAATACTTGATCGTGGTACCGCGGGGGAAAAAGGCACTGAAGACGGAGCTTGGCCCTCCTCACCGACAAATCGGTAAGGAAAGCGAAGAGGATTCAGGTTGTAATTGGATTCTATATTCGGTCACAAAACGAAGAGTTTTAGTTGGTGAGAATCCAACACACAGTGGCTCAGGCCATGTCATGGTCTATTAAGATTTTTCCCTCCAACCTTTTTCTCCAATTAAAAAAAAAAAAAAAAAACACACACACACACACACATATATATATATACCCAAAAAATATCGCATGCTGAGCAATAGTTTTTGTCAGGCGCACTGTAAAGCAAGTAAGTTGCAGATAAAGTTGCTTAACAAAATCGCAGAAAATTTTGAGCCAGTAATTTGTCTGCGGTTTGTGAGTACACTGTGTCGTTTCGACAATATTATTATCGCGACTATTATTATTTATGATTTTGTTGTTCACGAAGTACTTTTTTTAATGCAGTTCTACTTAGTTTTATTTCTGCCTAGTTAATGCACTGAAGTGAGTTAGTGCAGTGAAGTCCCATCTGAAAATCGGGAGCGATATTTACACATAATTCATCGCGGAATAATAAAAACACATAAATCATCGCGGAAAAACGAGCACAAATAAGAGAAAAATTATAGAGCAGAGAGAAACAGAGACGCAATATTCGTCGATCTGGAATTTCATAGGAAACACATGAACGATCTCCAGTAAAAAGAGAGACTGCGGGAGAGTTCTAAAAGAGACAAATTTCTAAGTGGTAGTCATAAACTATGATGTTTATGACTTGACCTGCCACGATTCTCTTAATATTGAGAGAGGAAAATACAAAATAGTGAAGCGACCTAATATGGAAAACGCTAGCCCGAGAAAAACAAGGGGATATGCAAGTATATAAAGCCCGGGAGCAAAGGGCAATCAGCGCTCAGTAATATCTGAAATCTCTCGCAGAACGTTACTCTGCTCGTCGCCAGACCATTCTTAAAACAAGTATCACGCATTACTCGCTACTCGTACGTTTAAAAGTAGAGAGTATACCGGACTTAGTCGCTCAGTCGAGCAAGTGCATCAATCGGCATTTTTCCGAATATCACCCCTGCTGAAAAGAAGAAACAACAGAGGCAGTGGACTCCCTGCGATATACACTACGCACACTAAAGGGACGAGCCGTCACACGTAAGTGCATCTAGCCACCGCTGTAAACTGAACCACCGAGCCTAGGCTGGAAGGCGCCGAGGATTGACAGCTGCAGACACTCAAGAACCTCCTCACACATATATACAAACAGCCACGCACACTTACACATTAAGGTACTTTTCTCTTTTCATAAAAATAAACGTGTGTCGATTTAAAAGAAATAATGTATAGTTTAAAGTGACTTCGTATCCGGCTCCCTTCCTCGGTAGGCGATGACCGCGCCCGCGGTAGCCAAAAGGGACTTCCTATCCTTCACTCTTTTAATCATTTAAATTATTATAACTTTCACGTATCGCCAAGTTCGATTATCAATTCAGGTACAAATTCATGTAATTGTTTTAATGTGTTAGATTTTGTAATTGAAAATTTGTAATCTGGACGTAACACTCTTCGTAAATCAATAATAATATTATTAAATGTTTGACCTTGTAACTTATTAATAGTCATTGCAAAAGCCAATTTAATTGAAAATTGTCTTCTTTTTAATGGGAAAGGATATTCATTTTCACAGAATAATGTTATCCGGTTTATAAAAACAATACGGCCAGTCTTATCACCAGTAAAAAATTTGACATTTTAATAAATGGTTTGAAAAATCTAATATTCTTAATCGTGTGCCATTGCCCAAACCTTAATTGATACTTATGTTTCTAATAAGCATCACAATAAATGTTTTCTTAAGCGTAATTCGTAAGAAGGCAAACTAGATGGATTTAAGGAATTTAAGTATTCTGGTAAAAGTACTTCATCTAGTTCATCGTTATTGCAATTACCAGTGCTATCTATACCCGTATATAGGCGTTCACCTGTTGCATCTAATAAGTTTGTTATTTGTTTATTGATTTGGTCAACATCTGCAGTTCGAGTCGACAAAATAGCACAACTACTCATAGGATCGACTCGTTTTTCTTCAATTCATTTACCAAATAAATTGTAAGCTATATTAATATTTCTATCTAAAATACAGTGCTCAGGAACATCAAGGTTGTCGTTAAAATTATTCAATGTTCCATTAGCAACTTCTAATAAGAATTTTGCAAAATCTATTTCATTTGGTAATACTCTCATATTTGTAGCAAGTGTACATTTTTTGAAATATTTCCATAATTTACTGTATTTGATACAAAGATTTAGGGTTTCACTTCGAGTTCCTTTATTTTTGATAGATATAAGTTGTCGAAAATCTTCTGCTAGTACAAAAATTTTACCTCCAAATGGCGAGCTATTGTTCATAAGATGTTGCAATATTCGATTAGCTATTTCTGAAGCATATCTTGGGGCCATTGGAGCTTCGTCCCATATAAATATATCAGTTTCTTTTAGTAATTTACCTTCTTTGGATTGTGCTTTGATACTGGCTGAAGAATCATGATACATTGGTACTGGTAAACCAAACGTTTTATGTACTGTCTTTCCGTGTGGCAGTAATGTAGCGGCAATCCAGTAAATTCCATTGAACAAACTTTGATATTTTTTGAGGATAACAAATTGTACAATGTAGTATATATAAAACTCTTTCCAGATTCACCTGGATCATCTATGTATATATAATTATTTTTATGATTACTAATATCAACTGCGTGAAGAACTGTATCTACAATTTGCTTCTGTTCATTATTTAATTGCATATATTGTTGTTGTCCAAGTTGTGCCATTTCCGATAAAGTTGCGTTATTAGTGGTATCATCTATTGCGTATTGTTCTACTGTTTGTTCCATAGTAGGAAAATCCATTAAAGTTCTACCTTCCACATTCAGTAAATTATTGATATGAGCATAAGCTCTTTGGTGACTTATTGTTATCTCATTTGTTCGTGAAAAATCTTCAGACAGTTAATCAAAATACGAACAAACAATCAACGAAGTTGCACAGGCATCATCCAAACGGTTGCTTCTTCCATTGCTCTTATCCATTGTTCATCGTCTTCTATGAGTCCCAAAGCTAAACATTCTGCAGTAAATGTAGGTTCTACAGTACCATTAACAGTTTTTAAATCATCAAAACTTGTAGCTCCTTTTAAATGCAATAGTAATAATCTTAAATGAAATCGTTCTAATTGAGTTGGACTAATTGAATACATACGACCAATACAATTAAAATATTGCTTAAGAGCTTGCCAACTTGTAACAGTTAAAGCACCATTTTTGTGCTTTTTATAAACAAAATAACTTGGAATATCTGTATAAAAATATTTTCTTGCTTCTGGACTTTCCAAATTAAGTTTAACATTATCCATAAGCATACTACTTGAATTACTTAGATTTTCTTCAATATTATCATCTCTGTTAACAATTATGAATTGTTGAAGTGGTAAATGTAGAGGTAATCTCTTCTAAGTATGCGATATATTGCTTCAACAGGTCCAACATATCGAGTCTCCAGGAAATCGTTAATTTCATCATGATTAATCAGTCTTTCATTACAATCACCAATCACTATATTTGCAGCATCATGACCCTTGTAAATATACTTATACAAATATTTGACAGATCTAATACTTGTAACAACTTCTACATTGATATGACAGTTAAATATTTCTAATAAAGTTGGACAATATGGCATAACCCATCTCTTCTACGATAGTTAGGATAACCATTTTCATCCATGTTTGTTTCATTAACAAAAATTTAGGAAATTTTTGTCCGTACTTGCGATAAGTTGAGATTACGCGCGCAAAAGGTTCCTAGTGTTCAGCAGCAGCAACAGCAACAAGGAAGTAGCAACAGCGGCAAGGAAGCAGCGAATTTCCCTCTAATTGCGAGTCCTCTACTGGCCTTCCCGCGCTTCAGCTACCCGCGCCGACGTGCGCGTCTCGCCGCCCGTTACAACACATATGCTGCAACTTCGCCAAAAAGTTTCTTTTTAACAATCAAATCAAGTAATTTTTCTTGTTTTAAATGAAGTACTCTGCCCAGGATGTCAGGTCGATTAGAAGGTTGTTGAAAAGGTAACAGATTTTCTCTTATTTCTGGTCATTTAATGGCCTAATGTGTAAACATTAGGATCCATTGTACTGACGCATTGTAAAGTTTTAGTATTTATTTTTCGAATCGTTACATAAGATTCTGGAATTTTACCATCAGCAGTCGTAGAGAAAACAGCAGCTACTTCATTTGTTTGCTGAAAATTGTATCTTCTTCTATCACTGCCTGGTTTTAAGGTGAATAATAATTGCATTTCCGGAATTGTGTTGTTTTGATCTAATAAAGCTCGAATGTGTTGAAAAAGATCATTTGATTTTGAATGAGATTTAAATAAATCAATGAGGTCTTGAGGAAATGAAGGAGTAGGTTATAAAACAACTGCTCCATGACTGCAGCAATCTTGAAAAGATAAACCTTTGTTAAATAAATAAACCAACTTTTATGTCGGCTCAACAAATAGGCTATTACTGAAATAGTGGTAATTGTATATTATAGTTATGATCACTGTTGCTGGTATTCTATGTAAAGGTTATTGCTGGTTATAGTTTAGGTAATAGTTATTGTTGGTTGTAGTTTAGGTAATAGTTATTGTTGGTTATAGTTTAGGTAATGGTTATGGTTACTTATGGTTTATATAATTACAATTCTTAAGTTTTGTTATTTTTTAATAAAATTTATTGTATATATAATAGATAAATTATAATAAATCACGTTACAATAATATATTATCTATGAGATTGAAGTTAAAATTAATAATTATTCTTGTAGAATGAGTCTTCTCTAAAACAGTCGTCCAAATCGGTTTCAACAAAAACCCTGAAACAAAGAAAATAATACGATTAATATTTAAAATTTATTATTATCTCTAAAAATCCACTGCCGATTCATTGGCACGTAGCTTCATTCAAGCTTAATAATGAGTTGTTAATGCAAATACAAAAGGATAATAATCAGAAAGGATTTCTATATCATAAAAAGTGAACTTCTTTTAACCTTTTAATGCATGGTAGGAATCCACGTTCCCACCTCGATATCTCATTCAAAATGTGAGTGCATGTATTTTTTTAAAAAAAGAAACACTTATACATCTAAAAATAGGTTTAAGGTTATCAGATAAAATACTGAATAAAAAATGAATTAGCATTTAATAGTATTTTAAAACTTTTCTAATAATTATTGATTATATTTGCAAAAGAAACCTATAAAGTAGAAACTGCTTGCCAAACCATTAGCAATAGTCGTTGTTTGGTAAGAGCCCTCGGGAGCATATATATAGAGGTATACAGAAAGCAATAAAAATATGGTTGTCTTGCATCCCTTACGTCTAAACTGTTGCACCGACAACGCTGAAATTTTGTTGTCATGTTATTGGATGAACTCTTTCTGGGCTTAAGCGAGCTGATAAATCTAAGTAAATTCAGTTTTTTTCTCTTTTAAAAAAGTGATGAGCGGATGTTGTGAAGCCTATAAATGAAGTTAACGCTAAATGTGATAGGTTGAAGATGTACATATGATTTAGATGGCGCCAACATTTCAAATTTAACATCTTTGGTAGAAAGTTAACGGTGGCTAACTATTAACTTACTTAGGTTTAATTAGGTATTTTTAATTAAATTTTAATTAGGAATCTTAAGAAAATAATCAGAGTGTCAACATAATCAAATATAAAGTATAATAATGTATTGTGCGTTTTATGTTGTTTAAGTGCGTGTTTTAAGTAGAAAGTGGTAAATTTATTGCGTTTGCACTCCCAGATAGCCAGCAGTGAGCTCTGGGAGTAATATGTCAAAATTTTGAGGTTCAGTGTGAGATTCAATGAGAGATGTTGGCTAAAATGCTTTTTTGTGTATTAGAAGTATTCTATGGCAGCCAGACATGTCATGTTTTACACAAAAATGTGTGAAATTATGTATGATCCTGCTGCCACTTTAATATTTAAGAAGCTGGCTTGGTTCGCCAACCTGGAGTTATCTAAAGCCAAGTATATTGGCTTCAAGTACACAGTGAAAGTAAATCAAATAGTCATCGAGTAAATCCCAAATCATATTTCAAAAACAGGGTTACGTGAGAGAATCATGCATTTTTGCATTTTTATATTTGAAAATTATATTGGACCTGCTTGAAGTGGAGAGAGGAAATAAAGGAGTCCAGATATGCGGGTGAGATAAGGGAGGTAATGATGGAGCAGGGAGAAATACCAGAGTACCTGATGGAAGTGGGAGAACACAGAAGAGGGGCGCTCAACGTTACGGCAAGGTTCAGACTAGGGTGTGAGACAAGAGGGAACAAATACTGGAAGAAGGAAGAAGAAAGGGTATGCAGGCTATGTGGGAGTGAGGAGGAGACGCTTAAACATGTGTTCGAAGAATGTGTGGAGACGAAGATAGAGGGGAAAAAGTGGCAGGAGACAGTCGGAGGGAGAAGAACGCAAGTGGGGAAACTCTATAGCACGATATGGAAGAAGAAAAATAAAGAAAGACAGCAAGAATAAAGGAGGGGAAGGCAAGGAAGGAAGGAAAAGAAAGGACGAAGCAGAAAGGAGATTTGAAAAGCGCGCGCAAAGCATGCGGGGAAGTCTAGGGAAAGTCCCTAGGAGGAATTAGACGGAGGGAACAGGGAGAAGAAAGAGGAACGAGAGGAACAGAAAGGAGAGCACATGGTGAGGTGAGTAGAGAGGTTATAGCAGGGAGAGAGAGGGCGTGTAAAGTCAGCAGAGATAAAGAAGATAAAGAACCGAAGGCGGCAAAAAAGTAGGAGGGAGAGATGTCGAAGCACGAGAGAAGAGTGGAGAGAGAGATGCGGGATATGAGAGAGGAGATGAAAGAGTGGAGGGTGAAGCTGCAACTGGAGAGAGAGAGAAGAGAAGCGACGGAGAGAAAGATGATGGACATAGAAGGTGACGTAGAAATATTGAAAGGAAAACTGAGTGAGGAAAGGAGAGAGAGGGAGAAGATGCAGAGAACAGTCAAAGAATTAAAGGGAATGGTAGAAAAATTGGAAGGTAAAATAAGGAGAGAGGAGAGAAAAGGGATTGAAAGGGAAAGGATAAATGTGAAAAGTGAGGTTAGGATCGTGAACAACAACAAGAGAAAGAGGACGGAGGGAGGGAGGAGCAAAGTAGGGGAGAGAGGTGTGATCATCCATAAAGGGACAAACTGGAACGAGAAGGAGGTGCTGCAGGACTGGCTGGACGAGATCCTGGAGGGAACGAGTTGGGAGCTGGAGGAGACAGCAAACCAGGACACAAAAAAGATCATATTTGCGGCAGAAGAGGAAATGGAGAAGATATGGAAGAGGAGAGAGGAAATAAATGAAGGGGGAAAGGTGAGAATAGAGCAGTGGATGAGTTGGGAGGAGAGAAAGGCAAAGAAAGAAGCCATGGGAATAAGAGAGAGAAGAAGAGAGGGAGCGAAAAAGAATGGGGAGCTGCTAAGGAACGGGGACTTCAAGGTGAGAGTAGACGGAATAATGTACGAGTGGAAGGAGGAGGAGGGAAGGATCAGAAGGGTGAGAGATGAAAAGAGGAGTGAAGAAGAGATGAGAGAAGAAAGGAGGAAGAAGGAAGAATAGGAGGAGAGATAAAGAAAAAAAAAAAAAAAAAAAGAGGCGTATTAGAGCACACAAATGTTTATATGTTAAGAAAGCATTGTAAAATACAAAAATGTATAAAGGCAATAAAGTTTATTATTATTATTATTATATTTGACCTGCTTCGAGGCTTAAAAAACGCATAGAAGGGGTGAGCTACCCCTACTTTAATTATTTATCTTTTAGTGATTAGGAAGAATTAATCATAATATTCTTTTTGATTTTTATTTTTGAAATGTTTATTTTGACTTATGTTCACCAATGTAAGTTAATATAAATAAGTGTTTTAATTTTAGTGGGCGTGGATACTCCTATGAACATTATCATAACTGTATTGTGAGCGAAAACTTTTTTTCATTTTTAATGATTTGTACAGTGTCATGATTTGTTAATATAACATACATATTATAAATTGATGAATTTTCAAATTTTATTCAATATATGTGTTGCAATAATGATAATCTGTGAAAAATGTTTAAAACATAAAAGTTTAGTACATTATGCACATACAATGGTATTCCTCCACATATAGCGCATATTAGTTTCTTTTCATTATGGTATAGTATGATTTTAGTAGGGGTAACTACTAAAATTTAATACTTCAAACAACAATTTACAAGAAATTTTTATTGATTGTATTTTTTTGGTTTATGAAATTAATGATATAAATATTTATAAAAGAGAATTTTTTTTAAATTTCATTTTTAAAATAATATATTTTTTTACATTATTAGGATAATATTTTATAAAATTAACGATGAAGGATATAATCCGAAAATAATTTTTTTAAATAAAAATATACATTTTCTTTTACGTTTCAATTGCATTGTACTCGTATTGATACTTGTATTGATAATTTCATAAAAATTGAAGTTTTTTTAGAAACGTTCATTTTTCATTTTGACCAAAAAATGCCATATAATTATATAATTTGTAACGGGATGAGACTGTCGTTGTGAAGAGGAAAATACAAAAGGAGACGCCGACCCGTGAATCGATCCGGCGCTACCGAGATCTCTAGGCGCACGATCTACCCATTGAGCCAATGCCACCTTATCCCATCACTCTGATTCCTGCTCCGATTACCGGCATAGCGAGGACATGAACCTCGTTACAACCTCCCGCTAGAGTCGGATTATCGTCTCGATTTCGACTCTATTCCTTTGAAAGTCCGGTAATACAGTAACTCTTCTTCGCCGACTAGCTCTTCGGCGATGTCTTCAACTCGTACATCCCCGCATCTCTGCACGCTTTTCCGACGCATGTCGTACTTTGCGTCACACAGCAGGCGAGCGACAGGGAGAGTCTCTGATCTTAGCTGGGGGTTTCTTCATTCTTCTCCTACTTTCTAACGTGTACCACGCTGCGACGTAGACGTTCTTCTGGAAGGTCCGACCAGGTGAAGAATCTACTTTATCCACTCCTGTAGGTTATTCAGTTGAGCGCCATGTAACCGGGTGAGACTGTCGTTGTGAGGAGGAAAACACAAAAGGAGACGCCGGGACCGAGAATCGATCCGGCGCTCCCGAGATCTCTAGGCGCACACTCTATCTATTGAGCCAATGCCGCCTTATTCCATCACTCTGATTCCTGCTCCGATTACTGGCATAGTGAGGACTTGAACCTCGTTACAAATTATATAATAATATTAAATTTATATTACGATTTTCAAGACCATCACGGTTCTACGAATGTTGTTTATGCAACGACGTTCATGAATATATTGATAAAAGACTTTGAATACGACACAATTCTCGAGTAAACAAGAGATATTTTTATTGTCATTGTGGTCAGTTTTTAATGTGTCTTTGTAATGATTACACGATATACTTCCAATTATATGATTATAAATCGTGTTAATCTTACAAAAAAAGAAAAATTCATGGCATTGAGAATACAGAAAATATATCATTAAAAAGAACCTGTATGTATTGTAAAATGATATGTTTAAAATTTCTGATAATTATCTCCGCACAAATTGAAGGCCTGAAGTCAAGATTATATCAAGTAATTGTTTATAAATTGATTTTTTAGTCAAAACACCTGGTGGTCGGTAAAGTTTCTTATTCTTATTCTATATGCCCGCCATAACTGTTTTGAATAAACGAATAAAATTCGTAAAAGCGCGTATGCGTGCGTGTGTGAGTATGTGAGTAGGCGCGCGCTTGAATGTAAATACATATATTCAATTGTATTTATTTTATTTATTTATTATATCATTACGCTTTCTCCATGTAATAAACAAATTAAATAAAATAAATTAAAATAAAACAAATTAAATAAAATAAATTAAATTATTTGTGTGTCACGGCGAATTTTTTTCGTTTTGGCCCCGAAGGGGAACACATTAAGTGTTTGAAACGTCGGCAGAATAAATTCTGGTCCATACCTTCGGATCAAATTAATCCGCAGTGATCAATTTCACCTCAACACCTTCCAAATAAAAGACATAACTTTATTTTAAATAAAAGATAAAATTATGAAATATTATAAATGAAAGTAAGTTTAATTAACGTTTCTGAAAATGCAATGAAGTTATTTGAAATAAATAATGATTATAGAATAAATAATTTACGGCTGTTACTTGAACGTCATAATTACCTCAAAATTATAAAATGGCTATTACCAGCTAGTTGTGGTATCTTTATTATCAGTCATATTTAATCCTAACAATATTAAAATTGATCAATCACAAGTAAACAATCACGAGATAAATTTAAGTTATGTTATAGAAGATATAATAAAAGATAATGTAAAATAGAACTTATTATTTTATATGAAATAACAATTTATGTACTTCAAAAAGTTAAAGAAGCGATAGAATTAAAAATGAATCTGCAAGATATTTATATAAAAAGATGGGCTCTCGTAAAGAAAGCAGAAACAAATACTACATGAAGTGAAATGAAAAGAGTTTGCGCTCACAATGCAGTTATGATAATGAAAATCAAAAAGAATATTGTGATTAATTCTCCCTAATCAATAAAAGATAAATAATTATAGTAGGGGTAGCTCACCCCTTCTATGCGTTTTTTAAGCCTCGAAGCAGGTCAAATATAATTTTCAAATATAAGAAATTATATTTACCCCCATAAAAATATGGGGTGCAATCTCGTACCATTAAAACTAAATGCTCATCTTTGCATAGTAACGAAATAGGCGTGGGTTCAATTGACAAATTTTGATTCTATCTCGAGATATTAAAAAAAAAAACAGTTTTTTTGGGCAAGGGGGTAAACTTTAAGGGCGATTTTCATCCCTTAGATGTGTTTTTCCGTAGATAAAGAAAACGTGTCGACTTTTTTTTTGATACTCTACTTACCTACAAAGATTCATGAAAATCGAAGGCGGACACTGAGTATCCTTGTGAGAACTGTACCAAGACCTATGAAGTATCTTAAGAAATGAAGGAGATTGCAGACAAGGCTATTTATATAATACAGGAATGGCTGACAGAGACAGGACTAGAATTGGCCAACCATAAGACGAAAGTTCTTCTCATTTCTAGTAGAAAGAAGATGGAAACAATTACACCCACGGTGGATGGACACAAGGTTGTTTCCCAACTGATTATCAAATACCTGGGCCATTATGCAAGCCTTACGTTCAAGCAGCATCTTGAAGCGGTAAGCGATAAGGCAACAAAAGTTGGCGCAGCTTTATCCTGATAGATGTCGAATGTAGGAGGGCCAACACAAGGTCGAAGGTTACTCTTAATCAGCGTAATAACATCGATTATATTGTAGTTCTCCGTAATGATTGTAGCAATGCTCTGATCAATGAGCGCGGTAGCACTTTGATGACATTGATATATCAATAAGTGCAGTAACGCTCCAATGACAAGGATATACCAACGAGTGTGGTAGCGCCTCAATGGCAAGTATGTCTGTATAAATGTTTGTTGACCCATGAGTTGTAATATGAACATTTTAATTTTAGTCTTTGTCGAGATTTTTTTTTGTTTTTGAGCGTTCTAGTAAGTCGCCATAAGTGATTTTATCGAAAAATATGGCCTGAGTCCTTCTTTGTCATTCGGGATTTACAAGTCATTTCTCTGAAATTTCTCTCGCAAAACAACAAATTATTAATTTAGAAGTTTGTAACGAGGTGCAAGTCCTTACTTTGCCGGTAATGATAGCAAGAATAAGAGTGCAGGAATAGTGCGGCGTTGGCTAAACGATAGAGCGCCCGCCTAGAGATCTTGGGAGCGCCGGATCGATTGTCGGTTCCGACGTTCCTTTTTGTGGTTATCTTCCTCTCGAAGACAGTCTCACCCCGTTACATGTAACGAGTTGAGCACCGATGCTCTAACCCGTGTCGCGCGGAGCGCCGCTGCTACGCAAATCGGATAGGATTCAGGGATTCGGCGGAGGGTCCTCTCTATCGTTGCGAGAGACCAAGGATAGATAGTCTCCGGCCTTCGTCAAACGCGCACCTCACAAGTTTCTGCGATTTGTTAGGTTGGCCTTGACCAAAAGCTTTGGAAAGCTTGGTAAGAGATTTGTGTGAGTGAGTGTTCGCGAACGAAACCTCCGCCGATTTCGACGCACCTGACGTGCAACCATCCAGGAAGGAAGGAAGGAAGGAAGCGGCGCTAAAACTACGGTTATTAACCGGATCGAGTGTATCTGTGTGAGAGTGCGATGAGAAGCGTCAGCAATTGCGAGCGGCGATTTTACGTAAGTAGGGCTGTGCCCTAAATTATTGTCGCGGTTGTAAGAAAGCTGTCGAGGCGTTTACCGCAGCTTGCCTAGGCTCGGTGCAGTGGCACCTGGAGAAACGAGACGCCTTCTCATGTACGCGTGCTTGTCTTACGTTTGTTTCGCGGCGAGTCGTAACTTTCACGACTCGCGACTCTGCAACTTTGCATCATTTCTCTTAAGTGAATAATAACTGTTAGGTTCATATCGTTAACCGATGTGTTATTATTCACGAGATACTCTCTCCCGTTCCCTAGTCCTACCGTCAGTTGCATCGCAGAAACTGAGTAGTCGCGCCCGTTGCCAGGAAATGCAACTGCTGCTGAGAAAAAAAGGACGAAAGGCGCTTGTATACGGGTGGACAAGCGCGAGAGAAAGTTTATAAAGAAAATTATAAAATAAAATTCGTGCGGGAACTAAACATTTTCTGTACTCAGAAAATAATTTTTGGGAGAGAGACGCGCGAAATTCTATATCCACAGCATTCAGTTAGAATCATGAGAAGGCAGCGGCGACGGTGTAAACAACATCCCCCTTTGTTTACGTCGCGAGCTCATCGAACTTTGAGCAGCGTTCGACGAGTATTCCAGCTAACGAACTGAAATATTACGTGTGAACAGATTATACAGGGAGTAGCGGAGCGCGAGCAGCGAATATTACCTGGCTGGATAATATTCGCTGGCGAACGTTTTCACTCGATTTAAATTCAACGACTCGGAGCGCTGATAGCTGACACCAGTTTATCGTGTGCTATTCGATGCAGTTTGACAGTACTGTAACTCCCAGTATAACAGGCGAGCGCGGGAAAATTGTCGGACTTACGAAATCCAGCGAGAAAAAATTTCGCTCGGCTA
Organism: Muscidifurax raptorellus; assembly: GCA_020010945.3. NCBI lineage: Eukaryota > Metazoa > Arthropoda > Insecta > Hymenoptera > Pteromalidae > Muscidifurax > Muscidifurax raptorellus. The sequence continues at coordinate 976,582 of JAHUUD020000033.1, forward strand.
CGGCAGCAGTGTGTTTGTGTGTGTATAGCAGAGCGCAGCAACAGAAGAAGTAGAGAGGGACGCGCAGCGGCACAGCAGGTGTACAGGAGTTCGAGAGCGCGGCAAGCTATAGGCGCAATTCCGCGGCGGCGCATAGCCAAGGCGCTATAGGAGCAATTCCGTGATAATTATATACGCGCAGGTCCGCGATAATTATAGATGCACAATTCCGCGAAAAATATACACGCGCACTTCCGCAAAAATAGTATACGCACCATTCCAGAAAAAAATTTTTTTTTGCGTATTGAATAAATGCGTATATGCTTGCAGCACAAACAGTGCAGTGTGAATTCATCGCAGCGTTTAATTTTTTATATTTTACATCTTTGTGGTCGTATAGCAAACGTTATAAACTTGCGCAAGAGGTAGAAAATATAAGAGCTGAGGACAAAATGAGTGCTGAGGAGGGGCTGAGGTGAGCTTGAGGAAGGGTTGAGGAGGGGATTTTACAGCTCAAAATTATTATAAATTTTGAAACAATTCTTGGTTATGTTGATGATGGACTGAGCAGGAGAAGAAGAGATACATAATATAATCTATTTAATATTATTTTTTATAGTTTGCAAGTACATTTTTTGTGTGTGAGAATGCACTGTTTATTTTTCGCATGTAAATATTGACGCCTGTGGGGAATAACAGCCTATCTATGGACCCGTTTCGAAAATCTATCTCTAAAGGGGTCGCCTATTTGGCGACCCCTTTCGAGAACGGCCTGTTTCGGGATCCACTTTAAGAGCAGCCTATCTCGAGAGCGCTTCTTGTTTTTTAAATTTTTTAGTGGCAGCCCTACAAGATTTTAACAAGCAATTTCCGTCAAATGTACGCAGACCAAATTTTTCTATGTTTTCATATATACGTTTTTCAATAAAAATAACGTATTCTAAAAATTCGCATATATATTTATAATATTATTTATAATCTTTGTTAAATATACTTTGATTTTGCAAACAAGTAAATTTTATTATAATATTATTACCGGACCTGCGAACAGGGATCCTCGTATTCCTCTGCAGGATTTGCGACGTTATAGTGTGTTATTGTATAAAATAATATCTACTCTGTACCGGATTGCAAATGTTTATGTGTAACTCTATTTATATGTAACTCTGGATATAAATAAAATAAATAAATAAAATAAAAAATAAATATTGTCATAAATTAAATTCACGTATATCTCTTCCTGCTCCTGTTTATACGCACAGCGCTGCAGTAAGTCCATCACGTAATTCTTGTGTTGGAATGTTTTAACGATTTGTTATGAAGGTTGTCTGAATCTATAGGAAATCGTGAGATTTTATTATTCAACATGAGAAACTGTATTCAAGTAGCAAAATAAATGGTTGTTGATTCGTTATTTTCCTTAATTTATCATTTGTAAATGATAGGTCGTAACCTAATGTAATTTGGACAACATAATTTATATTAAAAAATCACTTGATTATGTCGTAAATTATTAAAGTAGCATGGGTATAGGACTAATAGCGCAGTAAAAATATACTGGAATATACTGGTGGTAGTAATGATTATATGTTGGTTATTAGGTAAATTAGAGTTGAATAAAATGATTCTGATATTTTCAACTTTCTGAGTCAAAGGTTTCCATTCAAAAAAGGCGATCGGAAATTATTTTTGCCTATATTTTGAGTACGGCTTATCCTGCGATAAAATATGATAACGTATGTATGAAAATTAACATGATAACTCTGAATTTAAATAATATGTAAATTAATTGTTCATATTTGAATTTATCAGTTATTTGATATAAAACAAGTGGAAGCTCTTAGTCAACTCCAAATTTTTCCAAAATTGTTCAACGCGTAAATTTGACAGAAATCGCCTTTTTATATCTTGCAGGGCAGACACTATAATATTGAAGAAACAAAAAGCGCCCCCGAGATAGGTTTATCGTTCCTAAAGCGAGTCACCAGATACGCCGTTATCAAAACAAGTCCTGAAATATGCCGTTGTTTCCATCAGGCGTCGATACGATATATAATAATTTAATTCAGAGCTACAACGTTTTTATGATTTGTCTCCTGAATATTTTTATTTAATTAAAACGAAAAAACTGAAACAAAAACAATTTGTTTCCCGCGATATTACGAGAACATACATACTTTCATTTGCAGATAACCCAAATAAACAAAATTTTATAAATTAATTGTTATTTATTAAATATTTTTATTGCAGATTTTGAAAAACAATAATTTTTTTTAGGAAAGAAATTCAAGTATTGAAGCATCTTACTCCAGGACGTGTGTATCAACCTATTTGATGTACATTATTTCGAACGATATGTCAGTGTTATGAGTATCTTTAGAATGAGATTGAACCGGATCATAAAAATCAAACAAAAAAAGATAACTTATATAATTGTAAAACTAGATTTTTTGTGCTACTAATAAATTATACAGATTTATTTATATTGCAAATATTTTCCAATATTTCGTAGTCGTAAGTATGATTTATCTCATCGACACTCCTCACCCCGACCTCTTCCATTTTCCCCCAGTTTTTCTCCATTTCTCCTTACACTCAAGAGAAAAGTAGGGAAATAAAAAGTGAGCAAACAAAGGTAGGTTTTAAATAGAGTTAATTAGGGATAAAGAATGAGTAATTGATCTATAAACATATGTGTTGATTTAAAATTTATAAAGGGGTGCTAGCTAGTCAGTTCTTTGTTATAATCGAGATCGATATGCGACTCGTTTTCCTTGTTATTTGAGAAACATTAAGGATGTCTGCGACCAGATGGATGTAGTGCCGGTGAGCTCAGTTGATGCAGCGACAATTCATAGAACATGCGCGCAGCCGCGGAAACGGCTGGGTTTCCAGCTGTTGAGTTAATACTAGCGAAGCAAAGGACAAGGGAATAAAATAAATATAGCAAACGAGCTACATTTGTGGCATTTATTTAATATATGCGAAAATGGTTTCATCTTTTCATAAAATGATATGACAAAATCATGTGATAACCGCTTGCTTCGCTCGTGTATTAAATATTTGATAAACATACAATTGGATTTTTAAATAAATTAAAATATTGTAAAAATTTAAGATAATATAACCCAATAATTAATAATGATATACTTAATAAATAATTTGTAAATGTATAAGTATAAGTAATAATACATATAAGTCCATTTTCAAGGACATTCCGTATGCGTAAAGCCAACTTCCAGGTCTTTCAAGGACCGTCCTGGAAACCCCCTATGTTTAACCACATTTTCAAGGACCAAACTAGAGTCCTTTCCCCCAGAGAGATGATTGCTTTAGCACAGTCCTTGATGGCGAACTTTGATCGAAGGGGTCGATTTTTGTGAAAGTCCTGGAAAGTAAGCGTAAACACTATATATATTCATGTACAATATACATTCATTTACGCGAGTTGTTTTGAGAGAATCGATAAAGTAAAAACTCTAAGTGATGTGTTTATAATCTACCCAAACCACGAGAATGCCGACCTAACCTCAAATGTTACTCAAGATCTCCTAAGCAAAGAAGTGAATACCGTATTAGCTCAAATTAAGAAAATCTCTATAAGTGAAATTAAGAACCAAATACTAAATGAACTCAATGATAGTGAAGATGGGAATGAATCTGAAAGTGAGGATGAAAAACTAAGAATGGAAAATGCACTACTAAAAGATCTAATCAGCGAATTGAAAGAGAAGAACCAACTCTTAAGAAAAAAGATTAACACGGAGAAATCTATCATTCCAACGCTAAGAACAAAGGTTTTGCTGAAATAACAGCACCAATGAAAAAACAGTTCAAAAACGTGTACCAAAAACTATTGACAAAAAAACGAAAAAAGAGGGCAAATTAGAAAAAATTGCGGATAGAGTAAATCATTATTTAATTAAAGATAAATCAATTCAAACAAAAAGAGTAATAAAAAAATGAAGAGGAATTAATAATCAGCTGCAAAGACGAAGAAAGCGCTGACAAAGCGATAAAAGCATTAGCTAAGCTAACCAGCATATGCAACGTAAAGAAAGAAGAAATGCTGAATCCGAAAGTAAGAGTTATTGGCATAAATAATTTTGAAAAACTAGATAATGACGGGTTAGAATCCGATATCAATACTAGAAATTTCAACGACATAACGAAAAAGAGCACAGCCCTATATACATACAAAAATCCTAGAACTAACCTCCAAACGCTCATCTTGGAGATTCTTTAATCATATTCGTGTAAGACCTTGTTTTAAATGTAGTAGATATGGACATAAAGGAACAAAGGGCCCGAATGAAGTCACATGCCTAAAATATTCTGGAAAACATCAAACAAATAAGTGCCAAAACAAATAGCTATAAATGCCCAAACTGTCTACATAGTATTAACAACTATAACACAAAATTCAATACTGAACACTTGGCATTTGACAGTCATGAATGCGAAGTGCTAAAATCTAAAATAAGGAAAATGACTGAATCAACGGACTACAGTGTACTCTCTATCATTCCAAGATACCTCGGCAAAATAGAACAACATTGCATGATGACGACAACACTATCAGCTGGATTATCGACTGCTAGTCTACATAGTATCAACTAAGGAATAGTGAGCAAAAGAAACAACAAAGCGCATAATAAAAGATATTAACTTTATTGAGGTAAGTAATAGTGAAATAGAATTTAAGAACGGGCGGACCCTCAATAAAGGTCTCAATGATAATAACACTGCAATCTTGATATTATGTATAAATGTAAGAAGTCTAAATGCAAACTTTGAGAAATTGGACTAGACCATCCACTAACAATGATGGGGGTTCATGCATAGATAATTTCTTTGTTAAGTCAAATAATATTTCAATAGATTCATACAAGTTAACAAATCTTTTCAATGATTACTATCCTCCAATGATAAATATTAAACTAGAAACGGCACAGATGAATGTCCATACAGAATCTAAATTTATCAATCACAAAAAACTAAGAAGAGAGGCTAGTATAATTGATTGGAATTTTATCTTGAGCATTGATAACTCGGACTATACTATAGAATCTTTAATAGAAATAATTCAAAACTGTGTTAACAAAGCTACTATTTTAAACAAAGCAAACAAAAATAAAGAGAAAGATTCTGTACCACGCAAAAATTGGGTAACAAGTGCGATAATAATCTATTGCAAAACAAAAGAAAACATGTATAACTAAATGAAGAGAAAACCAACGTGTCAAATCTTGAAACAGGACTATATTAATTTTCCGAAAATATTAAATAAAGTCATAAAAAATGCTAAGATAAAATACGATTGCGAAACCGTAAAACAAAGCAGTGATAACCCAAAGAAACTGTGGAAAACAATTAAGGCTAAGAAAGGTAAATCAAATATACAAAAAAAGGAACAGATTGAATGTTTCACAATAACGCAAAGCTTGAAAATAAGGCGGAAATAGTAAACACTTTGAATGAGTATTTGTGTACAATAGGAGAAACATTAAGTAATCAAATTGTCGTATCAGACGAAAATGAGGTAAAACTTCCAATCAGTAATAAAGAATCAATGTTCATCAGACTACGAATGTGATAGAAATACATAAAATAATCTGTTTCGTGAATAAAAGCAGGTGGAGTGGATGATATAAGTGTTGCTACCCTTCAAGCTATAGCAGATTACATTATTACACCTTTGGAATACATCTACAACTTATGCATTGAGAAATCAGTATAGCCTTCAGCCCTCAAGAAGGCTCATCATTTAAATCTGCGCATGAAAGAAGTGATTCATCTCAAGACTTCTTGTCACTATTAGATAAAAGCCACAGCAAAATCGATAATATATACGGCGTGGGGAAAGTCAATGAAGTTTATATGAATGGCGATTCAGAAATTGTATTTTTCGATAAAGAATCTTATCTCATAACCCTGGAAGCAACAAATGCTCATAAGAAAAAACATAGCAACGATGCATTTATACGCATGTCAAGGAGTAATAAATATGAAAGAGATTTAGCTCCAATGTTCCGTAGCACTCCTCGTAAAAAAAATAAAATCAACGGAGGAGCACTATTGCCAAAGTAAATATAAAATAGCTAAGAAAAATTCTTCTATAGATCTCGTCTACTGGGGTGATCCAAACAAGCTTGTCGAGTGATTCCGACTATTGATTGCGGAACGTACTGCTGGAAATACTTAAATCATACCAACGAAATCCAATTGATTATTGAAAAATTACGTTAAGCTGGGCATATATATTAACACACACACACACACACACACACACACACACACACACACACACACACACACACACACACACACACACATTTTTTTATTGTATCAGTAGTAACATGAGTATCTATGTGTTCGGAAGAAAACTTGGGGGCTCGCAGGTGAGTCGCGGTACTCCAGATGTTGGTTTCAATATCACATCGGACGGCGATTTTGTCTTAGAAAATAAGCGACTTTGCAATATAGGTCAACCTCTTAATCCGAACGTTGCAATCACCTTTCATTCACTGAAAGTTATCTTACAAACTGAAGTAGATTCTTTATCTTCTAAACATTTTGGTATTAGTGAAGTTATAGAAGCATATAAGGAGCAATTTGAAAAAGTTCAATTAAAAGTGGAGAAAAAATTAAAATATCTTCATGATGTATCTCAACCTATTTTCACTAGTATAGAACACATGGTTAAAAATTAAATAGACATATAAGACGGTGTACTCAAAGATAACATGACAAAGAGTAGCTGAAGAACTTCTCAAACCTGCTCGCCGCAGATACAAGCGAAGAAAATAGGACATACGTGGCATAGATGAGACTTGGCAAGCAGTAATTATAACAAGGCAGAGTACCGTCGAATCTACAATAAACTGACCAAGGCAAAGAGTTTTACAATTATGATTTCAGAAACTCATGAAAAAGTAGAACATAAAATTATACTCTTGACACAGTAATCTTCTTGCAAGTATACGAGAACGTTTGTTACGTCTGAATGAGCGCAACCCACCAATATACTTACTATCTGTAGAGTTCCTCTTTAATATTTGTAATTGTTATTATAATTGAGGTGAATGAAGGAAATCCCTTTTGGCTACCGCAGACGCGGTCATTGCCTTCCGGGAAAGGGAGCCGGATAGCGAGATTACACTGAACATAGGGTTAGGATTAGAATAACTACTGTTTTTTTTTTATTTTGTTCGAAAGAGAAAAGTACTTCGTGTGTATATTGTAGGTGTAGGTGTGTGTAGCAGTAGGAGGTTGCATCTGTGGATCCTCGGTCTTCGTAGCCTTACGTCGGTGGTTCAGGTCAGGCTGTCGATGGGTTGTCGGCTCTCAGATTTCCTTCTTTATGACGTGCAGGTGCAGCCAGATGGGATGAGAAGGCGATGCGTCTCGATGAACGTGGACACCGTTGTATTTTGACGGGATGCGACACAAATTTGATTTATTCCTGATCGCGACTAACGCTTATGTCTTGAATAATTTCTGGATCTGTTACTTTTGAAAAAATTAAGCCCGCAGCCCTTTGCTTCCATGCTTTACATAATAGATTTACGTATTTTCCGTTATTCTATATTAGAAGTGGATAATTTAAAATATTATTTTAGTATCTAGTTCTTATACAGCCGTGGCAGGTCAACTTATAAACATTTAGTTTTATTTTATTACTCTCAGTTTAGGGAATCGAACTTGTAACTAGCTTCCCGCTGCTCTTCTTTGTCTGCGCTCCTGTTGAGAGTGCGCGCATGAGACTCTCCCGATTTGTTTTGACTTAGAAAGGTCGCGTAGTTGGTGTATTTTTATCATCGCTTCGCTCTCGTTCGGTTATTTACGCGTAAACCCAAAATCATCCGTCTTGATTTTTATAGTGTTGCGGCGTATTTCATTTTTATTAACTGTCGCTATGGACGAATGCCGGGATTTTTATGTGATTTGTTTATTAACTTGTTTTTCCGTTTTAATGTCTGTATCAGTTTCCTGGAAGCTGCCATTCTTGCGGAAGTTGACGCAGATACCCACTGGGCTTATTATCTACTTTTAATATAGTACTGCCTTTTTTCTCGGCGGCTGAACGCTGCGATGGCGGTATTTTGATGCGGGTATGTGTATGTATGTTTGTGCGTGTGTGTACGTATAATATTTTTATATTTGTTTAATGCGTAATAGAATTGAGGATTCCATTACACATTTTAATAGAACATTAAAAAATGCAATGTGCATACAGTTCAGTAAACAGGGACGCTATAAGTAGTTGAATATCTTGCCTGAGTTGATCAAAGCTTATAATTTAAGAAAACGTCGGACTATAGGGATTGAACCTAAAAATATTACGCAAGTAAATGAAAGAGAAATAAAGAAGTGATTTACAAATAAAAAGTTAATTGTAAAATACAAAATTCAACATCGAAGATAACGTGCGTATAATTAAAATAAAAAACTTGTTTGATAAAGGTTATACATCGAACTGGTCTACTAAAATTTTTACAATAACTCGAGTTGCAAAAACTAATCCGATAACTTACTACCTTAAAGATTATTATGATAAAGCGGACGCTGGCGGCTTTTATGAAACAGAAATTCATAAAAATTTTTATCCTGAAATTTATCTAGTAGAAAAAGTTTTGAAGAAAAGTGGTAAACGTGCGTATGTTAAATGGTTAGATTTCAGTAACGAGCATAATAGTTGGATAGATACAAATGAGATTTTTTAAGTTAACTATGATTGTATAAACCAAAATTATCAACGTATTTTCCAATTATAATTGTAAGAATTATAAGCGAGGGTAATAAATTGATAAAAAAAGAAATTAATCTTTTATAATTCATTTATTCATGCATTACTATTTTAATATACAAATAATAAATACAAGTTTTAATATAAAAATAATAAATAGATTGTAAAAAAAACAATTTGTCTATTTCATTATTTTCTTCGGCTTTAACCAACAGTATTGAACTTAAAAGTTCCACCCGGATATACTATAAATAAACAAAACTTATTTGCAGTGTTTGATAGTTGGTGGAAAGATTCTTGATCTTTTAGGATTGCTGATGAAATCTTCTCTGGTAAGAAGATCTGGAAACTCTTATCTAGCTCAGCAATTCTTGCTTGGCAATCTTGTTGAGAGTAGATAGATCCATTCTGAAAAAACAATTTTGGGTTAGAGAAAATATTTTCTTGGAGAACGATGAGAATTAGCAGCATACTTACTTACAATTAGTAAGTTAAGTGAGTCTTGGCTTCTTTCTACAAGGTTGGTTGTTCTCAAGCTCTTCGATAGCTCGACTATGCTCTTTATTACAGTCCATCAGTTCATATAGCCCATTTCCCTCTACGATGCCTGCTCCTTCCATGGACTCTTGTTGTTTTGTTGAAAAGTGACTTTGGGTATGGGATTGTGTAAATAAACTCTTCAAATATAAAATGGAAAAAGGAACACATATATTTGTCACTCTGAAACTAACAATAATTTTAAGATGGTTACAAAATAGACTTTCACCGTAAGGTGAAACACACTAGGGTAACACTATGAGACTTCGACCAACTAAAACTCTAGAGACTGTGCTCGGATCGAAGCTCGTACAACACTGCTCTCTCTGATTTTTCCCGTTCGCACCAAACCTCGGTTCGAGGAGCCGCTGCTCCCTCGTCCGGGCTTATCTGCTCGTCTTGCCGGTGGTGGCTTGGCCGAGGGTCCGGGGTTGTAAACGCCAGACCGCGTCGACCCACGTAGTGGGCCTCTGCATTTACGGGCCGTAAACTGCTGTATCCGCGTCTAGGTAGACTACTAATCTGTCTAGCCGCTTCAATGCAGTTGTTTATGCCATAAGCGCAGTGTCTCGGCATCCCTTGACAATTGTCTTTATTACATTTTTATTTTTTTTTTGAGAAAACCCCGGTACGTTTATTGTCTTGAGGCATATCATAAAAATAATCCCTAATTGTTCCATCGGCCGCACGTACCGACTGTAAAACGCCTTTTCTTTGCTTCTTCGAACTAAAATAAGTTGTTAAGTTCACAAACAGTAAATATTCCGCATGCTGTCCCTTTGACACTTGTAGAGTATCCCTCCTCTCACGATCTTGGGTAGTAATCCTCTTCATCGATGGATCCCATTTGTGCATAAACTCCTCTAACAAATCACATTCGATGATGATTTGTTCGCCTTCATTGCCAAAGAGAGTCATCCCTACTCTCGTTGGTCTATTTTCATTGGTTACTTCATCCCCCATCTCATTTTTTCGCTCTCTATCTTCTACAGTATCCATCCTCTCTGGCATTGCGCTACTGCCATTGGTTACTGTAGACTCCCTCTCCACTTCCATCCCCTCCTCTCTTTTTTGTTTCGTAGCATCCACTTGCATTGCAGCTTGCTTAATCTGCTTCTCCATTATTCCATAATGACCCCATGGCAAAATGTCTGTACTATGAGGCAATAACATCGTGAGGACTTATTGCAATTTTATTCTGTTTCTCTGTACGCACATGTGCAACTTGGAACGAATTTTACACTGTTAACGTTTAACAATAAGATCCTCCATACATTTTCTATAATCTTCAAACATAATTGTCTTCTTCACTACACCAGATTTTATACCTTTCGATTTTTTCACGGTCTCTCCCCTATCAATCAAAATACTGTACATTTGGCTTCGTAAGCCGATAAATTCGGTCATAATTTTGCCACAGCATTCGTCTTTCATTAATCCAAGCACTTTTTTAATGGCATGTGAAATCCTAAACTGATTGTTTTTCTCATAATTAAAAGTACGAAATTAATGTATGTCTTCTTTCATTATTAGTGTAAAAAAGTTTACATTTTTCTCCAACTCGCTGCTTCATATATGAATAATGAAAATCATATAACAATGTTTTAGATAAATCTAGAATGCTGAGACCAATGTATATTGTTTTTTTATTGTAATAGTTGTTCTCTTTAGCTGTATAGCAACCAAATTTTCATCAAAGATAGCGCAACTATGAAAATTTGGTTGAGCTATACGGGCTTCTGCTCCATATCTACCTGCAAATTTATTCACTAATCGCACATCAACGAGACATCGCTTTCGCTCGATGCACTTACCATAGACTGCATTAATTAATAACTTGTGCAAAAGCTTTTCAAACTCATTCTTGGCCTGCTTTCTCTGTGTCTGTATTAAACTTTACGTATGATTTGAGTCAGAACTTCTACTCAAAACTCAATATCCAATGCACTTTTTTTAGTCGAAGTCCATTATTCAATACCTGCTTCAGCGGTCGATAATGAATGACATTATTATTATTATTATTATTGGTCTAGGTGGACCATTAGGTCCTGATGCCTAGGCTTACGCCCTTTGCATCCCCGGTAGTTAATTAGTGGTTGTACCAGTCTAGTTTTGTCGTTTGAGGATCAGCATCTCAGGTGGTATGCACCATTCCTGTATTACTTATTCCTCAGGGTAAAAGGTGTCAGGTGGTATGCCCCATTCCTGTGTATCTTATTCCGTTAGTGACTTGTACAGGTGTATCACCGTCCTAACGGTCAGTGACTGGATCGCCAATGGTTTGCAAGTCGTCGTCCCCAACGCCCTATGTCTCTTTTCGGCTAAGGCTAAGCAGTGGCATAATACATGTATACTGCTTTCCTCATTTTGTTTACACCACCTGCATACTGGTGAGTTCGCTCGACCTATTGTGTGCTGGTGGTATCCCAGCGTCCCGTGTCCGGTAATTAGTTGAGTGAAGATCTTTGCCTCTGCCCTGGTAATATCTCGCATCTCCAACGCCCAGTCCTCTCTGATGCGCGATCCTATCAGTGCTTTGGCTTGTCTACACCCGTTGCTTTCGCACCATTCTTTTAGGTGTCGCTCTCTCAGCCAGTCGTGCACCGCTTCTTTGACGGTGCACGCCTGAATGCCAAGGGCGGGTTCCGGTCCAAGTCCCGCTGCTATTCCGGCTAGTTCGTCCACAATCTCGTTTCCCCTGATTCCATGGTGTCCGGGAACCCAGTGGAGGGTGAGTCTGCGTACTTTCCCACCGAGTCTGTTTAAGGTCGTTACGCAGTCCCACACCAGTCTGGAGGAGGTGCTAGGGCGGCTCTGCTGTCCGTACAGATATTGATGCAGTCCTGCCTTTTTTCCTCGAGCGCGAGTTGTGCGCAGAGCAGGATAGCTGTTATTTCCGCCTGGAAGACGGTGGCGTGCCTTCCAAGCGGTGCTATAAGCCTTTTTCCGGGCCTTCTCCGGAAGACTCCAGCTCCCGTCCTGCCTTTCTTTCTGGCTCCATCTGTGTACCAGGTTTCACCTGCGGATGGACCAGCGTCGTGTTCGCTCCAATCTTCCCTTGATGGGATTTGGTTGTGATATCCTTTCTCGAAGTTGTATCTACGTACTGTCTTGTCCAGTCTCATTGACAATACAGCATAGTCTTTTCCTTTGATCTGCTCTTTTGTGTGTTCCCCTTTTTCTCTCCACAGTCCATGATTTTTCAGACGGTGTGCTGCTATAAAGGCTGCCGCCTGGATTGTTCTGTGAAAGGGCTCAACGTCAGTGATGGCTCCGAGGGCTGCCGTTGGGGTGGTTCTCATAGCCCCTGTTGCTGCCCTTAGGATCCACCCCCTGAGCGTTTCGAGTTTCTTTTGTACTGTCTTTAGATCTGTCCTTTTCCATCACACTGTAGCCGCGTAGGTCAGTCTTGGTTTCAGGATACAATTTTATATCCATAGGACTGTTTTGTAGCTCAAGCCCCAGCTCTGCCCAATGGCTCTTCTACACATCCAGAAGGCTGATGTGAATTTCTTGTACTGTTGGTCTATTTGAGGCTTCCAGTACAGTTTTTTGTCTAAAATTACGCCTAGGTATTTTGCTTGCTCCTTAATTTGTATTTCCTGTCCTCGCATCATTAGCGTTCGTACTGGTCCTATCTTGTACTTTCTGGTGAAGACAACAACCTTCGTTTTCCGGGGATTGATAGATAGGCCTTTATCCTCGCACCATTTATTTAGGTGCCTCATTGTCGACTCGGTGATGTCCAGTAGGGTGTTTAGATTTTTGCCTCTGGTGATTATAAGTATATCGTCTGCGTAGCCGACTGCTGATACTCCCAGGTTGGTCAGGATCCTTAGTGCTCCATCTATCACCATGCCCCACAGAGTTGGGGAAAGAACCCCTCCTTGTGGGCATCCGTTGCTGACAGAGCCTTTGACGGTGGTGTTACCTCTTGTAACTGTCAATTTCCGGTTGCTTAGCATGTTCGTGATCCACTTAATTAACGAATCAGGTATTCCCTTATCTTTGGCTGCTTTGCAGATACTATCTGTGGTCGTGTTGTTAAAAGCCCCTTCTGCATCGAGAAAGGCTCCCACGGCGTATCCTCCGCTTTCAATCTGTTCTTCGATGAGCGAGACAGCTACGTGCAGGGCTGATTCTGTTGATCTTCCCTCGCTATATGCATGTTGTTCGTTGCACAATGGGTTGTTCTTCAAGATATAGTCTTTTATATACCTAACCACCAGCCGCTCGAGCGTTTTGAGCATGAATGACGTCAAACAGATAGGTCTGAAATCCTTAGCGGTGTTATAGCTTCCTTTACCCGCTTTCGGAATGAAAACCACCTTAGCTGTCCTCCAGCATTTTGGCGTGTATCCGGCTGCAATGCTGGCCCTTGTAAGTCGTACCAGAGGTCCGATGATTATGTCGACTCCTTCTTTGAGCAGAATCGGGAGGATTCCATCCTCTCCCGGTGATTTGTAGGAATCAAAGGAGCTGATGGCCTACCTCAGTTTTGCCGGCGAGACAATCAGATTAGCAAGTTCCCTGCAGCCACTGATGTGGCGCGAACCCTCGCCACCGGTTTCCACCTGGTCCTCCGCCGTCTCGCATATATCCCTCGCTATCGTGAAGCCGGGGAAGTTCGACTCCATGAGGTGCGCCAGCGTCTCCTCGTCCGATTCCGTATACTTGCCTGTTGGGAGTTTAACCGCTCCCAGCCAGGCTTCGGGATTGCGGGCTAGGATCTTGTTAAGCCTAGCCGCCTCTTTACCAGATTCCACGTTATTGCAGTACTCTCTCCAGCTTTCAGTCTGGGCTTTCCTTACTGCGTGGCGGTATTCCTTCTGTTTACTTCTCCAGGTTATCCATTGCTGGTTATCGTTGCTCCTAACTGCTTTCTTGAGTAGAGCTTTGGTCGCTTTCTTCAGTTTTTCCAGCCGGTTATTCCACCAGGGTACCTCATATCTGCCTCTGCCTCTCACCAGTTTGCAGTTGGCTTCATATGCTTCGGTGATGGCCCTCTGCAGCGATTCTACCGCAGTGTTGAGCTCTCCTATCGTGTGGATCTCCTTTGGGAACCCTCTTTTTAGTTTCCCTTCTAGGTCTTTCCTGTATTCTTCCCAGTTCGTGCGCCTGGGATTCCTGATCCATGTTTCCTGTTGTCGCGTTTCTCCTGTAATCATAAAACAAATTTGTGCATGGTCGGAGAGTGAGGGTTCGTCCGACACTCTCCAGTCCCTAGTATATCCCGCTGCTGCTGGTTAATACCGCCGAGGCGTCCTTGCTGCGGTGCAAGTTAATCTGCGTTACTGGAATGTCTGTCGAAGCCATGATTGACAGCAACAGCTCCCCCAACGCTTGATGTTCTTTACTGCGACTCGGTCAGGGAGTATTTGAAGCTCACCTTCCCGATGTCGTAGTAGGCTTTGTTGTCCATCGCCGAAAGCGTTTTAATTCCACTCTCGGAGATGCCCAGTACCAGCAAGGTGCCTTCGACCTCCTCACCCGGTTTCTTCTCGGCGTTCAGGATCCTCCACGCCCCTGTTTTTAAGGTGGGGTTGTACCTCTGCAGCCTCGCCAGTACCGCTACTGCCTCCTCTGGTTTCCCAGGGACCCAGACCACGGTCCTAACTACTTTCTGCAAAAGCTCAACCCCTCCCACCTTGATTTTGGCTCCCTCCCAGATGTCCAGCTTAGGGATGCAGGATGCTGCCCAGGTTCTGGCACTCTGGTCGGTCGTCACCATCACAATGGCCCCCCCTTGCAAAAGGACTCCTTGAAGCGGGGTAGCGGCAGTTCGGAGGGGATTTTGTCCACCTCTTCCCTCATCGCGTTCCTGAAGCGCTTAAACCTTTCATAGGTTATAAGCGCCTCAGGGTATCCCTCTTTGACGATGATCATCACAGACAAATTGTTGAACTATTGTATGACTGAAGTATAGTGCGTAGGAGTGGTAGGAGTAGTAAATCAGAAGTTTTCCAGGTCTGCACTTTTCCCAAAGTACCAGGGTGGTCCACATGACGATTAATCTAGAAATGATAAAAGGAAATAATGTAATTGCTTAAAATATCACTTAAAACTAAACGTACGACAAACTCACCTGAAGAATATCAAACTGGTCTCGAAAAATTTCATAACGACTATCACAGGGTACGAACACTGGCTATCGAAGATAATTGAGTTGGTTTCATGCAAGAGTGAGCAAATCGGACGATTTACTCAAAAAATAAGATTCCAGCGTGGTCTGAATATGGTGTAATTTAGATTTACAAAAAGCACAAAAATTGTGAGCAATTGAAGTACAGTTGAGTACTGAGAGTAGAGGTGACTTACTTGTACAGTTTGAAAGTTGGTTCTCGAGTGGCCAGCCAAGGATTCAAGTGTCAGGTAGAGTACATAACTGATGACCAAGATTCTTGCACTGCCCTCGACGAAGCTAGGTTACAGTTGCAAACCAGGAAGATCAGTCGGCAAGCTCATCAGTACGATAAGCTGTCTTGTCTTGTCCAGCCAGTATCAGAAATTAGGTAGAGCTTGCATACGGGTTGTCCTTGGAAGCTCCTGGATGATTCAAGTAGAGTGTAGGGATCTAGAATAACAAAAAGCAAAGAAAAATGTATGAAATTGAAGTATAGTTGAGTAATGATAGTAAGGGTGACTTACGTGTACAGTTTAAAAGTTGGTTCTCTAGTGGTCAGCCAAGGTTTAAGTCAGGTAGAATATGTAGTACGATAATCAGGATGCTTTCACTGCCTTTGACGAAGTCCAGTCACAGTTTCCATCCAGGTGGATAACTTAAGAAGATCATAGGTATACAGATGTTGGCTTTGGCGTAAATAGATTTATATTTCGTATCTCTCACAGATTCACTCACGGACTCTGATCTGAAAAAGGACCACATCATTAGAAAATTCAAAGTACACTTGCAGATTCTTTACCAAGTTCTTGAGAAGAACAAAAATAACAATAAATTTCCGAGACAATGCACACGCGTTTCTCAAGAACGATATTAATGACAAAATAATATATTCACGGGCACGAGGGAGTAATAACTATATGATCAACGAATTTTTACCATTTCAAGTATTCGTAGAAGTAAACTCGCTCGAGATCTAAAATAAAATGTCGAATAAAAGATTACCGCTCATTCCACAACAACAAACTTTTTTATCGATGCAGTGCTGCCATTTTAACCTGTCGATAAATGCGAGGAAAAAAATTTACTTACCCAAAAAATGAAAATTTATTCCGATGTTGTATATTTGAATTAGCCAAATTCTTTAGTTAAGCAATAAATTCTTTTCATTGCTTTATTATTTTATCGTTGTCCTTGAATAAAAATCGATGACCATTGGAGCGCACGCAAAATTGGCATAATTGTGAAATACATGTTGAATAATAATAGGCACATCTTTTAGCGTAAAACAGTGACCTATTAGCAAATAATGTAGTTTGTAAATTAGAAACAATCCACAAATATCCACAAATAAAGTCTCTTGTAAATAAACACATCTTGTTAGGAAGGTTAACTTTCCTAATAAATAATTGAATTGATAATTCACAATTCAGATAACTACAGACTCCATTTATTGGTAATATTTGACTTGTTCTTTGTATAGTTAATTTATATAAAGCATTATTTTTCTTACCTTTATGTTATTATTAATAAAAGAATTTATCATTTTTGGAGCAGAGGTGCACAGCCGATGAAGTCTCGCCTGCGAATTCATCGCGGCGAAGGCAGCGCCACGCCGTGCTCACTGGGCTCAATAACCCAAATAATTCAGTTCAATTTTTTTGATATAAATAATTAACCTAAGGCAAAATTAATCATGGGTGCTGTTTGCGCAAGTCAAATTACATAAAATTCATTTGTCTAATTTATCCGGCCGATGTACGTACCGCAAAAACAAAATTATACATTCGTCCAGCATCCGATCTACTTTTTGCAGTAACTTAATAAATATCGTTTGCACGAAAATTTTGCAATCAACAAATTTACATTGTTTTTGGTCGCGCAATCGATTCATGCAAGCTAAATTAACATATAATTGTTCCGGGTGCTATCTTTTAGGAGTTCAAACGATTCACGGGTTTTTCGATCTCTTCTATAGCATATATTCCGTGATATAGGTATTCTTGTACATTCTCACAGCGTAAAAAGTTCTTCATTTTTTATAAATAAACTAATAGACCGACAATTTATTACTGGCGATCTAACGATTATGCAATTAACTACATTTTTCTATACCAATATGTGCAAATGAATTGCTTACTTCGCGATTGAGAATTCTTTCCCTGGTCCCAGATTCCAGTTTTACACTGCACACTGTTTGCAGTCACCTTAAGTACATTTTGTTATTAACAAAAAAGAGAAAATTAAATTAAATTATAATTTACAAATATAAAAAAATGGATTTACTTGGATCTATTCTTAATTCTATGGACAAGCCTCCATCAATATCTGTTTCGCAAAAAGCATTAATGAAAAGTTAGTAATTATTTTTGCAAAAGATTTATAGCTTTGTTTTTAATAACATTCAAGTTCCAGATGAATGAAGCTGCATGTTAAATTATATACACCAAATGTTTGCATGATAAATTATAAGGTCTGTGCTCCAAGGCAAAACAACAACTGCATATGTTTTCTCTAAATTGAGTTTGCATTAGTTTTGAGCTACTTGAATATTTATTTTTCATGTAAAAATGTCACAATTATTATAAGCATACTTGTATCTGGAATGGTTTAAAACAGCTCAATGCATAATAACAATTCCATTCTTTGACAAGTTGTACCTCTGGTAAATTTTTGGAAAGCTACATCAATTGAGTAGAAAGTTATCAATCATTTTATGCTTATGCAATTAATACTTTGTCCTATGTAAAACCAAGATCTTATAATCATGGTGTTGGTTTACCAATTTCTGTAGTTAATATAAGACAATTAATAAAATTATCGCAATTGCTTGACAATTATGCACATATTTTGGTAATGGTGCTTCAAGCTTATAATTAACACTGCGCTGTTTGAAATGATGTGCTTAATATGTACCAACAATATTTGACGGTCTTTTAATCTATGGTTTGAAAGGTTAATAGCTGTTTGTTTAATAGCAGGTATATGGGGAAATCTACAGAACTTTCAAATGTTAGTGTAAGTGTATGAAAATCTTACTTACTTTTATATTATAATTTGATCTGACTTTATAACTCGTGGTACTAAATTTAACAATTATTGAGAAAATCTAGTCATCACAATGAGTTATTTTGAAGGATTCTTTATTGTCCGACATTTTGGAAGCTTTAGTTTCCCTTTTCAAGGATACTTAAGAGTCAATTACAGCAGTTATTACATGGCAAACCAAAACATTCTCTCCACACTAAAAATAATACTACAAAGGAGCCCTGCCCTCGTATGTAAGAGGAGGATTGCATGACGTTGGTACATCCCCACTTTATGGTCAGTTGATTATTACGACTAGATTCTTTCAATAATTACTTATATCGTAGAGGATTATATTCATTATTAAATATTATTGTTGGTGTAATATTATTTAAGATATTTTTATACGAGAAAAGAAAAACACGTAATCTTAAATCTGTATTAGCTTTTCTTGTTGTTTAATATGAGACTGAGATATTTAAAGAAAGTAATTACATAAATAATGTTACTGGAAGCATCCAATATATGCGTTGCGATATCGCCATTGGTTTTATAAATCAATTGTTGGAATTTGTATTAATATAGATTTTTTTATTAATAATGATGTTGGTAGAAAGCTATTATAACGTTAGGCAGTGGAGCATAAATCTTCAACACTATATTTATTCGATACTTGAAATGGCTTTTATTCACAAGAGAGATTGGCGAAGAATACAGGCGTCTTGTTCGGAGTTTCAGACAAGAAGGAAGTATAATAAAATACATTGATTAAGTTAAGTCTTCGGTTGAAGCGCGGGAGTATTCAAATATACTAAATTATTAAATTGATATACATATTTAAATAAATAACATCATGCCACCTCAATTAAATAATTTCGTAACAAAACAAAATTATAATTTATATTTCAAATTCTTCCTGACTATTTCTTCTTTTACTTTTGGACTCTTATTCGTCTGTAGTGAGCCTTTGCCACTGCTGATGCTCTTGGGCTCCAAGGATGAACTGACAATTTTACAGTCTGCCATTCCAAATCTGGCTAAAAGCGAGGTTATATAGCTGCTTTGATCTAGTTCAATGACCCCCTTGTTTTTATCATGGTGTACATCAATACGTAGGCACCATTGAAGTCGTCCCAAGTCTTTCACAACGCAGACTTTCTTCAGTCCCTCCTTGACAGTATGGAAGTAATCAATGCTGTTAGTAAAAATAATGAAGTGGTCAACAAACAGTGCAACTATAATTAATTTTGCCAATGAATAAAAAATATATATACAAGAGTCAAAACTCGACTGTTTTAGATTTAGATTCTTGAGAGCACTATCAAGCTTAATATTCCAGCTCCGACTCCCTTGTTTCAAACCATAAAGAGCTTTGTTAAGGTGATAGACTCGATTCTTTCGACCTTTTATCACAAAATCTTCAGGCTGCTGTAGATAGATTGTCTCAGTCATATGCAGAAAAGCTGTTTAGACATTTAAGTGATAGATATCTAGGTTATGTTGTACTGCATATGAAAATAATAATCTAAGTGAAGTGAAACAAACCACAGGTAAATAAGTTTCATCGTAATTTACTCCCTTTCGCTGCGAGAAACCTCTCGCGATCAGTCTTGCCTTGTACGGTATGGATCCATCAGCTTCCTACTTTTTCTTGTAGACTTATCTACTTCCTACTACGATTTGCTCCGCTCGTAGATTGCACAATTTTCAGGTTACATTCTTCATTATGGCTTCATATTCATCCTGCATGGCTCTTATTATCCACTGCGTTGACTCTGAACAAGAGATGGCTTCATGGTAATCCTTTGGCTCATCGGTTACTGTTATCGCTGGAAATACCACAAAATCAGCAAAATGTCTGGGTGTTTTCTTCTCACGCACGGACTTTTGAACAGGTCCTTTTACAGCTTCATCATCTGAGCTGTCACACACAACTTGGTGTAACCAATTGGATACTGATCTAGTTAGAGGTCTAGGTGGTTTGATCAGCCTTCGCTTTGCGTTCAGTCTCAGTTCTGCAACATCTTGGGTTTCGTCGCTGGGATTCTTTTCATCTACATTCATCATTACAGGTAAATTTTTCTTTAAACTCTTAATTACAGGTTCATCTCGCTCTAAAATATTATTTACAGGTAACTTTCATTTAGGTGCTTGCTTTTTAGTTACGTTTTCTTTCAGTGTCTCTTTTATAGGTACGTTCTCTTCTATAATACTATTATCTGCCTCTTTATTTGGTACATTGAGTTCATTTAGATGGTTATCGTCCATGGATTTTTTATCATCTAAAGGTAAGTACGCTGAATTTGGTGGTGCAGCTGATGGTTGATATTCTTCAAAGAATTCTACGTTGCTTGCTGTAAAAACTTTTTGATCTTCATTGCTCCATAGTCGATAGCCTCTTTGATTTTCACAATAGCCTAGCATGATAGCTAGGTTGGATGTAGGTTCTATCTTCTTTCTCATATGAGAAGGTATACTCGTATATGCCCTTGCACGATAACCAAATGTTGTAATTGAGGTTAGATTAGGCTTCTTACCTGACAAAATCTCCTCTGGTGTACTTCCTCGAAGACATTTCTTCGGACTTCTATTTTAGAGGTAGCACGCAGTTGATATTGCTTCTGCCCAGAACTTATTGGGTGGTTTTGACTCTGCCAACATGCATCGTGTCTTCTCTAGCAGTGTCCTATTGACCCTTACCGTCCTGCCATTCTGTTGTGGGAGATACCCTATCGATGTCTCATGTTTGACACTCATCTAGTCTAGAGATGACTTCATTTTGGCATTCAAGTATTCTCGCCCGTTGTCGGTTCTCAAAGTCTTAAGTTTTTGGCCTGTCTGATTCTATGCAAATGCAATAAACTTTAAAACTATATCATGAATCTTATCCTTGTGTTCTATAAAATAGACAAATATTTTTCTTGAGTAGTCATCCAAGAAAGTCACAAAACACCTGACCTGACTGAGAGATAAATCTTCCACCTGGCATACGTCGCTGTGTACCAATTGGAGTATCTTTGACACTCTGTTGTTGCTTGCTCTGAAGGGTTTGTTAATGAGTTTACCTGTTACAGAAATCTCACACTTATAGAGTTGCTTGTCATAGAACTGAAATCCAATTGCTGCATTATGTAGCTGCTTCAAGTAGTTTGCTTTGAGGTGACCCATTCTGTGATGCCACAGATTTATACTGGTGTTCTATGTGACCTTTAATGCCACACAGAACACCTCTGTGTGGTATTGAAGTATGTGTGTGTGGATCTGATTGTAGATTAAGCTTGTAGACATTATCCGCCCTAAGATTTCCTTCCAGAACTACTGAACTTTTCTTATCGGTTATTCAACACTTTTTGCCTCGAAAGTTGACTTCGCTACCTCGTTTGTTATCGCGCTTACAGATAACAAGTTTGCGGACAAGTCTGGTAAATGGAGAACATTTTGGAGCAAGATCTGTATACGGACACTACATGTTCCGTATAGTCCAGTCAAATTAGCTTTTGGATTTCCCAAAAGTTCATTCTCATGGTTAGGATATACTTAGACATTTAAAAGAGTATTTAGCAGAAGATATACTTATTCATAATTCCAGGAAGGACACAATTATTAGTTTTCCGCGATATAGGAGGTAAATTGTTGTAGAATAACTGGTACAAAAATCGTGAAGAAAGTGCAAAAAAACGGCGCACATTAGACGAGAATGAACTATTAGGCGAGATGAGTGATAAAAATGACGATGAATGCCAAGATGCAAAAAAAAACGGAAATCAGATCAGGCACGCTATTGTATATTCATTAATTTCTTAAGATTTCTTAGAATAACTTTTATTTATTAATATATAATAATCAAAATTAATAATAAGAATTATAAAAATAAATATAAATTGTTAAGTCGTACTTTTTTCTGTTTCATCTACTTATCCACAATTCATCCCAATAATATACACTTATTTATTATAATTTAGTATACATATCGTACTCATAATATCAAAAACATTATATTATTATTATATTATTATTGAATTACCAATACTTACTCGACTTTTAATCAATAAAACACGATTAAAAAATATAATAAATTTTTTAATATTTAAATAATTGAATTTGTTACATCTACTGACAACAAAGTGGTTTTCTACTCACGCTACCCCGAATTAAAAAAAAAGTAAGATACTATAAAATTTGACCGATTTACGATATTTTTTTCCGAGCGCCACGATTTGAAGTAAGTTTTTCAGTTTCGAGCGTGAGCGCGCGACCGTTTTCCCATTCCGTCTCCCACGGAGAAATGGGGGCTGTTGCGCTATCGCCTTTTTTCGACACTGAATATACAATTAATAATTGATTTTAGAGTAACGGCTAATATATATCTAAAAAGTATAAGGCTTTAACTGCAGCTACAAATTTGAAAAATCGCAAAATTTCGTATATTTACGGAGCAATGGTTTATTATAAAAAAAAAACTTATCTTGGTTCCTAATGTTCGTTGAGGACCAGCATTTCTTCTAAATTTAGATAAAAATAGTAGCTTTTCAGTGGACTTTATTCGATTTCGATCGGCTTAAAATGTTGTCTCTGGGGATAATGTTAATTGGGCATTTTATAAACTTTTACATCCAGGAGCGTCCCTAATTAAAATTGTTTGGTTTTTTAAAATGGTAATTGAAATATAACTCTTCTTGATCACATTCAGGCAACGGCAACTAAACTGCTCAATTTTTCTGCTGATGCCAGTACTATGAAAACAAAAAATTTTGAATTATTGGTACCTATAAGTCAGAAACTATAATTGCTAGATCCTCGAAATTTGGCAGGCTGTTTTGCGCCACTACGTTCAACCTTTTCCTGAAATACCAATGTAAAAAATTAATTTTTTCCAAAGTTATTAACTATTTTTAATTTTGACAAATTTTTTGGTTTTTCTCAATTTGCCAATAAACTAATGTACTTAGAGAAGTGCCCTCGGGGACTTTTTTGTAGATAATTTAATAACGAATAACTTTTATTCACAACTTTTTCCGCTAAAGTCAGTACTTGTCAAACCGCAGAGGTAAATACAGAAAAAAGTGCTGAAATCACACTTTGATTGTTTATTGTTAATTTACTTTAGAAAATTAGCCGCTGCTATTCTTATATTATCATTCTACATGCTTATCCGAGCCATTTAAGACATCAAATTTATTTGTTGGAATTTTGGGAAAAAATCGGTCTTTTGGGCTTAATTGGACTGGCCTAGTATACAGATGTCTCCTTCTCCTCGCACTGATATTTTTGCCTTATTAGCCGTTGTGACCGTTGTGATCTTCGGAGTTCGAACATTTGTTAGATGTTCTCCCTGAAAACACATGTGAGTCGAGGCACCCGAGTCGAGAATTTACTCCTACTTGTTGGTATAGCTGAGCAAGCCCACAGCGAATAATATGTCGCCTGCTCTTGGATCTGGAGCAATGGAGTCGACGGAGACTGTACCGAGTTCGCCTGAGTGAGTAGGTCTTGTTGATAGCGAGATGAAGAGCGCACGATCAGGGCCCTCACGGTCACTCTCGTCGTCTATTGGCATCGTGCACATATCGCGTTGCTACGTTTCGGAGCAGTGCAT
Source organism: Muscidifurax raptorellus (assembly GCA_020010945.3). NCBI lineage: Eukaryota > Metazoa > Arthropoda > Insecta > Hymenoptera > Pteromalidae > Muscidifurax > Muscidifurax raptorellus. Next base: position 1,000,591 of record JAHUUD020000033.1, read on the forward strand.
TTGCTGGTATAGTGCCAGAGCTTATTGCAGTTGTAACATCTATGCGTAGTATTACAGACTGAAACTGGGCCGAGTGCGCCTGCGCGCGTAATCCACGCAATTGAAATTCGGATCCGTGTCCAACGGTCTCTGCACGTTCTAATACATTATTTTTGACTAGGTCACCAGTAATATTAATACCTGAATTAGCGAGTGCCATAATCATTGGCTCGTAGTATGACGGCAATTCAGTGACTAAAAATTATCCTACCAATTTCTCCGGAATTGGTGTGCCAATGGATGTTAATTTCGTTGTTGCTGCAATAATTCGGGAGACGTAGTCCTCCATCGACGAACAATTTACCAATTTGGTTGTTGATGCCACTTGCGAAAACGTACTGTACGCGTTAAACCGTTGTCGTCGCACGTTTTAGCTAATGAATTCCACACTGGTTTTGAAGTCGTTGCGTTTTCGATCCCGGGCTTTTGTTAATTTTTTGGAGTCCGCGGAAATCGCTCCGCCGGTTGGCACTTCTATTGCGCCCCACAAATCTTCAGATTTCAAATATGTATGCATAGATACGCTTCAGGAGCGGTAATTTTCTCTTCCGACATTATAGCAAAATATAAGCAAAACATTTCCTGTTTAATATATGTATATTGTAACGAGGTTCAAGTCCTCGCTATGCCGGTAATCGGAGCAGGAATCAGAGTGATGGAATAAGGCGGCATTGGCTCAATGGATAGAGCGTGCGCCTAGAGATCTCGGGAGCGCCGGATCGATTCTCGGTCTCGGCGTCTCCTTTTGTATTATCCTCCTCTCGAAGACAGTCTCACCCCGCTACAATATAAATATAAATATATATATATTTATTTATTTATAGTTTATTTTCCATGTACAGATTTCTCTTTTTACATTTTAACCCTTCTCCGTATATACATTTTTTTTTACATGTTCCACGCTATTTACATTTATTTACAATGTCGCTCGCATTTTCGCTTCTTATCTACCCTTCCCTTTTTCTTTTTCGCTTTCCTTTCCTCCTTCCCTCTCAGTGCTTGCCCTGGCTTTCTCCCCGAATCTCCTACTATATCTGCACATCCCTTCATTCAATTCTCCTTTTAGCGCCCTGCTTAGACTTCCTAATCTCTTCCTCCCCTCCGGCTAATCCTAATTTCTCTATTTCTTTTATCCATTCCCCTTCCATTTTTGCTCTTGCTTTTTCGCATACCCAGATGTGTTCCATACTTTCCTCTTTTTCCTTGCAAACCCTGCACTTGCTATCCTTAAAACCCTTTTCCATTCCCCTCCCCACACTCCCGCATCTTAACATTGCCCATTGTTCCTTTACATCCCCGTCCCATTTCTTCACTCTCCAGTATTCCTCCTCTCCTAACTTTTCCTTCCATTCCATCCAAATAGTTCCCTGCTCTCTTTCTTGATTCAATTTCTAAGCTGATTCTACCTGCCTCCATTTTCTAAATATAATCTGGCGTGTTTCCATTTACCCCCAATGCCATTTTTATGTACCTTCCTTGTACTCTTTCTATCTCTTCCCACCTTTCCCATCCCCATATCTCCGCTCCGTATAAACAGCCTGCCTTTACTATTGCGTCCATCAAATACAATCTCCCCTTTAGATTGTCTAACCTTGCCCTCTTTCAGATTCCCCAAACCGTGTTCATTGCTTTCCTTACTTTCATCGTCATTTTTCTTACCTGTGTCCCAGCTGTCCCTCTCGAGTTAAACCAAAATCCTAAATATTTATATTCTTTTACAATTTCCAGTTCCTCTCCTTTGTATTTCCATTTTTCCGACTTTTTCCTTCTCCCCCCCTTTTGTACCACCATTATTTTTGTCTTTTGCGTGTTCACCTCCAACCCATTGTTTTCACTATATTTCTCTAAGCTGTTAAACATCTCTTGAAGCCCTTCCCTCGAATCTGACACCATGGCCACGTCGTCCGCAAATTTCAAGCAGTAAATTTTTTCTTTCCCTATAACTATCCCCCCTTCTTCCTTCTTACCCATCGTTCCTCCAAATCCTCTAAATAAATATTGAAAAGTGTTGGACTCATCGGGCACCCCTGCCTTACTCCCCTTTTCGTTCTAAATTTCTATGTTATTGCCTCTTCTGTTATCACCTCGTTTTCCGTATTTCTGTATATACCTTTTATCATCCTTAAAAACCTTCCCTTTATCCCTCTTTTCTCTAATTTTTCTATCATTTTTTCCCTGTTTACCGTATCAAATGCCGTTCTGAAGTCTACGAATCCCACATATACTTTCTTTCCCTTGTCTTTTATCTTATTGTTTATTAAGCTATTTAACACGAAAATGTTATCCCTTGTTCCTCTTTTCCTCCTAAAACCTGCCTGACTTTCCTTTAACCCCTCACTCTTTTCCAACCATCCCCTCAATCTTCTTGCCAAGATATTTGTTAGAATTTTATACCCCACGTCTAACAGTGAGACTCCCCTATAATTTTTTACTTCCTCTTCATCTCCCCCCTTATGTATTGAAAAAATCCTGGCTTTTTCCCACCCTTGTACCATTTTCCCTTCTATGAATATTTTATTTAAAATTTCTGCTTTATTTAAAATGTTCTTCCATCCACCCTGCCGGTAACCTTTTTATAAACTCTATCAACAAGCCATCCTCTCCTTCCGCTTTTTTACTCTTCATTTGTCCCCATGCTATTTTGACCTCCCCTACCCTAATATCCTGATTCAACTCTTCTATCCCTCCCTCCTCAAGACTCTCTTTATTCGCTCCTTCTATATTCCTATCCTCCTCTCCCTCTGTCATTTGTTCTTCGGCCCCTAGTAGCTTTTTGAAGTGATTCACCCATTCCTCTTTTTTTATATCTCCTCTTTTCTTTTTCTCCTTGCCCCTAAACTGATCGATTGCCTCCCAAAATTCCTGCATCCCCTTGCTATCCTCTAACCTTTTCCATTTCCTCTGCTTTTCCTCCACTTTTTTTGTTTCCCTCAGTATCTTGAGTTTACTTCTTTCCTCTTTCAGTATCTCTATCTTTTTCCTCCCTAGTTTTTACCCATTTTTTCAGTGCCCTCCATGTTTTCCTTTTCTGTTCAAAAATTTCTACATCTTCCCCCCTTCTGAAAAATTTCTACATCTTCTCCCCCCCCCCCCTGATTTCTTGTAAATTTTAAGTCTCTACTCACCTCCTTAATAGTCCCTAAGATTCTTTCCCATCTCCCTTGAGTCCCTCCTGCTTCTTTGTCAATCTCCGCTGCTTTTTCTTCCATCTTTTCTGTGTATTCCCTTCCTCTACTTTCTACCCACCTCAATTTCCTCTCTCTATTTTTATAATGCATATTGCTATCTTTATTTCCATTTTCCTTCTCTTGTCCCCTTAATATTATTTCTACAGGTAAATGATCTGACTCTATTCTCTCTCACTATCACTTTATCTATTACACTACCTTCCTCATTTTCCCTTTCTAGCACCAGGTCAAGCACTGAGTAATTTGTCCCCCCTACATATGTTTGCTTCCCTTCCCAATCCCCCTTTGTACAGCCATTTTTTATCACGCATCCTACTTCTTCACAAAAGTTTACAAGTTTCTTCCCTTCCGCGTTGACCACTCTATCGCTTGACTTTCTGCTTCCTTCTTTTTCTCCTTCTTTCCCTACCTGCCAATCTCCTATTCTCGCATTAAAATCCCCTGTTATAATTATCTGTTCTCCTTTCTCTAACATTTCTTCTGTTATCTCCCTCATCTCTTTCAGGGCCGCATCAATTTCCCTGCTTATGTACGCGATTATCACATTTAGTTTTCTTTCTTTTTCCAATTCGATTCCTCTTATTATTATTCCATAACCCCATTCCTCCATGCTGTCCATTTTTATTCTTCTCTTAACTCCTGCTATCACTCTCCCCATTCCTCTACCTTTCTTGTTCAGTCTTATCGCTGCTTTGGCTTTCCACTTGTAATTTTTCCCTAGCCTATTAATCCAATCCCTCTCTCTCTCTTTTTCTAACCATGTTTCTTGCAACGCTACTATATCGAATTTCTCTAGGTATACTTGTGCCTCCCTGGCCTTATTAATTCCCGCTACATTCCACGACACTATTTTTATCCCTCCCTCCTTTTCTCCCTTACTTCCGAAACCCCCCTTTCCCTGCTTCTTCTATCCTGACACTTTTTTCGCTCCATTCGTACTAACTCCCATTTACTTTTATTTTCTGATATCCTACCTGCGTTTCAAACCCTCTTTCCCTTTCCTCTTCTGCAATCATTTTCATCCAGTTCTGTATCTCTTTCTCTCTTTCCGTTAGATCGTCTTCTATCCACAAATTCGTTCCTTTTAACACTCCCTTCTTCTTCATCACTTCTATTTTATTTTCCATAGACTCTAGTTCCGCCACTATTCCTCCTCCTATCGCTCTCACTTTCTTTATGTAAATAGCCTTATCTAGTTTTTCTTTAAAAATTCCCTTAATTTCCTCCTTTATCTTAGCCCCTACCGTTCTTACCCCCCTGATAAATATGCTTTTTCTCCTGCTTTTTCTCTCTGCTATTTCCCACTCTAATTCGTCTTCGCTTAGCTTCTCTGGTATGACTTTCAAGTAATCCCTTCCTTTTTCTCCTAATCCTTCCCTCTTATCATTATTATTTTCTTCCTCGCTGTCTACAATATCTATCTCTCCATCTTCCTTTTCGTCTGCCCCGACCCCGCGTCTCGACTCTTTTTCCTCATTAATTTCATTCTCATTATTGACACTCAGCCCACCTCCTCCCGTGTCTCTCCCTTTTTCTATTCTCTCTTTCTCGCTCTTTAATATCCTTTCTAATGTTAATTCCATTTCGTTTATTCGGTTTTCATCCAATATTCTTTCTTTCTTAACCAGTTCTAAATCTCTTCTTAACCCCTCGTTAATTATTCTCTCAAGCTTTACTTTTTCTCTCATCTCACTCATCCCCTTCTCTAACGTTCTTTTCTCTCTATCTATCCTATCCATCTTTTTTTCTAAATCCTTAACTAACTTACATACTACCGCTAAATCTTCCGTTGTTGACTCTGCTCTCGTTCCGCTATCGCCCTCTGCTGTTATCTTTCCTGAATCTTCCTTCTTCTTATCCCCTGCCGGTAACTCTGCCTCTGCCGGTACTGCCGTCTTCTTTCCCTTCTCCGCCGCCGTTGCTCCCGCCGCTGTTGTCTCCGCTACCGATGTCCCTGTTGTTTCTTCCCTTTCCGTTGACTCCTCCTTTTCCTCGTCTTCTTCTTCCTCTTTCTTTTCCTTTTCCTCCCCGCTTCCTTCTTCTTCCTTTTTCCCTTCTTCGATTGTCTCGCCAAACTCATCTTTCTTTCCGTTTACCGGAGAGTGCTCTACCCTCCTTCTCGTGCCGTATGCTATTTGAAAGCCGCAGTTGCCCTTCTCCCAGTAGTTTTTCATCTGCCCCGCCTGTTCTTTGTCTTTTTCAGTTTTCCTCGGCCTTCCTCTCGGTCTCTTAGAATCCTCCTTCTTCTCTCCTTCCTTGCTTTCTATGCTCTTTGTCTCTTCCGTGTCCGCCATTTTTGTAGCGTTCTTAACCTCTTCCCTTCTGTCTTTTTTTCTTTCCACTTTTTCCACACTAATCTTCTTTCTTTCTTTCCATCTTCACTCTGCCACACTTTTTAACTATTTCTCTCCCTTTACCTTGCTAACTCTCTTTTCTTAAATGCCTTTTTCCCTTGAAAATCACCTTTTTAGCTGGAGCCCTTATTCTCACGTCCTTTCTCTGCGAGCGCCTCGTTTCATCTATAAATATATATATATATATATATATATATATATATATATATATATAATAAATAAATGTGTTAACAAATGCATATGCTGTTGTTTATTGTATCATTTGAATTTAAATTTGAATTTGTTTTGGAAAATGTATAACAATATAAAAATGATAATAAACTAAATACACATATTTGTAGTATAATTTCAAAAACAATAAAATACATAATTTTTGGCAAATCATATCATAATATAGTTAATTTTATATAATTTTATTGTGTATATGACATAATTTAACAGAATATATGTTGTCATATTTTGTGATTGAAGATTTAGTAATAGATGAATAAATATATAATTAATTTCGCCGATTATAATTAACATCTAATTTATTATATTTAACATTTTATTATACCAATAAATCATCCATAATAAACCGAATAAATATGATCGTGCAACATATGATGACAAATATAATTATTGAATTATTGAATATATTGAATAAATTGATATAATGATGATTATAATTTAATTTCACGATTCGTAGTAAAGCAAATTCATGACTATTATATAATGATATTACATCATTTTTTATTTACTCATTTATTTTTGTTTATAATTTATAACGGGTTGCTACCCGTACCCACGCGGTATTCGAGGCAGGTTGAGCGAGCGACGACACAGGCAGCATTGGCTATAAGGATAGCATGCTTGCTTAGAGATCTCGGGGACGCCGGATCGATCCTCGGTCCCGGCGCTCCTTTTGTGTTTTTCGTCGCTCACTTAAGGTCCCACCCCGTTACAAATTATACTTCATCAAAATCCAAAATGATGTTAATTAATTGACGACCAAAAATCTACAAAAGATTAAGAATCGTTATGAAGCAAAAATAAAAAGAGTCGCCATGTTTCCAACATAAACAATCGCAAGCAATTATGAATGTGAATACATCGGCATATCACAGAGAATGCGAAGTTTATGAAAATGTCAAGATCAAGGTCAGAATATATAGATTTAATTATTTTTATCCGTTAGAAATGCAATTTTAAATTATCATGAAATTAACGAATACAAAATTTATGTAACTTAGTTAATAGTATGTTGAATGTACATTAAGAGAATATGAATATTAATATAATGATTCAAACAAAACATTAAATCAATTGTTAAAGATACGAATGATAATAATATTAGGTTCATTAGAAATGGTTAAAACGTAAAATCAAATATATTAATATATTAATTAATATATTTTTTAAATTAATATATAATAAAAAAAATTATATGTTTAAGATTATTATCGTGTTTATCCTGTTATAAGACTTTTAGGTCAAATTCTGATTCGAATTCTATTTCATACATCAAACAACAGCAGTATATAATTTATTTATAATGAATAACAAGATTAAAATTTCAACCCTATTGAAAATAATCACATTCTAAATAAATAATTAAAACATACACTTACGTACACTGCCGAAGACTAATATTTATTTACAACAAAATTATTTAGATGTAATGACAGTAATGACACAATTGCAAGTCGATGGTAAACCAGACATTATTTTAACAATGACTTGCAATCCTAAGTGGCGTGAGATTCAGGAGAATTTATTGCCTTATGAAACCACTTTAAACCGTCCAGATTTAATAGCCCGAGTTTTCCATGAAAAAATTAAAATTTTAAAAATTAACTTATGTAAAAGAATATATTTGGTAAAGTTAAACGATATGTGTATGTCATTGAACCATATTAACATATGAATATGTGGATTACCATATTAACATATGAATATCTGGATTACCACATATTCATATGTTAACATGGTTATATCAAGATTATAAGTTTCGAAATGCCGATCAAATTGATGAAATCATAAGTGCTGAAATACCTTATGAGAATAAATATCCTAGATTATATAATATAGTAAAGAATAATATGATTCATGGTCCGTGTGGTTCACAAAACAAAAAAAGTGTATGTATAAGTGAAAATAAACAATATGTTACTAAAAAGTTTCCCAAACCATTTATTGAAAAAACACAATACAATCCAGATGGGTATCCTTCTTATCGGCGAAGGAACGATGATAAAAATATTAGAAATTAACATAGAAATATGTAGTACAATAAAGGCTATAAAATATTTATTTAAGTATTTTCACAAAGGACCTGATACCGCTTTCGTGAAATTCACAACTAAACATAAAAATAATGATCAAAATATCATAGACGCCAATAAGGATACGTATAATTATGACGAAATAACACAACGTACGTAAGTGCACCAAAAGCTATATATGGTATATTTGAATTTAAACTGAATGAACAAAACTATGTAATTTATAGATTGGCTGTCCATGACCAAGATGAACAATATGTGTATTATATAGAAGGTCAGGAAAATAAAAGAATTAATAAGAATATAGATACAACATTAACAGCTTGGTGCAAATTGAACGAAGACGATGATAATGCAATACAATATTTGTATCATGAAATTTCACATCATTACGTACATGATGAACGACAAAAAAATGGAATATGAGAAAAAAATTGTATAGACCTATAATAAGTAGAATGTATTTTGTAGATCCGACAAAACATGAAAACTTTTTTTTTACGTCTTATATTATTACATGTACGTGGTTTAAAATCGTTTACAGATATGCGTACTGTAGATAGTATTGTTTACAGTACATATGAAGAAGCATGTTTAACAAGAGGTCTTATTAGTAATGACAAAGAATGGGATAATTGTTTAGAAGAAGCTGTGTTATTTAAATTTCCAAATTCAATGTGTGAATTGTTTGCATATGTACTTGTTTTTCCAAGACCACACAGTTCACTAGAGCTATATAATAACCACAAAATTCATTTTATAAATCCAAAAGTGGAAAAAGTTAAAGCTGAAAATATAGCTTTAAAAAATATTGAAAATATATTATTATTACAAGGTATGAGATTAAATGACTTTAATATTCCCAATTATGATAATAGTTTAGTGCAAGAAGAAACTGTTAATATATCAGACGATTATGTCGATAATGAGTTCATACAAAATAATGATAATAATAATACGATGGATACTATTATTTATTTATTTTAATTCCATGTACAAATGAAAATCTTTTTACATTTCTCCCTTGCTTTATCTCTTACAATTTTCCTTAAAAATACTTATAACTACCCTAGTCGCATATTTACATTTTTACATTTTGAATATTTCGCAATTACCTTAACTTAATCTCTCTAGCTATTTACAATACCCCTCATGTCACAGCTTTCCTGTTTTCTATATCCTGTTTTTATTTTCCTCCTTTCTTCTCTTTCTCTTTCTCGCATATTGTTCTGGCTTCTTCCTCAAATCTCCTACTATATCTGCACATTCCCTTCAATCCTCCTTTCAAAGCCTTGCCTAAACTTCTCATGATTTCCTCCTTCTCCACCGACAACCCTAATCCCTCTATTTCCTTAACCCATTCCCTCTTTATTTTCTCTTTTGCTTTTTTCCATACCCATATGTGATCAATACTTTCCTCCTTTTCTTTGTAAATCCTACATATGCTGTTCTTAAACCCCTTTTCTTTACCTCTCCCTACACTTCCGCGTCTCAACCTCGCCCATTGTTCCTTAAGATCCCATCCCCACCTCCTATCTCTTTAGTATTCCTCCTCTCCTAAATTTTCCTACCAACCCTTATAGTCCCTACAGAAATTTGATCCCTCCATTCTATTCCAGTTCTTTTGTATATCCTGATTCAACTTGGTCTTTCTCCTCTCCTTCAGTTTTCTCCTTATATAATTAATTTCTCTCCCTTTCCTTGTCCAATCCAAACTCTCCCCATCCCTCAGTCCCTTAAAGGCTTCCGCCAATTTCTTTCCCTAATCCGACTTATATCCATTTTTCATATTTCTTAACTGCTCCATTAGACAAATCTTTGGCCACCTATAGTCCTTCATATTTCAAATTTCTAATAAGTAGTTCCCTGCCTTCTTTCTCGCCTCTACCTCCAGACTATGCCTACCTGCTTCCATTTTCCAAATATAGTCCGGCGTATTCTCATTTACCCCTAAAGCTATTTTCACATAGCTTCCTTGCACCCTTTCTAATTCCTCCCACCTTTCCCATCTCCAAACTTCCGCTCCATACAAACACCCTGCTTTCAAGATCGCATCCATTAGGTACAAACTCTCCCTTAAATTATCCAGTTTCGCCCTCCTCTATATACTTCATACCGTATTCATTGTCTTTCTTACTTTCGTCACCGTTTTTCTAACATGAGTCCCCATCAAATACGATGGATATTATAATTAATACATTAACTGTAGATCAAAAACGGATATTTGATTTAATTATAAATAGCACCATTAACAATATTGGTAGTAAATTATATTTTATTGATGGTCCAGATGGTAGTGGCAAAAGTTATTTACACAATGTTATTATTAAATATTTAATATCTTTAAATGTATCCTTCCTTACAATACCATGGACTGGTATTGCTGCTAATTTGTTAATTAATGGTAAAACTATTCATAATACATTCAAATTGCCACTTAACATTAATGAATAAACAACGTGTAATATTTATCCTAATTCAAAATATGGAGTATTTTTGAAAATACGCAAGTTATAATTTGAGATGAAATCTCAATGGTCTCGAAACATACCTTTGAAGCAATAAATACATTTTTTAAGATTTATGCGGTAATAACGATTTTTTTGGTGGTAAATGGTAAATATGGTAAGAAGATAATTCCCAATACGATTGAGTTTTGCCATGACCATAAATAAATCACAAGGTCAATTTTTTGATAAAGTCTCACCCCGTTACAAATTATATTTGCGTACTCCAGTATTTAGTCATGGTCAATTATATGTTCCTTTATCTAGAACAACATCAAAGAATAACTTGGAATTATTTTTAAATAAAGTCTATTTACAATCATAATAATGAGTTGACTAAAAATCCCCCAAAAAATGGAAATTAAACAATGATGCAAAAATATATACACGAAATATAGTATATTCAGAAATATTTCATAATTAATAATATTTATTTAATATTTTCAAAAATCTAGGAGATGTCTCAATTTTATTGACATTATGATTTTATTTACATATTTATAAATACATGTCTATATATATATATATATCTCTATATATATATATATTGTCACGTGTAACGGGTCCCACGCATATAGCGTCGCTAATTAGAATGCAATTCAACATGAGTCGCCAAATCCGAAGCGCAATTCTCTCGACTCAGCACGTCACCCCTCTCACGATTTCGGACAATGACACGGGGAGGAAATCACACCACCTAGAGGACTATAAAAGGGGGTGCGCGGAGGCATTCGCGCTCTTACCCGGGCGGCTTTTATTCAACAACGTAACTACCACGCGGCTCAACCGAACGTTTGACTCACAATCAGAGACGTCATAGACCCGAATCGGATAAGTAGAGTCGCGTATTCTCTAAATCAACTAAACACGCGTTTCTCTCTTTAGTATAACTCATACACTGTTAACGACGATTAATAAATAAATGCATTCACCGATAATCGGTTGCATTTATTTTATCGCCCCGATATTTCGCAGCAATCGTAAGCTTAGCAACTCACGAAGAACAAAACATCGACCCTCACACGTAACAATATATATATATATATATATATATATATATATATATATATATATATATATATATATATATATATATATATATATATATATATATATATATATATATATATATATATATATATATATATATATATATATATATATGTATATATATATTAAATCAATATTGGGTATTATAGGAGAGTATACCATTTGTAAATATATAAAAAATAAATTATTATTAATATTATACTATCTAAAAATATATTTTTCTTTTTTTGTGTAATCAATAATTTATTCAAAATATAACATAGTATATATAATAGAGAAATGCATACTATTGTATGAAATTCTAATGCGGGCATTTTTATTAGCATATTATGTCTAATAATAATGACAGTCTCAACCCTGTTGAACGCAGAGAGCAATTTTATTTCAATTACTATATAGATATATTTCCAATAATATACTACTACAATTTACTTCATCTAACCAACCTACATTGATTACTTCATACGAAAAATACAATTATCTCGTAGAGATGCTATAGACGATATCCAGATGACAGGATAACGCCAAAATTGACGTCACGTCATCTACTCAACAAAATAGCAGATGAGCATCAATATACTCGATAAAACCCATGACTCCTTGTAGACGATGTCCAGGTGTCAGGATGACCCTCAGGTCGACGTAACATCGTCTACAAGGAAGAGCACCAGATATTCGTTGAATATACCGGAAAAACCCGTGTCTACCTGTAGACGATGTCCAGGTGTCAGTATGACCCCCAGGTCGACAGTCCGTGTTCTCATGGTAGATCGATACTAAACCTGGTGCTTATTCTCATAATTAGTATTGCCCTTCCAGCGTTAGCCAACGTATATACGTTATTGCCCGACTGTCACGACGAGGACGTGCTAGTAAGGAATATTTTTGACAGTCATCCAGCGCGACATTATAAAAATGTTGTTGCCGATTTGGTAGCGCTTCATTGTACAAATGTTGCAGCTGATTTTCCAGCGTTATATTGTAAAAATGTTACTGTCGATTTTCCAGCGCTACATTGTAAAAATAATGCTGCCGATTTTCCAGCAATACATTTTGCATAGTAATATTATTAACTAGCATTGCGGAAAGTTATTGTTGAATTTGCATAATAATATTATTAATGTTCTATAAGATTTCTTTAAAAACTACATTTTTAGTATAGATCTTTTTTTTCTGTTTCGATTTATTTCATATTATTTTTTCATTATTTAATAATAGAATTTTTAATTTTTTTCTTTTTCTTGTTCTTAAAAGAGCAACATACAATTGTCGGTGACTAAAAACAGGTAATGGTAAGTAAACACCTACAGAATCATACGATTGCCCTTGAGATTTATTAAGCGTCATTGCAAAACCTAGCCTGATGGAAAAATTTTTTCGGCGCATATTGAAAGGTATATCTTCTTTAGATGGTAATAAAGATATTCCCGGTGTTAAAACTAATTTTCCGCTATTTTTTCCACTTAAAATTTAGGCTTGAATTGAATATTTTAATAATTTTTTTATTGATAATCGCGTCCCGTTGCATAAACCTTCGTTCAAATTCAAATTTCTTAAAAGTATTACTATTGCACCAATTTTTATTTTTATCTATGCGGTGGTACTCCATTGGGAGTTAAAGTGTTTAAAAACTCTTTTGGTAAAATAACATCCAAATTTTCTCCATTATCGTCTTCTGCTGTATATATACTTAAATATTCAAGCCATTCTCCCTCCATTATTTTGAGAATGTTGTTTTTAATATTACTAACATCCGAGTTTTTAGGAGCTCAAATAACTTTATCTTTCAATTGTTTATCATTAAATTTTATATTATTTCCATATATTTCTCTAATGATGTCTTGTTCATTTGTTAGTATATCATTTGGAATTTCAAGTAATTCATGTTCGTGCTCATAGGAATTCAATCGTTGCCCATTCCTACAGTTAATAACCATTGCTTAAAATTTTCATCATCTTCGGATATTCTTATTCTTACATTTTTATTTAATGTCATACGTGTAAAATTGGTTCATAAATAACTTTGTATCACTAAATTTTCAATAATTTGTGTTCTACTACCATGTTGGACAACTATTAATGTTTGTCTAAAATCTCCTGAAACCAATGTAGTTTTAACGCCAAAAACATTTTTTATATTGCAAATGTCTTGAAGTACGCGTTCTTCTGCTTCAAAAGCAAATTTTGATGTCATTGATATTTCATCCCATATAATAATTTGTACTTTTTTAAATTTTCTACCTTGCTCAGAGTTATGTTTTATGTTACATGTTGAAGAGTCAGTAATATTATCCGGTAATTTAAATGTGGTATGTACTCTTCCCATTGGTCAATAAGTTAGTTGCAATGTCAGTCCAAGCAACACATAAAAATAGTATGTTTGAAAATATCAAATAATCTATCAAAATTTTAAGTAAATAACTTTTCCCAGTTCCACCAGGTTCATCAATAAAAATGCAATTATTCTGTTTATTTTATAAACATTCTAAAACTCTATATAGTTTTTTATTTTTATTTAATGATTTAACTTTCAATTGCAAATCATCAATTACCTTGCTTTTATCGTAAAATGTTGATACTTCTTTATATTCTTCAAGTTTGTTTCAGGCAAATGAAAATCTTTTAAGGGAAATCCAATGATTTCTAAATTTTTTTTCAAAATATATGCACAATCTTGTCCTTTAAATTCATCTCTTATACTTAATCTATATTTATAAAATTGCAAATTTGAAATATTTTTAGTGGCAGTGTGTTTACTACTAATGTTACATGGGCATATATTAAACAGAATGGAAATAGCAAAAGCTATTGCAAAAATTCCACAATCATAATTATAAGTTTGTGATTGTACTTACTCAAAACTTATTGCTAAATCGAGATTTTTTGAAAATAATCTATTAATAACTATTTTATGATTATTTTGTAAACATTTAGCATTAGTACTATCGTAAACATGTATATTTTTATTTTTATAAAACATACAAATCCAGTGGCCTTTCTCTGAACTCCCAGAAAATAATAATTGAATATATTCTGAATCGACAGAAATTGGAATTATATTACTAGGTCTTTGAATTAGTAGTGGTGACTGCATATTAAAAATGCAGTCACCACTACTAATCACGACTACTTCACGACTAATTTTTGTTCATTGGTTAATACCATATTTTAAAAATATATTTAGTACATCAAAAGGATATAAAACTATCAATTTTAAAATCAATTTCTAAAATAGTATTCCAAGAACAATAGATGTTTCGCCTCAAAGTCAATATGTATTAACCTATTGTAAACATTAGAGTTCGTTTCAGGGTATACTCTAAACCAACTTAAATATACTGAAGAGAGTAGTACGTTTGAAATCGATATATAAGAACATTAAATTTTCGAGTAAATAATGATTAATTTAATTTTGTTAATAGTGTAATGACAAATATACATATTAAATATTAAAACTAAAATAAAATTATTTTTTTGCTTACACTAATACACAAACATACACAAAAATCTCACACATATTAGCATATACGACTCTCTCTCTCTCTCTCTCTCTCTCTCTCTCTCTCTCTCTCTCTCTCTCTCTCTCTCTATCTCTCTCCCTCTCTCTCTCACACAATCAGTAAATTTACTTAAGCATAAGATAAGTAAGGTAAGTATCTTTGTATAGAATAAAATATACAAAATTAATTAAGCAAACGATCAATATGATAATTTTCACACACGCACATATACACACACACCTACACACACTATATATTTGTAACTATCGACTAATTGTAAGTCGTGCTCGCAGAGCGATTGAAAATACGTTTGGTAAATTAGTGACTCGTTGGAGAATATATAATAACCATGATACAAGCTATTGTTTGTTTGCATAATTTTATTCGAAAAGAAAAACTTGCTATACAAGTGACAGTGTCCTTAATTAATCACAATGATCTAAGAGGTTTAATTATAGAGGAAACGATAACTGAATTAAATAATTCAAATTTACGTGGTCAGACGTGCAGAAACAACAACAATTCTACACAAGAAGCTATAGAAATAGCTATAGAAAGAGTATTGCAAACATTTTGTTGAAGAAGAAGCAGTTTCTTAACAATACAAAAAGAAATAGGTTAAAAAAATGGAATTTGTAGAATGTTAACCAAATATACATAATAAATAAGTGTAAATACTTCATTTTATAATGGCTTCAATATTCATCCCGTAAAAAATACTTAATATATTTTCAACCAAATAATAATTAATATGAAAAAATCACTTGTTGAGTTAGTTTGCGTGTGCTCAACCATAGTACAAAGGTCAGTTTGGGTGAAGGTCATTGCTAAGTCCATTTTCTTCTCATAAGATAATTAATGTAGTTGTAAAAGAGCTGAGTTCATCAATAACTCCAGTTCATCCGGCTGCACTGGAGGTATCGGAAACTGTAGTGCATGCTCTGGTTGACAAATCAAATCAACTATTTTATTTAAAGCACTTCGATTTTCTTCTTGGTTAGAAGAAGTATAAGTATAAGTACATTTGAATATGAGGATGTACCTAAATAATAAAAGTATACAATCAAGTTTAGTTACGAAAATATTAAATATTCAGTTTAAGATAATAAATGTACCTTAGAGTAGCAAAAAATAGAAAATGCCCTTTTAAAATTCATTGAATTTTAGTATATGTTCAGGTGCATTGAACAAATTTTAACATTTGTTTTACATTTGTATTATATGTAGTGAAGATGTGTCTAAAGACCAAAATTAATGAATATCATTTTTGAGATACCAAAGAGTCTACTTGATTCTGGGTTTCGAAGAGAATTTTTATACCTATATATCTGAAATTCGAACACATGTTTTTCACACTGTATTCTACTTTATACAATTGTTTTCGTGATTTTTTAATCAATAAAAAAAGTTTAAAAATAATATAGAGTATTTTATTTTTGAAAGATTGAAGATATGTCCATCCTCTATAGGTAAACTAACCACCTTAAATTAAAAAAAAGAGCAACTTCATTTGTTTGATTAGACGATCAAACGAACTTACCT
Organism: Muscidifurax raptorellus; assembly: GCA_020010945.3. Lineage (NCBI taxonomy): Eukaryota > Metazoa > Arthropoda > Insecta > Hymenoptera > Pteromalidae > Muscidifurax > Muscidifurax raptorellus. The sequence continues at coordinate 1,017,035 of JAHUUD020000033.1, forward strand.
GTAAGTGAAGTTCGATACCCGTAATTATACGGGTACTGGTTCAAAGGGATTAATGATTGTAGTACCGCTTTCTAGCGTCAGATGTCGCCACTTCAGAGTAAAGCAAAATGCTGCTTTGCCGCGCGCGCCACTCTTCATATACTTTAGAGAAGTCTCGGGTGGGTTTTGCAAGATTTTATCTATACAGATTGTGGGTGGGAATTAATCCCTTCGAACGAGTACTCGTATAATTATGATCGAACTTCACTTACAGGTAAGTTCGTTTGATCGTCTAATTATACTTTATACTTGTTCTCCGTGATTAATGATTGTAGATGTTTAGAGATTTCCGTGGAAAACGTTGAATTTATTATTAATCACATATAAACCGTACAAAATAATTTTAGACAATGTAATTGAATAATTTAGAATACATCTATAACTAAACTTATAATCATTCTTCAAAAATGGTGCTCGCAAAATTACCTTCATTGTTTTCTATTGGTCGATTATAGAATTTTGCGAACATCCTTGATTCGTTTGACCATCCAGCGGCGCTTTTGATGGTATTTAAATTTAACCCTTTTTTATATGCCGCTGATACTGAAGCATGGCGCGTACTATGCACAGTAAAGGATTTATCAATCCCACATTTTCCTAAAACTGATTTTAGCCATCTACGGATGGACTGAACATTTGCTGCCTTATATGGCTTCTTGTATGTTATGAAAAGTGTCTTTTCCTTATCTCGCAGTGAATGCGTTACATTTAAATATTCTGTCAGGGTTGAAGCTATACACAGTCTCGGTTTCTTTTGAAAAAACGTAAATGATGCGAAAGGTTGTAGTGCTACTGGCCTTGAGGTTTTGACAATTTCTCTGATTCCTATCTCAACCATCGTAGATGAGATTTTAATGTCGTCAATATTTATCAACGATAGACTCTGTGTTCTAAAACTCGTTGCTAATGCTAATAGCATTACTAATCTTTCAGTAAGCGTTTGTAAATTAAGACTTTGCAAGGGATACCAAGACTCTAACTTATTTAGGACCGTGTTAACGTCCCAAGTTTTGGCGTATTTTGGAGTTGTAGGCCGTGATCTAAAAATACCCTTGAAAAAACGGTGTAGCAATGGGTCGTGTTGTAAGTCTACCTTAGAGATTAAAGAGATCGCAGATCTTATTGTATTAAGCGTGTTATAGGAAACTCCATCGGTGAAACTCTCTGTGAGGAATTCGATGACTAATGACACGTCCGCTTCATAGGGGTCTTGTTCAGTTTTCTGACAGAATATCTACCAACTTTTGAGCGCTGAGTCGTATTATTTCTTGGTCGATTCTGCCAATGATGCCGTGATTACCTTCAGTGCCGCGTCAGATAATTTCTTTGATGCAAAGGTTTGCCGCATAACGTTGTCGCAATTAGTGACAGCTGATTCGCTAACGGATTTGTCTGTGTCCTGCAAGGTGATAATAAAAGGTCATTTGATTGTTTAAATATGAGCGGACGTTCCGTGGATATTTTTTCAAATTCGGGATACCACGCTTGCCCTGGCCAAGACGGGGCTACAACAATTACCGTGGCTTCGTCTTCGCGAATTTTTTTCAAGACTCTAGGTAGCAGCGAGAATGGAGGGAACGCGTAGCCTAATCTATCACCCTAAAAACAGGTAAATGAGTTAATAGTCCGTGCATCTGGATCATAATCCCACGAGCAATATTCGATGCATTTCTTATTTGCTCTAGATGAAAACAAATGTATGACAGGTTGTCCAAAAGTTTCTATTATTTTTACGAAGGCCCGGCTTGATAGTTCCCATTCCGTGTCTATATTTTGTATGCGGGATTCTGCATCCGCTTCGGTGTTATCTTTTGAGGCTATATACTCTGCGAACACCCATATGTCTCTAGATTCGCACCATTGCCAAAGATTCCTTATTAACTGATATAATTTAGGAATTTTCATACCCCCCATTTTATTAATGTAGGCTATGGCCGTGTTATTGTCTGCCCGTAGGAGAATCTGACAATTCCTGTCCCCGGCGGCAAAACATGTTAAGGCCAGAAACGCGGCCATTATTTCCAGGCAATTTATGTGCCACCGTTGTTCTTCTGGAATCCCAAATCCGTGTGCTCGTTTTTCCCCGCCATACTGCCCCCCATCCGGTCATCGAGGCATCTGAGAATATTTCTTTGTGAAATTTAAATTCTCTTATTGGATTGTATGTAGTAAAAATGTTTTCCTTCCACCATCTTAAATTACGAATAGAAACCGGGGACACATGGCATTAATTATATATAATCAGCATGTCATCGAGATAATTAACAATTGTTATTCCGCGTTCTCTTAATTTGCTAATGATTGGCTTCATAATTTTTGTAAAGGCGAAAGGGCACGAACACAGACCGAATGGCAAGCATGTGAACTGGTATAATGTATTCTTATATTTATTATCGACCGGGACAAGGAAAAAAGCGTCTTTCAAATCGAGTTTGCACATGAAATCTGAAGGATGTAGCAATTTAATTTTTTCAAGTTTGAATTGATCGGCCATACAAAATTCATTGAGTTTCTTTAAATTTAATATAAACCTACTCGTTCCATCATTTTTGGGAATCAAAAAATAGGGAGATATAAACTGACCAATTTTTGGCCTGCATTGCTGGATAGCACCGTTTTCTAAAAATTTTCCTATTGCGTTTTCTAGTTCACGTGTTTCAAACGCGTTGAAATGCGGGATTTCAGGTGGTTGTACCTGATGTACATCTTTGATAATAAGCAGCTTATATCCTCGAATAGTAGATAATGTCCAGCTATCATTAGTGATCCTTTTCCATTCCTCGAGAAATTGCTTAAACCTTCCAGCTTTCCTTACCTCTAATAGCGCCGGTGATCTCGATTGTTGTAGCGATACTGCTACGTGACGGCTGTATGACATCGGTTGAGATTGCGTGTATCCGCGGGGCGGTCGATTCTTGTCTATCCTTGAGGCGGTGTGGTATCTTCCGCGGCCGTTCGAGTTCGCCTCTGGTCTCGATGGCCGCTTCCAGTTTACCGTGTTGTTGTTGCTGTTTTGCGCTTTAAACGGTGTTTTTTTAATCTTCTTCATTTCTTCGTCCGCTTTCTCAGCCGCCTGCCATTCTTTAAAACGCTCGCTTAGCTTATCGCCAAACAAAAATGTGCAGCTCTCAGATTTTTCAAGGATTTCCTTAAAATTTTTGTCGTAGGTCGGTGTTATAAACGCTTTTCTATGAGTGTAGCATATCGCTCGTCGTCATTGTCGCGTCTGCTAACAAGCGCAAAATTTTTCTCGATCGATAGGATTGTTGTCGTTTTCGTTAAAAAGCATCGTTACGGCTGTTGTGAGAGCGGCGAGTGCTGTTCCAGCTACTCTGTGTGCTTCTCGGAAATGCTCGTCCCTGTTCCGTGCGGCTTCGCTGAGCCCTCGAGTGACCTCGGCATTAAGGTCTGGAGGATCGAAGTTTATATTCTCGCCGATTCGTGGAATTCGTTTCAATATGTCCTTCGTGTCCTTGTCCAACCCCGACTTTATCCACTCATTAATCCGAGGCATGAGTTCCTTATGGATCTCCAATTTCTTTTGTTCTTTCTCTTCGGGGTTTACGCCCAGATAACGATTCGCTTCGCTATTACTTGGTTCATTTTCGTTCTCGGAATTTGAGCTGTTAGTAGATAAACAACGCGGGTTCGGGACCCCCCCACCACTCCACCCTCAGCACACCTGTGCAGGTGAGAATAGGCCCCGCCCACTTCGAATGTTCTGGAAGCTTCGAGCCATGACGTCATCAGCGCACCTCGGTCGGTAAAGACTACAAACAGGTGTGCAGCTGTAAACTCGGTCGGTAAAGAAGGGCACTGCAAACAGGTGTGCATCTATGGCAGAGGCTAGCACCAGGAGTTGGCTGCTGTGCGGCGGGGAGGCGGCAGCGCTGGGGGTCGGGCAGCATACTCCGGGCGGTATACTCCGGGCAGCATACTCCGGGCGGTATACTCCGGGCGGTATACTCCAGGAAGCTTACTCAAGGTCAGAGACGGCACCAGCATCTCGGCGGGCTGCAGCGCAGTGAAGTCAGCTACCGGTACAGCCGCGGTGAGTCGCGCGTTGAGATAGCGCGGATCGGGTTACACCTGCTTGTTGTTCTTCTCTTCGCTCCTCTTTATACCTTCATATTCGTACTTTTATCGAATACAATAGCATATACGCATCTTCTTAATGCAATATAGCTGCTGCGTATTATTGGGAGCTCTCTCTTTTTCTCTTTCGTGCACGCTACAAGTATAATATGCACGGCTATCGTGCAACGTTTAGCGGTGACGTCAGCCGATTCACGTTACAATAGCCAGCATCGTTACGCGCCCGTGAAATGCATGTACTTTAATAATGCTAGCTGCGTATTTACATCAGCTTTCTTAGAACTTGTTTACAGCTAAAGTAATCTTTGTTGGTCGAATTTTTTAGAGCATGCGTGTATGCATTGATCACAGCGGCAAGTATCAAAGGGTCTCTAGTTTCACGGTTGTTTTTAAGTCGAATCATTTGCGTATATTAAATACAGTTCGTATACGTACATTTCACATAGTATGAATCATTTATACATCCTCACTTATTATTATTTAGGACGATTCATTTTCTACGAATTATTTTTCTCAATAAGAAGTGCGTATATAGTGAAACTTATTTACTTGAAATAAGACCCTACCTTCCAGAATATCGTAGGACGATTCATTTTCTACGAATTATTTGTGCAGCTGCAATACCTACGAGCTAGCGTATGATGTATTAGGTTACATCTTCATTGCTAACTGCACGTAGTATGATTTGCACTGCGTACGACTTTTTGGCTGCAGCGCGATTTCGTCAGCGGCTGATGAGCATCTTATCGCTTAATATACAGTGTTTGCTGTTATTCGTTAACTTCTACGAATGTATAGTGTATATGACTGCATGCATAGGAATTAGGAAAAAAGGTTAAATAATATTAGTCGCATGTACAATAAGCAAAAGAAAAACATCTTTTATTTGACTATTCATCGAAATAACCAAATTCTATCTTATTCATTCTAGTTCCAAAATACTGCATATACAATTTTTTTGTTATACATTCTGAGCACAATTGCTTAAAACAATCATCCGTTATTATTTTACTCATTCTTGAGGGTAAGAAGACGCCAAAAACATTCTCCAGTACAATGAAGACTTTGTTCCCATACTTTGTCTTGACTTCTCTCATACTAGTAACTTGATATTTTTTCTCTAGTTCAAGACTGCGTAGGCTCTCCGTCGGAAGAAAATCCGTGCGTCCAATATGGTTTATCTGAGTTAAATCCATATTCTTGCTCTGTACAAATGATTCAGGCAACGAATGATCTATGAAAACTGACTGAAGTTAAGGCGTTCGCTGCTCTTTTATAGTTGTAAATTTGGCGTGGTGGGAGTATAAGGGGAGGGTGGCCTCCGTATACTCCTAATTCAATTCAGATATTAAAATTTCTTATACTTATCGCGTTCAGGAAAAGATTTTGTATTTGTCGAATATTTCTCGGTAAACGATTTCCAGTGCGATGTTTCTTTTTTCTTCTCCTCGTTCTTACACGGAGGAAGAGGCTTATATTTAATATTACTCGTATTTTGATCCATCTTCGTTGACGTCCAGAGTGAGAATGGTATGAATTGCGTTACTCAAACGATATTTATTTTACTGTATCCATAGGGATAAAGGATTAAAATGCAGTAGTCACAATTAAAATGAATAATACATTTATTCAATATTACTTTATACACAGCTCATTTAGTTTTTTCTCAAGTACTGGTACAATAATTTTGCCTATTCTTTTAATTCTACACCTAAAACGCTCTCGATCTCGGGCTGCTTGCTCCCACTCTCCACATCGTGCACGTTTATGTGCATATGTCCATGTGTACATTGAATGAACAGTAGGCTTTTCTTGGAAACGAACCCGCTTATCCATGCTGCTATTTATTAATAACATTAAATTTACACTGTACGCAATCTCTTCTCAAAGGTGGGGTTCCATTCTTGGTGCTGCTGTGCTCATAACAACGTAGACACTCCAAAATTTCAGAGTCCAGCTTCAAATGTTCTGGCAGTTTATTCCAAGCTTGCTCGATACTATTTGCTGCAAATGTTATGAGAAATTCTCTCGGTAAGAAAGCAATATCCGTGGGAGTCATAAAGGACAGGTGCTCTGTGCGATAAAATTGTTTGATTGATCTCTCGAGAGATGGCGTATTGTCCTGATAAAATTTTTTCAGCAATAATACGTTTCTGTGCGCACAGTTTGCTTTGAATGCTAATTTGTGATGTGGACAGAGTGGCTCCAAAATATCATATTTCAGCCGTTGTAATGAAGGAAAGCCAATCTCACCCATGTCGAGCACATGAAAATTGAATTTCTCAAGCCATTGCTTTTTCTCCGCTCCTTTTACATACACTGTGCTTGCGTCGTGTAAAACAGTTTTCAACACATTTTCAAGCTCCTCATAGGCTAAATCCCCTGAACTCCAGGATAATCCGTGATAATTGCGCTCCAACCAGAGATTTTCACACCTGTACTTGGCGGTGAGTCTGCACCACGGTATAGGCGGTTTGAAGAAAAACACCAAGGGCTTGAGATATGTATTGAGTGGAACTATGGCAAGTTCCTTGACGACAAATTCGTTTACAGGCTTTTTGAAACCTTGTACATCGAGCACGTATTCCATTTTGACTAACTGCCTGCCACAAGTTGCTGCTCATTTTATACCATCTTCCCCACCACCCTTTAAACGAGTTTTCGTACATCCCCACTCATGGGATTATACTCAACTATACGATCATGTAGGATCAGACAGTATGCAGAGGTATTAAGTGGAAAATTTGCTCTAGTCTCAAACTCGAGACGTACATCCACCGAAGCTTGCTTCAGTGACTCATTTTGTTTCGAGCAATCAATCACAACAAGAGGAGCATACTCGAGATAGTCGGTCTTGTTCAACATTGGTTCAGCCTCTTTGTTGTAGTAGGCATTTTGAAAATTGGCATACATGTCGTAGAGTAGAGCATACTGATTATTCGTTATATTGAGATTGAGGTTTCCATAGGGATAGTGTTGAGAATTGAGAAATAGTGTTGCGTTGCTAATGTTGCAATGATCAAAGCGACTGGCATTAACCGTTTTTCGTCCTCTGCGATATGTCTGGAAGCCGAGAATAACGAAGCGAGGCTTCTCCAGTTGGCTAGCAGTCTTTACAGTCCACACATGTTTCGATGTACTGGGCAACAATGGATACTCATATAGTTCCCAACTTCGAAAACTCATGGTGACAGGTCTATCCTTTTCCAGATAGTTGAGCAATTTAATTTTATGCTTATCCGAGAGTACTACGTACGGCATCAGCCATTCAATTTTGGTGATTTCAATTTTGAAATCTTCGTAAACTTGTGCACCAGCCACTGCTATTTGCGTCTGTATAACTGAATTTACATCAGAATTCGATCTTGTGAGAATGAGCTCATGTTTGGCATTCACAACGATTTTGCGATAATCCTCGGCAAAGCCTAGGATCATACTGAGTGGAATTGATACGTCAAAGTTGCCATTGTTGTCTACCAATTGACGTTGAGTCTCTGCAATATCGAGCCAGCCAGCATTTTCAATCACTGAGCTTTGACTAGGGCTGAACGATACGAATCCTTTCATAAGACTTGTCAAGCCCACATTCTTGCATCGATCAATCTCGATGGCATTGAGTTCGTAACGAATTTCTTCAAACAGATGACATATAGCGTTGTTTACGAACGTTGTACCTGCGATGGCAGTGCCATCTGCTTTTTGCAATTTTCCACATATATGTAGTGAACTGCGCGAAGGCAGCACACATAGATCTTGATGTTGTATACCTATACGAATTTCATCGCTGTTGTTGAAATTTGACAAAGTATAAGGCTGATGCGCATGAATCTCGTAATGCGCAACAGATTCGTCAAACATGACAGGTGACTGTATGCTTAGCACGTCCTCCATTTCGTTGAAAACAGCAAAATAGTATACAGCTTAATTTTTTTTCACAACTCTTAGACCCAGACTTTTTAGAAACTGTATGTTTTGACGTGTTAGCACTTTCGGTACTCGTTGACGACTGATTGCTCGACGGCATTGCAAGTTATTATTATAGCCTTTACCAACTTTGGTGTTGTACACAATTCCCATTATGCTTAGACTGATTTGATGTGTAATCTAATTGTTATGACTTCACCGCGAAAATTAACTAAATGTCCGTCTTGATCGACGAGGTGCAGCTGCAAGTTATCTATAGTCTTGACAGTGACTGGCAGGTAAATAATAGGTGATGGGACTTCGATGATCTTATAGCCTGGTGAAACAGCTGGGAAGAATTCGTGTATGGTGTGCACCTTATGTTCATTGATGTATGCCCCAGAAGTAATATTACATTCAACGCGTAATGCGTTAACTTTCAATATGGCTACTGGCAAATCAGATTCGTGATTAATATTTGGCGGTAGTACGCGACTTGTGAAACCCAACAATTTTCCAATAGAATCTTTTGGACGGAAATCAATTGATTGGCTACACTTGACCATGCAACGAAGGGTGTTATTGTTCGGCTTGAGTTTAATTGTTATGCTTTTTGATGCTAGAGCCTCTTTCAGAGTCTTCTCAATGTCTTCAATTTCGTAGCTGCCTGTAGGCAAAATAATGACTTCCTCACCCACGTAAAACTTGTTATTGCCTCTGTCTATGTTGGGTATCGAATTAAATGTGAGCAGTTCCACAAGTCCAAGAACGTAATTTTTACTTGGCGACAGTTCAAGCGGTGGAAAATATTGAGCTTGCAGCACAGAAGATGTTCCAGATAGGCTCAGTGTTAGTGAGTCTTCCATGACTATTCGAACAATACTGAGTAAACGGGAATCCCAACCAATACTTATATAACATTCAAAAGAAATTTTAGACAAAGATGGCCGCAGTTGTAGGTGTTGTAGTCTTGGTAATGTTTCTGATTGTACTTGACTCCGTTCACATTCCAGTATTCCATAAGATCCTGAGGTGGTTGTAAATCTCCAAAACTATCAAAATACACTACATCGTTGCCTCGTTTTCGATATGCGACCCAATGCGTGCCAGGTCCACTTTCATCGTCGAGATTGACGATTGCTGATTCACGATAATGTGGTCCACTCGCTGGTAATGCATTTCTCATGTAAACACCTCGAAAATATGGAATTTTCAAGATGCGTGCATATTTTATCAGATCAGCGTCAGTTAATGCACGTTGCGGTAATTTGAAGTTTTTTTTTTCCTCAAGCCTTGTCCATACTTTTTCAAGTACATACCATAGCCCTCTTTGTAAGGTCGCAGATATAGACCTCTGCCGAGCGCAATAGCTTCCATTGTTTTGTTATGTCTTTGACTCTCCTCAAGCTGTCGTTTAGCAGCACTAGCATCGTTCACTGCTTTGGCGATACCAGCAGCGCCACCTGCTAATGCACCTGTTGCACTCAAACCAGCAAATATTGGAATGAGGAATGGTAGGAATCCTCCAATTTTGGATGGGACTGGTAGCACACGTGGAATGCGGACATTCTTCTTGCCTCCAGCTTTGTTTACAGCTTGACGAGCAGCCTTCAGAGCGCTACGAATGACTGTGTGAGAGTTGTTGCTTGGAATAGCAGAAGTGGAAGCAGCTTTGATCACTTTGGCCAATGATAAAGATGGCTTCTTTTTCTGCTTCTTTATTTGCCTTTTAAGACCCATTCCAAACTTGGATTTTGCCTTCATGGTGCCTGCTATGGCGAGAGCAGCTGCTTTTTCTCCAACACCGGCGTCTGACGCCCGGACTCTCTCCCAAGCTTTTGCAGCCAAAATCTTATCTGCAGCGTTTCTTGCTTCGACGTTTTCTCGATTTTGTGAGTAGGCAATATCGTGCTCTTTACAGGCTCTATCAAGAGCATTGATTCCAGGATCTCCACGTGCTAGTCGTTTTGCTAGTTTAGTACCCGGTCCACAGTACTGATATCCAGGAATATGCAGCTCTACTGGAAGCTTGTTAATAAGTGTATTCAATACTCCACGACCTTTGCGTCGTTTCTGCTTATGTACGATCATGATGCACGAGAAGACAGCTCTCGACTGATCTTGATACATTATAAACGCGCTTTTTATAGCTAAAGTGACAGTTGCCCTTAAGCTGATGAAGCGTTCACATGGATTTCCAGCAACAAAAAATCAAGTTGCCAGTGTCGAATTTCGATACTCTAGTAGAGCAGCAGAAAATGCGAAAACGTCATGGAGAACTACTGCCTGACAATATTCGAGCAATATTCTGTGGACCATCAAATTGTGGCAAAACTAATACATTGCTCGCTCTCATAACACATCCCAATGGTCTCAAGTTTGAAAACGTGTACATCTATTCAAAGTCACTGAAACAGCCCAAGTATAAGTTTCTCGAGCAGCTTTTACAACCTTTGCCCGGCATAGAGTACTTCCCTTTCAGTGAGCATGATGCAGTTGTGGCACCTGACGACGTACTCCCTGATTCAATCATGGTTTTCGACGACGTCGCCTGCGAGAGACAGGACAACGTTAGAGCCTTCTTTTGCATGGGGAGACACAAAAACGTAGACTGTTTCTATCTCTGTCAGTCGTACGCTCACATTCCAAAACATTTGGTGCGTGATAACGTAAATGTGCTGGTAGTTTTTCGCCAAGATGATGTAAATCTTAAACATATATACGATGATCATGTGAATTCTGATATGACATATACAAACTTCAAAGATTTATGCTCAGCATGTTGGAATGATGGTAAGCATGGATTTCTTTTTATCGACAAGGAGCGAGCACTCAACGATGGGCGTTACAGAAAAGGCTTTGATTGCTTTGCCACAAATATATAACCTGCAGCAGACCCTGAGTATTTGCAGTAAACTGTAAATAGTCGAAGAGTCAACATGGCAGACATTCGACGTGAAAAAGGCATTCTTCAACAAATTACAAAAGCTCGCGAAGCAATTAGACGCAAACATAGATTGCTAAAGCAAGGTAAAGCTAGCATGGAAAAAGCTCTTGGTGAAACTTTTAAACCTATAGTAGATCCGCTGGAAAAGCTAGTGAAAGTAAAACAAGAGATCAAGCTAGAACCTCAAAAAGAAGAATTTTTTGATGATAAACTTGATGAGGAGCGTGATGATGATGATAATAATGATAAACTTGATGAGGAACATGATGATTTCGATGATACACTACTCAATGAAACAGTTGATGCTTCATTTAAAAGTGCCAAAACTGATAGCGAGGAAGAGGATGAGAAGAATATTGATACAAATGACAAGTATATTCAGCTGCTCAAACAAAATAAGCAACAACGATACTTTGATCATATCTTTGGAATACGTAAAGATGGTGAAATACTAAAGATCGGTGATTCACCCATAGAAATCCACAAAAAATATGTTAGCGTTTTAGATAGAAAAGGGAGTTTGTTAAAGTATGCGAAAACTGAAGGTCTGCAAGAACTGCTTTTTAAACTAAACCCAGATATGTCATTGATTCAGCTTGATGATTTGCAAAATTATAAGAAAATTCTCGAAGCTACAAACGCACATCGAAAACGTTACAGTTTCGATCAGCCTATACGTCAGCAAAACAGCAATAAATATAATACCATAATTGCCCCTCTATTTAAGTTGCAAAGTCCTGTAAAGTATGGTCGTGGACTCTTACCTCGATATAAAATTGCAACAAAGCGTACTCTCATGGACTATGTTTATTGGGACGATCCTAACGAACTAGTTGATCGTCTACGTTTACTCATGGCTGAAAGATTAGCTGGTAATAATAGCCACGTAAATGAGATTCATTCCATTATCGAAGAATTGCGTGAAGCCAAAATCATATATTAATTGCTATAACCAACAAATTCAAGTCAGTAACAAGATGAGCGTTGATGTGTTTGGACGTCAGCTAAATCGCTCCAAAGGTCGTCGTGGTCCTCCTGGTGTTGGCTATAAACTCACTGCCGACGGTCACTTCGACATTGGAAGCAAAAAATTGTGTAATATAGCAGAACCAGAGCAACCAAACGATGCGGTGAATTTAGCAGTGCTTCAACGTTTAATTCAATCAGAGATTCACGCTGTTCACGCAATCACGAGTGATTTGAGAAAAGCAATTGACGCTATAGAATTAGCTATACAAATCATCAAGGATGAGAATGCGGAGAAACAGAGAAAAATAGATTTGGCTATTAGTGAACTATATGAAATTTTGTTTAAAAGTGCTCAGAATAATGACACATCAAAAGGCTAGACTAGTAGAGGAGCTTCATAAACCAGCTCGACGTAATTATCAGCGGCGAAGGTTTATAATGCGTGGTTTAGATGATACCTGGCAAGCTGATTTGGTAGAGATGCTACCTTACACACAAGAAAATAGAGGATACAAGTACCTACTGACAGTCATCGATGTATTCTCAAAGTACGCCTGGGCCGTACCCTTGAAGCAGAAAACGGGAAACGAAGTTTCAGCAGCAATGAAATCTATTCTAGAGCAAGGTCGAGTACCAAAAAACTTGCATACCGATCGAGGAAAAGAATTTTACAACTCTTCGTTTGAAGGTCTCGTGAAACGTTATGGCATCAATCTCTACTCAACATATAGCAATTTAAAAGCTTCCATCTGTGAGCGCTTCAATCGTACGCTCAAAAATAAGATGTGGAAGCAATTTAGTTTACGAGGAAACTATAAATGGGTCGATATGTTACCTGATTTACTGGTAGAGTACAATAACAGCATACATCGCACCATCGGTATGAAACCGATAGATGTCAATAGAGAGAATGAAGCTAAAGTCCTTAAACGTTTCTCTCACCAAGAAAGCAAGAAAAAAGCTAAATTTAAAGTTGGAGATAAGGTGCGAGTGAGCAAAATGAAGCAAGTATTTGAAAAGGGTTATACGCCCAACTGGTCGACAGAAATTTTTACCATTAGTCAAGTTGTGCCAACGTATCCAGTGCCAACGTACAAGCTGAAGGACTATCAAGATCAACCCATCGCTGGCGGTTTTTATGAACAGGAATTGCTTAAAGCCAAATATCCAGATGTTTATCTTGTAGAGAAAGTATTGAAAAAACAAGGAAATAAGCTTTATGTAAAATGGTTAGGGTTTGATAAGACGCACAATAGTTGGATAAATAAATCAGATTTATAATTAAATATTTACAAATTGTCTTTTTATTCTATACAATTTATTCTTAATCTGTCTGCTTAATCTTATAATGGCCCCAAGGTAAAGTATCAGTTTCACCTCGTAGCAAGTACCTTTTATCATCGTGTGGGCTTAAAGCTACTTTTACTTGCTTTTCACTAAATACATTATGCGTGTGAGACCGAATAGTACATTGTACACGAGACTGTGTAGACATGTTCTCTAAACACTGTATATAATCATCAAAAGTTATTGAATTTTGTACTACAGCAGTTTTTACACCTTTCACTTTTTTCACCTTGTCCTGACCTTCCACTCGAATACTGTACATTTTACTGCGCAAACCAACAAATTCAGTCATTATGCGTCCATTGCACTCGTCTTTCATTAAACCAACTACCTTCTTGTTTGCCAGTGGCATTCCAAAGGTATTGTTCTCCGAATAGTCCGAAGTGTCAAAATGTTCAATATCTCGCTTCATAACTTCATATATATCTATATTACGTAATTCGTATATTAAACTATCCGTGTCTGTATACAGCAGCTTACAACTATCACCAAACTGCTTTTTCATATAATCATGGTGAAAGCTGTATACTAACGTTTTTGATAAATCAAGTACACAGAGTCCAACATAAATAGGTTTATTCATATTGACTTCAGTTTTAGTCAGTTCTATAATTGCCAAATTTTCATCTAGTATGGTGCGACTGTGAAAATTAGGTTGAGCAATAAGGGCTTCAGCACTGTATCTGCCGTCCCATTTAGTTACAATTTTGAGGTCAACCCGCTTTTTCACATTTTCCATTGTTTTGCCAAAAACTGCATTATTCATTAACTTGTAAAGATTTTTTTCAAATTCATTTTTTGCTTCCTTTCGCATGCTACTATTCAAATCTATATACGTTTTTAGCCATGGTTTTTGATTAAACTGTAAGACTCTATGTATTCGTTGAAGTTGTAACCCATTAGCCAAAGCTTGCTTTAAATTTCTATAATGCAGAACATATCTCTCTTTTGAGTGTAAAGTCGTCATAAGCTTCGAGTATGTTGAACCTGGTGGCTTCATATGCTGAGGACATAGAGGCAAGTCTTTATGATCGTCGTGAAGCTGCTCTGGGTAGTCCAAGTCCACTTCAAGAATGTAGCCAATTGGTGAATCATCATCTATGCTGGAAAAATCAGTTTGACTGATTGCTTTCTCTGTCATCCACTTAAAACCACCATATGGTAGTGATTGTTGCATCGCCCATCCATACAAATTATTAACATCGTAATACATTAAATATTTTGTATCTTTATCACTATCATAATCAGTGCCCATATAAATATTATTTGCTCGAGAATAACGGTTACAGCACTGACTTATTCCTCCTCTTATTCCACGCTCAATAAACATTACTTTGTCAATGTCGGTGAGTAGTTCTAGTTCGATTTTTGTATATTTGAGCATTGCGTCCCAAGTTAGGCCAGGAGTTGTGTAATAGTGTGCTGGATCTAATCCGTATGCTTTCAGACAGCTGATACGAAAATTTTCAAAAACTTCAGCTAGCAGCAGTACATCTGTTTTCAAATAAAGGTCTGAATATTCACCCAAGTTAGCGATTTCAAATTTATTCCAAATGTTTTGAGCGTGTTTATAATCTTCATCTGAAATGTGACAGTTGTTTAATTTATTGTAAAATGCATCTTTTGACGGTAGCTCGGAAACGTTGAGTTTTTCCAATGAATTCAAATAATCATAAGGAAAAATGCCTTTTCTTCTTAGCAATTGATATTTTTCTTCGCTTAGCTGGTTATCTTTGCTAAACTCTTGCTTGAGTATATTCAGATCTTCGAGATAAGATGAGAGCTTGTCTAGTGACGATGCCATAAATCGAAAGGAGTCGATAAATTTGAAATTGATATCGCTACCATCAATGTATTTAGTGAATGATATAAATTTCTCCTTATTTATAGGTAATACGTTGACTCTGCCAGGTATACATTGAGCAATATCTCTGATTAAAAAGTGTGAATCATATCCACTCAAATTATGGAAAATCACAGGAACAGAGCGAGAATCTTGATAGTTTAGATTACACTTCTCATGAGCTGCTCCTCGATATCTGAAACATATTTAAGTATATAATACTTGACATAAGGGTGCTATCGCTCTTGTCACGTGAAGAAATTACCTTCCAGTGAGATGACAGTGATCACGTACTCTATCATGATCCAGACGTTTTTCACAAATGTGGCAAGATGTAGCTTGCTGGAAAGACTGTTCTTGCTCCCAAGTCAATGGCTCAATAGGTATCGGACACCAAAATACTGTTTCAATATTTTTAGCAAGTTGTAGAAGCTGGCCAACAAACCATTTTGCAGGATTAGATCCTCTATAGCTACGGTAATATGAGATTGAATTATCGTAACTACATTTCACGTAATATCCTATGCTAAAAGCTTCATGCTGCTGATAAGCATTTCCATCTTTTATTTCTTTAAGGATGCACTCAAAGTCAGCATAAACTGTAAATGGTACTTTTTCTTTATTCTTGAAATTTTTAAATTGCAGAATTGAGTTTCTGGAATTTGGCAAGTTTACTCGACATTTGTTTAGTTCTGAGCAGTCACGTTCATGTGCCTGTAATTGCGATTCAGTTCGGAAATAATGTAAGCACCGATTACAGATGTGTAGTTTAACCTTCTGTCTTGAAAGTTGGCTAGATACTAAACGGGATAAATCTTTGATCCAAGCGTAATGATAAACTATAAGTTGGTCATCAACCTCCTCTTTCTCATCTGCGTAATAATTTTGCACAAGTAAAAGATTAACGTGAATTTCTCTTTTACATGACGTCAAGTGCGTTGGCACAACTTTAAATGATCTTCCACTTGTTTTTTTTAAAGTATAAACATTAACTGAAATACCACTTTGTTTTTCAAATTTAGGTATATGTTTTGGTAGCACAGGGTATTGTAGATCTTTGAAAATTGGATCGTTTTCATAAGCCTTATATGATGATACTCTATCAGAATGTACTTTTGGTGGATGCAATGCTGAAAGAATAGCCCATTTGAAACAGGCGTCATCGAAATTCTTCACATTGACACAAGCTTCTTTCCTTTTTATTACGTATGGTAGTTCTACGTATGAACTACCTCTCATTGCATTATATTTATTACTGTGCACACACAGATTAAGAATTGATCGAAGTGTCCAGCCTGAGTCACGTTCCTGGAATTCTTCCATATCTCGCTGGATAGGCTGTTGAACATTCGAAGTAAACCACTGTTTGAGGTTGGTATTTTGAAAAATAGGCTCAGCCTTCGTGTTGAAATATTTTATTTCCGTAATTTCATTGTCAGCTTTGGTGATGACGTATTCAGCTGCTAATACAGCATACACTTTCACGGCAGTCTCTTTCTTAAGAGCAGTCTTGATTCGGCTTTGAAATAAAACTTGAGCATCTTTCATAAATCCTACCAGATCTAACTGTTTCAAATTTGTAATCACTCCTGATCTCATACGATTATTGAATGCTGCTTCTAAATCCTGCCATTTTACTCTATCACTTCGTCGTTCACGCCGCACACCTTCACCACGTTTCAGCAAACACTTTAATTTGTCCTTGAAACCTTTGAGAAACGCGATTGTTGATAGAAACTTTTGTTTTTCGGGAGCAGTTTCAGCACTTTGAAGCAATAATCTCAAATGTCTCAAAGTTTTGTTATTAATCTTGATCCACTTATCCAGTTTTTCAGGGACGTTTCTGGAACTTTGAGCTATAAGCCCATAGGCTTTTAGCATAATATTCACAAGCTCCTTGCAATCGTACGCAGACATGATGATCACTCTTTGAATACACTAATTAGAATGAAAAACAATGAATTCGCTTCCCTTTTATAAGGACGGCAAAACATGCGCAAATCCCCTTTGATGTCTCGAAACACATACGATATTCTGGAAGGTAGTGTCTTATTTCAAGTAAATAAGTTTCGCTATATACGTACTTCTTATTGAGAAAATAATTCGTAGAAAATGAATCGTCCTACGATATTCTGGAAGGTAGGGTCTTATTTCAAGTAAATAAGTTTCACTATATACGCACTTCTTATTGAGAAAAATAATTCGTAGAAAATGAATCGTCCTAAATAATAATAAGTGAGGATGTATAAATGATTCATACTATGTGAAATGTACGTATACGAACTGTATTTAATATACGCAAATGATTCGACTTAAAAACAACCGTGAAACTAGAGACCCCTTGATACTTGCCGCTGTGATCAATGCATACACGCATGCTCTAAAAAATTCGACCAACAAAGATTACTTTAGCTGTAAACAAGTTCTAAGAAAGCTGATGTAAATACGCAGCTAGCATTATTAAAGTACATGCATTTCACGGGCGCGTAACGATGCTGGCTATTGTAACGTGAATCGGCTGACGTCACCGCTAAACGTTGCACGATAGCCGTGCATATTATACTTGTAGCGTGCACGAAAGAGAAAAAGAGAGAGCTCCCAATAATACGCAGCAGCTATATTGCATTAAGAAGATGCGTATATGCTATCGTATTCGATAAAAGTACGAATATGAAGGTATAAAGAGGAGCGAAGAGAAGAACAACAAGCAGGTGTAACCCGATCCGCGCTATCTCAACGCGCGACTCACCGCGGCTGTACCGGTAGCTGACTTCACTGCGCTGCAGCCCACCGAGATGCTGGTGCCGTCTCTGACCTTGAGTAAGCTTCCTGGAGTATACCGCCCGGAGTATACCGCCCGGAGTATGCTGCCCGGAGTATACCGCCCGGAGTATGCTGCCCGACCCCCAGCGCTGCCGCCTCCCCGCCGCGCAGCAGCCAAGTCTTGGTGCTAGCCTCTGCCATAGATGCACACCTGTTTGCAGTGCCCTTCTTTACCGACCGAGTTTACAGCTGCACACCTGTTTGTAGTCTTTACCGACCGTGTTTACAGGTGCGCTGATGACGTCATGGCTCGAAGCTTCCAGAACATTCGAAGTGGGCGGGGCCTATTCTCACCTGCACAGGTGTGCTGAGGGTGGAGTGGTGGGGGGGTCCCGAACCCGCGTTGTTTATCTACTGCTGTTGTCGTCTGAAACTGAACTGGAATTCTCACTTCGTTCTTCATCCGATGGTGATTCTGAAAAAAGTTTATATATATATATATATATATATATATATATATATATATATATATATATATATATATATATATATCAGTCAACTTGGTATAGTGACAGATAGCGGTATCTTAGCTCAAACTAAGCTCAACCGGCTTTCATTTGTTTACGACCGTTTACAGCTAGAACTGAACTCAGTCGGTTGTTATAGCAGCGTCACAGCTAAAACTGTGCTCACTGGCGTATTTTTTCAACTGGATTGTAATTCACGTACTCTCTCGCTGGCGTTTCCTCGGAGGGCCTTTCTTTTGTCCCTCAATTACCTTTAAGGCTTCGTTCAATCTCTCCTCCATTTCCTTCAATTTTTCTTGCATCTCTTCTTTCTGAACTTTTTTTTCTTCTTTCCTTTTCCTTTTCAATTCTTTCTTACTTTTCTTCTTCTGGTTTTCCTGATTCTCCATGGCGCAAGCTGAACTCTTTAACGCGCGTAGTCGTTTCACGTCCGACGACGTCGACGCCAAAAAACGTTATGAAGAGTGGCGCGCGCGGCAGAGCAGCATTTTGCTTTGCTCTGAAGTGGCGGCATCTGATGCTAGAGAGCGGTACTACAATCATTAATCACGGAGAATGAGTATAAAGTATAATTACTATTATCTGAACCGTAGCCTGATGTATGCTCTACAGATTCTTCTACAGAAAATGCATCCATGAACTCATACCTTGAGATGTAACGGTTGCGTTCCCCTCGCATCGGATTTTGTCAGTCGGGACCAGGATTCGGAGAGAGAAGTGAGGTTAAAAATAACTCTGTTTGGTTCAGTTTAATCAATTTACAGTGCCGGTCATAAATTCCCGAAAATTTGGTGGGAGGAAAACCTTTCATTAAACAAGCATTTCTCCAATTCTATTAATCGTAGAATAAAATTAAAACAGGCATAATTAAGTGGAGGCGAAATACTAACTTTCTATGGCACGTAAACATTTATTCAATCATTTTTTCAATTTTTTATACAACTTTAAAAAGTGTGAATTTTCTCAGTATTTTTTTAATTTCTTCAATCACTTGTATTTTTAAAAATATCAGTGGTAGGTGAATAATTCTAACAGAGATCGAAAGATCTTGAAAAAACCTAAAATTTATCACTCATGAACATTTTTGCTACGATGCTTTTTTAAAAAGTTACAAGCGATTGAATGTTACCATTGACGAAAAGTGAAATATGGACTTACTCATTTTATATGCACACACTCTTACTTGAATAACTCCTATCGAAAGGCAGAAATCGAAAAAATAGTCATTACTAAAGTTGTAGGGTTTAGAGGGGAGTGTCATGTGGTGAGCTTAGATTATCCATTACTACTATTTTTTCGATTTCTGCCTTTCGAGAGGAGTTATTCAAGTAAGAGTGTGTGCATATAAAATGAGTAAGCCCATATTTCACTTTTCGTCAATGGTAACATTCAATCGCTTGTAACTTTTTAAAAAAGCATCGTAGCAAAAATGTTCATGAGTGATAAATTTTAGGTTTTTTCAAGATCTTTCGATCTCTGTTAGAATTATTCAACTACCACTGATATTTTTAAAAATACAAGTGATTGAAGAAATTTAAAAAATACTCAGAAAATTCATACTTTTTAAAGTTGTATAAAAAATTGAAAAAATGATTGAAAAAATCTTTACGTGCCATAGAAAGTTAGTATTTCGCCTCTACTTAATTATGCCTGTTTTAATTTTATTCTACGATCAATAGAATTGGAGAAATGCTTGTTTAATGAAAGGTTTTCCTCCCACCAAATTTTCGGGAATTTATGACCGGCACTGTATATATTTAATAACTTAGTAGGGCGCGTTGTCATTCGCCACCTGTAACACAACCGAACAAAAGTACGCGTTTAACAAGACTTGTCTCTTATAATTACTTCTTAGTGTCTAGGCGGTGCTTAACATCTACGCGGTATGATTACGGTGCTTATCATCTATCGGCGCGGTACTTAACATCTAGTCGGCGCTTAATATCTATTCGTTGCGATTTACGGTGCTTATCGTCTATACGGTACGGTTGCAAGTACGCTTTCGCTTACATATACTTGTACATACTAGGCCTAGAGCACGGCGGTTCGGTTATTCCCCCGGTGAACACCCAGGAGTGTAATCGATGTCGCGGAGTCCTCGCAAGAACGTGTACGCACGATCTTGTGCGGACTCCGTGCCGGTTCCCGGTTTCCTCCTACCCTGTGTGCGCATTTAGTACTACAAAATAATACAATTCAATATGCCTAAAAAGGACGCTTACAAATATATTTAGAAAAAAATGTTGCTTATACTCAATAGTTTTGAAGTAAGCATGGGTCACGTAAGAAGTTTAACACTTGATAATACTTTTATTTGGGTTCGTTATCGCGCCTCGCAGAACCACTTGCCTATTGCTCATATAGGATAATTTTTCTAAAAGCATCCTACAGAAACTTAAATTTTAATTGTACCTCATGTGCATTCAATTAATTATGAAACATAGTTGAATTAAATATTTACTATAAAAAACTTGAACAATATGATAACTGCAAACCATTCAGATTTTCTGATACTTTCTCTAATAAAGTAGCTTTGATTTGTTTTGTGCTTTGCTACAATGGAATTGCATGGTTTCACAGAGGAGGTTACTCAATTTCTGCGATGAGAATTTCAACCTCGTTGTAATCTAACTGATTAGATTTGCGCTTTTTAGTACCTTTACGTACACATACACATACACACACACACACGCACGCGTACATACACACACGCACACATACACACACAATATGTAACGGGGTGGAATTTACCTTCGGTTACACTCCACGAACTGCAGGTCGAACCGCTCGCTCGTGTAGCTCTCGTAGCCGCTGTCGCGTCTTTTAGCGCCGCAGACCGGGCTGCTTAGTAATTCGCTTTGACCTCGTTTCAAAGTGCGTGAATAAGCTCTTTGATGAGATGGTCGTGTCGGCGGTGGTATTCGCAAGAAAAATCAAAGGGTATGGAAGAGACTATACGGCAGAAAATAAGACTACAGTTAGTTTCACATTAAAACCCGTATAAAATACAAAAGTTCAAAATATAAAAGACGCGAGAATAAGCCGTAATATACGCGTGCGCACGAGAAGGCTTAATTTCGTGTCTTCAGAATATAACTAGATTTGAAAAACCCCCAATAATAGATGCTACGCGTTAGTTCTATAGCTTTTCTTCTAAGAGAGAGAGCGAGAGAGAGAGAGAGAGAGAGAGGCTGCTTTGTTGTTCTGCTACCTGTTCGTCCTCTCGGTGGGTGATCGGAAGCATTGGGTCAGTAGTCGACGCGGGATATAAATTATTTAGTTAGGTGATGATATTATGCAGGACTCGGAATTAGGATTTTGACTAGAAAGTCGTGATTTAACAGCAATAAATCCTTTTCTTTTATTTGCTTGAAATGATAATTACCCGAACTTTGTCGACGCTTAGTGCGACTATCGCGTTATTGAAATATACTAAGTTGATGTAGTAGTGCTAAGCTTACAACTGTAGGTGAGGCGATCTACTCCAAGAGACTGTGCGAGCTTTAATGATCGTATACCTTTTTACTGAAAGGATTACTAGTACCCAAAATGAATAATTTAAAATGTACTCGATTCTGATTGATTCTCCGATGACTTTACTTTATTTAACTCTGAAGCGCGTTTGAAAAGCTTTTGTCTTATCGTTATTCTTTTTTTTGGCCCGTGCTATGCGGTAACTACTTTATCTCGCGGCTCGATTTCCTGGTTTCCGTCCAAATTTATACTATATGAAAATTATTCGTGATTTGCGTTAATTCGACGCGAGGTTCTAATTTCTTTCAATAATAAGTCCTGTCGAACTTGAATCCCGGTCCGAAGGATTTTTGCGCGCACTGATGCTAAGTCCCGAACCGAATAATCTTATGTACACCGATGCTAAGTCCCGAACCCAATAATTTTATATGCGCCGATGCTAAGTCCCGAACCGAATTCCGACTCGGCGAAATTTTGTCCGACGGCGATTAAGTTCCCGATTGAACTTCTGAGATTGTGATGATGCAGGTTTAAGTCCGAATGAGGGGGCTGAGCAGTTTATCCGGATCCTTATATAGTCCGGGCTCGCGAATGTTCTAGAACATTTTCAACGAAAATCCCCAATAGGAGGGGTTAGCTTTTCCATATATGGAGTTACCTATGATCGCCCCCTACTCCTCTTCTTACTATTTTTCGTCTCCGGCTTTTTCTTGCTGCGTATCGTTCGTCCCCTCTCCGTGATATAGTTCCGGCCTGCTCGGTTCTATGTTTGTTCAGGTGGTCGAGCTTCTTTGCATCGCATGGCTTCTCCGGGCTTCTTGCAGTCATTAAAGTAGTGATCTACTTTGCCGTGAATATGGACACTTACTGTTTGCGGGTAAGGCTGCTTCTTTCTTGTACCCATGGAGGAAGAGAGAAGGAGAAGTAACTTAGTACCATGGAGGAAGAGAGAAGGAAAGCAACTTAGTACCTAAGAAACTGGGACGACTTTTCCTCCAGAGATAGCAAGACCACCGAACCCTCGCTGGTTTCAGCGCCATCTATCGAGAGCCTAAGGATTTGAAAATATATAGTTCTTACTGATAAAACTTACAACCCCTTGTCGTTTTTTCAACAGCCATGCACTTTACAAAATAGCTATCATACATAATCTTTATAATTTGTTTATTTATAGTGTACACTCAATTATTTATCAATATTAATTGTTTCTAACATCCCTAGCAATAGCTGCACATGCAAAACTATTATCCCAGCGAATTGCAGCAGTCGGTAACAGTAAAATAGGGAAGCTTCTGTCTTCCGCCCGTCGGATGGCGCTATAACCAGTGAGGTTGCGGCTCGATCTCTGGCGAAAACTGCGACCCGCTTTTGCTCGCCGCGGCCTATGGAGTTGCTTCTCCTTCTCTCTTCCTTCATGCGTGTACCTCTCTTGCAATAGGTATCGAAAGGGGGACCGCTGTTGGCTTGGGGGTCGCGATGCGTAGGTAAGGCGGTCCGTCGGTAATAGATGGAGCATTGCGTTTCTAGCGTCTGCATCTCCTAATTTGTTCTTGATTTTCCTCGTTGTGGATATGATGTTTGTACATTTTTAAACTCGCTGTATTTTGACACTCGCTATATACATCGCTAATCTCAGTCTGGTTTTAACTTTCGTGTATTATAATCTTACCACGTATTTGAGTTAGTCATTCTGACTCTTTGTTTAATTGTATTTTACCGAAATTTGTGTTCGTATAATAATGCCGTCTCGCGCATGATTGTTCGTATTTCGTTTTGGATATTTGTTATATCAATCGTTTTACTTTAATTTAATAGTGTTAATTCCGGATGCGATTATTTTGTCTTTTCTGTTCTTATCGTCTCCCGCTTCCTATTTTTTAAAGTATTCGGAGTGTATAATGTGCTTTCCCGAGTAGGCTTGTACTTTTACTCTCTTGACCTTTCTTAGCTCGAAGTTATTCAGTGTTTACTCTCACCTAATGTCGTGGATGCTCTCTCTCTCTCTCTCTCTCTCTCTCTCTCCCGCTATACCCAGTGGGATTGCTATTCTATTGATTACATATAATATTCTTTTAGTATCTATAATTATTCTTATTGAAAATAGAAATGCGAAAAATTGAGGATTCCACACACGCAAGAATAAAACTTGATAGAAAAAATTGGATTGGATTTTTTATTAGAATGAAATTATAAATTTGAAATTATATTTTGATTTTAAGTTCAATTACAATTAAGTAAATTAAATAAATTGACAGTTCACAATTAGCTTTTATTATTAACAATGCCTGTTCTTATCAGTCTGCGCAAATTGTTTCTCTTTTAGAGGAAGGACATAATCAAAATTATGTAGCTAGAAGGTATGGGGTTCATAGAACAACCATTGCGCGAGTCTTGACTCGATACCGTGAAACAGACTTGTAGCATCGACGAGCAGGTCCAGGTCGACGACGGATAACAACAGTCCGAGAAGAACGCCGTCTCCTTCAAGTAGCCACAAATAGTCCTAGGGTTGTTGCCAATCAAATTCTAAACATTGCTCTACCTCATGGCGCTTCAGTGACCAAACCGTAAGAAATCGTCTTCATGAAAGAGGATTGAGATCGTGTGTTCCTGCGAGAGCTCCTCATTTAACTCAAAATCATCGAAGATCCCGTCGTAATTATGCTTGTAATGATAAGACTAGTAGAGAGAATTGCCTTCAATTTAAGTGATGTATGAGCTTTGTACAATAAACTGGTAAAAGATACAGTTATTTGAAGTTGGATCATTTTTAAATGGAAAAATAGGGGTGCGTTAATTATCTTGAGAAGTGTATTATAGAAAACTTAAAGTTTTATTCGTATTATATTTTACAATACATAGCAGAAGTTTATATTTTCATCTTTTAAACATTAAAAAATTTAAAAAAGTCTAGAAAAATATTTATAATTATGAATTATATGTTTTAGAAATAATAAAAATAAGAAATATTATGTTTGAATGATAGATATATTTTGCTTTCTCCTAGAGGACGATTTGTAGTAGTTAAATTTTCGACTTCGTCGAAAACAGGTTAGAAATCCATTTTGAAATGTTTGGAGTTCGAATCACGTGTTTTTAGAAAATGTCAGCATGGATGTGTGTGTATGTATACCGTAATATTTCTAGAACTACTCAGTCAATGTCAATAAAATGTGATAGGCATATCTATTTTTGGATTATAAATCCGGGACATCCAGTCATTTTTTATTTTGCCAACTAGTTTTCGTTTTATGGTCATTTTTTTATTTTTGAAAAACACTATTTTGCGGGTTTTTTAATCATGCCATTATTACAAAGGTCCTCGGGATCGACCGCACCGTTTGGCAGCCAAAATGAAAAAAGTGATTTTTTTTAACAATTCATATTTTTACTACACATCATAACCTCACGAAAAAAATCATGTTGATGGGTCACATGTCGACTCTTTCCCAGCTCTCCCAAGCGAAAGTGATCACGTCGAATCCCTCAGCTGAAAAATAAATCGAACACATTAGAGGCGCAAGAGTTGCTTGCGTGCTGCTGGGAGGCAGCACGTCACACATCTAAAAACATGTTTCTATGAAGTTTTAGCGAAATTGAAAATTTTACTATTACTAAACTTCCTCTAGGAGGAAGCAAAATAAAACAATACTTTTCTAAAATAACATAAGGAATGCTACCCCACGGGATCAACTACCGTCTAATTTCGCATTTCAAAAAAAAAATTTTCTATTTTGTTTCATTTCGAAAATTTAATCTGAATTTAAAATATCAGGAAAAAATCATTTTTTGGGGTGAATATTAGGGGTAGGTTTTTACCTCTTGAATTAGAAATTGATTCTATAAAAAAATTAGCCCGATAAATATAAATTATGCATTATATATCACAAAGCGCCTTAAAGATAGCTTAAGTGATCCCACTGCATTTTGGTGCGGGAACTCTGCAGGATTGAAAGATGACTCCTCAAGTAACGTAGGATTTGGTTCAATCCATTCACTCATACCAAAAGTGCTTAAGACAGATGCTATGTAATCAAATTGATCCAATTCTATAATTCCCTTCCTTTTGTCACGATGAATGTTAATTCCTAAGCATCTTTTGATTGATCCCAAATCCCTTTATTTACAGATCTTGCTAACTCCATCCTTTAGAATTTGGAAAAAGTCAATGCTGTTAGTAAAAACTATGAGATCATCTACGAATAAGGCTACAATTATACATTTATATGAGTTGTGAAAAGTATAAATGCATGAATCAAGTTTGGACTGTGTCAGATTCATCCGTTTAAGTACAGCATCCAGTTTGAGATTCCAGTTTCTACTTCCTTGTTTCAAACCGTAGATGGATTTCTTTAATAGGTAGACCATGTGCTCACTTTCTTTGCAACAAAGCCTTGTGGTTGTTGGAGGTAGATTGATTCTGATAAATCACCATGCAGAAACACTGTCTCCACATCTAGGTGGTATATGTCAAAATCTTGTTGAACAGAATAAATGAATAAAAGTCCGAGTGAAGTAAAACGTACCACAGGAGAATAGGTTTCATCATAGTTGATGCCTTTAATGACGCTAGATAATACTGCACTAAGCATCTTGATATTGGATTTTACATTAATCTCACTTTGGTTAACTGGTTCTATATGAGCTTTGGGATTGGAGTGGCAACTCGTTTGCCTGATCTTCACTTACTGCGGGCTCTGATGTTTCAATTGGCTCTAAAGGTAAATATACCTGGTGACGGAAAGAGTCTTGTACCTCAATTTCTTTCAAAAACCTGACATTATTTGAGGTAAAAACTTTCTGGTTCTGTTCACTCCATATTCTGTAGCTTTTCTGGTTATCGTTATATCCTATCATAATTGTTGGTTTAGAAGTTGGTTCAATTTTCTTCCTGAATTGCTTAGGTACAAAGGCTCTTGCCTTGCAGCCAAAAACTCGCAGATAACTCAGATCTGGTTTGTGACCACTCCAAAGCTCTTCTAGTGTACGACCTTGTAGACACTTACAATGTAGTTTTGAGAGTGTTGTTGACATACTCTCGACCATTATCAGTTCTCAACAACTTTAATTTATTATTAGTTTAATTATCAGTGAAATGCATAAACTTATTTACTACACTAGACACTTGATCCTTGGACTTTATAAAATACACAAATATCTTTCTTGAAAAATCATCTAAAAACGTTACAAAGTATTTAGATTTGCCAATGGAAAGATCCTCTCCTTCACAGACGTCCCTGTGCACTAATTGAAGCGATACGGTAGAACGTTTTTTATTTAGCTTAAATGATTTATTTACCAACTTTCCTGCTATGCATGTTTCACACTGATTAAACTGATCTTCGACAAACTGAATTCCAGTGGCTACATTACGGAGTTGCTTCAGGCAAATGGCATTTAGGTAGCCAAGTCCTCGGTGCCACAAACTGATGCTGCCATTTGCCGTCATTTTAATGTGACAGTTCCAGCACTGAAATTTTTGGCGATAACTGGTCGAAGATGCAGATATAAATGTTGGTGTATAGTAATAGTGTACTAGCGCGTCACATACAGTGTAATAGCGCGACGCCTTCGCCACCCACGGACACTTTAGCTTTATTTGCAGCAGTGACTTGTAGTACGAGCAGTAAAACCCATGCGCTTGAATATACATCTTGCCGAACGGTCTGCCACGTGGGTCTGCCACCTTTGCCGAAATATGTACAGGGCAGGTATGCGCGTGGATGTATAATATTATCTAAAATCGCCGAAAGTACACGAAGAAAAATTTCGAAGGGACAGCATTCCATACTTTTGAAGTGTAAATACTGAACGATTTTCGTGCATATATGGACGCGAAAATGGGAGAGTGGGGTATAACCATAACTCTCGCACCGCAGGGACTCGACGCTTCGCAGTCTCAGACCTCGAAACTTGAATGCTAGCGTGCCGACTGTCGGCTGTTCCACGCGGCTGTGTTTCGTGTTTACACTACACTAATCCTTCGCGTTATTCGAAGTTGGGAGTCTCAGAGCTCGAAAGTCGAAGCGGTAGATGCTTATGCTCGTATTGTCAGAATGCCGAAACTTTCGGATTCGGGAATGACGAAAATAGACTGCAAAACATTCGATTGATAGAGATCTGTACGACCGCAATAAAATAGGAAGGCTGAACCTTCAAAATTTTTCTCCGTGTAGTATATGGCCATAGTGACGGGGGGGGGGGGGAGAGGTATGCGCCACAGTAGCAGTACGACAACAGTAGCAGTTGTTATGTAAACAGTAGCTAAATAGGTCAATTAACATGATTTATGACCCCTATAATGGGATAATTAGCTACTGTTTTTATAAATAAACAATGATAGATGACCTATATAATTATGTAAATAGCTACTGTTTATGTAAATAGCCTCTCAAAAGGATGTAGATTTGATGAAAATTTGGATGCTATACAGCTGAAGAGAACAAGTATCACAATCAAGAAACCAATATACGTTGGTCTCTCTAATCTCGATTTATCAAAAAACTTTAGTATATGATTTTTATTATTCATACATGAAGCAGCGAGTTGGAGAAAAATGCAAACTACTTTATACAGACACAGATAGTTTAATATATGAAGTTATGGACTTGGATATGTATCAAATCATGAAAGAAGATCTACACAAATTTGATACTTCGGATTATGATGTGAAGAACCAGTTTGAAATACCACGCATTAATAAAAATGTTCTTGGACTGATGAAAGACGAATGCTGTGGTAAGCTTATGACTGAGTTCATTGGTTTAAGAAGCAAAATGTATAGTATTTTGATAGATGGAGGTGAGACTATAAAAAAAGCTAAAGGCATAAAATCAAGTGTTGTGAAGAAATCAATCACGTTTGGTTAAAGGCAAGGAAAATGATGTAATACACACAAATTGCTTTTTATAATCTATTTATTATTTTTATATTAAAACTTGTACATAGTAATAGTATTACATGAATAAATGTATAATTAAACATAATATGATCACTTTATCTTTTATTTACCACTATGATTCTTATAATTATATTTGGAAAATACATTGTTAATTTTGTTTATATAGATTTAGTTTATTTAAAGAATCTCATTTTATCAATCCAACTATTATGCTCATTACTGAAACCCAACCATTTAACATACACGCGTTTATCACTTTTCTTTAAAACTTTGTCTACTAAATAAATTTCTGGATGCTTAGTTTTTTTAATTTCCGTTTCATAAAAGCCGCCAGAAACGAGTTCATCATAATAATCTTTAAGGTGATAAGTTACTGAATTTCAGTAGACCAGGTCGGTGTATAACCTTTATCAAACACGTTTTTTACTTTACTTATACGCACTTTGTCTCCGACTTTGAATTTTGTTTTTTTCACAGTTAACTTTTCATTTGGAAAGCGTCTCTTGATCTCTTTCTCATTTGCCTGCGTAACATTTTTAGGCTCAATCCCTATAGGCTGATGTTTTCTTGAATTGTAAGCTTTGACCAACTCAGGCAAGATATCCAACCACTTATAGCTTCCCTGTGTACTGAACTCTATCCACATTGCATTTTTTAATGTTCTATTAAATCGTTCGCATATACTTGCATGAAGATTACTATGTGAAGAGTATAGGTTTATCTTGTACTTGTCCATGAGTTTCTGAAACTTTGAATTGTAAAATTCTTTTCCTTGGTCAGTTTGTAGATTCGACGGTACTCTGCCTTGTTTTAATATCGATGCCATAGCTGCAGTAACATCATTGTCACTCTTTGATTAGCTCTATTATTATCTATGACAGTGAGTAAGTAGTGAAAACCTTTATTCTCTTTAGAGTAAGGAATCATTTCTACAAGATCTGCTTGCCAAGTCTCATCTATGTCACGAATGTCATATGTTCTTCGCTTATACCTGCGGCGTGCAGGTTTGTGGAGTTCTTCAGCTACTCTTTGACGTTCCATCTTTGACTTCTATATGGCTATTTAATTCTTTAACCATGTATTCTATACTAGCTAAATTACGTTGAGATACATCATAAAGATATTTTAATTTTTTCTCCACTTCTGATTGAACTTTTTCAACTTGCTCCTTTATGCTTCTATAACTTCATTAATGCCAATAAGTTTAGAAGATAAATAATCTACTTCAGTTTGCAGGATAAGTTTCAGTGAATGTAAGGTGATTGCATCGTTTGGATTAAGAGGCTGTCCTATATTGCACAGTCGTTTATTGTCTAAGTCAAAATCGCCTTCCGGTGTGATATTGAAATCAACACCTGGAGGACCGCGACTCACTTGCGAGCCCTCAAGCTTTTGTTACGTCCTCGACTATGATGCTGTCGTCGGTTGCAACAATTTTATTGGTTAGTTTATTATGAGGAACACGGAGAATGACGAGAATTTGTATGAGAAAATCCTAGGGCTTTCGATGTTTAGACATTCCCGCGATCCTGAAGAATAGCGAAAAATGCCTGATCAGGAAACCTTTTATTAGTGAAAAAGAACTTAATTTCGTGCCTTCAGGATATGATTCGACTTCAAGAACCCCTCATAATCTATGCCACGCGTTAGTTCTATAGCTTTTCTTCAGAGGGAGATAGAGTGTGTAAGAGACAGAGAGAAGCTTCTAGTGGGCTAGTAGTGCTGTATTGAATTGACACTTACTTTTTGTTGAGTCGGCTGCTTTGTTGCTCTGCTACCTGTTCGTCCTCTCGGCGGGTTATCGGAATCACTGGGTCGGTAGTCGACGCGGGTTATAAATTATTTAATTAGGTGATGATAATATGTAAGGACTCGGAATTTGGATTTCGATTAAAAAGTCGTGATTTAATAGCAATAAATCACTTTTTTATTCGCTTGAAATAACAATTACTCGAACTTTGTCGATGCTCAGTGTGACTATCGCGTTAATGTTATATACTAAGTCGATGTAATAGCTCTAAGCTCACAAACTGTAAGTGAGACGATTTACTCCGAGAGGCAGTGCGAGACGTAATGATCGTATACCTTTTTACTGAAAGGGTTACTAGTACACAAAACGAATAATTTAAAATGTACTCGATTCTGATTGGTTCTCAGACGACTTACTTTATTTAACTCCAAAACGCGTTTGAAAGGCTTTTGTGATGTCGTTTTCTTTTCTTTACCCGTTGCTATCCGGTAACTACTTTTTCTCGCGGATCGTTTTCCTGGTTTCCGTCCAATATTATTATGTGAAAATTATTAGTGTTTATGTTAATTTGACGCATAGCTCTAATTCCTTTCAATAATAAATCTTGTCGAACTTGAATCCCGGACCGAATGATTTTCGCGCGCACTGAGGCTAAGTCTTAAAACGAATAATTTTATGTGCACCGATGCTAAGTCCCGAATCGAGTTCCGACTCGACTAAAATTTGTCCGACGGCGACTAAGTCCCGATTGAACTTCCGAAATCGTGATAGTGCAGGTGTCCGGTTCCGTTTAAGATTCTAAGTGCAACTGAAAGAGTTTAACCCTGACTGAGAGATTAAGTCCGATTGAGTAGGGGGCCGTGCCGTTTATCCGGGTCCTTATATAGTCCGGGCTCGCGAATGTTCTAGAATATTCTCAACGAAAATTCCTAATAGGAGGGCTTAGCTTTTCCATATATGGCGTTATCTATGATCGCTCCCTACTCCTCTTCTTACTATTTTTTGCCTTTGGCTTTTTCTTGTAGCTTATCATATATTCCCTCCTCCGAATATAGTTCCGTCTTACTCGGTTCTATGTTTGTACAGGTGGTCGAGCTTCTTTGCGTCGTATGGCTTCTCCGGGCTTGTTGTATTGTTGTGGGTAAGGCAGCTTCTCTTGTAATAGGTATCGAAAAAGGGACCGTCGTTAGCTTGAGCCCCGCGATGCGTAGGTAGGGCGGTCCGTCGATAATAGGCGGAGCATTGCGTTTCCAGCGTCTGTGTCTCCTAAATTGTTCTTGATTTTCCTCGTGATGTTTATATATTCTTTTCCACTCGCTGTATCTTTACACTCGCTATTGAACTGCTTCTAGCGATGCTCAATATGTTCAAATCTCAATCTGGTTTTAGCTTTCGTGCATTATGATCTTACAACGTGTTTAGTTATTCTTACTCTTGTTAATAGTATTTTACTGAAATTTGTGTTCGTATAACAATGTCTCGCGTATAATTGTTCATATTTCGTTTTGGATATTTATTATATCACATTTTATTTTAATAATATTAATTCCGCATACAATCATTTTGTCTCTCCGGTTCCTATCGTTTTCCGCTTCCTATCTTTTAGAATATTTGGAATGTATAATGTGCTTTCCTGAGTTGGCTTGTATTCTCGTGACCTTCTCGGCTCGGAAGTATTCAGTGTTTATTCTCACTCAATGTCGTCGATGCTCTTTCCCGCTATACTCAGTGGGATCGCCATTCTAAGCCTTGCATATAATATTCTTTTAGTATTTATAATTATTCTAATTGAAAATAGAAATGCAAAAAATTATGCATTTCACATTTTCTTCCGAATACATCGAGACTCATGTTACTACTGCTAGAATAAAAAATGTGCGTGTGTTAATATATATGCCCTGCTTCACGTAATTCCTCAATAATCGATTGGATTTCGTTGATATGATTATTATTTCCAGCAGTACATTCCGCAATCAATAATCGGAGTAGCTCGACAAGCTCGTTTGGAGCATCCCGGTAGACGAGATCTATAGGAGAATTTTTCTTAGCTATGTTATATTTTGGCTATAGTGCTCCTCCGATGGTTTTATTTGTTTTTTACGAGGAGTGCTACGGAACATTGGAGCTAAAACATTTTTATATTTATTACTCCTTGATATGCGTATGGATTCATCTTTGCTATGTTTTTTCTTATGAGCATTTGTTGCTTCCAAGATCATACGATAATTTTCACGATCTGCTGAACTTAAAAGAAGCTCATCCGGATATTTTTTGAAGAGTAATTCCATTAATCCATCTGTTTTAGGGTACGTTTCATTTCCAAATTTTAGTTCTTTATCAAAAAATACAATTTCTGAATCGCCAATCATATAAACTCCATTAACTTTCCTCACGCCGTATATATTATCGATTTTGCTGCGGCTTTTATCTAGTAGTGACAAAAAGTCTTGAGATGAATCACTTCCTTCATGGGCAGATTTAAATGATGAATTGGTTAATGTATCTTTTCACGAGCCTGCAAGAGCTTGCTGAGAATATTGTTCTCTTTCTTGAAGTCGGTCATGCTTACGAGATGATGACTATAACTGTACTGTAAGTTTGAGACTCATAATTCCTTTTTTATTGCAAAACAGTCAAAACCTTTTCTGTATCTGCCCTCATTCATCGCTCTATCTTTGTCGATAACAATAAATCCATACTTATCATTCTTTCAACATTCAGAACAAAGATTTCGAAATTCATTAAAAGTTAAATCGGTATTCACATGATCTTCATAGATATGTTTAAGATTCACATCGTCTTGACGATAAAATACTAACAAATTAACATTATCCCTAATGAGATGTTTTCCTATATGAGCATACGATTGACACAGATAGAAACTATCTACACTTTTACGTCTTCCCATACAGAAAAATGCTCTGACGTTATCCTGCTTTTCACATGCCACATCATCAAAAATCATAATTGAATTCGGTAGAGCTTCATTAAACGGAAAATATGATACTCCTTCAATCGGATCCAAGACATTTTTGAGAAATTGATACTTTGGCTGATTCAAGGATTTAGAGTATACATACAAATTTTCAAATCTAAGACCATTTGGATGTGTAATTAGAGCCAATAACTATTTGTTTTGCCACAGTTAGATGGTCCACAGAATACTGCTCGTATACTATCCGGCAGTAATTCACCGTGTCGCTTCTCTCTCTTTTCTTTTACAAAATCGAAATTCGCTACAAGAAGTTTGACGCTCTGCTCGGTAAAATCCATGTTCGAGTCAGATTCGACATTCAGCTTTAGAAATAAAATCACTTGTTTTATGACCATCAGTTGTGGTTCAACACTCGAAGAGAGATGATCGTTCACAAATCCAAGAAACAGCAGAAAGGTTATGGATTACTTGATAAAGTAATCAATAACTTGCCTGTTGAAATGCACCTTCCTGGGACTTCAATTCTGTGGACCCGGAACCAAATTAAATAAGCGTTTGAAAAGAGGTGATCCTGGAATTAATCAGCTTGATCAGGCATGCAAAGAACGTGGCATTGCTTACTCTGACAAAAATGGAGATCGTAAAGCAGCTGATAAGAGCCTTGCTGATAGAGCTTGGCAACGCGTTAGAGCCAAGGATGCCAGTCTTGCTGAAAAAGCTTATGCTTTAGCTGTTACCAATGCTATGAAATTAAAAGGAAAAACTGGAATGGGACTGAAATTCAGTAATTTAGGGAATGCAGCTAAAAAATCAATGATAGCCAGTAAATGTTCTCGCAAGGTTATTCAATCGGCCTTGAAGGGTGCACATCAAGATGTTAAGAGTGTAGGCGGAAAGAAAGAAGTTATCATTCCACGTGTTCTACCGCTTTTATCAAAAATCGGCGGAGTTCTTCCTTTTCTCATCCCATTGTTCGCAGAACTTAGTCCGACCGGTGCTCTAGCAGGACGTGCTGCT
Organism: Muscidifurax raptorellus; assembly: GCA_020010945.3. NCBI lineage: Eukaryota > Metazoa > Arthropoda > Insecta > Hymenoptera > Pteromalidae > Muscidifurax > Muscidifurax raptorellus. The sequence continues at coordinate 1,051,545 of JAHUUD020000033.1, forward strand.
GGAATAGTTAAAGCAGTTATTAATGCTAAAGCTACGCAAAAACATCTTGAAGAAAGTAAGAGACATAATAAGACCATGGAAGCCATGGCTTTAGGCAAAGGTCTCCACCTCAAACAGTATAAAACTGGGATGGGTTTATTTATGAAACCTCATGTCGGTGGTGGTGGCGGCGGTCATCATGTCAATAGAAAAAAAAAACTTCGATTTAACTTTGCCAAACCGTCCACTGACTGACTACGATCTAAAAAAATATGCTTGTATGATGAAAATCTCAGATTTTCGAGGTGTTTTTATGAGAAATAATCTACCCGCCGATGGCCCATGGTATAATGAGTCAGCTGTTGACAACTTGGATGACTTTGAAAATAGAGGCACTCACTCGGTTCGTTATCGCAAGCATGGTTCTGATGTACTTTATTTTGATAGTTTTGGTGATCTCAAACCTCCCAAAGATCTCATGGCATATTTCAACGTGGAAGAAGTGAAATATAACTATATACGATATCAAAATTTTGACTCATTCATATGTGGTAATCTTTGTCTTTATTTCTTAGCTGGAAGACTATAAAAGATGTGCTCACAGACGAATGAAATCATTTTCTTCCGATCAGTCATGGAAGATAGCTTTACTCTGAGTCTCTCGAGAAACTCATCTGTCTTAGAAGCGCAATATTTTCCTTCAATTGAACTACCACAGCATAAGTTTTGTCTAAGGTTTAGTTGAACTTTTAACATTCAAATCTATTCCCAATGTTGACTATTCAAATAATAAACTTCATTTGAATGGTGATATTATGACTATACCTACTGGTAGATACGAGATTGATGCTATTAATTAATATTTAGAAGAAATTTTAATATCTAAAGGAATTCAATTTTCTTTGAAAGCTAACAATAATACTCTCAGAAGTGAAATTATCTGAAGTCATCCAATAGATCTTACACCTCAGAATTCAATCGGCCGTCTACTTGGCTTTACTCTTCGTATTCTCAAAGAAAACATTCAACACAGCTCTGATTTACCTGTGAAAATATTGAGAATCAGCACACTCAGAGTAGAGTGCAACATTACATCTCGTGCTTACATTAATAACAAATAAGTTCACACAATCCATAAGTTCTTTCCCAGAGTGCCTCCAGGATATAAAATCATAGAAGTTCCGTCTCATGTCATATATCTACCAGTCAGTGTCAAGTGTATAGATTATCTTCAAATCCAAATCGTAGATCAGGATGGAAATTTAGTGAATTTTCGAGGAGAGGAAATTACTATTAGACTTCACATCAAGTTAAATGTTTTGTATATTATTCAAAGTATCAAAATGAATCAAAAAATTTGTGATAGTTGCATTAATGCAACCAGATCTTGTAATGTTCTTTATTTTAATTATAACATTTTGACACACATTTAATTAAATAAAAAGAAACGCCATTTTTTGATACTATCGACACTTTTTATTCAAATGGAAAATTTTTTGTTTTTTAAAAAACATTATTTTCCTTTTTTTATCATCTCATTGTTACATACAATTCAGCTAAAATGCATTCAAAAGATAATAAAATGACTTATTTTTCCCAGTTTGGTCGTCGGGATTGACCGCTCCGTTCAACAGATAAAATGAATAAGGTAATATTTTTTTTTAAATTTCATATCTTCGAAACTAAACATCATAATCTCACAAAAATATGTTGATGGGTTACGTGTCAAACTATATTCCATTAAAATTTCAAGTGATTTGACTACTTGTTTTTTTAGTAATAAATTGCAGACTGATAAAAATGAGTTTTTTTTTTCAGTCTTGATTACGGGCGTAGAAAGGTATTATTGCGCTTGAAATTTTGGGAAAAGATAGATCTTTTGATTACCTCGGCTGAGTTCTTTTCGCAGCTTATGAAAATGATTAGTTGAAAAGATATTAAAACACAAATTCTTTGTCTCTTACCCTGTATACCCTGTATAGCTGAAAATAATTTTTTTTTGTTAAACCTTATAACTCGCTAACGAAAACTCAGAATGTTTTGACAAAATTCATGGTTTTATGAGGTTATAAGGTCTGTTTGTGATATAAATTGCAATTCATTTCATTAAGAAGATCCGGATAAAGATAAATGCATTATTAAATTAATATACTTGAACGATACATACGAACAAGGGACAAAAGATTTGTTTGGAGGAACCCACAGGCCAATGAATTGGCAGCGGTTTTTTGTTTGTAACAATACAAAATTGTAATAAATATAACATTTGAATGTTACATAATAGTATATTTCGATACAAGTGCGCAAAAGTTGATTCTACACGAGTGAGAGGTTTGTCGCCCGTGCGAAGCAAACAGTTTTTTATTTATTGGAACTATGAATTAAGTTGGAGGAAGCTACGTGCCAATGAATTGGCAGGGATTTTTTAATTAGATTTTATTTTAACCCATTAAGGATTGGCGGGGCACTTTTTTCATTCTTCTTTCAACGGCATTATTTTATATGAAAACTGCTATATAAAAAATTCATATAGGTCATTATGGATATAAAATCGTCTGATCTTTCGAATGGCGTAGTCAGAATTTAAAAAATGCATATTAAAAAGTTATTAAGGGCTTTTGCTTGTGTATATCATATTGCTAGACGGTTCCTCTTCTTCTGCTCCTTCTCTTTTAATTCAACCTGAACACCTATGGTTTTGATAAAGCCTCCGAAACGTCGGCAAAGATATTTAAAATATACTCGTGACGATTATTCTATTCCACAATTTTTTAAAAGCTATTATTGCTTATTTATCAAAAAATTCGTAAATTCGATGTAATAAAATCTGTTTCATATTTTCACATCGAAACTGTAAACGAATTTTTTTTAACTACGTATTTTTCGCATCTATGTTTGGTTGTTGGTTCGAGAGGCTCAAAAGGTTTGCAGGAACGGAGCAGTAAATTAGATATCCAGAATCGAATATAAGCGATTTATTCAATAAACTTATGTAACAAAAAAATAGATTATCGAGATATATGTCTTTTTGTCGCTGATTATAGATTTGCTATTCAATTTCAGAAAATCAAAATAGCAGTCAAAATTTGTCAAAATCAAATTTCAGGACAATTAGAATATAGGGTTTCTTGTGTCGCTGATTATAGATTTGCTATTAGATTTCAGAAATTCAAAATAACAAATCCAATATGACGTCCAAAATGTTTCAAAATTATTCAAGTTAAGATAGATAACATAATAATCGACAAATCTAAATGTTACATTATGCTTATGTAGTTATGTAGTAGGTTATGTTATATCTATTTGGAACTAACATTATATTGGAGACGCCATTATGAATTTGAAAAAAAGAACACCAAATCCGTAATCAGCGATCCAGAAAACCTAATTTTCAAAAAATTTTCGCAGTCATATTGGATTTGCTATTTTCAATTTCTGAAATCTAATAATAGACCCTATAATCTAATTTCCGTGAACACTTATCACAAACAGTTGTTTTATTAAAAAATACAACAAAATTTTGGTTTAAGCCGCCTTATTGCTACTGCCATGTTTATATTCTCAAAACCCGATGGGGGATTTTGGAGGCTAGGTTCCATGAACGCAAAAAATACATAATTTGAAAAAACGCGCTTACAGCTTCCATGTGAAAATATGAAGAAGATTTTTTTACATCGGTGATTATGCACTTTTATGGAGTCTATGACTCGGGCAATTGTCACTATTATTTATTACTCTTGGTCAACCAGCCGGCACTGACCCTTTCAATCTCGCGTAAGCGTTTGGCCCCCACCTCGCATCGGCTCAATTAGCCGTGCACGCTAGTCTTGACTAAGCCCTCCGCTCGCGTTGTCGTGTTATCTCTCTCACCTCTCGCGGCTCGCTTCACCCGCATCTAGCTGCGCGAGTTATGTGCGTGGTATCACAACTCGCCACATATCGGCCGCGTAAGCATCCCGTTCCTTTACCACGCGGCCGCTCGCTGTCTCCTGCACCATCGTCGGTACGATCTCAATGCGCGTGTGTAAGTGCCTGAGTGTTCAGTCACCGGGAAAGGCTACTGTCGCGCCAAGGACCTTTAGAGTAGGGGATCCACCGGTGTCCCCCGGCCATTACAGGAGAGGTAATGACCCCCAGTATCCGGCTGTTTCTATCTCTCTCATTCTCCGGTGACCTGGCTCGGGTGTACCCAACGACGCGTCGGACATCGAATTTTCGAATTTTTTATTAAATAAACAATAACTTTTTAAAATGCATTTTTTTATTCTAACCACGCCATTGGAAATATCAGGCGATTTTACATCGTTACACGTTGAAAAATGTATGAAAAAGTGTGTCGCCGGCCCTTAATGGATTAATTCCCATATTTGGACAAACATCACTATTTAACATACATATGGTCATCGACACATCTTTATTTTTACAGATAAATATCAAATTATGCAATTTAAGTTTTAGTATATAAAATTTAAAAAATTATCCATCATTTAAAAATACTTCTAATTATTTAAATATTTATACATATAATTTAAGAATATAAATATTTTCTTTTTCAATGTTAATGAATAAAAACTAATTCTATTCGATGTGAGATATAAGTCGAATAAAACTTCAAGCTATATAATAGTGTGAATAGCTTAGCTAGTAATTCAATCCTTGAGCAGGAAAATGTTTTTTTCCTTTTTACTTCTTTTTTTATAGGTTTCATTTGTTTAAATTCTAAATAGATCATAGTTATACTAAATTAATAGTTATAATATAACGTTTTATAAGATGATAATATATAAATGATAATCAGATCACAACCAGTGATAATAAGTTGACATTTCGGCATGATTATGAGGTGATTATCACCGGAGCTTTTTCAGTAGGGCTGACAGTTACAGAACTAATAGTTACTAACACAGATGAGATTTTTCTATAGGGTAAGATCTGGCTATATATTAGTAATGTGAAAAGGAATCATACATTTAAATTTTATTAGGGATGCCAGATTCTACTTCTATTTGTCAAACTGAAATATGCGGATCTGAATGAATCATAGAAAGCACTACCAAGACTCGTGGATCATTTCTCTCGATTGTTATTACTCTACGTCATTGTCGTGGTCTTCGAGGTCCTCGCTTCTCCCGTGTTCAATTCTCTGAATCGTACTTCGAGATGGTTGAAGATATCTGTTTGGACAAACCCTCCGATATAATTGTGCTGCAGCATTATAATTTCTTTCATAATCTCCCAAAATCAATAAATTATCAACAATTTCGCTTCAACTATATAACTGTCCGGCATATTTTCCTAGATTATAAATATTAAAGAAAATGAATAACTGACTGATATTACATATTATTAATTATTAAATTAGTATTCGAAGTTGATAGATATGTAAATAAATTTAAAAATTCTTCCACATTGCCAAAACTTATACTGTTTCCTGCAAAAATATGTATAAATAAAAAAAAATAAATAAAAAAGTGTTTAAACAATTATTTAATTGCAAATAATAATTATGAATTTTTATTACAAAATAATTTGTTGATTTGGAAGGTTTTATGAAATAGATAATAAATAAATATATTGTAATTCCAAAAGTGTTAAGTAAATTGAAATAGATAACTTATAAAACAGTAAAATTTTATAGAAAATGTTCATTCGTATTATTTTTAATGTTAAATGAAATTATGAAAAAAGTTTAATCTTCATTTGTTAACAAAAATAACTATTCTATTAGATACAAATTTATTACACTAACATAATTGTAGATGCAATATTTTATATTAAAAGCCTGATATCAATTAATTATTATCGTGTTAAATACAATATTTTACAGGTTACATATTGTATAAGCTTACGTGCGATATTTGAAACTTATTTTAAGTTTCAATCTTACATTAATATATTTATACATACATAATGAATATCCATTTTTTATAAATATTGTTGGTTGTTTATTATTTCTTATCTAATAGAGAAATGTAAAAAATTTAATTACCCACCGATTTCTGCTGCAAAAATATTTCTATTAGAATTAAAATATACAGTTCAATTATCACTATACAAAACAATCATATTAACTTCTGCCAGTAATATATATATATATATATATATATATTATAACGGGTTGCTACCCGTACCCACGCGGTATTCGAGGCAGGTTGAGCGAGGGACGACACAGGCAGCATTGGCTATAAGGATAGCATGCTTGCTTAGAGATCTCGGGGACGCCGGATCAATTCTCGGTCCCGGCGCTCCTTTTGTGTTTTTCGTCGCTCACCTAAGGTTCCACCCCATTACAATATATATATATATATTTTTTTATTAAGCTTTTTAAACTTCGAAGAAGGTTTATTTCAGCTGAAATGCGAATTCATACATATAATAATTTTATACATCGGTATGTTACAAAAGTAATAAAGTAAAGCATCTATACATAAATTTTAGATAGATAAATTACATTCTTGGAGAAAAGCGAGTATACATTTAATGGCATCGATATTGGGTTTGACTACTAGAGCTTCAATACATTGTGGTAGATGTAGTTTTATTTTCCTTAGGTCGCTTATAAGTTTAAATCTTTCTTTGTTATATAATTGGCACTGCCATAGAACATGGTTGATTGTTTCGGTTTCATTAGTACATTTACATAGTCCACTAGATATTACATTAATACGAGCTAGCGAAGCTGCTAGATTGTAGTGGTTTGCTCTGATACGATTAATGGTGACAATTGTTTCTCTGGCGAGAGATATATTTGAAAACCAGGGTTTAGTTTTATCATTTTGATACAAAGAGAAGTATATAGCGCCTTTGGTTTTGCCTTGCTCTTTCAACCTTGCCATTGTTTCCGACATCGAAGATGTTTTTTAAAGTTCAAACAGGTCAGTGAATGGGATCTGATTTATGTCGATAGTTTAAGATAGAGTAGTACTTTTGGCAAGTTGGTCTGCCTTTTCATTTCCCATGATTCCCATATGCGTAGGGATCCAAAAAAATGTTATGCGGCTGTTGTTGGGCGTTTCTTCAAGAAATAGGTTGTATTTTTTAAGTATTTCGAGGATATAGATTGGTTGTTATACTGAGATTGGGCGAATTAAGAGCCTGGAGTGCGCTGAGGGATTCGGAGAAAATGTAAAAGCTGTCTAGAGCGCTATTAAGTGCGATGCATTCAGCTGTGTAAACTGAAGCGCGATATTCTATACTAATAGTTTTACAGATGTTTAATTTGTCACTGTAGCATGCTGCGCCTACGCAGTTTTTATCTGGATTTTTACTTCCATTTCTATATATACAGTAAGTGCTTACTGATGTTAGAAAGTCCTTAAAGCATTGATTCGGATTAGTTGATTTTTGTATGTTCTTACCTAACGTAGTGTTGACATTGAAAATATATATACCAATCGCTCATGTGTTAGAAACTTTATGTATTTGAGACATTCGGTAGAACATCCTATATCAGCTAATTTAGTAAGTAAAAGATATCGACATTGACATTATCAAACGCTCCTTTTACGTCGAGAAAGGCGGTAAGAACTTCCTTTTATTGAGAAAATGCATCTGCTATTTTTAATTTTAGATTAACAAGATTATCGGTACATGATTTTCCCTTTCTGAATCAGTGTTGGCTTGGAGGAATAAGATTATAGTGTTCGGAATACCATTGTAATTCTGTTTTTGGACAGTGTTTCAAAAAGCTTGTTCAAGCAGGACGTGAGAGTAATAGGTCTTACAGAGTTCCCATCACTTTTTTTAATGAAGTGGACAAAACCATTTTTTCAGCTTAGAGGAAATGTACTTTCAGCATATATTTGGTTGACAATATCTAAAAGAATTAACTTGTAATTAATCGGGATCTCTTGCAAGATTTCGAAATCTATGCCGTCCATGCCTGGAGCAGACTTTTTATTTTTGAAATCTAAGGCGATATTAAACACGGCAAGGCTAAAGGGAATATCAAAAAAATCATTTTCCGAGTATGGTGGAAGCCAATCGGGATTTGTCGGAACCCAGGGAGGGCAATATCTTATTCAGGGATTCTTCTACTTCGTTTGTTAGCTGCAAGTATTCTGAGACATGATTGGATGAACTAATTTTGTTCCAACTGTTTTTTAAAATTTTAATCTTATTCCAAACATAATTGGGATCAGTCCAAAAGTTGATGGATTCCGAAGAATTTCTGTTGTATTCTTTTCTTTCTTTTAAAGGTACGTTTAGCTACGGCGGAGTATTTTTATAAGTTATCAAGTCTTTAAGGCTTTTAGACTGATTCCATTGTTTGAACGAAGATTTGCGGAGCTTCTTAATTTGATTACAATCCGCATTCCACCAAGGTACAGGATTTTTTAATGTTTTCTTCTTATAGGTTTTAGGTTTTTTGGGAGTACTTATTTTTAAAGCTTCGGTAATAATATTCACAAAATGATCGTATTTCTTACACGCCGGGAGAAAATCATATTCAGGCGCAAGGAAGCTTTCGTAGCTGTTTCCAAGAATCTCGTAGTATCTCGGCCAGTTTGTACGCAGTGATTTTAGTTTAAAAGTTTTTTTCGTGTATATATTTTTTCCAATATTAACATTAATATTAATAGGATAGTGGTCAGAACCCCAGGTATCATCACATACATCCACTCTTATTTTATTAGCGATTTACATATTAGAAATTATGAGGTCAATATTGGATTTTAAACCGCAATTCTGTGATAATATATAACCTGGAGTTCTGCAGCAGACTATAAGATCTAAAGCTGGGGATATATTATTAATACAAATACCGCAGATTTCTACAGAAATGTCAGGGCTTACTATGTTTTTGTTTTCGATATATGCAAGGTTGCTTTTAATAAAAATGATGATACCTCCTCCTCGAGAGTGAAGACGGTCCTTCTGTATGTGTTGAATCCCGCGAGGTATATATTGTGGTTAGGATTTAGCCAGCTCTCGACAATAATGATTATATCAAATTCATTGGAAGCAGCTTTGATGTCTAATATTCGTTGTTTAATGCTTCTTGCGTTCCAAAATAAAATATTTAGTGATTTAGATTGACTGACTTTGTTTTTATCCATAGTCCTTTTTTTTTAAGTTTTGTTTTATTCTTGTGAGTTGGTACTGGACGTATCACTGAGAGAGTCAGAAAAGTCAGAACTGTTCAAACGGTTTATTATTCTCTTTATTCTATGTTTTAATTTGGTATCGGAGATATTGTAGTAAATGTCATTCAGCAGATTTATTAGTGACGATGAGCAACTAGTATATGCAAGAGCTGTTTCTGGTATATGCTTATTGTTGAATGTAACTTCTAAAAATTCGGCTATTTGTGCAAAACTGAGATAATGAGTATTCTGGGTGGCTTCAATGATTTTTTTAGCTGGTTGTATGTTAAATGGTTATTGTTTTCGGAATTTTTGATCTTAGGTTTTTTGATGGTTTTCTTGTGTGAAGTCACTGCCATATCTTTTTTTTAGTTAGGTTGTTCCTCTAGAGTTGAATTCGAGTTGAGAGATGTTGATAGTTGCCTTTTAATCGCTGGAATATTAGGTTGTTGAAAGATATGATGAGACTGTTGAACTTGAGATTGCGAGGAGTCTAGCAGTGTATTTTTTTCGGTGTTTGGTTCATTTATGTCAATTTTTGATTCAGCTGTAGAAGAAACTTGGCTGGGGTTTTCTATATTTTTGCGAAATTTGGCTACATGTCCTAATTTCTTGCAAAGAAAGCATGATACTTCGTCGGTGGATAAATATATCCAATAATCTGTGTTGCCGTAGTTAATTTTTAAGGATTCGGGGGATTTTGTTCACATCTTCGGGTAGAATGTATGTTTGTCGACGAAAACTTAGGATATGTGCAAAACCTGACCTAACAAATGAACGACTTTGTTTCATTTAACTTTTTCAAATCTTCTAGAATAATTTCATGTGGAATTATTGGACATACGTTAGATAGAATAATCCTTTTAAGTTTTGAGATCAGTGGTCTTATTTCTAGGATGTTAGAGCCAATGTTTATTTTGGTTGGTGTATCAGTAAGTCTATCCACTTACTGATACACCAACCAAACTTACACCAACCACGTTTACTGTTTAAGTATAAGCACACGCGTTCATTTGAAATACGTGATACGAAACAAATATTCAATGGTTCTACAAGTTTGCTAATTTGTTTAACATATTCTTGAATTGAGACACCGTCCACTGAATTTAAAACGATTGCTTGTTCCCTTGTTGGAAAGGCCATTTTGTTGGCAGTTTGAGAATATGAACTTGTGGTAGGTGTATCTGTAGTTGTAGACATCGTGGTAGATAACTTAAGTGCCCCTAAAGAAGCACTTACACTGCACTGGAAATAAAGCCTATGACGGCAAAGTGCCACGGTGTGGGGCCGTAACGATTATGGAAGGATATTGTCCGAATGTGCTGGATTAACTTCGACAGTGGATATACACGCAAATACACGCAAATTCTTGCGAACACTACTAAACACGTCTACTCTTCGTTCTATCCAGCCATAGACTCTCTTGCCAGTAATATGTATAATCGTTGTGATGACACGGTATGTATTACAAAATTTGTAATTTTGCTTATACATATGTATTTACAACATGCATGTATAAATGTATATGGGTGTATGTCATATGTATACAAACATACATATATCAGTAAATACACTTAAAACAATAATAATTTATAAATAAATTAAATAAGAAAAACAACAATGTCATTAAGAAAAAAAATGCAATTTACTTCTGATTCAAATAATTAATAATTGTAAAATAAATATAAGATTTTGATTAAAAGTGCAACTGTATTAAAGTGACAATTGTAAATAATATGCTCAAACAATATTAACTACTTAAAAATATATATAATAATCTAAGCTCATCAGGATAGCCCGCTAGATTCAATTCTTAAGTAGGTACTTGAGACGGCGGCCCCACATGGTAGGTAAGAGACCACCAACGGATAACTTACCGATACATACTAAGAGATAAGTTACCGACTAAGTGAGCGCTAGTATTCAAATGGAATAGCCTACCTAAGCGCAGGTAGATGGCGTGCGCACATAAACGTTTACCTTCGCACATTACCTTCCTTTCAATTATTTGTATTTATTTGATTTTTAATAATAATGACGTACTTAATAAATAAATAATCTCTTACTTAATACGATGTATCGTATGTAGGTCAAGTTAAATTATTTAAGTGTAAACAATTTCAAATCAATAGGAGTTATGAGTGAAAATTTAAAAATGGTTCTCTTTCTAGGTCTTAAAAGTGTTTTGTCCATAAAACCGTATAGGGTGTCGCGCATAGCTTTCACCGACCCACCGCATCATAAAACGTAAACCGTTTATGTGCGAAGCGTCCCCACGATAGCACGATCAACACATACATAAGTAAACTATGTCGATGGTTACACATGTGCGAGTGGGTCAATTCTACATAGGCAAAGACCTTCAAGGAAAATTTTTTTAATTTCTGCCGTTACAAACTATATATATATGTGTGTGTGGTTGTGTGTATGTGTATATGCGTCGCCCCCTGCTCGCTCCGGTCGCCAACCCCCATTTCCATTTTTGCAATATGTTAATTTTCAAGTATAAGATGTCAGTTATAAAATTGTCAATGTAAAATCATATGGTGAAATTAACATCACTAATAACAAAATCGTATGTTTGGGAGAGCGAAGGTTCGGAAGGAAAGGAAAATGGCTAAGACCGAAATTACGGGAAACTTAGTATTTATTTTCCTCGAGCGTGTGAGTGTGCGCGGGTGTTGTAGAGAGGTGTGTCGTGTGCCGTGTCTCTAGACTGACTGTCTGTCGATCGTCTGAAATGTCGTGTGGAAAGGCCCGTCTGGGATGCTCCCACCTCCGTGCCCTCAGCTGGCCGCTGAGGGCAAGGGTCGAGCAAAGATGGAAAAAAACAAGGTCCGGGGAAAACCCCGGCCTGCGTCCGGTGGTAAGCCTTTTATGACGCTACCTGGACGCCCGCGTACGTCTTTCGAGGCTGTGCAAAAAATGTACGGCCGAAAAACGAACGCGGGGAAAACCCGAAAGAAAAGCCGGTCTTTCCACGTTCTCGCACGCTTGTCATAAACGCATAAAATGACATCTGCGTCTGACAAGCCGGGCCTGGGCAACCGCCACATATGTAATCAGAAGATGTGTATTATGGTTTTATTACAATACTTGTTATTAATAGGTTTGTTTAATAGGAACCAAGCCAAAATTCTTAGGTTCAAGTGGAAAATAACAAGAATAGAAATTATTTACGTGCTTTAAATGATCAAGTAGAAGATCATATTGCTGAGGAAATAAATTATGAACGTTATTCAAAAACAGAATTATATGAATCAATGTTTCATATAGATATAGAACCAACACGTACATAAAAATTTAATTAATTTTCTAAATTATATTACTTTGATTATTCAAATAATGTTGAAGATCATGTAAAATATATTATAAATATAGCTAACATTATATACTATATCAATCAACATTCAATTTCATAAATTTCAAAATTAGAAGTAATTTATATAATTATTTAGATTCAAACAATAGTTTTTTTAAATTTTTTAATCAACGCTCCTGAAACATGCTATAAAACTATTTTATAGGATATTTCTGACAGTACTTCCTGAGTAGTATGGGAAGCTGTCACTATTATTTAGAGCGAAGAAGGGAAAATACATCAACAAACAAAACTTGCAATTTTATAAAAGTTTTTAATAAATATAATAGTTTAAAGGCATAGGGGTTGTAGAGGGTCCAGGCGAGATAAGTAGGGAACTCATGGATGAGGCAAGAGGTGAAGGATAGGGTTTGGAGGTTCCAGGATTTTCAAAAATATCACACTAATTTTATGTTTTTGGGTGGGGGCATGGGGGAGGAGAGGATGGAGGGTCTTTTGCCAAAATATCTGTGTATGTATGTGTGCGTGTGCGTGTGCGAGTGAGTGTGTGTACAATATTTATTGCAAATATAATTATATTGTAAATACAATCTTTATTTAATATATGTTATATGTTCTCTTTTAATGATGGCCTGCAAAGCCATTAGTCTCTAATACTATAATAGAATACTAGCAAATTATACTTCACTCGCTAACGCTCGTTCGGTTGAGGTGATTTTTTAATGAAATCTTGTATTGGGGATATAAGAATAATATAATTTATAGTTATTTTTGAGGGTTATTTTTGTGCAGTGTGTTTAGTGTCATTATAAGCCGTAACGTTATATTTTTATACTCTCACTCATTGTCAGTTGTCTAAGCAAAAATTTTAATAAATATCGAAAATTTTTTATATTAATAAATAAATAAATTCGGCTTTTATACTTAGACAATGATCTTATTTTTATAGACCTTCATTTAGCGCTAATGACCTTTGTCTTTTAAATACGGACCTCCATCTTAAATATAAGTTTAGTTTAAATATATGATTTTCAGAGAATTATTAAAAAATTATTGATAGAGAATTGAAATCATTATATATATATATTTTAATAGAAAATGTAAAAAATTAAAATTACAGATTAAAAAAACTATCTTTGACCAAAACAGAAAATGAAAAAATAAAGAAAAAAAAAGCGCTAAAACAAAAAACTAAAAGACAAAATAGAAGTGTTGACGTTCAACATGAATTAAATAAAATAATTAGGACAAAAAAAGAATAAAAAACCAAACAAACATTAAATATTTCTACTGTACTTAATTCTAATTTGGATGACAATGAAATCATGGAAAATTATTTAGGAAAAATGAATGAAATATGTGTATGTTGTCAAGCCAAACATTTTAACTTTAAGTTTGAACTAACACTCGATACAAAATTTCGGAATTGTTGCAATTAAGGAAAAGTAATTTTATTTAATAATATTACTTATCCTGAACGTTTATGTTATGTGACAACTTTACGATATTCACATTCGAACAATTATTTCGAATGTGAAATCGAGAAAGTTCCGCACATAAAAAGTACAGCGAGACTCAAGGCCACAAAAGTATCAGGTAGCCAAGAATCTCGCTGACCTAAACAGTTTCCCCTCCACTGCTCAAGACCGCACGTGCGAAGCCACGCTGCAGTCTTGAACTTTGCACCATCGACAGGTCCCGTAAGTCCTAATGAGTGCGACGAGTGCAGACGCACTGACGTCAAGATGGGGAAGTGGAGCTTGGAGATGCGTGGGAGGTCCGGATATACTTCCAAAGCGTCCCCAAGCCACGCTACCTCAGGCACTCCGATTCGAGCCGAGCTGCCGAACGGACGACCGTTTTTCTTTAATAGTTTTTCTTTATTTCTTGTATTCAAATTGTTGGACTTATTTTATATTTCTCGACTCTTCATTAGAATCATTTAAAATTAACCTGCGGCGACGATTCTTTTTTCTTGCCTTCGGTTATATACATAGATATACACAGATATAAGGAAAATTTATAATTGCGTGCGAAGGACCAAATAAAGCCAAGTTTATTTCCGAAGTCACTTTGTGTTCATCCTTGTCCTCCACATAAATAGGGTGAATAATTTCCTTGGTCCAAGACCAATAAAGAGAGCAACGGATCATCAGATAACAACAGAAATAGTAAAAGGTAAGAAACTTTATCACATACAAGTCCGCGTATCAAATAGAGAGAAGGATCTAGCTGACAGCCAGGAGAGACTCGAGGAGTGGAGTCCCTCCCGTAGCTGTATAGTTGCGTGCGCGAGATCAACTCGTATAGTAATTAAATTATTATTGCTAGGTGACTCACAATCACCTAACAGTTTAAAAGAAATAATCACCAAATATAATACTGAAAGTAAACATTTTAGACAAAATATAAGACTATATAATAATGCACTTGCTTTTGCCAGTTTCAGAGCAAAATTCGATGAAATTTTTAGCAGAGGACCACAAGTTATTCGCATATGTGGACACATTTATCATATTGTTTATTCTTTACATCCTAATGAAAATGAAGCTAGAAGATATAGTCAATTTCATATTGTTAATAATGCAATCGCGATTGTATAATTTCTTGTTCATTAACTCTATTAAAAGAGTTAGACAATTTATTTCGATAAATTAACATTTACGCCATTTCTTACAAAATGATGCATGAAGTAGAAAAAGAAGAACAAAATTGCTTAGGAGAAAATGTAACTGAAAAGAATTGTAATGAGATCAAAATGTTTATAACTCAAAATTCTTATCTTAATAAAAATATATATAACAACGCTAGATGCAATGAAGTAAAAAACCAAAAAGTTTAGGGATCAAAAATTTAAAAAACCAAAAATTTGAAAACCAAAAATTTAAAAGCTTACAAATTTTAAGGCCCAAAATTTTTAGGAATTATTGAAATATGTGCAAAAATAGTAATATAAATTTCTTGCTTTTATTAAGATCAACAGAGATTGCTTTACTTATAACACTTGATATAGCTGTGTATAAATTCTTTCTCTAGAACGTCATCGTATATTCGACCCTTTTCTTTCATTGCTATACATAAACATTGATAAGTAGTTTGGAGACTCAGACCTCCGGAGCATAAAGAATGGGCTTCAACACTCAGTCCAGTTAGATCACTCGAGAAAAGAGCACATGTCATAAGATATATGTTCTTTTCTTTTATTTAAAATTTCCCTGTACCTGGTTCCATAATCAATAGGTTATGGGCCCAGGCACAATAGTGTAAAATTAAATATCAAATAAATTTATGTGCTTTTTATATGTCATAAGCTAAATTTAAATAAGTTGTTATAAGTGACACTAGCGTACACAAGTTAAGTTAAAGTTCTAAAATGAGTGAAGAAAATAAAAAACAGACTAAGAGAAATATCACACCATTTAATGGTGAAAAATACAGCATTTGGAAATTCAGAGTTCGTTTGTTGCTTGCTGAAGAGGACGCACTGGAAGTTATTCATAAAAAGATTCCAGACACAGTAACCGATGAATGGCTTAGAAAAGAAAGAGTTGCTAAAAGCATCGTTGCTGAGTATTTGAGCGATTCAATGATTGGCTTTGCCACAGAGACAGATACCGCGAGTGATATATTCAAAAAATTGGATGCAATTTATGAAAGAAAAAGTTTAGCAAAACAATTACCTTTAGATGAAAAGTTATTAAGTTTTTAGCTGCAAGAAGATGTTCCGCTCACAAAACATTTTATGCTTTTTGATGAAATGATAATTGAATTTCAAGCTGCAAGAGGGCTTTTGAATGAAATAAATAAAGTGACGAGATTATTGACAACATTACCTTCCTCGTATGATCCTGTTGTGATGGCTATTCAAACATTAAATGATGAAAGCTTAAATCTCGCGTTTGTAAAAACAAGACTATTAGATTACGAATTAAAATTATGCAGTGAAAAGAGTGAAACAAGTAAACAAGTTTTGAACGTGGAAACAAAAATTGATAAACCAAAAAATCAAACTAACAATGCAAAAAATAACCACAATAATAATAATAATTAAAAAAACAAGTCTAAAAATTATAAAAAATTTCATTTCAAATCTATAAATAATCAATACAAGAAAACGGTCAATAGAAATCATAATTCTAAATTCAATAAAAATAAATGTGATTTTTGTGGAAGGAGAAATCATGATACTCAAAATTGTTATTATAAGAAAAAATATCAATCCTCAGAAAAAAGTGATTATAGTGAACGTCCTAGAACAATACAAACTGTGCAGCTACACGACTCTGATAATCATTTTACTTTTGCAAGTGGATTTACAAAATCAACAAATGAAAGTATAACTTCTTCAACGAAGTTGGATTTTATTTTGGACTCAGGTGCAACTGATCATCTTGTAAATCAAGTAGATGTCTTTACAACAATAAAAGATTTGAATACGCCATTGAAAATTTCTGTTGCAAAGAAGAGTGAGTCGATTACAGCTTGGAAGATCGGGACGATACAAGTTAGGACAAACAAAGGGTTCCTTGGAAGTCTCGAGGAAGTTTTATATGCACCAGAAATACCGTATAATCTATTATCAGTACGTCGCATTCAAAATGCAGGAATGAGCGTCATTTTTGCTGAAAATAGAAAGGTCTCAATCACAAAAAGTGGTAAAACAGTTTTAACTGGTAAGTCACAAAATAATTTAATATATGTGGTTTTGAAATAAAGAAAATAAAAAATATGTGTAATCAAACATATACTAATGAAACCACATCTATAAATAAATATAAATTGTGGCATGAGAGATTAGGTCACATTGGAAAATCAAAATTTGTAGAAATTCAAAGATGTGATTTATTTTCAAATACGCAATTAATAGAGGCGATAAATCCCTCTGACGAACTTTGCGAAGCTTGTATATACGGTAAGCAAGCATGTCTCCCTTTTTCAAAGGAAAGAAATAGAGATCATATTACGAGGCCATTATATTTAATTTATTCAGATGTATGCGGACCAATAAGTCCACCGTCAATAGACAATAAAAATTACTTTGTAACTTTTATTGACGAATACACACATTATACGGTTGTTTATTTAATCACATATAAATCTGAAGTATTTAAAGTTTTTCAAGATTTTGTAGCAAAAAGTGAATCACATTTCAATCTTAAAATTGCTTATTTAAACTGCGATAATGGCAGAGAATACCTATCAAACGATTTCAAAACTTATTGTGTACAGAAAGGAATACAATATCATTTAACAGTGCCTTATACACCTCAACAAAATTCTGTAGCCGAACGCATGAATAGATCTCTAACAGAAAAGGCACGCGCTATGATACACGGTTTCGGTTTACAAAAGGAATTATGGGGCGAAGCAATTTTAACAGCTAATTATTTGTTGAATATTACACCCACTAAAGCTGTAAAAGACAAAACGCCTTATGAACTTTGGAATAATAAAAAGCCAAGTCTAGATCGTTTAAAAATTTTTGGTTCAACAGTATATATACATGACAAAAAACGAAAAGGTAAATTTGATAAAAAATCATTTAAAGGCATTTTAGTTGGATATTCTAGTCAGGGTTATAAAATTTTAAATACTGAAACCAATGAGTTTATTGTAGCTCGAGATGTTATTTTTGATGAAATAAATTATAAAAGATCTAGACCTTCTCTACACAAAGAAAACATCAATGTTGAAAATTGTAATACCAAAAGGTATACATTTGATGAAAGTTGTGAAATTGGAAAAAGTCAAGAGAACGTAATGAAATCACATGAAAACTCTCAAAACAGCTTTTCTCAATGGCATATTGAAAGAGGAAATATACATGAAAGTACCAGAAGGCATAAAAGCCAAAGACAACTATGTTTGTAAACTCAATAAAGCTATATATGGTCTGAAACAAGCTGCAAGGTGTTGGTTTGAACATTTTGATAAAGTATTGAAAATACATGATTTTAAAAATTCAGAAGTAGATCGATGTTTATATTTCCTTGACAATAATGATGTTTTGAAAAATATTTATGTTATTCTCTATGTTGATGATCTACTGATAGTAACTTTCGATAAAATTGTAATGACAAATTTCAAAAACTATTTAATGAAATAATTTTCAATGGTTGATATGCAAGAAGTAAAATTTTTCTTAGGAATAAATATCAAAAGAGAAAATGATGCAATTTTATTAGATCAAACTTCATATTTACAAAAGGTTCTTCAAAAATTTAATATGAATGATTGGAAAACTGTGAGTACTCCATTACCTGAAAAATTAGACTACGATGCCTTAAATTCAGAGGAATATTATGATGCGCCATGTAAAAATTTGATCGGATGTTTAATGTATGCAATGTTATGTACACGTCCTGATTTATGTATTGCTATCAATTAGTAGCAGTAGATATCAAGTAAAAAATAATATTGAACTTTGGAAAAATTTGAAAAGAATATTACGCTATTTAAAAGGTACAATAAATTTGCAATTAAAATATAAAAGAAGTCATTTTAAAAATATACTGACTGGCTACGTAGATTCTGATTGGGCAGGTAATGAAATCGATCGTAAAAGTACAACAAGCTATGTTTTCAAAGCTTTTGACAATGACGTAATATCTTGGAACAGTAAAAAACAAAACTCAGTGGCTACGTCTTCGACAGAAGCTGAGTATATGGCTCTCTATGAAGTAAGAGAAGCTTGTTGGCTAAAATCTTTACTAGCTAGTATTAAAATTAAAATAGAAAGTCCGATACTTATTTATGAGGATAACAATGGATGCATTTGTATTGCTAACAATCCAACTGATCATAAACGGACTAAACACATTGACGTTAAATATCATTTTACAAGAGGAAAAATTGAAGAAAAACAAGTAATGCTAAAATATATTTCCACAGGTGAGCAGTTAGCAGACGCGTTTACCAAACCGCTGCCCGCCGTGCGATTTATGAAGCTGAGAAAATGTATTGGCCTAGAGAAATCATTGAATACATAAAAATGATAATGATAAAATCAAGTATATATTTTATAAAAATACTTAATTGTTTAAGGCTATGATCTGATTGGGTTTTATTTGGGTTTCCCCAATCCTCGCAACAAATGTTGGATCATTTTTGTATTTCCCAATTTATATAAAATAATAAAATAGTGCTTTCTTCTTGACGAGATATTAATCAATTTTTGAGTGGGAGTAATGAAATATGTGCAAAAATAGTAATATCAATTTCTTGCTTTTATTAAGATCAACAGAGATTGCTTTACTTATAACACTTGATATAGCTGTGTATAAATTCTTTCTCTAGAACGTCATCGTATATTCGACCCTTTTCTTTCATTGCTATACATAAACATTGATAAGTAGTTTGGAGACTAAGACCTCCAGAGCATAAAGAATGGGCTTCAACACTCAGTCCAGTTCGATCACTCGAGAAGAGAGCACATGTCATAAGATATGTTCTTTTCTTTTATTTAAAATTTCCCTGTACCTGCTTCCATAATCAATAGGAATCATAAATGTTAAGGCCCAAAATTATATCCTAGATGTTAAGTCTTTTAATATAATAGTATGGCGCGCTTCACAGTATCGTTCACTTCTCATCAAAATTACCATTTTTTTGGTAAAATTTATTTGCTAGTATATTAAAAAGTAATATATTGCTGGTAAAAAATGTAAAATTAATATAATAAAATTTATTTGCTAGTATATTAAAAAGTAATATATTGCTGGTAAAAAATGTAAAATTAATATAATAAAATTTATTTGCTAGTATATTAAAAAGTAATATATTGCTAGTAAAAAATGTAAAATTAATATTGTAAAATTTACGGTTGATTGTTTTTACTATATTGTATAGGAATTTTTTTAATCTAAAATATTAATTTTTAAGACGTTTTCGTGTAATTATTTGGTTTTTACCAGTTTGTGGTCAGATTCTCTGCACATGATGGTAATTTTTATGAATTATTTAGTACTTTTTTTTATAATTTTTTTTCTCAGTGTAGCTATCACTTCTACCTAAGCTACCATATCCCCTCACATAGTATCCTAATTTATGCCCTTACCACACCTATCACTTCCTTGAATGCGAAATTTTGGAAGAATATAGATATATAGTTTAATTCGGCTAAGTTCATTTTGCAGCTTATGAAACAGATTACTTTAAAATATAAAAGAGATCAATTTTTTCTCCCTATATAATTGAATGTATAATAAACATGTATAACTGGAAATAATTATTTTTGTTAAAACTATTTTTGTTATGATTAGCTAAATAAAGCTCAGAATGTTTTGAGAAAATTCATAGTATTAGGATGTTATGAGGTCTGTTTGCCATATAAATTTTAATTCATTTCCTCGAGTGTAACTAGAAATAAAATTATATTATGGAAAAAATTAGTTTTTAATGTGAATTTTAAAATATTACGTGTGAAATTTAAAATTATTATCGTAAGATATCTAATAATCCTAAATAATATTATTCACTACCGCTTTGTTTAACTTAACACTATAATATGTCGCTTGATTTTAGTCTACTAATTATTAAATCAATCATTTTCTTACATAAATTATTTTTGTACATGAATTAAACAGTAAATGCTTTCAGTATCTTTGATTAATACATTTTTAAAATACATTTAAAAATATTTTTTTCTTTTCTAGAGAGTCGTGCAGAATTTGAAAAACGCAAGACTGATGAAGCAGATGCCTTAAAATATTTTAGAGAAAAGGTAACATTTATTATAATTTTTTAATTTAAAATAATATCAGATTCATGTTGTAAAAAGAAATATTTGTATTCATTTAGTTGAATAGAGTTAAAAATCTATAAAATTGTTCTTTTTAGCGTTTTTTTATACCCAACATACATTTTGACTTACAAATTTTTAAAAATATAGAAAAGTTAGGATTTTTTATGAATTTTTTATTAGCGCGTAGTCTGTTTTAAAATTTCATTGCACGTCCCCTAACCTTAAAAAAACTAATTTACGAAATGATCAAGCGGTCAGAAATTACAGGGGCTCAGAGAAATTCCAAGCAACAACTACTTACATGTATATTGAGCTGATTAACACGAATCCGGTAGTATTTTTGCCTTTTGAATCATCCCTCAAAATTTCTATTCCACGCCGTTGCGAGATATATCCTGTGATTGGCGCGAGGAAAATTATTGACAAAGAGTATTTTATGTATGTTAAGAAGTTGAACCCGAAGAATTGCAAAGTTAATAGTTGCGAATCAAATCTGAACGAATGTAACATGAAAACATTTTGTTTTTTATAGTTTGGTGCATTTTTAACATTTATATTAACAATAATATAAAATAATTTAGAAGAATAGAAATAGGCCTGTTGAAGAATAATTTATTTTATTTAAATAACAAGCCTATTTCCATAGTGTTAAATGATTTTATATTATTGTTAATGTATATGGCTTGATTTTAGAAAATTCGGTCAATCATCTTCAATTTTGCGAATCTTCGTGTTCAGCATCCTAAAATATATAAGACTTACCTTTCTCAACAGCGTGAAACTTAATTTTGGTAGGTGTTTTTTGAGGTTAGGGACAAACGATTGAGGTATTGGCAAAAAATACCGCCGGATTCGTGTTTAACGGCTCAAAATACATAAAAATGCTCTCTGTCAATAATTTTCCTCGCTTCGATCACAGGATATACCTCTCATCTTCGTGAAAGAGCAATTTGGGGGATGTTTTTTGAGGCTAGGGACTGTTGACGGATTCGTGTTAAGCAGCTTAAAATACATGTAAGTAGTTGTTGCTTGAAATTTTTCTGAGCCCCTGTGATTTCTGACAGCTTGAGCATTTCGTAAATTAGTTTTTTTTAATGTAATGGACGTGCAGCTCCGTCTGTGAATGGAATTTTAAAAAAGGCCACGCGGTAATCAAGAGTACATAAAAAATCTTAAATTTTTTATATTTTTAAAAATGTTTAGGTCAAAATTAATGTTGGGTATTTAGGTTTTCCAGTTGACAAAAGACGTGCCTTATATATATATATATATATATATATATATATATATATATATATATATATATATATTGTAACGGTTGCCAGTGCAATTAATGCACGTTGAACAATTTACGAGGTCTCTCCGGACGTAATGGACAATATATTAATCATAGATTGTTTCATCAAGCAGCCAGCGGACACGGAAGACGAGTGTGAACGAGAGTTGAGGTAAGAGAAAGACAGAGAGTCGGAACAATTACCGAAGCAGCGTTGTTGCCACCTGACCTCACATCGTTGTTGAATTATGACAGCGATGTTCCGATGGTTTAGGGGTTTAGGGGTCCTTTTCGCGCGCGAGAGACTGTAGTTAGTCTCGTGTGAACCGCTAGCCTCGTAACCCCTACTAGCAATTACGGAACCAGAATATAATCGACGAGAGATGAAACCGTCCGTGAGCGAGCGAGCGCACCAGGATAACGTCCGAACATCCCGGCAAGTGCAACAGGACCACGTCCGTGCGAGTGTGCCCGGTACAGATTAGGAAACTGTCAAATTGTAAGTATCATTTCCACTCTCTTTGGGATTTACCGGACATCTCTCGCGTCTCTCCTTCTCGCTCGTGTAGGTGTGCGGCACTTGCACACCTCTGTACCAAGAATATAATTGATTTTTATCTAATATAATATCTTCTTATTGATAATTCTGGACCCTGTCTCCTCCGCGGGCTCGTGCGAATTACGTGAGCACTCCCGAGTCTACCGAGCCGTGCCCACTGCACGTTCCATATTAACAATAATAATAAACAGGGCCCATCTGATCCTGGTTATGACTGCAGCAACCAACAAGGAAAAGCAACCGTCATAATATATAAATATATATACATATAAATGTGCAAATCCTATCTTTTGAGGATTATATTCCGTACGCTTTCAGTCTTTTGAGGATGCATCCTCAAAAGACGTTTGCTGACAACCTATCTTTTGAGGATTTTCTAGAATCCATTAACTAAGAGTTATTTCGGCTAACCAGATAACTCACTTGGGTTATCCAAGCGGTTAACCTAATGAGATTATAAACTTCCTAATTTGGTACTGGGTTAGTTTGGTTATTTTTTAGCACTCTTGAACTCTGAATGAAGAGAGATTGGATCCTCAAAAGGCGGGATTAGTATATATATATATATATATATATGGGTGATTCTCTGTAAGATCAGCCGGCCAAAATTTTTTTCTGTAACGAGCCCCCGGCATTCGAATCGCGCAGGCTCGTTGAGCCTGCGCGAAAATGCGAGAAAACGAGGTCCCGCGGGGAGCGGGAAGGGGCGAGTGAGGTGAGAAAAAGATACCAACACGAGCCGGCAGCGATTATCTGACGGCACGCGGCGCGAGAACAACACATGGGGATATATTTCGCGCGCACCACGGGTACGCCGTAGCTAGGCAGAATCGAAGCTGAAGAGACGTTAGTCCAGGATTCCCTATGACGGGGCGCATCCTAGAGCTTCCACCCAGCGTAGGCGGAGAAGGACGATTTTCCGATCTCAAGCTGTCCCGAAATCCCCGGTTGGCTTGACACGGCGACAAGGTGAGCAGGTATATTATTATTAGTGCGTGCGTGCGAGGTTGTTTTCCGTTCTCGGCGACGTTTCGTGCCACCGAAACGTCCCCGAGGTTCTCGCGATTAAACCAGGCGCAGATACGAACTAGCGTGCCCATCGAGAGGGTTTTCTTTGTGTACTCTTAATCCGGATATTGAATAAACTCATGATCTTTACTTCATTTATCCTTGTGTTAGAATCATTTGTGACTGTTGCATGTTTCTTTGTGCTGTCCTACAAAAGGCCGACGGCGCCGACCTTCTGTCGATGCCGTGAGTTAGCCGTGTACCGCCTAGCTGCCACGGTTGATAACATCCGAGACGAGTGAAAGCGCGAGGCAGCAGCTCTCGCACATCTGTAGCAGGAAATTTCGTGCGGGCAGTCTAGGGGTTGCAACGTGCTGCCTCCCAGCAGCGCGCACGCAACTCTTGCGCCTCTAATGCGCTCGATTTATTTTTATTGTCGAGGGATTCGACGTGATCAGTTTCGCTTGAGAGAGCTGGGAAATATCCTTCTTGCTCTGGCTATTGCACGTAGGCTCGGCGCTCTCCCGGTACCTAGTAAGCTGCCGGCCAAGTTCTCTCTGCGCGCTCTCTCTCTATCTCCATCCGCCTCGGACGGCACGCCGTTGACCTAGCGCAGAGCTTGATCGTGAAGCCCGCTGCCGCCGGCTGAATACTCTCTCTCTCTCTCTCTCTCTCTCTCTCTCTCTCTCTCTCTCTCTCTCCCTCTATCTCTCTCTCTTTCTATCTCTAGCATCCTATAGCGAGTGGATGTAAGGCTCTGGCGAGCCCCTTAGACCGTTGGAGCAGGTACTTGGACCCGAGCTCTCTCTCTCTCTCTCTCTCTCTCTCTCTCTCTCTCTCTCTCTCTCTCTCTGTCTCTCTCTCGCTCTCTCGCTCACTCTCTCTCTCTCTCTCTGTCTCTCTCTGTCTCTCTCTCTTTTCATCGAGCTTCATCGTTCAACTACAAATACTCAAGTCTCGAACTTGACTTAAATACTCACAAATACCGTACTTGCAACTTTCAATGACCATACCCCGAGTAAAAAACTTGTAATTCGAAATGACTATAAGCAGTGGGTTTCCAAAGGCATACGTCTTATGATGCAGGCAAAGAGTGCAGCTTATCGTCGAGCTCGGTCAACCGGTAGAACTGCTGACAGGTTGTTGTTTGTAAATTTGCGAGCTAGAGTGAGTAACAGCATTGATGCTGCGAAGAATATATACTACTCCACTCTACTTCAGACGTCGCCAGATTCAAGAACTCTATGGCAGAGATTACGTGGTATGGGTACAGTAGCCCCAAAAACGCCATCACTGCTCAAGTATTTTTCAGCGGCGTCCTTAAACATGCACTTTGCTGATGTATCGCGAAAAACTCCACCATTGCAACTGTCGGATGTGAGAGAGATCTTGGTCCAACCACTAAGTGCTCCACCTGAAGCTTGCTTCGAATTTAGTGCTATAACTGAGCGTGACCTGGACCAAGCAGTGGCTAAAGCAACGAAAAGCTGCTCTGGGGCAGATGGCGTGTCTACTCGCATGCTCAAGTTAGCGTACCCGATAGTTAGACCTTATCTCGTAGAGATCTTCAATCAGTCAATCACGCAAGATGTTTTTCCGGACTGCTGAAAACTTGCTAGCATCATACCTATATCGAAATGTCATCCGCCAAAGTCACCATCAGACACGCGGCCCATAGCTTTACTTTTAGAATTCTCCAAACTTTTTGAGAGAATAATTTACAACCAGCTGACAAACTATCTAACACCGCACAATCTTCTTGACCCTTATCAGTCGGGCTTCCAACCGCGCTATTCGAACAGACTGCGCTCTTATATTTTACAGAGGAAGTGCGTACTGCTGTTGACAATTACTTGGTTACGCCATTGGTCCTATTTGATTTTTCGAAGGCATTCGATACGGTTTCTCACTGCTTGTTCCTTAGAAAACTTCGTGCTCTAAATTGCTCGGATGGGGTCATTAGGTGGTTTTCAAGCTATTTACGTGGGCGTTCCAAAGTTATCCGTGGTGATGATGGTACTTTTACTGAACCTATTCTGACCTATACTGGTGTGCCGCAGGGTAGTATACTGGGCCCACTTTTGTTTACCATCTTCATCAATGATCTGCCTCGTGTACTTCGTAGCTCTAAGCATGGCATCTATGCAGATGATACGCGAATTTATGCTTATTTCCGACCATCTGAGCTTGCTGTTGGGCTTGAATTGATGAAACAGGATGCATTGAAAGTATTTCAATGAGCGCAGGAAAACCAAATTAAACTTAACCCAGGTAAAACGAAGGTTATGATATTGGCCAGTCAACTGTACATTTCTGCTATTGACTCTCTTCTGATTTTGACTCTCTTCCTGTTTTCATCATTGATAATACTATTGTTTCATATTTAAGCTGTATTACCGATCTTGATATGCAGCTTACATCAACACTGAACTGGGAAAACCAGGTTAGACGCTTCTCGTTGATCCCGGCTGGCCCTGGTCGTCCTCTCGCTCTCTCCTCTCGCTGATGTCCTGTAAACCGTTGGCGATGCAATCGCCAACGGGAACAGGGAAAATAGTCCTGGTGATGGCGATGGCACAAAGTATCCACGCCGTAGCACTATCACTCTTTCTCTCTCTCTCACCACACACACTCGTGTTTGTGGGCACTTCAAATCGTCGACGTTGCGAGAGTGTCTTAAAAGGAATTTTGTGAAAGTTTTATGGATAAAATCGAAAGATCAAATTGCGGATGTATTTACTAAACCCTTGGCATTTAACTTGCATGCTTTTTTAACTAATTTAGTTATGAATATCGAAAGTAATAACGAAAGTCATAATAAATAGTAATTTGAATATCGTGCTATTGTATTTTTCTTATGTTATAGGAACTAACGAATGAAAATGTCCGGATGATAAACGGAGTGCCGGGAGGGAGTGTTGAAGTGACGGCACACCACTATCATCTTTCGCCCTCTGGTGGCCCTTTATGAATGTGTGCGAGTGAGCGCTCGCACTCACTCGTTTTTGCTAGCCCGAACCGCAAGGACGTGTTGTGCAGATATATTATAATAAAAGTGATCGGAAGTGTTTTTCCTATTAAAAGTGCTGGTGTTATTATTTATTCTCCTCATCGTCATCCTGTGCCTCCCGTTAACTTTAAAAGTTTTTTATCTTGGTAGTTTATGCGTTTCCCCCCCCCCTTTTTTATACATGTACTTTACGTTCATTTGTCCCTTGCTCAATTTGGCACAGTGTGTCCCTCACATGATCTATGTGATGTTTATCATGTGCGCGGCATGTTTCCTTTCGAATGAATTTCATTCTCTTATTTGCACGATGGGATGGGTTTATTGGGTCGTCTCTTTCATGTCTTCGATTTGGTGTTGAATAAAAGAAAATAAAGAAAGCTCATTGAAATTGATTCTGGCAGTCGCCACTTCCTTATTGCTGGGTTATTTAGTCCCAGGGTCCTTTACAATCTATCTTAGTTCCTGTTTTATTAGTATTGTTAGTTTCCTTTACTTAATGTATTACTTATTCTGTATTGTCTAAATTGTATATGTATTGAAATTTTTAAATATTTTCATTTGTTAGTACTTATTCCTAAAGGTGTTATATCTTAGCTTAAAATTTGACAATATGTTTTATTTTGTGATATGGTTGGTGAAATTTAGAGTTAAATGGTCTGGGTTTTATTATAAAAGTATAAAATATAATTTATTGTGGAAAGAATCTTACATTAAAATAATCTGTGGAAGACAATGATTTGGTCCCATTGTTGTTTTGCTTTTTTCTTTTTTTTTCTTTTGTCGGGATCAAGACTATTGTTTCATTTTCTTCTTCTGCTATGCTCTGATCGAAAGGGTCTTCTTTGGTCCTTCTGTGGTGGAGGTTTCTCCTAGTTTCAGTAGAAGTTGTTCCCACTGGTCAAAACAGATGAGGTCCGGTTGATCGTCTTGCTGCTCGAAAGAGATGAGGTCTGGTTGATCGTCTTGCTCAGTCGTTGTCATTGGAGTTGTTGGCTTGGAAGGCTCAATTATCTTGCATTCTAACATGTGGTTAGTCCAA
Organism: Muscidifurax raptorellus; assembly: GCA_020010945.3. Taxonomy (NCBI): domain Eukaryota; kingdom Metazoa; phylum Arthropoda; class Insecta; order Hymenoptera; family Pteromalidae; genus Muscidifurax; species Muscidifurax raptorellus. The sequence continues at coordinate 1,079,567 of JAHUUD020000033.1, forward strand.
TTTTTGTATGGTACCTCGATTCCACATGTCGAGTGTCTTTGTAAAACCTCAGGATTCTGCATGCTACAGATCCTGACATGGTCCTTTTGGTTCCTGATGTCTGCCATCTGTCGGCAGACTTTGTGGTTTTTTCTGTATACTCGTAGGCCTTTTGGGAGATGTCGCCTACTTGCCCACCTAGGTTTGTAGGCCTGGCTGCATTGATCCATTGCTGCGACTGTGTCCTCATGCTTGAAAAATTGCCAAACCCCATTTACTTTTGATTCCAGGATTGTTCTCTTGGTCCTTCATGATCACTTCATATATGTGGTCGATTGGCCCAAACCAATCCCAAGGGCACTAGTACGCAGAAGCGTAGCCCTTGTGTGTCGTCCAGTTCTCCCGTTATGACCGTTGGTTCCGGGATCGGTCTCTGACTGGGCCTCATTTGCAGAGTCAGTTGCGGCTCTTTCGGCTGTGGTCCTGTTTCCTGTTTTTGGTCGTCTTCTTGGGTGCTTGCTGGCTTTTCTTTTGAACTGAATATTAGCGCAGCAGTTACCGCGTCCTCTTCTTCATTGTATCGGACTCTAATGTGTGTGTTTGGGAACAGGGCTACAAATTTTGTTTTATATGATAGATATGTTTTTCGATTCGGGATGGGATGAGATTATTGAGGATAAGGTAGGGTATGCTTTGATTATAACTTATTCTAGAGTCCTAATTTTCATTCGTCCACATTCATCTGTTCACATCCACTCGCTTTCTCTCTCAGTTTTGTTTTCGCTTTTTATTTTAATTGTTGGTGCGGGTTGGGTTTGAGGTTCCACTGGTCGGTTGATTTTTCTTACTTCCAGGCTTTCTAAGTACGCTAACGTCTTCTTCAGTTCGTCCAGAGTTGGTGTTTGATTGCTTTGTGGTGACTGCTCCGGATCTCTAAAAGTGGTCCACATGGTTTGTTTTTTGCAAGTTACTTCGTGTAAATTGTAGAGATTTAGGTCTATCTCCTTTTTGCAAAATGAATGGAATTTGGTCTCCATTTCAGTTTTGCCTCGTATCTGTTTTCTCGGTTCTGCAAAAGTTGCTTTGTAAATGGGATTGCTCTTCTTTCTTGCCTCTTCAGCAATCCGGTCTTTGAAGTATTGCACGTATCCGTAGGATAGGCATCCTTTTTTATCTCGTACAGTCTCGTAGTATACCATTGGTCCGAATTGAGCAAAATGTCTGAAGAATGTTTCATCTTTTTCTTTGCCTTCCCAGGGTAAGAGGCAAAATAGTCTGTTTTTGCTGAGTTCGTTGTTGTGCTGTATATTGGTTAGACATGCACTTCTGACTTCATATTGGGTTCTCTTTTCTTCGAAGTTGGTATGTCTTCTCTTGATAATGGTCCGGCCATCAATTTTGTACGTCGCCTGAGTTTATTTTGTTTCATCAATGATATTTTTAATTCATTGGCCTTTGTTGCCTGTTTTTCGGTGCCGAAGCATAGTGTGACTCTCTTGCTTTTTGGGTCCGTTCGGTGGTCTTCCACATATACGGCACATGGTGTGCATATATATTCGAATTCTTTGACTATGCTCCATAGAGGTATGTTGATGTCACAAAACATGGACGTGTTGGTTCTGGTATTCATGGTGTCCTAGTCTGTAAATAAACATTATTTTTAAAGAATGTTAGGCTAAAGAGTCCATCGTATAAGCGTTCGAGTATTTGTGCAATTATTTGCTCAATGGTCGCCTTCTGCACGGTTCTGAAAATTGTTTCCGGGTATTTTCGGTGTTGGAGGTTTTGGGTTATTTATGAGAATAGTTTCTGCTTCTGTGTTTGTAGGGTCTTTATTGGTATTTCCAGCTGAGTACTCTACCGGATAGATGTTGTTTTTTGACTTTGATCTTGCTCTTGGCATCATTATTCCACGTTTCATCCCTATTATTAATATTATAATTATTATTATGACCACTAGCTGGAAGGTTACGCTACCATACAACAAATTATTTGTATGGTAATCCCGTCTTTTGTGACCTTTGATCTCGTTTAATTCATTGATTATTTGTCCTAAAGGCTTTGCTTGGTTAAACCCTGATTTGGGCCCGAGTATTTCGATGGTTGGTGGTAGATCATTGTCAAGGTCCGAGAGGCTTCAGGATTTAGGGATGGGTACATATTTTGTATTTTTAGGTCAATCTCGGGTTTGTACAGATATGTCAGTTGGCTTGATCTGGTTTCTTGTCCGATTATTAAGGTGTCTGCCGTTCTGCCCACAGACGCTGGTGAGATACGTATGATACCGGCTCCTTTTAAGGTTATTTTCACGTCTTCTTGATTTGGATATGAGAGTCGCAACTGATCAGGATCTGTCGTTGAGAATAGCCACGATAGATCATTCTCTAGGTATTTCCATTGCGTTTTGGTACCAGTCTTGTATTTTATGTCAGTTTTTCGATGCTTGAGCATTAGGGTTTAATAACATTGTTGCTTCGCAGTCTTGAACGTTTGGAGCACTCTGTCGAGGTCCTAGTACTGGGCAAATTTATGTGTAATGGGTTCTAATGCATTTGGTTGCAAGGTTATCATCGAATTTTATATATTTCTCTTCATTTGAGCTTATTGCAATGTACTTGTGTGAGGGCTCTATGAAGGCTAATCCAGTAGTTCCATTGGTTGTGTTGTGGTATTGTTACCGCATGTAATTTGTATGTTTGATAGGGGTCTCTCTTAACCAAGGGGATGTGTAGCACCGCGATGGTCTTGCCATTTTCTTGAATGGCATCGATTTCTGACACTTTCGTGATTTCTTCTATTCTTAGATGTTCTGCGGGTATTGCGAAATCCAAACTACCGCTTGTCCTCTTCACGTCTGTTATTATTTGGTGTATCATGTTGGTTGTCAAAAGTTCAGGGTTTATCTTTCCTTCTTTCAAGTATCTTAGTACCTTTAGCACTTTTTCATTACTCCTTACTAAGTAATCTAGTGTTGATTCTAGGCGTCTTACGTATACCGTCATTTCCACTAGATGTTTCAATTCTTCTTCTTGTTTGACCACATTGTTTACTGTTTTGGTCAGGACTGCTTCAAAGTTTTGCAGTACCTTTTGATGGTTTTGGGTAATATTGTGTAACTCTTTAAATTGAGCTGAGACTATATGTGCATTCTTGTCTATAATTTGTACCATTTTGGTTTCGTATTGAAACAGATTATCAATGTTTTTATTGATGTCTTCATCGTCATCTGTCGTGACTAAACCAAATGAGCTTTTGCTTAGAGTGCCGACTATGCCTAGTGGGACTAACCTCTTGATGCGAATACTTCTGGGGTTCCTCGGGGGGATTGGGTGGTTATATTGTCCCATAGTCTTGATTGTCTCGTTTATTTCTTTTTGTAGGCTACGTAAGATCTGATGTTTGAGTTCTATGAGGTCCAATCCTAAAGCATGTTTACACTTATTTTCTGCTATTCTTGCTATGCAGTTTTTGTAAACAGTTTGATAAGAGTCCAGCGGTTTGTGTATTTGCATGAAATCGTCGACATTAATGTAGATTTGTATCTTCCAATCGGCCTTCTTAATTTTCATGGGGCCCATCTTTTAGTAATATATACCGGGGTTCGGGTTTAGGGGGTTCAATTGGTACTGTGGTGTTCCTTGGGTCATCATATTTATGCTTAAAATTATTATAATGTTTATATTCGGGTATCTCATCCTGTAAAAATATGGCCATTAGTTTACATGCATAAATGATATTGTACCTTTGATTATTTTCTTTATTCACGTGATTTAGTCAGAATTCGGGTCAGAATCCATCTCGACATCCTTTAGTTTGTCAATGTGCTTTCTGACCCTCTTTCCGTTGGGGTATTCTAGGATTACATTTTCCGACCTACGAATTCTATGATTTTTAGTGGTTTATTTTTATATGAATCGAACTTATGGACGCGGGGTTCTTTAATTAATTTAGCATATCCGCCGACTTTTCCTCTGAAAGTTCTGACCTTTTTGTCATACCTTTCTTTGGTTCTAATTTTGTTGGTTATTTGAGTTTCTCCTGCTAGAAGCTTCATTTCATCTAGTCTTAGTACTAGGTCTCGCATGTAAACGCTATATGTTTTTAATTTTTCATCGGAAGGGATTCTCAAAGGAAAACGAGCTATTTTTCCATAAACCAATTCAAAGGGTGTAAAGTTTGTGGCCGCGTGTACACTGGTATTATATGGAAAGGTTGCAAATGGGGTTAGGTGATCCCAATCATCGTATCTCTCAGAATATATTCGGATGAAAGTTTGTTTAAGGTCTATAACCTGAAGTTGTTAAATGATTTATCTTGAATAGCTTCAATAGTGGAGCCCCGAGAGCCCCGAGAGTATGGCTCTCGGGGCTCCAAATTGACACATGAGATATTTCGCCAGCGCGTCAGCTATTGTCGTTGCATTGAGGTTTTTGATGGGTATTGGGTTATTGGGTATTTGGTTAAGTTACACTGCATCGTTAAGAGATGGCTGTTTCCTCTTGGTGTCATCCTCAATTTTCCTACTGTGTCAATTGATACTTTATCAAAAGCTTCTATTGGTGTGTCTGTGATGATCATTGGTTCTCTCGTTTTGAACCGTTCTATTTCCTGTTCTTGACAGTTTGCACATCATCTGACGTAGTTTTGAACGTCGTTTCTCATTCCTGGCCAGCCGTATCGTTTCCTTAGTTTCTGGTACGTTTGGTTGATTCCTTTATGTCCTCCTGTCAGGCTGTCACGAAGGTGTCCAATTATTTTTTTTCTGTGTTTTTCAGCGGGTACTTCCGCTTTTCCGTAACACATTGTTACTCTTATTTCACTTTTGTGAAAATGTTCATAAAGTATTTCAATGATGGTTGGTGAGCCCATCTGGTCCAGAATGTCTCCTTTTCGTGCTACTCTGAAACTCTTGATATTTCTGTTGAGTAATATTTCTTTTAGATTCTTGAGTCCTTTGTGTACATTTTCCATTTTGATTGTATTGAAGTACTTGTCTTTCACTATTACAGTAAATATTTGATGTTTCTTGAAAGGAGTGACTAAAACTTGTCCTGCTTTTGGTTTCCTGTTCTTTATTTTCATTAGATCAATAGCTCCTATTTCTTCTAGTAATCTTGTAACGGACCATGTATTGTCACAATCCGCTGATAGGAAATGCACAATATTGTCTCGCTTATGTGTGAGGCATTCTCTCATGGTAATTAGGTTGTTGGGAATTCGCATCGTTTTTTCAGTGGTGTGAGTCAAATCGCTTTCAGATTTTTGCTCGTTTTGTCGTATGTCATGACCTTTATTTAGAGGTTCCAAACCTGGTGATGTGGGTAGGAGAAAAGGCATTGTGGGTTCTGGTGGTTTCGAAAATCTTATATCTATAATGGAGCCTTCTTCGGCTTCTATCTCACTCAATATCCCTAATTTCTTGTGGTTCTTTGACTTGTTTCTTGGCGTACTGTTGGCTGTAGGGCTGTCACTTTTTATTGTGGGTGTGACTGATAATGTCTTTCTCACCGGTGGCAATATGATCTCAGTTACACTTTCAATATCTGACTCATTTTCTGTATCCTCTTGACCAGATGCTTCTTGTAGCTTCTGTCGTGCTCGTTTTATGAGGGTTTGAACACTTTTTCTCCAGACTTTGTCTATGTCGGTTTCTTTCTCAAACCGTGGATCAGATGTGTAAATTGCTTCACGCACATCATCTGGTACATTGTCATCGTCAGAGAAGTGTGAGGGTAAATCCAGTTGTGTATTTATTTCAGTTGTTGACTCGTCGATATCAGCTTATTTATCCATTTCATATTTCCTCATACTTTCTTCAAATTTCCTGCTAGCTTCTTCTACTTCTTGTTTTGTTAGGATGGTTCTGACTGATAAATTTTCTATAGATTCTTCATCTGCATTATCCTCATCTTGGGAATCTTCTACTGCAGTCATGTCTATTGCAATGTTGCTTATGGTTTTGTTCTGACTATCTTCTGAAGAAGATGTTTCGTTCTCGGGTACTTCTTGGGCTTTATCTTCTGTAGTTTCTGAGTCTGGTTGTCGTAATTCGCTGTATCTGGGGTCTGGTATGGGTGGTTTATCTAAGTCGCTGTCTTCATTAGCCGTTGACGATAGCCATGATCTCCTGGATGGGTTGACTGTCATTGAAATGTCCGAATCTATATTAGATGAACTTTCTGGCATTTCTCGTGGTTTGATGGAAGTTGTCTCTGTAACTGCTGTCTCGATTTTTGTTGGTGTCTCTGTTTGTGTATTTTTCTTTGCGCCAATGGGTTTGATGTATTGTCCCACGGGACTTTCTATCTGAGCATGTTTTGCTCTTGTCCTCTGCGCTACTACACTATGTTCTAGTTTGGGCGCTTCTTTATTTGTTTTCGCTCCTACGGGTCTACCTCTGGCTCTGGATACTGTAGTTTTCTCCGATGCTGAGTGTGCTCTATTGCGAAAACTAGTCTTCTGTGATGGTGCCTTGCTTTTGACCTTTTCTTGTTCTTGCTTTGCCTTTTCTTCTATTATCATCACTTTGATTCTAGGTAAATTTTTGTTTATCTCCTCTTCGGTGGTTTCTGGAGGATTTCTTGAAAGTGCATCGGCATTTTTGGTTAGTTTTCCTGGTTTGTATTTGAAGGTGTATTCATAGCCTGTGAACCTAAACATCCATCTCATTAATCTTTGTCTAGGGTATTTTCTGCTATGCATCCAATTTAATGGTTCATGGTCAGAATCTAAAGTGAACTTGCGGCACAGTAAGTATGGTCTAAACTGATGTAGAGCATATATTACCGCTAAGCACTCTTTTTCAGTGGTGAAGTAATTCCTTTCAGCTTTATTTAAAGCTCTAGACAAGTATTGGGCTGGATGATCAAATCCATCCTTTTCTTGACTCAGGACTGCTCCGATCGCATAGTCTGATGCATCTGTGGTTAAGGTGAATTCCTTACCAAAGTCCGGGAATTGTAAGATGGGTTCTTCCATTAGGCATTGCTTGAGTTTTTGAAAGTTCTCGTCACATTGAGGGGTCCATTCGAATTTCACATTTTTCTTTAGTAGGTCATTCAATGGTTTCGCTATTTTAGCAAAATTTTTGATATACTTTCGATATTATCCAAACATTCCTAGTACTTCTCTTATATTCTTGGCACTCTTGGGTGTGGCTGAAGAATCCGACTTCTTTTCTAAAGAATTCAATCTTGTCAAGTTGCAAGACTAACTTTGCCTCTCTTAACCTTTTCATAAGATTTCGTATTCTTCTGTCATGGTCCTTTAAATTTTTACTGTATACTATGATGTCATCCAGGTATACTAGCGTTTCAATATTATGTAGTCCTCTGAGAACCTTTTCCATGAGGCGTTGAAAAATCGCCGTAGCGTTCTCCAATCCTTCAAGCATTCTTGTGTACTCATAGTGTCCATTTATTGTTGTGAATGCTGTTTTATAACAATCTTCAGGAGCGATCGGTATTTGTTGGAAATCACTGGCCAAGTCAAATATCGAAAAGTAGGTTGCTCCTCCCAGTTGATCCATTATGTCCGCAATGTTTGGTAACGGGTATGCATCTCTGATGGTTTTCTTATTTAGTTCTCTACAATCGATCACCATGCGCCATCTTGGGTTGCCATGACTATCTGGTTTCTTGGGTACTATCCAGATGGGTGAATTACAGGGAGAATTGGATTCTCTTATAATTTTGTCTTTGAGCTTTTTGGCTACGCTTTCTCTTACTACTTGTTTGTGTTAAGGAGGATGTCTGTATTGTTTAGTGTTTATAGGTACGTTATTTTCTAAGTGAATATGATACTCGATCATGTTGGTGCACGGGAGCCTGTCTTCTGGCAATAGGAATCGATCCAGAAAATCTTCAACCATGTGGTCCACAATTTCTAATTCCTCTTTATTCAGATGGTTTCTTCTGATTGGTGCCTTCACCCGCTCTAATCTTTTGATTTGGTCAACAATTGCATCTCCATCAAAATCACTGTCTCTTGTAGAAAGTCTGGTCCGATGTCGAAAGGTATTAACTCTTTTGGGTCTACTTCTATAATTATATCCTGTTCACTTGTGTTTATGGCCATCATTTTGCAGGTATTGTTCACATTATTGACCACGCCTACACCTAGAAATATGTTGTCATTTCCCACATTTCTTTTAAGTCACTTTTGATTAGGTTAATTTGAACTACTTGTCTAGTTCTAGCTTTCATCATGTATTCTACTTCGTCCGTGGTAACATTTTCTTGGTTCTCCATGTTTTGTTTCATCGCCTTAATCTCGTCATCAATTTTCGCTTCCACTTTTAGTACTTCATTTGCTTGTTTGCATTTATATCCTCTCCTTTGATTCCTTGGATTATGTTATTCTTCATGTCCTATGAACGGTATGGGATGTATGACATCACCACTTACCATGAGAGCATTCTTATGGTAGGAGATTACAGCTTCTTCCTTTTTTAGGTAATTCCTTTCTAACATGCCATCTTGTTTTATAGGAAAATCGTCCTGCATTATTTAAAATTTTACTGGGGTTCCTCTTATATCCAGGTACACTGATCCTGCTGTCCACACTGTCTGATCCGTGATGCCTCCTAATTCTCTGGCATCTTCAATGCTTATTGGTCAATCATCGTGCAGAGCTCCGATTTTTATTAGGTTTACGGTTGCGCCGTTATCTATCATAAAATCTAAGTACGGTCGTTGTGTTCCTTCGGGTATCCTTATTCTTACAGCTGTTGCCTCCTTATCTTCCCAATTGCAGTTTTCAGGTCCTTTACAGTTCGTGGAACACATCCTTGCGATCTCTCGGGTCTGGCTAGTATCGCCATTACGGGGGCTTTTGCCTGATTTTCGTGTAGGTTCCTTTGACTCGAATCTCGATTCTGGTTGTACTCCTGCATTTGTTTTCGATAGCTTGCTTGATCCATATTCATTGGTGTTTGCTGATCGTTTTGTCTCGAATAATTCTGGTTTTGGCTCGTCATTCTGGATTCGTAACGAGCCTGTTGGTAGTTTAAATTATCCCTATTATTTTGGTTGTCATATCTGGGATTTTCATTACGCCAGCTACTATTATTCCGTCTGTCGGGTCGATTCTGCGTATTTTCGTATCTTCATGTCTGAGGATTGAATATTCGTTGACTTGCTCTGTAGGATTGATTATTGCTTTCATGCCAACGGTTACTCTCTTGTCGGTTGTGGTTGTAGTTCTGGTTTTGGCGAAATCCATTTCCATGATTTGTATTGTTGTAACGATTTACATAATTCGGATTTCTGTAATTATTCTCCTGGTAATGGTTTTGTTGATAGCCATTTGTTTGGCGGCGGTTGCTGGAATATCCATCACGTGGTACATTTCGCGATCGATCTTGCACATAGGCAATGTATTCAGGTTCTTCCTATTCGTATCGTTCCTCCGTATAACCTATGTAGTGAGGTTCTCCATGTTGACTGTTTCTGTATTGATCTTCGTCATGGTATCTTCTGCTATTCCTATAATTTGTTCCAGTCCGTGATTCATTACATAGTCTGGAGTTGTTGTAGCCATGAGTCCTGCCACGGTATGGTCTGGAGTCTGGAATTATTTTGGCTTCCATTCTCGCCTCTAGACGTACAGCTTCTTCGTAGGCTTCACGTAGTGTTGCTGGTTTGCTATAGTCCACTCTTTCTGCTAAATTGGCAGGTAGATCTTTTATAAATATGTCCACTGCGAGCGATTTCGATGGGTCCATCATTTCTTTCTTATAATTGTTACCTTTTTCTTCTTGGAGTGCTGTTTTTGCACTGCCAAGCAAGACGTTGATTTCATCATAGAAATCACCGACGGTGTCATGTTGTCTCATTCGAACATTTTGAATTTTGTTATTAAAATAACTAAAGTTTCTTCCTGGTCCAAATCTCTGTTTCAAATGTGTTATGAGTTCTTCCACTGTGGTAATTTCTTTGTTGATTAAACTCTTCTTCGCTGGTCCGGTGATTTTGTGCAAGGCATTCTGTAAAAACTGTGGTTGTATATCCTCACTCACTAGAGATGCTGCATTTCTTAAGTCCTGAATGTATTCTCTAAGACTTCTCTTGCCATCAAAAGTTGGAATGCCGCTTATGCAGTTCATGAGCGCGAAGGTGTTTGCCATGCTATTCATTGGCATAAAATTGGAATCAGATGAAGTTGCATTTGTTGCTCTAGCACCTCTGGCATTTGTTTCGTCGCCTAGATTCATTTTGAATGCTCTTCTTGTATTTTTATATAAAAATTCTAAATGAGCAAAATTTGATCTCCCTCACCCTTTTCTTCTTTCAAAAGAAAATAATTTATAATGGGTCTAGATGTTGGGATTGTCTATTCAATCGGGTTATGGATCGCTAAAGTGTGGGTGCAAGGTCACCAGGAAATACCTCAATCTGGTTCAAGGGCGACTAAATGTGGTCTAGTGTCAAAAAAAATTAATTGGCTTTGTGTTTATTCGTTTCCTTTAAAGCAAACTCCAAAAGTTCATTAAATTTTTTGCTTACTTCAGATTGAAAATTTAAATTATTCTCAAAAACTTTATTATTATTCGCGTTTATACTATTGTCTTCCCGATAATAATTGTGCAACTGATAATTTATTTCTTTGAGTCTTTTCTCTAATGCCTTCTTTTCAAATAATAATTTCTGCAAGAAATACTTTTTTCCTGATCTCTTTTTGTTAAACAATTTTTCTCTGCCTGAGTAATTTTCTTCCTTCATGGGTTGTATCTTATTGGATACAATGACCGCTGTTGAGCTGGTCCAAGGAGAGCCGCTACTCAGCTGACTCTGGATGCACAAGAATAGTCGCTGCTAAGCAGACCAAAGGATTAGGTTGCTATTGAGCAAACCTTAAGATATAGAATGACCGCTATTGAGCAGATCCAGGGAAAAGCCGCTAATAAGGTGACTTATGAGGTATAGAAATAGAATAAAGGAAAGATAGAAAATTCATCAGCCAATGAAGAATTTTTCAAAAATAAAACAAAGTGTATAAGTTTAAAATTATCTTGACAAATGCTCAAAAAAAAACTTCAATGAAAATCACTGTTACACTCCTGGTTTGAAATAAATGAAAATTTTGCACTTTCAAATTGAAATAATTCAATTAAGTAAAAATGATCAAAAGAGCGAATTTATAATTCAATAAATCCTATTTGTAACAAGCTAAAACCATTAAAATTGTAAAATGCCCCAAGACAATTTTATTGTCAAAAAAAAATTATTTATTTATCTAAATTGACACTCTGATAATTTATTTATAATACTTTGTTAATTTTTACTGTCGAACATCATTTACATGTCGATTTTACATGAACTGTAGTTTGAATTTCGCGCGCGTTCTATGCTCTCCCAAAATGGCCGCTGTAGAGGTGCCAAGTCACTAGGCCTACACCACTATAGTCTCCCTAGTGCCGCGTCTAGTTCCACGCCTGCGCTGGTGTTTGTTCTGAACAAACACGAAGCGTCGGCTGCTACACGCTATGTATTACGCGTTTAATCTCCTCGCGCGTTGCGTATTTTTTTTATTGAAGTATCTTGTATAAAACGCGTTATTTGTTAACGAAACCCATAATCTGCGGATTCGCGAGTGTTTTCTCTATTCGTGTATGTGTGTTTCAAGTTGTTTGACTAATTAAAACCAAAGCTGTGAGTGAAAGTCTTCAAGAACCCCAGCCAGTATATTGTAAGTTGTGCAACCTGTTGCTGCTTGTCAGATGAGTACTTTATTTATAATATTTTAATTGAAATTTTATCAATTTAGCACATGAGCAAATTGCTTCGTGTAAATTGTGTCTTTATTACAGGTGCCAGTAAATTTATACACCAGGCGAGTGTATCCGGGAACTTCTTTTGTTCGCGAACACCATTTTATTGGTATGTACACTCTGAGTTATTTGTTCTAATATGGGTACAAGACAACGATTGTGAATGGCCTTACCTTTTTGTTGTCGACCATTCAATAAAATTATATCATGTATTTTCTTTAGAAATGCTCATTAATATATTTATATATAGGCGCAGAGGGTCAAGTACGCTCTCCGGGGTCTATCACCTCTATTGAGCACCTGCGTCAGCTACGCCCTGGTTTGACTGGGGCAGACATATGCCAATTCAGCTTTTCTTTGCTGGTCGACCAGATTTCGTTGAGTTTTTTTAGTTTATACGAATTCTATATGCTCACACCTTGCATATATAAAAAATTTTTGGCACACTTATTTTAAATGGGCCCTTCCCTTTTTAATTGTATTCCGATGCTATTCGCACATGTTTAAAATTTTTGAATAGGATTAAATCTCACTTAGATTATCACTGCTATTACAGAATAATTTTTTTGCTATATTCATTCTTCGACCTTCTTATTTTTGAATTAAATAATATTTAGAATGATTTATACTTTTTTTTGTATCAAGATATTTTAAACTCTCATTTTTCTTTAGAACATGTTTATTATAATTTTACTGGACTGTGCAGCAAAAAAAAACTAATATAATGACCAATTATCTAATTTTAGATGGTTAAAGCAATTTAAACTCTCTTTGTGTTTTCCTGATATTCAATCCTGTGTCTTTGTGTCGAGAGCTCGGTTGTGACGTCACCGCATGACGCCACGCTATGCTTATTTTTTTTGCGCGTTTGCTGTTGCCGATTTCTCTTTATTTTGAATATTTATTAATTTTCTTCGCGTTTTTATTATTTATTTATTCGCGCACTTTTTATTATATTATATTTAATTTTGTTTAATTTTTTTAACATATATATTTTGCTATTTTTCTAGGTACTTAAAACTTTTACATTCATGCAACGAAGAGAAAAATCAGCTGGCAGTTATGCGCGAAAATCTCGGCGGGACCTTCAATTTTTGTTAGGTGATTGTGAGTCACCTAGCAATATTTATTTAATTATTGTATGAGTTGATCTCGTGCACGCAACTATACAGCTACGGGAGAGACTCCACTCCTCGAACCTCTCTTGGCTGTCAGCTTTTCTCTCTATTGAAACGCGGACTTGTGTATAATGAAATCTCTAACCTTGTACTCTTTTGGTGTTTCTCGATAATCTAGCCTTCTCTCTATTCGCCCTGGACCAAGGAAAAATCCAATCTATTTATGGATGGTTTCAGCACAAGAATGAAGACAAATATGGGTTCAAAAATAATTCTATCTTTGTTTGGTCCTTTTTCGTAGACTATTATGATTTCTGTTAGTAGAGAGAGGTACCCTATAGCGAGACAGCTGGTGGATGGTGCCACGTAGTCTGCACATGTGTTGGCAGCTTATAGCGAGCCCCCTCCCCCCCTAGACCGTTGGAGCAGGTAGTCGGCCTCGCTATGTCTCTCGCCTGCTATGGCGAGAGGGAGTAAGGCTCTGGCGGGTAGTGGTGTCATCCCACCACCCCATCGCTATAGGACCCATCACCCACCACCCACTATACCTTATAGTGAGATAGAGAGTGGGTTGTGTCACGTGGTCTGTACATGTGTTGGGAGTTCTCGTAGGCATCGTATTATTTGGTACTTTTTAAAAATCCTCGTGATCGTGCACAAATTTTCTATCTAGCGCGACAAATTTATCCTGAAAATCCAAAATTTCTCCAAGAAATATACTATGACGCAACTAAACATAGTTTTTCTTATTTATTTATTGATTTAAAGCAAAACACACCAGACGAGTTTCGTTTTCGGGCATCTATTTTGCCCGACGACAAGAGACATTACGCGTACGTTCCAAAGAAAAAGTGGCGTTAAGCCAGTTAAAAAATTTTCAATTCAATAGCCAATATGGACGCGTCAACAGCGTCGTCAATGCCGAGTAGGGCTCAGTCCTCACCCGACCGGTCAATGGCAAGCTGTAGTTGCGTTGAAAATATAAAAATTACTCCACCTAAACACTTTACAGAAAAGTGCATTGCACTCTTAATCGCACTCTGCCACGCAGATGTACAACAACGCAGTGTTCTGCTACGAACAGCTGATAAAAATCTTGTACGCTGCATCTGTGAGTGCGCTCTGAATATTCTAAAAGGAAGTGTAGGCTTAAAAACTAAAGAGAAAAATAAACTTTCAAAGCATAAACAAATTTTGAGAAAATTAGTTGATAAAATAAATAATAGTAAACGTAGTAAGACAGGGAAGGGTGGGAAAAAAAGTCAACAACAGATAGCACATCTGGTTGGAAGAAGAAAAAACGTTTATTATTACAAAGTGGCGGTGGTTTTCTCCCTTTCCTACTTGCACCCCTAATAAATCATTTTTTATCGAAAATATTGGAATAAATAAACACAGCAAGTAATGCACAATGGAACACGCACGAAAAATGATAATTATACCGGAAGATGCAGTAGTCGCTAGAGTTTACTCAGGTGTTGCGCAAGATGTTCAGGGTGTACGAGTCATGCCAACAGCAACAGTAACAACTACAGCCCCCGATTCTAAACTTACAGATACTTCGCAGATTTTAGATAGCATCCAAACACCCGGTGATGAGTTTTCACGCCTTGACGATGAAATGAGTAAGATTTTAAATTCTAACGACTTTCAAGATAACGATGAAACGTGGAAAAAAATTTTTCAAACTCTACAGAGATATCTATTTCTCATACAAAAATCACGTATTAAACATTCAGATTTTGCAAATACAAATTTTCGTCATGATTCTACTGCTGCTGCTGCTGCTGACAAGCAGAATAGCTCGTTATCCACGACAAATATCGTGGCAACTTTTCCTAAAATGTATGCTGATAAAGCGCAGCGATTATTAAATTATTTAAAAGTCAACACAACTTCCGATCGTTTCTCTTGGGATAAAAATGGTGTTGTCGCTATAAACGGTAAACTAATTGAACATTCAAGTATTATAGACCTCTTAAATGACACGTTAAGAAAAAGAAAAAAATTTCAAGCTATTGGTCGTGGTGATTTTGCTACTTTTTTAAGATCATTAAACGTGCCCCGTGAGTACATAGGTAATAATGATTTTTGGGTAAGTACACCAACATTTGCAACACCCGACATTCACAGTCGTGCGGGTGACAACGACACTGACGGCACTGAGTCAGACAGTTTTACAAACGACAGTGGAGTAGTAAGTTCTGTTAAAAAGAGTTCTTCATACTCGACGAAAAAGAAACGAAAAGTTACAAAAGAAGCTCTGTCGTGAAAAATAAAACCAGAAAATTTCAATTATTAAGTAACCAATCGTCTAGTACACCATCTAGCAACCAAAAAGGAGCTGGCTCTTGGCTGTCTTTAAACTTGTGAATTTCAGCTGTGCTTTATATATGTAAAATATGATTGGTAAAAAGTATGAAAACCAATACTTTAATCCTGCTCACGAGGCGAGTTTTTCCGGAGCTAGAAAACTCTTACGCATCAACAAAAAAGATCCACCTAAAAGAATTCACGAATCGCTGAGTAATCAAGACGCATTTACACTTCATAAGCCAGTATGTAGAAAGTTTCAGAGACTGCACTATAATGTACACATGATTGACGCTGTTTGGGAGACAGATCTCGTAGACGTGCAAGCATTAAAATTGCATAACGCCGGATACGACTACCGTGCAGCCGATGAAAGATTAGACGGGGGCCTCTGTCGTTAATGCTTTCGATACTGTTCTGACGCGTGCTAATGGTCGCATACCTGTATACCCGCAGTCGGATCGGGGTAAGGACTTTTTGTGCACAGCATTTCAAAAGTATCTCAAGAAAAACGGCATTTTGTTTGGTGTAGCCCCTAATCCAGACGTAAAAGCAGCAGTCGTTGAACGTTTTAATAGAACCTTAAAAGAACGTATCTGGCGTTACTTCACCTACAGAAACACATATAGATATATAGACGTATTACAAGACCTCGTACGTAGCTACAATAATACATCCCATAGCAGTATAAAATTCACACCCGCTAGTATAACTATTCATAATGCCATACAGATACGCGCTAATCTAGAAAAATCTTGGAAACGCAACGATAAAAAATACATAAGATATCGATACCTGTAAAGACGGCAAAATTCAAAGTTGGTGACCATGTGAGAGTCAGTCGGTCCAAGCATGTCTTTGAAAAAGGTTTTGTTTCCGGTTGGAGTGAAGAAATTTTTGTAATTGTAAACGTGACTAAGCGCAAAAATCTTTATACATACTTATTAGCAGACTTGCAAGGAGAAAAGATTGAAGGATTTTTTTACACCGAAGAATTAACACTAGTAGGAAAGAAACGTGTGAGTGAAAATAGCTATATAATTGAACGGGTTATTAGACGGCGTGGCAAGGGTAAAAAGAGAGAAGCACTTGTCAAGTGGATTGGTTATCCGGATAAATTTAATTCTTGGATATTAGAAAGTGAGCTCGTCTCCCCTACACATAATGATGACTACTAGTTACGAATTTTATCTCGTACTACCTAGTAACAGTAGTATGCGCTACTTTCAGGATAATACAACTACATATTTTACGACACATTCAGCACATGAAATACGGCTCAACGGTGAATGGTGTGTAGGACTTGCCGAAATACATATACCTTGTACTATACCACATATTACCAAAGACAGCGGTGAAACTAATTATAAATTTTACACGAGCGAGGATATTTTTAAAAATACGTGTTTGCTGGAAAAATTTAACAAAATACCCTATGGAATTTACAAGGATATCGAACATTTTGTCGAATGCTCGAATGAATCGAGCACACAGATGAAAAAACATCTGAGTTTTGTACCAGCACCACATGCGCAAGGGCATTATATGACTAAGCTTTCGTGCGCAAAATCTGCAACAGAATGCGGTATGACGCATCACTTGGAGTTGAATGAAAAAATCGGTTGTATACGAGGCATCGACCATTCACCAGATGATCTTCCTCAGTTGCGAGCTACGGAATTCCCCAACACCTATAATAGCACCAGTGGTAGAGATACCGATCAGTACGTTAGCTTGAAACTTGTAGTAAATAAAAAAAATCCCTTTATTACGGGAAACCTCCCAGCCTGCTTAACGCCATACCAGAGCATCTTTTCATTTACTCAGATGTGTGCGAGACTATGTAGTTGGCGATACTCAAGCTTCGCTTTTACGTATAGTTTCTCTAGACAATGCTAATTATAAATTCGGTGCCACAGTTGTTAAGCATTTTGCACTAATAAAATACATACCACTGATGAAAAATAGTTTTCAAAATATTATAATCGATATAAGAGACGCGAATGGACGCTCTGTAGCATTCGAGTATGGAACTCTGACACTTACACTTCACTTTAAGAGGGTATTGTAAAAACTTTTACAAAATGAGTCACTACATTGCATATTATGAAAATCAGATTGTTAGCGGTGGTGTACGTAACGTTTTTAACGGTTCTCGCTGGCAACGTGGATCTGGTATTAATAGTTCTTCGCAGGCTTGGCCCGGTCAATATTACCGCTCTTTACGAGGGGTTTGCGAGCAGTCGGAAAAGAGGCATTACGCGGAGGAATCAATGTACTAGACGATATTGGTAATAATATTAATTTTAAAGAATCAGTGAGAAACCGTTTTACGGAGTCGCGCGACAATTTGGCCGAGAAAGCAAAAGACAAGTTAAACAGTATGATGATGAGTGGTTCAGGCTATAAATCGATCGCATTGAATACAGCTCTACAATCTCTTAAACGTCGCTTTACCGACAGCATCGCGCGATCACTTGTGCCACTGAAAAAGAGAAGAAGGCGGCGAAGAAAAACTACAACTAGTAATCGGAAAAAATACCGCAGTACTGCTGGTAAGAAGAAGAAGAAGAAACACACTCATCGTCGCCGTCGTCGACGTCGTACAGGTGGTGTGACTAAGAAAAAGAGAACACAGCGTAAGAAGCGTAGCGGGACTGGGCGTAAAAAATCTTCCAACGATATATTTGGCTAAAAATTGAACATATACATCATGTCTTTTCTACATAGTCATAGCGTAGAGTGCCTGAAATCAGAACTTTCGTTGTTCTCACTACCACAAACACAGACATCTATCGAATCTAACGAATTCGTGCATTATAAGCCAGTGTCATCGCTCAATGATAGTGCACCATTGGAATTTGTCGTATCGAATAATGGCGAGTATTACTTAGATCTTGCGCATACTATGTTAAGTGTCCGCATTCAAATACTACCCGATATTGATGCCGATAATGATAAGGTGGGCCCTGTAAACAATATTCTACACTCAATGTTTAATCAGATAGATGTTTTTTTCAACCAAAAACTTGTATCACCACCGAATAATGCCTATCCCTACCGCGCCTACATAGAATCTCTGCTTAATTACGGTGCAGGGGCTAAGCGCTCGCATCTTACGGCGGCCTTATGGTACACCGATGCAGCGGGAAGAATGGACGCTGCCGCAAACGCCGTGGCCGCTGCCAGTAATCCGGGTCTCACAGCCCATGCAGAGCATACAAAACTTGGAAAATTTCTCGATTTAACGGGCCATATTCATTTAGACGTATGCAATCAGGACAGACATCTGCTAAACGGTGTTGAGCTGCGTCTACGCCTTGTCAGATCTAAAGATGCTTTTTGTCTTATGGATGCCTCAGCCGGTGGTTCATTTTTTATACATATAACCGAAACAACGTTACTTGTAAGGCGTGTAAAAGTTAGTCCTAATATTCTACTAGCACATGCGAGCGCTCTCTCCAAGACAACCGCTAAATATCCACATACTCGTGTGGAAATAAAATCTTTCACACTACCAAGTGGTATTTTACCTGCAATGAATCCTTTTAATTTTCAACATTTTTCAATAAACTTTTTGTCCTTGTAAAATTACTGGGCCGAAAAGTCATTGATTTAGAAAAATACAAAGCACCAACTTATTCCACGCTAGATTTTTCGTATAAAAATATAGTGTCAACTAGCTGTATGTATCATAAAGTTTGTTCGAACGTTTTGCGTAATTGTGCATTACATAAAGCTGGCTTATTGAGAGAGTGGCTTCGTGATATTACAAAGAATATAAATATTCGACAAAAAAATTTGTCAGCAGCAGTACACCATCAAGGAGCGTGCTTGAACGTGGAGAGGACGAGACTTTGGAAATTTTAGACATCTACGCTACAGAAGTGCGGAAAACTAGCGAGAAAGACTACAGCGACTACGGCGATGACGACGACGACGATGACGATAATGATACAGTCTCATATAAATCAACTGAAACGACAGTAGCAGTAGATAGCGACGTTGACTGTAGTAAGCCTATTGAAGTTCTTACACCCACTAGAAGTTACAAAAACATAAACGACAGCCTATCAACAGTAGTGGAGAACAAAGAAACAGAAGAAGAAGAAGAAGTTGAAATACCCGAAGAAGCATTGGAAATTGTCCGAGTAATAGACCAACTAGAAAAAGAGAATGAACACGTGTCAGATTTTACAAGCGATCCGAGATCTACCTGTCGCCACAGTGGGTGTCTGTCCTGCGGATCGGATCCCCAAGTTGTTGACGAAACCGACGGCGTTGGTCATTAACACAGACGAGAGTTGGCGCCCCGGCGCTCATTGGGTTGCGATATACATAGATAAGGACGGTTCAGGTACGTTTTTCGAAAGCTATGGAAACCCTCCGATATCACGCCATCATCGTAATGCTATAAGAAGAAATACCCGTAAATATAAGTGGAATACTCAATGTCTCCAACAGACAAATTCAACAGTTTGCGGTCATTATTGCATTGTGTTTCTACATTACATGTGTAAATTCAATTCTTTAAACAGTTTTACTTTATTATTTACAAATAATTTAAAAGATAACGATACTCTAGTTTTATATTATTTTAGAAAATTAGTAAAAAATTATAAAAACAAAATAAAACATTGTAAAAATTTGCTTAATATTTACGAAAAAAATGTGTTAGGCACGGGTTTCTGTATACAGTCTTGTTCGACGAAATTGTATTTTTGATCTATAAATAAACTCTCAAAAAGTATATTATTTATTTATTTATTTAACATCCTAAACTTTTTTTCACATCCCGTTTCCGGCCCCATCATTTTTATAAATACATATGTCTAAATATAAGATTATTGCTACTACTAAATTTATTACACCACCCTCTAATCCATCCTTGAAGAAGAAGATTACACGTAACAACTGTGTAAATACCCACACCACATAATTTTCCCTCTCTTCACTTTCCTTTACTCATTTTCCAAAACCATCGCACGCTCATTCACAGTCCACAACTCCTACAGTAACGATCGTAAGAGGAAAAATGGAGCCATCTTTCGAATTTGTGAACGTCGCAGACGATATCCATCGTCTCAACGAGGAGTTACAAGAACGCCGTGATCGTGCTGTAAAGCACATGGCACTTTTGGTAAGTTTTTTAATCGATTACTTCACACTTACGAAAAAGAATGTCTGTTAAATATTTAAATATCTTTTTTTTTACAGAGGCGTAATTTTTTCAATAACGATGCCAGGCAGACGTAACGATTGACCGAGCAGTTTCTACAAAGTGCAGCAATTACCGCTCCACACTACATGGTAATCCTTTTACTAAATTATTATTATTATTATTGTTATTATTATAACATGTATATTATATGCATATTATTTTTTTCTGTTTACAGAGACGACGAGCGGAGCGAGTCTATAAACCAAAAGACTTGCGGATATTGAAACCCGCGGAGATCAATTAAAAAGCGATACTGGCCGAAGATGCTGTAACTATTTTACAAAATAACTCGTAGTATGTAATAATTTAAATCGCTATTCTAATTAAATTATTTTGATTTCAGAAAACTAAATAACTCAAGAGGGATGCTGCAGAGGCGACTGGCGGCCATTACGAGCCGACCGCTAATATTTGAGGCTAAGGAGAAGACAAGGGTCTCCAACTGGCTCGATAACCTAAAAAATACAACGACCGTATTTTCAGCCAGATTACATAACAGCCATAATGATAAAATGTAAAATTTGTATATTTTTTTTTAAACGTTTACATTATTTATTAATATATATTATATTTAATAAACATTTTTTGAAATTTTTTCATTTACCCGCTACGATTCAAAATTCCACTCCTTCACATCCACTGTATATATATAATGCATATGTGCGCGCGCGCGCGCGTGTGTGTGTGTGTGTGTGTGTGTATACATGATAGGTGGCGGACCCCTATAACGAGGGGGTGGTGGGTGATACTAGTACCCATCATATCTTAGTACCGTACACCCGCTCGCCATAGCATGCGAGAGAGAGAGAGAGAGAGAGAGGGGGGGAGGGAGAGAGAGGGAGAGAGAGAGAGAGAGGGAGAGAGAGAGATCGTATAATTTACGTATTATATCAAAGTTTGATAAATTGCAATAAATAAGATATAATACAGATATATTTGAGCCAATTATTAAAGTCTTTATTGGTAATGTATTTTTACGCAAATTTCAATTACTTTGAGATTCTAAAAGTCACACTATGCTAATTTTGTACAAGAGTGAAAAAATATTTGTACAGTTATGACAATACGTGAATTATGTTTTTATATGTATAATAGATATTTTAATAAAATTGATAATAAAATAGGCACAATAATTATTAATTATTCTCAATATACCTAGTTTTACCAAAAGGTATCAAATATTATCAAATTTTGATACATTGAGTAAATTGAGATAACATTTTTTAAGTCACTACTAATACAGAGATGTATATTTCTACAAAATTACATTTACGCCTGTGATATTCTGGAAATTGTAGTGTTAATTTTCTATATTTGAAGGAAAAACTTGTAATATGCATCATACATGAATATAATCTATAACATAAGCGTATACTCAAATCTCAACGATGAGCATATATGCACCATCACCTAACGTAATCATGCATAACTAATAAAGGTTCAGATAATTTTATATCTTGTTTCTAAAGTAAATTTTCACTAGCTAAATATAGTAATAAAAATCATATAATTAATAATGGTATTCTAGGAGCTTTGAAAATTATTAAGTTATTTTTGATAGTATATATAATTTATTTACTCTATTCTGTGACATAAGTACTCACATAGCATGAAATATTTCAGAAATATTTCTGTAATATTTCATGAAAGATTTGAAATATTTCTAAAATATTTCTCTGAAATATTTTAGAAATAACGATAATGCCCGCCTATAAAGCATTGTAGATTTTCTTGGTAAAATTATTTCTTGTAATATTTCTGAAATATTTCAGAAATATTTCTAATATATTACACAAGTTAAAAAAAAATTTATTTCTTTTAGGTATCTTGACTTACACCTTCATATTCCCTATTTTTTGTTTATCTTTGTAGTTATTAATATTAGTAACCTAGAACACCCCCTTATCCCAGCCAATAAATATTCAGTATATACATTAAAAAAAATACTAATCAACGTATTTTTAATAGCACTCTCCGAAAAAACTAGTTTTATTAATTGATCCCTAATAGTTAATTAATTAAAAATAAAAGAAAATGTTCTTTACAAAATCATCGATTTCTCAGTAAATATTGACTTTAGCGAATTTATGCTTTCGTTAAAAAATTGAACCCTTGCTACTTTTAATTGAGTCACCGCCAAAAATCGCCAAAAATTGTTTATTTATCCGCAAAATCTAAAAAAACACGTTGGAGAAGGTGGCGCACGTATTTTCCTACAGACCGGGTTTCGAATCCAGGACTCGGCAGTCTTTTTCCTTATTTACGCATAAATGTCTAAAGACGATTCGTCTTTAGACATTTATGCGTAAATAATTAATTAAAATTCCAACTTAATCTTAAACTTGAATAACAATAAATCTCAAATCACAATCCAAATCCCTAAAGGGGGGTGATGACGATATGCGACTTCCATGCTGAAGAAAAAAATGGTGTCAGTGGCGTCGCGGATTAAGTCACGGCTTTCTATTATTTTGACCGGGGTTCGAATCCAGGATCCATTTTTTTTTGTTCGATTTTTTTATGCGGTAGACTATTTAATAAATGGTATTACTTTTATCGTAGACGAAAACATTGTTATAATCGGTTGTCCTGAATCTTCAAAAACAACGTAAAACCAAGTGAAATATTTTGTTTATAAGGATTATCCGATATGGTTGGGTAATGATGGTGCAATAAGTTATCAAATGATTAATTAACGAATGATACAAATCATTCTTTTATTATATTATATTACAACGTAAAAAGAGTACCTTAAATAGGTAAAATACAGAAAATTATTATTAGTACATAGGTAGGCGTAATAAACAAAATATTTCACTTGGTTTTACGTTGTTCTTGAAGATTCAGGACAATCGATTCTAACAATGTTTTCGTCTACGATAAAAGTAATACCATTTATTGAATAGTATACCGCATAAAAAAAATCGAACAAAAAAAAATGGATCCTGGATTCGAATCCCGGTCAAAATAATAGAAAGCCGTGATTTAATCCGCGCCGCCACTGATATGATTTGTTTCTTCAGAATGGAAGACGCATATGGTCATCACTCCCTTTAGGGATTTGGATTGTGATTTGAGTTTTATTGTTATTTAAGTTTAAGATTAAGTTGGAATTTTAATTAATTATTTACGCATAAATGTCTAAAGACGAATCGTAAGAAAAAAGACTGCCGAGTCCTGGATTCAAAACCCGGCCTGTAGGAAAACACGTGCGCCACCTTCTCCAACGTGTTTTTTTAGATTTTGCAGATAAATAAACAATTTTTGGCGATTTTTGGCGGTGACTCAATTAAAAGTGGCGAGGGTTCAATTTTTTAACGACGGAAATTTGCTAAAGTCAATATTTACCAAGGAATCGACGATTTTGTAAAGTACATTTTCTTTTATTTTTAATTAATGAACTATTAGGGTTCAATTACGAAAACTAGTTTTTTCAGAAAGTGCTATTAAAAATACGTTGATTAGTATTTTTTTTAATGCATATACTGCATATTTGTGGGCTGGAGTAAGGGGGGTACCTACACGGAGAAAAATTTTTAACTGCCAGCGTTCGATACTTTCGAAACTACGGGAACACAAATAATACTGTACTCTGTCCCATCAAATTTCGAATGATTAGGCTTCGAATTCGAAGTGTAGAGACTCAATAATTTTCGTGCATGTATGGAGGCGTGAATGGTAGTATTAGGGGTCGAATCGGGAGAGTGGGGACTTCGAAACTCTTCGCACCAAGGGACTTAACGCTTCGCAGCCTCAGACCTTGAAACTTGGAATGCTAGCGTGCCGACTGTCGGCTGTTCCACGCGGTTGTGTTTCGTGAAATCGCGCTCGAGCATTGAAGCCATGGAGGAAGAGAGAAGGAGATCAAACTCCGTACTTCCAACATGGACCTCTTTTCGTGGCGAAGATCGCCAGGTCCGCTCGACTAAAAAGCCCTGACCTAGCGAGTATGAGAGCCGCCTGTCGGCGACTTATCGCACTGATCAGCGAACTCCTGATTACAAAATATATCGGAGTTCAAATCCACATAAAACCACTTTTTTTATCGTGTTGTTAATGTTATATAAATAATTACTATATACAATTATTAATTATATTGTAAAAAGTTCATACAAAATAAACATAGAATGTGCGTTTGTTCTACACTTGATACATTCAAATAAAAAAGTAATACAATATTGAAGATATATTTGTAAATTTTCACGATAAATTCGTATAGGCATTAATTTTTATATTAAATAAACAATCCTTTTATTATTAATTTAACAAAACCGTACATAAATAACCGATTACTTGTACCGAAAGAAGTTATAAGGATAAAGATAAATATTTTGAAACCCCTTCTTTTGTTTAAATTTAAGCTTTTGTTGAAGCTTAAATTTAAACTTAAACTTAAACTGAAGCTTAAATTTAAGCTTAAACAAATTCCAAGCCCCCACGTGAGTTCGATGATCATATGTAACTTTCAATTATATATTCTCAACGATTTTGATGGCTGAGGGGTTAGCGTGTTGTCCTATTGACTTTTTGATTCGGGTTCGATTCTCGGTGTGGTCAAATTTTTTTTCATGTCATAATTCAGAGGTACTTTTTATTTTTATTATAAATAAATCACGATGAACTTCAATTATGTATACTGTAATGGTAAGTATTATTTTAAATTATATAATACAGAAGAGCACGAAAGACAGTCTTTGATCAATTTCACCTTCATTTTTGCAATCATAGCGATCAGTAGCTGGGTGATTGTGCTACTTGGTTATTTATTTAGATTATTTATATAGTAAGTTTGATTTTCTGTTGTAAAGTAGTATAATCTTTAAATAATTATGATTGAATTCAACCACAATAAAAAATTCCAAAAGAAAGCGAAATTTATGTACAGTAACAAATTCCAAGAGAATGCGAAATTTATCTAAGACTGCCTATCACCAACAAAAACAAATTAAAATATGTAATAAAAGTACTTAATATGTTCATTATGTTTTATTGTTTCTTTATTATACCCTCTTCTGGAATTTATAACAATTGTATATAATTTAAAACAATACTAACCATTACAGTATACATAATTGAAATTCATCGTGATTTATTTATAATAAAAATAAAAAGTACCTCTGAATTATGACATAAAAAAAAAATTTGACCACACCGAGAATCCAACCCGAATCAAAAAGTCAATAGGACAACACGCTAACCCCTCAGCCATCAAGATCGTTGAGAATATATAATTGAAAGTTACATATGATCATCGAACTCACGTGGGAGCTTGGAATTTGTTTAAGCTTAAATTTAAGCTTCAGTTTAAGTTTAAGTTTAAATTTAAGCTTCAACAAAAGTTTAAATTTAAACAAAAGAAGGGGTTTTAAAATATTTATCTTTATCCTTATAACTTCTTTCGGTACAAGTAATCGGTTATTTATGTACGGTTTTGTTAAATTAATAATAAAAGAATTGTTTATTTATTATAAAAATTAATGTCTATACGAATTTATCGTGAAAATTTACAAATATATCTTCAATATTGTATTACTTTTTTATTTGAATGTATCAAGTGTAGAACAAACGCACATTCTATGTTTATTTTGTATGAACTTTTTACAATATAATTAATAATTGTATATAATAATTATTTATATAACATTAACAACACGATAAAAAAAGTGGTTTTATGTGGATTTGAACTCCGATATATTTTGTAATCAGGAGTTCGCTGATCAGTGCAATAAGTCGCCGACAGGCGGCTCTCATACTCGCTAGGTCAGGGCTTTTTAGTCGAACGAACCTGGCGATCTTCGTCGGTAAAAGAGGTCCATTTCGGCAACGCGAGCCCATAAGAGTTTGGTCTCCTTCTCTCTTCCTCCATGATTGAAGCTATCTATACCCCTCCCCTCTTTTTAGTCCTTCGCGTTCTGCGAAGTTGGGAGTCTCAGAGCTCGAAAGTCGAGGCGGTAGACGCTTATGTTTGTACTGCCAGAATTTCGAAACTTCGGAATCGGAGAATGACGAAAATAGACGGCAAATAACGGCCGGAATAATATAGGATCGCTGAACTTCGAAATTTTTCTCCGTGTAGAACAGTTTAGAGAAGAACTTTTTTTTTTGTCGCCGACAGGAATCGAACCTGGAGCTCCAGCGTGGCAGTCATGTGCGCTAACAATTTACCTAAACAGAACACTTGTATCGTATTCCTTCAAATCTTATATATTAGCTAATTTAGCATGTTACTAAGTTGATAATAATTACACAGCATCGAATAAATAATATCAAAATAAAATGAATCACTTTTTAACTAAAAAGTAACGAAATTAACTTGACAGGCCGTGATAACGTTATAAATGAGGTTTGTAAATTCTGAAATTAATATGCCTTTTGAGAAAATTATTAAATTGCATAATTATTGATGGTCATACTTGTGCCAATGTGTAAAAATTGTAAGTTTTTTTAACAAAAATCGTACATTAAAACAAAAGACTACAAAAAAATGCATACAACTTGTTAATATTACTTTGTAAAATTTCTGAAAAACATTGTAATTTTTGTGCTGACAAGAATACAATTCATATTGTTAATTGTGTAATTTTTTTGAATTTAACAAAGTTTACTTAGTATTAGTTCATAAACCTGCAAAATTATATATAGATAATAATATTTTATATATCTAGAAGTTTTATATATCTTACTATAGGATTTCTCTTCGTGCATGTATGTACATATATAAAATATTGCTTAAATATTGTAAAAATGTTACATAAAATATTTCAATCATCAGCTGCGTGCAATGCGACCGATGATCCTCGTTATAATCGAGTAGCCGATGGGCGTACTCGTTTGCTCGCGGAGGCGGCTGGGTTGCTGAAATACGCGAAGTGGCAAGAAAGGCGATGACGCATGCAAAATGTATAAAATAAGTAAAAGCAATAGTTGACGTTACAACACTCAGTTTATTCAGTGAAAAGACGGATATTTACAGCAGCGTGGCAAGCGTATAAGCTGCGTGAAAAGCGTGTAAGCTGCGTGAAAAGCGTGTACGCGTGATGAGCTCGAGCGGGGTCAGCGAGAGCACGAAAGCACTGGTGAGTAAGCAGGCGAGAGAAGGAGAGCAGGTACTTACAAATCGTAGCCGCAACAAAAGGCAGAAACTGGCACGTGCAGCAGTCGGGAAACGCAGGCTGCAGTTATCGGGTCAGCTTCACGAAAATCCTCCGTGAATTCGCACAAAATCTCTATTAGCGCGCTTGACAAAATATATTCTTCAAAGGTCGCTCGTGAGCTAGTCGAAACGTATCTATCTCTCTAGTCGCGTATCGCGTTGCTCTCTCTCTCTCTCTCTCTCTCCCTACTCTACTCACCTTTGGCTCGTCTCCGCTGTCTCTCCTGTAAACACATGTAGAACTTAACCTGCAGAAGCATGCTGGGTTAGACGAAGGCTATCGCTCTCGTCACACATTTCACTCATTTAACCTCATATTACTTTCCAGAAATATTACAAGAATGCCTAACATGTTCAACAAACCTTACGTGCAATATTTTCGTAATATTACGCAAATATTTCATGAAACATTTCACAAAATAATAATCTTATATTATTTTAAAATATTTTGTTGAATATTACGGTAACATTTTAATAATATTGCAAGAAAGTTTGATAATGTGTATCAAATTTTACGCTCAATATTAGTGCAACGTCACAGAAACATCTCAGGAAACATTTTATAAAATATTAACTTCATATTATTTTGAAATATTTCATGGAATATTACTGTATTATTTGAGAATGATTACAAGAAAGTAAGAAATTTATTTTTTGCACGTTGTATGTAATATTTTAGTAATATTGCAATAATATTTAACAGAATATTTCTAAAATATTGCAGAAACATTCCAAGAAAACTTTAAAATAGCTAACAAATCTCACGCGAAATATTTCTGTAATGTAACAGAAATTTTTCAGGAAATATTACTGTAATATTTGAGAATTATTACAAGAAAGTGATGAGTTTATTTTTTGCACTTTGCATGTAATATTTTAGAAATATTACAGTAATATTTCACAGAATATTTCTAAAATATTTCAGAAACCTTGCAAGAAAACTTTAAAATAGCTTACAAGTATTTTTGGCAAAAATCACGCGCGCAACAAACCGGCACTCTTTTCTCTCGACCTTACAACTCGCGCGACACAACGTTTGAAAAAACTCGGAAATAATATTTACACTACCTGGCTATATAATGTAGAAACCTTCCTTCCTCCCGTTCTGCGTTGTCTTGTACTCTGAAAACTCGTGCTCGCAAAAAACTGTATTACGATGCTGCGAAAATCTCGAAGGGTGCTCGCTATGTTGCTGGCTCGACCGTCGAAATAGAAGTGAGCGAGCGTTCGTCAAAATATCTACCGCGAGGTCCTGTTTGCTCGCTCCGTCTGTCTCTATCTCACGGTGCTAATTAATACAGTACCTCGCGACGCGATTCGACCAATCACACTTATCAAAACGGTTAACGCATGCGCGGCTACAATTTGTATTTCGGCGCAACATTAAAAAATATAACTCTCTCTCATTCGCGTACCAAACAGTATTATAATATAATCATCATTCTATTTTACTCTTAAATCTATATTCAGTTTATCGGCGCAACCAACAATGCTAAATCTTACAGTACGGCTCACTGTAGAGGTGGCTTGAGGCTTCGCGGCTCCCCTTTCTTCACGACTCTCTCCCGCTTCTCGCCGAGGCGAATGTTCGTGCTGTGCTGGTTGTTACGGCATATGTGTGTGCGACTATTAGCTGCTACTACGGCTGTGTGTGTGTATCTGTTGACCTCTACGGCGTGCTGGTGCGTCGGCACCGAATAAATCCTGTCTCTTCCACTCTCTCGCTCTTTCTAACCGGGCACGTGTCGGCCTGCAAAGTTTGGAATTTTGAAATAAAAAAATCATATCTGATAGATCTTAATTAGCCCTTTCGATCTACGTTAATTAATTTATAAGCACCTTTTTCGTTTTCTCGGGAAAAATCGAAATACGATTTTCCATTTTTATGCATTTCAAATACCCATATCTCTTTAAAAAATGGGTTTATTATACTCTACTAAGCTTAGAAAAATTGCCCTTCAGCTAATTTAATTTGCCCGCGTGTCAATTATTATAAGTATTCAGTAATTTATACATAAAAAATAAAAAACCTTAATAGTATTTCTAAGCCAATTATTTGCGCATTGCGCATGCGCGGCAGAATTAAGGTGGTACTTACAACAAAAAGGTGCTGCTCATGGTGCTGCATGTAAGTACCTAATACAAGGCATTTAAAATATAAAGTTATTTATCTTAACAAAAAAATGAAACTGATTAAAATAATATTTCAACCTAAGTTTAAGTCTTTTTATAATTGTTCCGTTTTCGGTATATTGTGGTGTAGGAAATGCGTAATTGTTTTACAGGTGGTCATGTTGCATACGCATGCTGCGAGTGTTCGACTCGCTCATTATACAGTTTTTTTATTTACATAAGTAAAAAACGTTTATATTTTTATCGGCCTTAAGGCGTACCACCAAAATTAAACGAGGTGGGTACAGACTGTGATGTAGTAACACAGTAACAGACATGAAATTAATTAAAAAAAAATAACCTCCACTATGCTCAATTCGCTTGCTCTCTAAAACTATTCTATGTTGATCTGCTAACACTATAATTTCCAATAATGATGTCTTTTGCTTTGGTATTAGATGATTAGTTGATGCACTATACCACGTGGTATCAGTCCTCTGAATGTCTGAAAAAAATTCCTCGTTATCCTCATTCTCAAAGAAGTATCAAAGATGGAATGATTTGTTGAACAGAAAGTTTCCAGCCGTGAAGTCTAAAAATAATGAATATAAAAATTTATCAAAAATTGACCCTTACATTAAACAAATTTTTGCAATCGTAAAAGATCATTTACCCGAGGAAGCAATCTGTGTCGTGAATCGATTTTTTAATAAAGTGTGATACAATCGGCTCTGATGACTGTCCTGAAGTACCTTGCAGTCTATATCCATGGTTTCGAGGCACAAAGTCTGATTGTAATACAATACAGTGATAACAACTTGAAGACACATTGTCCTTAATTCTGAAGTTTTGACCTCGCGTGTTAATCATTCTAATATGAATTATAACGAGTTCTAACACTTTAAAATTATTACTTCAAGAAATTTTGTTGCATGATATTTGGGATCTTCCCTTGCGTCACCAATCAGCAAAGCCTTGCACATGTTAAACATTGCTAAGATATGATTTTCGTTTGGTAAAAATACTGGCGTATGTATAGTAATATAATTATGTAGAGCTGGCATCATGTCTGTAAAGTAATCGAAACCATCTTTTTGGAAAAGCTCGTACATTAATTCCAACACTTTCCACATATCTTCTGATATTGATTTTCCTGTTAATCCAATTGAATACTGATGCAGTCATGCAGTTCTTCTCTGTTAAGTGAAGTAGTGAGGTTTTATTCGACGTAAACAAAATAATGTTTCACTTTTCATTGTCGAGTAACGTTCAACTCAATACTGTACACCACAATATACCGAAAACGAAACAATTATAAAAACACTTTAACTTAGGTTTAAATATTATTTTAATCAGTTTCATTTTTTTGTTAAGATAAATAACTTTATATTTTAAATGCCTTGCATTAGGTACTTATATGCAGCACCATGTGTAGCACGCTTTTGTTATAATATTTATAATAATTGACACGCGGGCAAATTAAACTAGCTGAAGGGCAATTTTTGTAAACTTAGTAGAGTATAATAAACCCATTTTTTTAAGAGATATAGGTATTTGAAATGCATAAAAATGGAAAATCGTATTTCGATTTTTCCCGGGAAAACGAAAAAAGGTCTTATAAATTGATTAACGTAGATCGAAAGGGCTAATTAAGATCTATCAGATATGATTTTTTTTTATTTCGAAATTCCAAACTGTGCAGGCCAAAACATGCCCGGTCTCTTTCTACAAATCACAACCGACTTTAGTTTGTCATTAATTAATTACCGACAATTCAGGTAGTAGAGTGTGAGAGAGAGATCTATTCCTTCGGCTCCGACGGCCACCCCGTCGCAATATATATATATATATATATATATATATTGTAACGCCACACTTTGTGTGTGTTACATAGCAGAGCAGGATGCGATGGTGCAAGCACCAGTCCTGCTCATGCTGAGTTAGAAAACCTGACTAGCGAACAAAGTGCATAGATTGAAGACAGGCTCTATGCAGCCAAGGCGTCACAACCCCCCCCCCCCAACACCTAACCCCTCACATGCTAAACCCTACCTAACTAAGTTATATCTGCCTAAGCTACCCTATCCCCTCACATACTACCCTACGCTCTACCCATATCCCTTTTATACCTTCCTTCTTCAACGCCCTGGCAGGCGTTGAGCTGTTGGGAGGCCAGTCGTACTCCAACCTAGTCCCCTGTAAATAAGAAGAGATATTAGTAAATCATCAGGAGAGAGAGAAATACTTAGCACAGTGCAACGATACAGAATGTCCTACCTCGACTCCTAGGCAGCTCCTGTAAAGAAGACAACATTAGTACAGACTCACTACGATGCACAGAAGGAATTAAACTTACCTGCTATCGCTCAAGGAGTCACCGTCGAAGAATGTTGCTGCACTGGATGCCCTGACAGGAGAAGGAAACAGCAGGCACCAGACAGCCTAGAAGCAAGATAGACTACATAGAGACTGTCAGAAGCATACAGTCAACATACATAGGTATCATAACCTATGTATGTACTTATCCTGTCACAAGTTCCACCAGCATTCTTGCACACTGTGTCCAGGATCGTCGAGGAGAAGATGGGACGGCCAACTCCCGGCACTTGCAGCAGGAACAGCTGACTTATCGTATTTTCACGGTACCAAGAGGAAACCACACCGGTACACGCGCACCGCACTACGTGTCGTAGGTCATGCTGTAGCAGCATGCCCGCTCTCGCTCGCTCTCTCTCACTCCCATTCCTATAGTCCCTTCCCCGTCACGTGACTGGCCCTCTCAGCGTCTCAACGGCTGTTACGGGAACTACGCAGTCGGACCACGCCGCTGCCGAATTCCCATAGTCTCGATCACTTTTTCCCGGGTATCGCCGTGATCACTTGCCTAGTAATATTCGTCTTTGTACTCGACACTTTGTTCCCGGATATCGTTGCGACCGCTCGTTTAGTAATATTCGCCTTCGTACTCGGATCTTTGTTATCAATACTTGTGAGGAAGCTTGTGCTCCAGATCGAAATAGAAGGACTACCTAAAGCGCGCCTAGACTCTGTTCTCGACGTCCTTGTCTAATAGTGTTTTCTTGTATATCGAAGCCTAGTGCGACCGACGAGAGCCGACGAGCCACGCTAGGAAGGAATATGTAAGTTACACTTAAGTATTGTGTGATACCGCGCGCGAACCAAACGTACATTTACTTGATTGTATTCATGCTACAAAGTAGCTGGCGCCCAACAAATGTATTTATAATAATGTCAAATCATTTTACCTTACATTTATTAAAGCATTACTTTTAATTACTTGATTGATTTCTTTCTCGCTACATATAAAACCTATGTTAAAGTCTGCCAGAATGCAGCGCGCATCTTCTGGGGCATTGACAGAAGATGCGTCATAAAATTGGCGACCAACGTGGGGCCGAAAAATTTTTTTTCAATGCCATCTCTCTCGCGCGCAAGCATCGCGAAACGATTTTTCGACATTTTCGGCGCGACGCGAGGCTGTTCAGCCTCGCCGGCGGCCATTTTGAAATTAGTAGTGTCGGTTGAGAGACAACACGAGCACAGTCTAGTACGCTATATCTATAGATATAGTAGACTGTATTTACTTGCTTCTTTCGTTTCCTTTGTGCTACGAATTTGTCGAATAGAATTTTCTGAAATTCGTGTTGTGTCTAAACCGATAGTAATTATGAATATTTATCGTTGTAAATTATTAGTAAGGTAAAATTTTTTTTTTCTCTGCATATACATATCGCTTATTTATTATCATTTAATGGTTTTTGATATATTATAGATAATATTTAATTTTATTTCTTGCTGTGTGTGTGGATTTACTTATTTTTTTTTCTTTTTCGTCACCCTGCCCGCCTATCGTTACACGATTGCACATTGTAAAATCAAAAATAACCTTCCTTTCTCCTCTCACAATACACACTCACACAAACAGACCCCCCCATGCCCCGGACATAATAATTAGCCAATACCCAATAAGTAAATAAACAAATTAATCCCTTCGTAATAATTTCGAATAACATGCCTTGAATTTCGAACTTAGCAACAAGCATTGC
This sequence comes from Muscidifurax raptorellus, assembly GCA_020010945.3. Lineage (NCBI taxonomy): Eukaryota > Metazoa > Arthropoda > Insecta > Hymenoptera > Pteromalidae > Muscidifurax > Muscidifurax raptorellus. Next base: position 1,113,300 of record JAHUUD020000033.1, read on the forward strand.
CTCGTATTTGTATTGATACAAAATCACTCGAATCGAATCGTATTGTTTTGAATTTAACTTCGAAGACCCTCGTATTCCTATAAGCCCATATAGTAAACAATGCTTGTCTGCTATTCGTATTCGGACTTTGAAATACTCACATTTTCGTATGCCTTATTAATTCTCGGGTTATTGAATTTTGGAAATTAAATTGTGCTTTTTAAATTATTTTCCCCTAACCACCCCACATTATACCATCGCTCGCACCTCACAAAGGACTTTGGCACGTAATGAGTATTAATACCTTTGCACCTTTTCTCATCGCTCTTGCTTGGTGATAAAAATTTTTTTTGCTATGCTCTTCCTTTCGACACTAATGTATTTTAGCAACAACATTTTTTTGTTGTTGTTGTTAATTAAATTAGTTTATAAAAATTTTTTGGAATTGGGTTTAAAAATTTTCTTTAAGAGAATTAGTCAATAAAATTTTTTTTTAGTTTTTTTGCTTTGCTTGGTTACTTGAAGGAATTTTTTTTTTCTCTCTATATTAGTAAATGGTAGTAGATTAAATTTAAATAATAATAGAGAAAGAAAGGGAGCTAATAATAGCAAGCACCGTTAAATGAGCAAGAGTGAGCTAACGCCATAATAAGCCTATTTTGTAAGATAATGTCGCGATACCAGATCGAGGAATTTAGCTTTAAGCTGCAGGAAAATTTAGAAAAGAAGAAGGTATCAGAACTCAAGGAAGACTTAAAGGAAAGACATCTAATCCAAAGAGGAACAAAAGCAGAATGTATTGACCGTTTAATTCGATACGAATTAATTCAGAAATTCGGCAAGAAAGCAGCTCACTGGGATTCGGACAGTGAAATCGACACAACTTCGCAACAAGAAGAGAACTTGGATGTTGAGGAGAGTGAGACGTCATCAGCTGGCGAAAGCGTAATAGAATCGGTTAAAGAGAATAGCCCACAAGCCACAGACGCATCGGACAAGATGAGTGAGAATTCGACGAACCCAAGTGCTAGCAAATTCAACTTCGACAGTCTTTCAGCGTTGATAGACCAAACCAACCGCGATATGTCGCTACCAGACGGAAGAATACCCGTTGCATCGACTCCAGCGACACTAGATGGAAAAACGGCACCACCAATATCATTATTAAGGGAAGGTGCTACCGCAACTGGAACTATACCGCGATCGAAGGAGACTATCGGATTGGATCAGCAAATTAGGGATAGCAATTACAACGCAGCGTCAAGTGGAACGAGACTACCTACCGCCAATACAGAATCGCGTCACTCTCACTCGAAACTAGCAGATAACCCAGCACATAGGGCAAATACCACAAGTAGCCAAGACCCACATAACCCTACTCAACCCCTATTTAACCAAACCCCATACCCCACATCGAATCCTACCACCCAAACCCAACCACCCCAATTGAATCAATTCCCGCAACCAAATCCAGTTCCCCAGTACAACCAGTTTCCACATACAACCCAGTTTCCACAAACGAACTATTCATCGCAGCCTAACAGCTTCTCGCAAGCGAATCAATTCTCGCAAATGGGAAGTTCGACTAGAGAAGAGATCAACATGTCGAACTTAGGAAATAACATGCCACAAAATTATAATTGGTTGGCAAACATGTACCAGTGGCAGTACATGAACCCATTTTTATCGGGATTCCCAAACCCGTATTTTGTAACGCCACAAGGTCAGATGCTGCCGTGGATAAATAACCCCCACAATACGAACCAACAGATACCAAATTCGAACGCCAACAATTCTGCGGTAAACTCAAGTTATGCAGTGATAGACACAACCTACCAGAGGGAACAACGAGCTGCAGACTTAATACAGAAGCATGTCAAACCATTCTCAGGGAATCAAGAGGATGATTTAGAAGAATTTATTAGAAGCTTAAGAGACTGCAGAGATGGATTGAAGATATCAGATAAGGATATTTTGCAGCATGTGACGTTACTGTTAAAAGATGAAGCACTGTATTGGGCTAGAGCTCAAAAATTCAATTGGAATACAGTAGAAGAATTACTAACAGGCTTGGTTCGCAAATATAGGAAGCTAGATTACCAAATTAGATTAGAAGATGACATTGTATATAGAACACAAGGACCTCAAGAGCCACTCGGGTCATATATAACAATTATGAGAGAATTAATGGGTCGTTGTATACCCGAATGGCCACTGGAAAAACAACTAGATCGAGTACATAGGAATTTGAATGTGAAATACGTAAAAATAGAAAGAGGAGACTTCGACTCGTTTGAAAAATTAGAAGCAATAGGAAATAAGATTGAAATACGAGAAACAAGGAAAAGTTTGTATCGTCCCCCACCACCCCCCGAAAAGTCCCTATGTCCCCAATTAGCTTACAAGAGCCCAAAAGAGAAGAAAAATCGAGTAGCTGCAATAATACATCCTATAGATAACGAATCTTCAGACGAAGAAATAGACCAGCGAGTAGCAGCCATGAATAATTACACTAGTAAGAGACCGAATGGAGCAGGAAATTATGTCAGTAATAAACGTGACAACAATAACAATAATAGTAACAAAAACAATCAGTCGATTGCCAATCCAAAACAAGGAAATCAACCTAGAAAAACACAAGATACAGATAGAAAAACTGTTAATAAAACAGAAGAGGAGGTAAAGAAGAAATACCCATGTTGGGTTTGTAAAGAAACAAGCCATTGGGCGGCTGATTGTCCTCAAAAGAGAGGAAAAATTTGTTATCGATGTGGCAAAGTCAATGTCACGATCCGTACGTGTCCCAAATGCTCCAAGGAGTCGGGAAACGCACAGGGAGGAAGACCATAAGGGCTAGGTTAACCTCCAAACACTCGAAGGCCCAGGTGCAGGAGACCGGGCCAACAATCGTCAAAAACTCGAAACCACCTAGTAAATTGATAAATGCTGGATATGATGAGAACGTAGAAATACCAGCAGGCCCGGTTGGCACAGTAGACAACAGACTGTACCTAAATATCGAGATCGCAGGCAAACTGTTCCCAGCATTAGTAGATCCAGGAGCAGTCGGCTCATTTATTGGTGAAAAAGCTGTCAAAGAATTAGGAGCTGAAATACTCAGTGAAGATGGCTATATGGTAATGGCTAATGGAGCTATAGAACAAATCCTTGGTTCAGTAAAAATAAATTTTAAATTGGAAAATAGCGAAATTACAACACTCATACGAGTACCGAAAAACCTGGATTACGACTTCGTATTAGGAATGGATGTGCTGCCAAAATTGAAATTGAAAATCGACTTAGAAAATCGAACGTGGCACACTGATAACGGTATAGTAAGGAAATTTTATCCGAAAAATCAAGACCCAGGCTGTATAGTAGCAAATGCTGCTATAGGTGGAGTAATTTCGGAAATATCAAAGAACCAGAGGAAAAAACTCGAACAGATTATTTTCGATTTAACAATACCCCCTCAAAAGCCCAGCCCTCACGCAAACCTAACCCCCCATGTAATTGAACTTCTAAATTATCGCCCCATAAAACAAAGAATGCGCCCTATCTCTCCCAAATTATTAGCAAAAGTCCATGCAGAAATCGATAGAATGTTAGCTGAAGGGATAATCGAACCATGTGAAAGCGCCTGGAGCAGCTGTCCAGTAATAGTACCAAAAGCAGACGGAGGAATAAGGTTTTGCATAGATTATAGAGCCCTCAATGGCGTGACAAAGAAGAATGCATACCCGTTACCATTAATGGATACGCTGCTAGGAAATCTGCGAAATTGTAAATACCTATCGAAAATAGACTTGAGTCACGCATATCATCAAATACCCTTGGACAAAAACAGCAGACAATACACAGCTTTCGCAGTCCCCGGAAAAGGATTATTTCAGTTCTGCAGACTACCCTACGGCTTATCAAATGCCCCAGCCACATTTCAGGCAGCAATGGATAAATTATTTACGGCAGAATTGCAACCCCATGTATTCGTTTACATGGATGACATCATCATAGCAACAGACACATTCGGAAAACACCTGGAATATTTGAAAATCGTGTTACAGAAGCTAAAGGAAGCAAACTTAGAATTGAATCGAGAAAAATCAGAATTTTGCTGCCCTGAAGTTAAATACCTTGGATATGTGATAAATCGCCAAGGATTGAACACCGACCCCGACAAAATCGCCCCAATCCTCAATTACCCCCCTCCTCGTAATCTAAAGCAGCTCAGGAGATTCCTCGGAATGATCGGATGGTATGCCCGATTTATAAAAGACCTAGCACTCGTAAAAACCCCCCTAACTGAGTTGCTGAAGAAAAATGCCCCGTGGAAATGGGAAGAAGATCAACAAAAAGCATTTGAAACATTGTTGATTCTTCTGACCGAAGCCCCAGTACTGGCTCGACCAGATTATACTAAGCCTTTCTGTCTCCAGACAGATGCAAGTAGTTTCGCTTTGGGAGCTGTATTAACACAGACAATTGAAGGAGAAGAACACCCTATAGCCTACGCAAGTCGATCACTCACGAAGGCTGAAAGGAACTACACTGTGACGGAAAAAGAATGCTTAGCAGTACTGTGGGCAGTCGAAAAATTTAGAGGTTGTTTGCTAGGTGAAGAATTCACAGTCATAACAGACCATAGTAGTCTGAGGTGGCTACACAACCTGAAAGACCCAGCTGGAAGATTAGCCAGATGGGCGACAGCACTACAGGGTTATAATATGAAAATAGAGCATCGTAAAGGAGCTCTTCATAAAGTACCCGACGCGCTGTCTCGTATGTTCGAAGAGGAAATTTGCTGTATAGCAGCCTCAGGGATGATCGAAGAGGATAGCTGGTATGCTAAGCGTAAAGCAGCAGTGATAAAGAAGCCAGACAAATATCCCAATTGGAAAGTACAGAATAACTTATTGTACAAACATATCCCAAACACTCGTATAAATAAAATAGTACCAGACCTAGATAGCTGGAAATTAGTAATACCAGAGCGCGATCGCGAGCGAGCTCTGTTCGAATGTCATAACACTCCTCAATCAGGTCACATGGGGACCGCTAAAACCTTCAATCGTCTCATACAGTCATATGTTTGGCCGAAAATGAGGAAGGATGTGGAGCGTTATGTCAAACAATGCCCAGATTGCCAAATGTGCAAAGTTCCCCAACAATCGCCAACGGGACTTATGGGCCATCGAAAAATAGAAGGACCTTGGACGAATGTAGCAGCAGATATAATGGGTCCACTACCGAAAAGTAAAGGACAATGCCGCTACATCTTAGTATTCCAAGACCTCTTTACAAAATTCGTCGAAATTAAAGCACTTCGTAAAGCAACAGCAAAAAGCATCATTAAGGCTTTCGAAGAATTAGTAATCTTCCGATGGGGATGTCCAAAATATTTCATTACCGATAATGGTACTGAATTCTCGAATAAACTCGTAACAGCACACATGGTGGACCTAGGAATAATTCAAACCACTATTGCTCCTTATCATGCGCAGGCAAACCCAGTCGAGCGTTGTAACAGGACAATTAAACAAATGCTGAGTATCTTTGTGAAAAATGACCACTCGAATTGGGACATCCACCTCAATGAATTCGCCTTTGCAATGAACACGGCGGTTCAAGCATCGACACTTATGACCCCCGCGTTCTTGAATTTCGGAAGAAACCCCCGCCAACCCAAACTACTCACCCAAACACCACCACAAACCTCAGACTCCTCAAATCTTGTAACGTGGGCAGAAAGGGTTGCGAGACTGTCAATGATCCATGATATTGTTCAAAAAAATCTGAAATTAGCCAATGAGAAACAAGCTCGTTACTATAATAAAAATAGACGGGATCTCAAGCTAAAAGTAGGAGATCTCGTCCTTCGGAGAAATCGGGTTTTGTCATCAGGTGCTGATAACTTTGCTGCTAAATTAGCGCCAAAATTCACAGGACCTTGTCGAATAATCGAAGTGTTATCACCAGTCGTATATTTGCTTGAGGACATTGACAGTGAGAAAAGAATAAAAGTTCATGTATGTGACTTGAAACCCTATTATCCACCCACTAATAATAGTTTTTCGAAAACAACTACATCTCATCACGCAGCGGAGAGGGATGGAGACCCAAGGCAAGGGAAGGGCCAAGAACATCCGAGCCAGGAGGTTCAGCTGGGCGGAGCAGGAGCTCGACCGCCAACTCGAAGAGGTCAAGGCATGGGGAAAGTTAGAGCGACCCCGAAGCCTTACGACCTTCGGCCGAGGAAGGGGCAGGGGAAAGCCACCCCACAGCCCACCTAGACGCCCAGGACAACGGCTCATCGAATTCGAAGAGGATCCAGCCCCCGGTACCGCCGATACCCCTCCGCCACCTAGGTCAGCGTCGCCGCAGGAAGAATATATTTTCGACCCGATTAGCGGCCGATATAATTTATTGCAGCGAGCCGCCCCTAAAAAGGGCCTATGTCCCTTTTCGCCCTGTAACGATCCCGTGGCCTTCCATGCGCCGTTTTTAGAGGATACCTCACTCGGGAGGCAGAGACGTAGGGAACGACAAGGCGATACTAGATCCCCGAAGCAGTCCCCTATAAGGATTCCCCCCTGCCCCATACCCAAACCAAAGCCCCCCACCTACTTAAACCCGATTCGCAGACCCCGTAAGCTGGTAAATCCCACACCCCCCATAGTCAAGGTAGTTAATGGTAAAAAGGGTGAACAAATCCGAGTCCACCGAGGCGACGAGATCACGTTCGTCAAGGACTCTCATACCCAGACCAGGGAGGTGAGTCCATTAGCGCGGGAAGGCCGTGTGGGAGAAACCCCACAAGGCATAGCTGCAGGGCCAATTAGGTTCATACCTGGTGGAACACCAGCAGCCCCTGCAGCCTTACAAAGTATCCCTGCACTGATGGATCTCAAAATCCCTCGGCCTGGAGCGTCTACTACCGCTAAACCCGTCCCCGTGCATTCCCCTAAACAATCCCCGAAAACCAGCAAAACCCAGAGTGCAGCCGCGACTCAAACACTAATACCACCACTTATGGGTCTACGAATTGGAAAGCCACCCATCCTGACCCAAACTGGGGAGAGCAACTGTTGGAACTGCGGAGGAACAGACCATCGGTACTCGCGTTGCACACAACCGAAGTCTCGGTTTTGTTACAAGTGTGGCCAGCGTGGATCCGATACCAGAACGTGCTCGAGATGTTCCACACCTCCCCCAACTCCACGGACGGGTGAGGATGGAACAGCGTTAAGGATACGTCCAGAATCTCGGCAATCTAGATCATCGTGTAGTACTCAACCACCGGCATCAACGCATGCAATTTACGGCCAACAAGGGGTTCATGGAGAGGCCATGCAACCGGTCATGATCGTGATGCAGGGTGCATCAGTTTACCTCGGTTCCCAACGTCAACAGTCTCCCCAGTAAATCCCCATACCGCTCTACCGTTCCAAAAGATGTAACCCACCCATACCGTATACTTCAAAATCCCTCCCATATCGCATAACTATCGGTCTACCGTTCCAAAAGATGTAAACCCACCCATACCGTATACCTCAAAATCCCTCCCATATCGCATAACTATCGCTCTACCGTTCCAAAAGATGTAACCCACCCATACCGCATACCTCAAAAATCCCTCCCATATCGCATAATTATCGTTCTACCGTCCACAAGGAAATGTAACCACAAAAATCCCTCCCATATCGCATAATTATCGTTCTACCGTCCACAAGGAAATGTAACCACAAAAATCCCTCCCGTATCGCACAACTATCGCACTACCGTTCCAAAAGGAAATAACCCACCCATATCGCATACCACAAAAATCCCTCCCATATCGCATAATTATCGTTGTATCACCAAAAATCCCTCCCATATCGCATAATTATCGCTCTATCGTCTAAAGGAAAAATGATCCACCCGTACCGTATCGACAAATACCTCCCGTACCGACTATTGCAATAATATACCACACCAATACCGAACACCATGATAATACTACCCATCTTACTCGAGTCAACCAAAACGCTAACTCTTGGCTTAGCACCTATCGTAAAAACTGTATATAATTAGAATCATAAGTCACACACATAGCAAGTAAATCACTTACGTCTACGCAGGAATAGCTAAAAATTTTCTGAAATGCCGCACGGGGGGAGAGAGGTATTAAAATACTCCGTGTACGAGTCGTAGACATTTAAGAAAATTTTCACACAATATTAAGTGTCACTTGCTATTTGCATTATTTTAGTTTCACATGAAAAATTGTTGCGAATAGGATTTTGTATTTTTCGTAATAGACTTAAGAATTTCAGATGCCAATAGACTTAAGATTGTTGCGTCCAAAGACCTCCAATGAAGGAAGAGGGGCCAAAAATTCGACAGAGAAAGGAAAGAGTCCAGCCATGGGAACACCAGCAAAACCATGAAGTGCTACGACAATGAAAAATTAGAGAAGTTGTATTATAAGTCGAAAGTATTATTAAATCTTTCTTTCTCATGTACATGCGAAAATAATCATTAAGATAGAATAGGCAAACATTGTACAAATTGCGTTACTATAGAATAGGCATAGTTTTAAGAGAATTTCGACTTGTTCGCGTACCACGTTATATTATGTATTCGAAATAGATGTAAAGCATAATTAGGCATAATTATCTAGAAAATAATAGTCAAATTTTTTGTAATCCTTCAGTAAACCGTCCCCGCGTAGCGCGTCCGGTTTAGGAAGGGGCAGTTTGTAACGCCACACTTTGTGTGTGTTACATAGCAGAGCAGGATGCGATGGTGCAAGCACCAGTCCTGCTCATGCTGAGTTAGAAAACCTGACTAGCGAACAAAGTGCATAGATTGAAGACAGGCTCTATGCAGCCAAGGCGTCACAACCCCCCCCCCCCCCCCCAACACCTAACCCCTCACATGCTAAACCCTACCTAACTAAGTTATATCTGCCTAAGCTACCCTATCCCCTCACATACTACCCTACGCTCTACCCATATCCCTTTTATACCTTCCTTCTTCAACGCCCTGACAGGCGTTGAGCTGTTGGGAGGCCAGTCGTACTCCAACCTAGTCCCCTGTAAATAAGAAGAGATATTAGTAAATCATCAGGAGAGAGAGAAATACTTAGCACAGTGCAACGATACAGAATGTCCTACCTCGACTCCTAGGCAGCTCCTGTAAAGAAGACAACATTAGTACAGACTCACTACGATGCACAGAAGGAATTAAACTTACCTGCTATCGCTCAAGGAGTCACCGTCGAAGAATGTTGCTGCACTGGATGCCCTGACAGGAGAAGGAAACAGCAGGCACCAGACAGCCTAGAAGCAAGATAGACTACATAGAGACTGTCAGAAGCATACAGTCAACATACATAGGTATCATAACCTATGTATGTACTTATCCTGTCACAAGTTCCACCAGCATTCTTGCACACTGTGTCCAGGATCGTCGAGGAGAAGATGGGACGGCCAACTCCCGGCACTTGCAGCAGGAACAGCTGACTTATCGTATTTTCACGGTACCAAGAGGAAACCACACCGGTACACGCGCACCGCACTACGTGTCGTAGGTCATGCTGTAGCAGCATGCCCGCTCTCGCTCGCTCTCTCTCACTCCCATTCCTATAGTCCCTTCCCCGTCACGTGACTGGCCCTCTCAGCGTCTCAACGGCTGTTACGGGAACTACGCAGTCGGACCACGCCGCTGCCGAATTCCCATAGTCTCGATCACTTTTTCCCCGGGTATCGCCGTGATCACTTGCCTAGTAATATTCGTCTTTGTACTCGACACTTTGTTCCCGGATATCGTTGCGACCGCTCGTTTAGTAATATTCGCCTTCGTACTCGGATCTTTGTTATCAATACTTGTGAGGAAGCTTGTGCTCCAGATCGAAATAGAAGGACTACCTAAAGCGCGCCTAGACTCTGTTCTCGACGTCCTTGTCTAATAGTGTTTTCTTGTATATCGAAGCCTAGTGCGACCGACGAGAGCCGACGAGCCACGCTAGGAAGGAATATGTAAGTTACACTTAAGTATTGTGTGATACCGCGCGCGAACCAAACGTACATTTACTTGATTGTATTCGTGCTACAAAGTAGCTGGCGCCCAACAAATGTATTTATAATAATGTCAAATCATTTTACCTTACATTTATTAAAGCATTACTTTTAATTACTTGATTGATTTCTTTCTCGCTACATATAAAACCTATGTTAAAGTCTGCCAGAATGCAGCGCGCATCTTCTGGGGCATTGACAGAAGATGCGTCATAATATATATATATATATATATATATATATGTAAGCATGATCTACACTTCTATATATTCATATATATACATATATACATGTATGCAGAGCTGTTTTTAATAAGAACATCATACAGTGCATGAGCACAATAAAACTTTAACTTCGAAGAACTGTATCTGTTAAACTATTGACATTTGAACTTCGGGTCCATGAACATTTTTGTACTACTAGTTCAAAACTATTATTTCCCGAAATTACAAAAAATTTGGCCGAAAGCCAGTTTCCATAAAGAAATTGCGGGATCCTTTTATTTGTTTTTTTTATACTATTATTTAAAAAAATTATCAATAATTTTTTATAATTTAATGATATGCTAAAATTTTACACAAAGTAGAATTATTGTTTAAATTAAAATATGAAATTATTTTAAAATTAAAACAATTATTTTATGTATGAAATTTTTTATATGTTAGTTTCTACCTCTCCTAAGACTTTAAAAAAAGTTTTTGAATGTAATCAGCTTTTAATTAAATGAATTTAATTTTTTCAATTTACTTGACAGTTAGAATATTCCTATTAAAAATGTATACTCTATTAAAAAAAAACGTCGTGTTACTACATGAATATAATTTTACACACGACATGAAATTATTACTTTCTCTAATGTAATTTGGATTTATTTTTTAATAGGAAAGTAGATAGGCATAGGCATACTAGATCATAGGCATTCTAGATCACCCCCTCCCAGCTCCCAGTGATCTAGAATGTAAAGTGGGTAAAAGAGTGAGGAGTGCTTCCCCCTCTTTCCCCTGATCCAGTATGCCTATAGCGGTTTCTACTTTTTTTTTTATTTTTTATAAAATTTTGTAATTTTTATTTTTTATTACAAATGTTTGCATGACTGATAGAATAATTTTATAAGTTTGACGGTGTAAAGTACACAGACAATCTTGATTTTTTTTTTTCGGTTCCGTTTAGACGAGTTTCTTGACATCCCCACTAATAGGATTATACTGAACGATGCGATCGTGTAAGATCATGCAGTAGGCTGAAGTATTAGCAGGAAAATCTTTTTTAGCCTCAAATTCTAGACGTACATCGACAGGAGCGTTCTTGAGAGATTCGTTTTGTTGTGAACAGTCAATAACTACGAATGGATCATTCTTGATGAACATAGACTTTGTCAGCAACGGCTGTGGATCTCTTCCGTAGACTGATTGTTATATATGTCGAGATTCATATTATTGTATGGATAATATTGTGCATTTAAGAAAAGTTTCACATTGCTTATTTCACAATGGTCAAATCTACTAGCATTTTTAGTTCTTGTAGCTTTTCTCTTTGTCTGTAGTCCGAGAATTACAAAACGAGGTTTCTCCAACTGATTTGAAGTTATCACTGTCCAGACGTGTTTATTCGTGCTTGGAAGAAGAGGATATTCAAATAGCTCCCAAGAACGAAAACACGTAGAGATGAAGTTATCTTTACCAATAAAATTCAATAGCTGGATTTTTTGTTTATCTGATGCAATGACATATGGCATTAACCATTCAATCTTCGATATTTTTACTTCACAATCTTCATAAGTAAAGACACCAGCTGACGTAATACCTTCCAGGATTATTGCATTCAAGTCGGTTCTCGATCTTGTAAGTATGAGCTCATGCTTCATGTTAACTATAATTTTTTTATAGTCTTCTGCAAAGCCCAAGATCATACTCAGCGGAATTGCAACGTCAAAGTTTCCCTTTTCATCGATAAACGATTTGTCGTCTTCTTCAACGCCAAGCCAGCCTGCGTTTTCTAGCATGTTATTCTGATTCGAATTAAATGAAGTCCATCCTTTCATGAGACTGCTCAAACCAACATTTTTACTTTTATCTATCTCCACAGCATTAATTTCATAACGAATTTCATCAAACAGATGACAAATGCCATTGTTTACGAATTTAGTTTTAACTGGTGCTGTTGAACCACCTTTTAGTTTCAATTTTCCACATACGTGGATAGAACTACGCGATGGTAAGAGGCATAGATCTTGATGTTGTATAGAAATACGAATTTCATCACTATTATCAAAGCTTAATGATGAGTATGGTTGATGGGCGTGTACCTCGTAATGAGCAATAGACTCATCGAAGATGACACCTGATTGAATGCTTAGAATTTCGTCCATTTTTCTGGAAGCAGCTAAGAATTATACACGAGAATTTTTTCCACGAACTTTTAGTCCTAGGCTTGTCAGGAACTGAATGCTTTTGCGTGTTAACGGTTTGAGTTTCTTCGGTCGACTGATGACTGGATGACATGATGGCTGATTTATATATGTTCCGGAATTGTAAACAATACCCATTATATAGATTTGATGTGAAGTCTAATAGTAATTTCCTCACCTCGGAAATTCACTAAATTTCCATCTTGATTTACAATTCGAATTTGTAGATGATCTATGCACTTGACACTGAGTGGTAGATATATCACATGAGACGAAACTTCTAAGATTTTATATCCTGGAGGCACTCTGGGAAAAAACTCATGTATTGTATGAACTTTCTTATTATTGATGTAAGCACCTGCAGTAATGCTGCACTCAACTCTGAGTGCATTGATTTTCAATATTTTCACTGGTAAATCAGAGCTGTGTTGAATGTTCTCTTTGAGAATGCGAGGAGCGAAGCCAAGGAGACGGCCTATTGAATCGTGAGGTGTGAGATCTATCTGATGACTGCAGAGAATTTCACTTCTGAGAGTATTGTTGTTAGCTTTCAATGAAAATTCAATTCCTTTGGATTTCAAAGTTTCTTGTAAAAATTGATTTATAGCATCAATTTCATAACTGCCAGTAGGGATAGTGATAATATTATCTTTGCTCAAATGAAGTTTATTATTTGAATGGTCAACATTGGGAATAGAGTTGAATGTTAAAAGTTCAACTAATCCCAAGACAAAATTGTTATGCTGTGGTAGTTCAATTGAAGGAAAATATTGCGCTTCTACGAGAGATGAGTTTCCTGAAAGACTCAGAGTGAAGCTATCTTCCATGACTGATTGGATGCTAATGAATTCATTTGTCTGCGAGCACCTCTTTTATAGTCTCCCAGCTAAGAAGTAGAGACAAAGATGGCCACATATGAATGAGTCAAAATTTTGATACCTTTTGTAATTGTATTTCACTTCCTTCAAGTTAAAATACTTCATGAGATCCTAGGGAGGTTTGAGATCACCAAAACTATCAAAGTAAAGTACTTCAAAACCTTGCTTGCGATAACAAACCCAGTGAGTACCTCTATTTTGATAGTCATCCAAGTTAACCACTGCAGATTCATTATGCCATGGACCATTGGGAGGCAGATTATTTCTCATGAAAACACCTCGGAAATCTGAGATTTTCATCATACGAGCATATTTTTTAAGATCGTAGTCAGTCAGTGGACGATTTGGCAAAGTTAAATCGAAGTTTTTTTTTTCTATTAACTCCACGACCGATATGAGGCGACATGATTAATCCCATCCCAGTTTTATAGGGCTTAAGATGAAGACCTTTGCCTAAAGCAATAGTTTCCATGGCCTTATTATTCCTTTTACTTTCTTCATGATTTTTCTGCGCAGCTTTAGCATCATTAACAGCTTTAGCTATTCCAGCAGCACCTTCTGCTAGAGCACCGGTCGCACTAAGTCCTGCGAACAGTGGAATGAGAAAAGGAAGTACTCCACCAATTTTCGATGGAAGCGGTAGAACTCGTGGAATTATAACTTTTTTCTTTCCGCCAATACTTTTAACAGTTTGACGTGCACCGTTCAAGGCTGATTGAATAACCTTGCGAGAACATTTACTTGCGGTCATTGATTTTTTAGCTGCAGTTACTAACTTATTAAATTTCAGCCCCATTCCAGTTTTTCCTTTTAATTTCATAGGACTATTAACAGCAAAAACAAAAGCTTTTTCGGAAAGACTAGCATCCTTGGCTCTGACACGTTGCAAAGCTTTATCAGCAAGCTTCTTGTCAGCCGCTTTACGATCTCTGTTTTTATCAGAGTATGCTATGTCATGTTCTTTACATGCCTGATCGAGCGGATTAATTCCAGGATCTCCTCTTTCCATTCGTTTTTTCAATTTGGTTCCGGGGCCACAGTATTGATAGCCAGGAAGATGCATTTCAACAGGTAAGTTATTGATCACTTTATCAAGCAGCCCATTGCCTTTCGGCTGTTTCTGAGATTTGTGTATGATCATCTCTCTTCGAGTGTTGATTTATAACTGACGATCAGGGTATAAAAGAAGCGTTTATGTTTCTAGAGCTCAATGTTGAATCTGACTCTGTTACGTGAACATGGATTTTACCGAGCAGAACATCAAACTTCCCGTCACAAATTTCGATTTTGGAAAAGAGAAGAGATAAAAGCGACATGGTGAATTACTACCAGATAGTATACGAGCAGTATTCTGTGGGCCATCAAACTGCGGAAAAACAAATAGTTTATTGGCTTTAATTACGCACCCGAATGGTCTTAGGTTCGAGAATTTGTACGTATACTCAAAATCCTTGAATCAGCCAAAGTATCAATTTCTCAAGAATGTCTTGGAGCCGATTGAAGGAGTATCATATCTTCCGTTCAGTGAGCATGAATCCGTAGTATCTCCAGATGAAGCCCTTCCAAATTCAATTATGATATTTGACGACGTCGCTTGTGAAAAGCAGGATTACGTCAGAGCATTTTTCTGTATGGGGAGACATAAAAGTGTAGACAGTTTCTATCTATGCCAATCATATGCTCATATAGGAAAACATCTCATTAGAGATAATGTTAATTTGTTGGTGATTTATCGACAAGACGATGTGAATCTGAAACATATCTATGATGATCATGTGAATACTGATTTAACTTTCAATGAATTTCGAAATTTATGTTCTGAATGTTGGAAGAATGATAAGTATGGATTCATTGTTATTGATAAAGATAGAGCGATGAATGAGGGTAGATATAGAAAAGGATTTGACTGTTTTGCAATAAAAAAGGAAACATAAGTGTAAAACTTGCAGTACAGTTGTAGACAGCATCTTGGCAGCATGTCAGATTTTAAGAAAGAGAAGAATATTCTCAGCGAGCTCTTGCGAGCTCGTGAGGCTATTAAAAGAAAATACACTCTATTAAAACAGGAGAGAGATGATTTTGAAAAAGTAATCGGTGATACTGTGAAACCAGTCGTCACACCACTTGAGAAACTTGTCGATTCCAAAACCGAAAGCTTGCAACATCCCATAAACATTTTGGATACAGGCAAGAGTCAAAAAATGAGAAAACGAATAAGATTTGATCGTTCTAGTATGCTAAGAGATCTTAATAATAATAATAATAATTCAAGTTTATTTGATGATGATAATGATGATGATGATGACGATGATAATTTTGAGTCAATGGCTGACACAAAAATCAATTTCTTCTCGACTCGAATTTCTAATCGACTTCTTGTCATTGCTAGATAAAAGCCGTAGAACAATTGATAATATATATGGAGTGCGAAAAGTTAATGGAGTCTATATGATTGGTGATTCAGAAATTGAATTTAATGATAAATATATTAAAGTCAGAGGTGAAGTTTATCCTAAAAGTAGTGGACTAATGGAATTGTTATTTAAAAAATATCCGGATGAGCTTCTTTTGAGTTCATCAGATCGTGCAAATTATCGTAAGATTCTGGAAGCAACAAATACTCATCGGAAAAAATTCGATAAAAATCAATCCTTACGAAGTTTGAGGAGTAATAAATTTAAGAATGTCTTGGCACCAATGTTTCGTAGCACTCCACGTAAAAAGAACAACAGCAGCACCGGAGAAGGTCTCATACCTAAATATAAAATAGCTAAGAAAAATTCTTCAATTGATCTCGTCTACTGGGGTGATCCGAACGAGCTTATCGAGCGACTCCGATTATTGATTGCCGAACGATCTGCTGGAAATAACAATCACAGCAATGAAATCCAATAAATTATTGAGGAATTACGTGAAGCTGGACATATATATTGACACACGACTTTCTTATTTGGATCAGTAGCACCATGAGTCTCGATGTGTTTGGACGAAAACTTGAGGGCTCGCAAGGGAGTCGCGGTCCTCCAGGCATTGGTTTCAATTTTACATCAGACGGTCATTTTGATTTAGAAAATAGACGACTTTGCAACCTAGGAGAGCCTAGTCATCCAAACGATGCAATCACATTGCATTCACTGAAAGTTATCCTACAAACTGAAATAAATTATATAGCTGCTAAATTTGCTGAAATAAGTGAACTTATAGATGGGTATAAGCAGCAAGTTGAAAAACATCAATTGGAAGTAGATGCGAAATTGAAATACCTTTATAGTACAACTCTACGTAATTACTCTGGTGTTGATTATATCATTGAAGAAGTCAATAAACAATTGAAACATCGTATAGACGAATTTCCTGATGGTTTTCCATCTAGTAAATAGAGACAAGATGGAACGTCAAAGAGTAGCTGAAGAGCTGCACAAACCAGCACGTCGCAGATACAAACGTAGGAAATACGAAATACGTGGAATAGATGAAACTTGGCAAGCTGATCTTGTAGAAATGTTACCTTACTCGAATGAGAATAAAGGCTTTCACTACTTACTGTCATAGATATATTTTCAAAGTATGCATGGGCCGTTCCAGTCAAGACAAAAAGCGGCAAAGATGTTACTCTTGCTATGAAATCGATATTGAAAGAAGGTAGAGTACCAACAAATCTACAAACTGACCAAGGGAAAGAATTTTACAATTCAGATTTCAAGTAACTAATGGTAAAGTATAAAATAAATGTGTACTCTTCACATAGTAATCTTCACGCAAGTGAAGTATATGCGAGAGATTTAATAGAACATTGAAAAATTCAATGTGGTTAGAGTTTAGCAAACAAGGAAACTATAAATGGATGGATATCTTGCCTGATTTACTGGAAGCTTATAATTCAAAAAAACATCGTACAATAGGAATTGAGCCGAAAAATGTCACGTCGACAAATGAAAGAGAGATCAAAAGACATTTTCCAGTTGAAAAGTCGCCAGTGAAAAAACCGAAATTCAAAGTAGGAGATAATGTGCGAATAAGTAAGATAAAAAGTGTTTTTGAAAAAGGTTATACTCCAAACTGGTCTACTGAAATTTTTACAATAACTCGAATTGTTAAAAAAAAAACCGGTAACTTACCATCTTAAAGATTATTCTGATAAACCCGTCTCTGGCGGTTTTTATGAAACAAAAATTCAGAAAACTACGTATCCGGAAATTTATCTAGTAGAAAAAGTTTTGAAGAAAAGTGGTAAACGTGCATATGTTAAATGGTTAGGATTTAGTGACGAGCATAATAGTTGGATAGATAAAAAGGATATTTGTTAAATTAAGGAAGGTGAAAGTAAATAAAATATAATTGTATTATATTTAATATTATTTATGTATATATTTACACATGTATATATTATGTACAAAATAAAAGTTTTTAATAAGATAATAAATCTGTATTTATTAATAATTTTCAAATTTAAAAGAAAATCCTCCTTGATATATTATAAATAAACTAAGTTTATTGGCTGCGTCGGCAAGATTGTTAAAAAGCTCCTGGTCTTTGAGGATAGCCGATGAAATCTTCTCTGGCATGAAGATTTGGAAGCTTTCATCAAGTTCGGTTACGATTTTATTGCCGAATCTCGTCTTCACCTCCTTTAATGCTCTAACCATGTACTGATGCCCCTTTTCCAAGTCCGTAGCTTTCTTTCTTGGTAGAAATTGACGCTCAGCAATTTTGTTTAGTGCAGATAAATCCATTCTGAAAAAAGAAAGTGAAAATATTTGTTAGAGAATGATGGAGAGAATGTATGAAAATTCAACAAGTACTAAGAAACGAAAATTACTTGAACAGTTAAGTGAGTCTTGGATTCTTTGCTTTGGGTTGGTAGTTTTCAAGCTCTTCGATCGCTCGAATGTGCTCTTCAGCTTGGTTTGTTGACTGATATAGCCCATCTCCCTCCTCGATGTCTGCCCCTTCCATCGCCTCCTGCAAGATGTCTCTCTTCACAGGACTTTCTCCCTCTATCGATGGGTCCCAGTCGTGCATGAATTCTTCTATGACGTCATATTCTACTATAATTCTATTGGTTGCCTCAATCTCCCTCTCCATTTCATGAATAACTCCTACTCCTGAGGCTATGTTCCTATTGGTTACCTCATTCCTCTTCTCTGCTTCCATTTCCCTCTCTACTTGCAGTGCAGATAGCGCCATCTGTTCTTCCATGATTCGGTAATGACCCCAAGGCAGAGTATCTGTACTGTGAGGCAATATGAATGTCTGGTCATCATGAGGGCTTAGTGCAATTTTGTTTTGTTTTTCTGTATGCACTATATGCAGTTTAGATCGAATATTGCACTGTTCATTGACGTATAATTGCGAGATCTTGAAGACAGTTTCGATAGTCTTTAAAAGTGATTGATTTTTTCACTACACTAGATTTTATGCCTTTAGCCTTTTTAATGGTCTCTCCACCTTCAATCAAAATACTATACATTTTGTTGCGTAATCCTATGAACTCAGTCATTATCTTACCACAGCATTCATCTTTCATTAATCCAAGAATTTTTTTATTTTCTCTTGGAATGTCAAATGGATTATTTTCAGCATAATCGGAAGTATCGAATCGATGGATGTCTTCTTTCATGATTTTATACATATCATAATCTTGAACTTCATAAATTAAACTATCTGTATCTGTGTACAAGAATTTGCATTTATCTCCAACACGTTTTTTCATATAAGAGTAATGAAAATCATAAACTAAAGTCTTGGATAAATCAAGTATACTAAGACCTACATATATTGGCTTCTTAATTGTAATACTCGTTCTCTTCATTTGGATAGCAACCAAATTTTCTCAATACACTTTCCATAGACTGCGTTAATCAGTAGTTTATAAAATAGTTTTTCAAACTCATTTTTAGACTGCTTTCTCTTGTCTGTATTATACTCAACATAGGGTTTGAGCCAGGGCTTTTGCTCAAAACTCAAAAGTCTATGGACTTTTTTTAATCGAAGTCCATTGTCAATTGCCTGTTTAAGAGCTCGATAATGTATCACATATCTTTTTTTATCCTGTAATGTAGTGAGGAGTTTTTTCTGTTTCGAACCAGGTGGTGCAAGGTGCTCAGCACAGAAAGGCAAATCTCGATGATCATCATGAATTTCCTCTGGATACTCTAAATCTACTTCCGCAATGTATCCCACATCTGAATCAGGTGCTGCATTATAGAAGATTGGGTTCGACTCGAAATCAACCCATTTGAACTTTCCAACTGGCAAATGCTGCACCATTGCCCAACCATACAGATTATTTATATCATAATATAAGAGAGTTTTAATCTTTTCATTTTTATCATATAGAGGCCCCATGTATGGATTGTTTGACTTGGCATATCGATTACAGCATTGGCTTATTCCACCTCGAATACCTGCTTCAATAAATAATAATATGTCAATATCCGTTAAAAGTTCCAATTCAACTTTTGTCATTTTGAGAGCTGCTGAAAATGTTAGTCCTGGCGTTGTGTAAAAATGAGCAGGACACAAACCATAAGCTTTGATAAATGTTTCTCGAAAATTTTCAAATACATCAGCCAGTAGTAACACATCTGTTTTTAAGTAAAGATCTGAATATTCACCTAACGTTTTCACGTTAAATGTATTCCAGACTTGAGCAGCATAATTGTAGTCTTCGTCAGAAATATGAGAGTCAGTGAGTTTGTTATAAAATTGTTTCTTTTCAGGTAGTTTTGTAAATAATAGTTTATCTAATCCATCTAAAAAGTCATATGGAAATATACCTTTCTGTCTAAGAAGATTAATCTTCATTACTGTATCCATCTAATTGAAACTCTTTCACTGCTATAGGCACATTTTGCAGATACGGTGAAAGCTTATCTAATGATGAGGGCAGAAATCGCCAAGAATCTATGAATCTATAACTAATATCACAGTCATCTATGTATTTTGTAAATGAAATATATTTTTCCTTATTATGTGGTATGAGAGAAACTCGTCCTTTCAATATTGATGATGTAGCGATCTCTTTCAGAATAAAGTGTGTATCATAATTGAGATTATGAAAAATAACAGGAACAAATTTTGAATCTTTATAATTTAAATTGCATGAATTATGAGCTGCCCCTCTGAAGCTGAAGGAAAAAATATTATTACTCATGTATATTTACTTTAAATATTCGAATGTAATAAAGTGATAACATACCGTCCTGTGAGATGACAATGGTCTCGTACTGCAAGTTCTTCACCACGGATAGGTTTTTTACATATGTGACAAACGCTCGCTTGACGAAATGATATTTCTTCCAGATCTGTGAGCCTCATAGGCTTTGGATTCTTATATAGATTATCTATCTTCTCACTAATTGTTTTTAATTCTTTAACAAACTATTCTGCAGGTGATTCTTCATTTTCATTATTTTTTCTGTACGATTTATAACCACATAATTGATCATCAAAACTACATTGTAGATAGTATCCAATGCTAAATGCTTCATGAAGTTGAAAGGTTTTCTCATTTTCTGTTGGTTTTAGTAAACATTCGAAATCTGCGTAAATCACAAAAGGAACCTTTTGACCTTTACTATGATCTTCGAATTTCAGAATATTATTTTTTTCATCTGGCAGATTGATTCGACAGTTATTAAAATTTTTGCAATCATTTTCATGAATTTTCAATCTTTCTTCACAATAGAAGATTTGTAAACACCTTTCACAATGATGAGATTTTGCGTGCGATTTAGATAATTGTCCGCACAAAAGACGAGACATGTTTTTAATCCACACATAATGATACTTAGGCGGACTTCCATCATCACCACAGTTATTTTCTTCGTGCTCATTTATGTAGAAATCTTGAATAATAAGCACATTTACATGCTTTTCCTTCTTTTCTGACGTAACGTGACAAGGTGATACTTCATACTTTGGTCCATATTTTCTTAGCATATATGCATTTACTGAAATATTATTCTGTTTTTCGAATTTTGGAACATCTTTCAATTTCACTGGAAATTCAATATTATCAAACTTTAATTCATTCTCATATTTCCGATACTGATTTACTCGACTTGCATTATTTTCACAAGGGTGTAGTGCCGAGAGAATAGCATACTTGAAACACTGATTGTCATTATTGCGCACATTTACACACGCTTTCTTCTTCTCTATAAATGACGGAAGTGGAATGTATGAATTACCTTTAATTGGTGAATATTTTTTCATATTTATACATAAACTTATAATGCTTTTCAGAGCCCATCCAGAATCCTTTTCTTGAAATTCTTCTATTTGTGTCTGTATTGAATCTTGAATGTGTGCTTTGAACCATTCTTTCAAATTTGTTGACATGAAAATGGTTCCACTTTCACTCGTAAAATATTTGATGTCAAGCGTTTCTTCGCCACTTTTCTGTATTACAAATTCTGCGATGAAATCTGAATTAACCATTAAAGCATTATACTCTTCGAAACAAGATTTAACCTTTTCTTCAAATAGCTTCTGAGCATCATTCAAAAAGCTTAAGATATCAATGTGTTTTATATTTACAATCACACCCGTCCTTACCCGATTCTGAAAAGCAGACTCTACATCTCGCCACTCAACCCTAACTTCTGTTTCTTCAGCTTGCACACTTCCTCCTCTTTGCAATTGTTGTTCAAGTTCAACTTGTATGCATGAGAGATGTGACATACAAGTTTGACATTTTTGTTTTTCTCCTCTTGTGAGATCAGATTTTTCAATTTTTTCTTTTAATTCTTTAACTGTATTATTGCACATATCTAACCAATAATGAATATCGTTATTAGTTAGTTCGTTTACACATCGTAAAGTGTCACGAAGAAGTTGTACGAAACGTTCAAAGAATTCCATTGAAGCCATCTTAATTTTCTTTTTCACGTTACAACTGTCACTTCTAATTTTAGTCACTGACACTTAGTTTAGTCACTGATCATTTACTGTGATGAGAGAGAGAAAATGCTGCGTTTTAAAGGAAAAATCTGTGTGCGAAGAGGTGGAAAAACGCATTTAGCTGACCAATAGGAAAACATTCTTGAGAAGAGAGGGAAAACATTTTCTTTTGGGAGGGATATATTTTTTAAGTTACAGACCAATGGAGAAGATGGAAAGCTCGTTCTTGAGTAGAAGGGGAAAGATTTTCTCTGGAAGGGATGAATTTTAACTAATAGTGAAAAGAGAAACGATTGCTTTTCCATCCATCCAATGAGGTCTAAGATATTTTACCTCTTAACCTAAAATGGGGTGGAGCCTCTTGTTATATAAATTTTTGGTGACAGACCTTTTCCCAAAGTCTCGAAGCCTGCTTCCTCAGGAAATAAGCAAGATGGATAGAACTATTGAATACAAAATTTTGTTTAAAAATTACGTATTGCAATGTCCAGAAGAAAATGCATACTTATGCGATATTCAAGGTTTTCAAAGAATTTGCGAAGATTCTTTCATCTTTAAAGAAATCAGTTTTCTGAATATGAAGAAAACTGCCTTACCGACGACCTATCTGCTTAAACCTCCGATGATATGGGAAGAACTCTCTGCTGAGGAAAAATGCATGAGTCAATGGATGGAAAAGTCATACCACGGAATTGCATGGGATGCTGGAGATATACCTTATAATCGTCTTCAACGCATTCTACATATATGTACGCAAGGCGTGAAGCTATTGTTTGTTAAAGGAGAGCAGAAAGTTCAACGGTTAACAAATCTAATTCCAGATGTGTAAGTTAATACAATTGTAACGTCCCATGTTCATAAAAGATAATTATATGTATGGATATACTGTATACAGAATGATGTATGACGGCGTGTATGTGTACAGGCGCAGGTATACGACGATAATCACAATGTAAGCTTCCGCAACCGCGTTTACGACATCAAACGCGTCCCACTAA
The DNA here is from genome assembly GCA_020010945.3 of Muscidifurax raptorellus. Lineage (NCBI taxonomy): Eukaryota > Metazoa > Arthropoda > Insecta > Hymenoptera > Pteromalidae > Muscidifurax > Muscidifurax raptorellus. The sequence goes on from JAHUUD020000033.1 coordinate 1,136,527, forward strand.
TTAAACCAACTGACCCCCGAGTCAGCAATCCCAAAACCTACTTATTCTGCACCATCACCAACCTATATTGTAAGACACTTTCGGTGGCGATCGGTGATTGGTTATTACCCTAACATTGAGATCATTCGCCAAGCCTTATAAGCCCCGCACTCAGTCCTCATATTGCCTTTAGCCTTTAGTGAAGTCTCTTTTTACAAGGACAACGAGTGTTGTACCTGCTGGACCTGGTATGTGAATACGAGTGCCGTTTAGTCCTTCGCGTCGTCTATTGGGTGCTTAGAAACCACTCAAACTCCGTGGAAGCTAACCGGTGGAATTCTTCATACTCTGGACGTGAGTTGGTACAGTACGAGGCTTAAGGACCGTCAACATATCTGGCGTTAGCTTCGGCAGCTTAGTTAAGGAAACTTACTCTCAACACGCCACGGAACTATCCGTGTAGGATAATACTAAACACCGCCCAGACATCGACCGTGCAATCTACTAGTAGTGTCCGAACGGGATTGTAAGTCGAACCAATATAAAAATAAGTAAATTCGTAACATTAAGAACAAACGTAAAGATTAGATTAAAACATCTGTGTAACATCTGTATCAAAGCATTGGGCCTTTGTCTAAATAAAGTCATAACAAAGAAGTACCATAAAGAGACAGTTTATTAGAATCATAACCTACTTAATAGTAACAGAAGACTCTCGAGTCAAAGCTAGTTCACCTATACTCAAATAAATAATTATTTGTATATAGTATTACTGCGCGGTTCAGCATAGTAAATCAGAACCTTACACAATTATTTTATATTTTGTTATATTTCGTTAAACTTATTCATCTTTCGCATTACTTTTGTCTTCTCTATTTTTTTCTTTTATTTATCAAATACGTACCTGATGAAAAATTTAGAAATTACATTTTGTTTATGTAATGTTTATTTTGCTAAGGTAAATAAATAAAAAAAAGTAATTTTACAAATTGAAATTTTTTAACACGATATGACTACGTTTCCATGTTTATAAATTATTCTACTGGTAAATATTTTTTTACAATACCCTGGTAAAAGTTTTACGGACTTGGAGGTGAAAAATTGCATTCTTCTGGGATGTGTAGAAAAATACCAAAATAATACATAATTTTCATTTCATTTTTATACAACGAACATATCTATTATAAATTTAAATTGCTGCTGTTGCTGCTGGGGCTACTCACGTTTACTTTTGGCGCGCGTGATCACTGAACTATCTGCGAGTGCGGTCAAAAGTTAACTGACTCGAAATTTCCTCAAACTACGAGTTCCCGCCACCCGTTATAGATTATAATTGACAACATAATATTTCTTTGCTTAAATAAAATAATAATTGCATAAACAAAATGTTGTTTTCATGTATAACAAAATTATCAATAAACATGTTAATAATTAAACGTCTTAATAATTAAACTTGTACAATTTTAGGATAAACGTAGTTTAAATTTTATTGATATAACGTATATGTCTTACAGTGTCGTGATAAAAAATTTCCATTTGTAAAATTACAGTTTTTTTAATTATTTACCTCAGTAAAATAAACATTACGTAAACAAAATGTAATTTCTTCATTTTCCATCAGGTACGTATTTGACAAATAAAAGAAAAAAAAGAAAAAAAATGTTGCCCTAGGTCGAACTTGAACTCGAGAGCATAAAATTGGCAGGCAACGACTTAGACCACTCGGCCAATAACGTCATTGGAGTCGAGGGGATGGGGTAACTTGGATTTTAATTAAATTTTGTTTAAGCTTAAACATAATTAGTTAACAAAGATTTAGGTTTTAGATTATTTGGTGTTAATAAATTTATGCTTGCTGATGGGTTTACGTAGATGCATATCCATTTATGCGTATCTTCATTTGATAGCAATCTCATAGTTGATCGTAAATAATCAACAATATTGTTGTTATTTTCAATTTGATTAAAATGTTTTTTTATTGTATAAGTAGTATCGACTTCCCATGTATTACTCAAAAAAAAGATAATTTATATGTTAATTATCGTTAACATATTTTTTTTAACTTTAAATAGTTATTCAAGGATGACCTAACATTAACAATTTTTTGCATTGCATTTGCAATCACTGGTTCGAGTCGCTGCTGGCAGCGAGGCTTCCCCTTCTTCGCGCCGCCAACCCTCCCGCTGCTGCCTGGTGTTATCAGCTTCTACCTACGGCATGAGGCAAAACAACGCATGCTCGGAGCTGGAGGCACCACGCTGGTCAGCCGACTGCGTGTTCGTATCGTCTGCTCTGGCTGATGACATGTTTTTGAGTTGCCTGGGGAGAAACTCAAGGCGACAACATTGGTATCTCATAAGATACCTACTACTACGGATATCCCCGTCCAGACCAAGGTATACAGACCGAGTCAGGAGGGAAGGGAGGATAAAACAATTGCTGAAGGACGACGTAATCAGACCAACGGATTCGCCGTGCAGCTCTCCTACATACGTGATACCCAAGAATCCCGCAGCGGATGGAACAAAGAGATGGCAACTGGTAACAGATTTTAGAAAATTAAACGAAGTAGCAGTGGGAAACAGCTACCTGATACCCAACACTGCGGATATAATCGACAAAATATCGACCCTCACACGTAACAATACATTTTTATGTATTGCTTGGACCGATATTACAGCAAACTTGTTTAGTAATAGAAAAACAGCACGTATACCACTTAAATTACTACTGAATATTAATGACTATATAACATGTAATGTAAAGCCTAATTCTATAAATGGAAAAAACTGAAAGATGTACAAATTATAATACGGGACGAAATATCAATGACATCGAAATTTACTTTTGAAGCACTTGATCGTCTTTTTCAAGAATTATATATGACGTAAAAGCAATGTTTGGAGGTAAATGTATGCTCATTTCAGGAGATTTTAGACAAACATTACCAGTATTTCGATACGGTAGTTGAATTAAAGTTATCGAAAATCTAGTGACATATAGCTACTTATGGGCAAATTTTATACGCATGACATTGAATCCGAATCTTCGTGTATCCAACAATGATAACAATTTTAAACAAGGGCTATTAAATGTTAACGATGGAAAACGTAATTTTATATTAAAAAGAAAATGAATTAGTAGTATATGCCACCACTATTCATCCAGTACCCCTACGTCACCCATTTCCCTCCATTGCTCCCATGAAAGAGAGAGCAGCATGGAGGGGTCTGTGGGCTTGGGGAGATGTGGACAAAGAATGGCAGCATATAATTTTTCTAAAAATCGTAATGCTGTCTAGCGAAGATTCCAACGGACTCGTGATGATAGGTTCTCATTGGAATTTTAGTTTCTTGTATCTAAGGCAGAACAACGCACAATGGAAGCGCGAGAGACTTTTATTCAAAGCCGAATATCAGAGGCTTTGAACAATAACAAACATATCTGGAATGAACTTCACAATCCCGGACTTTTGTCCGCAACTAGGGAGGAGCTGCATGGTTTCTCCCTTGATGAACTCAACGCTCATTTCGCCGGGGTCACTGTATCACAATCTGAGAATGAGGTGAACTTGGACGAGATCTCTCACTTTATTTTTAACTTCTCTCTATCATATCGCATCTTTCCTGGATTTCTTGTAATGTTTTCTTGCTAAGTTTCTAGAGAAGATCGTTCACGATCAGATATCCGAGTATGAATAATCAAAGAAACTTCTTGATCTATGCCGGACGGGTTACCGACGGTTTCATAGCACGCAAACAGTATCACTGAGTCTGTCAGAAGACATTGGGGCGGGTATTGATAATAACAAGTACCTGATCACTATCCTCCTAATGTTTGATTTCAGCATGTTGTTCGACACAATTTTACCCTCCGAACTTATTCGTAAGTTAATAAGAATGTGTTTCTTTAGTTCTGGTGCTGCAGATTAAGTCATATATTACAGGTTGTAACCATTGAGTAGTTACGAAAACAGTTGGTAAATCTGGTTTGCTCACTACCAATCTTGACGTTTTACAGGGCTCAGTTCTGTCGCCTCTTCTTTTAGTCTTTACATCAATGATCTCCGAGACATTTTGGTTATATTCAAGGACCAGGAAGGTAAATTATCAGATAGTGTCGAGCATTTTATGTATGCTGATGACCTTCAGACCTATACTAGATTCTCTAGTAAGTCAATAACTTGTAATTCATCCTCATCTAGACTATCTTTTTCTTCAGATTTATCTTTGATTTCGTATACGACCTTATAATTAAATTCTTTTAGCATTTGGTTGAATGCTATGAGGAACTTACAACACATACTATTAGAATAAAAACGCATTGGGATTCTTAACAAAGCGTCTGACATCTTCAAAAGCATTCTACTTCGAATTTTTGTTGTTACGGCATTCATAATAGAGAAGACTATCTCGACAACTGCATTAGTTGACGTGATGATAAAAGCATAAGAGCGTAAAGAGCTAACTCTCGGAAAACGTGTATTCCGCCTGCATTTTTGAAAGAAAATACTACAGGCCAAAAAATGTAGCTGTTTTTTAGTACGTCTTCGCCAAACTTGCCAGCCCATTGCACAGTCAATATTTTATTCCGGTGGTTTTCCATAATGCTAAGCTTACTCAGCTACACAAATTTGTTAAAAAATGGCAATTCGGAAAATTGAGGCCTTAACGTATGTGAAACACATCCGGGATAAAAAGCTTAGCTTGTGATAAAATTTTAAATTGTTCGGTAAACGTTTTGAGGATTCATAAAACATGCTTTTGAGAAAGGCAAAGGCTCTTGTCTCGATAATTACTTTTTATTTACTTGAAATAATCGATTTAGGTAAAGCATTCTGATAGTCAATGCCATACTCACCTTTGTCTACTGGCAAATATGCCGATTCATTATCTAAATTATCTAAAACTACCTGTAGGTCATCAGTCAAAAAACTAGATTTCATTATTTGTTTAGCTAATAATAAAAGCATATCTCTTAATTCGAGATATGCAGTACCTAAATCGACATTTGTACTTTGAAATGATGCATTGACATAATTTATTTCTCCTTAAATCGGTTTAACAATTAGTAGGTATAATATTTAACAATTAGTTTGTATAATATTTTTCTGTATTAACGATTAAATTATAATAAGTTTTTAAAGGCAAGTGGTATTCTATAATACCTTTTACAACATTATAATGAACTAACCACCTTGTCTTTGACAATTGTACACATTTATGAAAGACTTGTTTCTGTTTACTTGTTTTAACTCTAACTGCCTTTACATTACTACTGTCCTCAACATCAGTATTAATTAAATCCCAAGTCTTTTTATATTGCAATTTTCTTAGAGAATAACAGCTGAATCAATTGTAAACTTTCCGGCAAAGATATTCGACATTTGCCGGGAAATGATTAGCAGCAGCTGAGGCAGCATTATTCAATGCATGATTTATACACCTGACTAATTATAATTTTAGATTTTCATCTTTTAGTAACGTGAAAACGAAATTTTTCCTATCACAAAGATTAGAGCTCCCATCTTTACATAGCCCAATAAGCCAATAGCCCAATAAGTGCCCCCTTTTCCTTTTACGCTATCTTCAAGGATTAGCAAATGGGAAAGTACGCATAAATAAACGATAAAGGACATCGATCTTAAGGTTTCTAGGGTCTCTGAACACGATTCAGACAACAGATTTGCATATTTATTTATTGAAACTATACTGTTTATGAAAAATAATTGCAAAATTGGAGATTTAACAAACAGTAGTTGTTATTCTGGGGGTTTTTAAATATAGGGTTTTTGGGATTGCTGAACACTAATCTGACATCAGAATCTTAAAATAAACTGTTTGAACAAATTTGTTAAAATAAATTGTTGTGAAATTAGCCCTTTTAAAAATTTCATCTCGGAACTGTATCGTATACAGGGTTTTTGAGATCGCTAAACACGAATCTGATGGCAGAGTCGTGTTCAGCAACCCCAAAAACCCTACATTTCATATAATTAATTCGGAATTAAAATTCTAAAAATGTTAATTTTACAATAAATTATTGAAATAAATCCGTTTAAACATTTTATTTTACGAATCTGAGTCAGATGCGTGATCAGCGACCCCAAAAACCTTAAGATCGATGTCCTTTGTCGTTTATTTATGCGTACTTTCCCATTTGCTAATCCTTGAAGCAAATGTGAAAGTACGTATAAATAACACATTGTGATTAATTATTAGAAGAAGTGAGAAACAATTTTCCGAACAATTTTTTGGAATTAATATTTAAATTTCCCGCACGGAGAGTGCCACATTTGGCATCCCTGTTCTCGGTATGCATGTTTTTGACGTCTAAATACCATGCGTGACCATTGTGTGGCATGTTTTACTAATGAAGAAATAATATTTTTAAAGAGCCAACATAGCCAAAAGTAGCCAAGAGGAAGGGATTCTAGCCTAAAAAATTGCTACAACCATTTATAAAAATCATGTCGCCAATGTAGGTATTAAACAGCAATTTTGTCTACAAATCATCAGTGTTGGCAACTCTGCCTGAATGAGGATGTGGATCGCCTATCGCCTGTTGCGGATGCAGTGTCAGCTTGGGCGTCCGAGAACGCGCTTCGCCTCAATGTAGGAAAAAATAAGGCTATTATTTTTGCTTCGGAGAGTAATATTTACAAGGTTCAAAGCTTAGAGCTACCTAGTATTGAGATCGCGGATTGCGTTCCAACCAACCTCGGTGTTCTAATGTATTCGAAAGCACCAAAGAGTCACGTGTAACAAGAAGACAAGCTCGAGAAAAACCACAGGATGATTCATATGTAGCAGGTGCACATTAAATTTTGTAATTACGTCCAATATTATTTTTTCACTTTATACTTTAAATAATTTATATTTAAATTTTTTGATTTTAAAGTTCAGCAACTCTTGGACCAAGTGGTTTAGCAGTCACCCCTTGGGGAATCCCATCCTCCTCTCTTGTCTGGAGGATACAGTTACATACAAAGCACAACGTCGTTAAAATTAATGACATTAAACTTAAAATTCTCCTCATGTGAATGACCCAACAAGGACGGAAGAAGAATCACCCTGCTGCATGCTATAGAATAAAAATATTCAAGGAAACCAGATTTACTTGGTCCATGTGCATTAGATGATGCAAGCATCTTAACCTTGTAAACACTTTGCAAATACAAAGTAACTTTATCACGATTCGGCCTTGCTTAAAATGGGCGTAGCCCTTTACCTGACCAGTCTATCATCCCCAACTAAGCTGAACCATGACTCCGCGATAACGAAAATATTGTACGAGGGATGGTCCGTCAGGTATAGACGCAGTTGATCAACGTGTGCTCTAAGCTAGTTGACGTTGAAAAACCCTGCGCGAAAGAAAGTCCCACCTCTTTCGCTCTCCCCTTTAGCATCCGACGACAGTCACGCCGTCTCAGTCGATCCAACGACCTGCTCAAACTCAACCCCCACATTCCTCTTAACAGAGCTACTTCTCATGCCTGATTTAGATTCCTTAATATTATTTTTATTAGTATTACTATTACTAAAAGAGAACCTTGTGGGGATTAACACGCAGGCCGCTAGAATGGATTGTTGATCAGCAGCTGATGTGAAAACATGTGCGCATTTGCCCCCTCTTCTCCTAGCAAAGAATTTTCCTTCTGCAAGCATATTTGAAGCCCTATCTTTGTGATATGGGTTCAACCTTTTAAATAAAACAAACTTTTCCTGGGACAACAATTCATTGATACAACATCTTGTACTAGCCCATCTAATACTTGTTTAGCTTTACATATGTATACCTGTTACTTTAGCGCGTACAAATCCTTCTACGCGAGTCATCATTTTTTCCTCATCGTTGTACTGACGTACTGATTGAGTACTGACTAATATCTTCATTTTTTGGGGTTCTGTAATGCTTCTAATGCTGCTTCTTAGGCTCGTGATATGTAGCTTCGGGCCACGTGGTCACTCTTGAGATTTCAATCTTTTCCTCCGGATAGAATGCAACTTAATTCATTTGTAAAGCTTTTCGCTGTATGTTCTTTGGTTCCGCAGTTGAAACTACAGGTACTTCTATCTTGTGTTTCCATGCACGATTTTACGTTATAGCCAAAATCCAGATACTTATAGCATCTAACTAGCTGCATCTTGCACTTAATCTTCCTTATTTTACAATTTACTCAACCCAACTTGATATTTTTTCATTCGATGGTCTTTTGGGTCATCCGTGCAGACACTTGTACGATAGCTGTCTGCGTCTCCCTATCGCCCACTGGTCTACCAAATATCTGCACCGTAAGAATTCCCTCTGTACAGCTCCTAGAAGGGATAGCGTTCTTAGTGGTTAGCATGTTATAGTACATTATGCAACGAGAGGCGAAAATAGAAGATTTTTCCCGCGGGTGAATTTACTGCCCGAACGAGAATATTTTACAAAGGGTGCGAAGCGAGGGCAGTAAGCACCCGAATGAAAAATATTCTCATAAGGGCAGTATAATCACCCAACAGAAAAATCTACTTTCGTTTCGTTTTGCATGTAGTATTTTAGTCTACTCTTGACTTATTGAATGACTCAACGACTTTACCTTTTTGTTTGTTCTCCTATCGCCCTCCACTTTGCTGTCCTTTACGCTTGGTCTATCATTTTGGTTAACTCTCCTACAACAAAGTTTCCATTTTGCTTAGTTTAAGCTCGAAATTCTCTTTCGTTTTTTATAGCAACTCACGCCCTCTGTGGATGTTTCACTCGGGTTATGATAAAAACTAAGCCGCTTTTCACGGGCTTGTTGTTTGCGGTTGACGCAATACCCGCATTCTTAATGCTTCCGCGTTTTCCAGACTGTTGATATTTTATGCTTTGTCTTTATATTCGGACCCGCTATCCGTTATCCTCCTGTACTTCATCTCAACATATGCCTGATCCTCTGGATCCCCCATTTGTAGAGGCAGCTGGCGTGGTCCCAGCACCTAACTGTGGGCTGTGTCAAGCCGGGTATATCATATCATATATATCACGTATTACTACGTTAACCTAAGTCTACTCTCTCAAGCTTCTCACATTCAAAATAAAAAGTGTTTGGTTCTCTGGAGAGTCTCTGACAGACGTCTTGCAACACTACGCACTTGCCTTAGCTGATTGACCGGTACAGGCTATGTCATCAACATCTCTTCATGCCAGCGGGAGTTAGAAATGGTTCAGGTGACTTCGGTGCACAAACATATATCATAAAATCGCTGGCCCATCCAGGATCTTTTTCTGGCAGCTCATGGGTAGCACCGCACGGAAAATGGAGCGGTCCGTTAATGCACTTGAGATTTTGGGGAAAGGTAGATATTTTACGTAGATTTGCTAAGTTGCTAAGTAAATTAAAAAAAAAATTTTTTAATTCTTTATATCTTTAGAACTAAGCAGTAGACAGCTTCAAAAAAAATTGGTTATTTATCATAGTAACAAGTAATTACTGTTAAAATTTTAAATTATTTTGTTAATTGGTTCCTGAGTTAAAAGCTAATCTCTAAAGTTCGATTTTTCTATACAGTTTTGCTTCCTTCTGAAGGAAATTTTGACAAAGAAAAAAAATTTAGACTAGTAGGCAATCTCTTTCGAGAGAATGTACATGACATGTACTATTTTTGTTTGTAACAACATAAACTTGTAATAAATATAACATTTAAATGTTACATATATTTCATTGTTAAACTACAAATTTTTCTAAATTTTCATAAAAAAAACAGTTAGAAACGAACAATTTAACTTTCAAAAAATTTCAGAAAATTTCCAACTATGAATTAAGTTGGAGGAAGCTACATGCCAATGAATTGGCAGCGGTTTTTTAATTTGCAAAATATGATTTTTATCAACATTATTCAATTATTGATACTGACGTAACGTTCTATGTTATATTAGACGGCTTCACGTTTATACGTTTGTATGTCAGTATAACATACAATGTACATCATATACGCTGGCGTTAGTGGCAAACCGTAGCTTAGTTAATATTAACCTTACCACGAAAAATGGTGTAGTTTAAGACCAATAAGAATCTGCCGTGCCAACGTAGGAGTTGTAAGAATCCAGCTTGCAGTTGATAAGATTGTAATTGTAAGCTCTTAACCCATTAAGTCCCAAACGCACAAAATGTTAACGTTGACTTTGACCGCGCATCATTTTAAAATAAACGAGGGACTTTGAACTCAAGGCACATATACTTATGTTTTTAAGGTCGCTCTTTCGATTAGCGATGTCGAAAATTCCAAAAAATAACGTTAACCTATTAGTTTTCAACAAATATAAAAAAAAATGCACTTTTTTAACTCGGATTTTTTTTTCAAACCTAATTTCAGCAATGTTCCGAATGTCTAGGCAACTTCTAATACAGATAAAAGGTGTTCCCGATACTTGCACTTCAAAAATATGCAGCGAAACATTTCGATATATAGCGTTATCCAATTCAAAATGGCGTCCGAACGCCAAATTTTTGTTTTAAATTTCACAGATTTTTTTCTCGAAAACTATAGACTTTCATAAAAATTTCCTAAGAATATAAATGTTTTAGATTTAGTCAAAGAATATACTCAATTTTTTTCAGATTGATCCGGTACGATTTTGGATTTTTCAAAAAGTCAAAAAATCGAAATTTCGAAAAACGTCCTTAAAAAATGTGAAAAAAGAATAAAAAACATGATTCTCTCAATCGTCCACCTCCTCGCGGTGAGAATCGGGAAACTTTATTATAAATAATGGCAAAGGGACGTTTACGACAAAAAATTTTTACAGAATTTTATCTCAAAAACTATAAACTTTTATAAAATTTTGGAAAGAACAAAAATGTTTTAGAATTCATCAAAGAATGATCTCAATTTTTTTCAGATTTTTTAAGGACGTTTTTCGAAATTTCGATTTTTTGACTTTTTGAAAAATCCAAAATCGTACCGGATCAATCTGAAAAAAATTGAGTATATTCTTTGACTAAATCTAAAACATTTATATTCTTAGGAAATTTTTATGAAAGTCTATAGTTTTCGAGAAAAAAATCTGTGAAATTTAAAACAAAAATTTGGCGTTCGGACGCCATTTTGAATTGGATAACGCTATATATCGAAATGTTTCGCTGCATATTTTTGAAGTGCAAGTATCGGGAACACCTTTTATCTGTATTAGAAGTTGCCTAGACATTCGGAACATTGCTGAAATTAGGTTTGAAAAAAAAATCCGAGTTAAAAAAGTGCATTTTTTTTATATTTGTTGAAAAATAATAGGTTAAACGTTATTTTTTGGAATTTTCGACATCGCCAATCGAAAGAGCGACCTCAAAAACATAAGTATATGTGCCTTGAGTTCAAAGTCCCTCGTTTATTTTAAAATGATGCGCGGTCAAAGTCAACGTTAACATTTTGTGTGTTTGGGACTTAATGGGTTAATTACATAATACATACAGCATAAATATATCGAATAAGTAATAAAGCCATTAGTTAAGCCTATATAAACATTAGAACAAACCAAAACCACTATAAATATAACATCTGTGTCCGCTACAACTGTGCTTGAGTGATCAGTCAATAAATTACAACACAACAAATAATTGAAATTAGACGTCTCTGTCTTATAATAAATATCCCTATCAAATCCGAGTCCTAGTCAAACAATCTCCAATAGGGTAAGAGATACTAATTGTACGACATTAGCGGTAAAGATAGACAGACCAGAGTTCGTATAACAACAAGAGTGGACACAACACCGTCTGCAGATCCAATCGTCCACTTACACCGTCAAACGTCTGCGTAAGTACAAAAGCGGACAGAGTAATGTTTCCGTATTAGAATTCCGCGTGACGTGTCCAACACTTACTCAGTAACAGAAGGCTCACAAGCCGTAGACTAGTTCCTACAATTAAATAATAATTTATGTTATAAATTATTATTCATATAAGTAGTATTAATTAATAAATACAGTCTTTACACTGAAATATTATTATAAATGTTTATAATATCTTTTCATAAAACTATCATTAATAAAATAAAGTATTAAATTTCTCCTAGACAAGTATAATAAACTAAAATTATTATTGCCTACTTTTAATATACTAAAATTATTATTGCCTACTTATCAAAGTGTCTGCAGCTCAGTTGGTTAAGGTGTACCCCTTACCGGGCAGATACGCGGCTGCTCTAGGAATCGTGGATTCGATTCCCGGTAAAGGCAAAACTCAGATTTTTTCTGAGTTGTTCTTGAACGTTAAAAGTACCCTGGGCTTATATCGGTGGTAAATACAGTGGGTAGCAAGTTTGATGCACTAGGTAGGGAGTACCGGCCTAACCGATGAGGAAATGGTCTCGGAAACACGGGACCTTCTTCGGATGTAGCTACACTGAGACACGGAACCAACACCCTTACGGGGGTGTAGAGTGTCAGCTTAACCGGCAATGTGTAAGTCTGGAAGTTGTCCTCGCCGAAGAAATCTCCCAGAAGTTAATAGATATGGCGTTCGAGGAACTTGTAGTTGGTTGTTATATGGGAGAAAAATTCGCAGTGGTAAATTGAATAAAGGTAAAATTGAAAAACATACTTGGTAGGTCACCTGAGGCTGCGGCTGTATAAACTCACCACTATTTTATTACATATTTATCTAGTTCATGACTTAAAAGTTAATTAAATTGTACAAATTAAAAACTAAATAAATATATTTGATTTATATTTATTTGGATGTAAATGATGACTGCGATGCTAGACTGTACTAATTTCAATGAAGGTAAAAGCCGAGTTAGAATGGAATATAATTCGTATATGTATGTAATATCTTCCAATTTTTCTTTAGTGTTCATATAATATTAGTATATTAAAATGTTTATTGATCAACAATTTCTTTTCAATCGATGACACTCGGAATGCATCTTCTACTATTGCAGACTAAGATCTACTTGCAAATTGCATTGTTATGAACTTCTGATAACTAAAAATAATTCGATTATTATTCCAATTCTACATGATTTTTTTAAAAGTTGCTAAACTATTACTATTGCATATTAATTATTGTGATAATTTAAGGGGACAAAACAGTCCTATTACCTGAAAAATAAAAAAACCGCTGCCAATTTATTGGCACGCAGCTTCCTTTAAACAAATCTATTGTTCCTTGTTCGAATCTATCGTTCAAGTATATTAATTTAATAATGCATTTCTTTTTCTTTGGATCTTCTTAATAAAATGAATTGCAATTTATATCACAAATAGACCTCATAACCTCATAAAACTATGAATTTTGTCAAAACATTCTGAGTTTTCCTTAGCGAGTTATAAGGTTTAACAAACATTATAATTTTCAGTTGTAACGGTTGCGTTTCCCTCGCGCCGGATATAGTCAGTCGGGACCAGGATTCGGAGAGGGAAGTAGGTTAAGAATAACTACGTTCTGATTTCGTTTTAAGTGTTTATATATTTAATTACTAATAGGGCGTGTTGTCATCCGCCACCTGTAACCAAACAAGATTACGCTTATTTAGAAAGACTTGTCTCTTACAATTAATCCTTATATTCTATTCGGTACGGCGCGGTAACGGTACGGTACGGTACGGTGTCACTAGTTTACAATTCACTCCATCGCTTACAATGGAACCGTGTACGCACGGCCGGGCGATGAGAAGCGCGGGAAAGCCGGTAGAGAACTCGCAAGTTGAGGGAAATTCGAGACAGTTAGCTTTTGACCGCACTCGCGAGTTCCCAAGTGCGGTTGTTCTGTTGTTCCTATGTCGGTACGGCGCGGTAACGGTACGTCGGAGCGGTATCGGTGTATGTTTCTCTGTGTTCCACAGGATCTGATTGAGACGTGTGCGCACGACTCAATCTGATGCTGTGGCTGTTTCTCGCGGTTTCCTTTGCCCTGTGTGCGCACAGCGGCAAGTGGAACGGCGGAACGGTGAAGATGTGGCTAGTGGATGTGCAGAGTCTGACGGAGACGTATGCTCACGACTCTGCAAGTCTCTGCGGTCAGTTTCTAGTTCCTATTACCCTGTGTGCTCGCAGTGGCAATAGGGACGGAGAAACGGTGGGACGGTGGTTGGCGGTGGCTTTAGTGCCTGTAGTTGCGCCACGTGTGCTCACGAAGGCGCTCCTCCAGGTACCTAATGGATCTGGGTTACCCTGTGTGCTCACAGCGGTAATCCAGATAGCGGTGCGGTGTTTCTAGGTATCTGCGCCGTCACGTGTGCGCACGAAACGGCCAGATGTCGGTGGTTCTTTTAGCGACCTCCCAACGCTGTCGTGTGCTCACGGCAACGCTCGGATCGGAAGCTCTAACTGAACTGCCCGCTGTGCTGTCGCGGCTGGGCTTATATAGCCCCAGTCGCTGGCGCCAACGCCCTCTGGAGGTGAGTGGGTCGTGTAGTGTGTGTGTATTCGTGTGGTGCTTTGTATGTTCCCTTCGCTGGTGTGTGTGCGGCGATTTGCGCCCGTCGTCGGTTTTACCCGCGGCTGTATTCGCGTCGCTCGAGCACGTGTTGGTGTACATGAGCATTCGGCTTGTGCTTGCGTAGTTTACGTGCAAATTCTCCCTTCGCTCGCTCATGTGTGTGGCCGTTTTGTTTGTGTTTCGCACGATACTGACGTCTAGTTGCACATATATACAGGGTATACAGGGTGAGAGACAAAGAATTTGTATTTTAATATCTTTTCAACTAATCGTTTTGATAAGCTGCGAAAAGAACTTAGCTGAGGTAATCACAAGACCTATATTTTTCCAAAATTTCAAGTGCAATAAGGCCTTTCTACGCCCGTAATCGAGACTCAAAAAAAAACTCATTTTTATCAGTTTTCGATTTGTTATTTAAAAAATAAGTAGTCAAATCACTTGAAATTTTACTGGAATAAAGTTTGACACGTAACCCATCAACATATTTTTTTCGTGAGGATATAATGTTTAGTTTCAGAGATATGAATTTAAAAAAATTACCTTTTTCATTTCATCTGCCAAACGGTCAATTCCGAGGATCAAACGGAAAAATAGGTCACTTTATTATCGTTTAAATGCATTTAAACATGTTTCTATGAAGTTTTAGCGAAACTGAAAATTTTACTATTACAAAGCTTCCTTTAGAAGGAAGCAAAGGTAAAATTAATATATAAATTAGATTTTATGAAAAGATATTTTCTATAATAATAGTAGGTCAAATTACTTACAATTTGAGCTTTCATAGGCTTCATAATCACCTACCTGATAGTGGTGACAGTACGTATACGTATCAAAGTATTTTGGCACTGTCCGTAAGATTCCAAGTCAACCGATGGATGAAATAGACTCAAATTTTTTTACAAGTTTTATACACCTGTTATTCTCATGTGAATGATGTGATTTTGATTTGAATGCGTTGAAGTTGTTTTACAACCAAAATACTATATTTTTTATTCTTTGTCAACAAATTTTACTACTAATTATTTTATGAAACAACTTCTACACATTCAATTTAAAATCACAACATTCATATAAGAATGACAGGTGTATAGAACTTGTAAAAACAATTTGAGCCTTTTTCATCCATTGGTTTACTTGGAATCTTACGGACAGTGCCAAAATACTTTAATACGTATACGTACGGTCACCACTGTCAGGTAGGTGAATATGAAGCTTATGAGGGCTCAAATTGTAGGTAATTTGACCTACTATTATTATAGAAAACATCTTTTCATAAAATCTAATTTATATATTAATTTTACTTTTTTTTATTTTTCAGGTAATACATACTACATACGTAATACATAATACATATCTTCAAGCAGCGGAATAAAAAACATTTTGTCTGCTATGTAGCATACTCAATAGAAACACTCAATTTCCTATTCTTTCATTATGTGATCTTTTCAACATATTTAAGAAAAAATTATTTGCTACCTCAATAACTAATATTTTTTAATATTTCTAGGTGGAAAGAAAAATAAATAGTTTTGTCAAAGATAACTCTACAAAGGAATACACTTTTCCACCAATGGATACAGTTTACAGAAGTATAATGTATGTTTTAATTTTTTTAAATTACATTTTATAAGATTTTTTAATCAACAAGTATGTTATGTATTGCATAATACATTATCTTCTCGGAGCATAATATACTTTATACACGATTGAGCTATAATAGCCACTTTATTCCCTGGAAAACTGAACTAAACTAAATATGTGGGAATAAAGTTCATTATTCCCGCAAAATTAGGAATTTTTTTTCTATTTTCAAAAAACTTAAAAACGTTAAAAAAGTTATAAAAAAAAATTTTTGATATTTTGAATTTAAAAAAAAACGTATTCTTTATAATGCGGTGGATTTGCGGCTAAAAATAATGTTAAGTTAGTGGATTGAATACACTTTATGACCACGAGGTTAAGTTAACCACATTAATGTGTCCTGGCACGGGGAGGATTAGTTAAATAATATAATCACAAAGTTAATATTTCACTTTCGTATATATTGTTCGCCAATAACTTTCAGATACATAAGCGCGTCCACTCGTTCCGCTACCTACTCTACCTTCTCTCAATTCGCCCGTACAAACGTAGCATATATATGTTGTAACCGAGCTGTTTCTAGGCGGATAAATGTCTACGGCCACCATACAAATGCAAGCTGCTCCTGCACTTTGCTTCTGCGAGATGCTGATCTCGCTCGTGTGGTCGCTTACCTGCGACGATGCTCCGGTGCTCAGTATGCACTACACCTCTGGGTAGTGCCCGCGGAGGCGGCGGTATTCGGCAGTTTGAATAGGAAGAGGAATCGGGACGCTGGTTAAATGAACGCTCTACCGATTCTAATAAAAAAAGCGTGTATTCAATAATGAGCTTGTCGTCCGCGTTGCGCGTATTCGCGTCGCGAGAAGGCCGCAAAATATATGACCGGATCAGTGACTGTGGCCAAATGCCTCGCCAGTCGATCGCGCATAAATAGATAGAAATCAAATCCTACTTTCTTATCGCGGTTATCTCCGTCGTCCTTTGGCAAGGGAGTCTCCTTCTCGACCTTGCCGTGTTGCTGTGCGGTAGTAGCTGTTTGCTGCTGTTGCTGCTGTGCTGCCGTTGCTGCTGTTGCTGCTGTCGTTGCTGCTGTTGCTGCTATCGATGATGCTGTTGCTGCTAGGGTTGCTGTCTTGCTGCTGCTGATCACGTTAAACTTTTGGCGCGCCTCTTAACAACTCAACTCTTCGCGAGTGCGGTCAAAAGCTAACTGTCTCGAATTTCCCTCAACTTGCGAGTTCTCTACCGGCTTTCCCGCGCTTCTCATCGCCCGTTATAATATATATATATATATATTTTGTAACGAGGTACAAGTTCTCTCTATGCCGGTATTCGAAGCAGAAACAAAAGTAACAGAACGAGGCGGCACTGGTTCAATGGATAGAGCGTGCGCCTCGGGATCTCGGGAGCGCCGGATCGATTTTCGGTCCCGGCACCTCCTTTTGTGTTTTTCCTCCTCTCGAAGACAGTATTACCCCGTTACAATATATATATATATATATATATATATATATATATATATATATATATATATATATATACATTATGTATATTTATAAATTAATAGTAGAACACCTGAAAACTTCTTTCAAGTAAAAAAGTGTTGTCCCCATGGAGGATAGTATAAGGTCGAGTTTTACGGAAGGAGGATATGGTATAAATTCAGTAATTAAATTACTGTGGTTATATGGCTCAAGGCGATGATTCCACATTTTTTTTAGATTATTCTATAAAAATTTTAATTAATAAAAATAAATCAGTTTTAATAATTTCATTCTTAAGTGCATTACAAAAAACATTAGACAAATTAATTTTTAAACATAATTTTATATAATTTTATCATGTTATGAAATGAAATAATAAAAAAAAAGAAAAATTAACACACCTGGAGTACATTATTATTATTACATAATTCTAATGATGTGCTTCTGACAGTACCCCTTGAGTGGTGTGGAAAACTGTCAGAATTCATTAAGTCACTCATTCGCCTTAAACTTAATAAATATCATCAATCATCTTATAAAGTTCTTTTTTGTCTCGATTAAGTGCACTTTAATTTCCAGTAAAGTATTATTACAATCGATTACTGAAATATCCTCACAACTTCTGACTTTTTTCAGACCATATTATTTCAATGTATTAATTAAAATTATAAAAAATTGTATTATTATTTATTATTTTTGGTGGAGGGGGTGGAGGGAAGTGGAAGGGAGAGTATGAGAGTCCGTGCGCGCTATAGGAGTGTGCGAGCGCCGAGTACGAAGCAGCCGGCGCGTGTTAGTACGCTGCGTAGCGGGAGTATATACATGAGTGCGCGGAGAGTGTGTGCGCGAGCCGCTTGGTGGGAGAGTACGTGCGTGTGTCCGCTACAGTACGTAGCGCAGGTATAGTGCAAGCGACGTATCGCAATAGAAGCGATACAGTACGCGTATCCGAGCGTGTGTGAGTGTGCGTACGTATAGGATAGCACAACTGGCTAGTAATAGAGCCTACCTGGGTAGACGTAGCATAACGCGAATTACGCGACGGCGAAAGAGTGCGAGAGCAGGAATTCGGTGCAGCGTATGCCGTTTCGCACTTAGAATTCGCAAGATAAAATCACGCGACGATTATTGAAGTAGAGGCGTTAGATTTCTTTTTATTAGATAGGCTAGCTAAATCCAGATAGGCAAGCGGAGGTTTTTCGTGTATTGGAAATTAAAAATGTTGACGCAAGCAAATAAGGCAGAAGAACTGCGGAGACAACAGAAGTTGATAGCTGATGCGTTGGCAAATGCCGCCAAAGATTTAAAGGCGAGAAGTTGTAGCTTCTATCAATTGCCAGATGAAGTAGTATTTTTGGCAGAATTGATAGCGGAAAGCACAACTGCGATTACCTACAGCTCAGCAGAGGATAGCTCAGGAAGTCAACGGATTTATCTGGAACCTATCAGTTGAGTCCTTAATAACTGTAGCAGACGTTCTGTTATTGGATGCGAAGGATTCACTAATGGCTACTCTTATCAGAATCAGAGCTAGGCTCGGAGGTGACTATAATAAAGAAGATTTCGTTACCTCAAACGACCTGGGCAGATGTGTCACTCGGAATGAGAGAGACATAAGGCTGTTGTTGCTGTTACGAGTAGTATTACCGCATTTTAGCGACCTAATGGCAGCAAGAATGGCGTATGAAAGAAGTGTCTGCGGTATTACAAGTACAACGCAAGACACAAAAGAGGACAGCCAGATACCAGGAGCGGACCAAACAGAATGAGACTACAGAACACCTTCGTAGAAGATAGGCAGTAGGGTGTCCGTTATTTCCCGACTTTAAAATTTTTAGAAGCTCGATAGTGATATCGGTTCTAGGACCCAAAAAACGAGGTTTCCCCAAGTTTCAGCCCGATCCGTTCAAAATTCGCGTGCCGCAAGCCAATTCATTTTTCCCATGTTATTTAAATGCGGAAGGTCATTTTTCTTGGTGTTTTTGAGATTACAAAATAATAATTCAGACAATCCGTTTACTAACTGTTAAATACCATTCTACAATAATATATTTACATGTAGGAACAGTTATTTAGCCCATTCGTAAAGTTATTTAATTGTATTTAATATATTTGTGCTCTGAAATATCGGCTTTTTGCTATTTTTTGGGTATTTTCAAACATATATCCATTAGGAAATCTTTGGCGGTACAACGGCATATTAATTTTTTATTCTATGCTTTTGGAAGAGATCATTTACTATCGCTTTTAAATCGTTAAAATTCGTGAAATATAGCCCGAGATAGACGCATTAGATTTTTGCTTCCTTCCTAGGAAGCCTTGTAATACTGATTTTTGGAGTTTGTCTAAAAACGTGTGGGAAGTGTGTTTTGGCGCATTCTGAGTCGAAAAATGGTGTTTTTGGAAAATGTCCGTACGGATGTGTGTGTGTGTGTATGTTTTTTTTTATCCTTATAGAGTGAGAGCTTAAGGGCAAATCCATTATGGACGATATGGAACCGACTGGTACCACCTGTGTGGGACTCTCACCCACTAAATCCTTCGTTTACCGTTAGCTTTTGAGTTCCAACAGCAACCGAATCCTCTCCGTCTTCCTTACCGACCCTAAGCAAGTTGGACCTGGCTCTTTCTCCAATAAGCCCCCCCGCGGTAAACCGTTTGAGTATTGCTTCGCGGGGGAACTTTGGGCTACCGCCCTCGTCTGTTGATGTGGTCGTCATTACGTTTTCCGCTGCCGTCTACTTCTTACCGCATCGTCCGGTCGTCTGTTTCTTGCTGCATCTCACGTCTTCTTCTTCTTTTTTCTTCGTCCTTTCGGACCTTCTTAAGGATGTCTGCAACAAAATTGTTTATTGCGCTCCATCCGTCGGCCGAAGTCATCATGGCTACAATAATAGACTCAGGCGTTACTCTGGTCTGTAGGTAGCACTCAAGTTCTTCTCGTTCCTGTTCATAGCGTGGACATTCACTGAATACATGCTCAGCGTCCTCGATTACATTCAAGCATGTCGGGCAATCCGGGCAATCCTCCAATTTAAATCGGTGCAAATACGCCTGGTAGCATCCATGTCCACTCAGAAACTGCGTTAGGTAGAAATTTACTTCCCCATGTCTTCTTTTTGTCCAGTCTTCTACACTTGGTATGAGGCGGTGTGTCCACCGTCCTTTACTACTAGAGTCCCGTCGCTTTTGCCACTCCGTCATTGTTACTTTCCTAGCGGCATCCCCAATTTCTATCTTGGTTTTACCGCTGTCTCGTCTTTTTCCTTCGTCGATTGATTTTCTCTCCCTTGCTAATAGGTCTATTGGCGGGAGACCGGCAATAACGCAGACCGCCTCGTCCGATACCGTACGGTAAGCAGACGCGACCCTAAGTGCATTTCGCCTGTGCACTGAGGAGAGCTTTCGTCCATATGCTTTCACCAGTACAGCGTCTGCCCATATCGGGGCTCCATACAACATGATTGATGTACTAACGCTTGCCAGTAGCTGTCTGCGATTCTGTGTGGGACCACCGACATTTGGCATCAGCCGCGCCAACACTGCGGTAGTTATTGCGGCTTTCTCTCCTGCTGCTTCCAAGTGCTGTTTAAAGGTCAGCTTTGCGTCTAACGTTATACCTAAATATTTAATAGTTGGTTTAGAAGTAATTTAATGGCCGCCTATTCTCAAGGTGATTGTCTCCGTCTTCATTCTGCTAGATATTAGGATTGCCTCCGTTTTATGGCTTGCAAGCTCCAGATTCGCATTATTTAGCCACTTCTGTATTTTAATGATAGCTTCACTAGCAATTTCAGCTACCTCTTCTTTCCCTTTTGCTACCAACACCAAAGCTATGTCGTCTGCAAATCTTACGATCATTGCTCCTTCTGGTAATTTTAGCTTGAGTACGCCATCGTACATAATGTTCCAAACGATGGGCCCAGTACAGACCCCTGTGGAACTCCCCCGGTAACCTTATAATTCACCGTGCCCTCCTCGGTCTCGTATAAGAGAGTTCTGTCCTTGAGGTAGTCAGACATTATTCTTCTTATATACGGAGGGACTCCTAGTCTCACTAGTGCTTCGTGAATTTTGCACCAATTTGCAGAGTTAAATGCATTTTTAACGTCAAGTGTAACCACCGCGCAGTACTTTTTCGCCCCGCCTTTCCATCTTTTCCCGCTTATGGCTGTCCGTGCTGTATTCACGATTAAGCCGATAGCGTCTAATGTTGAGCGGCGCTTACGGAAACCATACTGGTGTTCCGCAAGCCCCTCTGGCCCCTCGGTTTTGTCTTCCATCCTAACGAAGATTATGCGCTCTAATACTTTGCCCTGTGTATCGAGCATGCAGAGCGGTCTGTATGACGACCCTTCTCCAGGTGGTTTGCTACCCTTTGGTAGCAACACAAGCCTTTGCTTTTTCCAGTTTCGTGGAAACGTTCCTTCTTTGAGACAAGTGTTGTACAAGTCTATAAACTTTGCTGGGTGAGCCTGGATGGCATGTTTCAATGCAATATTGGGTATGCCATCAAGTCCTGGAGCCTTATTGTTTCCAACCCTCCTGCAGGCTGATAGCAGCTCCTCCTCCGTAATTAAGGGTATATTATCTACATCTATTTCTTCTACCATAGCACCTGGAATGTCCGGCTGATTTGGGAAGAGTGTTGTTACCACCCTGCTTAGCACCTCTGGGCACTTTGGTGGGGGTATGTAACTTCCCTTGATCTTGTTCATGACAATTTTGTAAGGTCGGCCCCAAGGGTCTTCATTGACCTCATCTTGCAGCTCTCTTAAACATCTTTGTTTACTCTCTCTTATACACCTTTTAAGGTTGCGCTTTGCTTCTTTCATTTTTTCGTTGTAGTTCTCCACCGTATCCATTCCTCTATCGGTTCGGTAGAATTTCTTCCTTGCCCGTTGTTCCAATCTTCTAGCTCGATGGCAAACGCTGCGCGCTTGTTTGATCTTGTCATTCCACCAATATGCTGGTAGCCATCTTTGACTGGACACTTCTCTCGGCATTACCGCGTCGCACGCTTTAGTGAGCTGGCCCGTCATTTGTGCAGCCTTGTCGTCTGCTGATCCCGTCAATTGAATATTGTCAAACATCGTCAAGAATAACTCTTTGTCATACTCTTTGGTTTTCCATTCAGTTCTTGTACTACTGGAATTTGTACAGAATTTCCTATTTGGTCCGCCTAGCTCCATTATTATAGCTAGGTGGTCACTATTTGTGTAGTGATCACTCACGATCCATTTGCTTACCTGCCTTACGAGGCAGTTACTGACAAATGTCAAGTCTATGAATGACTCTGCATCTCGTCTCTTGAACGTCGGGGTGTCGCCTTGATTCAGCAAAACCAAGTCTAGTAGCGTGAATGCTTCCAGTAGCACTCGTCCCCGTTTATTGGTTCTGCTACTACCCCACTCGATCGCCCATGCGTTAAAATCTCCTGCTATTACAGCTGGTTTTTTATTCGTAGCGTCTTGCACCAGCCGGTCCAGTAGTTGCTGAAACTGTTCTATTGATGCGCTAGGCGGGACGTAATAACTGTATACATGTATGCCGCCTATTTTCGCTCTTACGAAGCCATTTTCCTTGTTTACCATCTTGCCCTGGAAGGTAAAGTCTTTGCATGCCCAGATTGCGGCTTTACCTGAGGCGTCAGATTTCCAGGATGGTTCATTCAAATCTTTGTACTGCTCACTGACGAGAGCGACATCGAACTTGTGTTCTCGTACAAACTGACAGAGAAGGTCTTGCGCAGTCTCACAATGGTTGAGATTTAGCTGGACTATTCTCATTACCCTTTCCTGATTTTTTTAACCGCTGCTTGGTAGGCTGGGCACAAGTAGCTACCAGTGACATGGTTCGTCGGCATGTTGTCGCCTTTTTTTCGACACAGTAAACAACACGGTTCATTACGGCAGATATTTGCTTTATGCCCCGTCTTACCGCATTTGTAGCAGCATTTGCTGCTATCCTGCGGATCAGTACACTTGATAGCGACGTGGCCGAAACCAAGGCATTTATAACACCTAAGCGGCCCCTTACTGCGGTTCGATGTACGGATCCTACAGTTGTCCCATCCAATTTTAATTTTCTCTAGCTTTGTGAACTTGGTCGCTATTTCTTTCGACACTTGCACAACATTTGCGTATCTCCGTACGCTTTTCTCAGCGATTTTACGGCAGTGATCTCAATCACATCTCTTTCTCCTATTTCCCTTTGCAAGGCCTCCAGTACCTCCTCTTTTGAAGTAAGCATGTCGAGGTCCCTTATTCAAAGGTCCCCTCTTGCTGCAGTGTTTTTATTGTGGTTCCTTCCACTAGTACTGCTTTAACCGCTTCTTGGAAGTCTGCGGTTTTAACTTCTTTCGTGCGTTTGAGCTCTATGACGAGATCTCCCGCCACCGTTTTGCGTATTTTGTTTACGCTATCTCCTATGGCATTCAGTGAAGGAGCAGTTCTCAATGTTGACAAAATGTCCACGTAGCTCCTTCCTTCCGGCGCCTTAATGATAAGAGCGTCCGGTCTGGTCGGTCTGGCCCGCTGTGTTTTGTCTCTACTGGTCCTACTCTGGTTGTTAACGCCAGGAGCCTTGTTGTTCTCCTTACTTAACTGTTTCTCCTTTTTTTTGCCTTTCTTGTAACGACCTCTTGCCAAGTCTTTTACTCTCTTTCTCCTCTTTGTTACTCCTATCCTGCGGAGTATTTGAGGTCTCCCTTGGTTTATCCGCCTTTTTCGGTTTCAGACTTGGTGTTGTCTGAGTTTCCTTGCCTTCCGTTCCTGGACGTTGGCACTGTAGCAGCTGCACAAACTTTTATACATGACACTAATGCTTCGTGCCATGTCCTTGATAGTTTTATGGACGTTATTTTTGTCCCTTACAAACTCTCTTAGTTCCTGGTTCTTTTCTCCTAGACGCTCCAGCTGGTCATTTCTTCTTTCAAGGTTGCAGTCCCAGTTTGAGTTACTGCCTCCTTGATTTACCTGCTCTTGTTCTATCCGTATTGCCCTTTCGGAAATAGTCTTTATTGGACTACACTCCATGGCAATCGTTTCTCTACTGAGACAGCTGTTATCGTCTGATCTCTGGGTAGGGAACCCAGTTTCTAAGACACTTTTTGGGGTATCCGAAGTCCCCAAGTTTGATTTCTTTGATGTACTATGCATTTTTATTTTTGTTTATCCTCATCTTCCAACTTTAGTCCCCTACCTTCCACTGAGCTCTCTCCGCGAAGCTATGCTTCACAGGTGTGAATTCTGGCCTCATGCCCCCTCGCAAGTCTTCCTCAGAAAGCCTTCGGGAAAGGGTAACGAGGCCCCCCCTCTGACCACAATAGGGCCCGTTCCGGGCGCCACCCGGCACTATTGAGATCATTGGGATTTTCGCCAGATGATAGGGCAGCTAGGGCGTGTCGGCGAAACATCCCCGGGCCCCTGTACTTTCCGGCAGCCTGGGAGTGTCAGAACCCAGTTTGTCTCGTATCCTTTCCCTTCAGCAGCCGAAGTCGAGTCGGACTGCGGCAATCGGCGAGCGCCTGCTTAGTCATAACCCTAAGATCATACCTTGTTTCCGGTAGTGACAGATCTTCAATAAGCTGCTTCAGCAGCCGAAGTCGAGTCGGACTGCGGCAATCGGCGAGCGCCTGCTTAGTCATAACCCTAAGATCAAACCTTGTTTCCGGTAGTGACAGATCTTCAATAAGCTGCTTGGTCCGCGGGAGATATTTTATTTCTCTCCTACCCTCTGTTTGCAGCACTACGTACGTAGTACTATGCGCTTACAGCGAGCGTTCCTCTATCCGCCACCCGAGGACGCGCCACATGGGGTACAGCTTCCCCTCGTGGAGTGTGCGTGTGTGTGTGCGCGGATGTATACGCCTGTATCTCAGCTTCTACTTAGTGGATTTTAACCCACCAAGTCTCATTTTCTTTATTTTTACTAGAACATAGTGGGAAAAAAGTCCGCTTTTACCTTTTGTTTACTCGATTTTTTACAGTTATTTTTTAGTGTTGGATTTTCAGTTTTTTACGATAAAGTCATTGAAAAAGTTAAGAAAAGTATATTATTTAATATGTACCTGAAAGAGAATAAAATTACCTATATTTTTACCGCGGAAAATTTTTATTAACATTCGTCATTTTTTTATTATACACCATAAAGCGTAATATTTTAACATTGTTTGAACTTAAAAGTAAATGTTGAATCTTTTTTTAAAAAAACATGATTATTGAAAGTTAATACGACTATATTTCACTGATGGGGACTGATACACCTTAAAATATCAGATCTAAAATAATTGAATATTTCATTTATAATTATGTTAAATAGTTTAAAAAATTGTTTAAATAATAGTATAACCTAAGTAACATTATAATAAACCAAATACAATATCTGTATATGTCATATTAAACAATTTTTTAAACTATTTAACATAATTATAAATGAAATATTCATTTTTTTTATTTTTGATATTTTAAGGTGTATCCGTCCCCTTAAGTGAAATATAGTCGTATTAACTTTCAATAATCATGTTTTTTTTTTTTAAATATTGAACATTTACTTTTAAGTTCAAACAATGTTAAAATATTACGCTTTATGGTGTATAATAAAAAAATGACGAATGTTAATAAAAATTTTCCGCGGTAAAAATATAGGTAATTTTATTCTCTTTTAGGTACATAAATAATTTACTTTTCTTAACTTTTCCAATGACTTTATCGTAAAAAACTGAAATCACAACACTAAAAAATAACTGTAAAAAAATCGAGTAAACAAAAGGTAAAAGCGGACTTTTTTCCCACTATGTTCTAGTAAAAACAAAGAAAATGAGACTTGGTGGGTTAAAATCCACTAAGTAGAAGCTGAGATAAAGGCGTATACATCCGCACACATACATACACACATACACACCCACACACACACATACATCCTTACAGACATTTTCCAAAAACACTATTTTTCGACTTAGAATGCGCCAAAACACACTTCCCACACGTTTTTAGACAAACTCCAAAAATCAGTATTACAGAGCTTCCTAGGAAGGAAGCAAAAATCAAATGCGTCTATCTTGGGTTATATTTCACGAATTTTAACGATTTAAAAGCGATAGTAAATGATCTCTTCCAAAAGCATAAAATAAAAATTTAATATGCTGTTGTATCGCCAAAGATTTCCTAATGAATATGTGTTTGAAAATACCCAAAAAATAGCAAAAAGTCGATATTTCAGAGCACAAATATATTAAATACTATTAAATAACTTTACGAATGAGCTAAACAACTGTTCCTACATGTAAATATATCATTGTAGAATGGTATTTAACAGTTAGTAAACGGATTGTCTGAATTATTATTTTGTAATCTCAAACATACCAAGAAAAATAACCTTCTCCATTTAAATAACATGGGAAAAATGAATTGGCTTGCGGCACGCGAATTTGGAACGGATCGGGCTGAATCTTGGGGAAACCTCGTTTTTTGGGTCCTAGAACCGATATCACTATCGAGCTTCTAAAAATTTTAAAGTCGGGAAATAACGGACACCCTAATAGACAGCGTTTTGGGGAAGGAGAGTACCCATCAATTTGCTGTAGATAAAAAAGCTGCTATAGCCTCGACTACGACCAAGGTGACGCATACGTCTGTAAGCGCAGAAACAGCTCAATGCTTAGAGCGCGAGTCAGATGCAGAGTCACAATCAGACTCAATGCTCAGCAAATCAAGCTATAATCCTTGTGAAGAAGTAACATGTCTTCTCGCCCACTCGCAAATACTTCAAGAGGTTCAGACTATGCGTCAGGAGTTGCTAGTGCTGAGACAAAAATTGAGCAGTCTCGAGAAACAAAATTCAGGCCAATGTAGTTGTCGGTGCAATGACGCTAAGACACAGAGCTCGCCAAAGGCCAGAAGAAGGCAGAAGAGGAAAAAGGTGTCAGGTACCACACAGTAGAATATGAAGTCTGCAAGCGAAGAACGACACCTAGGCCTAAAGATACGTCCCAGACGCCGGAGCAAAGCGAAACCTAAGGAAGGCACATGGCTGTCAGAGTGGCCTCGTTCTCAGCAGACAAAGAAGCCAGAGCGAAAGAGCGGCAAGGTCGCCAAGGCCAAGACAAGCCAAGCCTGTCAGGTAAAGGCGTAAAAGTTACCCCACAGATGGAAGTTCCAAGGGCCCAACACGCAGAGGGAGCGGCCTACCCCAAAAAAGTAGTCCAGGAACGGGGATACTACTAAAGGCGCGTTGCCGACATAAGAAGTGCTGGGTATGTGGTTCAAAGGATCACTTGAGGCGAGATTGCTTCGAAGCGATAAACCAGGATGTGCAGCTGTCTAATCGAGTGCATAAAAGACTCGAATGTTTGACATGCGGTCGGGTGACTCAATGGATGAGAGACTGTCCTGAATGGAAGGACTGGTCGCCAAAAGCACGGCTAAGTAAAGTCGCTAAATCTGGAATGAATATTCCCAGCGAGACAGAGAGAAAGGGATGTAACGCTAAAGAAGGAGCTACCAACAGAGGACAGCGACGGACCCTACTTTTAAGGCAACAAAAGTAGCCATACAGTACTCGCCTGCCTCGGAAGGAGGAGCTGCTAATGACGCCCCCGTGTATAACCATCAACCCACCGCCGGAAGAAGACGGCGAGGCTCTGCCGCGCCGTCTGCGCTTCGCCTGCCCATCTCGGCGCGGTTGGAGTCCGCCCAGCCCGTGTCCCCAGCACCATCAGCACCTGCTCCGGATACTGCCTTAGACGAGGTAGAGAAGGAGTGGGCCGAACTACGGCCAATGATCGAGGAGGCGATCGAGGCGAACCTGGAGGCTCGCAAGCTGGCGCGTGAGGCCTTTAGGCGCTTTGATAGCGCTGTACCCCAGCACGGAACGGCCTTCCGATAGCGCTCGAAAGCCTGGGTGCAGCTGATCGATGAGGAGAAGGCTACGCTCAAGGCCATCGATTGGTCGCGCCGCCATAGGAGACCTGAGGGCCAAAAAGTGGGCCTGAGAGTAGTGCCCCATCCAGGAGCAATCGCGCGGACGCGCGAGGAAGCTAGACGGCGGCGTGCTCAAGAGGAGCAGAGTCGCGCAACCCGGGTCCTTAAAGAAGGCCGAGGCGGTTTTGAAGAAGGTCCGGGCGTGGAAAATGCTCGCCGACAAGAATGCGGCCAGAGTCGAAGTTCCCCGAGGGGTCCAGCCAGGGGCGTGCAGGCGAGCCCGGACTGATATGCGTT
Source organism: Muscidifurax raptorellus (assembly GCA_020010945.3). Lineage (NCBI taxonomy): Eukaryota > Metazoa > Arthropoda > Insecta > Hymenoptera > Pteromalidae > Muscidifurax > Muscidifurax raptorellus. The sequence goes on from JAHUUD020000033.1 coordinate 1,165,197, forward strand.
CGGAGAGCATACCACAACCAGAGAAGCCTAGGCGCTCTGACGAGTGGACTTTTTCGGTCCTTAGTAAAATGCGCCAGATGCAGAAAACTTAAAACACATACGTAATGTGTATATTAGAATTTTGAGATTATTATTTTATAGCACTTAAATCAATGATTGTGAATTCATATAATGTTTTTTGAATAACCAGTACACCATTAAGTAGATGCACTAACAATAAGTCATGTATACAAAATAATCAATTCGATAATCAACGTACGAATCAATATAAATTATAACCCTAAATTAAATTTGATTTAATTTAAGATCTAATATGGATGTTGATTAGTGATGAATGATAATTATCACGAAATAATTAATCTCTTCTTTACGAATGCGTCCTAACCGGCTTGGACTGTACGTAAGTAAGTGTTGATAAAAGTTTCCAGAGCTTCACCAAAAGGTTATGCCTCTGTTGAGAAACTTACACAACATGCAGAGAGCTTTGCACAAAGGCGTATGCCTATCATCAGAGTTTGTAACATTGAGTATAATAAAATAGGAATTAACATTGAGTAAAATAAAATAGAGTGGACACTTAAGCATTGTTGTTGCGCATCTTATATATCTATATTTAGTTACTCATATTTACGCGTAGAATATCATGTGCGATAAGTTGTAATCTTAGCTATCAATCATACATATCATTATTTATTAATCAAATTGTAAGTGTATTTAAACAAGAAATTATAACTATGTGTAAAGGCCTCATGCGTCATCACGTTTCATTGTCATATATTCAATGCTTGACATTTTACAGTAGTTTAACGATCTTGTTGAGAATGCCCAAGAAATGACAAATACAAGCATTCTACCCGCTCGATCTATGATTGGGGTTCTGCTTCTTAATTTACTAAAGCGGTCGACGCGTGGCACTGGCGCGCATGTAGCAATATATAGCGTCTCGACTTCGTATACGCCAGACGTGTGTGGCTGTATAACTAAATTTCTCAAATTAATAAAGATATTTCCACATCAGCAGTTATTTATTTATCAGGTTATGGGCCCAGTCATTAAAGAATAAAGTGTAGTATATCAGTCTCAGCCAGCCTTAGTACAAAAGTGCGAAAAGAGAACAATAAAAAATGAAGAGCGATCTCGTTAAGATTACAAAGCTCAAAAACATTGAGAACTAGGGTATTTGGAAATTTCAAATGCGTGTAATGTTAACTTCTCATGAAGCGTTTGATGTGGTGAATGGAACACTAACTAATATAATACAGATTTGAAAGAATTCACGAAGAAAGATTGCATAGCACAGAAGTATACTGTGACTACTATGGAAAGACAACCAATGACGCATATATTGTCGTGTGAAACCGCAAAAGCCATGTGGGACCAACAATTTGCAATGTACGGGAATAAAACGGACATAAGTCTACACGCGCTTCAACAGAAGTGGTTTAGTTTCAAAAAAGATCCGGAAGATGATATTGCAACGCATATCTCGAAAATTAGTGACCTGTTCTACACCTTGCGATCGTTGAAAGAAGACATTTCGGACAGTATCAATTTGATGATCACAAAAATACTCATGACTCTTCCATCAGACTACGATCACTTCCTCTGCATAGGATTCGGCTGCGAGTGACCAGAAAACTGTGGAAAATTTAATGTCTCGGTTGATCATAGAAAGGACACGCATGTCTAGTGAAGAAAATATCGAGAATAGTGCTTTTGTAGCCAAAAATCAAAACGGCAAAAAGTTCGCGAATCAAGAAAGAAAACACGTAAAGGCGAGGCAGAACGGCGGAGGTTATAGTGTTTCTGGAAACTCTAATGTAAATAATCAGAGGCGGGACACATGCTCGAATTGCGGCATTGGTGGACACAAGAAACGTAACTACTGGCATCTTCCTGGAAATGAGGGCCAGCGCAGTTCGAACTCACAGCGATACAGCAAAAACAACAACTCCACAGCGAGCGGGAGCACTCGTAGGCACTGGTAGGAGAAATGCTTGTTTCGCCGATCTTCGAAGGGGAAGGGGATCGTTCAGCATCGTGACTTCTCGACTCCGGCGCATCAGGACACATGTGCGATAAACGCGATTGGTTTGTAACGTATAAGCGTATAAACAATTAGCCTATTCGTATCGGTGACGGTCGAATTTCGCATGCTATAGCGGAAGGAAATATAAACGTATTAGCATATAATGGGTATGAATGGAAAAGAAAATTTTTATCAAATGTTTTGCATGTACCGGGACTTAAATATAACCTCTTTTCAATGGGCGCAGCTTTACAAAAGAATATGCATTTTAAGTCGAATAATACTGAATGTACCTTTCATAAGAATTCCGAAGTTATGGTAATTGGTAGTAAGGAAATTCATCAAACGATATTTAGTATGAAAATAAAAGTAGAATCTGTAGAAAAGGTATTAGTTACTGCAGAGAATATTGTTCATAATGAAGTTAATAAAAGTAATTTGCAATTATGGCATGAGCGATTAGCTCATCAAAATTTCGCGCATATAAAAGTTTGTTTAAAGAACAATAATATAAATGTAAAAGATGATTGTCAAAAGTTTTTTTTGCGATGCGTGCGCTTTTGGAAAAATGAATAGAGATTAAAGAACAATAATATAAATGTAAAAGATGATTGTAAAATTTTTTTTTGCGATGCGTGCGCTCTTGGAAAAATGAACAGAGATCCGTTTCCAGCTAGTGAGTATCAAACGAATAGAGTCGGTGAGATTATACACTGAGAGCTTTGTGGTCCAATGGAAGAAAACTCTATAGGAGGCGCGCGGTATTTCCTGCAATTTAAAGATGATTTTTCACAATATCTAACACTTCATTCAGTCAACGATTGTTTTGTAAATTACATGCAAAGATTAGAAAAGGAAACACAAATGAAAATAAATATATTTAGAAGAGACAACGGACTTGAATTCGTCAATAAAGAGATGAAAGAAATTTTTTTTTTGGAAATGGCATAAAACACCAACGTACGGTAGTATATACTCCACAAGAAAACGGCAATGCCAAGCGCGAAAATCGAACGCTAGTGGAAGCGGCGTGTGCAATGTTGTCTTCAAAAGGGTTACCTAAAAAATGATCGGCTGAGGCGGTAACACAGCGGCATATGTACTGAACAGAAGCAGGAAAACGTGTATTCTAAACAAAACAGCGTATGAATTATGGCATGGACGTGAAACTAATATAAAGTATTTCAAAGTCTTTGGTACCGAGGCTTATGTACATATCAATAAAAGTTATAGAAAAAAGTGGGATGTAAAATCTAGATTAGGTATTTTTGTAGGGTAAGATGATTGCACGAAAGGTTTCAGCATTCTCACTTCGGCGAACAAAAAAGAAGTACTTAGAGATGTTCTATTCAAGGATGAGTCTGTGCATTGTAATACGATTGATAATATGAAGGATTATAATGAGTCTTGCTTTTATGAGGTACCGAATAATATTAAAGAAAGCGAACAAATTACTCAGAATGTTGATATACTTTTAAATGCAGAGCGTAATAACTTTGAAAATGTCAATAATAATATTGAAAATGAAAATGTTAATGAGAACAATGTTGAAAATAATATTGCAAACGAGAATAACTTTGAAAATAATATTGTAAACGAACACAGTGTTGAAAACATAAACAACAATGAACCGAGATACAATTTACGGAATCGACGAAATATTCAACCATATTAATAGCCTGACATGATTAATAATTACCTATTTGATTTCGAAAGTATTGATGAATTATTCATTGCAGAGTATGATGAACCGCATAATTATCAACAAGCGACGAATAGCGAAAATTCAGAGGCTTAGAAAGAAGCGATGAATGACGAAATATTGGCTCTTAATAAAAATAAAAGATGGATTTTAACTGAAGCTCCGAATAATGTTAAAATGTCGTCAAACCGATGGGTTTATAAAATTGAAATGCATCTGATGCAAATAAAAAGTTTAAAGCGAGATTAGTTATTAAGGGATATCTTCAAAAGGAAAACATAGATTCTAAGGATATTTTCAATCCAGTAGCTAGATATAATTCGATTAGAATTTTTCTGGCAATAAGTATTGCACAAGATATGTTTACGATGAAATTCGATGTTAAAACTGCCTTTTTAAACGGTAATCTGAATGAAACAATATATATGTCACAAACTGACGGTTTTAACGACGGTTCTAACAGAGTTTGTTTATTGAAAAAGAGTCTTTACGGTTTGAATCAATCAGCCAGGTGATGGAATCAGAGGTTTGTCCAATGTCTAAAGAAATTTGATTTATATCCAACTGAAGCCGATCCATGTATCTTTATGAGTAAATATTTGAATGACCCACGAATTATTAAAATATCTTGAACAAAATTTAGAAATCACTACTGATAAGTTAAATACATTCTTAAGGGTAGACATCAACATGTTACCTAACGGTTCAGTAGTTATAAATAAAAAATTTTATATTGAGAAAATTATTAACAAATTTAATATGTCAAATATGAATAGTATAAGTATACCAGCTGATCTAAATAGTATGTCTACCATTTTTGAAAGTAAAAGCGAAGCTGAGACAAGTAATTTTCCTTATAAGGAGGCGATTGGCAGTTTAATGGTTCTTTCATCTGGAACGCATCCAGACATCACGTTAGCAGTAGGAGTACTGACAATGAGTCGATTTTGTTAAAAACCCGAGAAAATTCATGTAAATGCTGTCAAACGCGTTCTTAAATATTTAAAAGGCACATTAGAATATGGTTTAATCTATAAGAAAAATAACAATTATAAAGAAATAATAGCTTTTAGTGATGCTGATTTTGCAGGAGATCATATAAGACGAAAATCTGGGTCTAGATTCATTTTTAAATTAGGTAACAGTACTGTATCATGGGGGTCACGTAAACAATGCGCAGTTGCACTGTCTACCACCGAATCAGAATTTATAACAGCATGTGCTACAGTCCAAGAAATTATATGGACAGAAAGATTAATTAAAACTATATGTAACAACAAAATACCGAAACCAATATTATACGCCGACAATCAGAGTGTGAGCCAAATAATTAAAGACTTGTTGAATATGTAAACTCTGCGAATCAACAAGCTTATATTGTAACCAAAGCTTTATCTGTAAAATCTTTCGAGCATTTAAGAGACCTATTAGGCATAAACTGTAATTAAGATATAAACGTCAGCAATGAATTTTTTGCGTATTTGTAATTTCAGTGGGAGTGTTGTAAATGCTCAAGAAATGACAAATACGAGCATTCTACCTGCTCGTATTTGTCATTTCTTGAGTGCTGTATAACTAGTCATTCTCTGCGTGGCTGTATAACTAAATTTTTTAAGTAAATAAAGATATTTCTACATCAACAGTTATTTATTTATCAGATCTCCTTTACTAATCTTCGTATTTTTACAAGAGAACATATTGTTTAGTTTGTATATTCTACGTTAGAGGGAGCGAATTCTACACTTCAAGCGCCTGTGATGATTCTAGTTGTAAGTCAGTTAGCAAGTAAGCGACGTAGCCTACTCATCTATCTGAAAAGAGCTGACGCCTTAATTAAAACACTATTAAATCAAAATAATGTGTAGTACAACTTAATTCATATCGAGAGTGTATCTTACACATTTCTTTGCAAATTCAACTCCACGCACAACTTTTGGGATCGTCGAGCCAGTCAAGTGGCAAAGGAGCGTCGTTTATCTGAAAACTAACCAGTATCAACGTAGTGATCAACATAAGATTCACCGCCGCATAATATCAACCAAGCTGGATACCCGAGGAAGTGCCGCGGGTCACACATCAACATAGCTGGACACCCTGACCAAGGAAGCGTCGCGGCTCACACAGAATAGCCGTATTCTGTGGCCGGAGAAGCATCGCAGCCTGCAGTAACGAAGCCTGAAAAGCAGCCACGAAAAGTGCATCCGCAGCCAATAACGTCAGAAAACGTAAGTCAGCTTTTGCTTGTTCAACTCACCAATCCAATTCCTATCCTATCATGACTACTATCGATCAAATGGTCCTCAATATTCGCCAGAAAATCCTACACCGAATCAAAAACTTCACAGAATTTCTAGACGATTATAATGTGAATAAGCAAATGTAAAAAAACAAACACCGTATGAAGCAAAAACAGATGCAACAGTATCGCGCGGTATTGGCATCTAGAATTACGATTGAAAATGTCAAGTTAGTTATAGAAAAAAAATGAAAAGTTAGTTATCGAAAATAAAGAATTATTAGCTAAAGCTCAAGAAATTCTCAATCAAGCTCCTAAGGGCTCTGTAGATAGATCCAACGATCGACCTAGAACTAGCTTAAACAGTCGCGTAACCAGTCCTAATCACGAATAGCCGATCAGTCTTGATATTACAGAAACGCAAATGAAGTTATCGAAGTTCGATGTGCCTAAATTCAGCGGATCATCCACCTTCTGGTAAGACTCAACGATAACACTTCATTGGCTATACACGTTGCCTCATACTCTGAAAACTGATCAGAGGCGTCATGTCCCGTCCAAGGACAATCCTGTAGTCTTGATCTCACGCGGTCTAATACCTCCCGAGTTCTCTCGGCGATTAGCCTTACTTACTACCTCCGAAATTCAAAAAGCCTTGAACACTATTATCAAAGTCGGACAGCATGAACGATTTGTTAAAGAAATCTCTACACTAGCTAAAAATCGAGTATTACACGGTAATTTATCGTCTCTTTCATCCTTCGTCGATACACATTTCTTTTGCAAAGCAAACATTTTTTTGGTTTGGTAGAAAGACAGACTTAATGTTGGGAACAGTTATAGTGAATTTTTTTGAATATCACTTCACAAACTACTACGTAGGCTTAATATTTGCATCTCTACTATACATTTATCTTTAATTTTTTTTGGATTTGCCGCCTATAGGAAGGAATTGGGTTTTGCGATATTGTTCAGCATTTTGCTCGTGCCTGATTTAGCTTGCACACTTGTTTTTTTTTTTTTGAGAAAATTTTAGTTGACGAGCTTTAGGCTCAGTCGAAATTTTTCTTTCACTTTTGCAATCTGCTTGTGTATATGGATAGCTATTTCGCATTTTTTGCTTTTATCTTCGGCTTACGCCTATGATTTCGATACTTCAACAAATAAAACCTGAGAGTGTGACGCTATTCGGAGCTTCAACTCGGTACACTCACAGTATTAAACACAAACGTTGGATTCGACCATCATTCTACTGCCACTAGACAATTTCCAGGGCAAAAATCTTCACGTTTGAACTTAGTCAACTGGAACATCAACTGGAATTTTGTCGAACTTCTACTTTCGTGTTGAGCTCGCTCAATAAAGAAAATTTTTTCCGTTTGAAATCTCAACGTCATGACTACTGTAAAAAACAATTAGCTCTATCTGATAGGATAGCGAGATGCTATAATAATTTTAAAAGACTCGGCTAAATTAAGATGACAGAAGGGGCTTGTGTGGCTAGGATCGAGTTGCTGATCGAGAGACCAATGGTCCGAATTACAAGTAGTGTTTATTTATCGCTAAAGCCGCAAAATTCTGAACCAATCTTAAATGAAGTCAACGTAGCTGCAACATACCCAGTCCTGTTAGCAACTGATTGGGTATATACACAGTCAAGAGATGGTTCTATTTGAGTTGAGCACTTATTAATCAAGGCACACCATCATTGTTTATTTCGGAGCGATCGTGTCAATTCTTAAACCTCAAAAGGAAATCCGTTAGTCTCGATAACTTCTGCCATCAACGAATTGTCAGCACCTCAAAAACATATCTCTAGCTGATCCCTAGAAAGTCCAGTAATAAAAAGGTCAGTTTTAGGGATTCGAAATTATACGATCCCTTAGGATGGATAACGCCTGTAATTGTTTCCTTAAAAATTTTCATGCAATCATTGTGGCTGTTGACGAGAATGGGATTCACCACTACCTAACAATTATGTGCCAATAGCTAGCATTAATATCAATCGTTGGATAGGTACATATTCTTCAAACCAAAGGTATGGACTTCGCGGTTTCGCGGATGCATCGAAATTAGCTCACATAGCTGTCATATATTTAAGGGTGTTAGGAAAAAATTCATAAGTCTTTCTTCTGGGAGCGAAAACTGAAGTAGCATTAACAAAAATTTAGTCAATTCCTCGACTTGAATTGTGCGCTGCGCAGCTAGCAACAAAATAGACTAAACATTTCGTAGATACTCTACAACTATCAGCATCCGTAAATTTGTGAACATATGCGTTGCACTGGTTAAAGGAAATTCCATCCAAGTCGCCGACGTTCATTGCAAACAGATGCTCAGACATTCTTACGACCATACCTGATGTATATTAGCATCACATAAATTCGTCAGATAATCCAGCGGATATTGCTTCTCGCGATTGTTCAGCCAGTGAAATCAACTGCAATACTCTATGGTGGAATGATCCGGGACGATTATCAGAACACACTTTAGATTGATCGCGGGTTCATGATGTAGAACTGCGAAATAGCAAAGCGTATAAGTCAATATGCTCAGAAACACAATCGGTGTCGATCTTGCTGGCACAGACATGTCAAAAACAAAATGAAAATTGGGATTTATTGGACACGTTCTCTTCTCTATATAAACTGACACGCATCACAACATATATATTAAGATTCAGAGTCTCTCCTTTCTTGCAACATTCGTTCGACTATTCCTCGACACTCTGGACAGGTGTAGAATTGAGAAATGCTAAGTTCGTCTGGTGTAGGTTGTCTCAGTCTGTTTGATACTTCGATTAAAATCGGAGAATGAAACATCTCCAACTCGCTGGTCAGTAGGTAAGGTGAAAGAAGTTTTTCCTGCGAAAGACAACTTAATCCGTGTGGTTGATCCGTGTGGTGATAGTGAGAACAGCAACTACTATTCTACGTCATCCCATCGACAAGTTCGTGAAGCTCCTGGACTGCTCGTTAGCAGAAGAGTGAAGAAAAAAAATTGTAAAAAGTCGAGTCATTTTTATTGTTAGTTTCATAATCTTGCCATTAATTTAACTGTATACTTCGTAAAGTCATATCGAGCGCTATGTTTCGATGATTGTTACGCGTCAATTCACAATCGCTGTCGATTGTGCTATCGCTTTACATAAGTAACTTAAAATAAGTAAAATAGAAATTCGACTCATTTTGTTGTAAGATTTTAGTACTAAATTTTGAATTAGTTTTTAATTTATTGCTTCGTGAGAGCAATGACGAAATTGAATGTCACGCTCAACCGTGTACAAAGCACATTAAAATTCTTATGCTCAAACCGTGTGCAAAGCGTATATATTAATTATAAAAGTTTCGCTACGTTTAAGTGGTTTCTTTTGTACTATAAAGATTGATATATTAGTTGACAAATTTCAAGTATCTTGTAAATTTTGATTCTTGTAACATCAATGCACTGTACGATCAATTTAGCTTGGGGTACTTGAACTTCGATTCAGTTTTTTTATTCAGAGATCAAGCTTAGAGGCTGGAGTCATTGCTTATGCTTTAGGATTAATTTATGTACTTAAGTTCAATGCTTCACTATTATAATTCTTCTGGTTAATTTGTTAAAAAGAGGTGGGCGGAATGTATCTATCGAGTCTAGAAGCGTCCGGAACATTCTTGAATACACACACCTGTATACATTCATATATACACGACGTCTTTTCGGCCAATCAACGCTCGACACGTCTCTCGCGAGAGCCTGCTCCCCTGCGAAGCGAGTTCGCGAGTCACAGTTCTCCAGGAATTGCCCAGCGCACAACACAAAATGCAATCACATGCCGCGAACCCTCATTTCGTCGACTCATTTCTAATAAACAGTCCATCCCAGAAAAACAAGACTTCTCTCAATTTCCCAGCCTCCAGATCCACATATCATCATAAAACAATGTCAGAGTATGACTTTCGCAAATTGCAGCCAACCAAACTAGCTTCTTAGGAAAAAACAAAGCAAATGAGACAACATTTCTGGTCTCGTTGATATCAGGAGTACCAAAAGACAGAAATCACCAAGAATTTGTACACAGGTAAGGCTGAAGACAACACTATTGAAACCCTTGTTGTCATGAAGGAAGACAACATTCCACCGATGCGGCCTCTCGCACGTATCACCAAGATCTACTCTGGACCTGACGGCTTCATCCGCGTAGTATCCGTTAAGTCTGCAAGCGGCGAATATAAGCATGCGATAAAAAACTTGTATCCGTTGCCTAATTAATGCTAAATCATAATTTAGTTATTGAACTAGATAGTTCAAGGCGGGCGGCAGGTTGCTGCGCATCTTATATATCTAAATTTAGTTATTCATATTTATGTATAGAATAATTAAACGAATAATAATAATAATAATAATAATTAAAAGAATAATAAACGAACATAATGTTCTTTCACATCTGGGATATGTCTTAATTTATTGCTTCCGCTGACTTTTGAACTAAACTCTGCTGCTTTATTGTCACACCACAATTTCATCGGAAGGAAATTGTCTGTGACTATTGCTTTCAAAGAGTTGTTTAGTGACATTAATTCCTGACAAGCATCACTCATCGAGATCTACTCAGCCTTGTCAGTTGACAATGCCACGTAATTCTGCTTTCGAGTTCGCCATGTAATTGAATCTCCATATAACTTTACAACAAAGCCACTAGTTGTTTTTGATTCTTTGCAATCGGTAAAGGTTGCATCTGAATAGGCCTGCATATCATTCGATTTTCCCAAGTAATTTAATCCTAACGTTCGAGTTCCTTTCAAATAGCAAAACACTCGTTTAATCATGTTCCATTTGTTCTTCGTTGGATTAGTTTGATGTCTACTCAGCACATTTACTGAATAACAAATATCCGGTCGACTTGCATTATCAATATTACTGCTTTCGATAAATTCATCGAGATGCTCACTTTCTTCTCTATGCTTTCGTTCACGATTTAATACTTGATTTATAATCATTGGTATTCGTTCTGGATATAATCTATCAAAGTTAAATTTACGAAGCATTTGATCAATATACTTGGTCTGAGTTAGTTTCAATTCTTTCGTACTTCTGTTTCGAGTTATTTCTAGACTCAGAAAAACTTTTGGTTCTCCTAAGTCAGTCATTTCAAATTCTTGCATTAACTTTCGTTTAATCTCATTCAATTTTACAATATCGTTGCTTGTTAAAAGTATATCATCAACGTATAGAATTAAGATCAGAAATTTATCTTTCTGTCGCCAAGTAAATAAACATGGGTCGTTCTCATGAGATTGCAGACCAATTTTCAAAGCGCACTCGTGAATCTGTCGTTCCATCGTTTTGGACTTTCTTTCAAACCATATAATGCTAGTTTTAATTTGCAAACTTCATTCAATCTAGTTTCTTTCGAACATTGAACTCCTTCCGGATTTTCTATATATATGTCATCATTTAACGTGCCATTTAGGAAGCCAGTTTTCACATCCATTTGACATACTTCTAAATCGTATTTATTAATGATGGCAAGCACTGTTCGTATCAGAGGTAATCGAGGTACTGGTGCATAAGTTTCTTGCAAGTCAGACATTTTTGTCCTTAAAACCTCTGATCACGAGCCGAGCTTTGAATCTTATTTTATTGTGGCTTTCTATTTTTCTTTTCAAAACCCAGCGTGAGTTGATAATATTTGGCTTTCTATTTCGGTCATTCGTTTTTGGTCTGTCCACGAGACTCCAAACATTATTTTTGTACATTGAGTTCAGTTCTTCGTTGATTGCTTCTGTCCATTCAAATTTTTCTTGAGTAGCCATAGCAACTTCCTCTGATTCTACATTTGAAATATCGTTTGATTTATCTTCGTTCGATTTGTTTTCAGAATCAAATTCAGTAAACCAATTACTTGAATTTATTTCCACATCAACATTGGCCTAATTATCTATTTCAATTTTCCATTTTCAGGATTCAACAACAAATAACCTGTATCTTTGTAACCTACCAAAATTTCCCTAATTCCTAAAGATCGAATTTTCGGACCAATCTTTCTTTGTACCTTCATGTAAGCCAGACATCCAAATTGTTTAATTTGATTTAGATCAACTTTGATATTCGGATTAAATTTTTCTAATGGAGAAATCATATTGTTCGATACATGTGGCGTGCGATTATAGGCATAGACTGTCGCGCTCAAGGCCAAGTCCCACATGTTTTCGGGTAATTTTGCATCGTACATTAACGTTCGAATCTTTCGTTGTATAGTTTGATTGAATCTTTCGGAAGTTCCATTATGCTGAGGAGTATCCGGACATGCCAGCTGATGTTCGGCTCCTAATTTTCTCAAAACTTCAATAGTGTATCCTCCGGTATATTCAGTGCCCTGATCCGTTCGTAAATAACATACTTTCAAGTCCTTTCCCAACAAATTTCGAGCACTTTTAATAAATGATTCAAAACAACAACCTGTTTCGTCTTTCGATTTCATAGCGGAAGTGGCCAGTCTTGAATAATCATCAATAAATACAGATATGTATTTATAACCTTTGGGTGATCAAACTTCACAATTTTTAATATTTTCGTCGAATTTACATTCTTTCAAACGTTCAATCTCGGGATGCTTAGACTGTAATTTCTTTAAGTATTCAAGAGAATCATGACCCATTCGTGTATGCCACAGCATGGTTTGGTCGTTAATTTGTTTGTTATTACTTTCGAGTTCTATATTGTAATTTGAATTTTCTTCCAGCGAATTTTGATCAATTTTTACTATATTTCTATCTCTCACCGTAACATAAAATCTGAACAGTTTCCTAAACTTGAGTTTACAATCGCGTCTGCATTTTCGCTTTCGAGTTCATTCTCTATTTCGTTTACAGGTTCTTCTCTTTCGTTTCTTTCTTTTGTACTTTCAATTTCTAAATTATTACCCTTTTTTCTAGACATGGTTCGTGTTATTACATATGCCTTTACATTGGTTTGATTTATGTTTTGCATATTCGGTGTTATCTACTTCAAATTCTAGTTAGTAAGGATTCGTTCGATTTGGAATCATATATATCTGTGCGCTGATTATCCAAATAAAGCCTTGGACCCTGATCAACAAACTTTCGCAAAGATATCAGATTTTCAGACAGATTTTCAGCCCATATAACATTGTCTAATTCAAACTCTTTGTTTGCATTCGTTTTACATATAATATCGCCAACTCCCTCCGTTCTCAACATTCCTTCTTTCGAATTATTTGCGCATTTAATATTATCAATTCTTTCGTCAAAAGTTTTGAAAATAATGCGGGAATTAGTAAGATGCTCGGTTGCATCGGAGTCAGCTAAAAATTTTGCTAATATTTTTCCTTTTTCATATATAACGTTCGTTCTTTCGTTGGCTTTCGTATTTATATTTAAGCACTCACCGATTACATTTAAGGCAGTCTTTTCTTCCTGATTATTACTGTTTGGCTATCTTCCGCCGTGATTATTTTGGTTCTTGTTTCCTCTTCCCCTTCTATTATTAAACTTTCCTCTTTTTGCGTTCGAATAATTCTGATTTTCGTTCGAACGTTTTGTACCTCCGCAATAATTGTTACCACCTCTACCCCGTTTATTACCACGATTACCACGATTACCTCGATTATTATAATTTGTATTTTCATACCTCTTTTCTTTCGATTTAGCCAATCTCTTCGAACATTGAGCAGCTCGGTGTGTCACGAACTGTCTACATTCGTAACACATTTTTACGTTCGTACCCTGTCTAGGACAATTACGTCCCAAGTGTCCAAATTCGTCACAATTGTAACATTTGGTGGTGGTCATTATTGCACTTCCAGACGTTTGCGTTCTTCCGGACTCACTTTCCTCCTGTACTATAAAATGTTTAAGATTTTCATAAGACAGGGGTTATCCTTGCTGAGATATATTTAAGAAATTTAAACGTTTAATATCCGGTAAAGCTTTCGAGATTGCTTTGTAGAAAGTGTCTCCAATTTCATCATCAGACAAAGGTTTTACATCCGGTAATCCATTACACGTTCCAACTATATCTTCGAACCGATTCCAGAAAACACAAGCCAGAGAAAACAGAGCCTTTTCTTTTTCCGGGTTATATTTGGGGCTATACAATTGTTCTCTTAAATTTATCGTAGTTCAATTTGCTTCAAATGATTTTCATACTTAAAGCTTTTCTAATATTTCTTTCGGTTCTTGAATTTCGCAAACTTTTGAGTAGTAATTCATTTCTAAACGTCCAATTAATCGTTCCCGAACATCGTATTTTTGTTGCTTTAAAACATTTTCGTTAACGTTCTGACTTGTATTTTAATATTGGTAATTTTCGGGGTACCTTTCATCAAGTTTTTTATTTCTTTTGAAAAATCATGTTCGTCCGGTCTGAATTTGCTCATACTTTCTTCCAGAATCACTTCGAAAATTCTTTCGTCTTCCGGACTTTAAACGTTCTTGCTTTCGAATTGTACATTCTGTTGTTCGTTCGAGTAGAAGTATGGAAGATACAATTCTTTCTCTCCAGCTTGTTTTTCGGCTATGGCACTTTCTAGCAGCTGCAGTTCCTTTTCGCTTGCCATTCATGCTGTTTTCTGAAATTTATTGTATAAATTTTAGTAAGCTTATAATCAGAAAATTTCGGACATACCATATATAGTTATTAGTATTTAAAATCAGATTTAAAATGGTTCTGTGTTAGTAACTCTAATCATATCTGCTGGAATCGATGCAGCTGCATCTGAAATTCTCTGCCGAAGTTCTTCGATAGTTTGTGGGTTTGTCCTATAAACAATGCTTTTCAGGTAACCCCACAAAAAAACTAGACTAGCTCACTGTCAAACAGTTAATGGTGCACATTTCGAGCACTTGTTGTAACAATGATTTTTTTGTGTTGGACTTACGAAACTTACTTATTTTGCAAATTTATATTCGATGTCACAATTGAATTAGTTCTACGTTCGACAATATGCGATTGTAAAAATGTTTTTGTTAAAAAATTAATAAAATTCTTTAAAAGTTCGAACTGTATTTTGTTTTATTATTTCAAAACGTAAAGTACATATTGAAAAATAAGTTGCGACGTAATGATGTGAGGGCGCAGATACGCATTCACAGCGCAAGATAATGTTGAAAACAATCGTATGACCTTTGAGGTCACTCTGCCCCCACAATATAGGGGTATATTTGAACGTAGAATTTTATGCTCTTTCTAATCCCGCTGTCAAAAAATAGGGTTTCCATTTAAAAAAACTAAGTTGACCTTCAAATGACCTTGAAATTCGACCTCAAAGTCAAACACGAGGTGACCGTTCGGTGCATCTTTTTAAACCCTACAACTTTTATTTGAAGCATTTTTTTGTAAAAAACCTTTTTTTGGAGTTACGCAGGTGTCCCGGTCTTTTTGAAGCGCACTATAGTTCAGCTCCGCGCGTTTCTGTCTCTCTCTCCCCCTCTCCCTCACTCCCTCTCCCCCCTCTCTCTCCCTCCTCCCCCCTCCCAATTTTTTTGCACCAGCTCATGGAAGAAGACTACGATGGCATTGGTGTGATGGATTACGAGAAATTTTACATTAGAAATGATATTTTTGTTTTTTTTGAACAAATTTAAAGCAAGGATGACAAAAATAAAAAAAATTGGTAATGACGAACTTCATTAGCATGGCACAGATCAGTGTGTAGATGAAAATGGTGGTTTAGGGCTGGAATTAACTATGTTTGCTGTCTAGTTTGAGAGGAAAAATTTGGGAAAAGATCTGGAATGGTCGGAATATCCCTTATATATATATATGAGCCACAGCCTATCATCACTGATCATATCCCTTTCGTACCGGATGACGACGAATTCAATTAATCAAGACAAAGCTTCGGCAACCAAAGTAAATGGATTTACGAACGTATACAAGAAACTTTTTCAACACGGAATAGAAGTTTTAACTATTAATCAAGAGACAGCATGTAAAAAAATGCTCGAGTTTTTACAACTTTTTGAGAAAAAGTGTATTCTTGAAGCACACAATTGCTCATTCGATTCTACACGCTTCTTAGCAATGATTAAAAAGTCCTCCTTACTTGAGAAATATGAAGAGCACATATATTGATTTACTGATACTTTGAAAATGTTTCGCAGTAAGTTTCCCAAGAGAGAAGGTGGGTATAAACTTACCAGATTGGCAAGGGAACTCTTACAACTTCCATGTGATGGAGCACATGATGCTCAATTTGACGTATCTCTGTTAGAAAAGCTTTGTCTAGCCTATTTTACTTCCACTGACTAACAGATTCTTGTAAAACCATATATGCCACTTTAGATGAAATGGGCAACAGAGAGATGATAAAAAGACTGCTGCCTTCTTGGAAAGATCCAACCCATGTAGGATATACTAAGTGTAACAATGATGAGTCGATTCATTAACTACGATATCACTTATGCACAAATTGTTGACACTTTCAAAACCAAAGGACTCGAGGAAACCAAAGCCTTATTACAAAAAAATGTTTAGATAAAATCATAGATTATTTAAGTACCTTAGAGTAAAATTTTTATTTATTTTATAACCTACAACTACTGTGATGGAGTATTATCAATACTGTGATAAAGTATTATCAATACTGTGATTCTCTAGTACTAATAAAACATTGTTGTGATGCCTTTTTCAATTATTTTTCTTATAACTACGAAAATAATTAATTTAGTCTTTACAATTTCCTTAGTTATTTCTAAATAAATATTTTGTTCTAAATAAACATTTCTAAATAAACATTTTTCATAGCATTAGGTACATAGCACGTTAATTAATGCTTATTTAACTGCAATTAAATGCATTGAGCATTGCGCTATGGTTAGGTATGTTTACGTCGTCTGCTCTCGCATACTGCCTCCGTATTTCTTCATGTTGCAAAGTTGCCAAATCTGTTTCATCGCTTTCTGGTCAGTTATACACAATTTATCCGTTTTTGAACTTTAACATTGAAATTCTCTTTAAATCGTTCGGCATGGCATATAAATAAGTATATTGAATAAATCTATAGAAAATATACTTTCCAAATATCTAAGACTTATTATACCTTTCTCTTAACTTTTTCCATTAAAAAGTTTATTAAATTCAATCAAATCTTGGGTCGTCCATAAGAAGCTCTGCTATTTTTAGAATTTTTAATTCTAATTTACTCAAAAAAATCATCGGTAGAAAAATTCGAAAAAAATTCAGGGTACTTTAGTTTTATTTATACAATCATTCTGCAAAATTTTAAGCGATTGTGTTAACTTGTTTGCAACGATAGAACATCCTTAACATAATACCTGTTATTTTCCAAATTTGTTGTAAAAACTTCTTTTAAACGTCAAATCATTGATTTTAAGATTTATTAATTTAAAGTAAATTTGATTATTAAATTTATGAATTTTAAGTTATAAACTATTAGTGGATCAAGTATCCTGACATATTATGCTATGTAACGGGGTGGTTTTATGCCGATGCGACGGCTCCTACGCTGCGCCGGAGGCTCGACTCCGGCGAGAAGATTCTCTTCTTCCCGTTCAACGGAGAGATACTCTCCTTGATACGACGGCGATTACCTGCGCCGTCGCTCGTGCAGCCTACCGCTGCTGTGTCGCCGTGACACGCTGCTCGACTAGTCAGTTCCTGCAAATCGCGAAGCACGCGATTTACCCGCGTAGGCTGTCGGGGTACTCGGGAATATAAGGACGTTAGGAGCAACGAAATGTAGACACTCTGGTACAAGCGAATGTTTGTTTATTCAAAGTTCAAATTACACGAGCTAACAACTGTTATATACGCACGACGCGAGAAGGCAGATTACGCACGCCGATAATAACTCGCTCGCGGCGAGTTCGATCGCAATAATAATTGACGCGCGACAAAAGATGATTGTACTTACAATCTCGCAAAGCGCCGCTCCTGCGTGGTGCGGCGCGCGCAAAATGGCGGGAGCGTCCTCCCTCAGGTACACTGAGTGATCGGCGAGTCGGTGGCGTACCGACTGGTTCGTCGCTGGCTCGCTGGATGACTCCGCTCGCTTATCCGCCCTCGCTCGCTGCTCCACGGATACACACACGCACGGTGGAGGCACTGTAGGTCGCGTTCGCGCGGTATCAAAAGGTCCTTGAACCCAAGCACGTGTTGCTACTCTCGTGGCCGGAAGCTATCTGTCAATCGCGCACGCGTCGCGTCGCGAGCGCCGCGCGCAGCGCCTGCGCGCCGAACCGCGGCGACCCTGCGCATGACCTTGCGCGCGCGATTCAAACCGCTGGATCGCTTACAACCCCCCCCTAGAATCGGCTAATCGTCCCGATGTCGATTCTACACATGGCGTCGCCGCGTATCATTCGTGGGGATGGGTGTGGGCTTCGGGTCTCGTATTGAATACGCGTGGGTATTCTTCTTTATCTTTTTATTACCAAAATAAACTATTTTCTAAGGGTAACAAAAAAAAAAAAAACGGCTACTTCTTGTAGCGCCAGTGTTCTTGCGCGCGGGGGCACTTGTTTGATCTGGAGACCCCCGGCAATCCGCAGAGGAAACAACTCCTCTGCGACTCGCCGTGCGGGCTGTGGGGGTTCTCTTGTCCCTTCTTGATCGCGCCTGTGGCCGTGCGCGGGCGTGATGCGCTTCTCGCGCGTGATGGCCTAGCTGTCTCGCCGGGGATTGCGCCGCGCATCCGTGCGCGCGCCTTGGCGCGTTCGAGCGCTTCCTGTGCCCGACGTACTTCCAGGAGGGCCTCCTCCCTCCTCCTTTCTTCTTCGGCGGCCTTTTGTTCGGCGCGCTGCCGCCGGGTCCTCTCGTCCTGGCGCGCGCGCTCTGCCGCGCGGAGTGCTGCGCGCTCCTCCGAAAGCAGTCGCTCCCATTCTCCCGCGCGCCGGCGGTATTCTTCGCCGTGCGCTTTGATCCCGGCGCTGTAGCGCTTACACGCCTCGCGCACGGCGCTTGTCGCGTGGAGCGATATCTCAATCGCGTCCATGATAAAGGCGCGATCTCGCTTCCACGCGGTGTCAGCTTCCTCTTCAGGCGTCTGGGTTTTAGTTTTCGGTGCGGTGCCCGACGCATCCGACCAGGAAACTGTGGGTGCCGCCTTGGCACTCTTCTCCGTGCTTTCCTGGGCGTGCTGTGTCACCTCTTCCTGTGGCGCCTGCACCGTTGCAGGCGGCGCGTGGGGGCGCCTTAGCGCGATGACGCTTCGCGCCTCGCCTCGGCCGGTTTCGGGTGTTGGGGTTGTCCGGGGGACCAGGGCCGCCGCACCCTCGGCGCTCGGCGGCGCCAGGTTTTCGGGCTCGTCCGCCCACGGGTCTTCCCCCTCGATGACCTCGCGGATCAGCGCCGAGGAGGTTCCCTCCTCTTGGCGCAGCCGCGCGATACACGCGAGGATCATTGCCTCTAACGTCTGCGGATCCATCTGTAGGGGGGACATAAGAATAGGCATTACTCCGCGTTCGCTTTTTTCGTTCCGCGCGTTCGTAACGGGGATGTCGAAGTCGGCGCGGGGTTCGTTTTCGGCCTATTCTTCGAGCCTTTCGGGCGACCGCGTTTTCTTTTTTCGGGGCACGCCTGCGCGGGCGTCGGTGCATTGCTCGCTGCCCTTGTACGCTTAACCGTGTACACCGCTTTTCTTGGGCGTCCTCGCTTCTTCGCGGGTTTGGGGTCGGGAGGGATTACGCGGCTCGCGTTACGCGCGTCTACGCCGGCGTCTATCGTCGACGCATGCTGTCCGCTGACAGCGTCTCGCTCGCGTGGAGTAGCGTCGCGTACCCCTCCGTTGTCGCTCGCATCCCTCGGTGGTTGAGCGCTGTCGTCTTCTTCTTCGCCTTCTTCACCTTCCTGACGCGACGTGTGGAAGGGCTTCAGTTGCGTGGCGGCGACCAGGTCTACTTCTTGCCCCAGTTCGTCGACTAAGCGGTAGGTGTTGGTCCCTCGCTCCTCTATAATCTTATATGGGCCAACATAAGGCGGCGCTAGCTTTGCAGATCGTTGCTCAGCGCCGGAGGACAACACGTGATTCCTCTTCATCACGAGGTCTCCTACCTTATATGACGCAGGCCTATGGCGCTTGTCGTAGTGCAGCGCTTGGGCCTTCTGCGCCTCCCTACTGCTTTCGTACGCTCCGTCACGCAGGCGTTGCAGGTCGGCCATTCGATCCTGCCAGTCGTTCAGCGCCTGCTCTTGTAGCGCCTCCTCGGCGGCGAGCTCTTGCTCGCGTCGCGCTGCGAGGGGCGGCCTTGGCTGATTCCCATACATCAGCAAGGCTGGACTTCGACCCGTGGACGCGTGTGGCACGGTGTTGTATCCAAACACGATCTCATTCAGCTTATCATCCCATTCCGTGTGCTTCTCCTCGATAAGCGAACGGATCATCACCGTGAGCGTACGGTTCACCCTCTCGACGGGGTTGGCCTGAGGGTGATACGGCGGCGTGACTTCGTGCCGTACACCGCGCCTCGCGAGGTATTCGTCAACGGCCTGATTCTTGAACTCAGTCCCGTTGTCGGAGAGGAATACCTCTGGCGCGCCATAGCGCAAGAATATGCGCTCCTGCAGGTACTTGAGGATCGTCTTGGCGTTCGCTTTCTTGATAGCGACACACTCTATCCATCGAGTGAAGAGATCCTCGAATACTAGGATGTATTCGTTGCCATGGACACTCTTGGGCTTCGGACCCATGATGTCGGCGGCGACTACTTGCCACGGGCGCGTGATGATGCGCCGCCCCATCAGTCCAGTCGGAGGGCGTTGTTCGACTTTGCATTGCTGACAGACGAAGCATTGTCGAACGTACCTCTCAACGTCGGCGTACATTCCGGGCCAATAATATAGCGCAGCGACGCGGGCGTAGGTCTTTTCGCGCCCTAAATGACCGGCTGTGGAGGCGTCGTGACACTCCTGCAGGATTCCCTCTTTCTTCTCGCGAGGAACTACCAGCTTCCAGGCGTCGTCATGCTGCATCGCCGGCGGCAGTTCCTCGTCTGGGCGATAATAGTACAGATTACCCCCAACGTACTTAAATGAGGGATGGTTGGCGGGGTTCTTCTGTACTTCCCGGACCTTCTTCATGTACCACTCGTCGTTAGTGCCCTCTGTCCACCCCAGGGCACTGACTGGCGCTTCCTCGTCCTCGTACATGCGAGAAAGCGCATCGGGAACGGCGTTTAGCGCGCCTTTCCGGTGTTCGACGGTGTACTGGTGGCCTTGCATTTCTAACGCCCACCTTGCTAGGCGGCCGGTCGGATTATGCAAGTTGCAAAGCCACCGCAGGCTACTGTGGTCCGTGACTACTTTAAACTCGTAGCCTTCGATGTACGGACGGAACTTCCGTATCGCCCAGATAACAGCTAAGCACTCGCGTTCGGTGACACTATAATTACGTTCAGCCTGCGTCATCGTGCAGCTGGCGAACTCGAGCACGCGTTCCTCGCCGTTCACTATTTGATAAAGAACGGCGCCGAGCCCTGTGTCACTGGCGTCAGTCTGTAACACGAACTGCGCCTCGCGATCTGGGCGATGGAGGACAGGCGCCGACGCCATGAGCGCTTTGACCTGTTCAAAGGCCAGCTGCTGCTCCTCCTTCCACTCATATTTGCGACCCTTCTTGGTCAGCTGGTAGAGTGGTTCGGCGATCGTGGCGAATTCTTGGAGGAATTTGCGATACCACGATGCCATGCCCAGAAATCGTCGTAGCTGTTTTAAATTCTTCGGCGCTGGATACGCCATAATAGGCGCTATCTTCGTCGGGTCTGGCCTAAATCCGTCGTGATTAACCAGGACGCCGAGATATTTAACTTCTTCGCTGCAGAAGACGCTTTTCTCCCGGTTAATCGTCAACGCTGCCTCGTTGATGCGCGCCAGCACGCGGCCCAAGTACTCGACGTGCTCTTCAAACGTCTCCGTTGCGACGATAACGTCGTCTAGGTAGGAGTAGGCGAAGGGTTGCAGTTCAGGGCCGATGACTTCGTCAATCATGCGCTGGAACGTAGCGCCTGCGTATGCCAACGCAAATGGCATACGCTTGAACTGAAACAGTCCAAGCCCCGGCACCGTGAACGCTGTCAGCGGCCTGGCTTCAGGCTTCAGCGGGATTTGGTGATAGGCGCTGCTGAGATCTAGTGTAGAGATATACTTCGCCTTCCGGAGTTTGCGAAGGATATCGTCCATGTTGGGCAGTGGATACGCGTCTGATCTCGACAGCGCGTTGACTCGTCGGAAGTCGACGCAAAAGCGGTATTGGCCGTTCGCTTTGCGCACCATCACCACTGGGCTTGACCAGCCACTGTGTGAGTACTCGATCACACCGGCCTCGAGTAACTCACGCACCTGTCGGTGCATCTCCTCTTCTATCTTCAGGGAAACCGGAAAATACTTCTGCTTGACCGGCCTCGCGGAGCCTACGTCGATCCCGTGCTCGATCAAGTGGGTGCAGCCGATCTTTCTGTTGGATTTCGGGATCATTTGATCGAGGAGTTGCCGAATGCGCGCGTGTTCTGCCTCGCCGACACGCGCTAATCCAACTGCGGCTATATCCAAGCCTGAAGCGCTGATCGATGCGACTTGCAAAGGCACTATCTTGCGCTCCTTCTTGAGATATAGCAAATTCTCGTTAGGGTCGTGGATCGCGTTGAACAACCGACCGAAGTTCGTGCCCACTAGGCACTCGTTCAACGCGTCGGGCATAATAGCCACGGTGACTTCGCGTCGCACTCCCGCGACGTCGACCGGGAGATCCACGTACCCGACGATCGGCGACGTCTGGCCGTTGGCGCACTGAGCCTTTCGCCCGTTGCACGGCCGCATCGAGCGACCACAAGCGCTGGCAATCTGTAGCCCCAGTGAACCCATCACTGTCAGGGCCGCGCCTGGATCGTAGAGTGCTCGCACTCTAAATCCCCCGATGCCTAATTGCACCCACCACCGCGACTCGTCGTCGTTAGGTGGTGTCTCTGGAGGCTTTGGGGGCGTCTCTAAAATGGCGATCATCTGATCGAAGTCATTGGGTGAGGTCGCGCGCGGTATAGGGTCTTCGCGCGCCGCTTCTAGAGGGGTAGCGACCTCACCTACGCCCCTGTCCTTCCGTTTCCCTGGCCGTTAGGGCAATTAGCAGCGAAATGCCCTAACTGCTGGCAATTAAAGCACTGCGCCTCCGGATACCCGACCGGAGGGTTGCTTGTTCTCGGCTGTTGCTGCTGCTGCGGCGGCTGATACTGCTGCCGCTGCTGTCGTGGGTATCGCTGCTGTTGTGGCGGACGCTGTGGTTGCTGTTGCAGCTGCTGTTGCTGCTGTGGCGGCTGATTACCTCCATTCGGCTGGGGGTAGCCGCGATTCTGGCCGCCGCCGCGTCCGCCGCGCCGTCCCCGGAAGGCATGGCCGCCTCCTCGGTTCGACGCTTGAACTTGCTGGCCATCCCCTTGGCGTCCTCCTCCATTCTGTGCGGGGTTGCTTCTCTTCCCCGCGCCGAAGTCCTTCGTGACGTAGGCCAGTTTGCTGTCGATCAGCTTCCCTATCGCAGCAAGGGATAGGGGTTCTTCGGCTGGCGCCGTCTCCACTGCGGCGATCTTCGCTGCTGGCGCCGAACTCTTCCCCTTATACGCCAGTTCGGGGAGCATGGAGGATGCGGGCGCTGGGGGCGCCCGATACGAGGCTTCGCACTCGATGGCGGCCTCGATACCTGCGGCGGCGTCAAGGAGTTCCTCGACCGTTTTAAACTCCGGCCGCTTCAGAACTCGCTTGATCGACGGGAGCATGTTATGATATAACATGTCCAACTGCTGGCTTATGTCGAGCCGTGGAGTCATACGCCGCAGGATCCCTTGCAGGCTGTTAATGTACTCCCGCACCGGCTCGTCTGGGCCTTGTGTACGGGCGTGGGCCTCCGCCTGGAGCCGTTGCTGGTAACCCTGCGTCTTGCCGTACCAGCGTTTCAAGCACTCCTTGAAGTCGGTCCAGCTGTTCCAGTCGCCTTGGTCTGTAAGGCGATTCTGCAGCCATTCATAGGCGTTTCCCTCGAGCACTTCTTGCAGCGCGGCTAACATCTCCTCATCGGTGAGATTATCGAGCCTGCGCCGGCCTTCCATCCTCTGGATAAAGTGCCCGACACTTACGGAGCCATCGCCCTTGAATTTGATGCCCCATTTATTGACCGTACTACCGACGGACCGATTGGCCCGACCGTTCATCGAACCATCGCTGGCGCTCACGCCACTGGGCTCGAGGTTGCGAGGGCCGCTACCCCCCCCCCCCCCCCCAGCGCCAGCGTATGGTGGAAACGATTGCGCCGTGTGATTGGGCATTACTTGCTCACTACGGCGTGCGTTCGAGGCGACATCCTCTGCGAAGCTGCTGTGCGTCAGCTGCTGGATGTCGATGTGGTCCTGGAAGTTTACCTGCGTCTCTTGTCGCGGATTGACGCTTCTCCCCAGGTCCATTCTGGTGCTCGACGCCATCGTTCCTGGCCATTGGTGAAGGAGCATTTCGATCTTCTGCGTGAGCGCTCTGATCGCCTTAGAGTTCTCCTTCCCCTGCGCTCTCAGCTCCGCGACGTATGTCGGCTGAGGCGCTTGCATTGCCGTGTTCGCTTGGCATTGTGGCGTGGTAATCCATCCTTGCCGAATACAGTGTTTGCCTGTCCTGCAAACTGCGCCTGTGCAGGCGGTGGCTCATACCGTATCGTCGGTATGCTCTGCTGCCTGAATGTGGAGGAGGCTGGGGCGCGAAAGTGGCTTCTCTGCCCTGTCGCGTTCTGCGGCGCTCTCGCATGCGCCGTGCTAGGCGTTGCGCCTCCTTGCTGGATGCCGAGTGTGTTGCCGAATTGCCACGTCGGCTGCATTGCCGGCGTTGTCGTTACCGTCGTGGTTGTCGTGGTCGTCGTTGAGGTTACTGGCAATATAACGGCTTCGCCGTTGTCGGTGAGTGGCATTTGCACCTCTAACTGTGCCTCTGCCTGCGCTTCTACCTGCGCCTCTACCTGCGCCTCTGCTTCATATTCGACGGCCGAGGCGTCGTGTTGCTGTCGCATGTCCATTGTGGCCTGCAGCAGCAGCTTCAATGGGTAAGGCGCTGACGTGTCGTAGTCCGGATCCGCCAGCGTTCGTGACGACACGTTTTCTGCCGTCATATCAAGGTAGGACGTCCTGCGTCCTTCTCGCTTTATTCTCACTGCCATTGGGTCTTCTTCGACGCTCTGCTCGAAGTCTGCTTCGGAGTATTCTCCGAAGAGCCATTTCTGCAGTCGGTAGACCTTTTCTAAGCGTCTACCGTCTTTGCGCAGCTCGAGGTGTTCTAGGGCCTCCTGGAGTTCTTCTCCGTCAATCCCTACACACCAATCCTCGACGGCTTTCTCCAATTCGGGATTCATCGCGGTATATATGCCACGCGAGTGGTCTCACTACAATTCGTGTGCGGGCAGCAGCAGTATTTTCTCGCACGCCGAGATAGCTGAAGTTCGCGTATCCGTGCTTCAACGTAAGCTTGCGGATGCGCGGACTTTTCGCACTCACACTCCACTCCTATCGGCGGATCGACTTGCGGTGCGTCTTTAGACGTGAAAGGGTGGGTCGCGCCGGCGCGAGTGTCTTTTCCGGCGATTGCTGTAGCGAAAATCACCGTGTACCGAAAATCGCGGTTCGCGTTCTCTCACACACTCACGCTCACACACGTCGCACTTCTTCTTCTGCTGGAAATACTGCTCTCTGTCTCGAGACCGTATGTGCACGCACTGCGTGCTGCTGCCCTCGCTGCGCTGTACTTAATTTCTACGCGCGCGTTGACAGCTGTGCGAAAGTTTGAGTTTACTGACCTCGTCAGACGCCTACAAAGTCCCAACGTGGACGTGACGAGGGTGAGTCTCTCCCGGTCAACCCGACACAGAAAAAAAACGATTTTCTTGTCTCGGAGAGCGTGTCTACTATTGCTGTCAGCTCGCAATGCAGCCGCTCCGAGACAATCCGAATCAACTTCGGACAGCACGATCCGCGCCGCTACTCTCCGGCAGGGGTACGCGGCGCTAACCGCACTGTCAACTTTCGCACTGCTCGTCCGAAGGTATAATATTTTTCCTCAGTGTAAACAGTGAGACCGCTGTTTACACTGGTCGCCGCTGCCTTCTCGCTCCTTCGAGCTTTCGCTGCTCGCGCTGCTACGTCCTCAACCGTTGCGATACGCGGTGTTTATTTTGACGGCGCGCTTTAAACCGACTCTTGTATATTCAGGACGTCGGTTCGTGTCCTTTGGTTGCACCTTTTGCGGCGATTCTAAATTTCTTCTATAAAAATTTTTAGGCGCAATCCTCCCGAAATTACACCACGATATTGGGCGCCAGTTGTAACGGGGTGGTTTTATGCCGATGCGACGGCTCCAACGCTGCGCCGGAGGCTCGACTCCGGCGAGAAGATTCTCTTCTTCCCGTTCAACGGAGAGATACTCTCCTTGATGCGACGGCGATTACCTGCGCCGTCGCTCGTGCAGCCTACCGCTGCTGTGTCACCGTGACACGCTGCTCGACTAGTCAGTTCCTGCAAATCGCGAAGCACGCGATTTACCCGCGTAGGCTGTCGGGGTACTCGGGAATATAAGGACGTTAGGAGCAACGAAATGTAGACACTCTGGTACAAGCGAATGTTTGTTTATTCAAAGTTCAAATTACACGAGCTAACAACCGTTATATACGCACGACGCGAGAAGGCAGATTACGCACGCCGATAATAACTCGCTCGCGGCGAGTTCGATCGCAATAATAATTGACGCGCGACAAAAGATGATTGTACTTACAATCTCGCAAAGCGCCGCTCCTGTGTGGTGCGGCGCGCGCAAAATGGCGGGAGCGTCCTCCCTCAGGTACACTGAGTGATCGGCGAGTCGGTGGCGTACCGATTGGTTCGTCGCTGGCTCGCTGGATGACTCCGCTCGCTTATCCGCCCTCGCTCGCTGCTCCACGGATACACACACGCACGGTGGAGGCACTGTAGGTCGCGTTCGCGCGGTATCAAAAGGTCCTTGAACCCAAGCACGTGTTGCTACTCTCGTGGCCGGAAGCTATCTGTCAATCGCGCACGCGTCGCGTCGCGAGCGCCGCGCGCAGCGCCTGCGCGCCGAACCGCGGCGACCCTGCGCATGACCTTGCGCGCGCGATTCAAACCGCTGGATCGCTTACAGCTAAGAAAATATGGCCACTAGTTATCGCAGGCCATATCTTATGGCGTATTTTCTACGAGGGTAGATACCGTCCTCGTATTATGATTTATTTACCTAGACCAAAAATCACGGAGCGCACCACCTGGTCCTCGTCATCGGCCACCCTGTACACTTAGACCCCGCCGTCGGATTATTTCTACATCTAGACTACATAGCTGTGCGGCCAACTTCACGGTCCTAACACTTGTTGCAGCTAACTTAACGGTCCTAACATTTTTTGATTTGATTTGAGCATTTTATGAATGACACACTCGTGTATTATATCAAAGGTAGCTGTTTTCATCAAATATTTTTATTGAAAATCATAGTTTGGCATAATAAAACATGATATAAATCAAAATATATTAGAGACAACAAAGAAACGCATTTATTTTTTTGTAATGATAAATACAAACCTCAACATAGAAGTAAATAGTAACGCGGACACCGCGGCTTTGCCTGCTTCTCAAAGTCGCCTTCGTGGCGATACCGCGTCACTTATTATTTATCCTATATATATATATATATATATATATATATATATATATACATATATTGTAACGCCACACTTTGTGTGTATTACATAGCCGAGCAGAGTATTCAATGGTGCAACCAGCAGTCCTGCTCATGCTATTAGAAAACATAGATAGCGAACAGAGTGCATAGATTTAAGAAAGGCTCTATGCAGCCAATGCGAGCGAACCTCCCCAACACCTAACCCCTCACATACTAAACCCTACCTAACTAGTACATCTACCTAAGTTACCCTATCCCCTCACATGCTATCCTAAGCTACACTCATATCCCTCTTATAATCTTCCCTTCTTGAATCCGGTTGCCCAGGAAGGCGCTGAGTCGTTGGGAGGCTAGTCACCGTCCCAACTAGTTCCCTGTAAAGAAAGAAGCTATTAGTACCCTGTCAGAAAAGAGAGAAACAATAGATAATTAAGAATTAGAAAACAGATTTCTTTATAACTGATTGTCTCTAAAATTATTGAGCACCAACAAACTTTTACACCGACAGTTAGTCCTAATAAGACTGTAGCCACTGAATAACTGAAATTCTGATCGGTTTTAAATATAAATAGAGCCCTTCATTAGTTTCTAAGGTATATTATATAAGAAATACCTTAGCCAGCCCAAATATACCAATACTTAAGAACAATGCTGGATATAAACAGCACTATAGTAGAGCAGCCGTAGTATAGCTTACAGAAACCTTTCGTAACATATTCTTGATTATATGAAAGTTTCCTGTAAAATATATTGCTATGAGGTTAATTATATTATATTATTTCTACGAAATGTAGAAAATAAAGAAACATACATTTTTTAAATTTTAATTTCGATTCTAATACTCATTTTATTTGGTTTAAGTGAGGTGTAGAAATAATCACTATGAGTAGTTAGTTGTTTGTTCGGCCGACGTTTCGGAGGCTTAATCCTCCCTCTACAAGGCCACTAAAATTTATTGATAAAAAAATATTTACAAAATCACTGTTGTACAATAATTTGATTTTTTAAGAAACTTACGTTGTGTGTATTTGATAATAAAAGCTATGCTTGTCAATTGTTAAAAGTTCTGTATAGTCCAAATTATTAAAATGAGTTTTCCAGAGAAGAATTTCTTGTCAGCTCTGATGTTGTTGAACTGGCAGGAGATATGGTACTGATGGATTTGGTGCTATTCTGAGATGGGGAGAGTGTGTGATTGTGTGCAGTGTGTCGTGTGTGAGGTTGTAGGGGGGTAGTGTTACGCGAGAAAGGCGAAAGAGCAGCGAGTGGGTATCAGCGTGGCAGGATAATCCAGAAGGCAACACGGTTTTGTATAACAGTAGGCAAGTGGGCGCTCCGAGGGGGGTGGGGTCTCTCAACGTGGTATACAAAACCGTACTGCTTTCTTGATTATCCTGCCACGCTGATACGCACTCGCCGCTCTCTCGCCTTTCTCGCGTAATATTACCCCCCTACAACCTCACACACCTCACACTACACACAATCACACACTCGTCCCATCTCACAGTAGCACCAAATCCTTCAGTACCATATCTCCTGTCAGCTCAATAAAATCAGAGCTGACAAGAAATTCTTCTCTGGAAAACTCATTTTAATAATTTGGACTATACACAACTTTTAACAATTGACAAGCATAGCTTTTATTATCAAATACACACAACGTAAGTTTCTTAAAAAATCAAATTATTGTACAACAGTGATTTTGTAAATATTTTTTTATCAATAAATTTTAGTGGCCTTGTAGAGGGAGGATTAAGCCTCCGAAACGTCGGCCGAACAAACAACTAACTACTCATAGTGATTATTTCTACACCTCACTTAAACCAAATAAAACGAGTATTAGAATCGAAATTAAAATTAATTACTTTGGCATTTAATCACATGAAATGCCCACTACAAGAGCACAATAAAAAAAATGCAACACCATCCAATAGATGCCATTAGTCTTACACCTAAAAGACAACGGAAAACAACCCCGAGTAAGGATAAAAAAACTAATAGAAAGAACACCCAGATTAATAGGAAGGAAGATGAAGTAGTCAAATAACCAGAACAGACAAATTCTAATGGTCAGTACACTCATACAACAAATAAACACAACAAGGAAGACGCCGCAAATGGAGAGACACAGCTCTTCGATAGGTAAACGAACGAACGACGGCGACGAACAAAACTTCCCAATACGTATAATAGTCTCAGCCATAAATAGTCCCATATACATTTTCGATAAAAGCATTTGCACTCTTTTCAATAGACACATCCCTAAACCTTCTGCATCAATTAAAAATAGCCAGGAACTAAAAAAACATATTAGAAAACACCAAGATTCCGGACAACCATATTAGCATCATTTGACGTCATCTCATTATTTAGCAACATTCCTACAGATCTAATCTTGGAGGCAGATGCTGACAAATGTTAATATCTTAGTCCTTGTCTACCCGTAACTAAATCAGAATTTTCAACAGGAATATCCGTTTTATTAGACTCCACCTACTTACAGTTCAATAACAAATATTATAAGCAAATACTAGGCGCACCCATGGGCTTTTGCACTAGTCCTTGGTTTGCAGACCTGGTATTAAAAAAACTAGAAACCCCTTGCCTTAACTCAATTAATGATAATATATTATATTTCCGCTATGTCGACGACTGTTTTCTAATCTTAAATAAAAATCACATACAACAAACACTTAACATCTTCAATAATTATAACCAATGCCTACAATTCACTCATGAGACGGAAAAAACAGTAGCATCAACTTCTTAGACATGACCATAATCAGACGAGACAATGACACTCCAATAACAAACTGGTATCAAAAAGACACAGCATCAGGACGATACATCAATATCCATTCACACCATGCAACTTCACAAAAAATAGCCATTATTTATAATTTAGTAGACAAGGCGATCAAACTATCAGACAAGATGTTCCACCACTCGAAACTTTTCCTTTCGGCCAATGACTATCCATTGGACTTTATAAACAAATATATCAAAAAAAGAATCGCACATATACAAAACTACAGAAATAATAATAACATAACCCCAGACATACAACACAACCAATATAACTCCATAGTTTTACCCTACAACAAATACACCAACCCTAAAATTAAAAGCATATTACAAATAAACGGGAGTTCACTAACGAACAAGACTGCAAATAAATTCAACAAGTACATCAAACTAGGTAAGGATCAACTAGACGCCAACGATACACACAACGTAATTTACAAAATAGAATGTAATGACTGTAAAACTACGTACATAGGAATGATAACAAGACAATTAAAACATAGAAAACAAGAACATGCACTATCTATAAAAAACAAACAACTAACTACTCGTAGTGATTATTTTTACACCTCACTTAATACATTCTTTTAATTAACGGCCAAAATAGGACTGATTCATCTTTAAAATAAAGAATAAAGAAGAAAAATTCCTGGTGGGAAATTCTTAACAAACACACTAGTACTGTGTTCGGAGCATAACATAACCTCTAGCCAAGATGACGAATCACTTAATGGAATTGATAATAGAATGATTATTGACCAAATTAAAAGTAGGAGTGAAGATGAAATAAGAAGACAAATATTATCTGAAATAGAAGAAAAAAGTAAGATAATCCTTGTTTCGCCATCCCGGGGTGGAAGTCCTGATATTGACTGTGAATTAGAGCTGTTAAAAAAGATAACGTATTGTTGAGACAGTTAAACAAAGAAATGCAGGAGAAGAACGAGGTATTAATAGAATTAAATAAGAAACAGAAAGATGAGGTATTCAATAGTTATAATCACCCAAGTAAACCAACTTTTGCTGATATAATAACAACAGCCAAACCAATGCCAAAAAGAGTACCCAAACTAATAATTAAAAAGAAAAACAAGGAAGATAAAACAAACATCAAAGAAAGAGTTGCACACTACATAATTAAGGAGAGTGTGGTGGCAGCTGAAAAAATACTAAGCAGTAAGCTAGCTAATATGTGCAAAGTTGAAATTGAACAATTGTCTAAACCAAAGATAAAAATAGTTGGGATAGACAACTATGAAGAGATGGATGCTAAAAAATTGAAACAGATATAAACAACAGGAACTTTAAGAATCTCAACGCAAAGTGTTAGGTACTACATATGTACACAAATAAGAGAAACAGCATGGACACAGTTATTGCTGAAGTACCAGCTGAACTATACAAGCTTATTAGAGAGAATAACAATAAAATATTTATGAGATATCAGAACTGCAAAGTCTTTGATCTTATTAATACAAAATCATGTTTTAACTGTGGAAGGTTTGGCCACAATGGAATAAAATGCAGAAATGGAAAGGTATGCCTAAATTGTGCTGAAGAACATGATACTCTAACGTGTTCAAATCACATAACTAGGTGCACAAACAATACGCAGTTTTATTTAGCAACAATAGATTTAACACAAAGTTAAATATTAATCATCATGCAACAGATTTTAACACGTGTATGATATTAAGAAATAAGGTTAAGAAGCAAATCGATATGACCGATTATCCTATCAAACCTACATTACCAACCTGGGATAATGTGGGTAATTCTGAAGATCGAACTAAGATCAATCGAATGTACAAACCCACTCAGATGACATCAAGGAACTCACAGACGAATCTACACAAGAGCCCCTCCTGCATACTGCTACATCAACGAAATAATCACGCAACATAATGGAACAACATTTTGATTTTATTGAAGAAATACAAAAAGAACTAATTCAAGAAGAAAAATCTTTTAGTGATATTAAGGTTCTCAACAGATATATGGATAAAAATAATAGTTGAATACTTTATGTAAATATAAGAAGCCTAAATGCAAATCATAGTAAATTAAATATTTTTGTTGAGAGTCTGAGTATCAAACCTTACATAATAATATGCACTGAAACCTGGAATTTAGTAAATATACAAGCATTTGTACTACCAGGTTACAAAATATATTACAATAATAGTAGAATAAATAAATCGGATGGTGTAGTCGTATACATAAGTGAAAATGTCAATGAATCAACCAACATAATTGAGTTTGGGAATAGTAAAATATTAAACACTCAAATTTATCTAAATAATAATAGTATATTAGATATATCAGCTGTATATAGATCACATGATCTCAGTTGTCATGAATTTATCTTTAATATGAAAAAATATCTGCAAAATATTAGGAACAATAAAAATCACCTGATCATTGGTGATTTTAATATAAATATTATAGAAGAGAATGATATCAGCCTTGAGTTTTTGAATACTTTTCTTGAAAAGGGATTTTTCCCTGGATTTAAAAATACGACTAGACCATCAGATAATGGGCTCCAAGGTACATGCATTGACAACATTTTTATTAAAAATAACTCAGTTAAAATTAATACTTTCAAACTAGAAGTGCCTATAACTGATCATTATCCGCTTTTTGCTGTTCTAAATAAAATTCCTAAAGTCACTAAAGCTAATGATAGATATTTTTATAATTACAAAAAACTAGTAAGAGTAGTGAATTCAAAAGAATGGTACATTACAGAATCAATGCATGATCCTAATGATGCCATTAATGTACTTATTAAGGAAATCCAAGATTGCTTGAATAAATCCTAATACTCATTCAACTCTAGAAATTTTAGAAATGTAAAAAATAAACCTAGGAAAGAATGAATTACGAAAGCAATTATGGTATCATGTGATAAAAAGGAACAATTGTATAAGAATATGAAAAGCAATCCCGACAATGATAGCTATAGACTAATACTTAAGAGTTATACCAAACAACTAGACAAAATAATAAAGCTAGCCAAAATTAAGCATGATAAGGAAGAAATTGAAAGAAATATAAATAATCCAAGGAAATTATGGAGAACTATTAATAATAAAATTGGAAAAAGAGATATAAAAAGGGATACAATTAAACGAATTACCATGAAGGATGGTAGATTGATTGAGAATACAAAGGAAATTACAAACTCAATGAACATCTGCTTCTGTGATATAGGAAGAAATCTGAGCGATAATATAGTTACACCTACAAATGCTAAAATTAAGATGCCACCAATGAACAACAATTCCATATTTCTAAATCCAGTAAATAACATTGAAATTATAGAAATAATAGATAATATGAAACTAAAAAACGGAGGAATTGATGAAATCAATACTAAAACAGTAAAAGTGATGGCTCCCTATATCACAGAATCCTTAAAAAACATCTTCAATCGCTGTATTGAAGAAACTATATGGCCAGATGCCTTAAAGGTTGCAGAGGTTGTACCCATATACAAGTTAGGAAAGAAATCTGAAGTATCTAACTATAGACCTTTATCCCTAATTTCGAATATAGCTAAAATCTTTGAAAGATTAATATACGATAGAATCTATGACTTCATTTTTGTAAACAACATCCTTGCTACTAACCAGTTTGGCTTTATTAAAAACAAAGGTACTACAGATGCACTAAGCTACATAACGAGTAAAATCTATGATAATCTAGATAATAGCCAACCGATAGCTGTTACATTCCTAGACTTAGCGAAGGCTTTTGATGCTGTTAATCATAAGCTTTTATTAAACAAATTATACAACTACGGGATTAGAGGCAATGCATATAACCTAATTAAAAGTTACTTAAATGGAAGGAAACAAAGAATCAGAATTGGAAACGTTAAAAGCGACTTCATGACAATAAACACTGGTGTTCCATAAGGAACAATTCTAGGACCTCTACTATTTATTTTGTACGTTAATGATCTCTTAATAGACATGTCGGATAAAGTCATTGCCTATGCGGATGATACAGCAATTTACAGCCTCTGCTAATACCTGGAGTGAAGTAGAGAGTGCTATGAATAGATATTTAAATGATGTAGCCACATGGTTGGTGCTAAATAAATTATCATTAAATATACAAAAGACAGTATATATAACGTTTGGCAATTACTGTGTTCCTAAAGATTTTGATATAAGAATTAATGGTAATAGGGTAACTAGGGTAGACTATTGTAAATACTTGGGGATAAATATCGATTTCAATTTAAAATGGGATAAACATATTGAGTACATAATAAAAAAGACCAAATATCTTACTTATATCTTATATAGAATGTCCAAGTATATGCAGTCAGACACACTGATGATGGTTTACCATGCATTCTTCCACAGTGTCATCAGATATGGTAACATTGCATGGAGAGGTGCTTATAAAACCATTTTGTCTCTCTTACAAAAACTTCAGAATAGAATACTAAGAATAGTCAATAAAAACAAATTTGTATAAGAAAACCCATTAAGCTTAACTCAAATCTTGCATAGGAGAGCCTAAAATTTCACTACAATAAACTAAAAAATCAATATTACAAGTCTGAAAGCGTGACCAGACATAGGAGTATCCCGATTCCTATAGCGAAAAAGCAGTTAGCAACAAAAACAATTATTACCAGGCAGTCAAAGTATATAATCAGGTAACAAACGATCTTAAACTTCTTGATTTGAAAAAATGACGAATAGAAAGCTACTTAAGAACTGGATAAGACGCAATATCTAAGGTTGGCACTTATGTACAACAACATTGTAATTGTTACTGTAAGTCTAATTATAAGTAGGGCAAGTTGGAGTATAAGTAGGCTATAGGGCACTTATACCCAATATACGTGTGAATGTGTAGGCAATGATAAGCGATCCTTGTCGGTTTTTACGACCGAGAAGGTGCTACCGCTGCCTAATATGCTAGTGTGAATGTGTGCAGTATGGCCGGAGGTTATTGCTGTGCTTATGCGCAGCAAAACTAACCGACAAATGTTAGTTAATTTCATTCCAGACCTGCGAACAGGAATTTGTTTTTTCCTCTGCAGGATTCATGGCGCTACAGCGGTTTATTGTAAAATAAGTTCGGCATTTTAGTTGCCTGTGAAGGTACTTGTAAGGAACTTATGTATGATATTTATGATTATATGTAGATTTCCTTGTTACTCTGGATTAATAAATAAATAAATAAATAAATGAAGATGGTATTTTGTTAAAATACATCTATACATCTGCAACTATAGCAGTAGCTATTGTAATGTTTGGAAAAATAAATCAATGTCTATGCTAACAATTACAAATTAATTGCTTCGGCAATATTTTTTACTATTATAGTATCGATATGTGTTAAAAGCAGATCAAATTCAAACCAAATAAAAAAATTTTTGCAATAATGATCGATATGTGTTAGAATAGATTATTATAGTATCCATGTGTTGAAAAATGATTAAAATCGAAACAAAGAAAATTTTTAACAACTTCTTACCGAGCATTGCAGTAATACAACTTCATTCGGAGCGCTATAACTATTATAACATTGTTGTGGGATAAAAAACTATCAAAATCTCATAACATTGTGCAGAACACTATAACTATTATAAAAATGTAAGTATATATTGTATTGAAAAACCACGCCTATCAGTCGCTAAAGTAGTTCTTTTTTGCACAGTGAGATTAGTGCACAAGCATAGCGAGTACATTAAGTTATAAGAAAAATGTTAAAGGGAAAAATAATTAAAATCATTATGCATAAAAAAATTTTTCATATTTTTAAAATAAATTTAAAAACTTTTTGTTTTTTGTTGCAAGAAATAATACCTTGACAGGAATTCAAATGCGTAGGCATATTTCGTTTCAACAATAGCATTTAACATTTTTCACATTGTGCTTTACAACTAGGATTATGCTTTTCTTTTATATGTCTGTTTAAATTTTGTTTGTAATACTTTTGTTCCGTGATTTACATTATAATATTTATGTAACGCACTTAATGTATTGAAATATTTGTCATACTCAAAATATTTACATTTTATACAACTTTTTTAATGAATTTTCGTACAATGTGTTGTATGAGATTTTTTATAAAAAAATTCTTTTTTACATATAGAACATTTATAGGTTTTTATGACTAATTCTTATTTGTTTCATAAGAATTTTATTTAAATTAAAATATTTTCTTAGCAATCTACCTTTGTTCTTACAATTACAAATTGATATAGCTGCCGTTTTTGTTGTGGAATATGTTCAAAAGTTCAAAAAAAATGCAACACTTCCACCTATGTAAAATAAATCACCACAATTTTGAATTGCATATACAACATCAATTTTCCATTTTGCAAGTAAAGTGGGAGAAATTACGTAACAAGATTTATGGAAAATTGAACACGTTTTATATTTTGGAAAATATTGAATAAATTTGTTCGATAGACGATCAAATACTGTTTTTACGATAAACCCCCAAACTTTTGGATGCCCTTTTATGAGTAAAATACCGTACCTCATGACCGTATTGACGCTATCAACTTTTGGTACAATATTACTTTCTAACACTTATGTAAGGTTCTGATTTACTATGCTGAACCGCGCATTAAATCTATATACAAATAATTATTTATTTGAGTATAGGTGAACTAGCCTTGACTCGAGAGTCTTCTGTTACTATTAAGTAGGTTATGATTCTAATAAACTGTCTCTTTATGGTACTTCTTTGTTATGACTTTATTTAGACGAAGGCCCAATGCTTTGATACAGATGTTACACAGATGTTTTAATCTAATCTTTATGTTTGTTCTTAATGTTACGTATTTACTTATTTCTATATTGGTTCGACTTACAATCCCGTTCGGACACTACTAGTAGATTGCACGGTCGATGACTGGGCGGTGTTTAGTATTATCCTACACGGATGGTTCCGTGGCGTGTTGAGAGTAAGTTCCTTAACTAAGCTGCCGAAGCTAACGCCAGATAGGTTGACGGTCCTTAAGCCTCGTACTGTACCAACTCACGTCCAGAGTATGAAGAATTCCACCGGTTAGCTTCCACGGAGTTTGAGTGGTTTCTAAGCACCCAATAGACGACGCGAAGGACTAAACGGCACTCGTATTCACACACCAGGTCCAGCAGGTACAACACTCGTTGTCCTTGTAAAAAGAGACTTCACTAAAGGCAATATGAGGACTGAGTGCGGGGCTTATAAGGCTTGGCGGATGATCTCAACGTTAGGGTAATAACCAATCACCGATCGCCACCGAAAGTGTCTTACAATATAGGTTAGTGATGGTGCAGAATAAGTAGGTTTTGGGATTGCTGACTCGGGGGTCAGTTGGTTTAATTAGTGGGACGCGTTTGATGTCGTAAACGCGGTTGCGGAAATGCTTACATTGTGATTATCGTCGCATACCTGCGCCTGTACACATACACGCCGTCATACATCATTCTGTATACAGTATATTCATACATATAATTATCTTTTATGAACATGGGACGTTACACTTACATCAGATTTTTGTTTTTC
Source organism: Muscidifurax raptorellus (assembly GCA_020010945.3). NCBI lineage: Eukaryota > Metazoa > Arthropoda > Insecta > Hymenoptera > Pteromalidae > Muscidifurax > Muscidifurax raptorellus. The sequence goes on from JAHUUD020000033.1 coordinate 1,203,168, forward strand.
TGTTAAAACATTTTTCTAAAATAGTTACAGGCAATCTATTTGTTAAAACCTGCTTTGATGACACGTATTTTGAAGCGTCGTCAAGTTTATAATTATTCAAAACTCTTATTTTCTAGATAATTCGTCTTTATCAAAATAAAAATATAAAACGCAATATAAAAGTTTTAATGTATTACCTTTTATGAAGAATAGATTAAAGCACACAACTTTATATGTTTTAATATTACATATTAACTTTTAATTACACTATAATTGTGATAGTATAATGCTAAAGTAATTGTGATAGTATAATAATTAAGCTTTGGAAATAGATGTGAATGGTAACACGTATGAAGCGTTACTAACGTACGCGTATGTTCACGTATTTTGAGTCTAACTTTTATAACGACATCTGTTGCTGAAAACAAATATGTTTGGTTTACATAGTGTATGATGATATATTTTTACATCATATTTATACTAACAATACGATTCTAGCAGATATGTCAATTCGACTTTGTAAAAATAAAGTGGTACAAAAAAATTTAGCAATAAGTTTGCAAAAAAATACAGACAAAGCTTTATAAAATAAAAATTATTCTATAACCAATTGTTATGTGACAACTTTCCTGTAATCATATTCGAAGAATTATTTCGAATATAAAATCGGAAAGGTTCTACACATAAAAGGTACAGCGAGACTCAAGGCCACAAAAGTATCAGGTAGCCAAGAATCTCGCTGATCTAAACAATTTCCCCTCCGCTGCTCGGGAATGCGCGTGCAAAGCTACGTTGCAGTTTGGGCGCTTGTGCAGTTGCTAGGCCCCGTAAAACCTAATGAGTGCAACAAGTGCCGAAACAGTTACGTAGTCAAGGGGAGGAAAAACTCACGAAAGCGTGGGAGGTCCGGAAATACTTCCGAGCGTCCCCAAGCCACGCTACCTCACGGCACTCCGACTCGAGCCTGCCGAGCGGACCAACATTTTTTAATTCAATTTCTTTTTCTTTCATTTTTTATATATTGTTTCTATGTTCAATTTTTTTGATTTTATTTTGTTTGGTTGAATATCAATTTTGAATTTTAATTTCGTTTATCATTTGGAATTAAATGGTTGTTAAGTAAAGTCTTTAAGTCAGAACGTTTGAGTGTCATTTTAAATTGGTCAAAACATCAACTGTCAAAAACCAAAGAGGGTCTTAAAAGACAACTTCAAAACAAGAAGAGAAGCCACCCTTTTGATACCTACGACGAGGTAAGACGAATTTTTATTCTTTATATGAAAGAGAGAAAGAGAAACAAATGATATTGGCAATCAGGAGAGATTAAGTGAGTCTAATCTCTTCCATAGCTGTATAGCTGTGCGCGAACGAGAAATCACAAAGTTATTTTATATAAGTGACAAAACGTCACTTAACAAAATTGGAGGCCCCACCGAGATTCACGCTTGACTGTCAAATTGTAGTTGTTATTCTCTCTGTACTGCATGACTGTGAAAGTTTTAGTTGCCTAGAAGAATAGGGAATACACATATTAAAAATTAAATGAGATCAATCAAAGGAACGAGAAATACAAAAGAACTAGAAAAAGGATCGTATTACTTAGCCGCGTGCTATCGGCAACAGCAGACGGGTGCAGAAGCATAGCGTGGCGTCGTGCAGTGACGTCACAATCACGCTTTGAGCACAAAGACTGAATATCTGGAAATAATACTAAGCGAGTTTAAATAGGTTTAGAAAGGTTTTAAATTAGATGATGATACAATTTTATTGAATGGCCGACAACAAATAGGTCATTCACAATCGTTGCCTCATACCCATATTAGAACAAATAATTTAATGGTTTACATACCAATGAAGTGGTGTTCGCGAACAAAAGGGAGTCCTCGCGTACACTCGCCCAGCGTATAAAAATTACTGGCACCTGTAATAAAGACATACAATTTACCCAAAGCAACTTACTCTTGTGCTGAATTGATGAAATTTCAATTAAAATATTATAAATAAAATACTTATCTGACAAGCAGAAACAGGTTGCACTGCTTGCAATACACTGGCTCAGGTCCTTAAAGATTTTCATTTGTAACTTTGGTTTTAATTAACTAAACAATATGAAACACACACACGGATAGAGAAGACACTCACGAATCTGCAGATTATGGGTTTCGTCAAAAAATAACGCGTTTTACATAAAATACTTCAATAAAAAAATACGCAACGCGCGAGGAGGTCACCCGCCTGTGGCAGTATCAGCCCTGCCCCTACTACTAACACGCAACATACAGCGTCTAACAGCTGACGCTTCGTGTTGGTTCAGAGCAAACACCAGCGCACGCGTGGAACTAGACGCGAAACTAGGGATACTATAGTGGTGTAGGCCTAGTTACTTGGCACCTCTACAGCGGCCACTTTTGGAGAACATAGAGCGTGCGCGAAATTCAAATTACAATTTATGTAAAGTCGATATATAGATTGTGAAATGCTCACTTTCTTTCGCATTTTAATATATTCAAAATAAGTAAAGTTAGTTATTATAAGCAAATTAATCGATATCCTTCCCGCTAGAATGCAGTATATATTAAGATACGCTTTTGATAGTACAAAGTATAACAATATACTTGACATCGAGATACTATCACATTGTTATTAAACAGGCGTTAAATACAAAACCAATAGTAAACGACAAATTCAATAATTAATTAAATAGATAAGAACAAGGAATCACAACGTAAGGCGAAGTAAACATAAAAATATAATTAAACTCGAATATTGACAAGTAAAATCAGTTAGGAAATCAGTAATAATAGTAGATTCGGGTAAAACAACAATTATAAAAAAGAACAAAAATACAATAACGAAGAAGAATTAGAGGCACAAGAGCAAGCGAAGCTCACCGATACGCACGCACACATTGCGGTGCTACAGCACAGGCTCAAAGCGTAGCAAGGCACACCGATATGCACGAACACATTACGACTATGCGGCAGGAGACTAAGCAAACAAAAATCGAGCCGCTACAAAATATAACGAACACAGCAGACGCAAGTAGAAAGAGAAGCCTACTGTACATTGTGGACCGCGCATATCCGAAAGTGATACACGTGCAATGAAGGAGAAGCCGCAGAGAACGCAACGCTATCGGCAAGTGACACATAAGTCATGCGCGCTGGAAGCTCGAGGAGCCGCCAAAGAGGACTCCGCGCGAGTCGGCTAAAATGCATAGAGCAAGCTTCTATGAACCTGCAGATAAGAAAAAGTAAATCAGAGGCGATTTGACAGGAGAAGAGCAGAAGGGGACTCGATGTACTAGAGGAGAGGATTTTTACTCTGGTTTTCTGATTGGCCCTCCATGCAAAGTCACACGCATAAAAAGCTCCAAATAAGGAGAGAAGCTGCATCTAGGCCTTCGAATTGGCCAAACACCCACCCCGCAGAAGAGACAAAAATGGGAGATCGCCTTTCCTAGGAGGTATAAAAGAGCCCAGCAACAACTTTTCACGTTCTATGTTCGCTTCAAAAAATCGTAGCCACGCGGAAGCTCTGCCCGACCTCGGTCCGGTATAACATTTTAGGACATTTTAGGACAATATTTTCGACGGTTCATACACTTAGAATATTTTCGACGATTCAATTTCAATGTTCAAACACTTAGAATATTTTGATATTTTCGGAGTTAGTACATTGATGTTGTCGTTCGTTGTTCTACGTGTTAGCAAAAGATTATTTTCGATTCACTAATTAGTTGCGAGCGAGTGTTATATTAAATTTGTGGAAAAGTGAATAAATCTTATAAAATTTTAAATCGCGAGTGAATCATTTAGCCGACAGCTCCTAATTCTGGCGTCCATTTTCGATCCGAACCATCCACTTTGGAGAGCACGTCAGAAGCAGAACAAAACACAAGATAAGTAATATACACTCATAGGCCGTGCACCTCACTAAATATGCTATTTTTTTCTTCCCTTTTCACAATTCGTTGCATGAAAACTCAATCGCATTCGTTGCATGAAAACTCAATCGCATTCGCAAAAGAGAAATGATCCCGTAGCCGCTTACGAGTTAAGATTAGCAGTAGTAGAGAAAAATTTATCAATTGAATTACCATCTAACTCCAATTTATTTGAATCCTTTAACTTAGAAAATATACAGAACATATCCAGTTACTCAATAAACTCAACCGCCGAAAACACGACTATAAAACATAATATCCAATCGCCAGAAAAAGAAAAACGTGACGTAATTTCCGAAAATTTAACTAAAATTGAGATTATACAAGCAAATACACAAATAGAGCCACTATCAAGTCAATCCCTTGCAGAATCGACAGAAGAAGCCGCGCGAGAAGCTGAAGAATTACGAAATTAATTCACGGATCATTTAAAAATTCGATTAAGTCCCTGCGTGGAAGAGGAAGTTTTAGACGACTATTTCCTAAGTCCGGAGAACGTTGACGAATTAGGAGAAAAACTTAGAAAGGGAGAACAAATTTCTAATGTATACGACTTCGTCTGCCAACAGATCTCGAGTTTTTGGAGGATATCTGCATTTAAGAAGAGTCCCAACGAAACTCGCAACATCACGGAAAATAACGAGCAATACTCTACGCCGACTGGGAATATAATCAATACTTTACAGATAATTGCTCCAAAGAAGCGTTTAAATTTTGACGAAAACATAGACGAAGAAAGCAATACTTGTGAAAGCAAAAAGGATAATAAAATGGCGCCCCAAATAAAAGGAATATCATTGAAGAAAACACTAGATCTGATTCCTCGTTTTAATGGATCAAATATATCCGTAACGCAGTTTGTCGATGGTTGTACTGAGGCACGAGATATTTTCCCCGAAGGGAACGAAGAAGACTGTGCTCGTCTTATTCAGATGCTTCTTTTTGGCGATGCATTAGCATGCGCAAGGGGGCAAAAATTTTAAACTATCGATGAGATTATTCAATTTTTCGAGAGTAATTTCTGATCATCATAAACGTACCACGAAGTTTCGGGAGAATTAGCAAAAATTAAACAGCACCCGACAGAAAGTGTAGTAGGATACTCGAATCGTCTTCGAGAAATTGAAAAAGAAATTAAGAAACCCGCGGTTCGCGAAGATAGAGCAAAAGACAAAGCCAATTTTAACGTCAAATTAGAAAAGGATTGTATTAGATTTTTCGTTCGTGGACTTACATGGGAAATACAAGCAAGAATGGGTGAGATGAAAACGGTTGAAGCTGCGCGCGGGAAAGCTATAGAAATCGGAGAGACTTTGCTTACGCGGAGGACAGTGATGAAAATTCAAAGCGAGAAGAAGTACGATTGAAATCAAGGGAGACTAGAAGAGTAAAGGTCGTAGAATCCCCTCCAGGGATAATGTGAAATTTTTGTAATGAAGCAGGACATATCGCGATGAACTGTTTAAAAGTTTGTTTACAATTAAATAATAATCACCCTTCGCAGCCAAATTGGAGTCCGAATAATGCTCGTCCTCTGACTTTTAACGGAAATAATCATAATCGGGATAATAATTGATCATATTACAATAGAAACAATAATTCAGATTATAATAATTTTTCTCGCAATTCAGGACCCGCACCAACTAATGATACTCGTTCGAAAGACCACGCGAGGAACATAATTATCATCCGAAGAACGAAGCGAACTCGAACAATAACATAAGATATAACAATAATCAAAATCTGAATAATTCCATTTCAAATTCACCAAGGAATTTTTTTGTCATTACTGTCTAATACCTGGGCATTATACGCGTAATAGTTATACATTGATGAGGGATATGCAAGAAGGAAACTTGCTGACGGGAAACGGGCGCGGCAATCCTCGCGCGGGCGGAGAGGCTGCCACATCGAGTGCTCGCCCGATATCGGAGACTCAGGGAGCGAATACATCCTCTATGAGACAACAGCAACTTAAACCAAAAGAATTGTGCACCCAACGTCGAGATTGATATTAAGGAGTTGATGCGTCCTGCAATTTTTATGTTAGACACCGGGTCTTCGCCAAATCTATTAAAAACTTCACATGTCCCGATTTATTTACCAATTAACTCGCAAGAGATAATTTTGTTAACAGGAATAACTTCAGCATCAATAAAAACCTTAGGGACTATAACAGTTAATTATGACGTTTTGAACATTTATTTCTACATAGTCAGTGACGAATTTCCAATTAAAGAAGCAGGAATATTGGGCAGCGATTTCTTTCAACAAACAAGTGCAAAAATTTGTTATGAGAGAAGCTAGCAAATATAGAATATCCATTTATTAACGACGTTCAGAATTTCCAAAATGATGAATATAATGATGAACGATGGAATTTTAAGAATAATGCAAGCAAGAGAGTCGTATCCGAGAGGCTCTTTGAGGGAAATAGTACAATCAATTTTCGAAGAGAACGTGCCAAGTCTCTTGAAAATATTAATTTTGATAATACAAATCTTAATTTAACAACAGTAAATCAAGCCATTTTCAAAAATTATCCAAGTACGAGTAGTTTTGTGCAAAAGGATGAAGCATCCGCTCCATGGGGAGGCGAGATCGTGAACTGCGCATATGTACAGCGGTGCCGTCGGCGAGCGTTGATACTCTACCGAGCCTAGAGAGCCGGAGAGTGTATATAGTTGAGGAGTCTCTATTGGAAGGAAAGACTAATTATTTTGATGATTTCGAGAAATATAATGATGACCTTGTTGTAAGTTTCCTAGGAGTGAACGAGACAAAAGGTACAAGGGATAATATAAAAATGATTCAAAGCGATAAATATGACACCGAAAAAGTATATGTGTGCCAGAATAAAAACGACGGTGCCTATCCGACGAAGAGATTAATAGATGAATTTATAGGAAAAATCAGAAGATTTGAGGATTTATATGAATATACGCCCGACTGTCGAGAGAGCAGCGTGTGCGAGTTAAGTGCTAATGAGAATTATGAAGATTTTAGTGCAAGTTACTGCATAGTGATTATTATGAAAATGATGAACAAGATAAAAATAATTTGGAATTTAGTGCGGCAATACCTCTATGCCACAGAGGTCAAGCACAGATTTCCAAGGATGATAGTGATAATTATGACAATGAAGTCATAAAAAGTTGTAAACGAATTGAACAAGATACGCAAATTGAAGAAAATTGTTTAAATGAAGATATTGATTGTGTATATTGTTGTGCTCAACAAGCAGATGATGAAAATTATGTAAAGTTGAGGGATAAAATTAAAGAAATAGAATATCGTGATCCGAGAGAATATAATGAACAAACTCAAGAAGAAAAACAGCCCTACAGCGATGAGCATAAGCTTCGACGAGTCCAATAAGTTCAAGAAAAAGCGCGAGTAAGAAAGAAGATTTCGAGAGAACAATTCAGGACAAAGCGCACGAGAAATTCGAACCGATGTACGCCTCCCAAGTTGCCGAGATAAGCCCAATAGGACGTCCACCGGACGAGGCAAGTGCAAGGGGCACTATAAGCGTTCCCAAAAAAGTCACACTTAAGAAAAATGTGTGTTTCCAAGATAAAAATCTAGAGAAATATTACGATTTCAAATTCAAGTTACAGAATTCTGAAAATAATATAATCAAAGGAATAAATAATAATGATGAAGTTTTAAAAATAAATAGTAGGAAAAAGCGTGAAATTAGTAAAGGTGCGATTCCAAAATTTATAAAATTGAGAAAGAAAATAAAAAAAATGTCACTATTAGATAACAATTACGAGAATTTCACAGATATTTTCTCAAAGAATCAACCGAGTAAATTTTACAATTCAATCAAAAAGGACGAAAATTCCGAAGTGTTTAAGTTCGATGCAATAAGCGAGACGTTAGGAAATATAATTACTACTGAAAGGAAGGAAAATAAGAATCAAAATTATACCATATCACTTGAAAAAGATAATTCGCAAGAAACTGAACAATATCTACGTGAATGTGGCGAAATTGAAGATTTTTTAAATAATTATCGGAATTTTTATGAGAAACAGGAACGCGATGTGCAAGGACTGTGCATTATATCGAGTACACCCGTACATTCTTTAACAGAGGAAACGCGTAGGGTCATGCACATAAACTCTACGGCGGTTGAAGTCTCTCGCTGTGAAAGAGTCAAGGATTTATTACGTCTTGATCACCTAGAGTTGAGAGAACCAGAACCTATTGAAAAGCTTGTCGACACCTATCACGAACGGTTTCAATTCAGCATCGCATTCCGACTATAGATGATCGGCCCGTAAATCTTAAAACTTACCTTCTTCCTAGAGCACACAGAGGTCCAATTATGGAAAAAATTAAAGAATTTTTGGACGGCGGACTTATTTCACCGTTGAATTCCGATTATAATAGTCCGCTTTGGTGTTTGAGAAAAAAGACGATAGTCACGGCAATCCGAGATACAGAATAGTTTTAGATTATCGAAAATTAAACGAAGTTACTTTAACTGACAAATCCCCTCCCGAACATTCAAGATATTTTCGATCAACTCGGAGGCTCAACATATTTTTTGATACAGTCTGCGTAAAGTGCGATTTTACGTACTTTGCAAGTTTTTAAAATCGCATTTACGCTCCCCGTATCAAAAAATATTGTTCGATACATGTGCGAAAATTGATTCTACACTCGTGAGTTTATCACCTTTGCTTCGCTCGGGCGACAAACCTCTCACTCGTGAAGGATCAACTTTTACGCACTTGTATCGAAAACTACTATTACAGTCTTAGATCTTGCGTCAGGCTATTATCAAATTCCATTACACCCCGAAGATCGTCACAAAAGCGCATTCACCGTAATGAACACCGGATTTTATGAATGGAACGTATGCCCGCAAGGCCTAACCTCCATGCCTGCTACATGTATGCAATTCATCAACAGAATCATATATAACACACCTATGAAAGAAGAAGAGAAACCCGAGTCGTTTATGCTGTTTCACCTGAAGACGCAAGAGAACTCGATTCAGGACCATTAGACGTTGGCGGTATCTCGATGACATTATTATTTACTCAAAAACTGTAGAAGAGCATAACGAAAAGTTTGCAAAACTATTGAGAAGATTAAAGATGGCCAATTTGAAACTATCGCTGGATAAATGTGATTTCCTACGTACCGAAGTAAGTTTCTTGGGACACCTAATTAGTAATAAAGGAATTGCACCCGACCCCAAAAAAGTCGAGGCTGTAAGAAAATTTCTGCGACCAAAAACCGTTAAAAATGTACGTCAATTTCTAGGATTGGCTAGCTATTATAGAAGGTTTATAGACGGCTTTTTAAAAATCGCAAAACCATTGAGCAATCTACTTAAACCGAACATACTATTCAAATGGAACGGAAAAGCACAAGAAGCTTTTGATATACTTAAAGAGAAATTATACAGAGAACCAGTATTAATTTATATAAAGTTTAACCTGCGTCAGAGCTGTGCTTTCGCCAGGCATCATAGGACAGGATCGCCCGATCGCGTATGCTTCTAGAGTATTGAACGACGCCGAGACGCGATATGACACATATTCAAGAGAAGCTTTAGCCATGGTATTCGGTATTCGGCATTTCCTACATTATTTATTAGGCACCAGATTTACTGTTTGTACAGATCATTTGCCACTAGGCTGGTGGAAGGACTCTTGAGATCCCGATTCATGTGCAACACGATGGAGACTTAAATTGTCGGACTATAATTTTGAAATCGTCTACAAGCCAGGCCGAATCAATCTTAATGCTGACGCATTTTCTCGAAATCCAATCGAAGAAAATACGGAATCAGTGATCTTTATTCGCGAAAGCACAGGGAGTCATGCAGAACCTACAGTCGAACACGGGGACCAATCCTAGAACTAGCTGCTACGAAAGTCGAGACAGGACGAGTGACGCATACGCGCGCAGGCAAATTATGCCGGCCTGATTACAGGGAAAACCGAAAAAAATCTCCCAATGTAAATAAGAGGACTAAGGATCTTAGGGGGAAGGAGAGATCAGACGGAAATGATAGCTTATCTGTTAACAAGACTGTCGAGAAGCACGCCGATACCCAAGCGAAAAAAAAATCGTATGAATTACCTGCTAACAATCGAAGTGCGTCAGAAACAATTAATCCCGAAGATATTGGTACACATAATATCAGTAATCAAGATCAAGAAACTATGATTAATTACGAAGTTGGCGATTCCATTATAAATCCAAATACACAAAACCGTTCTAAAAGTTATTGAAAAATGTTTGCTGAGACCAGAGAACAACTGTCGATGCGCAAGGATAATTATTTATATTTTCTATCCTCCATGCATCAGCCATACGACGAAGGAGCACGACTTTTAGAGAGTCTTAAGAAAGTACCGCGGTTACACAAGTTGACTATGGGAGAGTTAAGAATAATACCAAAAAGCAACAAACGATACTTTATCATAATACTACGGGGACTTAAACGCGAGAGTATCTTGAAAATAACAGAAAATTTAGTTTCCGGTCAAAGAAATTAAAATCATTTATCTTGGAAAAGCAAATCAGATCGATTAGTCTTGCAAAAAGTGTATCGATTGAAAATGTACGATGGGACGATGTGATTGATAAAATTCGAATTGATAAAAGTTATTGAGGACGCTCATTGTTCTGACATAGGCGGACATAAAGGCGCAAATAAAACCTATAAACGCGTAAAGCAAAATTTCTATTGGGAAAATATGAAGATTGATATACAGACGTATATTCTTAATGTTTACCGTGTCAATTAAAGAAATTATTTCGAGTTAAAACTAAAAATCTATGGTCATAACGGATATACCTGTTCCTTTGAAAAGGTTGCTTTAGACATGGTTCGCCCATTCGATTTGCGATTACTCTTAAAGAAGCAACGGCACGATCAGTCGCCGACGCGCTGATAAAACGCTTTATTTCCACTTTTGGCGCTCCTATCGCGATTCTGACTGAGCAAGGTACACATTTTTAAGCAGTCTAATAAAATGAGTAGCAAAAAGATTCAGAATCAGACAATTCAAGACAACAGCTTTTCATCCACAATCAAATGGCTCTCTTGAGAGAAGTCACCATGTATTGAGCAAATATTTGAAACAATTTATCTCGCAATACGAACAGTGGGACCAATGGCTAGAGATGGCTGCTTTTTCGTATAATACGTCCTTACACGAAGCAACACAACACACTCCGTACGAGTTAGTCTTCGGGAGACTGGCTCGCTTCCCGTCGAGCGATCCACTTGAAACAGAGGACAGACTTCCGACGTATGCCGATTATATTATAGAATTAACAACAAGGTTGAATAATATTCCAGAAATTGCGCGAGAAAAACTAATAGCAGCCAAGTGGCGCGCAAAGTATTATTATGACAGAAGTGCAAAACCACAAGATTTTAAAATTGGTGATTATATTTGGCCACTTAAAGGCGGAAAAATTCATAAGCTAAAAGACCAGTATGAACGTCCATATTTAGTCGTAGATATACTGCGTAATGGTAATATTATGATACAACTAAAACCTAATAAGTATAAGGTGGTGCATATGAATCGCGTACGTATATCATATATTGAACCAGAAAAGGCTTAAATCTGAATTAATTAGATAATATATGTCAAATATAATTTAAGTATAAATTATGGTCTTATTTAATTCTTTTCAAATTAATATAATGTATAATTACCGTACTAGTGTTAATCGATAAAACAAATGAGATAAACATTGTTAGAAAAAAAGGAATAGTAGTAGAAAGATAATTGTTAAAATCTACAATTAAAGAGACTAAAAATGTAAGAAGAAAATATAATCAAAAGATAAACTCGCCTCAAGATACAAGAAACTTGGTTGCACCTTCGTAGCAATACTAGACATGAACGCTAGCGCCTTGATGGCAATTATATGTACATCATACATATTTCGATTATAGGCATAGGCAAGTGAGAATTAGTATTTAGCAAAATCTTGACATAAAACGAAAATGGTGATATAACTATTATAATCCGAGAAAATCTAAAAATTCTACCTCACAAGAGAAACGAAAATATTTAATTAATTCTCAAAAAAAATGTGGGAAAATCTTTGTTGTGTTTTACATATGTCTATATACTACTAATTTGAATGATAAGCAGAGCCATTTTTGGCGATTAAAATAACAATAATCATAACATCAATTCTATCATTGTGCGATTAGACTTACTCTTTCTTTTCTTTTACTTCTCTATCATAAATTAACAACGATCATTCTAAATTCATGTCATGCAATAAATTAAAAAGGATAAATCAGATGTTTTAGTGAAGAAACCACTGGATTGTAAACATATGTTTCAGAAATGAAGTCAAGATTCTTTTTCTTCCTTGTTCACACTTAATTGCTTGCGCAGAGTGCGCCATGAAATTAAAAGAACGTTGCATGTGTAAACAAACAATCGAATCTATGATTAATGTAAACTCCTAAAGAGGAAACCACTTGATGATTCCATCGAATGTATAAGAAGGGGATAAAAGCATAAAATTATATCTAACACAATTATTCAGAAGAATTAGGAACTATTACATGATTTGAACGAAATTTACATAAAGTATTATCCGAACAATTATTGCAAGAAAAGATAACATAAATGAATATATAGAAGTACTATTAAAAGAAAATGATAATATTATTGATATAAGAAGAATTAGACATCGTCTGCAGATTCATCGTATAATTAGATATTAAAAAAGAGAAAAAGATAATAAAAATAAAATAAAAAAATCTAAAAAATTCAAACCATATGTAACATTTCGAAAATTAAACAACGAACAAGAAGTTGACTAAACAACAGTCAACAAGAAATAATTCATCAAACAAGCAGGCACGAAGGTATTCTTGCGCCGACTTCATAGACCACTGTAACGTTCCAGACCAAGATTTCAAAAAAATAAGTAAATAGAGATTAAGTACAAGATATATTTTAAGAGGGGGACGAGGGTCGGGATCTTTTTTTCTATCATGTTATGTTCTTTTTATTAATTGATAAAATATTTGATTGCAAAAAGAAAATTAAATTTCTAATAGGACCAGAGACGTAACATTGAAAAAGGGAACATGATCCTTTGCATGCATTAGTTATAGAAGAGAATTAATAAATTATATTGACAACTATTACTAAATGTTAAGAATTACATAACCAATGAGGCTACATTGCGATGCCAAAAGAATCATGTAAATTACGTGTGTCGACTTGCCGTGCGTGAATATCGGTGTGCCTCGCTTCGCTTTGAGCCTCTACTGTAGCACCGCAATGTGTACGTGCGTATCGGTGGACTTCGCTTGGTCTCTTGCCTTTCGAATAATCTAAAACGATTTTCCTGTTCTTTAGTAAGTGTCCACGTTTCGCACCCGTACAAAATCACCGGCAGTATTATGGTCTAATATGTATCCTTATTTTAATGTTCTTGGACAGCAGCCTCAATTTTAATAATTTACTCACGGCGAAGTAGCAAGAATTACCCAAATTGAGTCTTTTGTCGATCTCGGCTTTAATCTTGTTTTTATCATTTATAGTTTTATCCAAATATCTGAATTTGCTAAACTATTCAAAAGTGAAATTTCTAACTTTGAGATCCCTTCCACAACGCAAGTGCCTTCTTTACCCATTATCATATATTTCATTTTCGATTCATTCTCTTCTAACCCTGTATCTTTAGCCGCTTCAATGAGAATTTTCGCGTTTCTTGCTACCGTTTCCCTATGATTCCCCACTATATTCAAGTCATCTGCGTAGCCCAGAATCTGTGTTGTTCCACTATTAAGTGTTGCGCTTAGTTCGCTAGTTTGCATTTTCCTAGTAGCATACTCTAGCGTTAAGTTAAAGAGTACCGTGGAGAACCCGTCACCATGTTTCAAACCGTCGCGTATTGTAAAGGGTTTGGATTATTACCATCTACTCGGACCTTCCCTATGCTTTAGTTCAGACATATTTAAATTAATTTTACGAGTTTTTTCGGCACACCGAGAAGCACTAGGATTTGGTAGATTTTGCTTCGCTTAATAGAATCGTACGCTTTTTTAAAGTCTATAAATAGCTGATGTATAATTTTGCAATATTTCCACTTTTTCTCTAACAGTAGTCTTATGGTAAACATTTGATCGCTTGTCGATCTGCTGCGCCGGAATCCACACTGATAATCTCCTATTATATCTTCCCCGAATGGCGTGAGTCTCGCTTGTATTACATTTGACAGAACTTTGTAGCCCGTTGCTAAAAGTGAGATACCCCTAGAGTTATTACAGTCTGTCTTATCCCCCTTTTTGAAAATCGGTATAATGATAGATTCATTCTAGTTTTCCAGCATTGTTTAATTCTTCCAAATAGCACATATTAGTTCATAAATTTTGAAAGTGTGCGCGGTTCCCCCGTATTTAAGTGATTCAGCTGGTATAGAATCGTTTCCCGCGGCTTTATTGTTTTTTAGTTTTTCAATCGCGGCCTCCACTTCTTTATAGCTCGGTTCCTCCATATGGAATTCAGCAGTCTGGATTTCGTTCCCCATTTCTTCGCAATTTTCATGCACATTTAATAGCCTATCGAAATGACATTTCCACAGTTTCAGCCGTTCGTTTTCGCTTATTACAAGGTTTTCGGCCTCATCCTTCATCAACTGCGACCTACTCTGAAAACCTTTTGTGATGGCGTTTATTCCTTTATACATTTCACGTTATTTTCCTTACTATTTGTTTCTATCTTTCTGATTTGATTCTTCTGATACTCGCGTTTCTTACTTCTGTAGATCGCGCATACTTGTTTTTTTATATTATGATACTCTTCTATGGCCCTATTGCTTCCATTGTATAAGCTGTAGAATTTAGCTTTTTTCCGCCTTTCAAACCAGAGTTCGCACTCTTCGTCAAACCATGGTTTGCTTTTAGGCCATTTTTTTCCTTAGCACCTTGTTCGCGGCGTGTTTTACCGTTTTTTCGATAACCCCCATAAATCGTTTGGTTCATCATCTACCTCCGGTGACGCGTCTGCTTCCTCAAGTGCATGAAATCTATTACTAACTATTTGGTATTTAATTCGTTCCGCCCTGTTTCGTAGTTTTTCTATATCGAAGCTTTCTACTTTGTTCTTTTGTTTGCTATTTTGACCGGCTGCTAATCTGGCTTTTAATTTGGCTACTACTAGAAAGTTATCCGCGTCAGAATCGCCCCCCCCCCCTATAGGTCCTTACATCGAGTACGTTTGTATGCCGTCTTTTATCAATGAGAAAATGATCGATTTGGTTTTGCGTAGCCCCGTCCGGCGATGTCCACGGTGCTTTGTGTATATCCTTCTACTTAAAGCACGTAGTCTTAATTATGAGATCTGCTTTGCTGCGAAATTAATGACCCTAATACCGTTATCATTGCTGGTTTCGTGCAAGCATTCTTTCCCTATAGTAGACCTAAACATTTCTTCTTTCCCTATTTCAACATTAAAATACCCCATTACTATCTTACAGTATCGTAAGATACGAATTGGTCGATTACTTGTTCTAGATTTTCGTAATAGAGATCCTTGATTTCTTCTTCTTTGTCCTCCGTAGGACAGAGTACGTTAATAATGACATAGTTATACCATTCACCTTCGATAGTAATATACGAAATTCTGTCATTCACGAATTTACCGAGTTAACGAGAAATCCGGTACCTAGGGAGTGCCTGCTCGCGCCCCCATACATGAAGGTGAAGTTATCCGATGCTAGCAGCGCGTCATCTGTCCACCGAGTTTCCTGTATTGCTACCGAATCTAAAGAGTATTTCTTAGCTTCCTTTATGATTTCGCGAAACGCGCCCGATCTGTAAAGACTGCGGGCATTCCAGGTTCCCAAGGGTTTAAGGGTAATCCCCTTTTGGTTTGGTTTTCTTTTTTTTGAGCCATGATAGTAAGTTAAACCCGCGCATTTTGGATCCTGTTTCGATCGCAAGTGAGTCCACCGTTCTAGAGGTGATAACACCCTCTCTAAAACTAAGTATGAGAGCTTTCCAACTTTGACGAGGGCAGTGTCAATTCGTCGTCAGACACACTACGGTTTCATCCTCGCATCGTAACGTCCCCCTGCAAGCGCGCCTTCGCTGACATCGTTACCGCGTAAGACCAGTTGATGAATTTTTCTACACATCCCCTTTCAGTGCAGTTGTCATCGCTCCGGCATCCTACTCGGTAGCAGGATTATTGGCCCATTTTGTGTCAATTTGTAGTATCAGAAAGATAGAATGGAGGAGAAGAAGAGAAAGATTAAGATGAGAGATAAAGATAGGAAGCAAGAAAACGTAGGGAATAAGATAGTGTAGAGTGTTTGTTATTATTGTGGTAGTTCTTGCGTGGTGTTTCTAGATGAATGCGTTCGCCAGTGTGGGCTCATCACACCCACGCCTGATCCTATCAGCTGTCCGAAACTGCGTATTCAATTTATTCGCAGCTAACCTCTTTCTCAGAGGTCGTTCCTCTATCCGCAAACTCAGGACGCGCTATGTAGTGGTGATAGGTATCAACTTCGCCCGCGTTGGCTACGGCGCCCAAAATCCCGCTGAGGGCAACGGCATCGTAACAGCAAATTACTACCATTATCACTGAATATTATACTAGGACGTCCCGTCCCCGTCGCGCTATATGACCTAGCAACGCCATTAAGAAAGTCGACGCTCAAAGAACCAACTAGTTCGAGATGGACGACTCTGTACATGGTGCAGGTAAAAAGGCAAATCCGAGCTTTCTGCTCGCCCTTTAAATTCAACGGAAGTGCTAAATTTATCACTTTAAATACGGCGGCGTCTCGCACACGATCAATGGGTAGCAGCTCTACTTCGGCATTTAAATGTTGCCCTTCGTCTCTTTGACACGATATGCACTTTCTGATGACAGATCTAATTGCTTGACGTCTGTTCAAAATCCATAATTCTTTTCTGAATTCGCTTAACATTATAAAACAATAGGTTTTCTCTGATGAGTTCTCCTAAGTAATGATTATTATTTGGCAATAAAATAGGACACCTAAAATTATATATACCAACTCGCCTCACGATCTTTGTTTCAATACGTATAAGTCCCGTCATTATCAAAAAAAGTGCAACGTGTTTTATTTTATCATTGTGTAAATCAACAAAATTTTTCTTTTGAATAATATAATAAATTTGATTATATACAATCATATTTCGAATAACAACGCCAAAAACATCTGAAACCTACTACTCAATAAAATTATACAACATAGAAATAAAACAAAACATGTAAAATTAGAGGTCCCTATTTTCGATAAAATATTTAAAAAAAAACGAAAGAATTTATAAAATATAACTGCGACATTGTTTACCTTTGCAGACAAAGGCAACGTTACAGTTGCAATATATACAAGAGATTACATTGAGAAAATAGAACTTCAGCCATGAGACAGAAACACATATACTTAAATTCCAAAAAATCACTAATTATGCTTTCACAAAAATACAAACAAAAGTCAGGAATTTTATGAATAGTTCGACTCAGAATGATTTGTTTGACAAAAAATGCAAAAAGGACAAATCTACAGAAACCGACACAATTTTACCAAAATGTAACGGCGTACCAAAAACTCCAAATTTTACATAATAGTCTACACAGTCCAAAAATAACTATGAATTTATGAAGAAAATGAAAAGTGTCAACATTCCTCGAAACTAAGGGTTAATTAGTCTCGATGTAAAATCACTGTATACAAATATCGACAAATTATTAGTCAAAAAAGCATTGAAAAAAACCAACAAATTACAAAAACATCAAACATACCACTAAGCGAAGTTTCGTGAGCATAGGAGGTTCTTACAGAGAACATGTATTTTCAATTATACGGAAAATTTTTACAAACAAGTTTACGACCGGTTTTCCTATGTCTACGGCATAAGAGAACCCATTAATTAATAAAAATTCAAAAATTGTATAATTTACGATAACATTAACCACAATCACGCTTTTAATTTCAATAAAAGACTAGTTTCAGAAATGCTACACATGCAATTATAAAAGAACGGTATCAATAAGAAAGATAACACAAACAACATAATACTGTATACGCGTACCTTGTGTACCAACTAACTATAAACATCGCTCTTACTTGCACTCTTTCCACCAGTCAGGGGACCAGTCAGGGCTCCTGGTTGAAACGCGGCATTGCATGGAAAAACAGAAAAGAGTAGGTAGAAAAGTGAAGGAAAAATAAGAGGAGAAAGAGAGGAAAAAGTGAAAGTTAAGGCAGGGCGAAAGAAAGAGGACAGAAGCGAGAAGGAAGGAAATTAAGTTGGACGGAGAAGAGAGATTAGAAGGCGGGAAGATGACGGACGGTAAACAAAGGGAAGAGGAGACTAAGGAGGAAAAGTTAGAGAAAGGAAGAGGAAGACCGAGGAAGGAAGGAAAGGAGAAAGATAACGAGCAGGTGAGCATGCTGAGGAACTTCCTGGAGAGGGGGAGCTGTGATGTAGACGTGGTCTTCGGGAATAATGCAAAATTGGGGATAAATATGCAAAATAGAGATTGTCTGAAGGAGATACCGGAAAAGAAGGAAGAGGTAGAAATGCAATGGGAAGCTAAGAAAAGGAACAACAGGAAGAATAATATAATGCTGAGAGGGGTAGGTACAAGAGGAAAAGAGACTGAGAAAGAAGTCAGAAGGTTAATTAAAAAATTCTTAGGAATAGATATTTATATAAGCAGGATAAAGGCGGTAGGGGAAGGGTTAGTAGTTGAATTAGAATCGTTTAAAAATAAGACAGAACTAATGAAAAATAAGCAAGATATGAAGAGAAGGGGAATATGGATAGAAGATGACCTAAACCTAGGGAACAAGAGGTTCAAAGGTGGCTGGAGAGTATAGCTGAAGGAGAGAGGAAAAATGGACTGGAAGTGAGGGTAGGGTATATGAAAATTAGAGTGGAAGGAAAATTGTACTATTGGAACGAAGTATCAGGAAGACTGGAAGATAAGAAAGCATTTTTTCGAAAAGATAAGGACAGAGAAGGAGAAGAAAGAGGGGATGTTGAAAATAATAATGTGGAATATAGCGGTACTGGATAAAGCGAAAGAGGTATGGGATTTTATGGGAAGATTTGATATAGTGATTCTGCAAGAGACGTGGCTAGAAAAGGGGAAGGAGAATAGAGTTATCAGTAAGCTAATTCATAAATTTAAATATGAAACTAAGTCAGCTAGCAGGGAGAGTAATAAAAGGAGAGCAAAAGGAGGGATACTGGTGGGTCTAAGGAAAGAAACAATCAAAAAGGAAGAATTAATTAAATTAAAAGGGACTTAGGGAAGAAGTACAAAGCGGAGGATAAAAAGGAGAGAGAATTGTGATAACGGGGGACTTTAATGCGAGAATTGGCGAACAGGAGAAGGAAGGAGAATTAGGAGAGGTAATCAGGAGATCAAAAGATAAACTGTTAAATAGAGAAGGAAGAAAACTACTGGAAATTTGCGAGGAGTTAAACGTAACGATGTATAAAGAAACGGATGTATAAAGGGGTATGTTGATGGAGATAGAAACAGAAAACGGGAGTGTCATAAAGGAAATAGAGATACATAAACGTATAGAATCTGACCACCTCCCAATAACGTTCTCAATTGAAAAGGAGGAAAGAGACAGAGAGAAAGAAAGAGGTAGAAAATAGTTGGGAAATAAAAGATCAGAAAAAGAGGGTTTTTTTTAAAGCGGTAAATAATGGATAAGGACGAAAGGGGTAAGAGAAAAAGAAAATTTGAGGAGGGAAAGAGCAAATCTAAGAATATTAAGGAGAGAGAAAAAAAGACAAATAATAGAAAAGAGATGGGAAAGAGTGGAAAAATGTAAAAACTTACAGGATTTCTGGAAAGAAATAAAAAACTATAGGTCGAGGAAGCCTGGTGGGAGGCTAAGAGCAGTAACCCGATTCCAGTGTAGGCGGTAGTGCTGGTCGGGATAGACGTCGGCTTGGCACAGGAACACGCAAACTACACAGAAACAACACATGTACATTGCGGCAAACATTGAAGTCAATCGTTGAGCGTCCCTCCGGGCTCACCTCTGGGGGGTCTCGGCCTTGACCCCAGAGGGTACCGTAGGAAAACTGGTTTGTTTTGACGCTCTCAGGCCGCCAGATAGTACAGGGGCCCGGATCGGACTAACCACCCAGACCTGGCTGCCCTATCAGCCGGCGAAAAATCCTGCCCGACCTAGCAGTGCTGGATGGTGACCGGGTAGGGCCATGGTCGGTCAGGGGGGGGGGGGGATTCGGCCGAGGCCACTGGGACGAAGACGATTTCCTCTGGTGACATATTTGGTTCACATCCCCTACGGAAAATATTAGGGTTGTGCGAAATTGAAAACTCGATTCGACGAGTTCAAGTCGAGTCGCGAGTCAAGTTACTGGTTCGAGCCGCTGGAAAATGTCGATCTATTCGAATTATTCGAGCGGCTCCAATTTTGAAGCCGCTTGTAAAGCCGATACTTGAATGATTGTCCAAATTGCAAAATGAAAATATAAGCAAATTTAGGTACAAAGAAAGATGAGAATAAGAAACTTATTTTTGTAGGAGCTGTGTACATCCTTTTGAGCCGTGTTCGGCTGGTTGAGATCGGTGTGTTCTGAGCAACGGCGTTTACTCAATTCGTAAGGTTGCTCTGCTATTCGTCATCGAACTCAACCGTGCTGCTGGCCGCCTCGGTACCTGACTGGGCTGCAGTAGAGGTCTGGTTAGTGCCGCTGCGGATTGCAAGACATAAGTCGGCCGTATGTACATAGGAATTAGCTGTAAGTTCAAGGATAACTACATCCTCAATTCGTACTCAATAAGGTTGAAAAAGGATGGCAGTTTGCGACCGTTCTGCAACTGTGTACCCTGTTCGCGTAGTTTCTTCGAAGCTATAAGCACAGGCCCAAAACGGCATTGTATAAAAGTGATAGCGTGAACTAGGCAGTCACGGTGCAGCAGCTTTATTACCTCGTGTGACTTGCATGCCCGGAACCCTTTCTCCATGAACTAAGTTTGAAAGTCAGTTGAAAGTCGAAGTTGTTTACTCTGGGAAAAATCAATTTTTGATGGCAGATTCTGAAAGTGCGGAAAATTTTACGTCCAGATTACAAATTTTCAATTACAAAATCTAACACATTAAGACAATTATATAAATTCCTACCTGAATTGATAATCGAACTTGGCGACTTATGAAAGTTATAATAATTTAAATGATTAAAAGAGTCAAGGATAGGAAATGCCTTTTGGCTACCGCGAACGCGGTCACTGCCTACCGGGCAAGGGAGCCGGATACGAAGTTACTTTAAACTATACAATATCTCTTTTAAATCGACACACGATTATTTTTATAGAAAGAGAAAAATATCTTAATGTGTGAGTGTGCGTGTCTGTTTGTATATGTGTATGTGGAGGTTCTTGGGTGGATGCAGCTGTCAATCCTCAGCGCTTTCCAGCCTAGGCTCGGTGGTTCAATGTATAGCGGTGGCTAGATGTACCTAGGTGTGACGGCTCGTCCCTTTGATGTAAGTAGTGTAGACCGTAGGGAGTTCACTGTCTCAGTTTCTTCTATGACGCATATTCTGTCAATGCCCCAGAATATGCGCGCTGCATTCTGGCAGACTTTAACATACGTTTTATAGCGAGGTGGCTAGAAGGAAATCAACTAAGAGATTAAAAGTAAAATGCTTTAATAAATATAAGGTAAAATGATTTGACAGTATATGATAATTACATTTGTTGGGCGCCAGCTACTTTTGTAGCACGAATACTATTAAGTAAATACAAGTTTAGCTTCGCGCGCGGTATCACACAATACTCAAGTGCAACTTACATATATGTTATAACGCTGTCTCCTTCCTAGCGTGGCTCGTTGGCTCTCGTATGTGGCACTAGGCTTCGATCTAACTAAAACACTATTCTGCCAAGGATGTCGAGAACGGAGTCTAGGCGCGCGCTTTGAGTGGTACTTCCTAGCCGATTCTTGAGTACAAGCTTCCTCACAATTATCCGGACAAAGAGTCGGGTTCGAAGGCGAATATTAGAACTAGCAAGTGATCACAACGATATCCGGGAACAAAGTGTCGAGTGCGAAGACGAATGTTAACTAGACAAGTGAACACGAAGCTATCCGAGGACAAAGTGATCGAGGCTATGGGAATTCGGCAGCGGCGTGGTCCGACTGCGTAGTTCCCATAACAGCCGTTGAGACGCTGAGAGGGCCAGTCACGTGACGGGGAAGGGACTATAGGTATGGGAGTGAGAGAGAGCGAACGAGAGCGGGCATGCTACTACAGCATGACCTACGACACGTACTGCGGTGCGCGTGTACCGGTGTGGCTTCCTCCTGGTGCCGTGGAAATACGACAAGTCAGCTGTTCCTGCTGCGAGTGCCGTGAGTTGGCCGTCCCATCTTCTCCTCGCCGATCCTGGACACAGTGTGCAAGAATGCTGGTGGAACTTGTGACAGGATAAGTACATACATAGGTTATGATACCTATGTATGTTGACTGTATGCTTCTGACAGTCTCTATGTAGTCTATCTTGCTTCTAGGCTGTCTGGTGCCTGCTGTTCCCTTCTCCTGCCAGGACATCCAGTGAAGCAACATACTTCGATTGTGACTCCTTGAGCGATAGCAGGTACGTTTAATTCCTTCTGTGCATCGTAGTGAGTCTGTACTAATGTTGTCTTCTTTACAGGAGCTGCCTAGGAGTCGAGGTAGGACATTCAGTATCGTTGCACTGTGCTAAGTATTTCTCTCTCTCCTGATGATTTACTAATATCTCTTCCTATTTACAGGGGACTAGGTTGGAGTACGACTGGCCTCCCAACAGCTCAACGCCTGCCAGGGCGTTGAAGAAGGAAGGTATAAAAGGGATATGGGTAGAGCGTACGGTAGTATGTGAGGGGATAGGGTAGCTTAGGCAGATATAACTTAGTTAGGTAGGATTTAGCATGTGAGGGGTTAGGTGTTGGGGGGGTTGTGACGCATTGGCTGCATAGAGCCTTTCCTCAATCTATGCACTTTGTTCGCTAGTCAGGTTTTCTATCTCAGCATGAGCAGGACTGGTGCTTGCACCATCGCATCCTGCTCTGCTATGTAACAAACACAAAGTGTGGCGTTACACTTCTTATTTTCAGCAGGAGTGATATTCGGAAAAGGCCGATGGATGCACTTGCTCGATGCTGAGGGGTCGACTACGCGCCTAAGTCCGGTATACTCTCTTTTTAAATGTACGAATAGCGAGTAATACGTGATACTTGTTTAATAATGGTCTGGCAACAGGCAAAGTAACGTTGTGCAAGACATTTTGGATATTACCGAGCGATCATAGCCCTTTGCTCCCGGGCTTTATATACTTGCATATCCCCTTGTTTTCCTCGGACTAGCGTTTTCCATATAAAATCACTTCACTATTTCGTATTTTCCTCTCTCAATATTAAGGGAATCGTGTCAAGTCATAAACATCATAGTTTATGACTACCACTTAAGAATTTGTCTCTTTTAGAAACTCTCCCGCGGTCTCTCTGTTTACTGGAGATCGTGCATGTGTTTCCTATGAAATTCCAGATCGACGAATATTGCGTCTCTGTTTCTCTCTGCTCTCTAATTTTTCTCATATTTATGATCGTTTTTCTGCGATGATTTGTCGCCTGATTGTATTGCGTAAGGTCACCGTCGGCGAAGCTCCCCTCGTTCTCGTGCTTCTTAATTTATGGCTTTCCGTTGGAAAATACGATCTCGCGGTTTTTATGAAGTTATTATTGAATCTAATACGTCCATTAGCGTTTTATGGCATTTTTTATTTATTGCGTGGTTCATCGGAATATAGTCCATTTTTGTAAAGGTGCCGCTGACACGTGTATGTAAATATATCTCCCAATTTTTAGATCCACTTCTTGGATACCGTGATGACGTGCTAGTGAGTAAGTATGTGTGTGTGTTTTTTTTTTTTTATTGGAGAAAGAGGTTGGAGGGAAAAATCTTAATAGACCATGACATGGCCAGAGCCACCGTGTGTTGGATTCTCACCAACTAAAACCCTTCGTTTTGCGACCGAATATAGAATCCAATTGCAACCTGAATCCTCTTCGCTCTCCTTACCGATTTGTCGGTGTGGAGGGCCAAGCTCCGTCTTCAGTGCCTTTTTCCCCCGCGGTACCACGGTCAAGTATTACTTCGCGGGGGGGCATAGGGACATTGCCCTTGTCTCCTTGATGTGATTGTCATTCCTTATACGTCCATATCTAGTAAATCTACTATCGTACCTTCTTCATTATAGGCTGCCGTCTACTTCTTATCGCATCGTCCAGTCGTCAGCTTCTTGCAGCATCTCTCGTCTTCTTCTCTCTTCATCGCCCCTCACTTTCTTGAGGATGACCGCGGCGTAGTTACTGACCACGTGCCAGCCCTCAGCGGTGGCGAACATAGCTACCATAATAGACTCAGGAGTTGCTCTGGTCTGGAGGTAGCATTCAAACTCTTCACGCTCCCGCTGGTAACGCGAGCAGTAGCAAAAAACGTGCTCAGCGTCCTCGCACATGTCCAAACATGCTGGGCAGTCTGGACAGTCTTCTAAATTAAATCTACACAGGTATGCTCGATAGCATCCATGTCCCATCAAAAATTGCGGGAGGTAGTAGTTTACTTCTCCGTGTCTTCTTGTGATCCAGTCTTCAATCTTTGGTATAAGTCGGTGCGTCCAGCGCCCTTTCAGGCTACTGTCCCATCTTCTATGCCACTCAGCTACTGTTTATTCTCTGGCAGCGTTCCAGATTTCTGCCTTCGTTCTATCGCTGTTCTCCTGTTTTGCCATGTATATGGTCTTCCTCTCTAGTGCTAAGAGGTCGATGGGTGGCATGCTTGCCACGACGCTTATTGCATCGTCCGATACCGTGCGGTAAGCAGACGCTACTCTTAGTGCACTCCGTCTATACACGGATGACAGGTTCCGCGCATAGGCTTTTATTGCCATTGCATCTGCCCAAATTGGTGCCCCGTACAGCATAATCGATGTAATGACACTTGCTAACAGCTTCTTTTTCTGAGTAGCTCCACCGACATTCGGCATGAGCCGAGATAGAGCAGCCATCGTTCTTGACGCTTTTTCACCTGCTAATTCAAGGTGCTGTTTAAACGTCAACTTTTCGAATATAGTAACGCCCAAATACTTGATAGTCGATTTAGAAGTTATCTCATGGCCGTCTATCATTAGGGCGATCGTCTCCATTTTCTTCCTGCTAGATATCAGGATCGCCTCGGTCTTGTGTCCAGCGAGTTCAAGTCCCGTTTCTCTCAGCCACCTCTGGATAGTGGTGATCGCTTCATTGGTGATTTCAGCGACGTCTTCTTTTTCCTTCCCTACTACTACAAGAGCTATGTCGTCTGCGAATCCTACTACTATAGCCTCCCGCGGGAGTTGTAGTCTCAGCACTCCGTCATACATAATGTTCCACAATGGCGGGCCCAGTACTGATACCTGTGGAACACCTGCCGTGACCTTGTAGGTTTCAATGCCGCAATCCGTTTCGTACAGTAAAGTTCTGTCCTACAGATAGTCGGCCATCATCCTCCTGATGTAGGTGGGCACCTCAAGCTTATCAAGCGCTTCATGTATCTTCGTCCAATTTGCAGAGTTGAATGCGTTTTTGACATCCAAAGTAATAACTGCACAGTACTTCTTTGTTCCGCCCTTCCACCGTTTTCCACTGATGGCTGCTCGGGCTGTGTTTACCACTAGGCTGATCGCGTCCAAAGTAGATCGGCACTTCCGAAAACCATATTGGTGCTCGGCAAGCCCCTTGGTCTCTCCGATTATGCACTCCATCCTGCTGTTGATAATGCGCTCCAGTATTTTTCCTTGTGTGTCCATCATACATAATGGTCTGTACGATGTCTCCCCTCCGGGCGCTTTGTTACCCTTAGGTAACAACACAAGTCGCTGCTTTTTCCAGTTCGTCGAAAATCTCCCTTCTGCTAGGCATGCATTGTAGAGGCCAACAAATTCTTTAGGTTTAGCCTCGATGGCATGCTTCAGCGCCACATTTGGTATGCCGTCAGAACCGGGAGCCTTATTGTTTCCTACCCTCTTGCTTGCTACGAGTAGCTCCTCAACCGTAATTGGAGGTATATCTTCTTCCCGCACTTCCTCTGCTATAGCATATGGTGCGTCCGGCTGACTTGGAAAACGTGTTGTCACTACCCTCTTCAGTATCTCTGGGCACTTTGGTGGGGGTATATAGCTTCCTTTGAGTGTCTTCATAACTGTTTTGTAGGGCCTGCCCCATGGATCTTTATTGACCTCTTCTAGCAGCTCCTTATGATATCTCTGCTTGCTTTCACTGATGCACTTCTTGAGGGTGCACTTGGCTTCTTTCATTCTTCTGCTGTATTCTTCTACAGCTTCGCTTCCAATACCGGTTCGGTAAAACTTTTTCCTTGCCCGTTGCTCCAGCCTTCGTGCTCGGTGGCAGGCGGAACGCGCTGATCTAATCTTCTCGTTCCACCAATATACTGGTACCCATCTTTGATTGGGCACTTTTCTTGGCATAACTGCGTCACAGGCTCGGGTGAGCCATTTTGTCATTTGTTCAGCCTTGTGTTCTGCTGATCCCGTCAATTGGATATTTCCTAACATCATCAGAAATAGTTCCTTGTCGTACTCCTTGGCTTTCCATTTCATTTTCGTACCTATAGCGTTAGTACAGTGTACCATGTTTTGTGTGCCCAGCTCCATTATAATGGCGTGGTGATCACTATTAGTGAAGTGATCGCTTACGGTCCATTTACTCACCTCTTTTACCAGACATCTACTAACAAATGTTAAGTCGATCACTGATTCGGCCTCCACTTTTTTATAGGTTGGTACGTTGCCTTCGTTCACCAGCACCAAGTCCAGAAGTGTGAATGCATCTAGTAGGGCCTGTCCTCTTCTATTGGTTTTTCGGCTGCCCCATTCAACCGCCCATGAGTTAAAGTCCCCAGCTATAATAGCTGGTTTTTTAGCCCTGACATCTCGTTCTAGCCGGTCCAAGAATTGCTGAAACTGATCTATTGGCGCACTGGGTGGGGCATAACAGCTGTATACCTGTACACCCTCAATCTTTGCGCTGGCAAAACCTGCTTCTTTGACTTTCATCGTACTTTGAAAGGTAAGGTCTCTGCACGCCCAAATAGCTGCTTTACTGGAGCCATCGGATTCCCACCTTGGCTGTTCAAGATCTCTGTACTGCTCACTGATTATAGCGACATCAATCTTCTGCTCACGGACGTACTGACAGAGAAGGTCCTGAGCTGTCTCACAGTGGTTCAGGTTTAACTGTACTATTCTCATCTTCTTTGTTATGTGGCTTTCACTGCCGCTTGGTACGCTGGGCAATCATAGCTACCTGCGGCATTTGTGCAGCTACCTGCGGCATTTGTGCAGTCTTTCGCTACATGTCCCACTGAGCCACATTTGTAGCAGCAGCGGCTTCTATCGTGCTGCTCAATGCAGCTTGCAGCAGTATGGCCGAAGCCCAAGCATTTATAGCACCTGAGCGGGCGGGAGTTTCGCTTTATTGCTCTTATTTGTCAGATAACCCACCCTATCCTTATCTTCTCACCCTTGATAAACTTCTGAGCTATCTGGGCAGGTAGTTGTACTATTGCTTTCTGCGTATCTCCATAGGCTTTACGAAGCGACTGAACCGCCGTAGGTACGAAATTATGTCCTTCCTCGTTATTTTTGCGTAGTGCGTCCACTATGTCCTCCTTAGTGGTCAGCATGTCAAGATCTTTAATCTCGAAGGCCTCTTCATGATGCAGCGCCCTGATTGTAGCAGTTTCCACTAGTACTGCTTTCGCCGCTTCCTGGAGCTCAGCTGTTTCCACCTCCTTGGAACGTCGTAGTTCGAGTAGCAGATCTCCTGCTGTCGTTTTGCGTATTCTATGTACGCTGTTTCCTAACTTTTCTAGGCTAGGCTCTGCCTTCATTTTCTTTAGGATTTCGGCGTAGCTTTTTCCACCCTCGGCCTTGATGACTAAGGCGTCAGGTCTAGGGGGTCTTGCTCTTGCCGTCCTACTTTTTCTGGTCTTTTTTTGGTCTTGGCCACGAGCACCAGTGTTATCCTTCCTGTTTACGCTTTTTCCTTTTTTCTTCTTTGTCTTCCTTGTCACCACCTCTTGCCACGAGTCTTTCTCCCGCTGGTGGACATTGTCGTCAGCTACTCTTCTTGCAGAGCTCGCCCCACTAACGCGACTAGCCTGCTGTGGTTTCCCCTTGCCGACCGGCTTAGGGGTCACTTCGTTCGCCTCTGCTAGGCTAATTGCCCTTTCCAGAAGGCCAGGGGTTGTTTGGGTCACCTTGCCCTTAGTCCCTGGCCGTTGGCACTGCATAAGGTTATCGTCGCAGAGCAAAGAGACCTGTAGCTGGCCCTTATGCTCCGGGCGAGATCCTTAATTTGCTTGTGCACATTGTGTCTGTCCCTGACATAATCGATCAGCTCATCGATTTTGCTGCCAAGGCGATCTAGGTGCACGTTTTTGGAGGTCGCGCTTTCTGCTCGTTTGTCGCCATCTGCGTCTACCTCCATAGTCTCTGCCTTCTTTCCTGTAGCATTACCATTGCCTTCCCGTGCCAGGTTACCTACAACGGGGCTGGTTGTGTTTTGAATCGAAAGCGTACTTTCGCCTCTCCCAGATCCAAGGAGTTTATCCCCAAGGAGGCGAGCGTCGACCACCCGGGCTGATACCCGATCGGAATCGACGGCAGGATTAGTAATGCCTGCCTAGGTACTCATATGTTTGAGAACGCTTCTTGATTGTTTGTCCTTGCCACCCTAAATACCTGATGTTTCGGTAATTCTAAACAGTGCTGGGGTGCCGAGGACTTTCGTGGCAGCACCGATAGCTCCTGTACCCTAGGAAGGGGCCCTTTAACAAAGTGCTAGCATCCGGGCCAGATGCACCTTGGTTTTTTAAGCGAGGTTGTTACTCCTCCCCCTCCTCCTTCCCCACCTCTTGGGTAGTGGGGCCCCGGGCTTGGGACCGGTGTAGCGGAGTTTGTGTGTGTGTGTGTGTGTGTGCGCGCGTGTGTGTGTGTGTGTGTGTGTGCGTGTGTGTGTGTGATACAGTAATCGTAGTGTTTTGGATGCGTAATGGAATCGATGATTCCATTACAGATAGATATTCAATTTTTTTTAATATAACCCATGAGGTCATATGAAGGTCACAATCTTGTGGAATGGAGGATTCGTATGACAATAAGATAATGGATTTTCATGGAGCAAACTACTATATCGTTATGTTTTCAGAGTCGCCGAATCCAAATCCAGTGTCCGTTTGTCTCCATCAGGCCGAATAGGTATTGCTAAGCAATATTTCGAAAAATTACATTGAAGTGTTAGTAATCTTTTCAATGGGTGATTGAGGTGTGTCAGTAATTTTCATAGGTTGTTTCGTTTTGACTCGAATTAACTTTTTCAATTGATACGTGAGATATTTTCGTATGAAACTTTGTGCATCTTCCTTAATATTTTCCCAATAATACCTTTGTTTAATCCGTTTATAAGTTTTAGTTACTCCTTTATGACCTTCTTCCATAATTCGAACTCTATCTTTTTCAGCAATATATTTTATTAAACTCAAACAAATTATGATTTTAACTGATACTCCCTTTAACAATTATCTCAATTTAAGCAACATCTCTCCCCATAGTACGTTTTCAACATCTTTATTTTGAGCTATACTAATAGAGCAAATATTATCTTTAATAATTAATGATTTTAAAACTTCAAACGCAATAATCATATTATTAAGGACTTTGGTGGTGCTTAAGGATTGAGATCCCCGTACAACTATAGCAAAATGTAATTTATTATTTCGATTAGTAATTTTAATCTCTCCTGCTTCCAATTCTGAAAATCTAGGCAATTCATTACGATTATGTAATTGTCGAGCACCTTCGTCACATGGAGTGCCGTCTGTGGCTATAAAATAAATATAATTGTCTTTTCGCATAAATAATTGTTCTTTACATTCTACAAATAATTTTCCAAATTTCCTTTTTTTATTTACGATTGTATTAGTTTCTTGTATATTTTCATTTTCTATATTTGATTCTTTTGGAACTTCTAATTATTATTATTATTATTATTATTATAGATTTATTTTGCACTAGTCAAAAATACAATTGATTATCATGCAAACTTATTAGATCATCGTTCGGTTTTTCGGTAATCTCGATATTTCCAATGTTATCGTTTTCAGATCGATTGTCGTTTTGGTCTTTATTACGTGAATTATTAGCGCACTTTGGTCGTTTCTCTCGATAATTGGGAATTTGTATTTTTCCGGCCTCGGCGCGTGTCTCTACCACAAGTATAGGCTCTTCCGTTTGCATCTCCTCGAATCGCTCGACGGGGTTCCAAGAGAGAGCATCTGCGTTCACGTTAGCTTTCCCACACTTATAGACGATATCGCCGTCATACGCATTTAATTTAATTCTCCATATACTTACTTTCGACGTTAGATCTGTTGAATTTTTTAACCAAATTAAAGGTTTGCAATCAGAGAGTACACCGTGTAAATGGGCTAAAATGCATAGAGGAACCTTCTATGAGCCTACAGATAAGAAAAAGTAAATCAGAGGCGAGTTGACAGGAGAAGAGCAGAAGGAGACTCGATGTACTAGACGAGAGGATTTTTACCCTGGTTTTCTGATTGACCCTCCATGCAAAGTCACACGCATAAAAAGTTTCAAATAAGAATAGAAGCTGCATCTAGGCCTTCTAATTGTCCAAACACCCACCCCGCCGAGGAGACAAAATTCCGAGATCACCTCTCCTACGAGGTATAAAAGAACCCAGCAACAGGTCACCAAGCTCTCACTTCTCAGTTCTCATTTCTCATTTCTTAGTTCTCAGTTCGCTTCAAAAAATCGTCGCCACGCGAAAGCTCTGCCCGAGCTCGGTCCGGTATAAAATCTTAGGACTTAGAATCTTTTCGACGATTTTAACAATTAGAATATTTTGATATTTTTGGAGTTAGTACATTGACTTTGTCGTTCGTCGTTCTACGTATTAGCAAACGATTATTTCCGATTCACTAGTTAGTTGCGGGCGAGTGTTATATTAAATTTGTGGAAAAGTGAATAAATCTTATAAAATTTTAAATCGCCAGTGAATCATTTAACCGAAAGCTCCTGATTCTGGCGTCCATTTTCGATCCGAACCATCTACTTCAGAAGCAGAACAAAATACAAGATTAATAATTTACACGCATAGGCCGTGCACCTCACTAAATATGCTATTGTTTTCTTCCCTTTTCACAATTCGTTGCATGAAAACTCAATCGCATCTTCCAAAAGTCTAACATAATATTAGTCCGTGATACAATCGTAACGATAGAAGGGATGCCCTATTCAACTGTCTATTAAGGGAAGATTAATTTGCATTATAAATCTCAGTGCTGGATTTAGACTAAAAATATATAAAGATCAATGGCGGTTTTAAAATACTTTCCGGTGGCTACTGGAGGCTGTTCTTTCTTAGATCGCGAAGGTAGTCAGGCACCGATGGCGCTAAGTTGCGTTTTAAACCTTTGTCGTCATCCGTGCTTATAAAGCAAATCAACCCGTAGAGTTACTGTCCGGTGACAACTCTCATAAGTTTAGGACATAACAGTTGTAATATGCACATAAGCAAGTCTATCTAACAAAAACTAATGTTATTAATATAACAATCGCAATATTAACATTTTTAACAAATTCTAGATACTGCAACACAACATCGTGAAGACTCTATTGGAGAAACAACTAATACAATAAAAATTGTGAGTAAAACAAGAGAATTTTTGATTATATTATTTTATTATTGTAATTTAGTATTAATTCTTATATACTTTCAATAAAGTTCTATTATTGCAATGCTCGGCAGGAAGTTGTCAAAATTTTCTTCACTTTGATTTTGATCATTTTCTAACACATATCGTTATTATAATAGTGGAAAATGTTGCCGTATCAATTGATTTGTGATTGTAAACAAAATTATAATTGGTGTAGAGAGTATTTTAATATTTAGTGAGAATTTCATTATTGGAATGCTCGGCAGGAAGTTGTCAAAAATTTTCTTCACTTTGATTTTGATCATTTCCTAACACATATCGATACTATAATAATATAAAATGTTGCCGTATAAAAAATTTTAGTTACTCCTACACGACATCATGAAAACCGTACAAAACATTCCGAGAGAAATCATTTCAAAATACAGACCTATTGGAGAAACTACAAATACAATCAAAACTGTGAGTAAACAAAGAATATTTTTCATATTATTTTTGTTGTATTATTATAATTTAGTATATTTATTCTCATATACTTTATTGAATAACATAGGGAATATTGTTCATAAAAATACACTTTTTTCATAGGCTGAAGGTTTTTAATTATAGCTTACAATAAGAAACTTATAGTACAAGATAATTTCCATTAGGTCGACTAATTTTTTAATAAAAACTATTTTATATTTTTGAGTTTATAAACATTAAAAATTATAAATGAAAATAATAATAACAAATTTAATTAATTTGCAGCTGCTATAAAACAACACAAACAGTATGGACAAGGATTTTATAATAACGACTACCCTTAAAACCAAAACCGTCAAAACTATACGAAAAAATGATTTTATTAATAAAATCAAGATAACAATATCATTGATTCGATATCTTAAGAACGTTGAAAATATAAAATATAAGGAAGCTTAAAAAATTCAAATAACAATTTAATTTTTATTTTTTGTATCAATGTGAATGTATATTAATGCAGTGTGTGTTGTACATACGTCTTTGAAAATAAATAATTCATAATTACAAACACAAACTGTATAAATCATGTACTAACAATCATCTACTTACGTATATTATTTATATTTATTAATTTAATTTGTTCTTCAATTACTTTCAGATAAATACGGAGGTGTATAAGCGGGCAGGAAACACAGAAGAGCACGTTACACTCGAAATCAAAAAATTACAAAAAATCTAGAATTAATTTTTTAAGCTATGATTAATGTAGCTAAAAATATCAATTAAAATAATGTTATAATTCTACATTTATCTTTTGTTTGTATAATAGTGATAAAATAAATATTAATGTATACATTTTTCTTTGTAAAAATGCGTATTCCTTTACCAAGCCGGAAGAATATTAGATCATACTATCGGCGCATAAATTATTAATTATTACTTATGAATTGATATTTTTTCCATTGATTAAACAATATAATAGAAAAGTATGCTATACAGGGTGTCCCATTTTAATTTACCACCCCCTAAAACTGGTTAATAATTTGCTCTGAAAAAAAATGTTTTAAATAAAATTTGTTGGGTTCGAAGGGGGGCATCTTTTGGCTATTTTAGCTGCGACCTTGAACATGACCTTCAAGGTCATTTGAAAGTTAAGACCAAATTTTCATATGAAATGTGCATATTTTTATGGCGGATTCGGATTCTACTAAAAAAGAGAAACACTTTTTGTTCGAATCATTTTTTGAAAAAATCCCAAATTTTTGTTGTAAACGGCTTTAAAAAAGTTGAAAAAATCACTAGATATCTCTTATTGCCCCACCCTTTAAAAGAAGTTAAAAATTTTACATTTTATCCGAGGAATTAGAAACGTACACAATTTTACAAATTTAAGTCCAAGTATGACCTTAGCCATGAACTTGTCCTTAACCAACAAGGTCATTCGAAGGTCAGTCAATTTATTTAACGGTAATCCTCGATTTTTATTCCGGCAATTGAAGCTTGGCTATGACCTTGACCTCGAACCTTAAATTCATTTTAAGAAAGAACCATCACTCTCTTTTTCAAAAAATGAAATTACCAAAAAATTTATCAACAGAACCAAAGTTCATTAGAACGCTAATCTGATTCATTTTTTATCACGTGGGGGAAGTTTGCAATCTTCGGTGTATGTTTGACATTCTCTGGGGCAAGTTTGCAATCTTCGGGGTATGTTTGACATTCTCTGGGGCAAGTTTTACATCATCTGCGGAAAATTTGACATCATCTGGGGCAAGTTTACGGTCACAACTGGGACAAGTTTGACATCATCTGGGGCAAGTTTGAGCAGTAAGGGGCATGTTTTCAACTGAGAATCAAAATCAAGCTTAGTTTTTTTAATGAAAATTGTACATATTTAAAATCATATTCAGATTCTCTGATAAAGTACGCATCTTTTTAAGAAATATTTTTCTCGTAAATGCTTTATTTCTCGCTAAAAGACATCTTTTTGCTTCGTTATCGTTCTGTTGGTAAAGCTTGTAAATTCTTACAGCTCCTCAAAGCTTCTCATCATTAGGTTTTCATTGACTTTCTGAATTTCAGAGCAGAAAAATACTTATAATAAATTATTTCTAGTAAGATTAAATATTCCCTAAAAAATCTACCTACAACAGATAATAGCTGACTACACGCCAGTAGAGATAGTCAACATGATCAAGATTCTGGGAGAATGTCACTACAATTACAAGGCTGCAGCGAGTCTGTACGCTGAAAGGTATCCGGACGCTCGTCATCCTAGTGGGAGGAATATTAAACTTCTAACGATAAGAGCTCAAGGAGGTAACTTAAGAAGGAAGAGGCGACGGACGGGCCCAAGAGAGCATATTGCGCTTGGGGTTCGTGCTGTAATTGCCGAGGATCCTCATATTTCGACGCGACAAGTTCAGCGAATGCATGGAGTACCCAGATCAACAGTTTCCCGTGTATTGCGTCATTTTAGATTTCATCCATATCACTTGCACCTTACACATGCCATTGAGCCTGGTGATCCTGCCAGGCGACTTAGATTCTGTCAATGGGCGAAAACACGAATGCGCATAGATCCATTTTTCTTTGATCGGACTCTCTTTACAGACGAGGCAAAGTTCGACAATATGGGAGGAGTTAATCTTCATAACGCGCATTATTATGCAGAAGAAAATCCACATTGGCAGCGAGATCACCGTACACAAAGACGGTGGTCAATTAATGTTTGGGCGGGCATAGTTGGGGAATACGTTGCGGGTCCAATTTTTTATGACCGTAATTTAAACGGCGAGCTTTATTTAGATATTCTCGAGAACCAAATTCCACCTCTTCTAGAAAACAGTCCGCTAAAAATAAGGCGAGACATGTGGTTCCAGCAAGATGGTGGTCCCGCTCATCGTAGACTACTTGTCAGGAGATTTCTGAACGCGACATACCCAAATAGTTGGATTGGAATTGGTAGTCCAATCTGTGAATTCCCTGCGCGATCGCCAGATTTGACCCCATTGGACTTCTTTCTGTGGGGGGCCGTGAAGCAGAGAGTTTACGCGGAAGCCCCGACGACGGCACAAAATATGATGGAGAGAATTGTTGCAGCATTCCGGGCGTTCACCCCACAAACATTAATAGATGTCCAAAGAAGTTTTCGGCAGAGAATACAAATGTGCATTCAACAAAATGGGCAATTGATAGAGCACTTGAGACGTTGAAATTTCCGTGACTAGCTGAACGAAGGGGTCTTGCCTTGGCTGGACGTGAAGGTCTTGCCTTAAGTGGCTGGATAGGGTCTTGCCTTAAGTGGTTGGACGGGGTCTTGCCTTAAGTGGCTGGACGTTAAGGTCTTGCCTTAAGTGGCTGGATAGGGTCTTGCCTTAAGAGGGTTGGACGGGGTCTTGCCTTAAGTGGCTGGACGGGGTCTTGCCTTAAGTGGCTGGACGTGAAGGTCTTGCTTTAAGTGATCCAAAGGATACCTCTGTCTTAGTTTGAAGCTAGTAACATTCATCTAAAACAGCTTATTTCTAGAACAAATTCTCTTTTCAGTTAAAGGGAGAGCTACCTATTGATGATCAAAAAATGGTTAAGACAAAAAGTGTTACTTTTTTAGTAGAACCCGAATCTGTGATAAATCTTATTCAAATGACCTTGAAGGTCATGTTCAAGGTCGCAGCTAAAGTAGCCAAAAGATGCCCCCCTTCGAACCCAACAAATTTTATTTGAAACATTTTTTTCTCAGAGCAAATTATTAACCAGTTTTAGGGGGTGGTAAATTAAAATGGGACACCCTGTATATAACAGTACACATAGCAAACAATTTTCACCGAGCGAGCGTTAGCGAGCAAGGTATATCTGCTAGTAATATAATTAAATTTCTGTCGTTAATTCAGAACCAATTTTCGTTTCCACGTTATAAAAAATTATTAAAATATTTATGGTATAAAAGTGGGATTATGTTATCAATAAACCGGATGATTTCGAAAATCCAGTAGATTTCAGTTTCGGGTCATGTGGAACGCATTGTTAAATCGATGTTTGTGATAATATTGCTAGTATTCAGTGATCTTAGTGCAAGAAGTCACTTTGTCTTAAGCACTTTTTTAAAGATTTTCATGGCTGCTCTACTAATAATCCATATCTTTTATCATTAAATTATGGTTTGTGAAATATATTGTGTAAAATGTATTGTAATATGTATGTATTAAATTATGTATTTTTTATTAAAATACTATTTTATGAAAATGTATATTATTTTCTAATTTTAATGAAAGCATAAATGAATAAAGGTTGTAGCATTTACAAGAAAAATGTTTAATATTCCAAAACGTTTTTGATATATAGATTAATAACAAAATATTTTTATTTTTATTTTTTGCTTTTGTAATAATTTAATTAAATTTACAATGATAATTTGCATGAAAAGAAAATTATAATACAACATTTAATCTATTTTGCTTTTTGGAAGCGCAAACAAGTAAATATAATTATTTATATAAATGAATTTATTTTTCAATACCAATCGTCATTTTTACATTTTCCAAAGAGAAAATTTAGGAAAAAATCATTTTATCTACCTTTATAATGGATAAGGGAAACAACCCGTGGGGATAGAAATGTAATATATCATATTAGTGTTCGAAAATAAATTCGAATTTCAAAATGTTTTAGAAATAATGGGCAAAATATAACAATAATTTCGATCAAAAGCACAAGACAAATCCATTTTATTTTTTTATATAAATAATTTATTGTAATTTTCAAAGCCGAAAATTGAATAATAAATGTAATTTTTTTCTAAAAAATAGGTGTGTTTATCCTTAAAACTGAAAAAGTGCAATTTAGTAGCCACCTTTATTCTCATATTTTTAAAATTGGTTCTATCAAGATATCGTTGTCTCGGGAATAATTAACAAATGGGAGATAATTACCACCCCGAAAAATAGTGGTTGCTATTATTAAAACTAAGAGGGGTGCAATTTTTCGTGATATGTCCAAATCCTAGACATTTATAACATCTAAGTGAACATGCGTTCCTTTTTATCTGCCGTATTCGGCAGACTTTGCAGCCTGTCTTGATTTTCTGTTTAGCTATCGTGCACCTAGCCATTTTAGCTGGCATTTGGATGACCGCAATCCGCGTTTTACCGTATGCCTTACACAATAATTTTACTACGATCTCCTCCAATGTGCTTGTGTTGCTACTTTGGAACTCCCTGCGTCGCGCACGTAGAATGCCCTCCTTGCCAGTTACTAAGCCCAGATCCTTTATTTCAAAGGCTACTACGACTTGTAGGGTCCTTATTTTAGTAACCTTATCTAGCACTTCCTGTACCCCCTGTCGGAGTTCCGTAGTCTTCCCTTCCACTGTGCATTGGAGTTCCAAAAGCAGATCTCAAGCCGCAGTCTTGCGTACACTGTTTATACATTTGTCGAGTACCCTCAATTTGGGTTTCGCCTATATTTTTCTCAAGATATTAGCATAAAGGATCCTTTCGGCGTCCTTTATAATGAAGGTCTCCGGTCGGATTGGTCTTGCCTGTGTTGTTTTAGATTTTCTAGTGCCTTTTTGGCTTATAACACCAGTACCACTCATCTTATCTTCTTTTTCCTTCTTTTCCATTTTCTTCCTCGTTTCTTCGATAGAGGGACCATCGACAGTGCTCAGGCGTGTGGTAGGCGAGCGGCTGAGATTGATAGATGGTTTGAAAGACTGCATCCAGCGGGACGTATGAAAAACAATGTGCATTTTTAATGACCGTATTTCGAAGGAATACGGGCTACGCAAATTCACAATCAATTATGTATTTATCGGAATTAACCGCCGGCTCTGGAGCCTTATGTTCCCGAGCAATTAGAGAAACTCGAAAAGTGTTAGACACGTCCCGATGTCTGATCTAGAATTTCTCATCACGAGAGTGGACACTCTCTTGCGCGGACACAGGTCCGTTTGCTTTCTCGTATATTCTAACTTGAAGTTATCTGTACGGTGATGTGTCAGGATATTCGGTTATTTGTTATTTATATTAGTGTGAATAATAAATATAGTCTAGGTTAATCTCTATTGTTATCTTTGTTATTTATTGCAGAGTACTTAGTCATTACATACAGATTTCTGGCATTGCGACTAATTTTTTTGCCTATAAGCCACAGATTTTATTTATCAAACAAAAGTACAAGTACAATATGAAATCGTATATGGGTATAAATACTTTTCGTATTGGTGTAATAAATAATGTTGAACAAAGTTAGGTGCGAAATAATTAGCATCGGTGTTTTATTCTAACCGGTAACCTGGATATTTAAATAAATTATTTGTCTTTCTAGCCATGATGTTAGTGATGTTGCAAATATTTTAGCTTATTCTTTCGGAGAAGATGGATTTGATAAGCATATTGTAATATTTAAAAAAGAATATGCTCCATCAGAAGATCATTTGAGTGTCTTACGAAATGGCGGAGAGTGGAATAATGAAATTGCACAAAAATTACAAAAGCAAAAAATAGAACACATTAAACAAATAGATATATTTTGTTGCCGAAAAGAAAAGCAGAAACTGATTCCCAATTCAAATTATAAAGATAAATATGAACACCTCATTGGTAAAGAGGCAGCCCTTGAAGCTGCTAAAAAAACAGAGGCAAACAGCAATTATGGATGCGGTGAGATAGAACTATTATTATGTTTTTAATTTTAATGTTGTGTATTATAGTGATATTATTTTTAACTGATCAATGATATTGCTCACGGTGTGCCTAGTGAAATTTAAATAAAAATATCGTTTACATC
This sequence comes from Muscidifurax raptorellus, assembly GCA_020010945.3. Lineage (NCBI taxonomy): Eukaryota > Metazoa > Arthropoda > Insecta > Hymenoptera > Pteromalidae > Muscidifurax > Muscidifurax raptorellus. The sequence goes on from JAHUUD020000033.1 coordinate 1,242,182, forward strand.
CAATTTTTATATTGGTCCTGTTTTTAATTATTGTATATACACGTCTTATCAAGCAATAAAAATGGTACCTACAGTCCTTTTTTTTAATGACAGAAAACATTATTTTGTACTCTTTTTTAATGGATGCAGACTTTTCAAATTTTGGTATACCATTCACCTTATGACGGATATTTTGACCTAATTTAAGCCGAAATATCCGCGCCGCGATCATAGCGGACTTTAACATATGTAATGGAATCCTCAATTCCATTACGCATTAACTAAATATAAAAATATTTTACATACACACACGCACATACATTCACATACATAGCTACATTAAAAATGCCGCCATCGCAGCAGTAGCCCGCCGAAAAAAGAAGCAGTACTATTTTAAAATAGACAATAAGTCATAGTCAGTGCGTATCTACGCCAACTTCCGCAAGAATAGTAACTTCTAGGAAACGACACCGACATTAGAATGGAAAAAGCCAATCAATAAAACATATCACATACAAATCACGACACTTATCAACAGCAACAGTTATTAAAAATGAAATACACCGTAACACACTAAAAAAGAAGATTAATGATTATGGATTCACGCGCAAATGACCGAACGAGAGCAAAACGGTGATAAAAATGATTCTAAATCAAAACAAATCTGGAAAATCTCACACGCACACTCCCAACGAGAAGACAAGCAAAGAAGAACAGCGGGAGAGCTAGTTACGAGCTCGATTCCACAAATTTGGAGGTAATAAAACTAAGAGTTTATGATTTGACTTGTCACGACTCTATTAGAGCTAGATATTAGAAGAATATTTTAAATTATCCACTCCAAATATGGGATGAGGAAGAGTACGTAAAACTAGTATATAAAGTCCGGGAGCAAAGGGCTAGGAGTCGTCAGTTTTCTTGAAGTCTCCTTACAAGTCGAATTGCTGCAAGTCGCCAGACCAGAGACTCGATCGAAATAGAGCGCGAATATGCGGGTTGTGCATACGTACTCGACGACGACGAGTTGCCAGACGCGAAGTTAAAAAGTAGAGACACGCGAAAAGTGCATTTAGTTGATTTTGACCAAAGTTCAATAAGGTGTGGTTTTTGTGGAAAAGTCAGGCACGTGACACTTAATTGCCGACAGCTCGCTCTACAGCATCTACAGCGACAGAACGACTCACGTGACTACTAACGGACCCCCACCGTGTGGCAATCAAAATTTTCGGAATGTACCTCGATCTAATAATAGCAATTTCGGAGGATGGAATGCAGAAAATAGACAACAACAATGGATTCTTCCCAAATCAATCGAATAATAATTACAATAATAATAATAATTTTAATCGGAGAATTACAGAAAATCCAAGATCTAATAACCAAGAAAATTCAAGACTTCCGAATAATCCAAATTACAATCGCAATAATACTTTTAATAATCAAAACACATTTAGACCGACATGTTATTATTGCGATATTCAAGGGCATATGCATAATGCCTGTTTTAAGCTGCAGTGGGACATGCGCTCGGGTAACGTCGCGCAGGGAAACGCCGAGTCTCTTTCTCAGGAGGGCCCGTGGAGAGAGATGACATCTGGCACGCGCCCGAACGATTCCAACGTGAGGAATACTCCCACATCCGCACCGAAACTATAAATTTGAGTCGCGCGAGTACGGTGCCGACCATCGAAGTAGACATCGGAGAGTTTAACAAGCCATTAGAATTTATGCTTGATACTGGAGCGTCTATTAGTTTATTGCGTTAGTTGGAGGTATCGCCCTATACTAACTTAAAAACAGACGAGATTATAAGATTAAAAGGCATAACGACGCAATATATTTCAACTCTTGGCAAGGTGACGGTAGATTTTAATAATGTGTCAACAGACTTTCATTTAGTTGACGATGATTTTTCCCATAGCGGAAGCCGACATACTAGGTAACGATTTCTTTCGCAAAAACGAAGCGACAATTAATTATTTTGAAAATTATATTAAAGTTAATGGACAAATAATTCCTTTTGAAAAGTATCCTATGGAAAGATCATCATTAGCTAACCGAATATATTAAAACGGCTTTAGATAACGAAACTTGGGACGATGTTTGAAATTAGCTACATTTTGTTACAACACTATGCCATATGAGGGGCATCAGTTTACACCATATGAGTTAGTTTTTGGACGACTAGCACGTGTTCCTTCAAACGAGCCACTTGATCTGATCCCCACATATAACGATTATGTCATGAATCTTAGTAAGCGATTAAACGAGCTCCAAAAAATTGCACGCGAAAAGCTAATTGAATTAAAAATTCGATCGAAGTATTATTATGATAAAAAAATTAATTCGAAAGAATTTAAAATCGGAGATACGGTTTGGTTATGAAAGAGCGGTAAGCAATATAAATTGGTAGACCAATACGAAGGCCCGTATACTGTTATCGATGTTTTTAATCATCAACGAAACGTTAAAACCCGAATGAAAAATGGGAGAATCAAGACATTAAATGCAAATAGACTTAGAGTCTCGTACATAGAGCCTGAGAAAATCTAAAAATACGTCTCCGGTTTAGAAAAAAAATTATATATATATACTGTAACGGGATGGTTCCTAGGCGGCTAACTGCCTATGTACCACGTACAAATGCAAAGTTCTCCTGCACTTTGCTTTTGCGAGATGCTGAACTCGCTCGTGTTGTCGCTTGTCTGCTGTGCTGAAATTGCTGCTGTTGCTGCCTCTCCTGCTGTTGCTGCTTTCCTGGCTGCTGTTGCTGTTGCAGTTGCTCTCGCGCGCGTAACTTCAACTATTCGCGAGTGCGGCCCAAGGCTAACTGACTCGAGTTTTGCTCAAATCGCGAGTCCTCTACCGGCCTTCCCGCGTTGTGGCTATCCGCGCCGTCGTGCGCGTCTCACCGCCCGTTATAACCCCCCCTAGAACCAAAATATCGCCCCGAGTTTGGTTCTACCATCGAATAGGGATAGTGTGGTGCCAAATAACAAACTTATCATCTGCAAAAATAAACAAAATACAATTTATTTTTATAATCGGGCGCCCCGGGCGCCGCCAGATTGAGGGTAGTTGGGACATCGTGAGGCTCTGTTGACCCTCTTGTGGTCACAGACAAAGCAGCTTGGTTTCGTTGTCTGCACTCCATGCGGACGGGCTGGTGATGGCGGGGCGATCCCCCTGCTGCTAGATCTCTGGCACCTTCTCCTGGACCTGGAACGGGACCGGCTGGATCGGCGCCTCTTAGTGCCTCTGACCACCGATGGTCCCCGCGTCTCAGTTCGGGACCTGCTGCGCCGCACGACCGGCGTCGTCCGCCGGTTCACGGGAGAGACGTGCTCCCAATTCCCAGACCGGCCACTCCGAGTAGAGCCACCACCTGCAGAGCATATAGGCCTCTCTGGTTTTGGTGTGCTCTCCGAACGCGCATCGGTCCGGAGTCGCCTACATGCCCCTGGCCGGACCCCTCGGAGAACTTCGCCTCTGGCCGCGTTCTTGTCGGTGAGCAGTTTCCACGCCCTGACCTTCTCCAAAGCCGCCTCGGCATCTTTCAGGACCCGGGTTGTGCGGCTCTGCTCCTCCTGAGCCCGCCGCTTTCGAGCCTCTTCGCGCGCCCGCACGATGGCTCCTAGACGGGGCATTACCTTCAGGCCCACTCTTTGGCCCTCAGGTTTCCTATTGCGGTGCGACTGATCTACGGCCTTCATCGCGAACTTTTCCTCCTCGACAAGCCGCACCTAGGCTTTCGAGCGCTGCTGGAAGGCTGTTCTATATTGGCGTACGGCGCTATCGTATCGCCTAAAGGCCTCTCGTGCCAGCCTGCGAGCCTCCAGGTTCGTCTCAATCGCCTCCTTGATCATTGGCTGTAGTTCGCCCCACTCCTTCTCTACCTCGCCTGAGGCAGTATCCGGAGCAGGCACAGATGGTGCTGGGTCCACGGGCTGGGCGGAGCCTCACCGTCTTCCTCCGGCGGCTGGTTGTCTATGACGTTCAGGGACATCACCAGGAGCTAAATCCTCTCGAACCTCCTCCGCCCAGTCCCTCCTTGGTTGGCCCTCCTCCTCCGATAGGTTGTCGAGGTCCATGAGGACTTCCTCGTCCGTGATGGAGCCCGCCGGTAGGCGGGCCTCCTCTAACATCCTGCTGAGGGCACCGTCCCAAACCTCAGAATCCATCCTGAAACAGAAATACAGATTATTCTGCCTACCTCGCACGGTTGCGTAAGCTCTTAAGCCGATCAGGCTTTCTTTTAGCCGTGCCTGTTGCGCTACCCTCGGTTAGCGGCTATGCGGGCACCGGTTGAGTTGCGTACTGGGCCTTCCGAGGCCTACCGCGCGGCCTGGCTCCTCGCCGCCCTGTAACTGGATCTCCCATCTGCTGCGTAGTGTTGCGTTGCCCGCGCAACCTACGAGGGGACGGGTGCGAGCTTCCTACGCCGTCACCTTGACGCTCCGCGGTACAATAAGGGGGGCTCACACGTTGAGCACCGCTGTGCTGCGATCTATCGTTACGCGCATTGCCACTCTGGTCGTCTCCAGAGCGGTCTTCGCTCGCTCGCAGTTCCCGTCGCGTGTTTGCTCTAACTTCCCTAGGTCAGTCTGTATTATCTGCTACAGTCTCCTCTTCTTGAGATATTGCCCTCGCCGGATAAAATTTGAACCTTTGAACTCCGTCTCTCTGTGTCGAGCGTCATAGTATCCAGCTTGTCGCTCTCGCTCGCGCTTGGCTCGTTCAGCTGCATTCTCATGCACTTGGCTCAGCCGTTTCATGTGGTTCAACCAGTCGGCGTATGCACCATTTTGCAACTCCTCTGCAGCCGCTATATCTTGGCTGCGCCTGGAAGATGACGGGTTTGGTGGTTGCCTGCCGTACAACATTATCGCTGGACTAACCCCAGTTGCTGAATGCGGAACTGTGTTATATCCGAAGATGATTTCGCTCAAGTGCTCATCCCATTTGGAATGGTTTTCGTCTATGAGCGCTCGTATCCTACTGGTTACCGTCTTATTTACTCGCTCCACTGAATTAGCTTGAGGATGGTATACCGGCGTTGTTTCATGTTTGACACCGATCGACTCCAGATATCTGTCTACGACACGGTTTTTAAACTTCGTGCCGTTATCTGAGAGAAACACTTCTGGAGCGCCATATCTCAAAACTATCCTTTCCTCTCGGTGTTTTACTATGGTAGTACCGTTTGCTCGCTTTACGGGAACACACTCAAACCATCGAGTAAACAGATCTTCGAATACGAGGATATATTCATTCCCATGTACCGTTTTTGGTTTCGGACCCATCATATCACTAGCCACCATTTGCCATGGCCTCGTGATGATCCTACGTCCCATAAGTCCAGCTGGAGAACGCTGTTAAACCTTAGTCTGTTTGCAGACTATGCACTGTCGTACATATTGCTCGACGTCGCTATACATTTTTGGCCAGTAATAATACATGGCTACTCGAGCGTACGTCTTCTCATGTCCCTGGTGACCAGCTGATGGTTCATCATGGCACTCGTGTAACTCCTCTTCACGCTTTTCGCACGGTACGACGATTTTCCATGCCTCGTCGTCTTCAATCGAGGGTGGCGAGTTTTTGTCTGGGCGATAAGTATACAATTGTCCCCCATGAAGTTTGAATCGAGGTACGTCTTGCGGTCTGATTTGTACCTTCCTGACCCTTTCCTGATACCATTCCTCCTGAGTCTCATTGGCCCATTTGACCACAGAAATTGGTACCGCGCTGTCCTCGTACATCCTTGATAAGGCATCTGGTACGGCGTTCAGTGAGCCTTTCCTATGCTCCACTGTATAACTATGTCCTTTGCATTTCCAAAGCCCAACGAGCTAATCTCCCAGTTGGATTTCGAAGGTTACATAGCCAGCGCAAACTGCCATGGTCAGTTATGACTTTAAACTCATATCCTTCGATATAAGGTCTAAACTTCCTTATTGCCCATATCACAGCTAGCCATTCCCGCTCAGTTACAGAGTAGTTACGTTCAGCCGGGGAGAGGGTACGGCTAGCAAACTCTAACACTCTTTCTTCGCCGTCTACGATTTGCATCAATACGGCGCCTAAGCCGGTATCGCTAGCATCTATTTGCACGACGAACTGTGCGTTGAAGTCTGGTCAATGTAAGACTGTTGCTGACGCCATCAGCGCTTTAATCTTTGTGAAAGCATCTTGTTGTGCTTCTCTCCATTCATACTTCCTTCCCTTCTTGGTCAATGCAAAAAGAGGTTCAGGGATGCTCGCAAAGTCTTTTAAAAATTTGCGTTACCATGACACCATTCCTAAGAATCGCCTTAGCTGTTTCAAGTTTTTCGGTGCTAAATAGTCCACTACCGGGGCTATCTTACCTGGATCAGGCCGAATACCGTCATAATTGACTAGGACGCCTAGGTACCTGACCTCACCTTGGCAAAAGACACTTTTCTCTTGGTTGATTATTAGGCCTGCCTCTTTCACCCTTGCCAAGACCTTTCCTAGATACTTGATATGTTCCTCGAACGTCTCTGTGACCACAATTATGTCATCGAGGTATGAATAAGCGTATGGCTGAAGTTCTGGTCCGATAGCTTCATCGATTAGCCTCTGGAATGACACTTCTGCGTAGGCTAAACCAAAAGGCATGCGCTTACATTGGAACAATCCTAGACCTGGCACTGTTAACGCCGTAATTGGTCTTGCTTCCTTCTTGAGTGGTATCTGATGATACGCATTACTGAGATCCAGTGTCGAAATATACTTCGCTTTCTACAGTTTACCCAGTATATCGTCCATGTTCGGCAAAGGATAAGCATCAGCTTTTGATAGCGCATTAACTTTCCGAGAGTCAACGCCAAAACGAAACTTCCCATTCGCTTTGCGCACCAAAACCACGGGGCTAGACCAACCACTTGTCGCTCGTTCAATAATGCCCGCCTCCAGCATCTCATGTACCTGGCGGTGCATTTCTTCTTCCATCACCCTCGACACTGGGTAATATTTCTGCTTTCTGGGTCTAGCAGTACCAATGTCGATGTCATGCTCAATCAGCTGAGTGCGACCTAGCGCATTCGGCTAGGCTGGTTTCATCCTAGCCAAAAGTCTGTTCAGCTTAGCGCGTTCTTCCTCCGTAATCTTCGCTAAACCTACTGCGGCTATGTTGAACACACCCGTAACTCCGAGCGTTGCCAGTTGAAGCTGTACTTTTTTTTGCGCTTCAAGCATAACACTCCCTCATTTGGGTCATGTACTGCATCGAAGAGTCTGCGGAAGTTTGCTCCGACTAGGCAACTCTCGACTGCATCTGGCGTTGAAGTCTGTCCATTTGCGCATTGTGCTTGTCGACCTTGGCACGGGCGTATCTTGTGCCCACACGCGCTGGCTATTTGTAAACCTAGTGTGTCCATTACCGTCAACACCGTTCCCGGATCATAGAGCGCTCACACTTGGAATTCTCCAATCCCAACTTTTACCCAATAGCGTGACTCATTGCCATTTCGGTTGGGTTACGCCTCATTGCTAACCTTGGCTAGCTTTTCGATCATCAGATCGAAATCATCAAGCGAGGCCTGGCGCGCTGAACTAGTTCCAGTCTCATGCTGCGCCCTCCTCAGAGATGTAGGAACCTCACCTACGCCTCCTTCTTGGCGTTTCCCGACTGATGTCTACACATCCTGGCGATATGGCCCTTTATACCGCAGTTAAAACACTCTACATCTTTGTAGGTGTTTGATTTTCTTTTGTTGGAGCTTCTCGACTTATTTCCCGACCTCGGATTTTCCTTCCGTGGTGGGCTAGTTTTCTTGACCTTTTTATTTGGACTTCTATTACGCCCACTGCTGGCACTGCGGTAAGTCTTTCGCCGCTGTGGTGATCTTGCCTGGGACTTATTTCGAAAAGCTTTCCTTAATCGTTCGTCGAGCAGGCGATTTATCGCTGCTAGGCTCAACGGCTTTTCCTCCGTTACCTCTGCTCCCAAAGCCGCTTGGCCTTGGAGCTATGGGGACAGAGATCTGGCTTATAATCCAATTCCGGCAACAGTGAGGCTACGGGAGTTGGAGGGGGTCTATATACCGACTCGCTCTCGATGGTGGCTTCTATCTCAGCAGCTGCCTCTAGAATTGGTCCCACAGTGCTGTAGTCTTTTCGCTGGAGAGTTCTCTTAATAGCGGTCAGCATGTTGTGGTATATCACATCAAGCTGCTGTGATACGCTAGCCTTTGGCACCATCCTGCGCATAATCCCTTGCAGACTCGTAATATACACGCGTATAGACTCATTTGGTTTCTGTGTGCGTGCCTGTGCCTCTGCTTGGAGCCTCTGCTGGTATCCCTGAGTTTTGCCGAACCACGTCTTGGCACACGTGCAAAACTCTTGCCACCTATTCCACCATCCCGTTTCATCAACCCGGTTTAACAAACACTCGTAAGCATAACCGGTGAATATCTCTTGTAGTGCAGCTAGTATCTGTTCTTTTGTGAGGTCGTTCAATCTCTGCACTCCCTCCATCTTCTGAATGAAGTGCTCGGTGCTCATGCTGGAATCGCCGTTGAATCGGACTGGCCACTTTCGGAATACACTACCGGCCGCTCTAGACGAATTGTGAGAGGACGTCATACCACTGGTAGTGCTTCTACTACCAGGTACGCTACTCGTCTCACCTGTAGTGTTTCTACTCCCGCCAGCATCTGCCAGGGGTTGACGTCTAACGCCCTTTACCGGCAACGTCGTCATGTTACGCGGCCACGCTACTGGGCTGGCCATGTCCTCATTTCCAAAGATACTGTACGTACTGTACGTACTGACCCTTAGCTGGGGTAAACCACCTTGCGTCTTGCGCGTTGGCTTCGGAGGGGCTGGAGTTTTCTCCACTCTTGTGCTCGAAGCGGCGTTACCCATCATCATTGCCATTAACGTTTCCATGCTCTTCGTTAACTGGTCTATCTTGGCGTCTGTTGCCTCCACTCGGCGTGTCAGAATTTTTATAGCGTCATCTGGCTCATCCTTCCCAAATTGCGCTGTTTCTTTCCGGTTTGCCGTCTGTATCGCAGCCTGACCTCCCACTCACAACATTTCTTGCATCCTCCTCCTCATCAGAAAGTTGCATCGATGGGATTACCCACGGTGTACTGGCTGAGGCTCGCGCTACCTTCTTTATAGCGCCTTGCCCGCATGGGACCCGTGTCTCAATCGACCACCTTAACCGTTCTGCTACGGTCTGGTCGTGCGCCAATCTTTCTAGCGGGTTTATGCCGTAGGGTCATACGATTCATCCGCAATCGTATCACCTGTCGTTTCCAGCTTTGTTTCGTCTATAAATGTTTGCCGGAGTAGCTCTCTTCCAACGCGAGCTTCCGATGGTAACACTTCTCCCATTGGCATAAAATCCTCTTCAGCGTACTCGCCCATTAACCATTGGTGAAGTCTGGTGACTTTGGCTAGTTTGAAGCCATCAGCTCGAAGTTTCAACGAGGTCAGTGCTTCTTGTAAATCGGCGTCGTCCAGTGCGAAGCCCCAGTCTCCTACGCTCATTTCGGTTTCTTGAGCCATGTTTCACGCGTAGCTGAGTTTTATTGAGGTTCTAAAACTAGTTGGCGCAGCAGCAGCGGCTAACTAACCTGATAATTTATGAGCGTGCTTCTGTGTATTTTCAATACACAAAAACCTCCGCTTGTCTATTTAGATTTAGCTAGCTTATCTAAACAGAATAAAAATCTAACGCCTCTACTCTAATAGCTGTGGCGTGATTTTATCTCGCGAATTACAAGTGCAAAACAGCGTGCTTTGCAAAAATAAAAAAATTTAACGCCTCTATTTTAATATCTGTGGCGTGATTCTATCTCGCGAATTCTAAGTATGAAACAGCATGCTATGCACCGAATTTCTGCTCTCGCACTCTTTCGCCGTCGCGTAATTCGCGTTATGCTGCGTATAAACAGGTAGGCTCTATCACCAGCCAGCTGTACTATCCTATACGCACGCACACTCACACACGCTCATCTATGCGTACTATATCGCTTCTATTGCGATGCGGCGCTTACACTGCCTGCGCTACGTACTGTAGCGGACACACGCACTTGTAGCGCTCGTACGTACTCTCCTGCCGAGCAGTTCACGCACACACTCTCCGTGCGCTCACGGACGTTCCCACCAAGTGGGTCGCGCACACACTCTCCGCGCGCTCACAGACACTCCCACCAAGCGGCTAGCGCACACGCTCATCGCACGCTCACGTATACTGCCGCTACGCAGCGTACTCACACGCACCAGCTGCTTCGTATTCGGCGCTCGCACACTACTATAGCGCGCACGGATTCTCCTACTCTCGCGCGCTGCTGCTCAGCCGACCAACGAACCGATGTTTGTTTTGATCAACTCAGCGCAAATATAATGCTGGAATTCAACCGTCTTTCCACGAAATTCACTTACTTTTCGCCAGACCGGGAATTCCCTGTATCGAGTTCGCGCGCAACACTTTTTATTTTCCTATCCCGCGTATCCACACGTTTTGGGCGCCAGTTGTAACGGGGTGGTTTCTAGGCGGCTAACTGCTTTTGTACCCCGTACAAATGCAAAGTTCTCTTGCACTTTGCTTTTGCGAGATGCTAAACTCGCTCGTGTGGTCGCTTACCTGCGACGATGTTCCAGTGCTCAGTATGCACTACACTCCTGTGTAGTGCCCGCGGAGGCGACGGTATTCGGCGGTTTGAATAGGAAAAGGAATCAGGACGCTAATCAAATAAGTAGGCGACCGATTCAGATGTAGAATAGTGTTTATTCAGTACAAGTGCTGCCGCGTGTTTCGCGATTTCGCGTCGCGAGAAGGCCACAAAATACACGACCGGATCAGCGACTGGGACCAAATGCCTCGCCAGTCGATCGCGCATAAATAAATAGAAATTGAATCCTACTTTATCGTTGCGGTGATCTTCGTCCTCCTCGGCTTAGGGAGTCTCCTTCTCGACCTCGCCGTGTTGCTGTTGCGGTGATAGATGAAGAGCAGTGGTTGCTGCGGTTGCTGCTGTGCTGCAGTTGCTGCTGTTGCTGCCTCTCCTGCTGTTGCTGCTTTCCTGGTTGCTGTTGCTGCTGTGGCTGTTCTGGCTGCTGTTGCTGTTGCTCTCGCGCGAGTAACTTCAACTATTCGCGAGTGCGGTCCAAAGCTAACTGACTCGAGTTTTCCTCAAATCGCGAGTCCTCTACAGGCCTTCCCGCGTTTTGGCTATCCGCGCTGTCGTGCGCGTCTCACCGCCCGTTATAATATATATATATATACATATACATACGCACACATCATATTTATACGCAACGTCTTTTATAAATAAGAAAATGATTAAATTAGTAACAAATAGAATGCACATGATGTATAATTAAAAAGCAGAATCCTCTCTTAGGGGCATAGCACAAATCAAGAGGGACAGCTAATTATCTGGTGAACGAACACGAGAAAACAATGAAGACGGAAAATAAAACCAAGCTCACAACACAAGACGAAGTCTTAAAGCAAATAATGATTTATGGATTAAAAATGAGGCGAGAATCCAAACAAGGCTCCCTCCTACCACCGTCCGTCGGTTCACCACCTAGATTTTGTAACATCAATCATGTATCAATAGTAAACACTTTTGTGAAGCTATAGAATCAGTATATGAAAACTTGCGCTATTTAATCTTGGATAATCAACAAAGACTGATCCACCGGAAACTAAATAAGAAATCGTGCGAACTCATACAACACTTAAACTTTTGCAATAAAGAAAGAAAAAACGAAAACTATCCTTGGATAAAGAAATATATAACTGTGGAAAGAAAAACGTTCCGATTTGAAATATTGCGAAGAGAAAGTTTTGCGAATTGGCCACTAAAGAAAATATCTCTGAAATTATTGGCAGTTGAAAGGTTTTACTATACGCAGCTGCGAGATATTGTTCGTTGTTTTTTCTGTGGCATTGTAATCAGCGGTTGGGGAAAAGAAGGTAAGATGAATCCAAGGGCGGAGCATCATCATTGGAGCCAGATGTGCACGTATTTGAGTGGGCTTCCGAGTAGTAACATACCTTTTCGCTCGGGAGTCACGTGGAGACGATCCATAAATATAAATCTTACATTAACAACCGGGATTCACGGACTACATCGCTATACTACCGAAATTTTATATCCAAACATGGATTTAGATAATCCCTTCTACTTACAACCAGGCGTTACGTATATCTGGAATATTGAACTCAAATTCGGGAAAAAGAGTTTCGTAGATGAAACAACCTTCAGCGAATGTACAGTCTGTAAAAAACCATTATCAGTATGGCGAAGATGTCAAGTTTGCAGAAATAAAAAACTTTCACATAATATATACGCTATTTGTATGGCCTGTCCTCTCCAATCTAAGCAACATGATTTATTAACGTGTTCCGTGTGTTCTTCTTGTAGAAGTAATACATCCGTAGGTGGGGAAAATGAATTAAATTGTGAAAATAACCCAAGAAAGAAGATAAGAGGCGACGATTGCCAGTATTATCAAATTTTTCTTTACGAATGTTTCAGCCGGAAGAAAATAGGAAAAAGTAAGATAAAAAGAAAATGGCAATCAAACCAACCATCATATTCGGTCTTTCCCTCCTGTTGGCAAATTACGCTATAGAACAAGACGACAAGTTCATCTAGTTCCAACAGGATATAGAGCCAACCCAGCAATCCGGAATAATTTTTGAAAAATTACAAAACGTAACATTTAGTCAAGACTATCGCAACGTCACAATTATGATCGTCCTTGGGATAAGAGAGAAAGTAATCGATAATCTCGAATTTGCCTTCCGCCAACTCATTTCGAAGTTCTGTACGATAAATTCCAAGATGTGAAAACAGTAATTCTGGCCGTAAAATTGTTCAAAGAAATGCCAAACACCATGAGCGAAGGGAAACTAATAAAAAACCTTATGAAGGAAAACATTACGTTTTTTCAAAATCACAAATGTTCGAAATAGGAGGTAGCCTATTTTTGGAAAGTGCCCTTAGCAGAAAAATGAAAGATCTAATCTGGGATAAAGAAGAAATGTGTTGCAACCTACACGATTTGCCAAAAGCCAGAAGCAAATCGTTCAAAATGGCCAAAGATCAATACATCACTTATACTCCACCATTATACAAATGCAAGAGAAATTAGATGAACACCTGGCAAATTTCAAAGCTATAAAAATAAGCCTACTAAGTATGAAGAAGCACAAACTTTGGCATAATCGACACGGAAATACTCCGGATTGAGGCAAGCTATGGAACAGACCAGGATTAGGTGTACCTGGAGATGCAAATTCTATGCGTAAACGAAAAAAGAGTGCCGCTCTAAGGAGTAAAATCAATGCCAATTCCACCAAATATCGCCAATAAAATATAGAGCGCGTATATTGAACCGCAGAGCCGTTACCTATTAAGGAGCGGAGATTTACGTTACCATGCAAGTTACGAAGAAATTCAAGACTGCAGACACGGAGAAAAGTTAATTATTTGCCCCGCTCAATGGTTTATTTTCAACGATCAGAACAGTTGTGAAAGCACATTATTAACGCATCACGAAAAAACAGACTACCGTACGTGCCGAATCGTTTACAAAAAAGAGCACCTAGATTATATGGAATTACTCAAATCAACAGGTAAGGTTTTGTACGCCTTCAGTAAGCCAAACATACTCCAATATCAATGTCAGGACAATCAAGGGAATATTACACTGCATGGAGTAGGACTACTGAAAATTCGTGACATATGCAATATTCAATTAAAACAGATGAGTATACAAGGATCATTTGTTGAAACTGATCCAAATAATAAACTGATCCTACTAAGGAAAACACTAAACATTGGAGAACTTACGCATATTTTCAAGGAAGGAACAACCAGCGAGACATTCAAAGGATTAAGCCGAGAAGAGGGCAACCAATATTTCTGGAAACTCGAACGAGAAGCACGAAAAATGGCAAAAGAACAACATTTGCAATCCATATATCAAGTCGCTTTAATATCTTATTCTGTAATTATCGCAATCATACTTATAATGGTATTTATAACATCGGAAATTATTATATACTTTAAATATATATATGACTTTGAGGTCGAAGAAGGCATCTCCAACAGCAGTTACGTAGAAGGCGAGAGGATCGAAATGGTCTAGACAAAAAAAATACATTATGTTGTGTGTAAAATTCATATACGAAAATATATATGTATATATATGTGTATATAAAAAGAAAACAAAAAAATGTACATCCACTATATTATATTTATTAAACAGAAAGAGGGTGCAAATGAACGCTGGTATTTTCGTTTCTTTACAGATGGCTATATCATGGCTGCCCCCACTCTTTTTAAGCACCCTTCATACCGTGAATGGATTGTATGGATTTGATTGTGGAGATCACCTTTCAAACCTAACAACTATATCCTCACTAAACATCGGAGATTGTGATATCAACTCAATCAATCTCAATTATTACGACTCAATGAATATTCATCGGCGTATGTATATAAATGTTCGGCAAAAATAACGTTTATTATTACACACTGCGGAATGCACTCGCACACGTCAAGAGTAACAGCAGGCGAAATCAGCTAATATAAAGATTTATCTTTGCGAGAATGCGATGTAATTTAACAAACCGGATATTTTCAAATCGGGGAGACTAGGATGTTAGGACTTCGCGAGAACAATACTCATTACAAACAAGTGGTTTGGTAGGGAGAAGTGACGGCACCGCGGAATGAACAGGAAGATCGTATTCTGACCCATATGGTCGATGGGACGACGTATACGTCGCGGGTTGGCTCGAGATTTCACTCCAAGATTACTCTACACCAATACATTCAAATTCAAAAAAAAATAATTTTTTCGATCAACAATGCGTAGACCATGACGGTACACATATATTTTGGCAGAATGTCCCGGACGTCTTTTGCGGACTCAAAAAGTACTCAGTACTTAACGAAGGATACTTGAATAAAGTATATGACGAAGAAGCTAAGAAAGTTATGTACTCATTAGAATCGGAAAACATAACTTTTGCTCTTGTGGAAAACAATTGAGTTACACAAGTGCGGATATATATTCTTCGGTACTGAGCATCCAAAACTATTCGTCTTAGAAGATATCCATTCGGGAGCATCAATTAAAAAGTCACCCATCAGCACCACTAACCTAGATATTTTTGCCTACGTAAAATCAAAATTTTTGTATATCGAAAAGCACATTAGAGGATAGTTCCAAGAAATGTATTATAAAATTTTACAACAAAAATGCAAACTCGAACGAAAAGTACTCAAAAATGCAATCTCAATCGCGACAATATCTCCAGAAGAGTTCGGGTACAGACTTATGGAATCAGACGGATATATAGGCGTGGTAGCCGAAGAGGCGGTATGTCTGTTAAAATGTCTGCGCGTAGAAGTAAAAATACGAAACACGACTAAATGCTACGAACAACTCCCAGTTCGACGCGGAGACAAAGAGCTCTTCCTAACTCCTACAACTGGGATACTTATAAGAACGGGTACACAAATTACGTGCGATAGCAGAATCCGAGCGATCTTTGAAGTAAATAACCACCGGTATAAAATGTTGTATATACCAATAATTGGGGAGGAACCAGAAACTATTAAGCCACGATTAGCCATGAAAAGTCAACCGTATTGAACAAAGTAGCATTGGAAATGGCTGGTAAAAATGTAAACCAGGAGGGAATCGCAATAACAAATATGTTTGATGAACGAGCTATCGAAGTAATTGCAAGAAATACATGGGATAAAATGTGGTCTAGTTTTTTTAGCATCCGGAACCACGAGCGCGGTATTAATTGGGGTTATTATGCTTTGTAGACTTATTAAGTTACTCATAGACACCATTATACATGGATACGCGATATATAATTTATACGGATTTTCGCTACATTTGCTGGGGGCCATCTGCAATTTAGTCACACAACTACTATTACATTTAGGGCAACAAAGAAAGGATAAAGGTAATAGGAAAAATACTAATAATAAAGAAAAAGAATCTACCAAAAACAAGGAAATCGAACCTGCATATGAAATTTCAACCCATCCATGAGCCCCTACATATACTGAGATTCCGACATATCACAGTCAAAGACCTGATTCCGTATAAACTCCATCTATATAAATAACTCCTAAAAATTATTGTCTGAGAAACAAATACTAATCCAAGTAGGATTTAACCAAATGAAATTTTTAATACTATACGCATATTGTGTGAATAATCAGCTTAACAATAATAAAAAATTATACAACATTTTTTTTTGACGAGTAAAAAAATAATTATATAGTATAGTAGATAAAAGAAAATTTAACAAAAAAATGTATAAAGAAGTAGAGTAATTATGCACGGGGGATAACACACCATTTGACGGAGTTTTTCGGAACGAACACCCAGAGGTTTACCGTACCTACGTTCAAGGTGCGTCAGGCTGAAAGAGGGAACGTTTCTTTATTCAAAAATAATGTGATTCATCCTCCTACACATAACCTCTATGGACACCATCACAATACAATAATCACATAATCCTAAATTTAAATATTTAACCGAAAGGAGACTGCCGGTATGGGAATCCAATGCTACAAATTAAAAACTCAAGGCTTAGGATCTTTTATATATAAATAAAAAAAAGAGAGAAAAAAAAACGTACACCTTCCTGCTTCCATCGCATCACACAAGGAGTAGTATTAAATCCCGGGTCACAAATTCGACACCTTCCAACGATGCCAAAAGCATCATTCACCTCGACGTGACACAAAATAAAACAACCTGAATTCCGCAGTAAGTCCAAACTCACGGCACAGTGCAGTAGAGAATAATGAAACTAAGAAAAAAATGAATAATAAACAAATAAGCGAATAACTAATAAAACAAAAATGATCGAGACTACTGACCGAAATACACTGGAAACAAGATTGTTAGACACAAATACGGGAAGGGGCGGTTTCAAAATCACAACAGATAAAACATTGACCCCAACCCGACTTATGACAAGGCTCCCACGATAGATCACTCACCACAACCGGAGTAATAAAATCAACTACCTAAGAATACAATAGAAACATCACGAGTTAAATAAAAAAATATATAACAAATAGAAACATACAAACTAACTGTACACCACTAAGATTCATAACAGATCGACGTTGAATCAATCTGTACAACGCGAACAGACAGAAAACTCATACCTTTAAGAATAAGGAAGAACGTGGGAGAAAAACACATGTCCTTAAAGAGAAAAAGAACCTGAGAGGGAAGCAATAAAAATCACTGCGACGAATGTTGAAATTTCATGTTCAACATTCTTTCTCAGGCGGGGTGGGACTTTATTGCAAAAAATTAAATTGAAGAGACGTATAAAAATTTATAGAAAGAGAAAAGAATTCTGAAAACATTACTTTAACCCAAAATATCCGCATACACTAATCAACATTTTTATATTACAGTCAGAAACTATCACAAAAATTTAAATAATATGTATACCTTCTACCCTATCTTTATCATGTTACAGAAAAATTTTTTTTTCCTTCACACATATACTGTAAGAAAAACGAAGTAATACATTAAATAATCTCATGTATGTAAAATACTTAAATATCCATTGTTGTAAAATAAAGAAAAAGAATATTTATTATGACGCATATTCCGTTAATGCAACTCGGAATATGCCCGCTGCGTTCTGGCAGACTTTAACATAGCTTTTATATATGGCGAGAAAAATGAACTAAGTGGTTATGAATAAAACACTTTAATAAATTGTATATACGGTATATTTACATTCGTTATGATATACAAGAATCACGTTAAATGGGGGCCAGCTACCATTGTACCACAAGTACAATTTTTATTAATTAACTACTTCTAAGGTACGCAGATTCGAAGATAACGCACGCGGTCGCGCACAATATTTAAGGTTTACTTCTCCTAGTTCCAGTTGTTCGGAACAGGACGCAAGCAATAGATGGTGTGTTGAAGGGCATTTAGTGAAATCACAATATAAAATTACTATGTGATACTACAATTCGAGATACAATGTGAAGTGCAATTACGACGAGCAAACGAATTTCCCAGTTGTCACGATGTTATATCGGAACAGTGTAGTACGCGTGGAGAGATTACTATTTTCGAAAACTTCCAAGTCACTATGGGGCGATGCCGTAACAAAATGGCCGAGGCCACGGAGATTCGGCAGTGACAAGGCTCGATTCCGAGTAGCTCTTATCAGCCGTCGAGGCGCTGAGAGGACCAGTCACGTGACGGGGAATGGGATTCTAGGTATGTGTGTGTGTGTGTGTGAGAGAGAGAGAGAGAGAGAGAGAGTGAGAGCAAGAATGCTGCTACAGCATAAACCGCGACGTACAGTGCCGCGAGTATTTACAAATGCGGCTTCTTCTTGGTGTAGTGTATCTACAACCAGTCAGCTGATCCTGTGACTGGTGCTGCTTATGGATTGACAAGTGCGAGTGTGAGGTTATAATACCTATGTATTATGTACATATGAGTGCTCGCTGTACACTTCTGCCAGTGTTTATGTGTAGTGATTGCGTTTGTTCTAGTCTAATCTTGTAGATACTGCTCCTCTTTTCTGCCAGGAAATCCTGAGAACAGCAGTGTCATTCGATAGCGGCTCCTTGAACTATAGAAGGAACTTTTCATTTCCATACTTTATCATAGTGACCCAGTAGTCTTCTTCTTCTTTGCAGCAGCTGCCCCACGAGTCTTTGTAAGTAGAAGTCTGTATCGTTTCAGTATCAGCGCCTACCTGGGTAACCTGATTCAAGAATGGAAGATTATAAGAGGGATATGGGTGTAGCTTAGGGTAGCATGTGAGGGAATTGGGTAGCTTAGCTAGATGTATTAGTTAGGTAGGGTTTAGTATGTGAGGGGTTAGGTGGTTCGCTCGTAGTGGCTGCATAGAGCCTTTCTTAAATCTATGCATTCTGTTCGCTATCTAGGTTTTCTATCAGCATGAGCATGACTGGTGGTTGCACCATCGGATCCTCTTCTCTGCTATGTAACACGCACAAAGTGTGGCGTTACAGTATATACATCTCAATTACGAAAGAAAAATTGTATCCTATAAACTAAGAAACAATAAAAAAAACCGCTGCCAATTCATTGGCACGTAGCTTCCTCCAAACAAATCTATTGTTCCTTGTTCGTATGTATCGTTCAAGTATATTAATTTAATAATGCATTTCTTTTCCTCCGGATCTTCTTAATAAAATGAATCGCCGTTCTTAAATCTATGCACTATATTCGCTTAACTAGGTTTCCTTATGGCTTGAGTAGGACTGGTGGTCACACCATCAGATTTCTACTCAGCAGAGTAACACACACCAAGTGTGGCGTTACAATCTGCCACTTCCTAAACCGGACACGCTTTGCGGGACAGTTACTTGTAAGGACACTCAATAATGCTACAAAGCTTAATTCTAACTATCTTGACTATACAGTTCTACTGGAACGAATTTCAACAGAATATTTTGTTTTATTCTAACTAAGTTCTGTAATGCGCATACGTTTACAAACTTACAAAGGTAAAAAAACTTCGACTTATTCTATATACATTTCATATTATTAATATCGTCCTTCTTCCGTCCTTCTTAGACCTCCTTTTCCAAGTGGTTCGATTACTTTGGAAACCATTAGCATTGATCTTTATTCTAGGAGGATCTGAAAATCTTAAATCTATTAAAATTAATCGCACAATTTTGTTTGGTATAAAATTCGAGATATTGTAAAGAATACTCCATTTGGTGTGAATACTTTTTTAAATGTCGGCAATATTTACAGTGCAGTATTTTACAAGCGCCATCTCTTCCCCGTGCGGTGAGAACATTTTTATCCTTATCATGATAGCATAGATATATTCTTGCTATGCATGTGCCTGGTGTATTTAATATTTACATTATATACATTGTGTGTGAAGCTAAGGGTATTGGGACATTACATTACAACAAGTGATAGGGTGGTATTCTGTAGTGTACGGTACACGAGGGATTTTTGGCGAAGACTGATGCTCCCTGCATCACAATCATTACTGGATGTATGGCCTCTCCATAAACTCCCCATTGACTGTGTGCATTCTGATCTGTTGCAGGGGTATGAGGTGGTGATTGAAATTGTTTAGGTTCTGGTCCTATTCTATTTGTGGTTTCCTCCTCTCCCTTTCTCAGGACTGGGTAAGATTCGGAACATTTTGGGTACGTTCGAATATCGTAGCCTGTACTTCCGGAATTCGAACATTTGTCTGCTCCAGTTTGGGTTAGAAGGAAAGGTTTTCCAATTTGTAGGCTCATAACTGGTAGTATTAGAGTTTGAGTTTGTGGGTTTTGATGATGGGTTTCATTAATTTTAGGGAGTTGTATAGGGGATTGTGTAGGGATTAGCGTATTGGAACCAGATTTTTCTGAAACAAAGGATACAGCCAGAGGGATTTTAAGATCCATCAGTGCAGGGATGCCTTATAGGGCTACAGGGCTGCTGTTGTCCCACCAGATATGAAACTAATTGGTTCTGCAGCTATGTTGTGATGAATTTCTCTCACGCAGTTCTCTCGTGCTGATGGACTCACCTCCCTAGTCTGTGTTTGAGTATCCTTGACAAAGATGACCTCTTCACCCCAGTGAATCCGGATCTGTTCACTCTTTTTACCGCTGACTACCTTAAGTATCAGAGGAGGTGGATTTTCCACACTACGATGCCAACGAATGCTCGTCTCTGCCTCCCAAGTAAGGTATCCTCAGCAAACGGTACACGGAGGGCTAGCGGATCCCCGCAGGGTGAGAAGGGACATAGGGCCTGATCAGATCGTAGATATACTCCTCAAGCGGCGATGATGGTCTGGGCGGTGGAGGGTTTAAAGTGCAATCAGGGATTAAATCGTCCTCGAGATCGATAAGGAGTTATCCAGGACGCCTGCTCGAGTTAGGGGGCTTCACTCTCCTGCCTTTTCCTCGAATGGATACTGAAGGTGTTCGGGGCGACTGGATCTTTGCCTTTATCTCTTCCTTGAAGGTAATTTCCTCTCAGCTGCTTGATCCGATGAACCTATATTCGAAAGGCTAATGTTATTGGATGGGTAGAAAAGTTTTAAGTCACAAACGTGAGCTTTTATTTTTTTCCGACTGTTAATGTCCTCAAGTAAATAGACTACTGCTGATATCTTTACTACTAATTTAGCAGTAAAGTTATCAGCACCCTATGACAAATCCCGATTTTTCTCAAGGACGATATCTCCTATTTTTAGTTTAGTTTCTAGAGATCCCGTCTATTTTTATTATAGATAAGAGTTAGTTTCTCATTGACTGCTTTCACATGTTTTTGATCCATGTCATGGATCATTGACAGTCTTGTAACCCTTCCCGCCCACGTTACAGAATTAGACGAATCTGAGAATTATGATGGCGTTTGGATAAGTAATTGCAAAAGCGAATTATTTAAGGTGGATGTCTCAGTTCGAGTGGTCATTTTTCTCGAAAATGCTCAGTATTTGTTTAATTGTCTTGCTACATCGCTCAACTGGGTTTGCCTGCGCATAGTAAAGAGCAATGGTGGTCTGAATTATACCTAATTTTTTCACTTTTGCCGTTACGAATTTATTCGAGAATTCAGTACCAATCGGTAATTAAATACATTGGACATTCCCATCTGAAGATTACTAATTCTTTTAAGGCCTTCACAGTGCTTTTTGCTATTGATTGACGATGAGCTTCAATGTCGACGAATTTCGTAAAGAGATCTTGGAATACTAAAATGGAACAGTAAAATAACGGCATTGTTCTTTACTTTGTAGTAATGGACTCATTATATCTGCTGCTACATTTGTCCAAGGTCCGATTTTTCGATAGTCCATAAGTCCCATTGGCGATTGTAAAGGGACTTTGCTCATTTGACAGTCTGGGCAATGTTTGACATAACGCTCCATATCCTTCCTTATTTTTGGACAAAAGTATGACAGTTTCAGACGATTGAAGGTTTTAGGAGTCCCCATATGACCTGATTGAGGAGTGTTATGACATTCGAACAGAGCTCGCTTGCGATCGAATTCTGGTATTACTAACTTCTAGCTATTCAAGTCTCGAATTATATTATCTCTGCAAGTGTTTGGTCCATGTTTGTACAAAAGGTTATTTTACACTTTCCAATTAGGATATTTATCTGGTTTCTCTATTACTGCTGCTTTACGTTTAGCATACCAGCTATCCTCTTCGATTATCCCTGAGGCTGCATACAGCTCATTTTATCTTCGACCATATGAAACAACGCTTCGGGTACCTTATGAAGAGCTCCTTTATGATTCTCTATCTACATGTTATAACCCTGTAGTGCTGTCGCCCATCTGGCCAATCTACCAGCTGGGTCTTTCTGGTTGTGTAGCCACCTCGGACTACTGTGGTCCGGTATGACTATGAATTCTTCGCGCAGCAAACAATTAAAATCTAAATTTTTCGACTACCGACAATACTGCTAAGCATTTTTCTCCTTCAATTGTCTCCGTTAACCCATTAATGATCAGAGGTGATCATGGCACGCGAAAATTAAGAGGAATTTTTTCTTAGAAAAATTCATTACTGCGTTTTTTCAAAGTGCCGGCGAAAATGAAAAAATTGTATAAAAATCTTAATCTTTTATTTCCTTAAAAACTATTAACTTTAAAAAAACATTTCTAAGAACAAAAATGTCTTAAAATTAGTCAAATAACACTTTCAAATTTTTTCAGAATATTTGGAGACAAATTTTGATTTTCAAAAATGTCAAAAAATTTAATTTTTGAAAAAAACATAAAGATTTTTTAAAAAATTTCAGAGGATTCCTTGACTACTTCCTTCTTGATTCTGTAGATATACATTATTTCTTTCTACTCTTAGCATTACCCAGAGACATTGGCGTGGACGTGGTAGAACTTTATCTCCTTTGGGATGCTTTTTTTCGTGAGTCATGTTGGTACAAAATGAAATTTTTGAAATTTTCAAAAATCAAAAATTGTCTCCATAAATTCTGAAAAAATTTGAGTGTTATTTGACTAATTTCAAGACATTTTTGTTCTTAGTAATTTTTTTTTTAAGTTTATAGTTTTTATGGAAACAAAAAATTAAGATTTTTATATAATTTTTTCATTCTTGCTGACATTTTAAAAAAACGTGTTGATGAATTTTTCTGAAAAATAATTCCTCTTAATCTTCAAGTGACATGATCACCTCTCATAGTAAAAAGTTGATACCTTTGCGTTATCATTGTAATAAAAAATGCAACAAAGATTTTTTTTCGAAAATTTTTACAGTTTTTTTTTAAATTGGCCATATTTTTTTGGTCTGATAATATAATAAATAAACACGTTAAAAAGTTAGTCAAAATTCTGATCACCTCGGCGTTAATGGGTTAAGACAGTTCTCAAAGCGAAACTACTTGTATCTGTCTGGAGACAAAAAGGCTTAGTATAATCTGATCGAGCCAGTACTGGGGCTTCGGTTAAAAGAATCAACAATGTTTTAAATGCTTTTTGTTGGGCTTCTTCCTATTTCCACGGGGCATTTTTTTTTAGCAACTACTAGTCTCTCTAGTTTCTCTAACAACTCTAAGTCTTTTATAAATCGGGTATTCTATCGGGTATATTATTTTAGGGAATCTCATGAGCTGCTTTAAGAAGACAAAACACTCTTATGGACTGAAAAATAAAAATACATAAAATTAATATATAAATTTAAGTTTTTATAGAGATATTTTTTATCATAAAACTAGGTCACATTACCTATAATTTGAGCCCTAATAGGCCTCATGTACTGCTATCTAGTAGTGGTGACACTACGGACACCCATTAAAGTAAGATTCCAAGTGAACCTATGGATGAAATGGACTCAAATCTTTTTAATTTAATACGTAGAAGTTGTTTTACAACAAAAATACTATATTTTTTATTGTTTGTCGACTATTTTTGCCACTAATTTTTTTGTAAAACAACTTCTATACATTCAAATCAAAATCACATTATTCATATAATAATGACGGGTGCGTAGCGGTTGATCGCGGCCGCGACGTCCTCTGCTCTTGTAACGCAGTCGAAGTCCACAAATTCCAGCGTCACCCTGGAAGTCATGTTCTTCACAGTTGCAGTAGATCCCAGTGCAGTTTATAAGGACCTTTGGAAGGTCTGTTGTTCCTGTCCCCGTTCGAGCTGTAGGAGTACCGATCCGTCTCTAGTCTTTCGTATGGCTCGTATGTCCACAAGACTGTCGATTGGGTTGACGTTCTCTTTTATGGAAGAAAAAACGTCTGCGTATGTCTCACCCTCCGCTGGCTTGATAAGGATCGCGTCTCGCCTGGGTTTCAGGTTTGGGCAACGCACCTTACCAGCTTTGGACTCACTAGTCTTTATTGACGCTCTTTGTCTCCTGCGCTTAGTCACAGTTGCCCAAGTTTCCTTAGGCGGACCCTCTTGTTGTGTAGAAGTTTCCTCTTCTGGACTTGGAGTCTGTCTGTCTCTCTTCTGTTTAGGTCTGGGGGTGTTTCCGTCCTGGTTTTATGAGTCAGTCACCGATCTCGACCAGTTTGTGAAAAACAGCGTCATACGTTGGACCTCATGCATTCCAACCTCCACCGCTTCCTCAATCTTACACATGCCATTCTTAATTTCCATATTAACATTCTTGTGGACCTTGGTCTTCGCCTTCATGTTTTTTAGGGTTCTGCGTATCGCGAGTAGCTGCTTGCGCACCTTGCTCTCCGTAACTTCCCAAATTTCTGGCGGTGTCTCCCCGATTCCACCCGTCCTTTCGCGATTTCCTGTCGCATTATCCGCCGCATCAGCCAGGTTTCCTACCGTTGCGATAAGAGAACAGGGAAGATCTCGTTGATCGTGTGTCGCACGTTGCACTCTTAAACCTGAATTAATTTGCTTGTGAGCTATTTATTCGTCGCCTTTTTTTGTTTTATGTAGTAGTGTGGTTTGTGGTGGTCAGAAGGCTCCGTAAGTAGTGGACCGGTCATCCCTTCCTAAGCTTCCCTAACTAAAAAGGCGGTCAAGCAGTCCGGTGGCATCGACCGTGTCCCTCGCCCCTCGCAGCAGAATCCTTTCCGGTTGCCAGTCGGCACTACTACGAGAAACTAGATTATACACACAATGTACAGGGCAGCCTCCCATGCTGGCTAGGCTGAGTTCGAGCCCTAGAACTATTGGCGGCCCAGGAGTTCTCTATTTTTAACGGCAACACCCTCCAGAATGAAGCTACTCTTACTAGTGAAAAACCCCTCTCTTGAACGCCGTATGCCCATACTCAAGGAGCTCTAATACACTGAAGGCTCCTGCGGAAGCGAATTTCTGCGGTTCCATGCACAAATGGGAGAGACCCGTTTATAGAGCCCTCGCATACAGAACCCGCTAGGAATTCACCGTTTATAGGTATTCCCTTTCAGCATTTGCGAGCAATAACCCGTTTATAGGGCAGCCCGATCCACTCCCCGCTTCAACCCCCTCCCGTCAATGCCCTCATTGCGTGTTTGACTAGTAATGAGTAGATGTGTCAGAGCTTCCTATTAGCCGTTCCCGTTATAGCGTTACTGCGAAGGGTATTGACGCGACGAAAAACGTTTCCAGTAAACAGTGCAAGGACCTTGGAAGTTAACATTTGTCCAGAATGATGCTACCGCATTCTAGGCCAGCCACACCTTTAAAATTGCTATAAATGTATTTTTCCTTAATAGTGCAAATGAATTATTAGGTCTTTTTTTTATTTTTATAGAAGACGCACATAAACAGCAATCCTTCACCATTTTGAAAAATACTTTAGCAGAATGTTCACAGAGCTGCAGTTTTTCCAGTATATCTTTATTCACGCAATCGCCAAGACCAAAATACGTAATTTTTGTTATTTTACACAAACTTTTCACTTTACTAGTAAGAATTTCATCACAGTACATTTTAACTAATTCATCCGTTTGTGGATAAATGGATTCTTGTCCAATAGAAATCATATAAGTCATATTAATGTATCTTATCACTTGTAAAATGTTGCCTTCGGAATGTTTTATTGCTCTTAGTAAATTCTAATTAGCAGATTTGAAATAAAATGTGGATTGATACCATAATGAACCCCAATTTAATACGCATTCTGAGATATGTAACAATTGGTGAACATTATAGGTCATTGTTGTAATCCCAAAATATTCTTCACATTTGGTATGAACTCGTGCAATATTTTCTTGGCGTCATCCACTTGTTTAATATCAATACTACTTTGCAAAAAAAAATATATAAGCTGTTAACAAAAGAAGCCAATGAGAAAAATGATTTCTGCTAGTGTATTCTGGTACTATTACCAGTCTATCTAACTATTATCTATACATCTATATGTATAGATAATAGATACACTATAATGTAAAGCATAATTCTCCCATTCGCGAGCCCATTCCAATTACTTTTGCACTTAATCTTTTGATCGAGCTCATTAAGATCATCTTTATTCATTGAGTGTATATGACAATTCGTAATCTGCTTTGCAACGCCTTCTAAACTGCAATGAAGATATAATCGACGATGGAACCTGTGAGAAATGCGTTACAAATAATATCCAGACCAGCAATTCAGAGCCTCAACGATAAAACTATAACAAGGTTGAAAGAGTTGATACAGCACCTAAAGCAAAGATTTGGGCCAGGAAGAAGTTTTAGCTATTACAACAGGAAAATCCAAAACATAAGAATGAAAGACATCGTAGGAGTGTTATATAACCAAATCAATCTTTTTTTAAGCAGTGCAAAAATGCTTTGAGAAAAGAAAAGGGCGCCTGATACGACGAACTGATTATTACACCTTTACAAACCTTAGCTGTAGATATTTTTATAAAAGGGCTACCAGCCAATTTAGCTAAGAAAGTGGGCTATTTCAAGCCAAAACTGTTAAAAAGAGCCTATGATGAAGCAGTGGGATCGGAAAGCAAAATGGAAGCCAAGATCTTACCAGACTGTAGACCTTATACTGTAAGGCGTGGAAACAACTACAACTATGAAAACAGGTATTATGGTAATCCAAACAAATACGGAAATTTCCGGGACGACGGAAACAATGACAACAACAATGCGAACAGACCCAACGATGGTAATTTTAAAGGTGCATACGTGCATACGTAGGTGTTGAGAACAACCAAGAAGGCAATGGGCCCAAATACGACTCGAAAACAACGGCTATCGTGAAAATAATTACAATCAGAATAGTCAATATCAACGTAACGATTACAACAGAAATTACAACAGAGGTAATTACAACGGAAACTACAACAATAGAGGAGGACAAAGCAATAACTGAAGAGTATGGAATAGCCAACAGAATAAGCAAAGAAGACTTTTCGATCACGAGACTGATAGATACCAGGACTATAACAATGAAGGATCCAATAGAAGGGAAAACTACAACAACTACACGTCAAATTGTAGAAGCAACAATGACAGAAGATGCAACAACAAAAGCAATGGTCAAAATTTAAATTACCAAGGGGCACGTCACGAATTTCGGAGAAATAAAATCCAGAATTGCGTATGAAAATGCCCAAGCTGCCAAGAGAAGAAGATAAAGAGACATAAAACAAGAGATCCCATGCTCATAACGGATGCGTCTATTGAAGCTTTTGACAAGGTGTTAATTGACACAGTAGGGAAATTGAGAATGACGCCAAGCGGAAATTGTCATTTGCTCACAATGCAGTGCAATCTAACTAAATACCTTATAGCAGTATCCATCAAGAACTTGAATGCGGTAACAATAGTAGACATGTTAGGCGAAACCTTATTTGTCAATTTGGAGCTCCAAGATCAATACTCTCAGACAGAGAAACCAGCTTTCTATCGAGCATAGTAAAATCTCTACTAAATCTCTTCATGATCAATCGACTCACAATATCAGGCTAATCAACAACCTCAGACAAACGATTCTTTAGGAAGACGTCATGCTCCTCTAATAGTGATATACCAGCTGCCAGCCCATGTGACCGAATCCTCATTGCTTGCTTACAAAATCTGCACCCGATACAACAACTAACAGAGGTCCTGGAATCAAGACAGACTGTAACTACGTAATAACTATCGGACAAAAACGAGACGAGCAAAACTATCTGCATAAAAGCATCCATGGACAAGATAAGACAACTACTCAAAGACGAATTCTCAAAGTTTGGAGACATAAAAAACATGCGACGTAGCCGCACAAGAAAACTGCGACAGAATTTACAAGCCAAGATGGGCAACTACAAAAAGACAAACAGGCGCAGACAAACAAACACACGAACAAAAACAGCAGCACATCCATGAAATAGACCCCAGGAATAACACAAGACTTTATTTATATAATGACGCCACTATCAACTAAAAAATATACCTTTCTACAAGACTTTGAAAAGCTTGGAAAAATTTTAAACGACGACTTGATTGATCCCAAACACACACGATACGACCACAAAAAATAGGATATATGACGTACATACGGAAGACGGACACTATAAACACAATACTGAACTGCATCAGACAGTACACAGCGAAATGGAAGCACTGGAAACAACTGAAACTAAAATGCATTTCGTGTGTGGAGAGCAGATACATTGACAAGACTTTAGGCGGCACATCAACGCATGCACAACAGAGACCCAAAAACAGAAAATAAAGAGAAAAACACCTGACATCCAAACTGAGGAACGACAAGTACAACAAATGCCAAACAATAACGACGACAACGTACAAAGTCAACAGACACAACAGCGTACAGAAAAACCGCTGCCAATTCATTGGCACGTAGCTTCCTCTAAACAAATCTATTGTTCCTTGTTCATATGTATCGTTCAAGTATATTAATTTAATAATGCATTTCTTTTCCTCCGGATCTTCTTAATAAAATGAATTGCAATTTATATCACAAATAGACCTCATAACCTCATAAAATCATAAATTTTATCAAAACATTCTGAGTTTTCGTTAGCGAGTTATAAGGTTTAACAAAAATAATAATTTTCAGTTATACAGGGTATAACGGTGGGAGACAAAGAATTTGTATTCTAATATCTTTTCAACTAATCGTTTTCATAAGCTGCGAAAAGAACTTAGCCGAGATAATCAACAGATCTATCTTTTCCCAAAATTTCAAGTCAATTAAAGGTTTTTTCCTCCCGTAACCGTGCGACATAGAAAACCGATTTTTTAGGTCATTTTATTACCATATACTATCAAGCTCACAGACAATTTGCAAGCACTCAAACTCACACATTAAATAACATACACACTTTACTTTGTTCTGACCGGGTGGACAGGCTCATGAAGCACATTTAAATATTATAAGACAATACAATACTAAAACATGATGAAGTTAAGTGCCGAAGTTGCTCGATTATAAAATTAATTAACATAAAATAATATAAATCACATGTAACGAAAAAATCGAGAAACTTCGACACTTAGCAGTTGCGTCTCGAGAGATAATATCCCGGGGATTGCTAAGGGCAATCATAAAATCTTTCCTCCTTACAAAGCAACGCGCGTAGACGCCAACGTCGCAGTTTCTAAGCTTGCGGTGTTGCCAAGATGCACAAGGCCCATAAGACCCATAGCCTTAGGCCACACTTAGGAACTGCAAAGTCTGAGAGAGAAAGTAAGAAAGCTACAAGTATTGGAGAAAACTGCGATGCTTTCTCTCCATCTTCAAGCGCAGCGGCGCATCACTCTAAACATATTACGGTACAATTTTATTCGTACTAGTAATTTTGTCTTCAATTACAATTGAGATGAAAATTATAATGATTTTTTTAACTCATTTGAATAATATTGATTAATTGTCTGTCTACAACTTCTAGTATTGAATCGGTCATCAAATCATCGAGACGTTTGTTTATCCAACAAAATAAGATTTTAAATTTACACATTAAATGATTGATAATTAATTAATATTTTGTAAAATACAGTTGAGTCAGAATATCCTTATTTTGCCGCCTGTAGAGAAGGAACCCGTAAAATAACAACGCAACACCAATATTATTAATCGTAGAATTTATGATCAAATCGTATATTTATTTTTGATCACCAGTTTATGAATTAATTATAGTTTTTAGAGTTTCATTGTCATTAATTATTTCCAATTCATTATGATATTCTATATCTTTGCAAATATTATCAATATCAGACATACTAAAATCATTTAATCTTAATCCACGTAATAATAAAATATCTGCAATATATTGAATTTCTTCTCTGCTTGCATTGTTGGTAATTTGGGATTGATAAAACTGAATTTTATATTGATTATATAAATTTAACGAATTAATTGGTTTTTGAAATACAAGAGAGAGAGACTGGCACGTGGAAGTTCGTGAGGGCGCTTCTAACACACATTCTCTCGCGCGCCATGTTAGCGCGCGAAATACAAAAAGCGACAGCAAAAAACTGCTAGATTTTAGCTTGGCTCCACACATACTGCACACCTTGGTTTTTCCCGAAACTGACCGAGAACCTGGATCAAATTAATGATAATGAAGTATTACAATGTAAAGGGTAGAATGCATGTTTTGAAAATTTGACAGAACTTCTAGGATGATTTAAGATTAGACTGTTCGGATGTCTCAAGTTGGACAAGCTTGGTAATCGATCGCTTGTACAAAGAATTATAAGTCTTGACTGTTACATTTCGAACGTGTCCATCTGAACCCGGCTGAACCTTGTCGATTAATCCTAGAGGCCATTTTCCTGGTAGTGTCTGTTCGTTGCGAACAAGTACTAGGTCGCCTATTTAATACGAGCGTGACGTGAGCGTGATAATCTTACAAGGAAACCCCCATCCCGAACTCACCGATTTTCTTGAATCTTTGATATTTTGTAGAGCATCGAAAAATAAGAGACACGTATTTTTTTATCGGCTACTATTCACTTTAAGGGGGTGAAAACCACCCCTGAAGTTCACCCCCAAAATCACATTTTCTCAAATATCTCCGGTTTGGTTTAATATTTTTTAACAAAACGAAATAGATAATATTCGTCTTAAAAATGCAACAAAACCCCATAGGTCTGATTTTTGAGGGTTGCAACCCCTAAAGTTTACGGGGGTGAAACCATAATTTTTACATAATTTTCACGTGTAAAAATGTATATAAACGTCAGAAAAATATGAAAATATCTTATTCTGATAGGAAATGAGAAAAATGAGTTGACATGTTTCGGGGTTTTACCAAATATTTCATTACGGGGGTGAACTACCCCTAACTCCCATGCGAACCATATCGGCAATTTTTCTTCACAGAATTAGTTTATTTTTCATGAATTACGGCTTATCGAGCGTTATATTAATCGTAACGTTCTACTTTGCAACGGTAGTTACAGTAGGGATTAAAACCGCCCTTAAAAAACTACCCCCTGACAAATTATTTCAGCAATATTTTTGGTTTCTTGCAACATATTCAAACGAAACAAAAACCAAAATATCCGTCTCAAAAAATAAAATCGAATGACGTAAATGTTACATTTTTTAGGGTTGCAACCCCTAAGTTTCATGGGGGTAAAACCGTATTTTTAACTAAGGTCACTCAAGGCAATTTGAGACTCTACCGAGTTCTTATCGATGTACGCGCCCTAGAGTAAATCTTGTTTGTGCATTAATATTTATTGATGCATAAATAAATATACTTGAGTTTTAGACATTCAAGTAGTTTTATACGGGTACGTTGTCCCAAGGTTAAAAACTGGGGGAAGGGGTCATACGT
Organism: Muscidifurax raptorellus; assembly: GCA_020010945.3. Classification (NCBI taxonomy): domain Eukaryota; kingdom Metazoa; phylum Arthropoda; class Insecta; order Hymenoptera; family Pteromalidae; genus Muscidifurax; species Muscidifurax raptorellus. The sequence continues at coordinate 1,273,912 of JAHUUD020000033.1, forward strand.
CGAAAGATAGGATTTAAAATTGTTTGAAAGCCATACGACCTCTGTGGCTTATTGTTAATTTCATGACTTGAAGTTGCCATTTATGAGATACATTTTAAATGATTTTTTTACCAATGACCTCTGAAGTGAAATATTAGGCAAAAATACAAAAACATGTCAAAGAATTTTAATTATTTTTTAGTAAAAAAATTATTTTTCATATTTTTTGGCTATTTTCCTGAATTTTTGCAGGAAAAAAATAAGGTCACTCAAGGCATGCATAAAACTCAAGTATATTTATTACATCGATAAGAACTCGGTAGTATCTCAAATTGCCTTGAGTGACCTTAGTTAAAAATACGGTTTTACCCCCATGAAACTTAGGGGTTGCAACCCTAAAAAATGTAACATTTACGTCATTCGATTTTATTTTTTGAGACGGATATTTTGGTTTTTGTTTCGTTTGAATATGTTGCAAGAAACCAAAAATATTGCTGAAATAATTTGTCAGGGGGTAGTTTTTTAAGGGCGGTTTTAATCCCTACTGTAACTACCGTTGCAAAGTAGAACGTTACGATTAATATAACGCTTGATAAGCCGTAATTCATGAAAAATAAACTAATTCTGTGAAGAAAAATTGCCGATGTGGTTCGCATGGGAGTTAGGGGTAGTTCACCCCCGTAATGAAATATTTGGCAAAAACCCCGAAACATGTCAACTCATTTTTCTCATTTCCTATCAGAAAAAGATTTGTTCATATTTTTCTGACGTTTATATACATTTTTACACGTGAAAATTATGTAAAAAATATGGTTTCACCCCCGTAAACTTTAGGGGTTGCAACCCTCAAAAATCAGACCTATGGGGTCTCGTTACATTTTTAAGACGAATATTATCCATTTTGTTTTGTTAAAAAATATTAAACCAAAACGGAGATATTTGAGAAAATGTGATTTTGGGGGTGAACTTCAGGGGTGGTTTTCACCCCCTTAAAGTGAAGATTAGCCGATAAAAAAAATACATGTCTCTTATTTTTCGATACTCTACAAAATATCAAAGATTCAAGAAAATCGGTGAGTTCGGGTTCGGGGGTCTCCTTGTTAGTCGCAATGGGCCTGCGTAGTCTACACCAGTTTGTTGCAAAGGAAACCCAGGTGACACGCGAGGAGCGGATAGATCACCCATCAGTTGAGTAGAAGGATAACTGCTGTGCGTTAAGCATGCTTTACACCGATGAATTACTGATTTGACATTTCTTCATCCTTGTAAGATCCAGTATCGAGTACGTAACGTGATCAACATTAACTGTACATCCCCATGAAGGGTGTGAAGATGAGCTTTGAGAACTAAGAGTTTGATAAGTGGCTCGTAGAAAGGTACGATTAGAGGATGCTTTTTCTTGTAGACTAGCAAGGAGTGCTTTATCCGTCCACCTAGACGTCGAAGCTTGTTGTCTAGGAATAGATTCAGATTAATCAATTCATTATTTGAAAATAGTTTTTGGGGAACTGCCACTTTAGTCCTAAAACACCAAATGAGGGATAAGACGTAAAGAAAGAGTCAAAATCAGTTGCTTTAACGTTTTCCGGTAGCCAGTCAATAATTTCTGCTTCGTTCGACGTCCATGTTTTCAAGGGGAACCCACCCATCTTGAGGATACTGTTTAGTTTCTGTTGCTTGAAGGTTGGACAACAAACGATGTTCTACCCTTTGAGACAGTAGTTTCCTCATTCCCAACTGCTAAAACCGATACTTTAGCGGCGAAGCCATTGAGAGCACTGATCTACCATTGCTCTTGCTAAATTCGAATGCCAGTATGCCCTGTAATTTACACAAGTACAGTGGCTAGTAATACATTGTCACTCGATTACGCTACTTTAATTGTACAATTTGCTAAAAGCGATGATGGATTTCCTAGATACTTATTCAACTTATCTAGATCAGACGAACTTGCTGGTGAGTTTCTTGACCTGTCCGACAAATCAGCGTTCGAAACATTTCCCAAATGAAGCATTGAGTGATGCTGTGACTGACAAAATTTGTATCTGTTAGTTGATCTACAATCATTGATGAGAGCCAAGACAATTATAACAAAGCCTTTTTTCTGTTACTAACTCCTTTTGCTGCTAAGGAGTTTTCAGCTGTAATTGCGTAATGCTTAATTTTTTCCAGAGCTTCATCAAAGTCATGAGTTATAAGATAATAAAACTTAACAACCGAAGTTAAATCCTGACGTCTGTGAATCATGGATCAAAAAACATCCCTAAAGTGTTTCCACTCTATGTATTTCCCAGAAAAATTGGGAAGGTCAATTTTAGGAAACGATTGAAGATGAACTGTGCTTTGATTGGTCAAAGCACAGTTCAAAGCAGGAGTTGCAGCTGTAGCGGCAGGAATCCAAAGGATTTTATGATAATTAGTCATGAAGGCTTTGAAATCAGCTTCCAATTCTTCTAAGCAAATTTTGACAGTATGCTTCGTCATCTTAGAAGCACCCTTTTGCTGGAAGTTTTTATAAGAATGGGCGATGCGAGTGTGCAATAACTTTTGGACCTCATGTAAAACGTCCATGTTAATGCAAAGATTCGAGGAACGAGATGAAGATTTAAGAGAGTAGCGAATAACGAGAATTAAATCCAAAGTTTTATTGAGCTTTGTTGTTTGATTGATATCAACTTCAGAAGCGATAAGGAATTTGCGAGAGTAACCAATACGAGAACTCGACCCACCAGTTAATCAAACTTTTGAGAGACTAAACAACTTGAGATATAGGTCGAGTTTCAATAATTCGAATGTATACCACTCTGAACAAGAGATAGATTCACCTTTGATGAAGTACGTCGATTGAGAAAATACGGGGCAACGTATCAAAAGTTGTGAAGATCATGGTATCTTATGCTAGTCATACATTTGTCAATAAAAAATTAGCTAAATTAGCTTTTAAAGAAAAAATTGAACGATATGAATGTTTTACTAAATTAGAATGATCTTACTTAATCCAAGTGATACGAGATCAGAGCATGATGACCAGAGCAATTCACGACATTGGTACCAATGGCATCGTGTGGTGCTCTGCCTCCTTGCTGGAAGTAGACGACCAGAGCGGCTTACCACCTTGGTGTCGATGGTGTCTGCTGCTGCTCCACTTTGTGAATGGATGGCGGCATATTGTATCAGCCATACAATTCTACGCAGAAATATGCAGTTGTTAAGTAATATGTTTCAAACTTGCTGCAATTCTAACACAAGTTAATATTTGCAAAATATTATGTAAGCGTACAATCAATTTTTCATTTAGTTCCGTACATAGAGCTACATCTGCAGAATGAAAAATAGGAACGCACAACATTCTCAGTAATCGTTGTTCCTGAACCTTGTTCTACTACGTCTTCGATTAAAGAAAATTTTGATTTTAATGAATCTTGAATAAATTTTTTTCTTAATTTTTGTTATTCTTTTTCTTCCTTTGATTGAGCCCATCCCTTTTTGAAGTCTAAATTATAAGCTATATGCAATAAGAACTCCATGAAACTCATCCAGCAATGTAAAGTAAAAAGATCAAATTTGTAATTATCTCTAGTACATTGCAAACCCCTTACATGATTGATATCGTTTATAAACTTGAGTCCAACCCGACAAATGTTGCAACAAGTGGAAGCTTTTTGGCCACACAAAACATTACACAGTTTACAGTCTATCATTGTACATTTAAGATAAAAACTTATTTGAAACATTAAATTATTTATTACAAATTGATAGATTTCCACTTTCTTAAGTAAATGTGTATAGTAATTATATGCACTTAATGTATATAACGTGGTTTATTTCACAGATTCAAATTTAATCGTTCGACATAAGTGAATTGAGTTCGGTGTATCGTTGGTCCATATATTAGTGTTGCCAGCCTTCAGTTGTAACGGAGCAAAAAAATTAAAAAAAATGGAATTGTCTGCATTACTACAATAATCATTCTTTATGTTAAATAAAATGTCATTATCAGTACGATCATGAGAGTTTGATTTAGCATTACTACTATCATCTTCATCATCAGTATCAACTCCAAATTCAAACATATCGTTATCATTTGTGGTAATATTTGCTTTAACTGTCAACTTCTGTCGCGTAGTCTGCTAGCAACTAGCGCCCTCCATGTCCCACTTATATAAGAGGTCAATCTTTCTTTTGATAATTTTTTAAGCATTTCTCTATCAATCTGTGACATAATTCTTTTTACAGTATGGTCTAATAAGGATATGAGATTTATCTCTGCACCTTCAATTCTGATATAGTAAAATGAGTATGATTTGATTTTATGATTTTATCATACGTAGGGTATGATGTTATTATTTTGCTGTGTATTCTAATTTCTTTTTCTTTCTTGCAGTTTAATCAAGATCCATAAACAAAACCAAGACATTGTCATAATTATCATTTTCTGTTGCGAGTTCTTCAGCCGATTTGCGGTTTAACAACCTTTTTCTTTAAGCGCTCTTTCTAATTTTCTTCAGTATGATTAAAAGCGAGATAATCTTCGAATCTTCTTTTTGCCCTTTTTGAATTTTCTGGATAAGATAAGCGAGGGCGACTAGCCCTACTATTATTAGGTTCATCATGTATTGCGATAGATGCAAAATCATTAAACGAATTAGGTTTCTTGCTATAACTAGTTTTATCATTAATATTCACCATAAAATATTTTTCCAGAAACTCTGAATACCTTTTTTTTTGAAAATTTTCTCAAATCGATAAGCACTTTGCCACTTTTTCTAATATGATAGATAATTTTTCTTTTATTACTAATATATTATTTTCAGAATATGCATTACAACTTTTTATATTCTCTACAATATCATCAATTACAATGCTTACAGGTTCACCTGACTTATTTTTCCAAAGATATTCACGTAAAGTTAAATTATTTATTTTAAAAATCATTTTAATGTTTTTGAAAAAAAAAGATAATTATTATGATTATGTATAGAAATGATTCTTGTTCAAGTAACAATCTCTGAAACCTATAACTTTAAATCCTTGGAAAAAATAAAAACTAGTAGTCGTAGCACACATATAAAAATCGATGTTTCAGTTAAGTAACATCCAGATTAACATTAAAATCTTGCGCCACACATTTAAAAAAAAATTTAGTACATTAATTATATCCAACTGACTCTAATAATATATTTAAATACATTCGAGCATAATATATTCAAATATTATATTCTCAATTATTTTATTATAAAATCTTTATTATAACAAGGTCTCTATAAATTTGAAATCGTTTTTAAAATAGTTATTAATTTATAACACTTACAATTTGTTTACACTTACAATTAGTCTGTAATGATATATTCTGATTTTAATATAATTCAAGCTTTAAATGCAATACATCTTATATTAATAAACCATGAATACTTAAAATCGTTTTCATGTACAAAAACCGCTGCCAATTCATGGGCACGTAGCTTCCTCCAAATAAATCTATTGTTCCTTGTTCGTATGTATCGTTCAAGTATATTAATTTAATAATGTGTTTCTTTTTCTTCGGATCTTCTTAATAAAATGAATTCCAATTTATATCACAAATAAACCTCATAACCTCATAAAACCATAAATGTTATCAAAACATCCTGAGTTTTCGTTAGTGAGTTATAAGGTTTAACAAAAATAATAATTTTCAGTTATACAGGGTATACAGGGTCAGAGACAAAGAATTTGTATTTTAAGATCTTTTCAACTAATCGTTTCCATAAGCTGCGAAAAGAACTTAGCCGAGAAAATCAAAAGATCTATCTTTTCCCAAAATTTTAAGTGCAATAAGGCCTTTCTACGTCCGTAATCAAGACTCCAAAAAACTCATTTTCATCAGTTTTTGATTTATTACTAAAAAAAATAAGTAGACAAATCACTTGAAATTTTAATGGAGTATAGTTTGACACGTAACCCATCAACATATTTTTTTTCGTAAGGCTATGATGTTTAGTTTCAGAGATATTCCAAATTCGGGATAAACATTAATTTTTTAGGAAAAACATTAATTTTTTCAATCACTTTTTTTGGTCATTATTTGATTTTTGAAAAACATTATTTTTCTCTTTTTCAATCATTTCATTGTTACAAACAATTCAGCTAAAATGCATTTAAAAGATAATAAAATGACCTTTTTTTGCCGTTTGGTCCTCGGGATTGACCGCTTCGTTCGGCAGATAAAATAAAAAAGGTGATTGTATTTTAAAAATTCATATCTCTGAAACTAAACTGTTGATGGGTTACGTGTCAAACTATATTCCATTAAAATTTCAAGTGATGCGACTACTTATTTTATTAGTAATAAATGAAAAACTGATAAAAATGAGATACATACGAACAAGGAACAATAGATTTGTATGCAGGAAGCTACGTGCCAATAAATTAGCAGCGGTTTTTTCATCAATAAGACGGCAAACCAATGCTTATTAAATTACACCCTTACTAAATGCGCAATTCAGGTGTGTGTTTACGATCAATTAAAAACTTTTGCAACAGAATATTCCAATTCTTTCCGAACAATTACAAATTTATTAAAATACAAGTTTATTGCAAATATTTGATAAATAAATGACTTACCTATTATAACGGGTTGCTACCCGTACCCACGCGGTATTCTAGGCAGGTTGAGCGAGCGACGACACAGGCAGCATTGGCTATAAGGATAGCATGCTTGCTTAGAGATCTCGGAGACGCCGGATCGATCCTCGGTCCCGGCGCTCCTTTTGTGTTTTTCGTCGCTCACCTAAGGTCCCACCCTGTTACATGGCGCCCAACAGAAATACCCACAGAGAGTGGAGAAAGAAGATTCCTGGCGGTCTCCCGATCTTCTGCGCCAGAGGAGGAGACGAGGAAAAGAAGAATCCCCAGCTACGATCTACGAGGCTCTCCCTAGGCTCGCCTTCCTCGAGGGAAGAGGGATGGAGCGGCTCAAAGAGGTGTGGGGATGTGTACGAGGCCTGGAGACATCGTCGAAGAGCTAGTCGGCGAAGAGGCTCCCTGCATTACCGCACTGCAAAGAGAGTTGTAGAGTTGAAGCCGGGACGGTACTCCAACTCTAGCGGGGGGTTATAACGGGTTGCTACCCGTACCCACGCGGTATTCGAGGCAGGTTGAGCGAGCGACGACACAGGCAGCATTGGCTATAAGGATAGCATGCTTGCTTAGAGATCTCGGGGACGCCGGATCGATCCTCGGTCCCGGCGCTCCTTTTGTGTTTTTCGTCGCTCACCTAAGGTCCCACCCCGTTACACTATGTAATGTGATTTTGCGACCAGAATATGTAAATTGAAAGAATTCGACAAATTATAATTATTTTTAATCTATATTAATTTAACTTCACTTCAATAATATTTAATAATTCGAGACTGTTATTTGTACATTCATAATTAATTTATAAACGATAATGAAAAAAAAACAATCTCGCAGATATTTTATCTAGTTGTGATTGGTATTTAACCCAGTATATTAATGGCAATGGCAATTTAAAAAGGTTTTGAAAATATTTTCGTAATTATTAAGACATGATAGAAAAATAAATATGTTATATTATATTAAAAATGATTATTTATTTTAGTTATTAAGTTTTGAATATTAATTAATAATTAATTATTATTAAAATTATTAAAAAATTAAAATTGTTAAATCAAGAATTATACATTTTTAATAGGTCAGACAGACTATTATTATTATCAACTCAACATTTTCTCGATAGTTGAATAGTGATATCGTGATGTATTCATATGACTTAAATTTGTCATATTTTGATATTTCTAGTAATAAAACCGTTTTACTAATATATATATTGTAACGGGCAGCGAGACGCGCACGTCGGCGCGGGTAGCTGAAACGCGGGAAGGCCAGTAGAGGACTCGCAATTAGAGGGAAATTCGAGTCAGTTAGCTTTTGTCCGCACTCGCTATAAGTCAGAGATTACGCGCGCAAAAGGTTCCAAGTGTTGAGCAGCAGCAACAGCAGCTAGGAAGCAACAACAGCAGCATCGAAGGCCACAGCACCATCGAGAACAGCAACAGCAACCAGGAGAGGTAGCAACAGCAGCAACTGCAGCACAGCAGAGGCCGCAGTAACCATTGCCACTGGTAGAAAACCGCAACCGGAACACGGCAAGGTCGAGCAGGAGACTCCTTGACCAGGGGACGACAAAGATCGACGCGATAAGAGAAAGTAGGAATTAATTTCTATTTTGTTTATGCGCGATCGACTGGCGAGGCATTTGGCCGCAGTCGTTGATCCGGTAGATTTTGCGGCCTTCTCGCGACGCGAATACGCGCAATACGGACGACGGATTTCTTACTGAATAAACGCCTTTTTAGTAGAATCGGTAGTGTGTTCATTTGATTGTCGTCCCGATCCCTCTTCCTATTCAAACCGCCGAATACCGCCGCCTCCGCGGGCACTACACAGGAGTATAGTGCATACTGAGCACCGGAGCATCGTTGCAGGTAGGCGACCACACGAGCGAGTACAGCATCTCGCAAAAGCAAAGTGCAGGAAAACTTTGCATTTATACGGGGTACATAGGCAGTTAGCCGCCTAGAAACCACCCCGTTACAATATATATATATATATATATATATATATATATATATATATATATATATATATATATATATATATATATATATATATATATATATATTGTAACGAGGTACAAGTCTTCGCTATACCGCTAATCGGAGCAGGAACGAGTGTCACGGAGTAAGGCAGCACTGGCTCAGTGGATGGAGCGTGCGCTTAGAGATCTCGAGAGCGCCGGATCGCTTCTCGGTCCCGGCGTCGCCTTTTGTGTTTTCCTCCTCTCATGGAGTCTCAGCCTGTTACATAGCGCCCAACTGAATTATCCACAGGAGTGGATAAAGTAGATTCTTTACATGTAGAAGTAGGAGAAGAATAAAGAAACTCCCACCTGAGATCCAGAGAATCTCCGTGTGGCCAAGAATGCGTGTAGTCGCGTGTCGCACGAGAGAAAGAGAAAGAGAAAGAGAGAGAGAGAGAGAGAGAGAGAGAGACAGAGAGAGAGAGAGTGAGAGAGAGAGAGACTGCAAACAGCTGCTAGATTTTAGCTTAACATCACACATTCATCTTCTTAATTTAATTTGAACCAAGATGACTACGTAGTATCAAAATTTGTATCAATCATTCCTTTTTCATATCCTTCTTGATAATATCCAAATTGTCCACCTTGTTCATGAACAGCTATTCTTTTAATTACATAAGATTTTTTATGTAAATTATATTCTAAAATACGATACATAATTTCAGTTGCGCATATATATCTAGTGGATAGATTCTGTGTTATTGCAAAACATTTATACGTATCTTCATTTTCATTTACATTTATGTGGCATTCTAATAATAATAATAATAAATATAGTTGATATGTTATAACAAAACTTTGATGTGCAACTCTCCTTTTTATGTATATTATTTGATTACCATTATTTCGTTGGCGATAAGGTCGAGACTCATTAGGATTATAATGAGTTTAAGCAATGTATGCATTTCAAAATTTATTTTTGTACAATAACTATCGACAGCTTGATTTAACTGTTAAATTATGTACATTTTATATATACTCGTTTAATAATATTCAGTAATATTGTTAAATGAAATATATTTCTGTATGAGCCTTTGAAAAGCAGTACATTCAATACAATGTTATACGAATACCTACACATGTATGTGTATATGCGCCCTCTCCACCCAAGCTCCTAGACTAAGTTTACTCTCGGCTTCCTATTCTCGTCCGATGCGATACGCGGTGCCTAAGTGCTTCGAACATTATAAGTACTCGTAATTAAATAAATAATTTAATTCCAATCATGCACATTTCCTCTTTTATTTTAACATTAAAAGTTTTTTATTTGGTCATCTTATTTTAAATCGAACAAAATATTTCTAATTTAATGCATAATATGAAAGTTTATGTGTGCTTGTGTGTGAGTGCGCGTGCGTGTGCATGTGCACCCCACGTGTGCGTGATGGTCAACGTGCGCGGGCCTAGACTATCTGTAAGGCGGTTTTTAATGGCGACCACTAAGTCCATTCTAGTATATGAAGCGGAGGTGTGGGTCGACGGTATCGAATTAAAGCTCCTACCAAGCGGTCTCGGGAAAAGCAGTACTAATAATTGCGGGAGTAATCCCCGTTGATCTGCTTGCACTTAAGCGTAAGCGGATCTACAAGAGGCGTATCGAAGTGAATAAGGGTATCATTGCCACCGAAGAATGCGATAGAAGGATCCTAAAGTGGCAGGACCGCTGGAACAAATGTCAGTAAGCGAAAAGGACGAACACAATGATAAAGGAGATAGGTCCGTGGATGAAGCGGAAGTAGGGCGAGCATTTCTAGCGGAAGTAGGGCGAGGCTTCTACCTCACCCAGTTTCACTCCGGACACGGATACATTAGGAGATACTTGTTCGCGATGAACAGAGTCGAAACACTGGGGTGCATTGAGGATTTCTCTACAAATATACAAAATTACAAGATGCACCCATTGTCAGTACAATTTTCTGAGAGAACAAGTTGCGCGCTAGGTCCTTATTCTGTCGTAGTCAACTACAGTAATTTTTATTATCACAGTAACTACATTAAATACAACGTTTACAGAGCTAATATCACAGCAAATATGCACAGATTCATCGTCAGTCCCGGTTTTTGCTAACATTTATCAAGTGGTTACGCAGAGCCAGTTTGAATTTCGAGAGCGAGAACATAGATCTTCGCTTGCCCCGTCTAACACCTTCAATATATCTGGATATGTATGAAGCTCCTCCGACACATCCAGATAAACCACCGAGCAATAGTCCAAGTGAGAACCAACGATAAAAGATCTCAGCCCATAAAGGGCTTTGTTAACCTTGCAGCTAACAGCATCCACCTGTGGTTTCCATGTAAGTTTAGAGTCCATGATACACCAAGGTTCTTTACTACATCGACAAAGGGTACGAAAACACCACCATGAACCTCAACACCCTACAGGTTCAGACTGTGAAGCTGATTTATATTGTACCCGTGGGCTTTTAAATTTATACAAAACATCTTTTAAATCATTGATGTACAAGCTGAAGAGAAGTGGCCCCAGTATCGAACCTCGCGGGTCACCAAGATCGGTTGTTAACCAATCAGATTCTCCGTCTATTCTGGTAACCACTCTCTGATTACGTCCCGTTAAGAATGATCGAACCCACATGACCGCCAACCTAGAAAAACCCATTCCAATCAGCTTGCGAAGGAATTTAGATGATGAAATTGTGCTAAAGGCTTTACTGAAATAAAACAGTAGCAAAACTGTCAGGAGGCGCTTATTACTGTCAATATCCGTTCTAATGTCTTCTGTGAGTTTAAGTACTGCTGTTTGCGTTGATTTGTTGCGTCGGAAACCAGTTTGGTGAGAGTCAAGAATCTTCTGCGCTTCCAAGAACTCAATAATCTAGTCGTATACTAACTTTTCCAAGACCTTGGAGAGAAAGCACAAGAGAGCCATTCGACGAAAGTCTGAGAATGCTGATGGAATTGGTGTCTTTTTAAGCGGCTCAAGATGGTCTTCCAGGCCGTCGGAAAAGTCCCCATATGCGATAGTTTAAACAGTGTCATAAGATGTTGGCCTATGATGGCTAATTATTTCGCAATGATGTCCTGCGGAATTCCATTCTTTCCCTTCGCTTGAGATGAAAAATGAGCAACAGCAAGGATGACGTCACGAAAAGTGAAAACCCCCTCGCCAGCTATCGACACAATGTCATCCAGATCTGCCTCGGCCGCAGAGTTGAATATAGACACATCAGCGAAATGACTATTTAATTCGTTTAGTGTGAAGCCGTGCAGGTCATTCTTAGCTTTAGAGACTAAACCGAGACTACGTAGTTCGTTCCATACATTTTTGTTATTATCAAGCACGTTAAAAATTCTGTTTGAATAAAAGTTTCATGCGCTAGAGAAGTACGTTCTTCAGCCTCCTATGCTAGCAAATGATACGATATTCCGTCCATAAGCGGCAAACTAGCACAACAAATACAGATAGCATGGTACCCTTTCACACATTGCAGAACAAGTATTCCGCAATTCCCAGCTTTCCTTCCGCCTCCGTTGGCGAGGAACACAGTACTTTAGTAGCTTTGTAATCATTATGAATGTAAAGCGCGACTCCACCCCCACGTTTATTGTTTTTTTTATTATTTTACAGCAGAGCGAAGCTTTTATAGCCCGTCAAGAGATCTCTTTCGAGTACCGCCCGTTGTGTAGGACTCCTATTACCGGTTTACCTGCTAAACCCCCCACCCCCCCCCCCCCGGCAAGCATCCGGTCGGTGCCAGTCTAAGAGACCTCCTCTCCACTAGCTTTAATCCACCCCGGCACTGATCCTTAAAAATACTTCGGGTGGAGCCAGCCGTCTGCCGCTCCGGCACCGTTCTATTTGGCATCTTTTTTATTGGAGGTCATCCCACTTGTGGCGAAGTATTTTTTCGGTACAGGGGGCCATCTCCTCCAATTGTCTTTTTTAGCCAACATCTAGGGGACGATGTTCTTCGATGTTAGACGAACGCTATCTTCCCCCAGACCCGCTCGTACGTGCCTCTACTGTTCGCACTCGAAGAATGTGTGAAGGGCATCGTCTTTTGGGGACGCACAATATAGGCACCGCAGGTCCGTCGCCTTTCCCATTTTGAGGAAGTTTCCCATAGGTACGCGAGGAAGTAACTGTGCCCAGTCAGCATCTGGGTGAGGAAATAGTTCACGTCTCTGTGTTGCCACCCGAGCGAAAGGGGACAGCTGGTCGATTAGCCTAACCGTACACCTTCCGCGCGCTTCTATCTCCCATTGCTGCAGCAATGAGTGTAATAATTATAATCATAAACATAATCATAATCATAATCATAATCATAATCATAATCATAATCATAATCATAATCATAATCATAATCATAATCATAATCATAATCATAATCATAATCATAATCATAATCATAATCATAATCATAATCATAATCATAATCATAATCATAATCATAATCATAATAATCCTGCCAGGATTAAGAGTTGGTACGTCCAGATTACAAATTTTCAATTACAAAATCTAACACATTAATACAATTACATGAATTCCTACCTGAATTGATAATCGAACTTCACGATACGTGAAAGTTATAATAATTTAAATGATTAAAAGAGTGAATGATAGGAAATCCCTTTTGGCTACCGCGGACGCGGTCATCGCCTACCGGTGAAGGGAGCCGGATACGAAGTCACTTAAACTATATACATTATTTCTTTTAAAATCATCACACGTTTATTTCTATGAAAAGAGAAAAGTACCTTAATGTGTAAGTGTGCGTGGCTGTTTGTATATATGTGTGAAGAGGTTCTTAAGTGTCTGCAGCTGTCAATCCTCGGCGCCTTCCAGCCTAGGCTCGGTGGTTCAGGTTACAGCGGTGGCTAGATGCACTTAGATGTGACGGCTCGTCCTTTCGATGTGCGTAGTGTAGATCGCAGGGAGTCCACTGCCTCTGTTGCTTCTTCTTTTCAGCAGGGGGGTGATATTCGGAAAAATGCCGATATCCCTTAGCGTTTTTATGGCATTTTGAATTTACTGCGTGGTTCGTTGGAATATAGCCCATTTGTGTGAAGGTGCCGCTCGCACGTATGAGCGAATCTCTCTCTCTCTCCCGATTTTCAGATCCACTTCTTGAGTGCCGCGATGATGTGCTAGTGAGTAAGTGTGTTCGCGTGTGTGTGTGTGTAGATGTGATATGTATAGCAATCGTAGTGTTTTGGATGCGTAATGGAATCGGTGATTACATTACAGAGTGTAGCCTGCAAAACACGACCAACGAGAGCTTCACTGCTCTCTTATCGCATCGGTAGGAAACCTAGCTGATGCAGCGGACAATGCGGTAGGAAATAGCGAAAGGTCGAGCGGAATCAGGGAGACATCGCAGAAAGTTGGGAGGCTGCGAAGAGCAAGTTGTGCGAGGAGCTCCTCGCGATATGTAGAATCCTGAAAAAATGGAGGCGAAGTCTAAGGCCCAGAAGAATGTCAATATGGAAATTAAGAATGGCATGAGTAAGGTTAAGGAAGTGGTGAAGGTTGGAATATATGAACTCCAACGTATGGCGCTGTTTTTCACAAACTGGACGAGAGCGCTAACCAATTCACAAATAAAGGGCGGAACACCCCCAGACCTGAACAGAAAAGAGATGGACAGCCAGGAGTCGAACGCCAACGATTTCACGAAAAAGATTAGTGAGCCTAAAGCTGGTAAGATGTATTGCCCAAATCTGAAATCCAGGCGAAGCGCGATCCTTATCAACTAGCAGAGTGTAAGACGTATGCAAACGTTCTTGCTCTTATAAAAGAGAGCATCAACTCAATTGACAGACGTGTGGACATATGAGCCATACGTAAACCCACGGATGTATCGGTACTCCTGTAGCTCGAACAGGGACAGGAACAAAAGACCTTCCAAAGGTCCTTACAGACTATACTGGGATCTACTGTAACTGTGAAGGAGATGACTTCCAGGATAACACTGGAATTTATGGACTGCGTCAGTACAGTACAGGGCGCGATCAATAGCGAACTTGGCACTGAGGCGGAGAGGAGCGCCCACGTTTTCGCAGCCAATAACCGTGGACAAGCCTTAGTTGTGTGCGAGTTTGACGCGAAAAAAGTAATGGAACTACTTAAAAAAGTAGAATAAAAATCGGATGCGTAAACTGCCAGATACGACCCAGGTTCCGTGTGCCGAAGTACTCCAAATACTGCATAAAGACTGCAAAGGGCCAGACAGAGGCTTTATGTTTCCTCTGTGCGGGGTATGCCTGACGGAAAAGAAGACTCGATAGACAAAATGAAACTGACAGTACTCTATTGCAACCTGAACGAAACGACAGTATTGGAGACGACTGGAGGACCAGGGTCAGGGCTACAAGATTGTGACTCGCAAACTTCGTATGTTGAACAACCCAGAGACGAAAAACGCGGGTAAGATGGAGAGGATTGTAGACGACTTTTTTCCATCTCACTCAGAGAGAACGGACGATACAGTCGAGGACATCGCAATAGAGTGTTCACTTTTCACGGTGGCGATGCTGGAGAGTGCTTCAGCCTCGCTGAAATGCCCGTGCCCGATGTGTTGTTGCAGTTCTACAACGGCTGCTTGATGGCGGGTGTGTTTGGTGGGCCTTAGAAGGTCGAACAGCTAGTTCTCATTGCCAAAATAAGTGAGATCCTAAAAATCGATGAAAACTCTGAATTTGGTTACAAAATTACTGTTCACATATACAATGTTCATCGATTTTTATGCTCGGCAACAAAACAAAATAACAAAAAATCATAAAAATGCTTATTTTTATAAAATTGTTTGTTCACGCAATGTAAGGTTAGCTAAAGCAAAGGGCTGGAAGAGAATGAACGTACCGCGATCACCCGCTTCCCTGCAGGGCCGATACCCAAGCCGCCGAAAACTTGGGCCTGCTAAAACAAAACGATTTCCCGAAAATTGCCGAAAAGATACGAAGCAGTGCGGACGCTCCTCTATATCTACGTATAGGTACGAGCGCAGTCATATTCCCTGTGCGAACGCCTCCCACCATTCAACTCTCTAGCCTGGCAGTCACAGATCAGCCCATCAGCTTCTCCGCACTATATATTTGACCCTCACAATCCATGGAGAAACTCCCTATTTGAGGTCTATGGTAGTCTAGGAGTAATTAAAAATTACTCCCAACTATGTTGGCCTGACACCATGAATCGCATGCCGATTCGCGCAATGAAAGCTAAGCGGCGGAAAACATTTGCCAAACTAACGCAAATACATAAATAAATGTTAATAAATAGAAAAAATACGTCGAGCTTGCTCTATCCCCGACAACCCTGGTTGCGTCCGGGACATTGTTCATAGAATTTAACCGTATTTTTTAAATCTCGAAGGTACCCATTTTACGACTTAAATAATTATTTGAAATTTTTGAGGTTATAAAATAATTGATTGTCTTTCGGAGACTTACACAGACACTTTTATAATCAAAAAAGATATCTTCATAAATTTTTTAGTGTTAATTTGGATGATCAAATCTTCTCAAGACTTAATTTTAAGGTTAAATTAGCATTAGTCATAACTAATATAAGACTTTAAAAATATTTTTACTGAATGTTTCATACAAATTTACAAAAAAGGGTATACAGGTTTTTTAGGGAAAAATGCTTCCCTGCGGAATCATGCATTTTTTAAAACAACTAGAAAAATCACAAACTGCAATAATTCTCAATTTTTAGTCATGACTATTTAAACAAAGTTTAATTAAATCTAAACAAATTTAGATACATTTGAAACTCTCTCTAGAACACATTTACCGTGGGTTGTAGATAAAAATAAATGTTAGCCATTGAATTGACAGAGAACCACCTGTATTCATAGGTCTTCAAAACTGTTTCAATAAATTGATTGAAATATTTAATTTTTTTTTAATTATATATGTACTAGGGGAGTTCCCCCTGCTCGCTCCGCTCGCCAACCTCCCAAATTTAACTTGAAATTTTAATTATTTGAATTTTGCAACGTGTAGTATCGACTTTACCAAAATTGAAGTCAAGATTGAATTTTTAGATGCTAAAACAAACTCATTTCCCAAAATATCCATATTACGCGATTTAAAATTCAAATAGTTTGAATCAGATATTTTTCGTGTCGAGTGTACGTTGTTTCAATTATATAACATGTTTATTTTTTTAAGTAAGTAATAAAATTATCTCAAAAAATGATAAAAAATTATAAATATAATATAATTATAACAATATGGGAAAGGTATCCCCCTGCTCCCTCACTCGCTAACCCCCTAATTTTAATTTCTAATTTTTAAATGATAGCAATTACATATATGTATGACTTTATTGTTTTGTGAAATTAAAAATTTTAAGCCTACATCTGTATAAGGCTCATCATGAGATGGTTCTTCACCTATAATCATTTTATCTTTATTTGAAAATTCGTCATCTCAATAATCTGAAGATATTTCGTCCTATTCCATTTCTTCTATATACTATAGAAGAAATATTATTAATAGAAAAAATTTGTATACATTATGTAAAATTTAAGTATACTACTATATTCACTATATTCATTGTTATTGATGTATATGAACATTTTTTATGATTATACTTAAGTGTGCTAACTAAACTACCTTAAGAATTTAATTTATTGAAAAAAGATGGATGAAGAGCGTAGAAACATCAATAATCATGTTTGTATTTTAGGATTTAATTTTTCTTAAATTTGACATAATGTGTAAATTTTTTTTCTAATTAATAATATAGTATATAGATGAAATGGAACAGGACGAAGTATCTTCAGATGATTCAGATGACGAATTTTCAAATCAAGATAAAGAAGAACCATCTCATGGAATGGTATATTCTGATGAAGCTTCATCAGATAGCTGAGAGTTTATGGAAGAATATGAAGCTATATTAAATGTTCTTATAATTGAGAGATTAAGAATAAATAAATTTTATTAAACAAAAAACCACTGCTAACTCTTTGGCTCACAGCTTCTTTTAACATTATGTATTTTTTTAATATGAGAATTGTTTTTAGTTCATATATAATTCTAAACAGTTGTAACGGTTGCGTTTCCCTCGCGCCGGGTTTTGTCAGTCGGGACCAGGATTCGGAGAGGGAAGTTAGGTTAAAAAATAACTCCGTTTGGTTTTGGTTTAATTATATATATATATATATATATATATATATATATATATATATTTGGATATTAGTATGGCGCGCTGTTATTCGCCACCTGAACCTAAACCAAACAACAATACGCTGTTTAAAAAGACTTGTCTCTTATAATAAGTTCTTAATATCTAGGCGGTACTTAACATCTACTCGGTGCGGTTACGGTGCTTAACAGCTACTCGGCCGGTTACGGTACTTAACATCTACTCGGTGCGGTTTCGGTACTTAACATCTAAATGGTGCGGTTATAAATACTCCGTCGCTTACATATAAATCGTGTACGCTAGGCCTGGAGCACGGCGGTTCGGTTATTCCCCTGTCCTGTATGCGTACAGCGATAGCAGGAATGGCGAAACATAACTTTTATTTGTTAATATATATATATATATATATATATATATATTATAACGGGTTGCTGCTACCCGTACCCACGCGGTATTCGAGGCAGGTTGAGCGAGCGACGACACAGGCAGCATTGGCTATAAGGATAGCATGCTTGCTTAGAGATCTCGGGGACGCCGGATCGATCCTCGGTCCCGGCGCTCCTTTTGTGTTTTTCGTCGCTCACTTAAGGTCCCACCCCGTTACATGGCGCCCAACTGAAATACCCACAGAGAGTGGAAAAAGAAGATTCCTGGCGGTCTCCCGATCTTCGGCGTCAGAGGAGGAGACGAGGAAAAGAAGAACCCCCACCTACGATCTACGTGGCTCTCCCTAGGCTCGCCTTCCTCGAGGGAAGAGGGATGGAGCGGATCAAAGAGGTGTGGGGATGTACGAGGCCTGGGGACATCGTCGAAGAGCTAGTCGGCGAAGAGGCTCCCTGCATTACCGCGCTGCAAAGAGAGTTGTAGAGTTGAAGCCGGGACGGAACTCCAACTCTAGCGGGGGGTTATAACGGGTTGCTGCTACCCGTACCCACGCGGTATTCGAGGCAGGTTGAGCGAGCAATTACAAAAAAAAAGAACCATATGCTATAATTAAGGAAAAATGAGACCCGTATGGCTTGATTTTATTTTTAATGGGAGATCTGATTTTAAATACTATTGCTGCGCGTCGAATAAACCGAAAGGATCGACTTTGTGACCACATGGTGATATGTGGTTCTCAACAGAGTCTACCTTAAAAGAGAATAGAAATATTACGTAGAAGAAAGAATTTAACGATATGAAAGTTGAAAGACTCCTTAATTAAAATTGAAACTGATTAAGAAGGAATGGACGCAACATCGATGCCCAATTACCCAATACAATTAATTAGTAACGCGGACGCGGATGATTTACGTTCCCGTTGCTGCTCCCGAGTTCGCGAATGCGTCCTAGAAAAACCCAAGAGAGATTGACGAAAGTAGGCGGAGCGTATGGGAACGAGCGTGAAGAAGCCGAGATGCGTTCCTATAAAAAATAAAATTTAAGGTGCCGGCTCCCTTCATGCTGGCTACTGGCTGCACGGTTTTGGTCTTTGCACACTGAAAAAAGTTTTAATTATTCAATTGTATATTTGAACACGTTTATGATTTTATTATGTGTTCACATAAATAAATAATAGTACATCTATTGTTATACTTAAAACCTTATGCAAGTAAAAGTGTTTCTGTTGAACGGAGGATGGTATGAAATAGAGTCTTGTGAGAGGAGGATTGGTATCTAAGACTCTCGTGGTTATGTAGCTCTAAGTGATGATTCCACAGTTTTTTTAGATTATTGGATAAAAATTCTAATTGCTAAAAATGAATCAGTAATAATCATTTTGTTTATAAATGCACAATCTTTAGAACAAAATTCATTTTTGACAATAATCATAATTTTATATAATTCGATCATGTCATTCAATTATATGAAATTATTGATTTTTAAACAATAAAATAAAAGAAAAACTAAACCATAGTCAACGCACCGGAGGTATATAGTATTATGACTCTAATACAATAATCTTGTGACAGTACCTGTTGGGTGGTATGGAAAACTGTCAGTTAAAATTTAAATTTTACAAAAATATCAATTTTTTTACTATACTCGTATATCGATTATTGTATAATCTAAAATTTGTATCATGTAACGTCAAATATTCTCTTCAACAGCAAACAATTGAAATAGCTAACTGTCATATCGTCATACGACTTCACTTGGCGACTACAATATATACCCACTTTCATTGAGAGATCTCACAAAATTTTCATAATCTACTAACTTACTATATCTGTTTGAGATTTACAAATTTCGTTATTGGTTTCATCATATCCTTTAAGCCTCACTTACTAATGTAAGTAGGAATCGATACTATTGATGCGGCCATATTTTACTATTTACATAGTAAAAGAATTACGGTCTCAAGCCTGATAACGCAGAGAAGTTTTGATTCCATTGAGAACAATTAATTTAGAGAAAAGTTAATGGGACAAAACAGTCCTATGGGCTGAAAAATAAAAATACATAAAATTAATATATAAATTTAATTCTTTATAGATATATTTTTTATAATAAAACTAGGTTCCCTTACCTACAATTTAAGCTCTAATAGGCCTCATGTACTGCTATCTGGTAGTGGTGACACTACAGGCACCCATTAAAGTATTTTGTCACTGTCCGTAAGATTCCAAATAAACCGATGGATGAAATGGGCTCAAATTTTTTTTACAAGTTCTGCGCAACTGTCATTCTCATATGAATGATGTGATTGTAATTTGAATGCGTAAAATGGAAGGGAGGGAGGGAGGGAGAAAGAGAAAGGGGGGGAGAGGGAGAGAGAGAGAGAGAGAGTCGGAACAAGTAGCGCTGTTGCCACCTGAGCTCACATCGTTGTCAAGATATGACAACGATGTGTCGATGGGTCGAGGGTCATCTTCGCGCGCGAGATTCGGTTGTGAGTCTCTCGTGAGCCGCTAGCCCCGCAAGTAGCCCCGCAAGCATAGCTAGAGCGACATCTTGTTCCGAAGCACAGGCGAGGGGAGTAAGTTTCGCGCGAAGTAAGTGAGCGTCCAAGACCGTGTCCGAACAATCGTCGCGACCCAGGACCACGTCCGTGCGAGTGTGCCCGCTGCTAAATCCGAAGCCATCGTTTGTAAGTAGCAGTTCCATTCTCTCTCGCGTTCATCTCTCTCTCTCATCTCTCTTTCTCGCTCGTGCAAGTGTGCGGTGCTTGCTCAACGCTGTACTTTCTTTGAGAATATAAATGATTTTATATAATTCGATGTCTTCTTACTGATGATTCTGGACCCTGCCGCATCCGCGGGCTCGTGCAAGTTACACGAGCATTCTTGAGTAGGGTGAGCCGTGCACTCTGCACGCACGACAGCTTTAAATTATAATAAACAGGGCTCTTCTGGTCCTGGCTATGATTGCAGTTGAAATAGCAAAACTGCCATCATAAAATATATATATATATATATATATATATATATATATATATATATATATATATATATATTTATATATATATATATTGTAACGGGGTGGTTTCTAGGCGGCTAACTGCCTATGTACCCCGTACAAATGCAAAGTTCTCCTGCACTTTGCTTTTGCGAGATGCTGAACTCGCTCGTGTGGTCGCCTACCTGCGACAATGCTCCGGTGCTCAGTATGCACTACACTCCTGTGTAGTGCCCGCGGAGGTGGCGGTATTCGGCGGTTTGAATAGGAAGAGGGTTTCGGGACGACAATCAAATGAACACACTACCTATTCTACTAAAAAGCCGTTTATTCAATAAGAAATCCGTCGTCCGTGTTGCGCGTATTCGGGTCGCGAGAAGACCGCAAAATTTACGACCGGATCAACGACTGGGGCCAAATGCCTCGCCAGTCGCCATCGCACATAAATAAAATAGGAATTAACTCCTACTTTCTCTTATCGTGTTGATCCACGTCGTCCTCTGGCAAGAGAGTCTCCTGTTCGACCCTGCCGCGGCTCTGTTGCGGTGATCTACCAGTGGCAGTGGTTACTGCGGCTGCTGCTGGGCTGCAGTTGCTGCTGTTGCTGCCTCTCCTGGTTGCTGTTGCTGCTCTCGATGGTGCTATTGCTACTTCGATGCTGCTATTGCTGCTGAACACGTTGAACCTTTTGCGCGCCTATTCTCAACTATTCACGAGTGCGGACAAAAGCTAACTGACTCGAATTTCCCTTCAATTGCGAGTCCTCTATTGGCCTTCCCGCGCTTCAGATACCCGCGCCGACGTGCGCATCTCGCCGCCCGTTACAACCCCCCTCCCTAGAACCAAAATATCGCGCCGAGTTTGGTTCTACCATAATATAGGTATAGGGTGGCGCCAAATAACCAACCCTGCATCTGTAAAAATAAACAAAGTACAATTTATTTATAAAAGGGGGCGCCCTGGGCGCCACCCGTATAAGGGTAATTGGGACAATGCGAAGCTCTGTTGACCCTCTCGTGGCGACAGATGAAGCAGCTTCGCTTGGTCGTCCGCACTCCATGCGGACGAGCTGGCAACGGTGGAGCTGACCCTCTGCTGCCGGATCTCTGACGCCTCCTCCTGGACTTGCTACGGGAACGGCTGGTTCGGCGCCGCTTTGTCCATCTGGGGTGCTCCTCACGTTGGTCCCTATATATATATATATATATATATATTATGACGCATATTCCGTCAATGCATCGGAATATGCGCGCTGCATTCTGGTAGACTTTAACATAATTTTGTAATAAACAATTAATAGGATGTAACTCTAATATAAAGTGAAAACACTAATTAATAATGTGTATAATATATTTACATTAGTCTACATGGTTACATTATTTGATTATATTAATACTTAAGTTAATCTACTTGGGCGCCAGCTATAGTTGTAGCACGAGTACAATTTAATATCCCGGAGATTCGAATGTGAACAAGATTTACTATACGCGTGGTATCGCACAATGAATAAGTGTGACTTACAATTTGCAGTCTCGATGTTCCAACAGGATGCTCTCCCTTTTCCAAACGTAGCTTGGTTGCTCTTGGTGTGCGACACAAGGTTTCGATAATAACCGAGTACACTGATAATTACTATGGCGAGTGCGAAGTCTAACAGAGTAAGTCGAATGCTATTCGGGAACAAGGTGATGAGTGCGATGTCTAGACGAGTACTTCGAGTGCTATCCCAGAACAGAGTGAACAAGGCTATGGGGATTCGGCAGCGGCGAAGCTCGATTGTGTAATTCCCTAATCAGCCGTCGAGGCGCTGAGAGGGCCAGTCACGTGACGGGGAAGGGGCTCTAGGTATGTGCGTGAGAGAGAGCGAACGAGAGCGGGAATGCTGCTACAGCATGACCTACGTCGTACAGTGCGGCGAGTGTGTACCGGTGCGGCTTCCTCCTGGTGCAGTGGAACTACAACCAGTCAGCTGTTCCTGTTACTAGTGCTGTGAGTTGGCCGTCTCATCTTCTTCTCGACGCTCCTGGACACAGTGTTTGAAGTTGCTAGTGAAACTTGTGGTCTGACAAGTGCATACATAGGTTATGATACCTATGTATGTTGACTGTATGCCTCTGCCAGTTTCTGTGTAGTGACTGTTTTGCTTCTAGGATGTCTGGTGCCTGCTGTTCTCTTCTCCTGTCAGGACGTCCAGTGAAGCAACATAATTCGATGGTGACTCCTTGAGCGGTAGCAGGTACATTTAATTTCTTATGTTCATCGTAGTGATCCTGTACTAATGTTTTCTTCTTTACAGGAGCTGCCTAGGAGTCGAGGTAAGTCAGTCTGTGTCGTTGCACTGCACTAACTATTTCTCTCTCTTCTGATAAGTTACTAATATCCTTTTCTATTTACAAGGGACTAGGATTGTGACTGGCCTCCCAACACCCCAACGCCTGCCAGGGCATTGAAGAAGGGAAGGTGTAAGGGGAATATGGGTATAGCGTAGGGTAGCATGTGAGGGGATAGGGTAGCTTAGGTAGTTGTATTTTAGTTAGGTAGGATTTTACATGTGAGGGGTTAGGTGTTGGGGAGGTTTTGTCGTATTGGCTGCATAGAGCCTTTCCTAAATCTATGCACTCTGTTCGCTAGTTAGGTTTTTCTATATCAGCATGAGCAGGACTGGTGATTGCACCATCGCATCCTGCTCTGCAATGTAACACACACAAAGTGTGGCCTTACAATATATATAATAATTTCTTTATTGTTTTATACTATGCGTATTTACAATAATTTCTAACATACATACATGTGCATGTACATAATACACGCTTTTTCTTTTTTTTTCTTTTTTTTTCTCTTCTCTCTCCTGCTCTTTGCTACTCTTCCTTCTTCCTCCTTTCCTCTCTCTCCTCTTCCTCTCTTACCCTTTTTATCCTTCCTTCCTCCTCCTTCCACTCGTACAGGATCCCGTCCACTCTCACCTTAAAATCCCCATTTCTCAGCAGCTCCCCATTCTTTTTTGCTTCCTCTCTTCTTCTCTCTCTTATCCCCATGGCTTCCTTCTTTGACCTTCTCTCTTCCCAACTCATCTACTGCTCCATTCTCACCTTTCCCATTCATTAATTTCCTCTCTCTTCTTCCAAATCTCCTCCATTTCCTCTTCTGCCGCAAAAATGATTTTTTTATCCTGGTTCGAGGTCTCCTCCAGCTCCCAGCTCGTTCCTTCTAAAATCTCGTCTAACCAGTCCTGCAGTACCTTCTTCTCATCCCAGTTTGTTCCTTTGTGAATGATCACCCCTCTCTCTCCTACTTTGCTCCTTCCTCCCTCCGTTCTCTTTCTTTTGTTGGCGTTCACTATCCTAACCTCACTTTTCACTTTAGCCCTTTATTTTTCTATACCTTTTCTCTCCTCTCTCCTTGCTTTTCCTTCTAGACTTTCTACCAGTCCCTTCATTTCCTTGACTGCTCTCTGAATCTTCTCCCTCTCTCTTCTTTCCTCTCTGTTTTCCTTTCAGAATTTCCACATCACCTTCCAGATCCGTCATTTTCCTCTCCGCCGCTTCTCTTCTCTCTCTCTCCAATTGAAACTTCACCCTCCACTCCTTCATCTCCTCTTTCATGTCCCGCAACTTTCTCTCCACTCTTCTCTCAGGCTGCGACATTTCTCCCTCCTGCTTTTTATCGCCTTTAGTTTTTTTATCTTCGCTTTATCTTTGTTAGCTTTGCACGCTCTCTCTCTCCCTATTACAACCTCTCTGCTCTCCTCACCATGCGCTTTCCTTTCTGTTCCTCTCGTTCCTCTTTCTTCTCAGTGTTCCCTCAGTCTGATTACTCCTACCTTCCTTACCGACCCTCCTGGTTTCTTTCTCTCTCACCTCTTAGGGACTTTCCCCAGAATTCCCCGCATGCTTTGCGCTCGCTTTTCAAATCTTTTTTCTGCTTTATCCTTTTGTTTCCTTCCTTCCTTGCCTTCCTCTCCTTTATTCTTGCGACCTTTCTTTATTTTTCCTCTTCCATATAGTGCTGTAAAGCTTCTCCACTTGCGTTCTTCTCCCTCCGCCTACTTCCTGCCACTTTGTCCCCTCTATCTTCGTCTCCACACATTCTTCGAACACGTGTTTAAGCGTCTCCTCCTCTCTCCCGCGCAGCCTGCATACCCTTTCTTCTTCCTTCTTCCAGTATTTGTTCCCTCTTGTCTCACACCCTAGTCTGAACCTTGACGTATCGCCGAGCGCCCCTCTTCTGTGTTCTCCCACTTCCATCAGGTACTCTGGTATTTCTCCCTGCTCCATCATTACCTCCCTCATCTCACCCGCATACTTTGACTCCTTTATTTCCTCTCTCCACTTCTGCCATTGTGTGTCCTTGCTTATCCTTTCTATTTCTTCCTCCACTCCCTCTTCCTCCTCCATTCTTCTTGTATATTCCGCCACAGATATCCCGCACTTTTCCAGTTCCATTCTCCTCACGTCCTTCCCCCTCTTCCATTCCATTCTCCCCTTTCTCCCCCTTTCTTCAGCAGCCTCCAGCATTCTCCTAGTAACGTGTTCTCGTTTGCCCTCCTCAGTTTCCTTTCAAACCTAACTGCCCTTTTCCTTGTCCTTGTCTCTAGTTTAAACCTTTTTGTCTCCCAGTGAATCACATGTGCCGACGTAGTCCTATCTAGATGCAGCACCCATTTGATATACCTTCTCTGTATCTTCTCTAGTTCCTCCTGCCCTTTCCAACCCCATATCTCCGCCCCATATTCTATTACACTCTGCACTAGAGCGTCGAAAAGCTTCATCCTCATCTTCCAGTTGTCCTTGAACGCTGCCTCTCCTAAGCCCCACAGAGTACTTATCAGCGCATTTGCCCTCCCTTTCACTTTCTTCACCTGTTCTTCCTCTTTCCCGTTTTCTTTCATCGTGTATCCCAAGTATTCAAATGTTTTCACCACCTCTATCTCCTTTCCATTCCATTCAAATTTCTCTTCCCTCTTCCTTCTTCCTCCGTTTCTGAAAATCATAATCTTCGTTTTCTCGGTGTTCAACTCCAATCCCTTTCTCTTGATGAATCCTCTGAATCTTCTTAACATTTGTTTCAACCAGCTCGCGTTTATTGCGAGCAGTATTACATCATCTGCATATGAGATTGACCATACTTTCCTTCTTCCTAGTATTATTCCTCCTTCTTGCACCTTTCCCATCTCTCCTTCCAAGTCTGCCATTGCCACGTTGAACAGCAGTGGACTTAGCGGGCATCCCTGTCTCACTCCCTTCTATGTCTCAAAACTGCCTACATTCCTTTCCCCTATCCTTGCTTCACATTCCGTCTTCTCGTAAATTTTCTTTACCCTTTTCCTTATCCTTCTGGTGACACCCAGCTTCCTCATCATTCTCCACACTTCTTCCCTGTTTACTTTGTCAAAGGCTGCTTTCATGTCCGCAAAGCACGCGTACACTTTCCCTCCTTTCTTCCTTAGCTCCTGCTCTACCGCCTTGCTCACCACATATATAGCATCCGTTGTACCTCTCCCTCTTCTACATCCCATCTGCGTATCGCTTAACTTTTCCTCTTCTTCCAGTTTCTTCTCCAATCTTCCCTTTATCAGTTCCGCATATATTTTGTATCCTGTGTCCATTAGTGTGATTCCTCTATAGTTCTTACACTCCCCCTTATCTCCTTTTTTGTAGATTGGCGTGACCTTCCCTTTCCTCTACTCTTCTGGCAATCCTCCTCCTTTCCATATCTTTCCCAGTATCTCCGCTAATTCCTCTGCAATCCTTCCTCCGCCCTGCTTCCAAGCCTCATTCTGGATTTCATCTTCTCCTGGTGCTTTCTTTTCCTTTAGCTTCTTGATTATTTCCCTTACTTCCTGTACTTCTATCTCTCCCTCCTCTGCTTCCTCTTGACTCCCTGACTCTTCCACCATATCTCTCCCTCTCTCCTGCGTTTCTCTCTCTCCCAGTTGCCCTTTAAAAAACTCTATCCAACTCTTTTCTTCTATCCCTTTATCTACCTGCTCCATTTTGCCTTTCCTTCTCCTTTTCACCATTCTCCAGAATTTTTTCCTGACCTGTCCTCTTTTGCCTCCCTTAGCTCTTTCTTCAACCCTTTCTCCTTTTTTTTCCTATACAAGCTCCTTAACTCTCTTTTCGCCTGCGTGAACCTGTCTTTTCCCCACCTCTTTATCCCTTTTTTTGCCCTTTTCATTTCTGCCATCTTCTTCCTGCGATCCTCATCCCACCATCTGCTGTCGTCTCTCCTTTTTCTCCCTCTTTGTTTGGATCGCGTTTCTTATTTTAATCTTTAATTCCCTCCATGTTTTTGCTTCCCCCCTTTAGCTAGCCAGCCTCTATACTCCCTGGTGGCCTCCTCTGTCCACACCGTTCTTTTTATTTCCTCTTCAAACCCTTCTGAACTTCTCCCTGTCTCTAATTCCAATTCTAATGCTCCATGGTCTGACTCCATTCTATCTTCTACCTTCAGTGACTTTACCTTTCTCCTGCCTTCCTCATTTACTATCCCGTAGTCTATTGCCGAACATTCCATTCCCCCCACGTACGTAAATTCCCCTTCCTCATCCCCTTCTGTACTTCCATTTAGGATTGATAGCCCCCACTCTTTTAACCTATCTAGCAGCTCTTCCCCTTCCTTGTTCACTAGTCTATCCTTTGACTCCCTTTTTTCCTCCACTCCAGAGTATTTTTTCCCCTCCCGCTCTTTCTACCATCTCTTCTATTTCCTCATAGTTCTTGTCCTTCTCCTCCTTCATATATATGTTAAACCTATCCACCACTATTCCCCCTTTATACTACATTTGCCACCTATGACTTCTCCTGATCTTCCTCTCAACCATTCAACTTTGTCCTCTTTCCTATCTTTCCTAACTGTTATTATCATTCCTCCCTTTAATCTCCCTCTACTCCCCCCTTTTTTCGCCTCTCTTACCTCTGTCTCGAAACCCTTCAGTCTCTTCCTTATTTTTTCCTCCTCACCGCTCTCTGCCGACGTTTCCTGTAGGCATATGACGTCAAATCCTAATATGTATCTCCATCCTTCCTCTTCTATTCCTTTCAGTCCTGCCACATTCCAGCACAACACCTTCAGACTCTCCTTTCTTTTCCCTTTTCCCCTTTCTTCCCTTTTCTCCTTCTCACCGCCATCTTGCCTCCTCTTCTTGAAAAAGCCTATCCTCTCTTTCGTTCCAGAAGTACGTTGTGTCTCCTACCGTTAACTTGTTTCTTCCTACTTTCACTGGCTTTCCTTCGCTTCTCCATTCTCTTGCGAGCCCGTTCAACCTTTCACTGTTTCTCCTCTCCCGCCACGTCAAATCATGGTCGATGAAGCAGTCCGTCCCTTTCAGCTTGCTCTTTTCCTCCATAATCTTCTCTTTCTCCTCTCTATTTTCACATTCCACTCCTATTTTGCTCTTGGCTTTTCCTCTGATGACCCACATCCTTTTCACCTTTACCGAAATCCCCAGCCTCTCACCTAACCATTCTTCCACCTTAGCTTTGTCCCATTTTCCTTCTTTTAGCCCTGATACCACCATATTGTTCCTTTTCCTTTCTCTCTCCCCTTCCTCAATTCTCCATTCTAACTCCTTCAGTTGCTTTTTCTCTTTCTCCATTTCCTCTGTCCCCTTTTCCCCTCTCTGATCTCCTCTTTCTGTCTGCCTAGGTTTTGCCTCTTCCTCCATTTTCTTTATCTTATCCTCCATTTTCCTCTCTCGCTCTTCCCTCTTTCTCCTCTCCTCCTCGGCTGCCCTCTTCATCTCCTCCTCCGCCCTTGCCCTCTCCCTCTTCTTCTCCTGCACTAGGATTCTCACCTCCTCTAGCTTCTTATTCATCCTTTCTTCCGTTTGTAGCCATTTTCTTTCCCATTCTGCCCTGTCCTTTCTCCTTTCCTCCTTCTCCTTCTCCAGGGTCTTCAGGATCCTTTCCAGCGTTCCTTGGAGTTTCTCCATCTCCCCCTCGTCCCACCTTCCTTTCCCTCCTCCTTCTTTGGCGGGATTCTTCCCGTCAATCCGCTCCTTTCTAACGTGTCTCTCTCCCTCTTGTCTTCTTTTCTCTCTCTTCTTGTCCTCTTTCTCCTCCGGTGACCTTTCTTTCCTTTTTCCCCTCTCCGTTTTGTCTATTTTGAAGCTCTCTGGGAGCACCAGCTGCCTTTGCGCTCCCCCCTTCCCTCCGCTTCCCTTTCTTCTTCCTTTCCCTGTCTTCGGCGTGCTTTCCCACCTGCCCGTTTGTATCTCTCTCTCCGGCTCCCGTTCCAATCCACGCGGGGTCTTAAATTCCTGTTCCTCTTTGTTCCTCTGTTCCTAATTCCCTATAGTCACCTCTGCTGTCTCTTCTTCTCTGTAGTTCATGGCCAGCGGCTTTGCCGCTCTCTCCTCTATCTCCGTCCTTTTCTACATTTCCTAACCTCCTTCTCTCCCTTCTCTCCCTTCTCCCTTTCTCGCCCTTTGCTTTCCTATTATCCTATTTTACTCACATTTCTCTCCTCTTTCATTCTGTATTTCTCTTTCTATTTTTACCCTTCCTATTAAAAAGAAAAAACTGTGTATTATGCACACCCCCTTACTATGCGTCTGACACTGCCAATGGCCCCGTCGGACTCCGTATATATGTATATATATATATATATATATATATATATATATATATATATATATATATACTTTATTCAACATAATAGTTTTTAAAGTTACATTGTATTTTAATTCCCTCTCTTTTCTCTTTCTCTCTCAATTATTCTTTATTTCCATTGTTTGTGTTTCTGTGTGTGTGCTTGTGTCTGTCTGTTGTTTGCGTAGTGTGTAATTTCATTCCTGTGTGTGTCTAGTTAGTGATTGTGTGTCAGTGTAAGTGTTCTTGTAGTGTATTTTCTTCTCTCTTCTTCTCTTCTCTTTTCTTTTTTCTGTGTTTCCTTCTCTCCTTTCCTTTGTTTCTTCATCTTTTTCCTCTCTTTCTCTGCCCTTTTTGTTTTTTATCCTTTAATCTTGTCTGTGTTACGGCTTTCTAACCTCTCGGCTTTCTCTTCGCCTCATGTTGTTGCCTCCCCGCTTTTGCGCATTCTTAAACTGATTGTACGTGACCCAATTGCACCGCCTCTCTCGTTCCGCTTTCCTGTTCGTCTTCATTCCGTTCCGCTCTTTTCCTTATCCATTTTATTTGTAGTAGCTTTCCTAGATTTTTCTACCGTCCGTTTATTTTCTCCTGCCATGTTCCTTCCGTTTTCGTCTTTTCGCACTCTTCCATTTCGTGCTTTGCCTTCTCTCTCTTTCTTTGCATATTCTGCATTTTCTTCTTCTATCCAATATTTATTGGCTTTTGTTTCGTTTCCCATTCTAAATCTTGCTTGCGTCTCCAGTTCTTTGTTTCTCTTCTTTCCTCCTCTTTTAAGGTACGCCGGAGCTTCTCCGTAGCTATCTATTATCTCTTTTACTTCTTTTGCGAATTCTGATTTTTCCATTTTCTCCTTCCACTTCTGTCTCTCTATGTCTTTGCTCGTCTGCTCTAGGTCTGGCCATACTGGCCCTTCTTCTATCTTTTCCATGTATCCTTGTAGTGAGATTCCTCTGCCTTCTAGAAATTCTCTCTTTGAGTTCGCGTCTTTCCTTACTCTCTGTTGCCCTCTCGCCTCCTTCTGCAGCTCTTTCCAGCACTCTTTTAACAGCGTCCTTTCATTTGCTGCCCTTAGTTTCTCTTCATATTTTAACGCTCTTTTCCCTGCTGTGACCGCTATTCCTTGTCTTCTTGTTTCTAACATTTGTACGTGCCTGGGGGTGTTCCTGTCTGCTTTCAGCACCCATTTCATGTACTTATCGTGGATCCTTTCTATTTCTTTATATTCCTTCCACCCCCATATTTCCGCTCCGTATAGTATCACTGATTTTATCAGGCAGTCGAAGAGCTTCATCCTCAGGTGCCAGTTTTCTTTGAATAGTATTTCCCCTATGCTCCAGATTTTCCCTAGCGCTGCATTCGCCTTTCCTTTTACTCTTTTTATTTGATTTTCTTCCTTGTTATTGCATTTCATTTCGTAACCCAGCTATGTGAACGTCTTGACTTCCTCTATTTCTTTCCCATCCCATTCGAAGGTGACCTTCTTCTTCCTACCTCCTCTTTTCCTGCATCTCATTATTTTCGATTTTTCGACATTCAGTTCCAGCCCTTTCTTCTTTATATATTTCTTAAACCTCTTCAGCATTTTCTTCATTCCTTCTTCGTTATTTGCCATTAATACTATGTCGTCTGCATAACCTATTGAGTGTACTTTTCTGTTGCCTAGTGTCAGCCCTCCTTCTTGTACTTTCCCCATTTGTTGTTTAAGATCTGCGAATGCGATGTTAAACAACGCTGGACTGAGTGGGCACTCTTGCCTTACTCCTTTTTCTGTTTTGAATTTCCCTGTCCTTGTTTTACCAATTCTTACTCTGCTATGTGTGTCTTCGTATATCTCTTTTATTTTCCTTATGTACTTGTCTTTTACTTTTTTCTTTTCCATCATCCCATATCTCTTCTCTTTTTAATTTATTAATCGCCGCTCGCATGTCCGCGAAGAATAGAACCACTTTTCCTTTTTCTTTTTTTATTTCTTTCTCTACTATAGCTTTAACTATATATATCGTATCTATTGTGCCTCTTCCTTCTCTGAACCCCATTTGTATGTCATCTAGTACCTTCTTCTCTTCCAGCTCGGCCCTTAATTTCTTTTCTATTATATTTGCGTAAATTTTATATCCCGTGTCCATCAGCGTTATTCCTCTATAGTTTCCTACTTCATCCTTATCTCCTGTTTTATAAATCGGCGCGATTAGTCCCGTGTTCCATTCCTCTGGGAATCCATTCCGTTTCCATATCTCATTTAGGATGTTGTATAGCAAGTCTTCAGCTCTGTCCCCTCCAAATATCCATGCCTCGTTCTGAATCTCATCTTCTCCTGCTGCATTTCCCTCTTATTGTCATGTTATCCATTATTTCTCTTCCTTCTTCGTTTGTTATCACATAATCTATCGTCGAGCTACTATTTCCTCCCAGGTATGTCCATTCTCCCCGCCAATCTCCTTCTATATCTCCGTTTATTATGGGCATACCTACTTCTTTTAGTTTCTCTATCACGTGTCTTCCTTCTTCGTTTATGAACTTATCTTTTGATTTCCTGCTCTCTTCTTTGTCCTCTGTCGTGAGGCATCTCCCTCCTTTTTCCGCTGTTCTTGCATTGAAGTCTCCTCCTATTATTATTTTTTTCTTCTTTTTCTTCCTCGCAACCTTCTCTAGCTCCTTCCAGTTTTTTCCTACTTCTTCTCTCATTTATACTACTCCCACTCTCACCTTTTCCTTCCCTTTTCCGATTTTTGCTGTTATCATTTCGTTCGTGGGTTCTTTCCCCCAAACTATTTCCATGTCTTTGTTTATATTTTTTATTGCCAGTACTACCCCTCCTCTTGCTCTCCCTTTTTTGTGTGACCTTATTGCCGGTTTCGTCTTAAATTCGTATCCCTTTATTCTGTTCTCTCATATTTTATTGTTTTTCTCCTCTACCCATGTTTCCGTTAGCCCTACTATATCGAATTCCTTGACGTATTTTCAGTCTCTTTCTTTCATTTTCCCCATCCCTGCTATGTTCCACCAGACTGTTTTTATTTCTGTTTCCTTCTCTCTTATATTCCTTCCTTCTATTTTCTTCCACCGTTACTCCGTTTTCTTTCCGAAACCACTTTTCATTTTTCTCGTTCCAAAACCATTCTACATTTCCTATCTTTCCTTTTCCATTCCTTTCTTTACCTTTTCTTCCTTTTTTACTACCTCTTTACTCTTTTTTATTATTATCTTTCTATTTTTTCTTTCTTTCCATGTTGTGTTATTATCTATGTATATCTCTTCTCTTCCTAGTTTGCTCTTATTCTCCATCACTTTGTCTTTATCTTCTTTACTTCCTAGCTTCGCTCCAATCTTTGGGTTCTTACCTCGAGTGATCCAGCATTTCCTTACTTTCACTTCTACTTCTAATTTCTCTTTTATCCAGTTTTGTACCTCTTCTATCCTCACTCCATTTTCAGTTTCCAATCCGCTTATAACTATGTTATTCCTTATTATTTCTCTTTCCTCTTTTTCTGCCATCCAGTCCAGTATCTTCATTCTTCTCTGTCCTTCTATCCCTCCTTGATTCCCTATTTGCTCGTTGTTGTTGATCTCTTTTTCTTCTTCTTTTCCGTTCATCTCTTTTACTGCTTCTGTTAAGTCCTCTATTTTCTTTACCCATTCTTCTGCTATTTCTGTTCCGCCTGTTCCACCTTTTTCCTGCTTTTTCTTCAGCTGCTCTATCTCTTCTCTTAGCTTCTTCCTAGCTTTCTCCTCCTCCTCCTTATTTTTCTTTATTTCCTCTGCTATCTTTTTTATCTCCGTTTCTCTTTCTTTTTCTATTTTCAGAATTGTTTCTTCAAATCTTCTTTGCCTTTCCTCGGCTTTTCTGTTTATCTCTTCGAGTCTTTTTTCCATACTTCCTCTCTTTTTTTTCTCTTAGCTTGGCTTCTTCTACCTCTCTTTCTCTGACTTCGCCTTCTTTATTCATTTTCTCCAGTATCTCCTTAAGCGTTTTATCCATCTCTTCCTCTTCTTTTACCTTTTCGTCGCTGTTTTCTTCCTTATTATCTTTTTTCTCCAGATTCTCTTCTTCCTCTTTCTCTTCGGCTGCCTTTCTTGTGCTTGGTGAACTTGGTGGTGTTCTTACGATTAGCTTGCTTTTAATGAAGATCCTTTTCTTTTCTTCTTCTTTCCGCTTTCCTTCTTCTTCCTCCTCTTTCTTTTTTTTATTTTATTCTGGTGTGTCCTCACCTTTAATTTTTTCCATCTTCTCCCCTGTCTCTTCTGCTTCTTTCCTTTTCCTTTTTAATATCAGTCCTCCTCCCACTATGTCAATTACGCTCT
The DNA here is from genome assembly GCA_020010945.3 of Muscidifurax raptorellus. NCBI lineage: Eukaryota > Metazoa > Arthropoda > Insecta > Hymenoptera > Pteromalidae > Muscidifurax > Muscidifurax raptorellus. The sequence goes on from JAHUUD020000033.1 coordinate 1,307,930, forward strand.
GCGATTTCCTATCCAATTGCGGCTTTATCCCTTTTCCCCTTCCCTTTGTCCCCTCTTTTTTGTGTTTACCTGTGGATTTACTCTCTTTGTTCTTTCCTTGCTTGGGGGTATACCATTCCGCTAATCCACCTGTTTCTTTCTCTTCCGCTATTGTAGTCTCACCTTCAGGTTGCGTTCCGAAAATCACCTAGTTGATCCTCTCTATTCTCTCTATATCAGTATCTTTTGATGCCTTTTCTAGGGACTTTTTACTCATGCTATTTCTCCTCCCTGTCTCTCACCTCTGTCTGTCTCCCCCTCTCTATCGCTCTATCTCTTTCTCTCGCTCTCTTTCTCTCTCTCCCCTATTCTAACCTCTCTTATTCCTCGCTCTTACTTTGTTCTTTCTTTTCTTTGTCTTTATTCTATATTACTTATCTTTATTACTCTTTCCGTTCGCCTTTCCGCCTTTCACCTTTCTCTTGCTTTGCTTTGTTTTATCTCCACTCTTTCCACCGCTAATCGCCTTCTCACCATTCACTCACAAACCATACGTCCGTTCCGGGCTACCATTTTCACTCATCATCATATATATTGTAACGCCACACTTTGTGTGTGTTACATAGCAGAGCAGGATGCGATGGTGCAACCACCAGTCCTGCTCATGCGGATAGGAAAAAAACCTAACTAGCGAACAGAGTGCATAGATTTAGGAAAGGCTCTATGCAGCCAATGCGACAAAACCTTCCCAACACCTAGCCCCTCACATGCTAAATCCTAACTAACTAAAATATATCTACCTAAGCTACCCTATCCCCTCACATGCTACTCTACGCTATACCCATATCCCCCTTTACACCTTCCTTTCTTCAGTGCCCTGGCAGGCGTTGAGTTGTTGGGAGGCCAGTCACCATCCCAACTAGTCCCCTGTAAAGAAAAGAGATATCAATACCTTATCAGAAGAGAGAGAGAGATAGTTATTACAGTGCAACGACACAGACTGACTTACCACGACTCCTAGACAGCTCCTATAAAGAGAAAAAGATTAGTACAGGATCACCACGATGAACGATGGAAATGAAATGTACCTGCTACTGCTCAAGGAGTCACCATCGAATTACGTTGCTTCACTGGACGTCCTGACAGAAGAAGGGAACAGCAGGCACCAGACATCCTAGAAGCAAACAGCCACTACACAAAAAACTGGCAGAGGCGTACAGTCAACACACATGGGTATCATAACCCTATGCATGCACTTGCCAGACCATAAGTTCCACTAGCATCTTCGAACACTGTGTCCAGGAACGTCGAGAAGGAGACGGGACGGCCAACTCACAGCACTAGTAACAGGAACAGCTGACTGGTTGTAGTTCCACTGCACCAGGAGGAAGCCGCACCGGTACACACTCGCCGCACTGTACGACGTAGGTCATGCTGTAGCAGCATTCCCGCTCTCGTTCGCTCTCTCTCACGCACATACCTAGAGTCCCTTCCCCGTCACGTGACTGGCCCTCTCAGCGCCTCGACGGCTGATTAGGGAATTACACAATCGAGCTTCGCCGCTGCCGAATCCCCATAGCCTCGGTCATTCTGTTCCGGGATAGCATTCGAATTACTCTGCTTTGACATCGCACTCGTCACTCTGTTCCGGTACTAGGTAGAAACGACTTGACATCGCACTCGACACCCTTTTTAGGAATCACAGATTAACCGCTAAAGCTCGCTAGAGATACAGATTCGCCATTAGTAATCATCAGTGTACTTGATGACAGTGAAAAGGGAGAGCATCCTGTTGGAACATCGAGACTGCGAATTGTAAGTCATACTTAATCATTGTGTGATACCACGCGAGTAGTAAATCTTGTTCGAATTCGAATCTCCGGGTTATTAAATTGTATTCGTGCTATAACTGTAGCTGGCGCCCAACTAGAATTAATGTATAATTATGTATATAGACTTAGTGGAATGTAAATATATTATGCATATAATTAATTAGTGTTCTATATCTTTACATTATATTTATACCCAATTAGTCACTTGATATTACAACAAATTATGTTAAAGTCTGCCAGAATGCAGCGCGCATATTCCGCTGCATTGACGGAATATGCATCATAATATATATATATATATATATATATATATATATATATATATTTGTTGAAGTTTATTAATTCAATGGACAAGAATTAATATTCAAGAATAAAAGTATCTTTATTAAATTCATATATAATGTAACAGTTAATAAGAAATTAAATGAAGTCAAGTGTTGCTACCAAGACGTTCTCGGTCAATCTGGGGCTACATGCTCTCGTACCCTTTGACAAAGCTCTCTCTCCCCACTCTTAATACCAGTCATGACGCAATATACCATTGACTCGTATACATACTATATTCGTATAACTATACTATATTCGCATATATAGAATATAGAGTTTTTACTTCAACAATATTGAAAAGGTGGACTTTTGCTGGCGGCGGCATGGCATCAGGGCGGCCAAAGCCCGGGGCGCCAGGCACCGAGGTGCCGGAGATTCCTTGATCTCCTTCATGGAAAACTGCCATGTCGATCGCCATCCCAACCGCTTCCTTCCGGCTAGCTGGTAATTGGGCAAAGGGACGACACAGAGTCGCGGGTTGGGGAGGCCACACTAAGCGAATCACATGAGTGTAAATTCTTTATTTACTGTTTTACTAATCATTTATTCTTTTTATCCATTACAATTCTTGATCCAATTCTTGATCTGACATTATTCTTTCGCATTTTTGTACAATGTCTTGCCCGACATTACTTGGCGACTTAAAAACTACGCGACGGCGCCCCTGCCGTCTTTCGGGACCGCGGCGACCTCGACGACGTTATCGGGGAGCAGCGCATTCGGCACCCTCTCGTTGAGGTTATCTCCATTCTCTCGACCCCCGGACTGCTCTCTCGCGCCCACCGACGTGGCCGCCTGCCGCGATCCGCTCGTCAACGGACCGCCGAGTGCCCACCCGGTGCGGATCGACGCCGACCCCGCCTCTCCGATGCCGGCCGGCCTCGGCACTCCGGTGCGCCTGCTGCCGCGCGTCTCCACGAGGTCTGAACTCTCCGGTAACCTAATTATCACCGCGTCGCCCGACTCTGCGCGTACTGGGCTTCCCTTCGATCGCCGGATCCCCGCCTCCTGAACATACCAATCTTACCCGAATTTAACCTAAATCTTTATTTAATCGAAGCGAGATACGGAACACTTATCCTAAAATTAACCTACGGGCTAAGTCTAAAAATTAAGGTAGCAAGCGAATACGAAAGCTTGTCAGGGACTCGGTATCAAGTCTTCGGTAGCGGAAGCTTTTCGAAGGGAGAACAACGGAAACGTCGTCACCGTCGCTGCCTCCCCGAGACAGTAACTGTCTTCTGAAGCAGTAGCGAGCGGACAAACCACGAGGGTAAGCTCCAGTGCACCGGGGTGGACCCCAGTCTTCCATCGCACGCGTGCTACGGGAGCTGTTCAGGGAATCGGTAGCGAGTTATGGTAGCGAAGATTCTCGAGGGAAAACAGCGGAGACGTAGTCGCCGTCGCTGTCTCCCCGAAACGATAGCTAATCCCTGAGGCGACTAACGGCAGCGATTAAGAATCGGAAAAAGTGAACACCACCTTTCCCGCGATAGCGGATACCTCACGACCACGAGGCCCGGCCTCGTGGCTTTATTCTAGCACCGCGACACAATCTGATTTTTGAAGCAAAGGAAAGCGACAAAGGACTCGCAACCCTCCGGCGCACACACTGACCAACCTTGTTTTCACCGCTGTATCACCTCGAGGTGGAGACTGTCAGGCACGGAAGTCGACCTCCTCGGATGGATCCGGCGATGAAGACCTCCTTGTCGATGGCGTAGTTCGAATCGGGAGGGTGATAGCGTGGCGAAAGTCTTTCTATCTCGCCGTTGGCGTAATCTCTGCTCTTGTCTCCAGCTCGAGCGCAACTCTGTGCGCGCATGCTCGCCGGTAGCGCCGCATGGTGGCTTTTCCAACGAAAGCCGAACCACGCCGGTGGTAGCCGAACTTCACGGGCGGCGTTGCCACGCTCGAGGCTTGTATCGTGCGGCACAGCCGTCACGTTACAATATATATATATATACCTAAAATGCTTCTACAGTGCCTAAAAAAATTATTTAATTTGGTAATAAACTTGGGGGTACACTGATCTAGGAACAAAATTTCGGCAGATATTTAAAAAATTTCGCCATTGGTAGACGTGAAATATCGCGCATATATATTAATAGAACAATATTTTTCCATACTTTATTATTATGATGAATGTATTAAAATATTTGTTCATTATAAAAACATTATTACATAATAAGGAAATTAATTTTTAGAAATCGTTTTGTTCTACAATGTGTTCTATAATAAAATATGTATAAATTTTATAGAAATAATGCAAAAGTACATAGAAATCAACGCTTTTTACTCGTTAAACTTTTTTTGGTACTTTACTCCGGATCAATATATGTCACCGTTGTTGTACCGTGTTAATAAATTATATTATTATGCTTATGTATTTTTAAGGCGCAGGAATCATATTCCTAACATAAATTATGCTAAATGTTATTGGTTCTTAGATTTCATAAGAAACTTTTATTATTTTTACAGTACCAAGCCAAAATAAAAAGGATCAAAGAAGCATTGAGCAGACATTGGCAGATATTAAAGCAAAACGAAGAAAGATATAAAAATAATGCTTAAATAAAAAGAATGCATGTAATAATAACAATAGTTTCTTTTATATTCTTTATTATATGTTATTTTCCTGTTTTCTCCACAGTTACATACATATATGGTAATTCCGCTGTAACTAACAGATTCTGTGCCAAGCCTATTATATAATACCCTAATTAATTACGTGCAATATTTTGCTGTATGCCTTTTTTCATTGTAAACTTGATGTTCTATCTCCTGATGATATGTTTTTATTCTATTCTGCACTACTAATACTTTACCTTTTTCGCATTGTTCAGCGCCATGATTATTTTTACTACAAATTTGAGCCTAATCCATGCGTTCCCTTGGAATCCTACGGAGAGTGAGCTAAAATTCAGAAAGACAATATTATGAGATATTTAACAATTAAGATTCCAATTATGTTAGCTGTAATTAATACTTATCTAATATATTCACGATCTTATCTCCTCTTTCCAATGTAGTAGACAAGCGTATCCTTCTGTTGGCACCAATATTCCATGGTTGGCTTAGGTCGAACTGTCCTTTTTGGTTGTTGTATGAGCTAAAATGCAAAAAACATAAAAATTAAAAATTTATAATACTTATCTTTTTTTTTGTCACATAGTCAAAGCATTGTAGTCATTCATTTAGTCTGCTACACATCCATAACCTCTCCTGTCAATGTTGACAGAGACGGCTCATGCCAGCTCTGCAAAGAATAAAATAAAAAATTTGCATTTTAGATGGAACTAAATTATATTTATTTATTTATTTTATCAGATAAATTAAATATTAAATACAAGTTAGTGGCAATAAAAATATAATTCTTGGTTAAAATCAACATTTATAATAAATACATTTATAATAAATACCTTAGTGGGCATCTGCTGCATATTATTCCTCTGGGATTCCTTCTCGCGTTCGTCTTTTGATAGTCCGGGCCTCTACGGTACTGCTTAATGTTTTTCTTTCTGCATGAAAGAGTCTGGCATGGTTGCTTGTGTTGGTCCAATCCACTGCTGCACATCCTGGACTGATCTCAAACTTCCTCATAATGTTCAGAAATCCTGTGCGTCCATCGCTTGATCCAGCGTCCATCATTGAAACAGGCCACAGCTATATAAACACTAATTTTGAGAACCAGCATGCCACTGAAAGTTGTCTTGGGTACTAACTTCCACACAGAGTTGTTAAAACTTTCATTGGAGTTTTGCGTATAACCTCCAAGGCATGCATCGAAACGAGTGAGAACGAGAGTTGAGGTAACAGAGAGAGAGAGAGAGAGAGAGAGAGTCGGAACAAGTAGAGCTGTTGCCACCTGACCGCACATCGATATCAATATATGACAACGATGTGCCGATGGGTCGGGGGTCATCTTCGCGTGGGAGAGACAGTAGTCAGTCTCTCGTGAGCCGCTAGCCCCGCAATCATAGCTAGAGCGACGTTGTGCGGAACCATAAGCGAGAGGAGGAAAAGTGCATAGGGATGTGAGCGAACGCCCAGCACCACGTCCGAACAACTGCCGCGAACCAGGACCACGTCTGTGCGAGTGTGCCCGGTGCTGAATACGAATCCATCGACTGTAAGTAGCAATTCCACTCTCTCTCGTGTTCACCGGACAGCCCTCTCTCATCTCTCTTTCTCGCTTGTGCAAGTGTGCTGTGCTTGCACAACGCTGTACCTTATTTGCGAATATAAATGATTTTATATAATTCGATATATTCTTACTGATATTCCTGGACCCTGCCGCTTCCGCGGGCTAGTGTGAGTTACACGAGCATTCTTGAGTCGGCCGAACCGTGCTTTCTGAACGCCCGACAGCTTTAAATTATAATAAAGAGGGCTCTTCTGGCCCTGGCTATGATCGCAGTTGAAATAGCAAAACTGCCATCATAGAATTTAATATCTGGTATTGCCTATTTAAAATTTCAGTTACTCTGAAAAGCTTCATGTACGGTGCTTTCTTCTATTATATCGTTTGTTCACACTTTGACCTTGAACCGATGGGGTCAAAATGACCCCGGATTCGGAATCAGCGACCCCAAAAACCTATATACCTGGCGGTTTTATGCGATTAATTGATTTTTTCTTAATTTGACCTTGAAATGACCTTCACCCCGACCCGATGTGCTTAAACTGACCCCGGATTCGGAATCAGCAGGTCAAAATACTACATGATATCATTGTCTCATTCCCGAACTCGAAACAAGTTTTTTTTATGTGGCTGTGTTATTAAAAACTATACTTTTGCAAAAGAATCATGTAATATTTAGTATATCAAAAGATATAAAAATAACGAATATTGGTTATGTATAATAAAAGTAGTGTAAATATAGTTTATGTAGAAATGGATAAGAGATATAAGATATTTAAAAGGTTACACGCGACTAAATAGAATATAGAAGACACTCCAGTATTAATAGAACGTATAATTATATATATAATCTGCCTGATCAAACGGCTCAATCTGTAGCAGATGCTTTAATAAAGAACTTTATATTTTTGGTCAACAAAACTTGTACTAACTAATAGAGAAGTAAGCTTTACAAGTAAATTAATAAAATAAGTAGCCTCTTCTTTTTCTCTCTTTCTTTGTTCTCTTTTTCTAGCTTTCTCTTCCTTTTTTCTTAAAGTACCTTTCTAGTTTTTTTTTCTTTAGCTGTTAGACTTTCCTTATTCTTTCCTTTAGTCTTCTGTGTTATCTCCATTATCCGATTGGTTTCAGGTTTCAGATCCGGTACTTTTTGAATTCGTACTATATGCTATATTTCTGTCTTGGCTGGATAATTTTTGTAGAAAATATTAATCCAATTTAATACGTCTTTAGGGGTTACGAGGACATATTTCATTATTATTTTAGGTTTCATTTTTCTAGGCTCTTTTTAATCGTAGAGAGCAAGTGTTCAATTTTCTTCTTATGTTAAATTTATTTATTATTATTATATCCTCATTATAATGCGATTTTTTGTGTACTGACCCGACAATAACGAAATGTAGGGATAGGTCTTCTATCGTCCCCTTACTCTTTTCCTTGAGCGATGTTGCATCGGTTTTATAAATCAGTTTCGCGGACTCGTTGTAATTTGTCCTCTCGACTTGTGCAACGGATAGTGCGTCGTCTACATGGTTTGCTATACATTCCGCGACTCTTCCCTCTCTATCGGCTCGTTCACCGGTGTATGTGCGCGCGGCGTCGGCAGATTGTCCGACTTTACTACAGCTTGCTTTTTCATAAGCGACGTAATGTCAGCTACGTGATAGCCGAGTGCTCGGACTCGCTGTGATAGTCACACTTCTTTAGGTATGTATACTCATAAACGCTACTGCACTTTATAAAAATGGTATGATTGTTGTACTCATTGTTTTTTAAAGTTGCATTAACACTATTTAAACTGCTCATTTCTAGTTTGTACTGTTTTACTGCTTCCAGTACGAGCTTCCTCTACCCATTACTGTATTTTTTAAGGTGTTCCATAGCTCTGATTAGTCTCTCTATCTGATATCTTCCTCGCTACTTCAACAGTATATTTTCTCCATGATATTCATTAGAGATGTATACTCTATGTGTTATAAGCGTATACTGAATATATAGTCTCGCGGAATCGTACGACGGCATTTTGCTAAGGTCAGCATGTGGCGGTTACTGCATTTTATTTTGCTTGTGAGCCAGATGACGCTGTAAAAATTCTGACACGCCGAGTGGAGGCAACAGACGCCAAGATAGACCAGTCAACGAAGAGCATGGAAACGTTAATGGCGATGATAATGGGTAACGCCGCTTCGAGCACAAGAGTGGAGCAAACTCCAGGCCCTCCGAAGCCAACGCGCAAGACGCAAGGTGATTTACCCCCGCCAAGGATCGACTTCCAAGATACGTACAGTATCTTTGGAAATGAGGACATGGCCAGCCCAGTAGCGCGGCCGCGTAACATGACGACGTTGCCGGCAAGAGACGTTAGACGTCAACCCCTGGCAGGTGCTGGGGGGAGTAGAAACACTAAAGGTTAGACGAAAAGCGTACCCGGTAGTAGAAGCACTACTAGTGGTATGATGTCCTCCCACAATTCGTCCAGAACGGCTGGTAGTGTATTCGGAAAATGGCCAGTCCGATTCAACGGTGATTCCAGCATGAAAATCGAGCACTTCATTCAGAAGATGGAGGGAGTGCAGAGGTTGAACGACCTCACAGAAGAACAGATGTTAGCTACAAAAGGCATTCACCGCAGCCTCATTGTGCTTGGAATTGGCGTACAAGCCAAATCTCTGTCCCCCTAGCTCCAATGCGAAAGTAGCGGCTTTGAGACTAGAGGTAACGGAGGAAGAGCCGCTGAACCTAGCAGCGATAAATCGCCTGCTCGACGAGCGATTTAAAGAAGCTTTTTAAAATGAATCTCTGTCGAGGTCGCCACAGCGGCGAAAGGCTTACCGCAGTACCAGCCGAGGGCGAAGAAAGAGTCCGAAGAAAAAGGATAAAGAGTCTAGCCCACCATGAAGGGAACGTCGCAAGGCTGTGGATAAGTCGTAAAGCCCCCGCGAGAAGAGAAACAACATCTACCGCGACGTGGAGTGCTTCAACTGCGGTAAAAAGGGTCACATCGTCAGGAATTGTAGACACCAGTCGGGAAATGCCAAGAAGGAGGCGTAGGTGAGGCCCCTATATTTCTGAGGAAGGCGCAGCATGAGACTAGAGCAAGTTCGGCACGTCAGGCCTCGCCCGATGATGTTGATCGGACAATCAAAATGCTAGCCAAGGTTAGCAAGGAGGCGCAACACGCTATTGGGTAAAAGTTGGAATTGGAGAATTCCAAGTGCGAGCGCTCTATGACCCGGGGCTTAACCAACACCCAGCGCGTGCGGGCATAAGATACGCCTGTTCCAAGGTCGAGAAGCACAATGCACCAATGGACAGACTTCAACGATTGTGGATACAGTAGATCTACCATTTGAAGTCGAGGGAGTCCAGAGAGAAGTGACTGTAGCAATAATGCCAGATGCAGTCGAGAGCTGCCTAGTCGGAGCAAACTTCGGCAGACTCTTCGATGCAGTACACGATCCAAACGAGGGAATGTTATATTTCAAGCGCGAAAAGAAAATGTGCAGCTTTAACTGGCAACGCTCAGAGTCACTGGAGTGCTCAACATAGCCTCAGTAGGTTTAGCGGAGATTACGGAGGAAGAACGCGCTAGACTGAACAGTCTTTTGGCCAGGGTAAAACCGACCCAGCCGAACATGCTAGCTCACACTCAGCTGATTGAGCATAATATCGACATTGGTACTACTAGGCCTATAAAGCAGAAGTACTACCTATTGTCGAGGGTGATAGAGGAATAGATGCACCGCCAAGTACACGAGATGCTGGAAGCGGGCATTATCGAACCATCGACGAGTGGCTGGTCAAACACAGTGGTTTTGCGCAAAGCGCACGGGAAATTTCGTTTCTGCGTTGACTTTCGAAAAGTCAATGCGCTATCAAAATCTGATGCTTATCCTTTGCCGAATATGGATGATACACTGCACAAACTGCAGAAAGCAAAGTATATCTCGACACTGGATCATAGTAATGCCTATCCCCGGATACCGCTTAAGAAAGAAGCGAGACCAATCACGACGTTTACGGTGCCAGGTCTGGGATTGTTTCAGTTTGAGCGCATGCCTTTTGGTTTAGCCTACGCAGAAGCGTCATTTCAGAGGCTAATCGATGAAGTAATCGGACCAGAGCTTCAACCGTACGCCTATTCGTAGTTTGATGAGATAATTATTGTCACAGAGACGTTCGAAGAACATCTCAAGTACCTAGAAAAGGTCTTGACACGGGTGAAAGAGCCAAGACTTGTTATCAGTCATGAGAGACGTGTCTTTTGCCAAAGTGAAGTCAAGTACCTAGGCGTCCTAATCAACCAGTACGGGTTTCGGCCTGATCCAAGTAAGATAGACCCAGTTTGGGGGTATGATAAGGGGATTCTTAGGAATGGCGTCATGGTATCGCAAGTTTTTAAAAGGCTTTGCAAGCATCGCTGAACCTCTTTTTGCATTGACCAAGAAGTGAAGGAATTATGAGTGAAGTGAAGCACAACAAGATGGTTTCATGAAGATTAAAGCGCTGATGGTAACAGCGCCCCCAGTATTACTTCAACCAGACTTCGACGCCCAGTTTGTCGTACAAACGGATGCAAGCGATACTGGCTTAGGAGCCGTATTGATGCAAATTATAGAATATAATAGAATAGAATAGAATAAATTTTATTTGAGCAAGTCAAAAAATATACAGCATTACAAAATTCACTCAGAACAATTTTTTGGCTCCTAGAGGCACTTGTAGAGAACAAGTTGCGCGCTAGGTCCTTATTCTTTTATAGTCAATCACAGTGATATACATTATCACAGTCAATATCACAGTCAATACATCTAATACAACGTTTACATAGCTATTGCAGCAAATATGCAGCCTTATGTACAAATTTGTCGTCAGGCTCGATTTTCGCTTACATTTATTAGATGGCTACGCAGAGCCACTTTGAATGACGGGAGTGAGGCCCAGGTTCTTATGCTGTCTGGTAGCGAATTCCACAGCCTCGCCCCAAAAACTCGATTTTAGGCCCACCTCTGTGCGCGACTTTGGTAAGGTCAGTTTCCTGAATACCCTCGCCGAGGACCTGCACTGGTTTTTTTCGAAGAGGGCAGAAAGATACGGCGGCTACCCTATAGAATAAGCCTTATATACCAGTACCATCGCGAAATAGGCTCTTCGATCACTAACGTCCAACCAGTTCAGTTTGCTGCGGTGAGGGATGATGCGCTCGCCCAGTCCAATACCTTTAATATATCTCACACATGAATTTTGCAACCTCTGTAGTCTCGTCTGAAGCTCCTCCGACACATCCAGATAAACCACCGAGAAATAGTCCAGGTGAGGGACGACAAGGACGCTGGCCAACTGCTTGCGCAGAACCTCAGTGGTGCAGGACCTGAAAGATCTCAGCCCATTAAGGGCTCCGTTAACCTTGCGGCTAACAGCATCCACCTGTGGTTTCTATGTAAGTTTAGAGTGCATGATAGTCTTTAATACATCGACAAAGGGCACGAAAACACCATCCTGAACCTCAACACCCTGCTGCAGGTTCAGTCTCCGAAGCTGATTTATGATATACTCGGAACCGAAAATGATTGCCTGCATTTTTTTTGTGTTGAAATACAGCGCATTCTCAGATGCCCAAGCCGATACGGAGCGCGCCACAGCCGACATGCGACCCATCCCGCTCCCAACTAGATCATCCCTCATGACCTGAGTATATACCTGCAGGTCATCCGCGTATAGCAGGTGCGTGACACCCTCATCCAAATAGCGCCGTGGGCTTTTAAATTTATACAAAACATCTTTTAAATCTTTAATGTACAAGCTGAAGAGAAGAGGCCCTAGTATCGAGCCCTGTGGGACACCAAGGTTGGTTGTCCAATCAGATTCCCCGTCTGTTCTGGTAACCACTCTCTGATTACGTCCGGTTATGAATGATCGAACCCACACGACTGTAAACCTAGAGAAACCCATTCCAATCAGTTTGCGAAGGAGTTTATATTGTTACGTCGTGTGACCTAAACTTTCTAGTTTTTTTTAATTGAGATCATGCATTTAGGTAACGAGGATCAGAAATCCAAACTAAAGAATTTTCAATGTATATGTAGGTCGGCAAGCGTTGAGCAACAAAGCTCATACTCAGCACATTATGACGTAGTGAGCAAGCGCTACTTTCCGTTGTTGATTGACTTTGCTAGTTTTAAGAAAATATTGTATACAGTGTTTGAAATGTTTGAAAATATCCTGCGTTAATGCACAGTTATATAAACTCTTGCATTCGCAGTTACCAGCAGTTTTTAATGTAACTCCGTACCGCGCGCCAGTCCGACAATTGGTGTCGTATTACAGTTTCATCTTAAAAAAAAGATATCTTCTTAAAGCATTATTACTCGTATTTAAGTGTCTTTACAAGTTATTATAACCTCATTTGGAATAAAAAGGTTATTTACTTATTTAAGTTAAAATCAGTGTTTATTTAATTATTCTCAAACACCCTCTGGGACATCTACAGTTGCTGCTTTTCATTTATACAAGGTAAGGTTCATACATTTATTAACTAACATAGTGAGAGTGTTAGGCGCGACTAACCCGTGTTTTAAATATTAGAGCCTGCCACTACACCTATCACTACGTGCTGATTATTATTAAAACTAATAGTCAGGACGTAACAATATAGTGAAATAGTGCCAAAGGCTTTACTGAAATCAAACAGTAGCAAAATTGTCAGGAGGTGCTTATCACTGTCAATACCCGGCCTAATTTCTTCTGTGAGTTTCAGCAGTGCTGTTTGCGTTGAATTGTTGCGTCGAAAACCAGTCTCGTGGGGGTCAAGAACTTTCTGCGCTTCCAAGAACTCAACAATCTGATCATGCCCCAACTTTTCCAGTACCTTGGAGAGAAAGCACAACAGGGCTATTGGACGAAAGTCCGAGACCGCTGATGGGGTCTTTTTAATCAGCACAAGATGTGCTCTCTTCCAAGCCATCGGAAAAGTCCCCGTTGAATGCGATATATTAAAGAGTATCACTAGATGTTGGCCAAACGAGACCACAAGATGAACCTCGACTCAAACTTCATGGAGGACAATTGTACACTTATCGCCCGAATAGAAACTTGCCACCATCAATTGAAGATGATGAGGCATGGAAAATTGTCGTCCTGCGCGAAATGCGCGAAGAGGTGTTATACGAGTGCCACGATAAATCATCAGCTGGCCATCAAGGACTTGAGAAGACGTATGCTCGTGTGGCCATGTATTATTACTGGCAGAAAATGTATAGCGATGTCGAGCAGTATGTACGGCAGTGCATAGTCTGCCAGCAGAGCAAGTTAGAGCAGTGTCCTCCAGCTGGACTTATGGGACGTAGGATCATCACGAGGCCATGGTAAATAATGGCTATGATGGGTCCGAAACCAAAAACGGCACATCGAAACGAATGTATCCTCGTGTTCGAAGACCTGTTTACTCAATGGGTTGAGCGTATTCCCGTAAAGCGAGCGAACGGGCCTACCATAGCAAATTACCTAGAGTAAAGGATAGTTTTGAGGTATGGCGCTCCAGAAACGTTTCTCTCAGATAATGGCACGGAGTTTAGAAACCGTGTTTGTACCGATCGACTCCAGATATTTGTAGACAAATATCTGGAGTCGATCAGTGTAAAACATGAAACAACGCCGGTGTGTCATTCTCAGACTAATCCAGTTGAGAGAGTCAATAAGACAGTAACCAGTATGATACGAGCGCTCATAGATGAAAACCATTCCAAATGGGATGACCATTTGAGCGAAGTCATTTATGGATATAACACAGATCCATATTCAGCAACAGGGGTTAGTCCAGCGATGATGTTATACGGCAGATAACCACCAAACCCATCATTTGCCAGGCTCAGCCAAGATATAGCGGCTGCAAATGAATTCCAGAATATTGCATACGCGGACCGGTTAAACTGCATAAAAGGACTGAGCCAAGTGCATGAGAATGCAGCTGAACGAGCCAAGAGCGAACAAGAGCGCCACGCTGGATATTATGACGCTCGACGCAAAGAGGCTGAATTCAAAGTCAAAGATTTGGTGTAGAAACGGCATCACGTGCTGTCCTCTGCAGCAGATAAATGGTCAGCGAAGTTTGCTCCATATGTTGGACCATACACGATTATAGATGTCCTGGGCACCAACACGTATCGTTTGAGGGACGAAGAAGGGCATGTGATAGATTTGGTCCATGTGAGCCAACTCAAACGATTCCATCCGACGAGGACATTATCTGGAGAAGAGGAGATCGGAACAGGTAATTCAGACTGCCCTAGGGAAGCGGATACTAGAGCAAACACGCAACGGGATATGCGGGCGAGCGAAGACCGCTCTGGAGATAACCAGAGTGGCAGTACGCATAGCGATAGATCGCAGCACAGCGGTTCTCGAAGTGTGAGTCCTCCTCAGCGTTCCGCGGAGCGTCAAGGTGACGATGCGGGAGACTCGACCCCGTCCCCTCGTAGGTTGCGTGGGCAACGTAGCGCTACGCATCGGTCAGAAGATCCAGTCACAGGGCGGCCAGAGACCAGACCGTGGGGTAGGCCTCGGAAGGCCCAATACGCGATTCTACCGATGCCCGCACAGCCGCTGACAGAGGCTAGTGCAGCAGGTACGGCTAAGAGAAAGCTTGGTGGGCCTATGGGCTCACGAAACCGTTCGAGGTAGACAGAATAATCTGTATTTCTGTTTCAGTATGGATTCGGGTGACTGTTTCCTCAGCAGGCTTTGCGAGGAGGCCCGCTTCCCGACGGATTCGATCATAGTTGAGGATAACCTCATGGACCACGACCACCTGTCTGAGGAGGATGACCATCCGAGAAGAGACTGGGCAGAGTAGACTCGGGAGCATGAGCTCCTGATAACGCCCCCGAGTACCAGCGACAATTAACCGCCGGAGGAAGACGGTGAGGCTCTGCCGCGCCGCTTGTGCTTTGCAGGCTTGCCCATCTCGGCGCCGTACGCCAGCACGGGACGGCCTTCCGACAGCGCTCGAAAGCCTGGGTGCGGCTGATCGAGCAGGAGAAGGCGGCGCTCAAGGCCATTGATCAGTCGCGCCGCCATAGGAGACCTGAGGACCAAAGAGTGGGCTTGAAGGTAGTGCCCCATTCAGGAGCAATCGCGCGGGCGCGTGAGAAAGCTAGGCGGCGGCGTGCTCAAAAGGAACAGAGCCGCGCAACCCGGGCCCTTAAAGAAGCCGAGGCGGCTTTGAAGAAGATCCGGGCATGGAAGCTGCTCGCCGACAAGAACGCGGCCAGAGGTGAAGTTGTCCGAGGGGTCCGGCCGGGGGTGCAGGCGACCCCACCCCGATGTGCGTTCGGAGAGCAGACCATAACCAGAGAAGCCTATGCGCTCTGCAGGTGGTGGCTCTACTCGGCGTGACCGGTCTGGGAGTCGGGAGCACGTCTCTCCCGTGAACCGGCAGACGACGCCGGTCGTGCGGCGCAGCAGGTCTCGCACAGGGACGCGGGGACCATCGGTGGACCGACGAGAGGAGCACCCTAGGGGGACTAAGAGGCGCTGATCCAGCTGTCCCCGTTCCAGGTCCATGAGGAGGCGCCAGAGGTCCAGCAGCAGGAAGCTCAAAAATTCCGTAAAAGAAAATGATAATTTTAATTTTTTTTCTTCACTTTTATATTTTTATTATCAATTTTTCTCTTTCCAGCCACAGTAATACTATTTCTAAATCTAAAATATTATAAACATTTATCAAGTATAAGAATATTATCAATTATCAAAGAAGCATTTTCACTTTTATGTGTTTTTGAATATGTTGATTAAAGTTATCTGTTCTATGAAAATTTTGTCCACAATTGCTACCGTTGTTTTATAATATAATAAAATAAGAAATGATATTTTAAATGATAATGTTTCATAAAACATTTTTCACATTTTAAACAAATTCTTTATACCTTTGTGTTCTTTTAGATGTCTTGCAAAATTATACTTATTTGCAATATTTGAATTGCCTACTTGTAAAGACAGAATTTAATTTTATATGCTTTTCATCCAAAGGTTTTTTTAAACTGCTGCCAATTCATTGACACGTAGTTTCCTCCAAACAAATCTATTGTTCCTTGTTCGTATGTATCGTTTAAGTATATTAATTTAATAATGCATTTCTTTTGCTCCGGATCTTCTTAACAAAATGAATTGCAATTTATATCACAAATAGACCTCATAACCTCATAAAACCATAAATTTTGTCAAAACATTCTGAGTTTTCGTTAGCGAGTTATAAGGTTTAATAAAAATAATAATTTTCAGTTATACAGGGTATACAGAGTGAGAGACAAAGAATTTGTATTTTAATATCTTTTCAACTAATCGTTTTCATAAGCTGCGAAAAGAACTTAGCCAAGGTAATCAAAAGATCTATCTTTTCCCAAAATTTCAAGTGCAATAAAATCTTTCTACGCCCGTAATCGAGACCCAAAGAAAACTCATTTTGATCAGTTTTCGATTTATTACTAAAAAAATAATTAGTCGAATCACTTGAAATTTTAATGAAATATAGTTTGACACGTAACCCATCAGCATATTTTCTGTCGTGAGGTTATGATGTTTAGTTTCAGAGATATAAATTAAAAAAAAATCACCTTTTTCATTTTATCTGCCAAACGGAGCGGTCAATACCGAGGACCAAACAGGGAAAAATAGGTCATTTTATTATCTTTTAAATGCATTTTAGCTGAATTGTTTGTAACAATGAAATGATTGAAAAAAAGAAAAATAATGTTTTTCGAAAATAAAAAAATGGTCATAAAAAAACCAATTGAAAAAATTAAAAATTAAATGTTGTTTAAATCATCTCCAACGTGAGGAATTTAATCAATCATCGAACCGTCCTCTCTCCTATTCTGCTTTGCGAGGCTGAGTTCGCTGAGCAAGCACGCGCTTCGTCGAAATCCATAGAACAAAGAGTTGCAAGACTCTGGCGCTCATCAGCGCGGGCTTGTAGCGTAACTCTGGTCAGCAGCACGTACATAAAAAAATGTTACAAACTGGCGCCCCTGACGTGTGCTTGAAATCGAGGTAACACAACAAGAAATTTTACGATAATCGCCGTCTCGCAGTCTTCTAGCCAGAACGTGTGAGAGACTGAGAGCGTGTTTACTGTGCGAAAAATTAATTATATTTCACGGCTATCTAAATAAAAGTCAGGTTATCTTAATAACAAAGGAAAGCTTTTTTTTTAAAAGTCTTATAAATTTAAGGTTACCTGTATTGACGCTAATATTAAAACTACCTTTACAAGTTATAGTTATCACAAACAGTTGACTATCTTTCAATAAATAGTCCTACTATAATAAGAACGGAAAATACCCTTGAGGACAATCTCAGAGGAAAAAAACCGAAAATACTTGGTCCGAGCCAATACTCGAGTAACAATATATATATATATATATATATATATTGCAACGCCACCCTTTATGTGTGGTACATAGCAGAGAAGAGGATCCGATGGTGCAAGCACCAGTCCTGCTCATGCTAACAGAAAACTTAGATAGCGAACTGAGTGCATAGATTTAAGAAAGGCTTTATACAGCTACTACGGGCGAACCTCCCCAACACCTAACCCCTCACATACTAAACCCCACCTAACTAGTACATCTACCTAAGCTACCCTATCCCCTCACATGCTACCTTAAGCTACACCCATATTCCTCTTATAATCTTCCATTCTTGAATCCGGTTGCCCAGGCAGGCGTTGAGACCTTGGGAGGCCAGTCACCGTCACAACTAGTTCCCTGTAAAGAAAGAAACTATTAGTATCCTATCAGAAGAGAGAGAAACAATAGATACAATACAGTGAAACGATACAGACTGCTACTTACCACAACTCCTGGAGCAGCTCCTACAAAGAAGAAGAGATGAGTACTGGGTCACTATGATAAAGTATGGAAACGAAAAGTACCTTCTACATCTCAAGGAGTCACCATCGAATGGCACTGCTGTTCTCAGGATGTCCTGGCAGAAGAGAGGAGCAGCATGCACAAGATCAGCCTAGAACAAACGCAATCACTACACATAATCACTGGCAGAGGTGTACAGCGGCACTCATATTTACATGATACATAGGTATCATAACCTCACACTCGCACTTGTCAAACCATAAGCTGCAACAGTATTCTCGAACACCCATGTCCAGAAACCTCGTGAAGGAAACGTGGTGACCTACTCACCAGCACTAGCCAAAGGATCAGATGACTGGTCGTAGATACACTCCACCAAGAGGAAGCCACACATGTAAACACTCGCGGCACTGTACCTCTTGTTCTCGCTCCCTCTCTTTTTCTCACGGATACCTAGAGTCCCATTCTCTGTCATGTGACCGGTCCTCTCAACGCCTCGACAGCTGATAAGAGCAACTCCGTTCCGGCATCGCACCATAGTAACTTGAATTTTGTCAAAACCATGAAATTTGTCAAAAGATTCTGAGTGTTTGTTAGCGATTTATAATAAAAATAATAATTTTCAGTTATACAGGGTATACAGAGTGAGAGACAAAGAATTTGTATTTTAATATCTTTTCAACTAATCGTTTTCATAAGCTGCGAAAAGAACTTAGCCAAGGTAATCAAAAGATCTATCTTTTCCCAAAATTTCAAGTGCAATAAAATCTTTCTACGCCCGTAATCGAGACTCTAGGAAAACTCATGTTTATCAATTTTCGATTTATTACTAAAAAATAAGTAGTCAAATCACTTAAAATTTTAATGGAATATAGTTGGACACGTAACCCATCAATATATTTTTTTTCGTGAGGTTATAATGTTTAGTTTCAGAGATATAAATTTTGAAAAAAAATCACCTTTTTCATTTTATCTGCCGAACGGAGCGGTCAATACCGAGGACCAAATCGGAAAAAATAGGTCATTTTATTATCTATTAAATGCATTTTATCTAAATTGTTCGTAACAATGGAATAATAAAAAAAATGTTTTTATAAATCAAAAAAGCCATAAAATAAATATTTAAAAAATTAAAAAATAAATGTTTTCCCCGAATTTAGAATCCAAAAATAGATATGCATGTTAAATTTGATTAATATTGACTGAGTAGTTTCAGAAATATCACGGTATTTATACACATACACACACATAAATACCGAAATTTCCTAAAAACACGTAATTCGAACTTCTTACATCTAAAAACATGTTTCTATGAAGTATTAGCGAAACTGAAAATTTTACATTTATAAAGCTTCCTCTGGGAGGAAGCAATATTTTTGCACACTTATTTGATAACGAAATCAAATTTTATCATTTTATTACTATTTTCGACTGCCAGTTTAGCTCTAATTTCTACTTTTTGATTGATACTCGAGGACCTCGAGCTTGTCGCGTTGGACATAATGCTTTTTACGTTGGACCTCAAGTTTATAGCACTGGACCTCAAGCTTTAAACGTTGAATTGCTTCCTCCTAGGAGAAGCTTTGTATTTTCAATTACTTTTTTTATGGCCACTTTTCGATTTTCGCAAAACATTACTTTCCTTTTTGCTTCCTCCTCGAGGAAGCTTTGTATTTTTAGATGTTAGAAGTTCGAATTACGTGTTTTTAGGAAATGTCCGTATGGATATGTGCGTGTGCATGTTTACCGTGATATTTCTGAAACTACTCAGTCAATATCAATCAAATTTGAGATGCATGTCTATTTTTGGATTCTCAATTCGGAAAAAACATTTATTTTTTAATTTTTTCAATTACTTTCTTTTTATGGCCATTTTTTGATTTTCGAAAAACATCATTTTCCTTTTTTGAATAATTCCATGTTTAGAAACAATTCAGCTAAAATGCATTTAAAAGATAATAAAATTACCTATTTTTTCCCTAAACCTTTCTAAAAGTTCACCTTTCTAAAAGTTCACCTTTCTAAAAGTTCTGCCTTAGTCAAATCCTCATAAATTGGTTGCACTTGTTCCATCACAATAGATGATGTTCTTGTGGCTGAATGTAGTTCCTGTAGCTCTTGATTTTTGCCATTGGCACCAACTCTATGACTCTGTTGGGCAAAAATCATGTTGTGGCTTCTCATCAGTTGATTGGATGAGGAAAAAAGTTGCCCAGATTTCTCTATTCTTTTCTTCAACGGAATCTGGATACTTTCTTATGGCCTTGCCATAATAAGCAGAGAGCTTGTCAATTACTCGTGCTGTTAATCTGCCTTTGCCTCCGATTGCTTTTCCATCAGCAAGCTTCTTTCCAGAGAGAGATTTCTTGAGGTTTCATTCACATGAGCAATACACTCTCTCTTTTTAACTACAAATTCATCATCATATTGTTTTTTTTCACTCACTGATTTAAAAAATTTTGAGTCACCATCGCCAATGTAGTAATGGTATTTAACACCGTAAAGTTCTTCTGAACACTCAAAAATTTCACATATTCCATGCACATCCATTTTTCCTGCACTACCTTGGTTGTTGGCAGTGTAAGATGCTTCATGCTCTTCGTACCACTCCAGATATTCTTCCGATTCCTTCTTGCCTTCCCACTTAAAACATTGTTTGCAATAACTGTTTTTATTGCAACATCTAAAACCTTGCCAGTCCTATTTCCTATGAGGCTAGCAAATCCTTGTAGCGATGAAAAACATTTCTTCCTCCACGACCCATTACCAGAAACATCCAGTCCAGCACGGTTTGGTGGTGTAGCATCTTTCTCTTCAAGTATTGCTTTCATCATAGAATCTTCTGCAACCTCCTGGCAAACTTCGCTCAACTGCTTGTTGATTTCGTCAAAAGCAGATTGAGCAACTGGCTTTAATAAGTCCATGATGCCAGAAAAAGTTGAATAACCAGCGTGTCCGTGGCTAAGTGCACAAGCAGCAAGAACAGAGCTTCGATTTACTGCCCACGCATTCCCTCTTGGTCCACTTGAATTAATTGAAGCAATCTGTTTACACTTTATACACACAATATTCACTATGAACCCGAAGCCTCGTACACCAGACTCACTAAATGTCTGAACTGAAGTGCAGGAAATAGAATACTGATGTCAATAATTCTACTTCTTGTGTCACAAATAGAGCCTTTGACCACTGTTCCACTTTTAAGTTTTTTTGCACTGGTCGAAGGTCTTTGTCTTTTTGATTGATTTCCCTTCTTCGTCAAAAATTCTTTTGGCCTCTTCTTATGTCTCCCTCGAGAATACTTTTTGTCAGGATGAGTACTTTGAAGTGTTCCCTTATTATCCCTTGAAGACGTTTTGCACAGATTTCGCTGCACGACACACACACACACACACCCAGGGACTACAGAAGGGAGATTTTCGACGAACTGGAAAAAGCAGCGACTTGTGTGATTACCTAAGGGTAACAAAGCGCCCGGAGGGGAGACATCGTGCAGACCATTATGTATGATGGACACACAAGAAAAAATACTGGAGCGCATTATCAGCAGCAGGATGGAGTGCATAATCGAAGAGACCAAGGGGCTTGCCGAGCACCAATATGGCTTTCGGAAGTGCCGATCTACTTTGGACGCGATCGGCCTAGTGGTAAACACGGCCCGAGCAGCCATCAGTGGAAAACGGTGGAAGGGCGGAACAAAGAAGTACTGTGCAGTTATTACTTTGGATGTCAAAAACGCATTCAACTCTGCAAATTGGACGAAGATACATGAAGCGCTTGATAAGCTTGAGGTGCCCACCTACATCAGGAGGATGTTGGCCGACTATCTGAAGGACAGAACTTTACTGTACGAAACAGATTGCGGCATTGAAACCTACAAGGTCACGGCAGGTGTTCCACAGGGATCAGTACTGGGCCCGCCATTGTGGAACATTATGTATGACGGAGTGCTGAGACTACAACTCCCGCGGGAGGCTATGGTAGTAGGATTCGCAGACGACATAGCTCTTGTAGTAGTAGGGAAGGAAAAAGAAGACGTCGCTGAAATCACCAATGAAGCGATCACCACCATCCAGAGGTGGCTGAGAGAAACGGGACTTGAACTCGCTGGACACAAGACCGAGGCGATCCTGATATCTAGCAGGAAGAAAATGGAGACGATCGCCCTAATGATAGACGGCCATGAGATAACCTCTAAATCGACTATCAAGTATTTGGGCGTTACTATAGACGAAAAGTTGACGTTTAAACAGCACCTTGAATTAGCAGGTAAAAAAGCGTCAAGAACGACTGCTGCTCTTTCTCGGCTCATGCCGAATGTCGGTGGAGCTACTGAGAAGAAAAAGAAGCTGTTAACAAGTGTCAGTACATCGATTATGCTGTACGGGGCACCAATTTGGGCAGATGCAATGGCAATAAAAGCCTATGCGCGGAACCTGTCATCCGTGTATAGACGGAGTGCGCTAAGAGTAGCGTCTGCTTACCGCACGGTATCGGACGATGCAATAAGCGTCGTGGCAAGCATGCCACCCATCGACCTCTTAGCACTAGAGAGGAAGGCCATATACATGGCAAAACAGGAGAACAGCGATAGAACGAAGGCAGAAATCTGGAACGCTGCCAGAGAACAAACAGTAGCTGAGTGGCAGAGAAGATGGAACAGTAGCCTGAAAGGGCGCTGGACGCACCGACTTATACCAAAGATTGAAGACTGGATCAAAAGAAGACACGGGAAAGTAAACTACTACCTCACGCAATTTTTGACGGGACATGGATGCTATCGAGCATACCTGTGTAGATTTAATTTAGAAGACTGTCCAGACTGCCCAGTATGCTTGGACATGTGCGAGGACGCTGAGCACGTTTTTTTGCTACTGCTCGCGTTACCAGCAGGAGCGTGAAGAGTTTGAACGCTACCTCCAGACCAGAGCAACTCCTGAGTCTATTATGGTAGCTATGATCGCCGCCGCTGAGGGCTGGCATGTGGTTAGTAACTACGCCGCGGTCATCCTCAAGAAAGTGAGGGGTGACGAAGAGAGAAGAAGACGAGAGATGCTGCAAGAAGCTGACGACCGGACGATGCGGTAAGAAGTAGACGGCAGTCTATAATGAAGAAGGTACGATAGTAGATTTACTAGATATGGACGCATAAGGATTGACAATCACATCAAGGAGACAAGGGCAATGTCCCTATGCCCCCCGCGAAGTAATACTTGACCGTGGTACCGCGGGGGAAAAAAGGCACTGAAGACGGAGCTTGGCCCTCCTCACCGACAAATCGGTAAGGAGAGCGAAGAGGATTCGGGTTGCAATTGGATTCTATATTCGGTCGCAAAACGAAGGGTTTCAGTTGGTGAGAATCCAACACACGGTGGCTCAGGCCATGTCATGGTCTATTAAGATTTTTCCCTCCAACCTCTTTCTCCAATAAAAAAAAAAAAAAAAAATAGACACACACACCACGAGGGGGAGTGGTATAGTACTAGGTACGTAGTGCTGCATACAGAGGGTTGGAGAGAAATAAAATATCTCCCGCGGACCAAGCAGCTTATTGAACATCTGTCACTACCAGAAACAAGGTTTGATCTTCGGGTTGTGTCTAAGCAGGCGCTCGCCGATTGCCGCAGTCCGACCCGACTTCGGCTGCTGAAGGGAAAGGATACGAGATAAACTGGGTTTTGACACTCCCAAGCTGCCGGAAAGTACAGGGGCCCGGGGATGTTTCGCCGACATGCCCTAGCTGCCCTATCATCCGGCGAAAATCCCAATGATCTCAATAGTGCCGGGTGGCGCCCGGAACGGGCCCTATTGTGGTCAGAGGGGGGGGCTCGTTACCCTTTTCCGGAGGCTTTCTGAGGAAGACTTGCACTGGGGCATGAGGCCAGGATTCACACCTGTGAAGCATAGCTTCGCGGAGAGAGCTCAATGGAAGGTAGGTGACTAAAGATGGAAGAGGAGGATAAATACAAATAAAATGTTTAGTACAACAAAGAAAGCAAACTTGGGGACTTCGGATACCCCAAAAAGTATCTTAACAACTGGGTTCCCTACCCAGAGATCGGACGACAACAACAGTCTCAGTAGAGAAACGAATGCCATGGAGTGTAGTCCAATAAAGACTATTTCTGAAAGGGCAATACGGACGGAACAAGAGCAGGTAAATCAAGGAAGCAGTAACTCAAATTGGGACTACAACCTTGAAAGAAGAAATGACTAGCGGGAGCGTCAAGGAGAAAAGATCCAGTAACTAAGAGAGTTTGTAAGGGACAAAAATAACGTCCATAAAACTATCAAGGACATGGCACGAAGCATTAGTGTCCCGCATTAGGATGACCTGCTACAGTGCCAACATCCAGGAACGGAAGGCAAGGAAACTCAGACAACACCAAGTCTGAAACCGAAAAAGGCGGGTAAACCAAGGGAGGCCTTAAATACTCCGCAGGATAGGAGTAACAAAGAGGAGAAGGAGAGTAAACGACCTAAAGAGGCAACTCAGCAAGAGGTCGTTACAAGAAAGGCAAAAAAAAGGAGAAATAGTCAAGTAAGGAGAACAACAAGGTTCCTGGCGTTAACAACCAGAGTAGGACCAGTAAAGACAAAACAAAGCCGGCAAGACCGACCAGACCGGACGCTCTTATCATTAAGGCGCCGGAAGGAAGGAGCTACGTGGACATTTTGTCAGCATTGAGAACTGCTCCTTCACTGAATGCCATAGGAGATAGCGTAAATAAAATACGCAAAACAGTGGCGGGAGATCTCCTCATAGAGCTCAAACGCACGAAAGAAGTTAAAACCGCAGACTTTCAAGAAGCGGTTAAAGCAGTATTAGTGGAAGGAACCACAATAAAAACACTGCAGCAAGAGGAGACCTTTGAAATAAGGGATCTCGACATACTTACTTCAAAAGAGGAGGTACTGGAGGCCTTGCAAAGAGAAACAGGAGAAAGAAATGTGATTGAGATCACTGCCGTAAAATCGCTGAGAAAAGCGTACGGAGACACGCAAACAGCTGTTGTGCAATTGTCGAAAGAAATAGCGACCAAGTTCACAAAGCTAGAGAAAATTAAAATTGGATGGGTCAACTTTAGGATACGTTCATCAAACCGCAGTAAGAGGCCGCTTAGGTGTTATAAATGCCTTGGTTTTGGCCACGTCGCTATCAAGTGTACTGATCCGCAGGATAGAAGCAAATGCTGCTACAAATGCGGTAAGACGGGTCATAAAGCAAATAGCTGCCGTAATGAACCGTGTTGTTTACTGTGCCGACAAAAAGGCGACAATATACCGACCAACCATGTCACTGGTAGCTACTTGTGCCCAGCCTACCAAGTAGCGGTTAAAAAAATCAGAAAAGGGTAATGAGAATAGTCCAGCTAAATCTCAACCATTGTGAGACTGCGGAAGACTCTCTGTCAGTTTGTACGAGAGCACAAGTTCGATGTCGCTCTCGTCAGTGAGCAGTACAAAGATTTGAATGAACCATCCTGGGAATCTGATGCCTCAGGTAAAGCCGCAATCTGGGCATGCAAATACTTTACCTTCCAGGGCAAGATGGTAAACAAGGAAAATGGCTTCGTAAGAGCGAAAATAGGCGGCATACATGTATACAGTTGTTATGTCCCGCCTAGCGCATCAATAGAGTAGTTTCAGCAACTACTAGACCGGCTGGTACAAGACGCTAGGAATAAAAAACCAGCTATAATAGCAGGAGATTTTAACGCATGGGCGATTGAGTGGGATAGTAGCAGAACCAATAAACGGGGACGAGTGCTACTGGAGGCATTCACGCACTAGACTTGGTGTTGCTGAATCAAGGCGACACCCCCACGTTCAAAAAAGGAGATGCAGAGTCATTCATGGACTTGACATTTGTCAGTAACTGCCTCGTAAGGCAGGTAAACAAATGGATCGTGAGTGATCACTACACAAATAGTGATCACCTAGCTATAATAATGGAGCTAGGCCGACCAAATAGGAAATTCTGTACAAATCCCAGTATTACATGAACTGAATGGAAAACCAAAGAGTATGACAAAGAGTTATTCTTGACGATGTTTGACAATATTCAATTGACGGGATCAGCAGACGACAAGGCTGCACAAATGACGGGCCAGCTCACCAAAGCGTGCGTCGCGGTAATGCCGAGAAAAGTATCCAGTCAAAGATGGCTACCAGCATATTGGTGGAATGACAAAATCAAACAAGCGCGCAGCGTTTGCCATCGAGCTAGAAGATTGGAACAACGGGCAAGGAAGAAATTCTACCGAACTGGTAGAGGAATGGATGCGGTGGAGAACTGCAACGAAAAAATGAAAGAAGCTAAGCGAAACCTTAAAAGGTGTATAAGAGAGAGTAAACAAAGATGTCTAAGAGAGCTGCAAGATGAGGTCAATGAAGACCCTTGGGGCCGACCTTATAAAATTGTCATGAAGAAGATTATGGGAAGTTACGTACCCCCACCGAAGTGCCCAGAGGTACTCAGCAGGGTGGTAACAACACTCTTCCCAAACCAGCCGGACATTCCATGTGCTATGGTAGAAGAAATAGATGTAGATAATATACCCTCAATTACGGAGGAGGAGCTACTATCAGCCTGCCGGAGGGTGGGAAACAATAAGGCTCCAGGACTTGATGGCATACCCAATATCGCATTGAAACATGCCATCCAGGCTCACCCAGCAGAGTTTATAAACTTGTACAACACTTGTCTCAAAGAAGGAACGTTTCCATTAAACTGGAAAAAGCAAAGGCTTGTGTTGCTACCAAAGGGTAGCAAACCACCTGGAGAAGGGTCGTCATACAGACCGCTCTGCATGCTCGATACGTAGGGCAAACTATTAGAGCGCCTAATCTTCGTTAGGATGGAAGACAAAACCGAGGTGCCAGAGGGGCTTGCGGAACACCAGTATGGTTTCCGTAAGTGCCGCTCAACATTAGACGCTATCGGTTTAGTGGTGAATTCAGCACGGACGGCCATAAGCGGGAAAAGATGGAAAGGCGGGGCGAAAAAGTACTGCGCGGTGGTTACACGTTAAAAATGCATTTAACTCTGCAAATTGGTGCAAAATTCACGAAGCACTAGTGAGACTAGGAGTCCCTCCGTATATAAGAAGAATGATGTCTGACTGCCTCAAGGGCAGAACTCTCTTATACGAGACCGAGGAGGGCACGGTGAACTATAAGGTTACCGGGGGGGTTCCACAGGGGTCAATACTGGGCCCATCGTTGTGGAACATTATGTACGATGGCGTACTCAAGCTAGAATTACCAGAAGGAGCAACGATCGTAGGATTCGCAGACGACATAGCTTTGGTATTGGTAGCAAAAGAGAAAGAAGAGGTAGCTGAAATTGCTAGTGAAGCTTTCATTAAAATCTAGAAGTGGCTAAATAATGCGAATCTAGAGCTTGCAGGCCATAAAACGGAGGCAATCCTAATATCTAGCAGAAAGAAGACGGAGATAATTACCTTGAGAATAGGCGGTCATGAAATTACTTCTAAACCGACTATTAAATATTTAGGTATAACGTTGGACGCAAAGCTGACCTTTAAACAGCACTTGGAAGCAGCAGGAGAGAAAGCCGCAAAAACTACCGCAGTGCTGGCGCGGCTGATACCAAATGTGGGTGGTCCCACACAGAATCGCAGAACGCTACTAGCAAGCGTTAGTACATCAATCATGTTGTATGGAGCCCCGATATGGGCAGACGCCTTCCTGGTGAAGGCACATGAACGAAAGCTCTCCTCAATGCACAGGCGAAATGCACTTAGGGTCGCCTCTGCTTACCGTACGGTATCGGATGAGGCGGTCTGCGTTATTGCAGGTCTCCCGCCAATAGACCTATTAGCAAGGGAGAGAAAATCAATCAAGATAGAAATTTGGGATGCCGCTAGGAAAGTAACAAAGACGGAGTGGCAGAAGCGATGGGACTCTAGTTGTAAGGGACGGTGGACACACCGCCTCATACCAAGTGTAGAAGACTGGACACAAAGAACACATGGGGAAGTAAATTTCTACCTAACGCAGTTTCTGAGTGGACATGGATGCTACCGGGCGTATCTGCATCGATTTAAATTGGAGGATTGCCCGGATTGCCCGACGTGCTTGAATGCAATCGAGGACGCTGAGCATGTATTCAGTGAATGTCCACGCTATAAACAGGAACGAGAAGAACTTGAGTGCTACCTGCAGACCAGAGTAACGCCTGAGTCTATTATGGTAGCTATGATGACTTCGGCCGACGGATGGAGCGCAATAAACAGTTTTGCTGCAGACATCCTTAAGAAGGTCCGAAAGGACGAAGAAAAAAGAAGAAGAAGACGTGAGATGCTGCAAGAAACAGACGACCGGACGATGCGGTAAGAAGTAGACGGCAGAGGAAAACGTGATGACGACCACATCAACAGACAAGGGCGGTAGCTCAAAGTTCCCCCGCGAAGCAATACTCAAACGGTGTTACCGCGGGGGCGACTTATTGGAGAAAGAGCCAGGTCCAACTTACTTAGGGTTGGTAAGGAGGATGGAGAGGATTCGGTTGCCGCTGAAATTCAAAAGCTAACGGTAAACGAAGGGTTTAGTGGGTAAGAGTCCCACACAGGTGGTACCAGTCGGTGCCATATCGTCCATAATGGATTTGCCCTTAACCTCTCACTCTATAAAGAAAAACACACACACACACTCACGCGCGCGCACACAAATTGTCACAAAAAAAAGAAAACACACAAAGGAATTTTAAAAACGAATTTGTTTAAAATTGTCTCTATTAAAACAAACAAATATCGTGTAAATTCAAACTGTTTTCAGCAATATCAGCGTGTAAATATTAGCTGTATTTATCAACACGTACCAATTAGCTGTATGAACAGAGTCGAATTTGATCTACGTGAAGGTAGTTAGAAAATTTGTTCGATCTCAGCTGCATGCGAGTTCCATTATCCGCCAAAAAGTGGTATCATGACCGTCATAACACGTTTACATAAAATTCTAAGTATTTGAACATACATAATATGTTTTAAAATCGAATAAAATTAAAACAACTGTGTTATAAATCATTATAAACAATAACATATAACCAACGACGGGGGCAAACCACCGAACACACACCACCGAAGAGAGCACGAAAAGCTTTACACGAATACACACACAATACTCGACTCACTCACCTCCAGAGGGCGTTGGCGCCGGCGACTGAGGCTATATAAGCCCAGCCGCGACAGCACAGCGGGCAGTTCGATTAGAGCTCCCGATCCAAGCGTTGCCGTGAGCTCACTACACCGCTAGAAGGGCACTAGAGAACTACCGACATCTGGCCGTTTTCGTGAGCACACGTGGCGCAACTACAGGCACTAAACCATCGCCAACCACCGTTCCACTGTTTCTCCGTCCCTGTTACCACTGTGAGCACACAGGGTAATAGGGACCAGAAACCGACGACAGAGACCTGCAGAGTCGTGAGCACACGTCTCTGTCGGACTCTGCACACACGCCGCCCCACCGTTCCGCCGTTCCAATTACCGCTGTGCGCATACAGGGTAAGAGGAGCCACGAAAAGCAATCCCAGTATCGGGTTGAGTCGTGCGCACACGTCTCTATCAGATCCTGCGATATAAGACACTGCACGCCATCACATGCACCTCCACCGTTCCACCGTTCCTCTTGCCGCTGTGGGCACACAGGGCAAAGGAAACCGTGAGAAACAGCCACTGTACCAGATTGAGTCGTGCGCACACGTCTCAATCAGGTCCTGTGGAACACCGGCAACACACACCAACATGACTCCGACGTTCCTCCGTTCCACCTGCCACTGTGCGCACACAGGGTAGAAGGAAGCCAGGAACCGGCACGGAGTCCGCACAAGATCGTGCGCACACGTTCTTGCAAGGACTCCGCGACATCAAACACACACCTGGGTACTTCACCCATACAGGACAGGGGAATAACCGAACCGCCGTGCTCCAGGCCTACCGTACACGATTGTAAGCGACGGAGTATTTGTAACCGCACCGAGTAGATGTTAAGTACCGTAACCGCGCCGAATAGATGTTAAGTACCGTAACCGCGTCGAATAGACGTTAAGTACCGTAACCGCGCCGAATAGATGTTAAGTACCGTAACCACGCCAAATAGATTTTAAGTACCGTAACCGCACCGAATAGACGTTAAGTACCGTAACCGCGCCGAATAGATGTTAAGTACCGTAACCACACCGAATAGATGTTAAATACCGCCTAGATATTAAGAACTTATTATAAGAGACAAGTCTTTTTAAACAGCGTATTCTTGTTTGGTTTTGTTTCAGGTGGCGAATAACAGCGCGCCATACTAATATCTAAATATATATATATAATTACTTAAACCAAAACCAAACATAGTTATTTTTAACCAAACTTCCCTCTCCGAATCCTGGTCCCGACTGACAAAACCTGGCGCGAGGGAAAGGCAACCGTTACAAAAGAAAAAAAATAATAGAAATATAAAATAGGAAAAAACCAAATTTTATTGAAATTCAGTAAAAAGACGGTATACAAATTTTGCTTAAAACTTTATCAAAAGTTTTTTTTTTGAAAAATTTGATTTAGAATTGTATTCTACGGAAAATTTCCTATGAATATAAGAAATAAAAATCTTTTTTTTTGAAGATTCGAAGGTGGTTTGTCCCTTTAAGCCCATCGCCGAGGACTCGCGGCGCACAGCGGCCTTTTAGCCAATCAGACGGAAATCGTCGAGCATGAATTGACCAATCTCGGAGAAATAATGAGGTGTAGAAACTTAACGGCCGACACCCCGTTCTCGCGCCGGCAGAAGCCCGTAAACCATAGGCTATTCGTGCAACTGACTGTGTATTTAATTACAATTATAATTTTCGTTAACTAATAGAAAATTGCTGTTTCTCTACCGGAACGCATTAGATTTTAATTGTTGATTGTATTGCAATTTTTGAAGCCAGTATGTTTATCTCAAATACGGTTATCGTGGAATAAGCGCCGGAACCAAAATCGGAGTTACATTAGATACATTTATCATTAACACAATGCCGTTCTAAATAACCGTATCGTCAGTTTCTACTCGGAAATCCGGAAAGAATTTTACGAGGGTATGCGTCCAGGGCCATGTTGGGATAGATAAAGTTTATTATTTGTACAGGTAATCTGTGAATTGAGTTTTTTTATTCGATAATGTTATAAATGTAACGATATAAAATTAGTACAAGAAAGACAGCGTAGCTGTTAGATGGTTTAAATAAATTCATACAATAAAACGCAAACCAAGTATCGTCGGTATACCGCAATAAATGATGCGGATAACGGTTTAAATAATATTGTTTTTGTCTTTTACTAGGAATGCTTCGGTGTGACGCAGATTCCGTAGACGAGTGGCGGACATTAGCACAATTAAAGTTTTCCTTTCGTTTCAGCTACTTATAAGCAATATTTCTGGTTTTATATAATGTTATATTAGCTTTGCGTGATTCCAAAAATTAAAAATTACACTTTTGTAAATAAAAACCTATTTTCTTTTTTTTTTTAAATATGTGGTGCGACGCATTTTATAGTATGTAGTCGCACGTGTTTAATCATAGTTGTAATGCATACAAGTTTTTGTAACCATTCGCATCTAAGTCTTTTGTATTTAGAGCTCTTCTTGGTTCACAATGTAAGGCAGCAGCGGTGTCAGTCGACAACACCCGCACTTTCATAAACACTACAGACACGTTCTCGTAGTTTTGTATCGTTTTAGCGGCTGTATTAGAGAGAGAGAGAGAGAGAGAGAGAGGAGAGAGAGAGAGGGAGAGAGAGAGGGAGAGAGAGAGGGAGAGAGGGAGAGAGGGAGGTAGGGAGAGAGGGAGGGAGGGAGGGATGGAGGGAGGGAGGGAGGGAGGGAGAGAGAGAGGGAGGGAGAGAGGGAGAGGG